>CM077809.1:118171748-119619248 GCA_039764185.1 Tamarix austromongolica | reverse complement strand
ATCTTAGTTTTTGTATGGAGGAATCTAGGGTTTTGTATGGATGGACTTAAGGTTTTGCATGGCAGATTTTATGGTGCTGCATGAAAGAATCTAATCTAGGATGTTGTATGGATTGAATCTAGGGTTTTGTATGGATGAATCTAAGATTTTTCATGGAGGAATCTTAGGTTTTAGCATGGAGGAATCTAGGATTTTGCATGGTTGAATCTAGGTTTTCACGTGGGAGTTTTAGGGTTTTGCATGAAAAGTTCAAAAGGTTCAATGGGATGTGTAAAGTATGCATGGGAGTGAAATTTACGTATGGAACATTGATTTGGGATGTGAGGAAGGTAATGTAAGTGTTGTTTGGGTGTTTGAGTACTTTGGATGGAAAATAGTACGTGGAACATTATAAGGGTATGTAGGAGACTGAGTTAGGGTTTAGAGTGGCTAATTATGGTTTTTTGTGGTAACTAGGGTTTGGAGTGGCTAATTATGGTTTGTTGTGATTAACTAGAGTTTGGAGTGGTTAACTATGGTTGTTTGTGGATAACTAGGGTTTGCAAAGGCTAATTATGATTTGTTATGATTAACTAGGGTTTGGAGTGACTAACTAAGGTTGGTTGCTGATAATTAGGGTTTGTAGTGGTTAACTAGGGTTGGGTGTGGTTACCTAGAGTTTTGTGACGACACGTGTGCTTGAGGATTAAGGCATAATGATGAGAGTTGAATATAAAGGTTGTGATATGTGGAGTGTTAAAAATGAATTAGGTCGTGTGAAGTGGAGTAGGATAGACCATAAAGGTCTAAATTAGGGTTTTGGGATAAAAACCCTAGAGTAAGGAAATAATTGGACTTGGAGGTGTGTAGTAGTAGGCCTTGACCCACAAATTTTGGCATTGAAGTTCTAGTATGAGTTTGAGTATGGAAGAAAGGATGTTGGGGCAAGTTGGGAGGTACATGAGTCTGATGATATAGAAAGAGCCTGTTGGAAGATAGGTATGGGGAGAGTGAGTCATGCATGTCTAGGGTCAAAAGTTTTAAATAAGATACTTAAGACATTAATCATGTAAAGTGAAAGAGTATTGAGCCCAACCCAGACCGATCCACTGGCATAATAGTAGCTAGGTACTGCGGTATCCTAGAGATCGGTCCACTGACGTATAATAGAGGTAGGGTATGTTACCCTAGTGACCGATACATCGGCTAAAATAGTGGTGGATCCTGAGCTCAATAAACCAAACCCTACAATTTGCTAAGATATGGGAAAGACACTAATTACTTACAGTGGAACACCATGCGAGTAGGGACCAAACCGATCCACCAGCATATAATAAGTGGTAGGGTATGCACCCTAAGTGACCGATCTACCGGCTAAAATAGTGGCCAGGCGCCGAAGTGCCCTGGAGACCGATCCACCGGCTAAAATAGTGGGGTTCCCATATTCGTGTGGACTTGATAAAGAGCATGGTATGGAAAGAATTTTGATAAGAGATTAATTGAGTAATTAATCTAAATTATAATTGGACCTTTATATTTTTACTTAAATGATCTTATGCCTTTACGTTATCATGTTGCACTTTATGCTCTTTTATTATACTGTATGGTTTATGTAAATTTTGTGTGTTGGACTTAGTGCACGGTTATCTTACTTAGTATGTAGCGTACTGATCACCCTTTTCTTAGGTGCTGCTCATTCTCACAAGTAGTAGGCCCTTCTGAATTTGTGTAGGTGGGCGAGAAGTCAGACAGGGCTGAGTGTTGAGCTTGTGGTTGGCTCGAAGTTCAAGAGTGTCATGGCCGTATTTACTCTTTATGTGATTTATTCCTTCTATATTTCTTTTGTATTTTATTTACCCTTTTAAGATGTATTACCTTGTATTGAGTATTTTGATTAAACATTTTATCGATTGTAAGATTATTCCCTCCAAGAAATTTTAATTTTGCACTATGATTTCTATCTTATTATTGGTTATAAAATTTTATGCGTACTCTGATTTCTATGTTATGATCTTTTTAGTTCATTTGATGAAATCTCGGTTTAAGTTTGAAAATAATCCTTTTTAACCTTAGTACTTGGTATTGGAATGGTCGGAGTGAACTGGTCTGGTATTAACTATGGTGGTAACATCCCCAGAATTCAAAAGTTTTCAAATTTTAAATTCTTCCGCTTTTGAAAAAAAAAGTAGTGAATTTTGGGGTGTTACAGTTGGTGACATGCATGTCAAGGGTGGAATATTTATCGAATAAGACATGTGTAAGATACTAATAATTTAAAGAGGAATATTATTGGGCTGGGCCCAAACTGATCCATCGGCATAATAGTGGTCAGGTGTCAGCGTGCCTAAAGACCAATCCACTGGCTTATAATAGTGGTTGGGAGTGTTCTACCCTAAACGTTTGTGATCTACCGGATATAATAGTGGGGGATCTCGAGCTCAATAAACCGAACCTTAAGTTATGATAAATCATGGGAAAAATACTATGTAATTACAATGGAACACCATGAGAGTTGGGGCCAGACTGATCCATTAGCATAATAGTGGCTAGGAGCATTTTGCCCTAGAGACTGATCCACTAGCAATAATAATGGCCAAGAGCATTCTGCCTTGTACTTTTTTGATCCACCGACTATAATAGTGGGGTTCCTATACTCGCATGGAATGATAAAGAAAATGGTGTGAAATGATTATATTTACCAAAGATCTAAAAAATGAACTTATTTGCACTATAGTCTGGCCTTCATTATCTATATCATTGTATGATGTTTTATAATCACACTTGTGGTATATGCTTTATATGTTAATCCTTAGCTACATGGTTACCTTACTTAGTACGTAGCGTACTAACCACCCTTTTCACGGGTGCTGCTCATTCCCGCCAGTAGAGGATCCACTTGAGTTTGTGTAATTAGGAGATGATATCTTTGATGCCTATGACACTTATGAGGCATCGAGTGAGGCCGAGAGTTGAGCCTAGACTTAGCATGGGGATTGAGAGTGACTTGGTCAGACTCTATCTTGCCTTTTATTTACTCTATATTGTTTTTATTCTAGTTATGTTCTGTCATACGGTATTTTATGTCTTTGGAAAAATTTAGTTACTTACTCCTTAGGTTGTAACTCTTTTAACTGCACTCTGGTTTTATGTCATAACCCTATTCAGCCATAGCACTTGATACTAGAATGGTAAGAGTGAATCGGTCTGGTACTACGTGTGGCAGTAATATCTCTAGAATTTACAGTTTGTTATTTTGCTTCTATTAAACCTTTTCATTAAATAAAAATTTTCAGTAGTAAATTTTGGGGGTATTACACCTAACCTTAAATTATTTTGGATTATTTTTTTAGTACTTGCCCTAGTTCCCTACCACTTTGTTTGGAATGTATTTAACTAATCAAATATGACTTAACACTTTGAAATGATGAGAAGTTGTTTGGTATGTTTTACTAGTAAGTTGCGACTTGGAGCATGATATAGATTTCTTTATGAGTATTGTTTATACCGAACCAACAATCTAAACAATACTAGGGTAAAGAATTAAAGAATCTACCAAACCAAAAAATCAAAAATAATATCAAGGTAGAGCATTGAGGGGACTACCATACCAACAAATCAAATTAATACCAAGGTAGGGCAGTGAGGTAACTAGTGAACTAACGAATAAAAAAACAATACAAATTACCAAGGCAGGACACTGAGGCGACTATTGAACCAACCAATCCATTCTCTTCAATTTTTTACACAGTAGATACTTAATTTTTTTTTACTTACTCGAGGTGGATATAATATACCTAGGGACATTGAAGTACACCCCGGTCATATTGCCACCTGAAGGTGACATAATACCTTTACTCTAGAAGTGAACATAATGTTACCCAAAAATCAAAAACCCCATATAAAAAAGATTTATTTGACACATCTTTAGTTCCTCTATTTCATCCACCTCCTTTAGTTGTAGCACAAAAGTTTTTTGCAAAGAAGTAGAGAAAAGATCAAACATAATCTATAAGAAAGAGGAACCCCAAAACCAGTATCCATCCATCCATCCAGGGTCTTGTCAAGTAGCACACAAATTAGTGAATCAGCACCCAACTTATAAACATACATATATTTTTTTCAATCATAACCCACAATATCAAAAAGATACAAAAGTTACAACAAAAAAGAAACAAACTAACATTTAATTTAGGGTGAAAAATTATAAAGTTATAAATAAAGAAAGCATGGTGTTACCAATGATTGTACAATAGAGGAAAAAACATTTCCATCTTAAACAAAACCCACCACCACAAAATCCACAATGGCATGAAGCTAGAATAGAAAAAAATCAATCACTAGCAATAAAAAAAACATATCGTATTTAGGTAAGTAGATAGCCAAACCACTTTGGTGTGGCTATGTGGAATGTGGGCATGTAGCTTCGTATGACATATTGTGATTTACTCAGTGCAAGGAAGTTGTAATGATACACTTTTACAAATGACTATGTGAGGGGCATGGAATGGCATGAAGCTTATAAGAATGAGCAGGACAAGTGGAGTCATTGGAAAGAGGTTCCATTTTCAAAAAAGAGCATTTGGGTCTAAAAGTTTGGTCTAATTGGACTCTTAAGTCTCATACTATACTTTAGTTATATATATAGCACTTGCAATGAGAAAGGTGTGAAGCCAGACTTATATTAAATGTGGCAGTAACTTCCAATAATTTGGTAATTAACACTTCTATAAAAAAAAAGTTTTAGCTTGTAAAAATTCAGGTGTTACAAGAAATGAGTGAGTAAAGATTATACAGTATTGTTATTTTATGTGTGAAAGCCTTTGGTGTGAAATATGGAGGTATCATGGGTTTATTAATAGTATGATGAATGTTAAAAGATTATGATAAAGTTTTTGGAGAAAATGGGAATTTGGAAATAATGTTACTAAACACATAATATTTGCATAAAATAAGGGTTTTGTTATCAATAAGAGAATTTTAGTCAACATGGGTTAAATCATGGTATTTTAAGGTTTTATATTATCCAAATATGCTAAGGAATTTAAAATCGTGCTATTTTAAGGTGTTATATTATCAAAATATGCTAAGGAATTTATATAAAGTGTTTAGAATAGTTGTGAATGTCATAAGTTCAATAAAGTATGCAAATGGTTTGATCTGCGAAGAATGACCCTATCAAAATATGCTAAGGAATTTATATGAAGTGTTTAGAATAGTTGTGAATGTCATATGTTCAATAAAGTGTGCAAATGGTTTGATCTGTGAATAATGACCCTACAACAATGAGGCTATTACCATATGTGTAAAACGATTGAGTTAGACCAAAAAACTCAAATAATTTTTTAATATCGGTGATTTGAAAATTTATATTTAATATGGGAAGTTTTTGAGCCCTACACAAAAGTTATGAGTGGTTTGTGAGGGTTTATAAGCCTTGAAATAGTAACTTTTGGTGAAATTAGGATTTTGGGAGATTATATGGATCTTAACTCTAAAAAAAACCACCTTTTGGTCCACGTGATGCGCTTACCTACTTTAATACATTCTATAGATGTGAATATGAATAAGACATTAATAATTTAAATTGAAAGATCACTTGAGTTTGGTCAAGGAATTTTTATGGATCTATTCCACCAGATGATAATAGTGGCTCAGGTGTGTTGTCCTTAAGAGTTATTTTAGTTCACTCCATTAGAATAATAAAAGTGGTGCCCTATATTCATCATGAATAAGAATATGATTCAGATAAGTAACCTAATGGATATGACATCAATAATTTATAGTGGAAGAGTTAAGACTAAGGTAATATTTTTTGAATCTATTTCACCTAACGATAATAGTGTCTCAGGAGTATTTTACCCTAAGAAGGTGCTTTTATAAATTTGTTCCACCTGATGATAATAGTGGCTCAAATATGTTGTCCCTAAGAAATGATTTAGGTTGTTCCATCAGTTTAAGAATAGCAGGGTCCCCAAACTCAACATAAATAAAAGAATAAAAATGGTTATATCTAACAAAGAAGCATGGATCATGATTTACCTTGTAAGAATTTTTGTAAATTGTACATGTACTTATCATCTACTATGAATGTATATATTTATCTATATCCTTGAATCGATAGTATGGTTATGTTGCTCATTACCTAGTATACTAACTATCCATTTTATGGGTGCCGCTCATTCCCACTAGTAGAGGATCCTAATGTTTTTATGTAGGTCTTTGAGGGCTAGCTAGATGATTTTGTTGCTTTTTATGGATTGTGTGAGGAGGAGTTACCTTTTAATTTGTATTGGGTGCTTGGGCAAAGAGTTATGTTATTTGGATGATATTTTTTCCTTGGATACCTTTTAGACTCTTTGGTCCATTATATCCCTTAGTTTGTATTCTATTATTGTACCTTGGTGTTAATATCCAAACTCGTATTTGTATGTACTTAAGATCCTCTTATTTTGAATTACCTTGTTTTAGTATAAGTGGTTTTAGCATTGAAATTGATGTAATAATTGTATGGTAAACTAGACTTATGCCAATTACAACAGTAACACCTAATAATTTGATTATATACTTTTGCTGTAAATTAAAAAAATTAGTAGTAAAATTTGGAGTGTTACACACCCCAATCTATCCCTTAGCTCCTAACCACTGCCCATTCCCTCTAATACCCTTTAAGCCTCCTCACGCCACTAGCAACCACACCACCAATCACCTATCAACCACCTCTCTCTACTTGTTCCTTTCCCTTCCTTTTCTTCTTCCTTCATTCTCTTTTCCTTTCTCCTTGCCTACCCTACTTGTGTTTTCTTTTTCCTCCCCACCACCGAAGCTAATGCACTACCACACCACTACCACTCCCCTCAACTTCTTCCTCTATATTCTTTGTCGTACCTCACAGCCTCTCTTAACCTCTACCCTTACAACCTCCTTACACAAACAATCCACAACCACACCACCACCTAGCTACCTCTGCCCCTACATTGTGCCTCCCTACCCACCACAAAACCAAACATCTTTCCTAAGCTATGCCAACCCACTAAGATAGGTAGCCATCAACCACACCATACCCTCCTTTGCCTCCCTACATTGCCACCCACCTCAACCATCACCTCCACCCAACCAGCCTTTCTCACACCTTAGCCTTTGACATTTGGACTTCAACCTTCGTCCAAAGACTCAAGCTACATGAGTAATGTGATGTTATATATATATAATTTACCCATATGTCACTAAAGGGGAATTTGGTAATTTTCCTATTTAATAAATATATTTTAATAAAAATTATTATTTTATTATTCAAATATTAATTTGTTTAATGTGGTATTATCTTTAAGGTCAAAAGTTTGATTAGCGGGGACTTATAATTTTAGTAGGCTACTTGATAAATTTGTTCTTTTAATGGAAATCAAATAATTGTTATACTCTATTAAAATGTAAGATATCACCTAATATCATATTAAGAATTTTAATGTGTAAAATTACTCTAATCTCGGTGGAGTGAGAGTGGCTTTTGTATAACATTCATAGATTTTAGTGAGGAGCTTAGGAGTTTTTTCAATTTGTTTATTAAATTATATTTATTTGTTTAAAGAGTTTTAGCATGAAATTGATAAAATAGAGCTTCTTAAATTTTGCATGATTTATTATGTGTACTAGCATAAAGTATATCATGATATTTCCTCCAATAAGTATGCCTTAATTATTCCTAAATATGATAATATGTGCTTGGTATTTTAGAAAAAGCATGGTAAGGTTTTACATGCTACACCATATGTAAAGGTACCTGTCATGGTCGAGTGTCTACATAAAATTATGGATATGTATTTTTATGATGATAGAAGGTATTGGGGGCTGAAAAAATCATTCATTTTGGGTGGAAAAATAAATACTCTAGTGTTCTTAGGGATATTTTTGTCAATATCAATGTAAAATAAAATTTTAGGTATTTTTATGTGATAAATGTCCCGAAATCAATTAAGTGTATTATATAGAAAGTTTGGAGTAAATAAAAAAGGATCTAAATCCAATTAATGAGGAAAGTGGTCTTAAATGGGAATAGTAATTATGGAACGGAATTATTATCACATATAGTAATTACTTGAGGTTGACCTTGAACTCTATATATGTTGATTATATTAGTATTTAAGGAATGCATATTAAATTTGGGAGTCATATGAGTCTCATAGGAAAATTTATGATTGAATTATGAGATTTGGGTTTCACAGGAAAGTTGAATAGTAATCCTATGGGTAGACTATTATTGCATGTACAAAATATGGGATTTGGATCTCAATTTTCATATATGATGTCAATACTAATATTTTGCGAATGTATATTTAATTTGGTTGCTATGTGGATTTTACAAGAAGAGTTATGAATAAATTGTGGATTTAGGGTTTTGTGGGAAAAATAAATAGTAACCATAAAGGCATGCTATTATCTTATGTACAATAGGTTGGAATTATACCTTTATTTTTGGATATTTCAATAATAACATTTTTAGTGTAGGTATTGAATTTAGTGATAAAATGAGCTATGATTATGAAAATTAGGGTTTACGAGGAGAGGGTGGTCTTTTCCTTAGAGAAATGTATCAATATTCATGGTTTTTGTGCTATATGTATTTCAAATGATTATGTTAAGATATTTTATGTAACTTGCATGTCTATATATGCATATGTATGAGGTCCTTGATAAATACCACCTTGAATAAGATATTAATCACTTCTAGAGAAAGATTATATGAATCGGGGCTGAGGTGTTGGGTTTGTTCCACTAGATGATAATAGCATCTTAGGTTTATTGTCTTTAAGAGGTGCTTCAGACCATTGTACTAGTTTAAGAATAATGGCTCAAGTGTGTTTTACCTTGAGAGGATTTGTGTTCGTTCCACCGAATGATGATAATGGCTTAGGTGTGTTGTCCCTTAGAGGTGCTTCAAACTGTTCTACTAGTTTAAGAATAGTGGTTCAACATAAATAATAATATGATCTTGAGATAAAGAATGGTAAATAAGCTACTAATCACTTATAGTGAAAGATCGCACAAGTTAGGACCCAAGTATTGTGTTAGTTCCACCGGACTATAATAGTGGTTCAGGTGTATTTTTCTCTTGGAAGTGTTTCAAACCATTCCAACTATTTAATAATAGTGGCTTAGGTGTGTATTACTTTGAGAGGTGTAGTGTCCATTACATCAAACGATAATAGTGGCTCATGTGTGTTTTTTTAAGAGGTGCTTTAGCCTACTTAATTAAATTAAGAATAGTATGATCCTTGAACTCAGTGTGAATAAAAAAAGAAGAAGATGAAAATGATCATGATGATTGATTTTGCTTATAATTAAGATTAATGATATTGATTTAATGTATGAGATATGTTATGAGGGTTATGGTTACTGAGTTGAGTTTGATTCTTATCATTATTTCATATAGTATCTCCTGTATGCTCAGTTATGTTGCAAGTGACAAAGTATGATTACTCTGTAGCTTTTGTTGTTATTAATATGATTTTCCT
The DNA here is from genome assembly GCA_039764185.1 of Tamarix austromongolica. NCBI lineage: Eukaryota > Viridiplantae > Streptophyta > Magnoliopsida > Caryophyllales > Tamaricaceae > Tamarix > Tamarix austromongolica. The sequence goes on along the minus strand of CM077809.1, from coordinate 119,609,760 downwards.
ATCTCCATCATTATATGAATACTGTATATACAATGTGTTGTTGCAATGCATCTTATGCATTCCATGTAAGCCTTTCATATTAGTTTTGTATAATAGGTTACTCGGTACCGTTCTAATGATGGATTTCTTTTTATGTACCCCTACTTATTTAATGGAAAGTGCTCTTTGTAGGTTAGCTTATGAGATTAGCTGAAGGCTAGTGCTTGGGTTAGATTAGGGTTGTCCGGTGTTATTCCTAGTATATTTGAATTAGATTATTTTATACTCTTACACTCTTACGTTTTTCTTCTCACTAAATTTTATAATCACTACTATTCATTTTATTTGGAATGATGTTAAATTGTTTTGATTCTCTCTACTCTAATTTTTATAATCATGTTATTAATTTAAGCGGAATAATATTTTTTAGCCTTTACACTTGTTATGAGAATAATACCAAATATGATAGTAACACCAAACATTTTTTTTCTATTTTATCTTCTGCAATTAATTAGGTAAACTAAAGTTCTCTATTCTTAAATTTGGGAGTGTTACAAGTTAGTATCAAAGCTATTGGTTTCTGAGAATTGTGTTTTGGTGAGAGACACAATTATTACGATGCTAAAGGTTTTAATCAAAAACTTTATTTTTATTCTCTTGGTGTTTTTTAAACCTAGATCAATCTTATGAGTATTTGAGTGCGCTGAATAAGTGACCTTTGATTTGTATATTTATGTTATGTGTTTAGTAAGGTAAGGTTTTCTTAACATGATTTCAGTTTTGTAGGTCATGAAGATGTGATTACGCTAACGATAACATTTTAAGTCAAGATGAATTAGTGCACCTACCACCATGGTCTCCACTTAAGATCTTATATCTCTTCACAGCTCTAAGAGGAGTCATACGGAGACTATGGGCATGAATATGGGCATGTACTACATCTCCACCTAAATACGGATGAGTTGGCTAATATGGCGAGTTGTTTCGATGAAAATGGGAGCCGATGATAGTAGAATAACCCTTATGCTCTTTAGGAACCAGACATTGCGGCATTTTAATTTCAATGGTTTGATCAAAGATTCAATCACTTAGAGAGGAGTCTATCCTTTATTGTTATAAAGATATTATGCAATGAGGTGTTTGCTTTCAGGAGTCCCCACCATGGATGCACACGCGATAATGCCCATTGACCATGAGCCTAGAAGTCAGCCACAAAGTGTAGGTATACAAGTTGTCAGCTAAACAAGGACAAAATCGCCAAAGAGCAAAAGGCAACCCTAAGGTAGTTTTCAAATCATGACACATCAAAGTAGGGATATCTTAACCTTCTCATTATTCTTTTTAAGTTTGCATTATGCGTGGACTTGTTACTTACCCATGTACGTCTTCTTCTTCTTTTTCTTCCTCTTCTTGTTCTTCTTCTTCTTCGTCTTCTTGTTCTTGTTCTTCTTCTTCTCCTTCTCCTTCTCCTTCTACCATCACCAAACCCCAAACCCATTCCTCCCTTCTTTCTCCTCCTCCTCCTCCTCCATCTCCATCTGTCCATGTATTTCCTTGCCTCTTCTTCTTCCTTCCTTTTCCCTTCCTTTCTCCTTGTCTTCCCCTACATCTAGTTTCTTTTTCCACCTCACCACTAAAGCCAATAGAACACCATATCACCACCACTCTCATTAACATTTCCCTCTATCTTCTTTATCATACCTCCTTGCCTCACCAAACCTCCTTGCACAACCAAGCCACAACCACACCACCACCTAGCTACCTCTGCCTCTACATCGTGCCTATGTGTCGACCACTGAAGCCAACCCTTTTTCCCTAACTATGCTAAGCCATGGAGCCAAGAACCCAACAAGCACAACCTCACCATCTTCTTCCTCCCTACATTGCCACCCATCTCAATCGTCATCACTACCCAACCAGCCTTTCTGAAATACCCCAAAAATCCTAATTATGAATTATCGCAGAATAATGATTTATTAGGGAAATTAAGAAAATAAATTATTTTATTAAATGAAGAGGAAACTAATTGAGGAAAATAAAGATAAATTAATAAATAAATTATTAAGAAAATTTTGGACATTTTACTAATTAAAATGGAAGTTAAGGAAAATTTATCCAAAATAGCCTAATTAATCTAAAAATGAATTTAATTATTATACTTAAAATTATTGTTATTAAAATTAAATATCTAACTTAAATACATAAATAAATAAAGACCAAATACCCACCCCAACCATTTTATCATTTTCCTTTTTCCTTTTTCTCCTTTCTTTTCCTTTTTCTTTCTTCCTCCTTTACTCTTTTTTCCTTCTTCCTCCACCCCGACTAGGCCGGCCAGCGCAGCCCAGACCCTTCTCCTCCCTTCTCCCTTTGCGCGGCCCAAGCCTGCGTTGTCTTCCTTCCAGTGCCCAACTCTTGGCCGACCGCCCAATCCTGTTTTTCCCTTTCTTCCCTTGGACCGGCCGGTACAACTTGTCGCACTCCTTCCCCAGCCCGACCTGCAGCGCCGATCTGCAATCTCGATTTCCGCCGGCAACCACCAGCCCAATTCCGACCGTCCTCCCCTGCTCTTCCATTCATTTTCTTTCCTTTTTTCAACCCCAACAAGCCCCATAGCTACCCTTCCAGCGTGCCCATCTCTTTCCTTTTTCTCTCCCCTCCCCGACCTAACCTGCCATGGCAAGACTGCACTGCCTGCCACCGCCGCCCGGTGGTCCTGCCACACCTGCCCCACTTGTCCTCTTCCCCTTCATCATCTTCCCCCTCAATTATCCTATAAATACCCCCCCCCCATTAGTAGCTTGGGTCGAGCTCCCTTTTTGCAGCCCAAAAAACTCCAATCGCTCGCCGCCGCCCAATCAACTTCTTATTCCACCGCTTCCAACGACCGCCGTAATAAAATTAGCCCACCAAAACCTTTCCTACACCTCCCTCTACAAAACTAAGCCACCACCATCCCCTATCTCCCACTGCATATGCCACCCCGCCCGTGCAAAGTTGCCAACTTGAGCAACCCACTCCAGCCCACCCCTCCCCTCGTGCCGCCTTCTGCCGCCAATCCCACCGCTACCAACACCTCCTCCACCCTCCAAAACACCCAGGGAACCTTCCCCTACCTTCATCTCCTCCTGCCTCCCTCTCCTTCTACTTCGTCCATCTTCCATCACCTTCCACCACCTTTGGCCACTATAAAAACCATTGTGCGCCGCCACTCCCAACTACACCACCACCTTCATTCTACCCCTCTCCATCTGCTGCACCTTCCTCCACCTCAAACACCCCTCCACTTCCTCTCCTTTATCCTACATAACCATCTTCCACCTCTCTTCCTCCTCCACCGCCACCACCATCGCCGCCGCCGGTTTCGCCACCGACCTTAGGTGGTGCTACAACTTCCCCAGCCCCTGAACTATTTTCTATAAGTGTTAATAATTTTATCTAATATTACTAGTATTATCCTGAATATTACTATTATTATTATTAGTGTTGTATTATCATGGTTATTATTAATATTATTACCATTACTAATATTATTATTATGTATCCCCCTAATTTCCTAACCTAATTTTAGAAAATACTTATAACTAGGGTAAACTATTTAAAAGGCTACAACTTTAACATTAAAATGGTTATCATCATTATCGTCATTATTATTACTGCTACTAATACTACTATCATTATTATTATTATTAACAACTTTAGTATTAATATAGTTATCTCTATTATTATTATTATTATTGTTATTATTATTATTATTATTATTATTATTATTATTATTATTATTATTATTATTATTATTATTATTATTATTATTATCATGATCATCATCATCATGATCATCATCATCATCATCATTACTTAATCTAACTCTATGATTTTCCTAACCAATAACAATATTATTGTTAATAATGGCCTACAACTTTGGTGTTATTATGATTGGGACTTTTCCTCATTTACTATTATTATTATTACTAACCTGACTATTATTCCTACTATTATTACTAATGCTAGCTATAGCCTATTATCATTATCTTTACTATTACGGTAAACGTTTGAAACCTTATACTTCTATTACCGTTTTTATTATCATTACTATTAGTATTATTCTTAATTATTATTATTATTATTATTATTAATGCCATTATTATTATTATTATTATCACTACTTAACCCTAACTTTATTATTATTACTATTGGTATTATTACTATTATTATTACCATTATCATTATCATTATTTCCTTGCTAATATGGTTAATACTAACTTTGTCCATTATCATTGTTATTTATTAATATAAATATTTAGACCCTTATATTATTATTATCATTTTGGTTAATATTATCATTGGCATTGTTATTATTATTGTACTTAACATTTTTATCATTATCATCATCATCATCATCATCATCATCATCATCATCATAATCATCATCATCATCATCATCATCATCATCATCATCATTATTATTATTATTATTATTATTATTATTATTATTATTATTATTATTATTATTATTATTAATGTTATTTAAACTGAAGTTGGAGTATTATCGTTTTGTCATTAAAAAGGAAGAATACTTAAGCCTTATTATTTTACTATTTAATATTAGAATATGATTAATATATTATTCCTAATGCCTTTAGCACTAACATTGTTACTATGGTATCATTATTAGTTATTACTATTATTATTGTTATTATTTTATAACTATTATTGTGACAAAAGCATTTGAACCCTTATATTATTATTATTCAAAATATAACTTTTATCATTATTATCTTTAGGAATATTTGTACTTTATTGGTATTGCAATTATTATACTATTATTTTAACCCTAATACTATTATTAGACTTAGCCTTAAAAATGCTAGGGTTTCTATCACTATAAGCATTAGCATTACTGTTATTATTATTATTATTGTCACTATTTTGCTATAACTAGTATTAGTACTATTATTATAAGAATAAAGCTATTAGTTTTAATACTATAAGTATGGCATTAAATGTTTAAAATAAGCATATTTTGGCTAGTAATATCTAGTGGGCTAACTTGAAGATAAAAACCCTAGTTTTCACGTATAATACTCCCTTTAATAATAACAATCCTAATATTAGACTAAAATAAGGAATAATGGTACTTTTGGTAGGAGGGAAACTAATCCTTAGTATTTTCCCTCTTATAGGTGAATCGATTCAAAACCCTAAGGAGTTGTAGAAGCGTGCTCCAAGCCCCGCGTCATTTTAGGTAAGGATGTAGCTAAGGCCATGTGTGTTATGTGATTTGTATGATTTGGATGTTATATATATATCATGTTATATTGTGTATTGTATGATTGTCCTTAACTTGTCTTATGTGTAGCACAACTTGGAGTTGAGGTATGTTTGTATGTGCTTCTTATGACATGAGTATGATATGTATATATGGTGTTTATGGTGTGATATGATATGGCCCTCTAGGACATGCATGCTAGGACAATTGATAATATGATATGGGAATGAAAGGAAAAAAAGAGAAAAATGGGAAGTGAGTTCATTAAGGGAGATATGAGGTTGACCAAAATACCTCATGATCTATGAGAGGAAATTGAAGAGGAAGGAATGACCAAAATGAATGAGAGATAGGAACCATGCATGAGAATCTTAAAATTTGCGTGGGGACTTTGGGTGTTTGCATGGGATGGATAGAACTTGTATGGGGATGATCCTTACGTGAGAAAAGTATATTTAGGGTCTTAATAAGCTAAGGGGAGAGTTGTGGAGTGATTGGAGACTTGGGATGAAAAATAGTACGTAGGTTGGTGTAAGGGTGCATAAGGGACCCGATTAGGGTCTTGGGAGAAAGTAGTAATCTGGAAAGTGAAAAAGTAAAAATGATTAAGGGAGAGTGGAGTACAGGTTAAGAGTGATAATTTATTATATAAAGGGTGAGTATGGGTTCCATGGGAGAGACGATATTTTGGGGGAAAAGAGAGAGGTTACTTGTAGGAGAAGAAAGGTACTAGGGTTTGAAGTGGCCAACTAGGGTTTTTTCGGTCACATGCGAATTCGAGAGATAAAGTGATATGTTTTGGGATTGGACCTAATTGAGATGAGATGTGGGGTGATGAATGAAGTAATGGTAGTGTAAGTGAGAGGAAGTTGGGCCACATAGGTCCAATTAGGGTTTTCAAGGGAAAACCTTAGAGGGTGATAGTAGGTGGGGTTTGAGGTCATGAGGTGATGTGCCTTAACCCAAACCCTTAGGAATTAGTTTTCATTATGTGTTAGTGTAAGAGAAAATGGATGTCGGGGTGTGGTAAGAGGCACAGGAGTCTCAAGATATGGGACAGGCCCCCTTGAGAGGATAGAAGTAGAACGTTGATGACATGCATGTCAAGGGTGTAATGTTATCTAATAAGACACGGATTTCAGGAGCCGGGGTGCCCAAACCGATCCACCGGCGAATAATAGTGGTCAAGAGCCAGGGTGCCCTAGAGACCGTTCCACCGGGGAATAATAGTGGTCAGGAGCCGGGGTGCCCTAGAGATCGTTCCACCGGCGAATAATAGTGGCCGGGAGCATTTTGCCCTACATGATTTATGGTCCACCAGCTATAATAGTGGGGGATTCCATGCTCAACAAACCAAACGTAATGAAGTTAAGCCTTGAGAAATACACTGCGCTTACAGTGAAACACTATGTGAGTCGGGGCCAAACCGGTCCACCGACATATAATAGTGGCTAGGAGTGTTCTACCCTAGAGACCGTGCCACCAGCGAATAATAGTAGTCAGGAGCGTTCTGCCCTGTATGTATTCCGGTCCACCAGCTATAATAGTGGGGTTCCCACACTCACATGGACTATTAAAGAGTATGTGTGGAATGAACATATTATTAAAATGACTAAAGAATAAGTTACCTGAAAAGTAACTTGGCCTTATTACATGTATTATTATATGTTGCCTATATGATCATTCTTATGTTATGTGCTCTATGTGTCGTCTTTAGCGCATATGTTACCTTACTCAATACGTAGTGTACTAATCACCCGTTTCATAGGTGCTGCTCATTTCCATGAGCCAAAGATCCATCTGAGCTTGTGCAGGTAGGGGATGACGTCTTCAATGCCTATGACACTTATAAGGCATCGGGCAGGGCTAAGCGTTGAGCCTAGACAAGACTTGGGGATAGAGAGCGACTCAGCCGGACTCTGTTTCTTTATTGGACCAGGTATCATTTTATTTTAGTTATGTGGTGTGGAACAATCCTTTATGTTTTGAAAAACTCTAGTTATGTACTCTTTGGATTGTAATCCTAAATCACATTATGATTTCTGTTGACTTGTGTTTTACTAACGACTCGTGTTTTATTAATGACTCATATTGGATGTTGACTTTATTTAGCCTTAGCACTTAGTACTGGAATGGTAGGAGTGAACAGATGTGGTACTAAGTGTGACGGTAATGCCCCTGAGTTTATAGTTCTATCTTTTTGCTTCCATTAATTCCTTTTAATTAAACAAATTTTTTCAGTAGTAAATTTGGGGGTGTTACACTTTGTCGACCCCCATCTTTGACATTTGACCTTTGTAAAAAGACTCACATAGCATGAGTAGTTTTAGGTTCTACCTATTTTTTTTTAAATTGTATATAGTTTATTTACCTATATTTCACTATAAGGCAATTTGGTAATTTAGCTATATAATAAATATGTTTAATAAAAATATTATTTTATTGGTAAAATATTAATTTTTAATGTGGTATTATCTTTAAGTATAAAAGTTTGATTATTAGAGCCTTATAATTTTAATAGGTTACATAATAAATTTATATTTCTATTGGAAGTCAGGTAATTCTTATACTCTACTAAAATGTGAGATATTGCATGATAGCACATTAAGTATTTTGATGTGTAAATTTGATTCAGTATGGTTGTTATGTTATAATTATTTTTGTAAAGAGTGAAAACATGAACATTGATAAAATGGAACATGTTGAATTTTGAATGAATTATTATGTGTACAAAAGTATATTAAAATGGGTTTTATCTTAGGAGTAAGTTTTCTATGTCATGTGTGTCCATTATGATAAACTGAGGATACCTACATTTATTTTTAACATGATTAATATTATTAGGTGACCTAGGGGTAATTCGGCCATTTTCAGCATACCATGATATTCACTATGATAATTATGCCTTAATTATTAATACATATGAAAATATGTTCTTTGAAGTTTTATAAAAAGCATGCTAATATTTTACATGCTACACCATGTATAAGGATAAGTTTCATGGTTGAGTATCTATATAAAATTGTGGCTATGTATTTTTATGATGATTGAATGTAATGGGGCTAAAAAAAATCATTCATTCTGTGACTCATAAAATTGTGGGTGGAAAAATGAGTACTCTAGTTGTGGAAGGGGTTTTAGGGGGATGTTTGGGTTGCTTATAGTTAGGTTACAAAAAGGATAGGTTGGGAAGGCAAGTCACAAGTCTTATATGACCTGTTTGGTTATGGGAAAATTAGGGAGATAATTTAGTGGAGTCATTCCCAAGTTAGAAGATTTTTGGTTTTTTTGATTTGGAGTGAAGAGGTTTTTTTTAAGGGCGTCAAGGGGATGCTCCTACATCATTCTCTCTCTCTCTCTTAAAAAGGTTCCTTGGTCATATCAATAGGATCTTTATGGATGTAAAGGAAAAATTCTCTTGCATCGAAAGTGTTGGAGATGTTTCCCATGTCTTCTAGCAACTCGAGCATATAGGCATTATTTGCCAATTTTTTCCAAGACTCTATACTCTCCAAAGCCCCTAGGCATTAACTTATTTTTTCTTCTTTGGGGAACCTTTCTTTGTGTAGGTGAAGCTAAACTAGATATTTTGGCTCATAAAAATGTTATTTGCGGTGCTTGTTAGCCTTTGTTTTGTTTAGTTTGTTCACTTTCTCAATTTGTTTTCTTACTTGCTTGTGAGATCTTTTCATCCTTTTGGTTCGGTCTTGAGCCTAACAACTTATTTTTTTCACTTGTGGGGAGTGGTATGAGGCCTATGGGTGATGTGGGATTTAATCCATAAATAACCTCATATAGGAAGCATCAGGTAGCATATGTTGGGGAACCAATAATATGGAAACTCAGCAAAGCTATGTTTGATGTCCCAATCCTAGAAGTATTTTTGGACCAAGCTTTGAAGAATCATAGTGAGGGTGTAGTTGGGTACTTCGATTTGACCATCTATTTGTGGATGGTAGGTGGTACTGAAGAGGAGTTTTGTACCAACTATTCTCCACGAGGTATTACAAAAGTAGTTAAGGAACATGGTATCACTATTTGAAATAATGAATTTGGGTATATCAGGTAGCCTCACTATCCCTTTGAAGAAGAGATCAGCTATATAAAAGGCGACATCCATTTTATGACAAGAAATAAAATAAGCCATCTTAGAGAACCAATCTACCACCACCATGATAGCATTATGTTAACTTTGTGTTTAAGGCAATGCTATAATAAAATCTATGCTAGCATGACCCCATGGGTGGTGGGGGATAGGGAGGGGAGTATACAAACCTTGATGGAAATGACTCTTAGATTTTTGTCTTACGGAACCTCTTGCCACTATACCAAGTACATCCCCTATCATTCTCGGCTAAAAGAAGTGTTCTTGAAGCACATCCACCATCTTGTTAATCCTGAAGTGACCTATAAGACCTCCACTATGTTTTTCTCAGATAAGTAGCTCTCAAACTCAGATTCAGGGTACACATAGCTTGTTGTTTTTGAAGAGGAAGCCATCTTGTAAGGTGAATGAGCCCTTTACCTTGTTGGGGTCTCAAGAGTAGTTCCTAAGCAGCTAAACCCTATGATTCTTACCTCTAGTAGAGAGAGTATATAATATCTCCTAAAGAGGGCATCACCTATAACATTGGTCTTACCACTATTATGTTTAGCTAAAAATGAGGACTATAGGAATTCTACCCTGGAGCTTGTCTAGGGTTGCGCTTGTGTTGATCATTGATGTACTTGAGTGAATTGTGATCGGTGTGTAATACAAATTTTTAGGCCTTAGACTACCCTAAAAAAGGTTTTTAGTACCCATTTTTAATATATTTAATAATGCCTTATTAAATCACATGTTATTAAAAATTTAATTATGGTTATAAAAACATCTTTAAATAATAAAAGTTTGCACCATAATGTGGAGAATTTGTATTTTTTAATTACAACTATAAAATAAAACCATTATATAAAAAATGTTGTTTTGTTAATGGCTATAAACCAGTGAATTGTGTTAAAATTTAGCGAACTGTGCATGTTTTAATAATGATTATCAGCTAAAACCATTAGTAAAACATGATATTTTATGAATGGTTAAGTACTATAACTCTTATTTAAATGTATGGTTTTATCAATAGTTATTCATTATAATTGCTATTTTAAAGAAGGTTTTGGGAATGGTTATTCATTATAACCATTGTTGAATAATGTTTTAATAACAGATTTTACTAAAATCATTATAACTATCATTTTTTTTATATTGTACAATTTGTTATCCAACATACACAGATGTATGCTCAAATATATATCAAATCTACAATCAATAAAGCACTACCAATAACTCTAGAAAACACAACCCCAAAAGCGCATGCCCACCTAGCCATTTCAGCCTACAAAAGCACCTCCCGCTTCCACCTTTTCCAGCCTACACAACCCACCATCCCTACCACCTTTTTACAGCCTACCACAAACAACACCCCTTGTCGAAGACCTACAAGAGACAAAAGGAAAAAAGGAAATTGGTAGCCTACCATTATGCAGAATCATGACCCTTTTTGATGCCTTGTAATCCCAACTTGTACTTATGGCGGCCTTTTCTTACAAGTTGACTTTAGGAGTTAACCATTTTTATGTTTAAAACCATATAATAGCCTTACTTACCAAAGGAGAAAGAAGGGAAAGTCTAAGGTGAAATCTTAATCGAAGATGAAGAAGCTTTTAAGGGAAAGGTTTTTACCCTCATCCTACACTCAAGACCTCTACAACAAGATGTCCTCCTTCAGGCAAGGGTTAATGAGTGTTGAAGAATACATCAAGGAGTTTGAGCAATTAAAGATGAGGTAGAGGAGCACACAATGCTAATTTTCCTTGGAGAGCTAGGGAGTGAAATTGCACACAAGGTGGAGTTACACAAGTACTACACCTTAGATGAGATTTTTCATTTAGCCACTAAGGTGGAGAAGCATAAGAAGGACAAGAGAGGACGAAAGTTTCATCAAGGAAGGTTCACATCCAAAACTTCAAAAGAAGCCCCATAATCATCTAAGCCATCCCCTCCCATTCAAAATGTTGAAGTGAAGGACAAGGGGAAAGGCGTTAGGCTTGAACCTAACAAACCAAAGGATGTAAGGTGCTTTAAGTGTCGAGGCCTAGGACATTATCGAAATGAGTGTCCCAAAAAAAGAGTTATGACTCTTTTGGACTTGGAGGAGGAAGCCCATGAGGAGGAAATGGAAGAGACCAAATCAGTCCATGAGGAGGAGGAAGAGCAAGAAGAGGCACCAGTAGATTTAGGAGAAGCTCTAATGGTGAGAAGGGTATTGCACATCAAGGAGTTCATAAACATATTTCAAATCAAGTGCATGATCCTTGGTAAGGTATGTTCCCTTATGGAGGTAGTTGTGCTAATGTAGTCTCTTTCACATTTGTGGAAAATTTAACTTACCTAGAACTTAACATGTCAAACCATATAATCTACAATGGATTAATAATGGAAGTATGGTTGAAGTAACCAAGCAAGCTGCATTTCCTGTTACCATTGGAAAAACCTACCAAGATAATGTGGTATGTGATGTGGTTCCTATGAATGATTATCATCTATTGCTAGGAATACCATGGCAATATGATAAGCATGTCCAACATGATGGTAGGAGTAACACTTCTTATTTGAAATATGCCAAAAAAGAACATTGCACTAACACCCCTTAATCCTCATTCCTCGCTTGTTATGGAGGACACCAAAAATAAGAAGACCTTTTTTCTAGATAGAAAAGAGATAGACAAGGAGCTAACTAAGGGGAAGGTCGTGTATTTTATGTTGTTTCTTCAAGATAATGAAGGAAGTGTAGGAAGTGACCTACGAGTCAAACCTTTCTAGGGGAGTTTGAGGATGTCCTCCCAAACAATCTACCTAGTGAGCTACCCTCTTAAGGGGAATTAAGCACCAAATCAACTTAGTTCCTGGTGCTACACTTCCAAACAAGCCCACCTATATGATATGAACTCCATTAACAACTGTGATGAAACCCAATAGCAATGATGGTTTAGAACACCAAGATCATGAAGACAAGATTACTTGAGCCTTGACCCAACACCTAACAAGATGAAAACCAAGACTGCAAACGATTGAAATTCCACGCCTAGAAAACATGAGAATCTCTCAACAATCAGGGTGATAAGTTTGGTTGTTTGAATGCCACAAAATCAACTTAATAATTTTTACGAGTTCTTTTAAAAATGAAGAGGAACACAAGACCTCCCAAATAAGATAATTTTCTGAAAACATCATTCTCTTTATTAATTTCAAAATACCCATATATATACTTGGAACAACCCTCCAAGAATAGGAAAAGTCATAACTTAAGCTTTAAAACAGCACAAACATCAAAATAAACAAGTCCCACATTTTTTGGGTCTCTTAGACTTCTAGAGGCAACCATAAATAGCTAAATGACTAAATTCAATGTATTTTTTTTAAATAAAATTTATATATTAATCATGAAGAAAAGGTATAGCCCAAGCTATAGAATCGATCTACTTTACCTAAGAGACCATTAAACTTTGCACTATGTGCAGAATGATTACAAATAGCTGACATAACTAAAGAGATTGGATAGACTATCCTTTGTAAGTTCACACTAACATTTGTGAAGATTCAAGAATTACGAGCTTTCCACACCTCATATATGCTAATAACATAAAAAGATGTCCTGAACTGAGCCTTAGCAACACCTCTGGTTTGAGAAAAAACAAAGCTTTTCATCAAAGTCTACCAAGAATAATGCCTTCTTGATTCTGTGAACACCTTCCTGATTGCTTCCCAAATTTGTTGCAAACCTGTACAGTGGAAGAGAATATGACTGAGAGTTTCCTGCTGAGTGCAAAAACAACATTGCAAAGGAATTCCAGGAAGAAATTTTGCCATTAGATCTTTAGTGCGAAGTCTTGAGTGTGCAACCAACCATGCAATAAATTTGTGCTTAGGAGTAGCTGGGTTGGACCAAATTGGCTTCCACCAGTATACTTTAGGAGCTTGGGATCAAATCAGGTCATAGACTACAGAAATGCTATAAGTGTCCTGTGACTGAAGTTGTTGGAAAACTGGACTTAGCTTAGGCCTTAGACCAATGAGTTTGACTAAGATCCAGGAGGTTGTGCATGGCAGTGTAAAGTCTGTGACAGTCTGCTCTTTAATGAAATAAGTATGTATCCATTTGATCCATAAGGAATTCTTATCCTTATACAGATTCCATAGATGCTTGCCAACTGCAACTGTATTCCAAGCAACTAAATCAATTGAACCCAAACCTCCTTCCCTTTTAGGCAAACATACCATTTTCCAGGAGACAAGAGTTCTTTTGCTTGAGGATGCTTTCCCTATCCACAAAAAAACTCTGCAAAGACTAATGATCTTCAATAATAATTTTTTGGGAAGAAAAAACAGCTGAATCCAATACATAGTAATACCAAAGATCACAGACTTCAACAATTGTAATCTGCCAGCATTAGAAAGTAATTTATTTGCCCCGTGTTGTAATTTGTTTGTGATTTTTTGTACTAAGGACTGTATATCAGCTGTTTTCAATTTTGAAGCATCCAAAGGAACACCCAAATACTTGAAAGGCAGCCTCCCTTCCTGAAATTGAAGCTGTGGCAAAATAGACCCTTTCACCTCCTGAGAAACTCCACCAAAATAGATAAAACTTTTCCCAAGGTTAATAGATAAACCAGAGGCAGCAGCAAAATCTTGAATCATAGAGTTAATAGCATTCCAGAAGTTAAATCACCCCTGCAGAACAAAAGTAGATCATCTACAAAAGCAAGATTAATGATCTTCAATTTTTTACATTTGGGATGTCCATGGAAACCTTCATTCAGCTAGAGAGTTTGCAACATCCTACTAAAATATTCCATCACAATCACAAACAGGTATGGTGATAAAGGATCTCCCTGTCTAAGGCCTTTTTTTCCCTTAAATGGAGTCAACAAGTTGTTATTAATGCACAGAGAATAACTGACATTGGAGACACAAACCATAAGCAATCTGACAAAATGGACAGGGAAATGCAAACCTAGAAGCATATTTTCCAGAAAAGTCCAATTGACTTAGTCATAAGCCTTCTTAATATCCACTTTAAGCATGCACCTTGGTGAAGCATTTTTCCTTTTGTATAAATGAATAAGCTCATGAGCTAATAAAACATTATCTCCAATGTACCTGCCCTTAATAAAACCAGCTTGAGATGTATGAATGATGGAAGGTAAAATTGGCTGCAACCTATTAGCTTAAATTTTATATACCACATTGCAACAAGCAATTGGCCTAAAATCAGAGACATTGACAACTCCTTCCCCTTTAGGGATAAGAATTAATTTTTTTGTAGCAAGGCTTCCTGGTAAAGAAGCAGTCTGAAAAATATGCACAATCAATCTCCATAAGCTTACCCCCAGAATTGACCAAGAAAATCCTTAAAGAAACCTGAGGTGAAACCATCAGGACCTGGGGCCTTATATTGGCCAATAGACCATAAAGCTTCCTTGACCTCCTACAGAGAAATAGGCTTAAGCAGCTCATGTTGTTGATCCACAGAAACCAGAGGCCCCTGTAAAAAAATACTAGCAGTAGTGTTCCCAGTGGCTCCACTGTCTGATCCCAACAAATTCTGATAAAATGTAAGGAATGCTTGATTTATCCCTTCTGAATCAAAAACACATTGACCATTATTATCTTGAATTCTTCTTATCACACTATGCATCTACCTAACCTTCATAATTGAGAAAAAGAAGTGTGAATTAGAATCACCCAAATTCAACCATTTTATACCAGATTTCTGCTTGAGAAAACTCTCTTCACAAAGGACATAATGCTGATAAAGCTTCAAATATTTCTTTTCCTCCTCTTGCAAAATTAGATTATTAGGAAAGGAATCAAGCTCAGTCTGGATCTTATTCAGCTTTTGCCTTGTCTCCTAAACTCTATTGGAAATGCCTCCAAAATTCTCCTTATTAAAATTTTTAAGACTAGCCTTCATAGCTCACAGCTTTGTAAAGAAAATACCCTGAACAGACCCTAAAACAGGTCTCTCCCATATAGAAGCCACCAGGGAAAGAAAACGAGGGTCCAAGGTCCACATATCAAAAAATTTGAACTGCCTCTTGGATCCACTAGCATACGTCTCTTCTAAATGCACTAAAGCAGGGCTATGATCAGAGAAGAGAGTGTCTAAAAACTGCACAGAAGAGTTTTGGGTATTAATAGTCCAGGGCATATTAACCAAGACTCTATCCAATTTAGCCATAATTTGATTCTCACCCAAACTCCTATTGGACCAAGTAAAATTCAGACCTGTGTAGCTCAAATCATGCACCATTAGAGAGTTTAAACACTCCCTAGAATCTTCTACATCATTAAGATTAATGGAATTACCTTGGAATTTCTCCTCTGGCTTCTAAACCACATTGAAGTCCCCAAGAATAATCCAGGGCTCTCTTTCAATTTTATTGTCCTACAGCCACTGCCATAAACACTTCCTACTAATACCATCATTAAAAGCATAAACAAAAGTAATAAAAAAAACTTGACATTAGAAAAAATTCTTGTCACAACTAGCTGCATGGCTTGTCAACAGCTTTCCATTCTCTGAACCTGCCACACTTTTTATCCCAAATGCACCAAATCCTACCATTTTTTGTGATCCTCATAATTGCTAAATCTCTCCCATTAAGGACCTAGCCTGTCACAAACCTTACCAGCATTTTCTTTTTTGACTCTAGTTTCCACCAATCCCGTCAAGGAAACCTTGTGCACTGATAACTAGTGCCTCAATTATTGTTGTTTATAGGTTTTATTCAAACCCCATACATTCCATGCCCCTGTCATGGACCTGTTATAATAAAGAATGTACAAACCAAGGCTCCTCAACCTGTGGAATACTAGGTTGTTGCAAAGAACTAGGAAGAATTAACCTATCTTCTGAATCTTCTTGAAAACATTGGAATCTGTTAGTTGTGTGCAGCCTACCACTAGTCCTATTTTCCTTAGGACTAGAAACTTTATTAGTTTGACCAACCTGCCTGCCATTCGAGTGTTCGGGTTGACAACCATTCCTGGTATCATTATCAGCATTAATCTCCTTATGAATGTTGGCAACATCCTCCAGAATCTTCTTCTGCACAGGAGTCCTGACAATCTTCCTCCATTGCTGAAATCCTTCTTGATGGTAAGACCTCTCCTTTGAGACCCCCTCTGGAGGATTAGACTGTCTCTGCCCCTCATTCACTTTTTTGTAGAACTGAGTGGAATGGCCTGACTCATTACTTTTTGTACAGAAGGCAGGCTTCCATTCAAAAACAATCTTCTACATTATAATATCACCATCAGGGTCTAGGATTTCGACTGACTCCACCAACTTCTTTGAGACATCCACTTCAACAATAATTCTTGCATAAGATATTCTTTCACCAGAAGAAGTAACTCCGTCTAAGAATAATGGTCTGCCTACCGCACTACAAATTCTACTCAAAGAATCAACATCCCAATAATCCAGAGGTAAATTCACAAGTTTTATCCATAATGGCATAAACTGAAACTTCTCCTTTGAGAATTGAAATTTTCGATGCCATTCCTTCAAAATGAATGGACGATTTAGAAACGACCAATATGGCCTTGAAAGAACCCAATCTCAATATTCCTAGGATTGGAACTTAAAAACTATAAAATCCTGATCATGCATCAATATTTTAGGCTACTGCACACCTGACCAAAGATTCCTGACATAAGTTTCCAATTGTCTCAAGGATGGTCGATAACCAATGACATAGCCCACAACTGCCCACTTCCAATCAGAACAATTTGAATCCACCTTCTCCCTCTGTAGATTGACACAAATGTTGTTCCCAGCAAACGTGGGCGGAACATAGGTTAATTTGGATCCTCTTTCCGGTAGCCTATTACCAACCAGTTTATCCTTCCATGATACCACCATAATTTCTGGCCCTTTATGATGATCAATGGTGTCATTATGATGATCCACCATCTTGCCATTCTCAACATCATTCTTTTCTAAAAGGGAGCCCTCGCAACCGAAAGGAGGAGAAACCAACCCTGCAATTTCATTAGAATTTTGATCGACGTCCCCCTCTGCATGATCCATGCATGTTTGACTAGGCTTAATCTCGTTAGGCGTTGTGCATCCCTGCTCTTCCCTAAACCATCATTGCAATCTACCGAAGCCCCACCAAAAGATGAAATCCCACCACCTTTAGCCGTCTCCTTCTTGGCCGTTGAAGCAGCCCTCCTCGTTCTCGCCATGGGAGAGGAGAGAGGAGAGAGCCTAGGGTATTACTATTCCCTTCAAATTCAATGTATTTATTTTAACCATTGAAGACCATTTTTAATCCTCTATTTAATATCTTGGAACTCATCAAATTCACGCCCTTTGATGGTCAGATCATGCTGGAAACATTTTTGCATAAATGTTAGCCTCTTTAATTGGTTTTATGATGTTGACTAAGTCTTGATTATTATTTGAGCCCATCTTGGTCTGTTTAGAATTATCCAAAATCTCTTGAATTAGCCCATTTAGTGCTTCCTTGAAATGTTTGTCTCTAAGTCTTGTAATTGGACCACTTGTAAGCAACAAAGGGTCTTGTGCAAATTCAGCCCCATCCCAGAGTGTATAATCAACAAGTCCAGCTCCTTGGTTTGCATCATTCGCCCCCTCTTGAGAAGGATTTATCCTCAAATCATCACCTACATCAAAAGAAGATAAATCAGAAATGTTAAAGCTTGCGCTAACACCATACTCACCTAGTAAGTCAAGCTTGTAGGCATTATCATTGATGTGTTCCACTACTTGAAATGGTCGTCACCCCTAGGTAGGAGTGTTGAATGTTGTTTCTCTGGAAAATGTTCCTTTCGTAAATGCAACCAAACTCAATCGCCTGGTTCAAACACTACCTTCTTGCATCCCTTGTTGGCTTGTTAGACATATTTTTGAGTCCTCCTTTCAATGTTCAGTCATGCCTTGTCATGAATCATCTTTACAAATTCTTCCTTCATTTTTCCATCTAAGATCACTCGTTCACTCAAAGGTAAAGAATTTAAATCCATAAACCATTTCAAAAGGTAAATTCAAAATGTGGAAAAAAATCTTCCCATGTCTTCAAGTTCTTTTTAATGATAGCACGTAACAAAGTAGACAAAGTTCTATTCACGATTTTAGTTTGACCAGTTATTTGTGGATGACACGTAGTAGAAAAAAATGAATTAGTTCCTAACTTTCCCCACAAAGTCTTCCAAAAGTAACTTGAAAACTTTGCATCCTAATCAGAAACAATGGTCCTAGGCATGCCATGTAACCTAAAAATTTCTTTGAAGAACAAATAAGCTATATGTGATGCATCATCAGTTTTATGGCAAGCAATGAAGTGTGCCATCTTGGAGAATCTCTCTACCACCACAAAAACTGAATCATAAAAAAAATCTATAGAAATTTTAGTCCAAGGTTCACTAGGTATTGGCAAAGCGGTGTACAAACCATGGGGTTTCAACTTATACTTGGCCTATTTACAAATGATGCACATCTTACAAAATATTTCCACATCACTTTTCATATGAGGCAAAAAAATGATCATGCAAAATTCCTAATGTCTTAGCTACACCAAAATGACCCATCAAACCACCACCATGAGCTTCTCCCATAAACAATTTATGTTGAAAAACACATAAGCACACATAGTTTATTTTTTCGAAACTAAAATCCTTTATGCCTATAAAACTTACCAAATGCTATTTTTTCGCATGCATTGAACACATCACCAAAATCATAATCTTGTGCATACAAATCCTTTATGTATTCAAACTCGAGCAATTTTGTATCTAAAATGGAAAGTAAAGCATACCTTCGGGACAATGCATCAGCTACCACATTTTCCTTACCTTGTTTGTATTTGATCACATAAGGATATGTTTTAATGAATGCCACCTACTTGACATGGTGTATGTTCAACTTTTGTTGTCCTTTCAAATGCTTTAAAGACTCATGATCTACATGAATCACAAATTCCTTTGGCCATAGATAATGCTGCCAATTTTCCGAAGGCCTTACCAAGGCTAAAATAAGCAACTAGACGACCTTCTTGCATCAAAACAACTCCAATACCTATTCCTAAAGCATCACACTCAATTTCAAAATTTTTAGCAAAAGTAGTTAAAATAAGAAAAGGTGCATTAGTTAACGTTTCTTTTATCATATTAAATTCCTTTTCTTGTTCTTCCCCCCACTTAAATGACACATTTTTCTTGATGACTTTAGTAAGAGGTGTGGCAAAGCTACTAAAATCATGCACAAACCATCTATAGAAGCTAACTAAGCCATGGTAACTCCTCATTTGGCTGATTGTTGTAGGTGTTGGCCACTCTTGGATTGCCTTCACCTTTTCCTCGTCCACCTCAACTCCTTTCTTACTAACAACAAAGCTAAGAAACACAAGTTTATCCATGAAAAAGGTGTAATTCTTGAGATTAGCAAACAACTTTTCTTTCCTTAGAATTTCCAAGACAGATCTCAAATGCACTACATCTTCCTTCAAGTTTTTGCTATAAATTAGGATATCATCAAAATACACAATGTAAAATCTGCCAATATATTCATGTAAAACATGGTTCATCAAATGCATAAATGTGCTCGGAGCATTAGTTAAACTGAAAGGCAACACTAACCACTCATACAAACCATATTTAGTCTTGAAAGTTGTTTTCCATTCATCACCTTCCTTCATCCTAATCTGATGATATCCACTCTTAAGATCCAATTTTGTAAAGACACAAGAACCATGCAATTCATCCATCATATCATCTAATCTAGGAATGGGATGACGATACTTTACTATTATGTTGTTGATGGCTCGACAATCAACACACATCTTCCATGTTCCATCCTTCTTAGGAACTAATAGCACAGGAACCACACAAGGACTCATGCTTTCACGCACATACCCCCTCTCCAATAATTCACCTACTTGCCTCTAAATTTCCTTGGTATCCTCGGGATTACTCCTATAAGTAGGTCAGTTTGGAATTGACGCACCTGGTATGAAATCAATATGATGTTCAATCCCTCGGATTGGAGGTAATCCATTAGGTACCTCTTCAGGAAGGACATCTTCAAACTTGTACAAAAGAAAACAACATCGCTCAACAAAGTACCGATAAGATCATTAGTACATAAAAGAGCATCCTTGTACATGAGTAAAATAAGGGGCTGGTGTGAAAAGAATGCTCTCTTGATCTCACTTTTTTTTTCAATGTAATTGATTTTTTCCTCTCTTTCTCTCACTATGGCCGAAATCCCTTTTCTTTCTTTTTCTCTCTGATCAATACTTTTCTATATTTTTTTAAATCTTTTTTTTTTCAATTTAAGCCTTCATTTCTTTTTCATTCTTTTGTTCATTTGATCTCTGTAATTTTAATTGGTCCTCCCTGTCCTGTTCTAGATTCAATAGCACAAGAATAAGAGGTTTCTTTCTATGAGTGAAAGAATGCCTATTTGTGAATCCATCATGCGTAACCCTCCAATCATACTGCCATGGTCTTCCTACGAGTAAATGGCTTACATGTATAGTAACCACATCACAAAGCACCTCATATTCATATTTACCGATGGATAATGCCACCAATAATTGCCTTGTCACCTTGATTTCGCCACATTCATTCAGCCACAGAAGGTGATAAGGGTGAGGATGTTTCAAGGTAGTTAAGGCCAATTTCTCAACCAGTTAAGTGCTAACTACATTTGTGCAACTCCCTTCATCGATAATGGCACTACAAACGTTTTGTTTTTCACAAAGCACCGAGTATGAAACAAGTTCTCCTTTTGGTTACTTTCTTCCTCCTTAACCTGCATATTGAGAACTCACCTTGCTACCAATAAATCTCCAACCATAGCACTTTGCTCATCATCAACATCCTCCAAACATGGCATATCATCATCATCCACTTCTTCCTCATTCTCCAACTCAATCTCTCCTTGGGCATTTATCACCATCACCCTTTTTTACACATTAGCTGGCTATGTGTCCCCGCCCTTGGCATTTAAAACACTTAATATCACATGTTTTAGAACTTTAAGTTACAATATTACCTATAGTAGTAGCAGTAGTTGGTTTGGCATTCTTGGAGTGTTCAAATTTTGGCTTATTTTGTAGATGTTGTTCCCTTTTTTAGAGTTATCTTCCATATGCCGGTGGTATTCATAGGGTGTCCCCTCCTAACCAATCCTTTTCATTTGAATTGTTCCTCCACCTTTATGGCTTGATGCACCATATCTGTCAACTCAACATAATGTTGCATCTCAACTATATCTGCAATCTCACAATTTAATCCATGCAAGAACCTAGCCGTAGTGGCTTACCGATCCTCATCTACATTAGCCCGAATCATAGCTACCTCCATCTCCTTGTAATATTCTTCCACACTTTTGGAACCTTGATTTAACCATTTGCAACTTTTGATACAATCCTCTATAATAGTGGTTGGGTACAAAAAGCTTCTTCATAAGAATTTTCATCCCCTCCTGAGTGTCCAGGGGTGGATCTCTATTCCCTCTCCTATTAATCAGTAATTGATCCCACCGAACAATGGCATAATTAGTGAATTCAATTGTAGCCAACTTAACCTTCTTTATCTCCAAGTAGTTGTGACAATCAAACACCATATCCATTTTAGTTTCCCACTCCAAATAAACTTTAGGATCACTTTTACCTTGAAAATATGGGATTTTAATCTTTATGTTTCCCAAATCATTATCCCTCCTAAGGGTACACATCCTAGCTTCTCGATTCTCATTCCCATACTGTAACCTACCCGGTTTAAATGTGGCTCATCAAACTCCGACTCCACCTCTTCCTCAACATTTTACCATGGAACACGCCCACCTTGCTGCCTATTGGGGATGTCTTGTTGATATCCCCTAGGAGACTCTGGTTCTACCCTATCTAGCCTATCATGAATAGGTTCTAATTTATCCCTCAACATACGCCTCATCTCCCCTAACAAGGCTTGCATTTGGAGGTTTGGAACTGCAGGTTGTTGAACTTCTTCAATTGTATTTTATTGATTGTTGAACACATTTAAAATATGAAAAAATGTTAGAATCCTCACAACAAATCCCTCACGTGTTTCTCTCAAGAATTGATACACTTACGCTTGTGTTTTTACACTAAACGGGTTTTCCCTCATATGGTATCACACACTCTTGCCTTTTTTTTCTTCACTCTTTTGTGTCTTATTTAGTTCTTAATTGAATGTCTAGAAACTAATTCAAAATAATACCATAGCAATTCAAAAAAAATTAAAATTGAGAAACAACCAAAACTAACAAAAAGGCCAAGAACTTGAATAAGGTGAGACACAAGATTCAAATGAAGTTTTGCTATTGTAATCATGTACCTTTTTTTCACTTTTTCTTATTTTTTTGACAATTTTTTTCTTACTAGAATTGTTTAAATTTTTCTCTTTCTTTCTTTTTCAATAAGAGGTAACAGTATATAAAAGAAAAATGAAAGTGAAAGATAGTCAAACTTATCTTAGAACCAAAGCCCTGATATGAACGAAGAGGACTTATCAAGTTAATCTTGTGGCATTCAAAATAACAAACTTATCACCCTGACATGTAGCATATCTAGCTATGAGTCTTTGTGCATCACTTATCATTTTAGGCCAATAGAAGTGCTCCTGAAGTACGTCATAGGTCTTTTGATCCTAAAATGTACGACTAGCCCACCTCCATGTGATTCTCGTATCAACAACTCTTGAATGGGACTCTTTAGGATGCAAAGCTTGGTATTCTTGAAGAGGAATCCATCTTGAATGACATAGGGGCTTTGAAGCTTGTCTTGGTCTTCAACATTGCTTGCAAAGTCTTCATCCTCTTTGTATAACTCCTTCAAGAATCCAAACCCTAAGACTCAATCTTCTAATAGGGACATTATACAATACCTTCTAGAGAAGGCATTAGCTACTACATTGGTTTTGCCACTCTTGTGTTTTGCTACAGAATAGAAGGATTTTAAAAACTCTATCTACCTAGCATGCCTAGGGTTGAGCTTATATTGCCCATTTACATACTTTAGAGACTCATGATTGGTATTTAACACAAATTGTGTGGGCCTTAGATAATGAGACCAATGATCTAGAGCCCTAATAATAGCATAAAACTCCTTCTCATACGTGTTGTAGTTAGATATTGATCCATTGAGCTTCTCGCTAAAATAGGCTATTGGCTTGCCTTCTTGAAGTAGGACTGCTCCAATCCCGACTCCGCTTGCATTATATTCAACTTCAAAAAGTTTTGCAAAATTTGGTAACCTTAAGATGGGAGCCTCACTTATCTTGCGCTTGATCACATCAAATGCTTCGTGAGCTGCAGGTTTCCATTTGAATTCTCCCTTCTTATGATAGGGGCCAAAATAGTGCTAAATCCTTTTTTGAACCTCCTATAAAATGAGGTAAGTCCATGAAAGGATCAAATGTGGAAATAGATGTGGGTGTAGGCCATGACCTTATTACCTCCACCTTTGACTCATCCATTGAAATACCATTCTTAGATATAACAAACCCTAGGAAGGTGAGTTTTGGTACAAAAAAGTCACACTTGTCTAACTTTTCATACAATTTGTTGTTCCTAAGGGTCAAAAACACGAGCCTTAAATGCTTTACATGCTCTTCACTACTAGAGGAGTATACAACTATATCACCAAAGTACACTACAACAAATTTAGAGATAAAGGGCCTAAGGACTTCATCCATGAACCTCATGAAGGTGTTAGATGCATTTGAGAGACCAAAAGGCATCACCATCCATTCGTATAATCCTCCCTTAGTCTTGAAGGTGGTCTTCCATTCATCTCCCTCCTTTACTCTAATCTGGTAGTATCTACTCCTCTAATCAATCTTTGAGAATACCCAAGCCCTATGTAAGCAATCTAACATGTCATCAAGTTTAAGTATAGGATACCTACCTAAAAATTATGGTGATATTGTTGATAGCTCTACTATCAACACACATCCTCATATTCCCATCCTTCTTTGGTACCAAAAGGGCCGGTATAGCATAAGGTCTAAGGGATTCTCTAATGAACCCTTTTTGCAACAAATCTTCAACTTGCCTTTGTAACTCCCTAGCCTCCTTAGGATTACATCTATAAGCATGCTTGTTTGGGAGTGTAGCACTAGGTACCAAGTCGATTTGGTGCTTAATTCCCTTTAAGGGGGGGTAGCTCACTAGTTAGATCATTTGGGAATACATCCCCAAAATCCCCTAGCAAAGGTTTGACCCGTGGGTCAGTTCCTCCACTTCCTTCATTATCTTCAAGCAACAATAAAAAATATATGAGCTTTCCCTTGGCTAGTGCCTTGTCTATCCCCTTTCTATCTAGAAACAATGTCTTCTTCTTTTTGGTTTCCTCCCTAAAAAGTGAGGAATGAGGACTAAGGGGTGTGAGTACAATGTTCTTTTTTACAAATTTCAAACAATAAGTGTTCCTCCTACCATCATGTTGGACATGCCTATCATGTTGCCAAGATCTTCCTAGCAATAGATGATAAGCGTTCATTGGAGCCACATCACATACCACATTATCTTGGTAGGTTATTCCAATGGAAAAAGGAACCACAACCTACTTGGTCACTTCAACCATGCTTCCATTATTAAGCCATTGTAGCCTATATGGTTTGGCATGTTGAGTGTTAGGCAATTTAAGTTTCTCCACAAGTGTGCAAGAGGCTACATTATCATAACTACCTCCATTAATAATAAGGGAACATACCTTACCAAGGATCATGCACTTGGTTTGAGATATGTTCTCCCATTGTGTCTCCTCCTTCACAAACCCCTTGGTCTGCAATACCTTTCTCACCATTAGAGCTTCTCCTACATCGGAGGGTGCCTCTTCTTGATCATCATCCTTCTCATGGTCTGATTTGGTCTCTTCCATTTCCTCCTCATCAGACACCTCCTCTGAGTCTAAAAGAGTCATAACTCTTGTCATTACACTAGTTTTGATAGTGCCCTAGGCCTTGACACATAAAGTACCTTACAACATTTAGCTTGTTGGGTTCAAATCTAATACCTTTCCCCTTGGCCTTCACTTCAACATTTCAAATGGGAGGGGATGGCTTAAATGATGGGGGGCTTCTTTGGAACTGTTGGGAGTGAACCTTCCTTGAGGAAAATTTAGTCCTCCCTTCTCCTTCTTATGCTTCCCCACCTTAGTGGCTTGATGAAAAATCTCATCTAAGGTGTAGTACTTGTGTAACTCCACCTTGTGTGCAATGTCACTCCTTAGCCCTCCAAGGAAACGTGACATTGTGTGCTCCTCTACCTCATCTAACTCCAACCTCATCTTCAACCGCTCAAACTCCTTAATGTATTCCTCAACACTCATTGACCCCTGCCTCAAGGAGGACATCTTGTTGTAGAGGTCTTGAGTGTAGGATAAGGGTAAAAACTTTTCCCTCAAAATCTTCTTCATCTTCAACCAAGATTTCACCTTAGATTTCCCCTTATTTCTCCTTTGGTGAGTAACATTTTCCCACTATACGCAGGCATGTCCCTTGAGCTTAAGGATTTAATTCTAAAGCTCTTCTCATCATTATAGACTTTTGTTTCAAACATCCTAGAGCACCTCAACTCCCACTCTAGGAAATCTTCTGTATTAAGTGATCCATCAAACTCGGGCACTTCAGCTTTGATGTCATGAAAATGATCTCTCCTATCATGTCTCCTCTTCTATCACTTAGGGAATTACTTGCTAAGGAGTTGGAATCACTAGCATCATCACTTGTGCTAGATCCAACCACCTCATGTTGGTGAAAATGGGATTTTCTTGGCTATGGGGAAATATTTTGGCATGGAGTGTTATGGTTTTGCATGAGATTCTCCAAAATGCCAAGAACTCTTTTCATATCATTTTGGAGGTTTTCAATAGCTCAGTCTCTTCTCAAGTTTTGCACCTCCTCAAGGTTCAAGCCTCTTGGGATTTGTTCGTCACCCATAGTTGCTTGAGTTTGAAGAAGAAATCAATACAGAAAGATGGAAAAGAGGAGATAAAAATTATCACTAATTCTCAACCTTAAGCTCTGATACCAATTTGATGCATATGCTAAACAAGTTGGCACATGCTTAATGGAAGATGGTGGCTTATGGGATAAGTGACACCCGAAATTTAAAATGGAGAAAAGAGATGAGGAGTATGATAATATTTGATCTAAGGTAGCTAAAGAAAAAACACTCACAACTACCACTCAAGGTTTCAACACTTGAGATTAAAGTTATGAGATTTTTCACTCAAAACAATGTTTTCACTCAACTTTGTACAGGAGCTCGAAAATTTGATTTTTAATTCAAGGAGATAGTGTGTTCCATTGTGTTAAGGGTACCCATATTTATAGTGGCAGCCATGGTTACAAAAAGTCCATTATACCCATCCCCCTTACCTACTAAGTTACATTCTAACCATTCTTTACTATCTAGCTATCTAATACAAGCTAACAACTAGTTGGATGAGAACTAAAATGAGGTTAGCCAATGTGTAGTATTTTGATAGCCATATCACAACATGGAGCCCCTTACATGCTGAAAAGGTAGGTAATAAATAAAAGTACAAATGACTCAATCATCCCCCATACCTAATCAATCATCTCTCATGCTTAGCCAATTAAAATAATCTGATTTGTTGACTTGGCTGATTTTATTCACCTACTCCACCATCCACTTGTCCTCCGTTTTCTTTTCCCTTTTTTATTTCAATTTTCAAAATCAGCCTTGGGCTTGGGCTGATTTGGCTTCTTAAGTGGAAAAATACTTGGAAATAGCAATATAATAGCTATTTGGCATTGGGCTTGATGTGCCATCATAGTTGGTTGGGCTTGGGTTGGATAAGCTACCATAATTGGTTGTGTTTGGGTTGAATGTGCCAACATGCAAGAATGGGTTGGTACTTCCACTTATTTCTCATATTCATCTAATTAATTTCATCCAATTTAAGAGTACTTTGTGATCCCCTAACTTAGAAAAATTAATTAGTGTAATATTAATATGAGAATGTCCCGCATCACTTTTTCTTTTTCTCTCTTTTTTTATTTCAATTTTTGAAATCAGCCTTGGGCTTAGGCTGATTTGGCTTCTTAGGTGGCAAAATAATTGGAAATAGCAATAAAATTGCTTGTCAGCCTTGGTCTTGATGTGCCATTATAGTTAGTTAGGATTGGGTTGGATAAGCTACCATAATTGGTTGTGTTTGGGCTGAATGTGCCACCCTGCATGTATAGGCTGGTACTTCCACTTATTTCTCATATTTAGCTAATTAATTTCATCCATGTTAAGAGTGTTTTGTGATCTCCTAACTTAGAAAAATTAATTATTGAAATATTATTATGAGGTGCTCCTACATCATTAACTTGGTTTCAAAAATTATGGTGGGTGGCTAGAAATTTTTTTGTGAGGTGTTTGGGCTTAGAAGGAAAAGCAAAGATAAAAATTATCCCAAATTCTCAACCTTAAGCTATTATACCAATTTGATGAATATGCTAAACAACTTAGCAAATGCTGAATGGAAGATGGTGGCTTATGGGATAATTGACCACCAAAAGTTAAAATAGAGAAAGAGATGAGAAGTTTGATAATATTTGATTTGAGCTAGCCAAAGATCAAACACTCACAATTTCCACTCAAGGTTTCAACACTCGAGGGAAAAATTGTGAGACTTTTCACTCAAAACATAGTTTTC
Source organism: Tamarix austromongolica (assembly GCA_039764185.1). NCBI lineage: Eukaryota > Viridiplantae > Streptophyta > Magnoliopsida > Caryophyllales > Tamaricaceae > Tamarix > Tamarix austromongolica. The sequence continues at coordinate 119,581,742 of CM077809.1, read as the reverse complement.
ACTCTACTTTGTAGGGGCATAGGAGCTTGAAAATCTGATTTGTAATTCAAGGGTTAGTGTGATGCATTGTGTTGAGGGTACCCATATTTATAATGGAAACCATGGTTACAAAAATTCTATTATACCCATCCCCCTTACCTACCTAGTTACATTTCAACTATTATTTGCTATTTAGTTATCTAATTCAAGATAGCAACTAGTTGGATGAGAACTAAAATGAGGTGAGCTCATGTGTGGTATTTTGAAAGCCATACCATAGCATGGAGCCCTTCATATGCTGAAAAGGTAGTTAATAAATAAAATTAAAAATCACTCAATCATCCCCATATCAAATCAATCATCTCCCATGCTTAGTTAATTAAAATAATATGATTTGTGACTTGGTTGACTTTCTTCACTTACTCCACCATCCATTTATTCTCCTTTTTCTTTTTCTCCTTTTTTATTTCAATTTTTCAAATCAGCCTTGGGCTTGGCCTAATTTAGCTTCTTAGATGGCAAAATAGTTGGAAATGGCAATAAAATAGTTGGTTGGGCTTAAGTTGGATATGCTACCACAATTGGTTGTACTTGGACTAAACGTGCCACCATGCATGCATGGGCTGGTACATCCACTTATTTTCTCATATTTAGCTAATTAATTTCATCCAAGTTAAGAGTATTATGTGATCCCCTAACTTAGAATAACTAATTAGTGAAATATTATTATGGGATGCTCCTACATCAGTATGAATTAAGGGTCACTTAATTCATATCTTCAATACTACTTTTCCTCTCTATTTTCTCATTTGTGTGGCTCGTTAATAAGCCATCAAATTTTGCTCCGAGTTTAACCCAATTTGTATCCACCTTGCATCAAGAGCTCCCATGAACCATGACATATGGTGCTCTTCACTTTCTACAATGCCATGTCTTAGTATCAACGTTTCAAACTCTTGTATATATTCTTCTACACTCATAAGCCCTTGTCTTACTAAGGATAACTTGTTGAACAAGTCTTAAGTGTAGGAGGATGGCACAAACCTTTCCCACATGAGATTCTTCATCTTTTTCTACAATTTAACCTTTGATTTTCCTTTCCTCCTTCTTTGGTTGGTAAGATTCTCTCATCAAGGAGAGGCATTTCCCTTAAAATTCAAGGGATCTTTTTCCTTCTTCTTTGTAATATTTTCAGCATTTAGCCTCAAAAAGCCTACAACACCTTAATTCTCATTCTAGGAATTTTGTTGGGTTATATTGGCCTTTAAACTCATGAATTTTTGTTTTGATATCTCCAAAGTCTCTTCCTTTTTCTTTTCCCCTTCTTCTCTGTTCATGGGATGCTTTATTGCAAAAGGGGGTTCATTGGAGAATCCCTTAATCCTTATGATGTATATGAAATAAAAATTGGATCATGTTAGGAAGATGGTGGATTAGGATAATTACCACCAAAATTAAAAATAGAAATAATGGTTGAAGAAGATCAAAATGTGAACTTAAGTACCCCTTAAATTCATATACTCACATCTACCACTCAAGGTTTCAAATATTGAGATAAACGAAGTAAGATTTGAAGAAGATAATCAATCAAACTCTTCACTCAAGTTTGAAGGTGTATCTCACCATGAGGGAGGAAAAATATGAGGTAACCAAATCTCCTTTCATTCATATGTGACTCTAACATTTATGAGTAAATGTTAGGTTCTTTGAATTAAAAAAGACCACAATGACCTTCTATGGTCTAATTTAGTTACATATTAACTATCCTAAAACTAAAGGGGGTTGTTTTGGTTAAAGCCAAACTAGTAGTTACAAAATGGGAATTAACTAGTTTTGAAGTTTACCCATGGCAATCAACCATCATAGGTACTATGGCTAGAATTTCAACCATCATACACCCTCCCATTCCCTTAAAATCTTATTTAGACAAATTTCACAAGTTAACTTTCTAGACACATCATTAGGAAACTGATTTGCATGCCTTAAAGTACAACTAGTCATTTTGAGTGTTGTCCTAATAATACAAAAGGACGTGATTTGCATGCCTTTCTACCCAAATCAGCTAATAAATTGCCCTTGTTGCTCCATGTCCTTTTCCCTATTCTTTTGTGCCAAAGGTGGCTCCAAAAATTTGGCTAAAAATGAAACTAATGGCTATTGTAGCTGGTGGTATACATTTTCATTCCATGGGGCTGCAAATGAGCCATGGAAAATGTGCATTGCTAACTTTGAGTTTGCTTGCGATTTAAGGCTTGTTGTACTTGTCTTCTCCTTAATATTTCCGTGCAAAACAACTCCCCAAAAGGGGCACCACACATAGGGCTTGATAGGTGATGCTTGCTCCAACTATTGGTTGGTTGAATTTTTTTCTCGGCTGCTTGTGCAAGCTAAATTTCATAGCTTTGTGTTGCACTTTATCATAGCTTGAGGAACCTTAAATGAAGCTCTACAAAACATGTGGTGGTTTGGTGATATTATGCATGGCTTATATGACTTAAAACCAAATTGAGTGAAACCTTATTTTAGCATGTTAATTTTATCAAAATAAGATGATTACCATGGCCTTCAGTTTTAGAGAACTTTATGAATAAATTAGGGACTTGACATTCGAAGTTATTATAAAATAGGTCATCTCTTGAATGAACTTGTGCATAATTATGATCACTTGACATGTGCTTAGTACCATTTTCCAATCATCATGATTTTGATATAAAAATTAAAAATGTTGGTTAATGCTTCCACATCACCTTGTGTGGTACCGAATCTTTTGGTACCAAATAAGGATGGGAGTATAAGTATGTGTTTTGATAGTAGACCTATCAACAATATCACCATCAAGTATAGGAATCCTATATCTAGACTTGATGACTGACATGTTGGATTGCTTACATGGGGCTTATGTATTCTTAAAAGTTGATTTGAAGAGTGGATACTACCAGATTAGAGGAGTGAAATGAATTGAAGATTGCCTTCAAGACAAAGATAGGATTATATGAATGGATATCAGTGCCTTTCAGTCTCTCAAATGCTCCCAAAACCTTCATGAGGCTCATGAATGAATTCCTTAGGCTTTTTATCTCTACATTTTTTGTATTGTACTTTGATGATATAGTGTGTGCGCCTCTAGTAGTGAAGATCATGCAGAGCATTTAAGGTATATATTTTTGACCCTTAAGAACAACATGTTGTATAGAAAGTTAGAGAAGCCTGATCTTTTGTGCACCAAAAGTCACCTTTCCAGATTTTGTTGCATCTAAGGATGGTATTTCAATGGATGATTCAAAGGTGAAGGCAATAAGGTCATGGCCTACACACACATCCATTACCCACGTTCAATACTTTCATGGACTTACCTCATTCTGTAGAAGTTTCATAAAAGAATTTAGTACTATTATGGTCCTTATCACTGAGAGTCTCAAGATGGGAGAATTTATGTGGACATGTACAACCTAAGAAGAATTTGAGGTGATCAAGGGCAAGCTAAGTGAGACCCCCATCTAGAGGGATTTTTTGAGAGTTTTTTAAGTTGAATGTGATACAAGCAAAGTTGGAATTGGAGCAATCCTAGTACAAGAAGGTAATACAAGCCTATTTTAGTGAGAAGCTCAATGGAACAAGGAGTTTTACACTCTAGATCATTCGTCTCATTATTAAGGCCCTTAGAATTTGTATTACATACCGATCATGACTCTCTAAATTATGTAAATGAGTAACATAAGCTCAACCCTTGGTATGCTAGATGGATAGAGTTTTTACAATCTTTCTCTTTTGTAGCAAAACATAAGAGTGCCAAAATCAATGTAGTAGTTGATGACCTCTCTAGAAGGTATTGTATTTTGTCCCTATTAGAAGCTCGATTCTTAAGGATTGGATGCTTGAAAGAGCTATATAAGAAGGGTGAAGGCTTCGCAAGATACGTTGAAGACCAAGACAAGCTTAGAAGCCCCTATATCATACAAGATGGATTCCTTTTCAAGAATACCAAGATTTACTCCCCTAAATCCATGTTGAGCCTTCTAACCTCACCCCTAAACCTTTTTAAGAGAGGGAGGATGATGTAGGAACATCCCCTTAATCTAATCCCATCTTAAATACCCTTCTCCCCAAATTAGACGACCCCAAAATTCTTCTAATTTGGGAATTCGTCCACTAAACTTTCTCCCATCAAATTTCCCTTCCCAACCCCCTACTTTTGTTTGTACACACTATAAATCTACCACCTTTATACATAAGAAAAAAAACACCCATGCATAAGCCACGCATGAGCCATTTAAAACTTACTCCCAAGACACAAAAATTCAGCCATATTAGCCTTTTTTGAGCCACCTTTTGATGTTATCAAGATAAGCCACCTTGCAGCTATACTCAGCCACTTTTTGTCCTTCATTACATCCCCTACACTTGAAAATTTGCAACCCAATCCCACTTTCCCAAAGACAACCTTTTTCTACCCTACAAAAGCGCCTTCCCTTGCCACCTTTTCCAGCCTACACAACCCCCATCCCTACCATCATTTTTAGTATTTTACAACCACAAAATTCCATGCACACCCTGCCATCACCAACCTACAAAAAGCACTTCACACTACCACCTTTTCCAGTGTCCACAACCCACTACCCATGCCATCCTTCTTAGCCTGCACATCCAAACCCTCCCTCCCCATGTTAAAGCCTGGAAGGAATAAAAGGGAAGAAAAGGAAGTTGTTTGTCTACCATGGGGCAGAATTATGACTTTTTTTGATACCTTGTAATCCCCAATTGTACTTATGGTAGCCCCTTATTAAGTTACCTTTTGGGGTTGACCATTTGTTTTTATTTAAAATCATGTAATAGAGTGTATATTAGGAGATAGCTTTTACTATACTAAAATCAGCCAAAGTAAGGGCTTATTGAAGAGGGATGAATCTCCTCCTTGTGGGGTGAGGAAAACTAGTCCATGTTTGGTTAGAATTAAACTAGAAAGGGAAACTATTTATTTTGATTTCTAACCAGCTATAGTTTAGATGGATTGTAACTAAACATATTGTAACACTATATAAAAGAAAGAAGGTCTGATTGTAGGGGGACTTTGGTCAGCCTTGCTACTCTCTTGATGAATGAAAATTACCTCCTTAGTTAGTGCATACCATGGTTTATTTATCTCTAAAAATCTTATATCCTTTTTCTTAAGTGTTGCATAGCATATGCTGTAGATTCAATTGTGTATGTTAAGGGTTACTTAATTCATATCTTCAGCACTTCTTCTCTTCTATAAATCCCTCATTTTGTGGCTTCTTACACAACTTAGCACCAAGTTCAACTGAATGCATCATGTTGAATTGCTTACATGGGGCTTATGTATTCTCAAAAATTGATTTGAGGAGTGGATACTAATAGATTAGTGTAAAGGAAATAGATGATCGGAAGATCGCCTTCAAGACTAATATGAATGGATGGTGATGCCTTTTGGTCTCTCTAATGCTCCCAGCACCTTCATGAAGCTCATGATTGGAAGGTCTTCAAGACTAAGGGAGGATTATAAGAATGGATGGTGATGCCTTTGCTCTCTCAAATGCTCCCAATACATTCATGAGACAAAAGGATGAAGTCCTTAAGCCCTTTATATCTAAATTTGTTGTAGTTTACTTTGATGATATACTTGTGAACTTATCTAGTAGTGAAGATCATGTAAAGTATTTAAGGCTTGTATTTACAACCCTTAGGAACAACAACTTTTATGGAAAGTTATAGAAGTGTGACTTTTTTGTACCAAAATTCAAAGGTAAAGGCAATAAGGCCGTAGCCTACACCCAAATCCATTACCCACATTCAATCCTTTCATGGACTTGCCTCATTCTATAAGAGGTACGTAAAAAGATATATGACTCTTTTGGCCCCTATCATTTAGTTTCTCAAGAAGCGATAATTTAAGTGGACACCTACAGCCTAAGAAGCATTTGAGGTGATCAAGGGCAAGCTAAATGAGCCCCTAATCTTAAGGCTACCAAGTTTTTTGAAAGTTTCTAAATTTGAATGTAATACAAGTAGAGATGGGATTGGAACGGTCCATCTACAAGAACATAAGCCAATATCCTATTTTAGTGAGAAGCTTAACGGATCAAGATCTAACTACAACACTTATGACAAAGGAGTTTATGTAACACCCCAAAATTCACTAATTTTTTTTGAAAGCGGAAGTAATTAAAATAGTAATACTTAAAACCCATGAATTCTGGAGATGTTACCGCCACACTTAGTACCAGACCAGTTCTCTCCGACCGTTCCAATACCAAGTGCTAAGGCTAAAGAAAAGATTAACAATCAATTACAAAATTAATACAACCTAAACTTCAAATAATCATTAAATGGTTGTAAAACAAAATCAGATTACACATGAAGAAATGTAATTCATTTCCAAAAGAGAATTAAACTTACAATCGATAAAAGGTTCATTAAAATACTCAATCGAGTAATGAGTCAGAAAATGGTAAATACTATACCAAAGAAATAACAAAAGGAATGAAATCACGTAAAGAATGAATACGGCCACAACACTCTCAAACTTCGAGCCAAACATGCTCAACACTCAGCCCCGACTGATGTCTCACCCACCTGCACAAGTCAGAAGGGCATGCTACTCGTGGAAATGAGCAGCACCCATAAAAAGGGTGATCAATACGCTACGTACTGAGTAAGGTAACCGAGCACTAAGGCCAACACATAAGCACATAATCCATGCAGAATAATAAAAGGGTGTAATCCAACATAACAACATAAAGGCATATGAACAATTCAGGTAAAAGTACAAAGGCCCAAGAATAATCTGGATTAATTACTTAATTAATCTTTTTATCGAAAGTTGATACACACCATGCCATTTTATCAATCCAAGCGAGTACAGGAACACCCCACAATTATAGCCGGTGGCCTGGTCACACATAGAGCATCATGCCCTAACCACTAATATTATCGGTGGATTGGTCACACATAGGGTACAACCCTAACCACTTTTCCTGACCGGTGGATCGGTCTGGTTCCTGCTCGCATGGTGTTCCATTGTAAGTAATTAGTATCTTTTAAGAGCTTTAACAATTTTGGTTTGTGTTTATTGAGCTCGAGTCACCCCACTATTTTTACCAGTTGGCCGATCACATATAGGACCTGATCATGTCCTAACCACTATTATAACCGGTGGATCGGTCACACATAGGGTAAAACCCTAACCGCTTTTCCTAACTGGTGGATCGGTCTGGACTCAGCTCAATAATCTTCCACTATAAAAAGGTTAGTGTCTTAAATATTATATTCAAAGCTTTCACCCTGGACATGCATGAAACACTCCCTTTACACTTCACACATCACAAATCATAAATTCCATCCTCATAATTATACTTTAGTCACCAAATACACCTGATACCGCAAAACCCCTAAGCAGTCACACCAAACCCTAATTATCCACACAAACCCTAGCTCGGTTTCCTACGTACCCATATAATCCTCCACGTAATATTTTCCGTCCAAAATAGTTCAACACCCAAATAACAATTACCTTACCTTCCTTACATCCCAAATTAACTTTCCACACGTAAATTTCATACCCATGCAGACATTAGTCTCCCCATGCAAACCTTCGAACCTTTTTCATACAAACCCTAAAATTCCACGTGAAACCCTAAATTCAACCATGCAAACCCTAATATCACCATACAACCATCAATGCCACCATATAAACCCTAATACCACCATACAACTATAAATACCACCATACAAACCATGATTCCGTCAAACAAAACCCTAAATTCAATCCACACCAAACCAAAGATTCACCCATACCAAACCTAAATTCAAACCATATAAAACCCAAAGATTTGTCCATACCAAACCCTACATTCAATCCATACCAACCAAATATTCATCCTTACCAAACCCTAGATTCAAATCACATAAAACCGAAGATTCATCCTTACTTTACAATTAATCAGATTCTCCCACATAAAATCATAAATTAGAATCTCCCAAGCAAAACCATAAATTGGATTCCCCCAAACAAATCATAAATTAGATTCTCCCATATAATATCATAAATTACATTCTCCCAATTAACATCATAAATTAGATTCTTCCAAACACACCATAAATTTGATTCTCCCATATAACATCATAAATTATATTTCACTCTTCCACTCATGGGTCATTAAAATACTTAGGTCAACTCACATCCCTTGATCAACTTCTTTCCCCCATTATCCCTTTTTCATCCTTTTCCCCCGCACAAACCATATCAACATCCTCACATGCATGTCTTATAGGGTCACAATACATATCATCCCATACACATAGTACACATGCCATATAACAACACAAAAGCATGCTTGAACTCCATGCCATACCAAATATGCAATAATTACAGTAATAACATGGGATGCATAACATACAAGGCACACAATGCACATTAGCACATAAAAGGCCTTAGTAAACCCTTACGTAAAATGTCACCGGTCTTGGAGCACGCTCCTATATTACTTGAGAGCTTTGATTGGGCTCACCTACTGTGGGAAAATACTAGGATTAGGTTTCCTCTTAAGAATGCTATTATTTCTAACTTATTCCAAGACCTTATTTTTAATTAAAAATTATTATACTAGAATTTACTCTACAAAATACTAGTATAATATTAATAATAAAACTAATGCAGTTCAAAATAAAAAGGTGATATAAGGGTTTCTACCCCTCACTAAAATAATATTAGTAGAGATAAAATAATAATATTAATAATAATAATAATAACTAAATATTATAAATAAGGATAATATTAAAAATAATAATACTAATAATATATATATATAAGCTCTAAATTTAAAGTGGGGTTTCGACCCTACTTATAACTAATGACCTACTATTTATAAATATTAATAATAAAATTAATAACATATATAATAATATTAACATAATAAAGATAATAATAATATTATTATTAATGGTTATAAAAATAATAGAACTAATAATACTAAAATACATAAGTGTGAATGTTAATACAAAATTAGGGCCTAAGATTTTCCAGAATAATAAATAAAATGATAATAATAATAATTATTCTAATAATTATAATATTAACAATAATAAGAAGAATGATAATAATCATATAATAATTCAATTAATAACTTAAAATTCAAAACTAACAATAAAATTATTTTATTACCACTCTCTACCCTGCAAGTAAATTTCAGCATAAATTTTATATCAAATAATAATAATATTAATAGCAAGGAAATAATTATTATATTCGAATAGTTACTAATAAATAAAATAAAAATAGAATAATTTACAATAAATAGTAAATAATGACTAAGGAGGTCTAGGGTTTCACCTTGAGTCGGCGGGAATGGGCGGCACCAACGGTGGTTCACTGCGGTGGCAGGAAAAATGATCTAAAAAGGAAAAAAATAAAGAAAAAGAGAGGATGAGCAGGGGAAAAATTAAAATAAGGCTATGGTTCAGTGGAGGAGGATTAGAGGGAGTTTTCGGGAGGTTCAAAGGGCAGTAGAAGTGGCGGAAACGGCGGCGGACGACGGCTTTAAGGTTGCGGGGTGAAAATTCTGGCGAGATGAGCAACAAACTTTACACGATTATGGAGGCCTGTGCGAGAAGAATCGAAGGTTGAAAATGATTTAGTTAATTAGATGGAGTTTTAGGGAATATTTTGAGGTGTAGAAGCGGCGTCGAGATTGGCTAACGGCGGAGAAAAGCGTGTCTGAAGTAGCGGTGGGGGGCAATTCTCACTTAGGGTTTCGAGGAAGAAGAAGCTCAAAAAATGTCGGCAACTAAGCTATTTATTGATGGTAGATGAGATAATAGGGTGTTGAAGCTCGACAGGGAGGTATTAAGTGCAAGAATTTGGGTGGCCGGTGGTAGTAATTGATCGGCCATCATTTGGGTTGCTTCAAAATTTTGCGAGGCTTGGGAGAAGAAACGGGCGAGAGATAATGGACGAAAGTTACGCCAATTTATTCCTTGAGTAAAGAGGAATACAATGAGCCAAGAAACGACCGGTCAAAGCTGTTGTAGCCGGAGAAGCCTTTGACGTGGTTAAGAGTTGCAGCTGCGACGACGGAGGAGGAAGGAGGAAGAGGGAAGAAGGAAAGGAGGTGGTCCGGTCAGCCGGGAAAGAAAAGAAAAGAAAAGGGGAGAACCGGGCCGGTTGGCGCCGGTTATTTCCTTCATTAAACGAGACGCAACGTCTCGACATAAAACGCCCCAAAACGTCGCATCTGGAAACACACAGGAAGGCGCCACCGATGCTGGGCCGCGGAGGAAAGGAAAAGGAGAAGGAAACTGGGCCGCCGAGACAGGCCTAGTTTGGAGAGAAGAGAAAAAGAAAAAGGAAAGGAAGAATAAAGAAAAAGAAAGAAAAAGAAGGAAAAAGGAGAAAGAAAAGGAAAAAGGAAAAAAGGAAAAAAAATAAAAAATAGTGGATTGGTTTAATTAAATTAATTAGGATATTTTGGGTATATAAAAAAATCTTTATTTAATAAAAATATTAAATTCCCTTTTTAGGCTAATTTAGGGTTTTTTAAAATAATTTCCATAAATTCTATTTTAATTAGCAAAACACCCTAATTTTCTTCCATTAAATTATTTTTAAAATTAATATTAATTAGCAAAACACCCTAAATTATTTTTATTCCATAAATTCCTTATTTTAAATAAAATAATTTATTTAGTTAATTTTTAAAATAAAATCTTTAATTAGCTAAAATACCCAAATTTCTCCTAATTAAAATAGTAATAAATTTCTTCTTAATTTGCCCTAATTAATTTCCTTTTATTTTAAATAAAGTAATATACTTAATTAACTTTTATAATAAACCTCATTTAAATATAATATGAGAAATTTTGGGGCATTTCATTACTACCCCCTTGAAAACAGACTTCACCCCCAAAGTCTCCGGGAGCGCTTAAGGTTAGGGAGAAAACGCTCTAAGTGGTTAGAAAACCACAATTACACTACTATCTATATAAACTACCCCCTTAGGAAATAACTTACTAAAGAAAATTTAAATTAACGGAGATAAGGACACCATACGAAAGAAAAGAAAAAAAATAATACTTATAAAAACTACCCCCTAAAGAATAAACTTAATTAAAATTCTACCCTTCGCTTCTCACCGTGTCCGGAATGAAAACATTTTAAAAAAAATAAATCCTTTTTGGTTTAAAAACGATTTCAAATCAAGGAAAAAATTTTAAACCCAATTCATTTTGAAAAGGATACTACTTGTAGTATCAACTTTAAAAGGTTAAGAACGAAAGAACGATTGATACACACTTTAAAATCCGATAAAAATTTTATAAACCAAATTTAATTTCAAAACAGGCGTGGCCAAAATTTTAGAAACGAAAGAGTGCGGTCAAAACCAATTACGATACCAACTTGTGGTATCAACTTAAAAATTTTAAAACGAAAGAGCATGTCCAAAAGGATCAACCACACTGATACTAAATTGTGGTATCAACTAAACATTTGAAATAGAAAATGATTTTTGAAACCAACTCTAAGCGTAAATGTTTTTAAAACAAGGAACACTTGGTTAAATTAAAAATTTTCCAACAAAAGCATGGTTATCGGAACCAGCTCTGATACCAACTTGTAACACCCCAAAATTCACTACTTTTTTTTTCAAAAGCGGAAGTAATTAAAATAGTAACACTTAAAACCCGTAAATTCTGGAGATGTTACCGCCACACTTAGTACCAGACCAGTTCTCTCCGACCGTTCCAGTACCAAGTGCTAAGGCTAAAGAAAAGATTAACAATCAATTACAAAATTAATACAACCTAAACTTCAAATAATCATTAAAAATCCTTAATTAGCTAAAATACCCAAATTTCTCCTAATTAAAATAGTAATAAATTTCTTCTTAATTTTCCCTAATTAATTTCCTTTTATTTTAAATAAATTAATATACTTAATTAAATTTTATAATAAACCTCATTTAAATATAATATTAGAAATATTTGGGGCATTTCCGTTTATGCCATTATTAAGGCTCTAGATCATTGGTCTCATTATATGATGTCCACATAATTTGTGTTATATACCAATCATGAGTCTCAAAAGTATGTAAAACATAAAAGTGGCAGAACTAATGTAGTAGTTGATGACATCTCTACAAGGTATTGTATTTTGTCCCTATTAGAAGCTCGAGTCTTAGGGTTTGGATGCTTGAAGGAGCTATACAAGGAGGATAAAGACTTTGCAAGCTACCTTGAAGATCAAGACAAACTTTAAAGTCCCTATCTCATAAAATATAGGTTCCTCTTCAAGAATACCAATATTTGCATCCCAAAGAGTCCCATTCAAGAGTTGTTGATAAGAGAAGCACGTGAAGGTAGGCTAGCCATATATATCGGTATCAACAAGAATAATGTTGTATGTTAGCAACACTTTTATTGGCCTAAATTGATAGCTAAATAGAGTCATAGCTAGATGTGCTACCTACCAAAAGTATAAGAGTCACTTCCACTAAGAACTCTACACTCCATTTCCCATCCCTAATTAACCTTGGGACCATGTGAGTATGGACTTCATGTCACTTTCCCTAGAACCCAAAGGCAAAATGCCACCATTATGGTTGTAGGGGATTGGTTTTCTAAGATGGATCACTTTGTCCCTTCTCATAAGACGGATGATGCCTCATATATAGTCATTATATTCTTTAAAGAAATAGTTAGGCTGCATGGTATTTCTAAGTCCATTATCTTGGGTAAGGACTTAGCTATTTCTAGAAAACTTTATGGAGCTTGGCTGGTACTAAACATACATTTAGCACCGCCTACTACCCACAAACGGATGGCCAAACTAAATTCACCAACCAAAGTCAGAAAAATATCTTTCATAGCTTAGTGCCCAAGTCCCTAAAGGATTGGGACCTTAAGCTTCCTCATGTAGAATTTTCTTACAATAGATCTGCTACATATGCCTCTGCCTATTCACATTTTGAATTTGTGTATAGTGTCAATCCTATCACTCCCATCATGCTCATTCCACTTTTGATCAAGGCCTAAAAAAGTTTTGAAGCCAAAGTCATAATTCAAGACTTTAAGATATTACATGAGCAAGTAAAAAAAAATAATTGAGAAGGTTAATGAAATAACTAAAAGAAAGGCCTACCAATATTGGAGGGAACAAAATTTTGACTCAGGAGATCTTGTGTGGCTACATCTTAGAAAGGAAATGTTTCCCTCAAGAAGAAAAAACAAGCCTATGCCAAAAAGTGATGGACCATTCGCGGTTCTTGAGAAGTAGAAGTAATGCTTATCAGCTTGAGATGCCACCGAACATAGGAAAATATATCAAACACATTTAATGTTGGTAATATATTTCCTTACCTTCATGATGAGCCCTATGCGGATGAGTAGGAACCGTCCTAAGATGGGGAGGATGATGCAGGAGCATCCCGTTATAATATTTCACTAATTATTTTTTCTAAATTAGGGGATGACAAAATACTCTTAACTTATATAAAATTAATTAGATAAATATGAGAAAATAAGTGAACATACCAGCCCATGCACCAACCATACATACATGGTAACATGTCTAGCCCAACCATAACCAATTATGGTAGCATATACAGCCCAAGCTCATCCAACTATGGTGGCATATCAACCCTAAGGCTAACTAGCTATTTTAATATTGTTGACAAGTATTATGCAACCTAAGGAGCCAAGCCAGCCTTATTATCAAGTTTATTTCAAAAAAATAAAAATAAAAACAAAAATAAGATAAAAGGATGGTGGAGTAGGTGTGCAAAGTTAGCCAAGTCCAATCAATAAGTGTTGACTGACTAAAAGTAAGATCATCAATTGATTAAGTATGTGAAATGAGTGATTGATTTTATTTTAATAAATCAGCATGTATGGTTAGCCATATGGAGGTATGGATGTCTACAACTAAGGATATAAAACCCTCCATGTGCTGAACTTAATCTAGTTACAATTCAACTCCTTGTTAACTTGTATTAGGCAACTAGATTGGTTGCAACTTAACTAAGTAAAGGGAAGGGTAGAATGGACATTTTGTACAAATAGCTGCCACTGTAAATATGGGTATCCCCAACACAATGGAGCACACTAACCCCCTTGTTTTAAAACTAGATTTTTGAAGCTCCCCTATTCCATCTCTTTAAAGTTGAGTGAAAACTTTGTATTGAGTGAAAAATCTCACAGTTTTTATCTCAAGTATTGAAACATTGAGTGCTAGTTGTGAGTGTGTTATCTTTAGTCCTACCTTAGATCAAATATTATCATACTTCTCATCTCTTTTCTCCATTTTAACTTTCGGTGGTCAATTATCCCATAAGCCACCATTTTTCCTTAAGCATGTGACAACTTTTTCAGCATATGCATCACATCATCTTCACTATCATCATCATTACCTAGTATTACTATCATCATCATTATTGTCATCATTGTCATTATCATCATCATCATCATCATAGGGATAGATTATTTAACATTACTTCTTCCTCGATTTACTTCTTCCTCTCTTTTTTCTTTCTTCTTCTATCATTTTATCTTAGATAATAGTAGACAACTAATTAATGAACGTATAAAAGACATGGCCAGGGAAAGCGTAGAACAAAAATGTACCCTCTTCTTTGTTTTTCTCCTTCAGTTTGAACAATTTAGTCTTATTACACATTCATTTAAAAAACTTGGTTACAATATTTAGTTTGAACAATTAAATAAAGAACCAACATTTATTTCTAATAATTAATTAGAGATATTAATAGCCATGAAAAACTATACTTGAAAGCATATTTTCACATTTTTCCAATTTTCCATAAATTTTAGTATCCCTTAGTTTATCAAATGGTTTCCTTAGATACATAATATGATCATGTTCATTCTTACTATATAAAAGTTTGTCATCAAAATAAACCACAATGAAGATACCTAGGAAAGGCTAAATAACTTTAGTCTCATGAAAGAACTAGATGCATTACACAATTTAAAAGGCATCATAGTCCACCCATAAAGACCAAATTTAGATTTTATTTTCCATTCATCTCCTTCCCTAATCCTCATTTGATGATATCCAATTCTTAAGTCAGTTTTGGAAAATACATGTGAACCAAAAAGTTCATCAATTATGTCAACAAGTCTAGTAATAGAAAATCTATACTTTATTGTTGTATTATTTATGGCCATAGAATCTATGCACATATGCAAAGTATCATCTTTCATAGAAAATAACAAGGCAAGTACACAACAAGGACTCATCCTTTCTCTCATATTGATACAAATCAAGGTGGGGAAGCGTTGATCATGAGTTTTGGCTAATCTTCAATTGAATTTGAAGTTGTAAAGGAAGGATTAATGCACAGTTTTTAGGATTCTATGACGGATGGTAATGATCTTCAATCAATAACTCAATGGGATGGTTTAAATTTGAATGATTCAGTTGAATACGTTCAAAGTCTTCTATTTAGGATACTACTCCAAGCAATGTCCTATCTAGAATTCAATCTCAAAGAGAAGGTATTGAAGTGTTAAACTTGTAGGTTTTTATTACTCAATCAAGCTTCTACCAGGTACAATGACTTAGGGTGGGTATTTATAGGACTCTTAACAATTAATTAGCCAACTAACTACATAGAGTTAATTAGAAACTAGTCATTAGGAACATTTAAATAACTAATAGGATTAATCTAGCTTCCATAATCCCTAACCCTAGCCATAATATCATCATTTAAATGATATTAATGACAATCATTACAAAGCATTACAACCGACTAATATTTATGACAATCATTACAAAGTATTACAACCGACTATGGTACATATATAAAATAACAAAAAAACCCTAATTTACATGAAGCACATCCTAGGATTTACAATAATTCTAATATAACTAATGAGGTCATCATATCAAGATTGTTGAATTATTGTCCCATGTATACTAGGATTTGCATGCTTTGAATGCATTGTACACTTTAGGTATCTTTATGAATCTTGATGTCTTCAAATGTCAAACGTCTTCACCTTGCAAATATGTAATATAGTTGCAAAAACATCTTAAAGTCTTGTCAATATCAATGGTAGAAGTATTATCCAGGATCTTTAAGATGATCTCCTCTATTATTAGAAATTCTAATTCCTCAATATTTTGAGGATCACTTAATGCTCATGCATCGCATATAACCTTTATTTATCGGTTCTTGTATTTGTCTTTGTAATTCTTGATGCAGGAGCATCCTCTTAAAGCATTTCTCATACCCTTATTAATTTCACTAAGTTTGAAGAGTTCAAAACTCTTCTAGCTTGTACAAAATTAATGAGTTAAAATTTTCAATCCATGCAAGCCATGTGGAAGCCATGTAAGATGTCAACCTTGTCCTTAGATGGCTCAAATATGGATTTAAAATGATTTTGCACAAGCCACATGTGAAGCATGAATTTATAGCTAATTTGGGGGTTTATTCTTAGCTTTTATTTCAATTTAGCAAAGGTAAAAATCAAGTATAGAAAACAAGAGATGCATCATCCTTTTTTAGTGTTATTTTGGGCATAAGAGATTTGAAAATCTAAAAGAAGAGGGATAACTTCTCATGTCTTTATCCATAGGTTAATTACTCTTATCAAAACATTTTGGGGGGTGAGGAATCAGCCTAGGGGATTGAATTTATTGGGAAGACATTTTCACCCTTTTCGTTAACTACTAAGGGGAGAGAAGGTTTATCTTTTACCCATTTTTGCTCATAGCATATTGTAGTTTGTACTAGGCCATGTGACCAATGTTTTCTTTATTTTTGTCTGTGTAAGGTCAGCTTGGAAAGGAGGAATCTAATTCCAAACCCTCCTAACTCATGGAACACTTGTGCTTTGAGTTTGTTCATTTTTTATTTTTCTAAGGGCTTAACTGATGAGGGAGGATCCTCATCTAATGATCACACTCTCACCCTTAATTTTCTCAAGTTTGAGAGTCACAAAACTCTAATCACTTGGAAAAATTAATTAATCATAATAAAAACAGCCATGTAACACAAGAAATCCATGCAAGTCATGCAAACCTTATCAACTTTTATCACCTCCACATAATAAAATCTCCACCTTTAGCCATGTTTTTCTCACCTTTTTTTCTCATTTTATTATATTATTTTAGCTCCAAAAGTGCCCCAAAAATGCTTCTTAATCTGCACTTCTAATAGGTACAAAAAACAAACCACAAGTCCCTTTAAAACCACATGCAAGTCTATTTCAGCACTTGGGAAGAATAATGTAGATTTTTGGAAAGAACAAAGAAGGCTAAAAGACATTATTTACATCTTTTTGTCCCTTTCAAGATTAAAATGACCCTTTTCCATTTCCTTATGAATCAATTGGCAGCTATATGAGTAGGACACATGAAGAAGAGCTCTACTATTTTGACATTATCATGGATACACCTCATGGCCAAATAATATAAGATGATGTATTAGGTAGCTTCTTTTATTTGTTTCAGCTCAAATATCTAAGTTGTAACTTATAATCCTACACTCCATCTATAAGTGCAAAGGAAATAACAAAAGAGAAATCAACTTGTTTTTGGCTGCACATATTTTCTCTCAGAACTAAGAGTCTCTCATCTTTAACTATAGTGCAAGAGTTTGAAGCGTAGCAAAAATCTTCCAAGATTTATTGTAAGAGTGTAAACATTAGGTAGTTCTTCTGAGTATTGATTCAAGGAGTTAACAAGAATCAATTTCAACTTCTCAAATCTCTCCCCATTCTACTCTTAATTTATGGTTGATTTGATATTAATTAGACACCACTTCTTAGCATGACCCAAGTTGGATCTCTTATGCATCAACATAGTATCAAAGCTTAGGTTGAAACAATTTAGGTCTTGTTTCTTTGTATTCCATCCTCAAATTCAAAACATAAACCCACACATGAAAATTTTTTGAAAAAAACACCGTGCCATTTGAACCACAACCCATGTCACCCACCCATAACTCAAAATAATTTCTCTTACTTCACCTTCAAATTTTCTTTTGTCTTCAATGGGAAACCTTCCTTTACCAAGAGTTTTGAGCCCCAAAGAGACAAATAATTTTATGAGAGATTGAGCTATTGAGTCTCTTTAAAATTATATGAGAAGAGTACTTGATATCTTGGAGACCATCCTTCCTAGTTGGACCGAAACACACACAAAATTAGCCCCTACTCAAGACCATCATAGGGTTGGTGAGCATATTGAAAGTGAAGATGGAGAAGATTCATCCAATATTGATTCTTCTCTGGACCTAAGGAGAAGGATAAAAAAAAAGAGGGGAAAATTATCATGATGTTAGTGTCAAGATCCTAGAGTGTGACGTTAATCTTAATCCCAAAGAATTTGTGGAGTGGGAGTTGAGGTGTGTGTTATTTTGACACCAAAGCCTTTAAGGTGGCAGTTCCTAAGCTCAAATTCCATGCTTCATTATGTAATTTGGTTCATAAGAGGAGAAAAAAAAAGTCAAAATTTAAGTATTAGTTGAACATGAAGAAGTTGATGGAGAGCTTCCTTCCTCCTTTCATTCAAGACTTACACAATAAAATGTTCTCTTTAAATTAAGGATGTGTAGAGGAGTACATTAAAGAGTTTTAAAAGCTCTCTATGAGGCTCGGTTTGGATAGAGGAATATACTATATATTGATTCCTTGGTGGACTTAGGCATGACATCTCTAGGAAGGTGGAAATACATAGGTTTTACACCTTGGATGAGCTTTACCATTTGGCCATCAAGGTTGAAAAACATGAAAAAGAGAAGAGGGTTGTGAGGTATGAAGGTTCAAATAAGGGTGTTACAACCTCAAGAGAGAATCCTCCACCATTCAAAGCTCCTTCCACACATTTGACAAAAGATGTAAAGGATAAAGAGGTGGTAGTTGAGAATTGAACCAAAAGTGTGAGGTGGTTTTAAATTTTAAGGCTTAGGGCACTACCAAAATGAGTGTCCTAACAAGAGGGTGATGACCATATTGGATTTAGAGAAGGCCAAATGAGGGGAAGAAAGTGAGGAAGAGGAGGATGATTTAGCCTTCAATGGAGAAGAAGAGTATGCACCACTTGCTGTGGGAGAATACTTGATGATCAAGAGGGTGTTGCACACTAAGAAGGTCAAATGTGATGAATCCCAAAGAGAAAATATTTTTCAAATGAAGTGCACCATACTTAAAAGAATATGTTATCTTATTGTGGATGTAGGTAGTTGTGCCAATGTTGCTTCATGCACTTTAGTAGAGAAGCTTGGTCTCACCACAATAAATTGAGACAATATATATAAGCTATAATGGCTTAATAATTGTAATGGATGGTTGTCATTTGTTTCTGGGGAGACCATAGCAATTTAATAGGAATATCCTATATAATGGGAGGAAGAACACCTATTACTTGATGCTTACCAAGAAGAAGATTATACTCACCCCTTTAGTTACTAGGATAAATCATATTGATATGATTTGTAAAAAGTCTTTACTCAGAGGTGATAACTGTATAAATAAGGCTTTAGTAAAAGAGAAGGTAATCTACTTGGTTAATATGGGGAAGGCTGGTATTGAACCGAGAGTTAGGGCATTATTAGATGAGTTTGATGATGAATTCCTAATGGCATAACCCATGTATTACCCCCTATTAGAGGGATAGAGCATCAAATTAACTTTGTACCCAATGTTATACTCCCTAATAAGGCAGCCTATAGATGTAATCTTGAGGAGGCCTTAGAGTTACAAAGGCAAGTAGATGAATTATTGTCTAAGAACTTGATAAGGGAGTCCTTTAGCCCTTGTGTTGTATCTGCCTTGCTTGTACCAAAGAAAGATGGTACCATGAGAATGTGTGTAGATAGTAGAGTTATCAACAACATTACCAACAAGTATAGGTATCCTATCCCTAAACTTGGTGATATGCTTGATTATCTAAATTGTACATGATTGTTTTCCAAAATAGATCAAAGGAGTGGCTATTATCAAATAAGAATGAAAGATAGTGATGAGTGGAAAACCACATTCAAAACAAAGGGAGGATTGTATGAGTATATGGTTATGTCCTTTAGTTTGTGAAATGCCCTTAGTACCTTCATGAGGCTTATGAGTGAGGTACTTAGGCCATTCATTAGCAAATTTGTAGTAGTTTACTTTGATGACATCCTTGTATATAGCTCTAGCAAAGAAGAACATGTAAACATCTCAAACTTGTATTTATAGCACTTAGATGTCACAAGTTTTATGCTAAGCTAGAATAATGTGAGTTCTATGTACCTAGGGTTACATTTCTAGATTTTTTGGTGTTCAAGGATGGCATATCCATGGATGAATCCAAAGTGTAAGCAATCAAGACACACCAACAAGCCATACACAATTGAGATCTTTTCATGGTTTGGGTTCATTTTATAAGTGGTTTATTAGTGATTTTGGCACCCTACTAGCCCCCATAATCGAATGCATGAAGAAGGGAGAATTTAAGTGGATAAAGGCCACACAAGATGCATTTGAGGTGATCAAGGGGGATTTAAGTTAAGCACCTACCCTAACATCAACTTTTTAAAATAAAAAATGAAGTTGAGTGTGATGCTAGTGGAGTGGGCATTGGGGTTGTTTTACCACAAGAAAGGAAGCCAATTGCCATCTTTAGTAAAAAGGTCAACAGATTAAGGGTGAACTATAGCACCTATGACAAAGAGTTCTATACTTTGGTAAGAGCTCTAGATCATTACTTATGACCTCAATAGTTCATACTACACATAGATCATGAGTCATTGAAGTATATCAATGGCCAACACAAGCTTAATCCAAGACATGTGTGATGGGTAGAATTCTTATAATCTTTTTCTTTTCTAGCCAAACATAAAAGTGGAAAAACAAATGTAGTTATAGATCACTATCTAGGAGGTATTATATGCTCTCTTTATTAGAAGCTAGAGTATTAGGGTTTGGGTGCATATGGGAGCTCTACAAAGAAGATCAAGACTTTGGAGCCCTATTTCAAGGATCAAGAAAAGAAGAAGGGCTCGTTTTTCATCCAAGAGGGGTTTCTTTTCAAGAACAAAAAACTTTGCAATCCCAAATGCTTCATTAGAGAAATGAATGAAGGAGGACTAGCTAGACACTTCGGCATCAACAAGACCATGGACATACTTAGCAAACATTTTTATTGGCCCAAACGTGTAGGCGATGTACAAAATGTAATAGATAGATGTGTCACTTGTCAAAAGCCCAAGAGTCACTTCAACTAAGGGTTCTATACCCCTCTACCTATCCCACACCAACCATGGGATCATGTGAATATGGACTACAATGTAACATTGCCTAAGACAAAATGGCAAGATGATGTTATAATGGTGGTGGTGGATTGGTTTTCTAAGATGGCTCATTTTATTACTTGCCACAAAACGGATGACGCCACTTACATAACTTATTTATTATTTCAGGAAATAATTAGGTCGCATGGCATTCCCAAATCTATTGTTTTAGATAGGGATACAAGGTTCCTTAGCTATTTCTAGAAGACTTTATGGAGGCTAGTAGGTACCAAACTCCTATTTAGTACTGCCTACCATCCACAAATCGATAGGTAAACCGAGGTCACTAATGAGAACCTCACCATGCTCCTTAGAAGTGTGCTTCACAAATCCTTAAAGTATTTGGATACCAAACTATCTCATGCCAAGTTTTCCTACAACCAATCACCAACCTATGCTACAGGCCGCTCTCCATTTGAGGTATTATATGGAGTAAATCATACTACTCCCATCGATCCCTTACCTCTCCCCATTGAATCCTACACAACCTTTGAAGCACAAGAAAGGGCTAGGGCAATGAAAACACTTCATGAGCACCTTGATATAAAAAATATATAGGGTCAATGAGATGTATAATAATAATCCCAACAAGCATCAAAAGCAACACTTCTATGAACTAGGAGACTTAGTTTGGCTTCACCCTCGAAAGGAATGGTTTCCATCTAAATGGAAAAATGAACTCATGCCTAGAAGTGATGGTCCATACAATATCATTGAAAAAATTGGTGATAATGTATATAAGCTAGAGCTACCTAAGGAAATGGGAGATATATCAAATACATTTAATATAGGAGACCTACTTTCTTACATTCATGATGAATCTTTCAAAGACAAGGAGGTTATGTTTTAAGAAGGGGCAGATGATGCAGGAGCATTCTAAAGTTTGAGAGTCAACAAACTTTCCTCACTTGGACAAATTAATCACTTCTAGGAAAAATATCCATGTAAGGCAAGAAAGCCATGCAAGCCATACAAACTTTTTCAACTTTTATCATCTCCAAAAAATAAAATCCCCACCTTTTTTACCCACATTTTTTTCATATTTTCTCACCTTTTTTATATCTCATTTTATTTTATTATTTTAACTTTAAAAATACCCCAAAATGCAGCTAAGTCTACACATACAATAGCCACACAAAAAAAAACACAAGTCCTTTTCAGCTTTTAGGAAGAACAACGCAAATTTTTAGAAAGAATAAGGAAGGCTTCAATACATTCTTTACTTCTTTTTGTCCCTTAAAAGATTAAAATAACCCTTGTCTATTTCCTTATGAATCAAATGGAAACTGTATAAGTTGGACACATGAAGAAGACCTCTACCATTTTGAAATTAGCAGGAATACACCTCAAGGCCTAGTGACATAAGATGGTATATTAGGTAGTCTCTTTTATTTGTTTTTCTCAAATCTCTTCTATCAGTTGGCTAAGTTGTAACCTTTAATCATGAACTCCATTTGTAAGTTTAAAGGAAAGAATGAAAGATAAATCAACTTTTTTTTATCTGCTCATATTTTCTCTCCAAGTCGAGAGTCTCTTATCTTTAACTCTAGTGCAAGATTTTGAAGCTTAGCAAAAATCTTCCAAGATTTATCGTAAGAGTTTAAAAATTAGGTGGTTCTTTTGAGTATTGATTCAAGGAGTTACCAAGAATCAACTTTAACTTCTCAAATCTCTCCCAATTCTACTCTTAATTTTTGGTTGATCTAATCTTAATTAGACACCACTTCCTTGCATGAACCAAGTTAGATATCTTACTAGCACACTCATTATAAGAGTGGTGGCTGAAAAAGAATGAGAAGAAAAACTTTCTACATCTAGAGAGTTCAAACTCTTTTATCATTCAATGTTAAAGTGAATAACATTGACTTACACTCCTTTAAATATTTTAAATTCTATCTCAAGTTATTCATACCTTGAGTAGTATTTATAAGTAGTTGAAACCCAAGATCCTTGAATTTTGGTTACCCCTTCATCTCCTTCACCCCTAGTTTGTGATGCATATGCTAAAAAAGTTGGCACATGCTTAATGGAAGATGGTGGCTTATAGGATAACTGACCAGCGAAAGTTAAAATGGAGAAAAGAGATGAGGATTATAAATATTTTATCTAAGATAGCCAAAGACCAAATACTAAAAAATACCACTCAAGGTTTCAACACTTAAGATAAAAGTTATGAGATTTGTGCACTTAAAACAAAGTTTTCACTCAAATTTGTAGAGGGGGGACATGGGGAGCTCAAAAATATGATTTGTAATTCAAGGGGGTGATGTGTTCCATTGTGTTGAGGCTACCCATATTTATAGTGGCAGCCATGGTTACAAAAAGTCCATTATACCCATCCCCTTTACCTACCTAGTTACATTCCAACCATTCTTTACTATCTAGTTAGCTAATATAAGCTACAACTAGTTGGATGAGAACTAAAATCTGGTTAGCCTATGTGTGGTATCTTGATAGACATACCACAGCATGGAGCCCTTTACATGCCGAAAATTTAGGTAATAATAAAAGTACATATCACTTAATCATCCCCATACCTAATCAATCATCTCCTATGCTTAGCCAATTAAAATAATATGATTTGTGACTTAGCTGACTTTCTTTGCCTACTCCACCATCCACTTGTCCTCCTTTTTCTTTTCCCTTTTTTTTATTTCAATTTTCAAAATCAACCTTGGGCTTGGGCTGATTTGGATTCTTAAGTGGAAAAATACTTGGAAATAGTAATAAAATAGCTATTTGTCCTTAGACTTGATGTTCCCATCATACTTGGTTGGGCTTGGTTTGGATAAGCTACCATAATTGGTTGTGTTTGGGCTATATGTGCCACCATGCAAGCATGGGCTGGAACTTCTACTCATTTTTTCATATTCGGCTAATTAATTTCATCCAACTTAAGAGTGTTTTGTGATCCTCTAACTTAGAAAAATTAATTAGTGAATTATTATTATGAGATGATCCTACATTAGTTTGATTTTCATTTTTGGTGGTAATTATACTATATTCCCACCATCAATAATCAAGTTTGGCCCAATTTGTTTAGCTTATGTATCAAAATGGTATTAAAGCTCAAGGTTGGTAAAAATTGGGTATTTGAATTCTTTTTTCTTCATAATACTATTGTCTAAGCCAAATACTCAAAAATAATTATTCTAGCTTACTGAAAAACTAAACCCCTCTCACCCTTTGTTCATCCTTTACTTTCATTTCCTTAACTTCAAACAACTATGGATAATCCTCCATTTCTAAGAGCTTGATCCTTTACGAAGCACAAAGATTAGTAGTCAAAATAAGAAAAAGGACTAAGAAATTAAGACCTTGCAAGAAAATATAAAGGCCCTTAGCATTTAGGAAAACCTTGTCCCAAATTCTAACTCATCCATTAATTCCCTTTCTATCCCTCCCAATGCCCACAAACCTTATGTAGAAGAAGAGTGCACATTCATCAAAGTGAAGACATTGATCCTAGCTCAAATGATGAAGATAGTGATTTTTTTTCCTCGAATGAGTCATCTCAATCACTCACACCTTTGAAGTTGCCCTTTTCAAAAAATGAAGTGCCATCAAGTGTTAAAAGTCTGTGTTTATAGATGAGAAATGTGTATCTAGGGATTTAGAAAAAGGAAAAAATTTATATTTATTGCTATTGGTAGGCAAGAATGAGGTAGGAGCACCCATGGACCCTCGGGTTAGAGTTTTTCTAGAAATGTTTGGAGATGTGTGCCAAAACAATTTACCCCATGTACTACCCCTATATGAATCATAGAGCACCAAATAGATCTTGTACCTGGTGATACCTTGCCTAAGAAGGCGACTCATCATTGTAATCCCAAAGAAGCCATGGATCTTTACAAGCAAGTGGAAAAATTTCTCACTAAGGGATTGATTCAAGAATCTCTTAGTCCTTGTGCAGTACTAGCCTTGCTAGTAATAAAGAAGGATGGAACTATGAGGATGTATGTTGATAGCAGAGCTATCAACAATATTATTGTCCCATACCTAACGTGTAATCCTAAAGAAGCCATGGACTTTTAAAGACAAGTTGAAGAATTTTTGCAACAAGTTTTCATTAGGGAATCACTTATTCCATTTGTAGTACCATCTCTTTTGGTACCAAAGAAGGATGGATCAGTGAGAAGGTGTGTTGATAGTAGAGCTATCAACAATATTATTGTCCCATACCTAACGTGTTAGATTGATTACATGGAGCAAGAGTTTTCTCCAAGATTGAATTGAGGAGTGGCCATTATCAAAATAGAATGAAGGAAGGAGATAAATGAAAAATCACTTTCATGACCAAAGGAGGATTATATAAGTGGATGGTCATGCCATTTAGATTTTCCAACACCAAGCACCTTCATGAGGCTCATGGATGAGGTCCTTAGGCCCTTCATTTCTAAGTTTGTAGTTGTGTACTTTGATGATATTCTTGTATACTCCTCTAGTAGTGATGATCATGTAAAGCACTTGAAGCTTGTATTATTAGCCCTTAGGATCAACAAATTGTACAGTAAACTAGAAAAATGTGACTTTCTTTGTGCCAAAAGTCACATTTCTAGGTTTGTTTTATTTAGAGATGACATTTCCAAGGATGATTTAAGGGTGGAGGCAATAAGAATGTGGCCTACACCTACATCCATCACCGACATTAGATCCTTTCATGTTCTTTCATCATTCTATAGATGGTTCATTCTAGGATTTAGCACTCTTCTAGCACCCCAAGACTAGCAGGGCAATTTCCCATTAACAAAACTTGTGATGTACTCCAGGAACACTTTTATTGGCCTAGAATATTAGGATATGTAGAATCAATTGTGGCAAGGTGCTCTACTTACCAAAATTCCAAGATTTATATCATCCTTGGGATCATGTAAGTATGGACTTCATAGTGGCATTACCTTGACCACAAAGGTAAAATGATGCCATTATGGTGGTGGTCGATCAATTTTCTAAAATGGCACATTTTATCCCTAACCATAAGACAAATGATGCCTCTTATATTGTTGATCTATACTTCAAGAAGATAGTTAGGTTACATAGTATTTTCAAATCAATTACTTCTTATTGGGATACCAAGTTTCTTAGCTACATTTGGAAGACATTATAGAAGTTGGTTGGTACTAGGCTTCTTTTTATTAAATCCTATCACCCAAAAATATATGGCCAAACATAATTCACTAACCAGACCATCACTATGCTTTTGATGAGTTTAGTTCACAAATCCTTAAGGGAGGGATTGGGACATCAAACTTGGCCATGCAGAGTTTACTTACAATTGGTCTCCTACTTATGCAACTGGTTGTTCTCCTTTTGAAGTGGTGTATGGAGCGAATCCCACCACTTCCATTGATCTCATTCCTCTCCCCATTGAAGCACAAGTCAGTTTGAAAGCAAAAGATAGGGCTAAGGAATTCAAGAAGCTATATGAGCAAGTGAGGTCTAGAATTCAAAGAGTTGATGATATAAATAAAAAGAAAGACAACAAGCATAGAATTTGAGCTAGGAGATATAGCTTGTCTTGATCTTAGAAAGGATCAATTCCCTTCTAGGAGGAAGAATAAACTAATGTCAAGGAGTGATGGACAATTCAGAGTACTTGAAAAGATTAGTAACAACTCATATAGGTTGTAACTTCCACCAAAACTAGGGGATAAATCAAACATATTTAATGTGGGATGTTACTTCCCTACTTGCATGATGAGCCTTATGAAGATAAGGAAGGTCCTTCTCAAGAGGGGGAGGATGATGTAGGAGTATCCCCCACACATGATAATGATAATCTATTCATTAATTTTTCTAAGTTAGGAGAATGTAAAACTCTCCTTACTTGGACTAATATATGAGCTAGATTATTCCAAATAAAAGTCATAAACTCACCACCTTTTTTCTTAGCTTCATTATGGCTCAAACATGGCTTGGAATAAGCCATATAACTCTTGGCCACCCCAACCTACAAGCAACCACATTTTGAAGCTCCACTTTCGAACAACAAAAAGAATAGAAGGCATGCTAGTGTGAATTTCTATAATAGGATTTCAGGCCTAAATCTTGTGATTTCCAAGACCTTAATTATAATAAATTAAGGAACAATATGGCCTACTAACCAGCCATGTCATCCACCTAAAAGAAAGGGCATGGGGAAGGATTATTTTCTTCATTTGGTTAAGCACAAATTAAAGTAGTGTAATAGAATTTTCCTTCTTGTAATTTATATTTCCTAAGTCCTAATGTTAGTTTGTAAGATAATGTTACCAACTATTATGTATTGGGAAGGGTTGTGGGAGGCTAAAAAATCAGCTCCCATGCTAGAGATGGCAAATGGCTCATATAGATAGGGTTTGGGTCAGGTTAAAAAAAGGTTGTTATGTAATTGAGTTGGGTATAGGTTCAAGTTCGGGTTTTATTTGAGTAACTCTGATTCCAGTGGAGTATGTATTGGGTTGGGTCATTTTGGGTTAGGAGAATATTAGGTCGATTCTGGATCTAACCCATCAAGCTTCTTTGGGTTCAAATTCAATTTAGGTATATAGACTCTAGGTCAGATTGGGTTTGGGTCAAGTATATAAACTCAATTATAAACTCTAGATCGTATCGGGTTTGGACCATGTTAATTCAATTTAGGATTTGTATTAAAATTAATTTTCATCAATTTAATATAATTAATAAATTAAATTTTTTGATTTATTATTATTGTTATGGGGTAACTGATGCACTGTCGTATGCACAACAAATTTAACAAATAAATCCTAATCCCCAAATACGTAGTATATGGCAAGAAGGAGTCGAACCCACAAGGAATGACGTTTTAATCACTAATTTTGCTATTGATGTTATAAACCCGTTTGTACAATTTTCATTGATTCCTAACTAAATTCAATTATACTAAGGCTTTAACCACGACTTTACAATTAGGGAAGGATTGAATTGGTGATGGAATTAAAATGCCATACATTCACATAAAAGAATGATTCTAAATAGTTTAATGTTGACTTAAGAAATTCAGAATAATAATTTCTATACTTCCTCTCAACCTTAATAAATTGAATATGCTCTCAATTTATTTTTGTACCCAATTAATAACCTAGGTTACGAACACTAGATTCAATTAATGGTAGCATTATGAACGGGAAGTAGCCAACTACAATCATAATCACACAAGCTCGGATCATGCAATTGCACGAATTAATGGTCTTCTTGCTACTAGAGACAAATTAATTAACAATTACGGATTAATTTCATTGTCTTAGCAAAGACTAAGTCCTAAACCAAATAGGTGATCAATCTAATCAGTTCAAGAATCTTAATCTATGATATGGAATCATTCAATTCAAACCATTAATTCAATTAAACCTCATGTAGAATCAAACATTTAAATTATGAAATGATACTTAAGTTATGATTCCATCTTCAATTCATCCTACCCTGTTCTAATTACTCAAATTTCTGCATATTCACAATTCATACAATTATACAGAAATATTAAAAATTAATGACAATAACACATTCACAAATTCTATTATTTCAACAATTAGATAATAATGAAATGATCACAAGTAAAATTACACAAAAACTACTTAGATTCTGCAAAATGAAGATATAGAAATTTACAAAGGAATAGAGGAAACTTATCAATTGAAGTGCAGAATGTCAAATCATCAATAGAATTCAAGAAGATCAAAGATTGGAATTGTGCATTACATGTGTGTTCTAAAGGAATAAAGGAAGAAAAATACATTCGATCCTTTTTCTCTCGATATCCCGAACTCTGTTTTCATATCCAATTTTATCAGGAACAAGTCGCGTGGCAGTTACACATTTTTAATCGAAAACACGGTCCGTGTTTATGAAACACGGGACCCCCGTGTTTTCTTCCAACCGTTCAGCTGACAAAGCTTTACAGACCGATATTCGGGATTAATAACACGGTCCGTGTTATGGAAACACGGGACCCCCGTGTTTTTGATTCTTCCATTCAATTCCTTTGAAAGTTTCAGCTTAACTTCTCTTGATATATTTGTTCCCTTTCCAACTTTGCTCTCCTTGATTCTGCATTTCTTGATGTGTTCTCTACTTGATTTCTTCTTCTCATTGATTTCTCCTTGAATTTCTTCAATTCTTTTCTTTCCTGTAAAACTTATTCAAAGGAGGAAAACTCGACGAAAAGATTAAATCTAGTAGAATAAATGAGGGATAAATGATATTTTAGACATGAAAATAATCAATAAATCTCATCTATCAGTAACTTTATCATAATATATGTAACCATTTCAAATTACATTTAGTAACCATTTAGCTTCCGATAAATAAGTTTCAGAAATTATCCTTTACTAAACCTACTTTACTGTAATCCCACCACC
This sequence comes from Tamarix austromongolica, assembly GCA_039764185.1. Lineage (NCBI taxonomy): Eukaryota > Viridiplantae > Streptophyta > Magnoliopsida > Caryophyllales > Tamaricaceae > Tamarix > Tamarix austromongolica. The sequence goes on along the minus strand of CM077809.1, from coordinate 119,552,101 downwards.
TTTAGCTTTCATAAATAGCCTACTAAATCTACATAATCATCATATTAGCTGCATATCCCAAGAAAGAGAAAATATAAGAGTCAGCTATATCATACTTTGAACAAGGAGGAGGGTTTATTACGTAAGAACTATAATACTACATGTTATTCATAGGTATTTAATCGATACTTTAAAGCATATTAGCTTATATCCTATCATTTTTTATTATTTTAATATGGAACTATTGTATAGGAGTGTATGATGTTATCCTTTATCAGTGAACTAGGTTTGTAGTTAGTCAGACACCTTTTGTAGATACAATTAATAATAGCTTTATAATGTTTATAGGAATAAAAAAAAGATGGGGGAAATCAAATGGTGTTGTGCACCGCACCTCTTCTTTTTGTATTTCCTAAGTAGTATTTGCATCTTTAGTTCATAATCTTAAGCCAACAAGTCATAATTTATACTCATTCAACTATAACGTATAATATTAATTCGAGTAGTAGAGAGTAGATGTCCTATATATAGAAAAATAGATAAATTTATTTATTTTTTAAAAAAGAGTAACAATTGCACTAATGATTTTGTATAGTAGTAGGCAGTTATGAAGATGAAGTACTAGCCTTTGGATTAAGTTTTCAGAATTTTAATTTCATTGATTTATGTAATAATTACCTCCAACGATGTTATCATATCAATTTTAGTTTTCAAATAGTAGCAAATATTTAGTTTTTTTTTACTAAGTTTAAATTCATAAGTTTTATTTGAATGTAAATAATCACTTAGCAATTTATTTATCAGAGTAATTACATGCCTCCCTAATTATCCTAGAATTAAGGGCTATATATAAATATTAGGTGATATACTCAAAGATTATTAAATTTAAGGATTTTGATGAGTTGAGCCTAAGATAATTACAATACATTTATTTAATATATTTCACGTAGCATTAATAATATATTATTGTTAACTTTATAATTAGTTAACTAGTAAGCATTTGGTGATCATATTGTATTTCAAGTAACCTACTTACTTTTCTAGTCACTCGTAAGTAAATTACTAAGTATATTTGGATATATGTAATATTATTTATGCAATATATGATTCAAGGTGCTTTAAATTGTATGTATGAGGTAACCATTATTTTACAAACCTTTTTGTTTTGTCAACCTGGTTCATAATGTTATCTAACAATATGAGTTTTATTAATATAAGTTTATTCTAATGCATTTTAATAAATTTCTATTTCTAATTTATTCATAACATATGTAGGGTGCTTATAGGATTTTATATATTATTGGTGATCATGTGAAATTTATAGTACATGTAGACATATGATGTTATAATGAATATATGATATTTGTTTTCCTAATCAGCATTGAATCACAATGATGGTTGATTAGATTCTAACCCAACTGGTTAATTCTTTATGTAAATTGTTTAAATTGGGAAGCAGTGTAGTGGAAAGCCTTATCTCATAAAAATATTATTTATAAAAACTATTTTTTATGGAACATGTTAGTTATTGATATGAATCAAAGGAGGGAAGCGTTGATAATGAGTTTTGGATTATCTTCAATGGAATTTGAAGTTGTAAAGGAAGGATTGATGCACGATTTTTAGAATGCTACGATGGATGGTAATGATCTTCAATCAAGAACTCAATGTGATTGTTTAACTTTGAATGATTCGGTTGAATGCATTCAAAGTCTTCTATGTAGGATACTACTCCAAGCAATGTCCTATCTAGAATTCAATCTTAATGAGAAGGTACTCAAGTGTTAAACTCATGGGTTTTTATTACTCAATCAAGGCTTAGCGTGTATAATAACTTAGGGTAGGTATTTATAGGACTCTTAACGACTTGTTAGCCACTAACTACGTAGAGTTAGTTTAGGAACCTTTGTATAACCAATAGGATACGCAAGCTAACCTTAACCAACCTGAATTAAGCTTCCATAATCCCTAACCCTAGTCGTAAGTAATTAATATCATCATTTAAATGATATTAATGACAATCATTACAAAGAATTACAACCAACTATGGTAAATACATGAAATAACAACAAAACCCTAATTTACACGAAACATATCCTAGGGTTTACAACAAACTAATGATGTCATCATATCAAGATTTCTGCATTGTCGTCCCATGTATGCCATATCTTTGCATGATTTGAATGCATTGTACACTTTAGGTATCTTTATGTATCTTGACATCTTCAAATGTTAATGTCTTCACCTTGCAAATATGTAACATACTTGCAAGAACATCTTAAAGTCTTTTCAATATCAATGGTAGAAGTATTATCAAGGATGTTTAAGATGATCGGCTCCATTATTAGAAATGTCAATTCCTCATTATTTTGAGGATCACTAGATGCTCCTGCATCAATTATAGAAAATTTTATATATAGGAGTTGCTATTTTTGGAAAGTACCAAATATGGAAGGTACCTCGATTTAGAAAGGTGGATAATTAAATAATAGATATGGTTCTATGTTCTAGATGTGTTATATAGTCACTTTTAATAAGACACTAAATTTAAAGTGGAAGATGAGAGTGGGATAAGGTCTTATGGGGTTAACCTCCTAGATTTGGGAATCAGCAATAGTCTTTCCATGGATTATAGTGATGTATAGTCACTTATTTTATTTACCTAGTAAAGAGCCATTAAGGTTCCATGTCTATTCTATTAGGATTTTTGGACCTCTTAGAGCTTATGCATACTTAGGGACTAAATAACCAATATTGGATTTTTCCCTTTACTGTTAGGACCACTAGGATTACCTAAGAGGTAGATCTCCTATGGTTAGTTTTAGTTGTTATTAGATATCTTTTAGACTTATTTACCAAGTGACCCTCTTCACTAAATAAATAAAATTGGATTATGCTTATGTGGTTACTAATTCAATAGGCTTTTTATAACTGGTGAACTAATATTTGCCTTATAATCTAACTCATTTGCATTTGTGTTTCATATATTAAGATATTCTATAAATTATGACATTTTTCTTCTAAAGAATAGGTTACTTAGTTATGCATATGCTAAACAAGTTGGCACTACTTAATGGAAGATTGTGGTTTATGGGATAATTGACTAACGCAAGTTAAAAGAGATAAGGGATGAGAAGTAGGATCGTATTTGATCCTACTCAAGGTTTCAATACTTGAGATAAAAATTGTGAGATTTTACACTCAAAACAAAATTTTCACTCAAATTTGAAGAGGAGATAGGGGAGCTTCGAAATTTTCATTTAATTCAAGGGGAAAATAGTGTGTCCCTTTGTGTTGAGGCTACCCATATTTATAGTGCCTGCTATTTGTATAAAAATTCCATTCTACCCTTCCATTTTCCTAGTTAGTCACATTCCAACCAATTTAGTTACCTAATGTAAGTCAACAAGGAGTTGAATTGTATCTATATTAGGTTCAACACATGGAGGGTGTTATGGCCCTGATTTTAGACACCCATACCTCCATATGGCTGACCATACATGTTGATTTATCAAAGTACAATCAATCAATCACTTTCCATACTTAATCAAGTAGTCATCATGTTTTAGTCAATCAACAATTATTGATTTGACTTGGCTAACTTTCCTTACCTACTCTTCAATCCACTTATCTTCTTTTTTTTTCATTTTTTAAAATTAGCTTAGTAATAATGCTGATTTTCTTATGCCTCTTAATACTTGGCAATAGCAATAAAATAGCTAGTTGGCCTTAGGCTTGATGTGTCACCATAGTTGGATGGGCTTGGGCTAGACATACCACCATGCATACATGTTTGGTGCATAGGCTGGTATGTCCATTTATTTTCTCATATTTTTCTAATTAATTTTATCTAAGTTAAGAATGTTTTGTGATCCTCTAACTTAGAAAAATTAATTAATGAAATCTTATTATGGGATGCTCCTACATTACTTAGTCATTCCCCTGACTAATTTATTGTTTTAAATGAGGTTGTGATCATTCATAATGTACATGGTGACCATTGAGAGAGCATTTTTGCTTCCAGAGTTCTATCTTTTGATGGTATTTCGATTTCAATGGGTTTTAAATAGAGTAGAGTTATTTAATTTACTGATATGTCATTAACTACTTTAAGCATTGTTATTTGACTTTATTATGGTATCCTATTATATGTGGAATTTTGTTTTGTTTAATTTTAAGTTTTACTCTTAGCATCTAATGTAAGCGGGACAATAGTGTCTACATGTACTAGATGTAGCGGTAACACTCTTATATATATTAAGCTTTCACATTGTTTTCTAAGTATTATATGTTTTAAAAATACGAGTGTTATAATAATAATAATAATAATAATAATAATAATAATAATAATAATTGTGATGATCTAATATGATTAATGCTAATAAGATATTATAATAAAGTGAGAAGAACATAGTCTTATTAGTTGTGTTTCATTAATTTTATTTCATTTGTTGATATATGGGTTGTATATTTTTATTTACATAAAATTTTATTAATAAGATAGTTTATTGGCATTTATGTATTAATTTATATAAGATAAAATATTACCTTTGTTGATGAAATTTAACTTTAGTTTAGATTAAGTCTGAAATTATGTCCGATTATGGGTCAGATTTCAGTCAAGTCATTTCAGGTTGGGTAAGTTCGTGTCAGGTTATTACCGGGTTTCTATCTAGGTATGTGTTGATCTCGGGTCGGGTTCTTTTTAGATGAGTTAATTTAATTTGGGTCATTTCAGATATAGGTCACTATCGGGTTAATTAAATTTAGGTCAAGTTCAGACAAATTTGGATTGTTTCGGTTTTTGGGTTGATATTCGGTTTAATTTTTTGGGTCTAGATAGGGTTTCAGGTTTGGTTATTTGGGTTAGGTCAATCAAGTTGGGTTAGCTTTTCTAGGTCTACTTCCTACCATAGTTAACTTATATTAGAGTCATATTTGGTTAAGTTTGCACCTATATAGCTGTACCTAAGAGTTAGTTGTGACTTTGTAATTTTTCTCAATCTCTTACACCCTTTGGCTATCTACTGATTTCGACACCCCTTCCCCCAAACAAGTTTAGTGCATAGTTTGTTGATACCTCAAAAAAATTCTTACATTCTTTATCTTAAGTGTTAATACCCTATGTTGTGATTGTAAGTTTTTGTTCTCAAGGGGTTACTTGAAGATCAAATCCATTCTTCTATCCTATTCTCTATTCTATTTTCTCTTTTGTTGGAATTCAACCCAAGGTCCATCATTAATACTTAGCATGACCCAATTTATTTAGTAATTATGTATGGTGGGTTTTTGGGGATCTTTTTGCAATGATAAGGAGGAGGTGAAGGAGGAAGAAGGTGGTGAAATTGCTACATAAAACAAAAGGGAGAGAAGAGAGGTGCTCGAGTATTTATCATTAGACAATTTTTATATATACATGTAAAGACCAGAGAGGAGGGGGTGCAGCGACCAAAAGAAATCAACCCCAACCCACGATCGTGGGGATTGATAGGCTTATGGGGGTAGGGGATGGTTTGGCAGGTGATAGGAGAGTGATAGGGCGTGCCAGACATTGTCTGTGGATAATGTTTCGCACAAGAATAAAGGGGGAAAAGAAAAAGGAGAGGAAGCAGGCCGAAGGAAGAAAAGAGAAAGAATAAAAAAGGGAAAGTAAAAAAGAGAGAATTAATAATTTTGGTTTCTAATTAAGATAAGATTAATATAATATAGGTTAGTATGTCAAGATAGATAAATTAAACAATCATCCGGGATTATATTTTAGTTAGAAAAGATATTAATAACCCAAAATAAAAAAAATTGGGTTTGACTAAGATTTAGAATTTGAGAGTTAGGGTAAAATGGAAAAATAAATTTTTTGAGATTAAAATTAGGTTACAAAATTAATTATTTAAGAATAGGTTTAGCTAAATCTTGGGTCATTATAACTATCCTTCCACGATGTCATCATCATCTCCTTAGGCAGCACAATGAGCATTGCAGCTTTAGGAGTCATAAGTATCCTTATTTCTTCGACTGCCATCACCTCTGGCATCAAAAGTTGGTTGGGAATTTCAAGGCCAACTAGAGTTGTGGGAAGAGATTGCAAAGGTTGATTAGATCTAGGGCTCATACTTTTTAAATTCATAAGATCCTCGGTCAATGTCCAATTATTGTCTAAATTGTTTTCAAATAAATGATCTATCATGTTACGAGATTGCCAATTGCTTTCCTTTTGTCTATCAATCTCCATTAGAGCAACAAATTTTAGCTGTTCTCTTCTTTTTGACCATTGCCAAAGGAGTCGTAAAGAGGCATGTTCAACGAGCTTGTAATAGCACCCTAATTGATCGCCGGAAATTAACACTTTGTAGGATATAGGGGAAACGTTGCACTTCAGATGAAATTTGTTTGCCCTTCGGTCTTTACTTTCATATATAGATAGATTTGCTCTCCTTGCACCATTACATTGTCTTCTCTACTTTTCTTTCTTTCTTTCTTTATTTTTAAGGTAAGTTTCTTCTCTTCTATCTCCTTTGTAATTATTATGTTTCCTTCCAAGACCATTCCCGACACCTAATTTCATGTCGTTCATTTTGGACATTTCCATGCAGTATGAACGATGGCTTGATGTTGTGTTTTCCGTAAGCATCAAATTATGTAATGATGCTCTATCAAGTCCTAACAAGGTGAACTAAACATGGATTTGATAAACCATCGTAACTTGAATTCGGGTGTTTATAAGTAATTCACCCGTTTATAAGTAATTCACCCGCATAATCAATGAATGGGTAATCATTTCCTAATGAGCAACGGGGCTAACATCTGTCATGCAAGTGTTAACAAACATCTAACCAACCCTAATCATATAATTTGATTGATAAATTAGTATATACATGATTTTTCTCCTAAGGAAAACCTATACTTTCCCAGAAATGATCTTAGCAACTTCGGCAGCAACCAGGAATTTCACTTCCCCGTCCAGGAATGATTTTGGCAAAAGTAATTTTTCACTAAAACCCAATTACAAATATGTCGAACCGACTGCCACCATCATAGCACTAATCGGTTGTGTTGGCCTTTCCCAGATTCAGGTTCACGTACTTTAACCTTGGCTCTTTATAAATGCTTCAATTCTCGCCTTTAATTTGGTATCAGGAATCAGCATTTCTGGAGTAAGTTGGGACCGATTGAATGGATCAGTCTGCCAATAATCAGATGAAAAGGGAGTCAGATAATGGATGCATAGAACTACTGCCTATGACAGACAAACGGTTGATGCTCAGGGACCATGTCTTACACTATCACTGAGAAGATGTCTCAAGATGACAGGGCGGTCTACTGTAATTCTTGAAGAAGGCAATATGACTGGATCCTTCATTAGCGTGTACTGCAGAAAACAAATCATATTTGTTTATCAGCCAAATGCTGGGAAAAGAGAGGGGGAGAGAGAGAACGAAATAACCAGATTCACTCTGATCAAAATTAGCAAGTTGGCAGTAAAAATATAATCACATAAAAGGAGATAAATACTTGAATTGGGTCCAAGAAATCATCTGGTATATCACCAAGAGCAGCTTCAGCATCCAAGGCCTCTGATGCCGCAGCCTTTGCTTTTGTACCAAGCTCCACAAACTCTTGTATAATCCGTCCGTCCTCACCAATCCTCTGAAGGACATTAGCTGCCTCACTAAACAACTAGAAAGAGAAGAGAAAGAAAATCAAACTTAGACAACTACAATATTGTATATTGAGAGATGATTGCAGGAATGTGAGACAGAAATGTCGACTATAAGAACAAAGGGCCGTATTGTCATATTACCTGATCATTATATGAACGACCATCCTTGGATATAGCAGCAGGAAATACACCTTTGTCACCTCTGGCAAGGTGAACATAGATCTTGACAATCTGCAAGTATTAAAAGTTATTACTGCATTGCCATCCCGAACACAAACGAATAACTGCAGGTAACCACGACTAATAAAAATGTGAAGAGCCACAATATCATCGGGAGAACAATAATAACAAACCAAGCTATGGAATAAATATTCAGAATAAAATATCTAAAATTCATCCAAATCATAATCCAGAGATCTAGGATATCATTGTCTCCCCTAAAGCTACAACCCGTATAATTTGTTCTAGTTCTGCCCACCCTGCAATACTCCATGTCTAATCGGTCCCTCAATGTTTTTAACATTTTACCAACTTCCCATTTTTGTCACATCTGGTAAAATGCCATGTATGACACATCCTCTTAGATTTTTTTGCTAATCCCATCCATTAATACTGGAAAGAAAAAGGACACAAAAGTGATCCTTATTGCAACCCAATATCCATTGAAAAGCAGTCGGTATCCCAGCTAAGTTCCCTCACTAGTATTGACTCCATACAGATCAGGAATTACCCATTAATAAGGTATATCAATGCTCTAAGCACCTCCATTGAACTTTGTGGGGCACCCCATCTTACAATGTTTCTAGTTCAATGGAAATTGTGTATAAACTTTGTGCTTTTTCTTCATAGCACTTCATTGGGTGCTTGAAAAAGTACACTACTATTGCAGATGCTGATCTTTCCATCATGAAACAAAGTTGGTTCTCCAGTATGGATGCATCTCTTCTAAATGTATCCCTACACTCATTCCCATAATTCATGGTGACTGATAGTTGACACAGCCAGACCGCCGTGGATGTCACCTTTCAACACATACAAAGGGGTCAATGTGCCAATACTCCATTCTTCAGGGATTGGATGACCGCATTCACCAAGGTCTTTTTCCTAGGAATTCCATCATTCTAAGGGTGGCTTGTTGTTTCTCTCATTTTTTCCCTTCCAATCTCAAGTTTTCATCTAAGTACCAATGTGTTGATTTCCTCCAAAAAAAAATATTAGAATCTAGGTTCTCTAATCGTATAGAAAAGTTCATAAAAGTAACTTCTCTTGATATCAACCTCATTTACAAGAACTTTTCCCTCTTTTTGGTCCTTTTCATCCTTGATGCACAATACATGGTTTCTTCTTGGTCACTCCCATACTTAGCAAACAGAATACGCCATTTTCTCCTTTTGTGTCCAATCATTGATACCTCGTTAGATCTTATCTGAGCTTCAGTTTCTGTTTTCTTTGCTTCCTTCTTTCCCATCATATAGTTTTCTCTATCAAATATATTTTCCTCTTTCATTAAGGCATTATTCATTGCCTTTATCAATATGAACCCGCACATTTTCATTCCACCAAAATTGATGGGTACTGGGTAGAAGTGGCAAACGAGCCATTCAGGCCAGTTTAGTGTTGGGTAATATAGTTTTTCTATCAAATTTATTTTCCTATTTTGTTAAGACATTAACCTACACATTTTCATTCCACCAAAATTGATGGGTGTTGGGTAGAGGTGGCAAACAAGTCATACGGGTCAGGTATGGGTTGGGTTATTATGAGCCGGGTATAAATCAGGTTTGTTGTCTGCATGGTCAAGTTTCGGGTTGGGTCTGGTCTATTTTGGATTTGTGATTATTTGGGTCCAATCCGATCTAGGTTAAACCCATTAGATTTCTTCAGATTCAGTTATTTAGATCTGTGAACCTTAGATTGAAACAGGTTTGAGTCGAGCGAATTCAGTTCACAATTCAAATTAATGTTGCTTGTTATTAATTTATTATAACAAATAAGTCAAATTTTATGATTTGTTATTATTATTATGCTTATTATAATAATTTTTATCATAAGATATGTAATAATAACAGATTATTATCATAATATATGTATAGGAATCGCAAATTATTATTATTATTATTATAAATATAGTTATAAATATAGTTATAAATATTATTATAAATATAATTATAATTATTGTTATGAATGTTATAATAATTATAATTATCATATTTATTTTTATTATTATTATGTTTACAAAATAATGATAATGATAATGTTTATGATTATTATTATTAGAAATATTAAATTTATTATTATTTTGAGTGTGTGTATTATAATATATATGTATATAATTATTATGTTTATAATAATAAAACAATAATTAATATACTCTAATCTGATCTATTTGTTGAATCTGATATGAAATAAAGTGAGGAGAGCAAAATCTTACTATGTTAGTTTTCTTTGTAATTGTATGAGTATCATATTCTTTTACACAGTTTTAGTAAGAAGATAGTTTGTTGATGTTTATGGTAAAATGTTGCTTCTATGGATTGAATTTGCTTTTAGTTTGGATCAATTTTGAGTCTATGTTTGGGTATGGGTTGAGCTCTTTCAAGTCAGGTCATTCGGATCAGTGCAGCTATAGGTCATCATCAGGTTAACAAAATTCAGGTTAGTTTTTGGGTCAATGTCGGGCTGAGATCGGATTTGCATTTTTAGATTAAAATTAGGTTGGGTTTAGATTATTCGGATCAAAGGATATAGATGCATTTTATTTTAATCACACAACTAGGAACCAAACAATTAAATAGCGGTCGCAGTCGCGGTCGCGTATCACTGTATCGGAGCGTCGCAAACGATAAATTATGTGTCGCGGTTGTCGCGGTATGAATTTTTTTTTTTATTTCATCATATACTCTAATTATTATTTCTTGATCATTTAAATATACATATTCAATAAACTTGTGTTTTATATTATATTAAAAATATTAAAGTCAGTCATAATATGCTAAATTTTCCTACTAATCCTAAATTTACCTTAGAATGAAAAAAGACATGTTATTTAAAAGTAAATGTGAAGATAATAGATAGTAATACTTTATTATAATCTAATAGTAACTTGGTCCAAGATATATATAGTAAATGAATAAAAAAATTTATCATGCATGCTTTTTTCAATAAATTTAAGGATTCTCAATAAATCGGCGATTTATCCCAATTTATCGGTGATATTTTCCGATTTATCGGCCGATAAATATGAAACTTTAAAACCGTAACGTATTGGAAAGTTCACATCGCAACTGGCCTAAAAATCACTAAATAGCAACCGCTACACTATAGTGGGACCGCTATTTAATTGTATGCTAGGAACACAAACTAGAGGATGAGAAACTAATCACTAGTCTACTCGAGGGGTTTTAATTTCACAAAGATAACGGCGGGTTCACACAAAGAATGGATAAAACTCACAAAGAGAATGTTTAACACTTTGAATTTCATAGGATAAGCATAAACTCACCATTAGAGCATCCTCTATTTATGATAGGAGAATTAGGCTCTCAACCACCTTATAACAACCTTTTAACTAACTTCTAAAAATTTTTTACCTAGTTACAACATAATTAGCTAATAACTAACAAACTACACAAAAATTGAACTAATCCATAACTATCTTGAACAAAGATCTATATAGGTTTCCAACAAACATAACAACTCAACCTACCATAACAAACTTATTCAACTCTATTTAACACACCTATCAATTAGTTCAACTTAGTTATATTCATGTCAGGAACTATTTTTCTTCATCTTCACTCCAAACAAAGGTGTTATAAAGTTAAAGCCTACCACAAGCATTATCAACTTCAACCTCAAGGAAAATAAGCTCAATATAGTCCAATTACATACTCAAACAGCGATGATCATCTGCATCTACATCATTCTTCCCATGTTGGAAAAAACATTTCCCTCAAATTGACATCACCAAAGTAAGGTGTCAAATCTCCAATATTGAAGGTTTCGCTCACACTTCCATATGTCTTGGGCATCATTTATAAGTACTTTCTCCAAACTTCTAAAGTACTTTCATGGGTCATTCAGTCTAGGCATCAACTTGTTTTTCCTCATGGAAGGAGATATTTCTTTGCACAAATGAATCCAATCAAGGTCTCCGAGCTTGAAATCATGTTGCTTTATATTATCAGACTTTGCTTAATACCTTACATTTGCTTTCCCAATTTGGATTTGATCATGTAACTTCCAAAAATACTCAATCCACCTAGGGTATCTCAATCAAATCCACAAGAACATAAAGACTAACACCATACACAACTTCAAATAGTGAAGACCTGGATGTCGGAGTGCGATTATAAGTAAACTAGGCATTAGCAAGTTTAAAATCTCAAGCTCTTGTAATCTTGCAAACCAACCCAAAAAGTTCTCAATGTTCTATTGATTACCTCCATTTGTCCTTGGGTTTGTGGACGGCGCAAAATACTAAATAGCAAATTGATTCCTAGCATATGCTATAATGTCTATCAAAAATAGCTTAAGAACTTTACATCCCTATCCGACAATATATTCTGCAGAAAACCATGCAAACGAACAATCTCTATAAAATAGAAATTCACCACGTGTTACACCATCGATTTTATAACATAGGATGGAATGAACCATTTCAGAAAATCCATCAAACACCACTATAACAACACCTTTTTCCACTGTGTTCTTCGTAAAAAGGAATTGGCAAAATGTAACTCACTCAGCATGTACTGGATTAAGTTTCTTTTGGTATTGTTTCTTTGCTTTCATGGAGAATGGAGTAAATTAACTTTTTACCCACCAAAATCATGTGCATGTTTCTTTTGCCATCTGGTTAACATTTCTATCATATTAACATGGTCTCCTCAAAAAATATTTCATACATCCATAAACAAGAAATCATCCTTGCAACTGCCATCCCTTAAAGAAACACCTGCTTATTTACTTATTTGGACGAATCAATCTTTATTTGGAAAGAATTAGGTTTTGGGTGGTCTTGGGAAGGAAGATTGAGTTTCTTAACCATAGTTTCAGATGTCATATTTGTACGACTCTCACTATCACTGATCATATCACAAAGCTTGCCTTCAACTCTACAACAGGTCTGAAAAGTCTCGTCTGTTATCATAAGTATCTTGTTTTGTTTACAAAGTATCACTGTTTTGTCTTGTTTTTGTTACCAGGTGTCGTTGATTTGCTTGAATTGTTCAGCAGATACGTGTCACCTTCCCTCTTTGATGTTACCTAGTTTCCACCGGGCACTAGCACTTGAAAGCTCTCTCATACACACTTTGGGTGTTTATAACCACATTATTGATCATGGATTCTCTGTTAACCCCTCCCAATCCTCTTAATTCGTATGATAGTGACTGAAGTTTGCATCTACTATGGAACCCACCACGCCAACAAACATATCATGTACATAAAACGATGAACATTTACTCTATGTTGAAGGGAAAAGGAGAGTTATGTGGTGGCAAGGGAAACTACTTTATTTTATTTGTGATTTCTTTCCTCTCGAAGAACTGTGATATGCTGGATATTTGAGGGCAAATTGGGGTTTTTCAAATATATTTAATGCCATCTAGAAGCACATTAACACAAAGAGTAATGCTATGCTTGCGACTACACTTTTACAACTATGCTACAACTTTCTCACAAAGTGTGGGTCCCACGTACATAGGTTCCACATGTGGGGGTCCACACTTTATGAGAGCGCTATGAATAAGTTGCAAAAAAAAATTAGTTGCATACAAGGTATATGACTGCACAAAATTAGAACTAGGGGTTTATGGAGGACTTGTCACTACGATGTAGGTAAATGGTACAATATACTAACCGTAACTAAAGTACTACATTTTAAATTTAAAATATGTATTAATTAATTTCCTGGTGCTTCCTTTTATCCTTGTTTCCTAGTATTTTAAGAATTGTTATATAACTATATTCCCCTTCCAAGGAACCTAGACTAAGAATACTATTACCCAATAAACAAAGAAAAATGGTATGTGCAGCACCTCCTGATGCCCGTTTCTTATGTGCCATTAACCTTTTATTCTTAAAAGGAATATAGATGTCTCAACCAGAACTGATCCTGCCAAAAGTTTCCTAATATTCATCGTGCTATTAGGAATGCTACAGAAAAGTCGTTCTTTCACAAATGTTTTCCCAGCATTTATCCCTTGGCACAAATAGCTGCCAAAAGGCCTATTTCAATATTTTATGAGCCACATCATAAATGTTTTCCCAGCATTTTATCATTCAATATCATTTTATATTTTATAAAAATAATTAAATTTTAATTTGATATACTGTCAATATATGAATGATAAGAGAAGATTAATAATCATAAAATGGACTCTCTGAAGTGATTAAGAGTTATTAATTAGCATTTTCCTAATCAAATTAGATTAGATCATAAATATTAATAATAATAATTAATAAGAATAATCAAAGTGATAATAAATAATAATGAAAATAATGAATAGTGATGATTAATAGTTTCTCAATAATCACCGCTGATAGAAAATATCACTAAGAAATTACAGCTAGGGACTGTCATGCTACTCAGCTACTCAGGCAGGCTCCAGCTTATTTGTTCAGTATCATATAGTATTTAGTTGCACTGGAGTTGGCTCTTTATTTTACCTAAAAAGATGATACACACTATGGAAGCAATGCATAGGCCATTTATGTGGTCTTGCTCCATACATATCACAAGGCGGACTCCTATTGCATGGAAGACTGTTCACCTAAACATGAAGGTGGCTTGGGTTTAGCTGATATTCAAGGAAGTTGTCGGTAAACTTATTTGGCAGTTGGCTATGAAGGATACCTTTTTTTTTTTTTTTGTGGTAAGTAAAATCCTATTACTTCTAAAAATGCAACATGTGAGTACAACCAAGAAAACTCAAAATATGATTCACAAAAGCCATGAAGCTAACTAAGGCTATCTTCTTGGGTCACTAAAGCACTATATAATTTACGATGGGTCATATTAGTGGCAAAAGTGGCCGCCTCTTAACAACTATTTGTGGGATTTGTGGTGGCTCGCACTTCTTTTGGTGAAAAATTCTCTCGTTCCTCTCAAACCAAAGATGATAGGAAGTTGAAGCAAAAAGGAAACGAAGCACCCATCTCCTACAAGCCAAACCATGCCCACCTCTTTGCATCCATCTCAATATGTCGTAAAAAAGAGCATCCAAACATCCTAATTAATGGTAGCCAAGCTTGTCTAGAGAAAGGACAATCAAAGAAAAGATGTTTCATAGTTTCATTGATCGAATCACAAAGCACAAGGGCCATCAACCTCCATCCTCATAGCATTCAATCTATCCTTGGTGTAAAGTTGATTCTGGACTGTAAACCACAGATGAAGCTTCTGTTTCAGAATAGAGATTGGGTTCCATACCACCCTACCAAGCAACCATGTCACCATGGGGTCTCATCCTATCATAGGCCTTCAATATAATGTAGTCACCCTCCATGCAATTTTTTCCTCATGAATGGAGCGAAACCATAGACATGAACTTATCTCTCAATTTGAGTAATCTCCATAAACACCAAGAAAATGTCAAGGCAATTGGCACATTCCACAGATCCCTCCATTTGAAGAAATACATATGTACCCATTTACCCCTAGTATGTCTTTCTTGAGATTCAGGTTCCATAATAGCCTTCCCCAAAGCACAACACTCCACTCTGAGTCAAATAACCTCAGACCACCATCCTTCTTAGGTTTACATACATGATGCCATGCAATTGGACACTTCTTAATGCTGGAATGTGCTCCAGCCCATAGAAATGATCCTCATTTAGCATTAATAGCAGCCATGGCCTTCTTGGGAATCAAATACATACAGCTCCAATAGGCTTGAATTCCAATAAGAACTAATTTCACCGATTGTAGACTCCCTGTGTAGATAAGGAATCCGGTACTCCAAGAGTTCGATCTAGTGAACTTATCGAGCAACTCCCTTTAGTGAGCTACCATTAAGAGGAAGGCCCAAGTACCTAACCGGCAAAGTACCGGCTGGTATATTCTAGTGATTAAAAAGGTATTTTTTAGTAAGGTCATCCACTCCACCTCCATAATAGATGGAACTTTTACTTGCATTGAGCTGTAAACCAAAAACATTAGAGGAAAGTCTCATATAAAGTAAGCACAGAAGCAACATCACTACAACAATAGAAGAGCAGGTCATTAGCAAAGAGGAGAAACCAGCTTGGCACTCACATTTAGGGTGAGGATGGAAAGAAGTATCAGTCCACAAGGTGCCAAGTATCTGACAAGCATATTCCATAACCAGCACAAACAGATAAGGTGAGATAGGCTCACCTTACCGTAAACCTTTTTGTGCATTACAAGGGGGGTAAAGCACACCATTAAGGACCAAAGAGTACCTTACAATGATAACACAATTCATGACAAGCTTGAAAAAATGAATTGGGAAGTTAAGGGCAAGAAACATCTTCTAACAAAAATTCCTAGCTTATGGAATCGTAAGCCCTTTTTAGGTCAAGTTCAAGCATAATCTTTCAAGTGGTTTTGAAAAAATAGGAATTAAAACCATCTAGCCCCAAGGCTTCCTCATTTCCCATAGCATAAAGCATGCTTAACTTCTTCCATGGAGACAAGCTGCAAGAGGCTTTGACCTACTTCCTCGGATTGTGTAGGTCCTAGGCTAGCAATTTCATTAGAGAATTTACCTAAGGTAATGGCAGTTATACCGTGGAGTTGCTGATAAAAATCATGAAAAATACCCTGTGGAGAATCATGAGTAACCCCATTCCGATCATTAATAGAAAGAATCCAGTTCAAGCATTACCTTCTTTTTATTATAGAACAAAAGTATTTGGAGTTAATATCTCCAAGCCTGAGGCAGCTTACCTTAGACCTCTGAGCATAGAAGCTTTCTTCACATCAAGATAGAAACTAAAGTCTCTATCTACATTGTTGTTCTTGCTACATGAAATCTACATCGAGAAGGGAGGCATCAAGCTTAAGTTGTAAATCAGCAAAGAGTTGCATAGTATGTTGAACTTGCTAAGAGATGCCGCCAAACTTATGTTTATTAAGTTGCTTTAGGAGTTGTTTCAATTACTTGAGCTTATACCAGATTTGTTGTAACTTTGGTCCTTATGCCACAACCTTCCACCCATCCTCAACCAACTGCATCACACTAAGGTCCTTTGTCCATACATTATAAAACCTAAAAGGTTTAGAACGAGCTCATGGAAGAAAGATCAAAGATCATAGGGTCGTGAAAATGAGAACATAAACCACCATAAGCCTCAATCCATCCCTAATTACACAATACCCAATCAAGCTTGCAAGCTATCCTGGGTTGGGGATCTTGTCTATTCGTCCAAGTGTATTGCACCCCAGTGTATTTCAGATCATCAAGTTAGAGCTGCTAAAGGCATTAATGGAAATCCAAGGACTCCTGTTCATGCCATAACCCCCCAACTTTCTCATGAACATTAAGCACCATATTGAAATCCCCAAGGAGGATCCAAGGTTCATTCTTCACTTAATTCATATGCAATCAATGCCAAAGTGGTGTTGTTGACGCTCAGTATGACTAGCATAAATGACAGAGATATAATAAAATTCATAAGCAGCAAACCACAAGACCTTAAGAAGCATTACTTGGCAACCCATAGCAATAACAGTTACGTTCCACTCATGAGAAGACCACCCAACCCAAATACACCCATTTCGATGATATTAGGAATTAGTGATCCATGTCCAGCCATTAAAAAGCCTTTTATACACTTCATCTACATTGTGACATTTTATTCATGTCTCCACTAGTCCTACCAAAGACTAACCTATTCTCTTTTCCCATTTCCTAACTTCACACTACGTAAGAGGGTCAATGAGCCCTTTGATATTCAAAAATCCTATCATCATGGTAAATGGATATCAAGTTGACGAAGATAAGCCTTATCTACCAATCTTTTAACCCCTTGTAACTTTCACCTACAGGAAACCACTACCTTCAAGCTCAATCAAGAGATCATTCCCTAGCAATGAACGATCTGACAGGACTAGAGGGAATGCACTGCTAAAACTAGCAACTTGAGTACGGTCCCTCGTCAGCTCACTAGATTTAATGCCCATAGAAAGTCGACTAATCAGGCTTTTACCTCTAGGAGATGGAGGATTAACTTAGGTGACTAGGGCAATTCTATCATCTTTTACAACCACCCAATGCTTCTAATGTGGCGGAGCTCGTTTGCATTGATTAGTAAAATGACCAACGATGGACTGGCATTGCAAGAAAAATCTAGGCTTCCATTCATAATGCAACTGTTGTTCCTCGTTGTCACCCCATCCATTCCTATTGGCTTAGGGAACTGGTGGACCAAAGATTCAATGGAAGCCTTGGGAATTGAACCCACATATGCACATATTGAAATTCAGCAATGTTAAATTGAAAATCTTGGTTCTAGCATTTAAGAACCACCTATCTACCGAGTACCGTCCAATAGGGTTGTTGAAGGATGGCTTGGCATCCTTTCTCAAACCCAAACTAAAATAAGAAATAGCCATCCTCATGTGAATGAATTTTAGGTGTCCCAATCAGTGACTAATTTGTCCCTAGGTTAAATGGTCACACAAATATTATTTCAAAGATCATTCTGTATGGGACAGTCAACTCACAAGCAAGTATTCTTAGATAATGAAGAAAATCATGAACCTCAAGAGCGGCTAACATTTTCAGAACTAATGGGGGTAGTATACTGATAAACTTGGCAAGTACAGTGGATCCAAGTTCTATGAGAAGCTTAGAACCAAAGAAAAAAGTGGCATGGAGAATGGCAGTTTGGATCCCTATAGCTATTGCTAGATATCAATTTATCCTTTGTGTGGCAGCTCATGAACGGCTAGCAAAAAAAAAAACAGTATTTGCAGCAGATCGGAATACAGGTGGCTCTGACATGTGTGCTCCATAACTCCGGCCAAGAGTCATTTTCTACTCTGTTCTTTGAATGTCCCTATGTGCTGGAGATTTGGCTAATGATTTGGCATAGCTTCAGCCCAGGTCATCAAGTTGAAGATTGGAAGAAAGAACGAACATGAATTGCCCAGCGACAACGAAGACCAAAGGAGAACAGTATTGCACTGAAGATCCTGATTGCATACTTAGTCTATTATGTTAGGCGTGAACAAAAATGACAGAATTTTCCAATGGCAGCACCAAAATGCTCAATTCTTACTGAAACATATCATGAAGGATATTGCTAGTCGAGCAGCTTACATACAGAAGTGTAAATATTTAACTCCCCATAAATATTGATAAATATAATAGAGTTGAGAGGGATGTCCACTGGAGACAGATGCATTTACATGCTTATTTAGTAATAATGAAACTGCTCACTACTTACCAAAATATAGTAATGAAAATAACAATAACACTTGTAATGATAATTATGAAAATAAGAAGTAATCATAATGATGATGATAAAAAGTAAAGGCTCAGGTTAAGCATTTAATTTCATTCCAAAAATAATATTAATTTGGGACTGCATGACAAATACATAAGTTGATTGGTATTATGAAATGCTAAATATTTTTATTCTTAGTGTCTTAACGATAGCCCTGAGCATTATCTTTAGCATTTCCTATAATAATAATGAAAATGAGAATAAAAATTAATATAATGATAATGGATAATAACAATAGAGATGATTAATAATAACAATAATTAATTGTAATAATCAGTAATGATTAATAATTATAATAATTATAAAATTTTTGAAATAATAATAACAATAACAATTGTAATAACAAAATAATATGATAATAATAAATACTTATTATTTATTAAATAATCATCATTATTATAATAATACTAATAATATAATTAATAATGCTAACCAAAATAGATAATAAAGCATTATCATCATTGCACTTATAATCATTATTAGTTGTTATCATGAATTATTATTCATATATATTATTACCATCATTGTCACTTCATTATTTTGTTATTATTGTTGTTATTGTTAGAACTTCTATTTATTTTAATATTATTATTATAAATATCATCGTCATTAATTTTATGTGAATAATAAAATACTAATTACAATAAAATGACAATAAAAATTTTTAATTTAAGTCGGATAAGGATCAATCATTAGATCATATAAAATCAGAAGTGAGCAGACCAAATGACTAAAGATAATAGAAGCCCATGAAGAGCAAAAGAAATTGTCAAAACAGAAAAAAGACTAACAAAAGCTTAGGAAAGAATGATCTGCAGCTGCTGCTTAGCCTCCTTTCCTTATGTCACTAGGGATGGATCGCCACAGTTTCTTACAGGAAGGCTGGAGAATGTAGCAAAGTTGTGTAAAGGCGGCAACTTGGCTCAGGCACCTCCTCCGGTTGATGCAGCATTGTTCCATGAAAGTATGTCATGGTTTGCTGCTACTTCTCCTCTACAATGCTCTTAAATATTTTCTTTTTCTTTTTTTTCTTTTTTTTTTTAACCTGAATGCTCTTGAAATGGCTGTGAACTTTCATCCCGCAATTCCATTGTCAATATGTTTTGGAAACACAACATTAGCTTTCTAGCATTTACTGCAACCTAGCCCTCAATAGCTGTAGTCCTAAATTGTATGACAGCTTTCTGGTGCCACATGGTAAGATGCTGGAAACTAATTGAAGATGGGGAGAGATATAGTGGTCCTTTAAACTGGGAAAGGAACTTTTAACAACAGACTATTACTAGATGATAGGCAACCAAAATCACATAAACCTTTTCTCACATACACACAAAAATAATTCAGATGCATCTCCAAGAAGAGGATAAAGTGCAAACCTGCTTGAGCAACTCTTTCGGACGGAACTCATACTTTTCTGGATCCTTCAGGCTAAGAGATTTTCTCTGAGGGCCCACAAGTTGCAGCAAAAAGTAATTCAACATGTTGGCAACTCTTTCAACCTGAAACCATAAACAGGCATTAGGAAATAGAGCTTACTAGTACATTCATGCTAATCAAATGTTTGGTGACAAAGGACTGCTAAACAGAAAAATGTAGCATTTGAAGCTATACCATCTCTGGGAGGAGTAATGGAGCAGTAATCTGCTCTGAAGTGAATACCAGCATGCTAACATCTTCATTGGCCAGTTTCATATCAATCCGGATTATCTGAAGCACATGAGATATCAATTTTTTTTTTCACTCTATTGCTAAAAAGCAGTAGAGAAGGATATAGCGTAACATTCATACAAAAGTAACTAACATTTTCTTGGGAGTGAAATAGTCGAGTTCTCTCCTGCCTTTCCTGAGCAGGTCTACCTTCCCACTCCACAGTATTCGACATCTCAGCTTCTAGCTGTTTGAGTTCAAGAATTTTGTTGAGACTTTCATCAAGAAGATAGATACTATCATTGATGAGGAAATTTAGGAAATTGAGGTAGACCCCTTTTTCTTCCTCTTTTGCAATCTGTGAAAACAAATTAAACAATTTAATAAGCATGATTGAGAGATGAAAGAGATAACTTGTACCACGTTGAAGCCTGCAGAAAGAATTATACCTGTCTCCAAGCATTACGGTGGCTGGGAACCTGCCAAAGATATTCAAGCAGTTCGGCAATATTATGGCGTATATTGAATTTGTCATAGAACTGCAATGAGGATCAAAATATAAAGACCTTGTAAGAGTTCCGATATTTATATATTAATCTGGAAAATGAATATTATGTAAAGGATATTGGAGTCAAAGACCATATAAAGCCTTTTGTGCTACACGTAAAGATCATTCAAAATGAAAGCCTGAACAAAGGGTTCTACGTTCAGGGCGATGATAGGTGTTCAGCAAATTGCAAACCTGTTAAAGATGGAAGACACAGATTGCATCGAGGGCAGAACAACTGGATCCCTCATGTTATGAAATTGATCGAGTGCTTATTCTAAACTAAAACACTGAGATTGGTATGAGCAGCTAACAAAATTTATTGAATACAGAGTTCTTGCTGGAGCATTCCTTTAGTTAACCATGATATGAACCAATGGAAAGACATAAAATCTCGTTCATGATTTACCAGATGTGATATTCTGCAGACAGAAGACAGTACCACTATGCAGCTACCAACTGTGATATTTACCAGTTCTGCCCAACATACTAGCAGTTGCAGAATTGAGACCTACACAAAAAGCAAATAGCAGGAACCAACTTCTGTTTTTCTTTTCTAAAATATCTCTCAAAAGGGGTGTCCATAAGCAGTGAAGCCTGTTAAGGCCTGTTCTTCTCAGCTTTTATCATATTAGATGGAGCAAAATTTCAATAATAATATAAAAACTATAAATTAATTATAGTAATAATAGTAATAGTAATAGTCTGATAGAACCCTGCCCTTGATTCCAACCAGTAATGACAAGAAATAATGGAAACAGAAACGCAGCAAGTTTGCTCCAGGATAAAATTAGAATGAAAAGGGAATTTGCACTAGAGAATTGAAAAGTTACAGCCAGGGATTAGAGGTCCTGGCACCTCCCACAGTCGACTCCTTTCCTGCCCTCCCCTTCTCTCTCCTTTCCCTTTAAATACCCATACTAGCCTGTAACTGAATAACAGAATAGGGTGACTCACCCCCCTAGCTACCAGACCCTCCCCGACGCCTACAATAAGGATAGCAAAAATGAGTCATCAATACACTGGACACTTCAGCAATTAACTAATCCGCACAATCCTTACTCCCCATTTCCTCTTTTGCCCTTCCTCACATAGGTGTAACGGATCAAGGGTCTATCATTACCCCCTTCTCGGACTTTCACCTTGTCCTCAAGGTGGAATTCAGGAAATTGTTCATTGACGAGTGCAAAATCTTCCCAGGAAGCCTCAAATTCCGGCAGATCCTTCCATTTGATTAACACCTCTAGTCTTCCCTTGGTATTATACTTCACATCCAGTAGTGCTTCTGGTTCCACCTTCCACTCCAAATCTGCAGTAAGGACGGGTGTAAAGGGCAGCCCTTGATGCTCTGTCCCCACGGCTGGCTTCAGCATTGATACATGGAATACCGGGTGGATGGGAACAGAGTCTGGAAGCTTAAGTCGATAGGCCACTGGCCCCACCTTTTCCTCCACCTGGTATGGGCCAAAATACCTTGGAGAGAGCTTCTCATTCAAGCGGCGAGCGAGAGAACAATGCCAGTAGGGCTTGAGTTTGACATAAACCCAGCTGCCAATGTCTATCTCCAAATGCCTCCTCCTCTGGTCAGCTTGTGATTTCATTTTGGCCTGCGCTCATAGTAAGTGTTGCTTCAATTCCTCTAGGACAGCATCCCTGTTTTGCAGTTCAAAATCAACCTCGGCTACTGGGGAGCCTTCTGCTGTGTACTGCAGTAGTTTGGGCGGGTCTCGTCCATAGAGGGCAGTAAAGGGGGTGGTGCGTGTGGCTGTATGGAAGGATGTGTTATACCAAAACTCAGCCCATGGTATCCACTTTACCCACTGTTTGGGTTTGTCACTTGCAAAACAGCGTAGATATGTTTCTAAGCTCCGGTTGACTACCTCCGTCTGTCCGTCTGTTTGGGGGTGGTAGGCTGTGCTGAAGTGGAGAGTGGTTCCCTGGACCTTGAACAGCTCCTTCCAGAAATTACTCATAAAAATTTTGTCACGGTCGGAGACAATTGAGCTAGGAACCCCATGCAGACGTATAACCTCCTTCACAAAGACAGCAGCCACTGATCGGGCTGTAAATGGGTGCCTCAGTGGAATGAAGTGAGCGTACTTGGTAAGACGATCCACAACCACCAGGACACAATTGAACCCATCTGTAGTGGGAAACCCCTCGATGAAATCCATGGAAATGTCTTCCTAAACTTGTTGTGGTATGGTCAGTGGCTGAAGTAACCATGCAGGGCTAAGGGTGGAATATTTTTGTTGTTGGCAAGTGCCACATGATGCCACGAATTTCTGGACGTCCTTGCGCATTCCAACCCAATACACCTCCCTGGACAGCCTTTGGTAAGTCTTTAACACCTCAGAGTGCCCTCCTATTCCGCTGCTATGGAATTCAACCAGCAGGCGTGGTTTCAGAGGTGAATTTGCGGGCAGGACCAGCCTGTTCTGGAAGAAAAGGTTCCCATTTCTGAGTTGGTAATCTTCCTCCACCCCAGTCCCCAGCTGTAGTTTTTCTTTTATGGCTCCCCGTTTGGGATCCTTTTCAATTTCGGATTGAAGGTCGCTCCAGTTGTCGATCCTTGCTGCTGAAATTGTGGAAAGGGTAGTCAACTCTCCCAATCGAGAAAGGGCATCAGCAGCTCTATTCTCTCTCCCCGGCTTATATTCAATACTAAAATTAAAACTCCAGAGTTTCGAAAGCCATTTAAGATGTTCCTCCGGCAAAACCCGCTGCTCCAACATAAACTTTAGACTTTTCTTATCTGTTCTAATCGTAAACGGCCGCCCCATTAGATAGTGTCGCCACCGCTGCACCGCCAGTACTATGGCCATCAATTCTCGCTCATACACTGACTTTAACCGTGCCCGCTGTCCTAAGGCTTGGCTGAAAAAAGCAATAGGACGTCCCCCTTGCATTAACACGGCTCCTACCCCACTCCCGGATGCATCTGTTTCTATTACAAAGGGCGAATTGAAGTCAAGTAATCCCAGAACTGGCACCCTAAGCAGGGCTTCTTTGAGCTAATCGAATGCCTTTTGGGCTTCCTCATTCCACCCGAAACAATCCTTCTTAAGCTGGGCAGTGAGGGGAGCTGCCAATTGTCCATAATGTCACACAAACTTGCGATAGTACCCTGTTAGACCCAGGAATCCTCTTAATTCCCGCAGGTTTCTGGGCACTGGCCATTCGCTCATGCACTTCAACTTAGCTGGATCTGTAGCTACCCCGTTGGCCGAGATAATGTGGCCCAAATATTCCAATTCCAGCTGGGCAAACACGCACTTCTTCATATTAATTGTCAGCGCATTCTCACTCAGCACCTTAAGTACCTTCCCCAAGTGTCTGAGATGATCTTCCATGTTTCTGCTATATATTAAGATATTGTCAAAAAATACCAGAACAAATTTACGAAGATAAGGTCGGAATACCTCATTCATCAAACCTTGAAATGTAGCCGGAGCATTTGTTAAACCGAATGGCATTACTAGGAACTCGTAATGCCCCTCATGGGATATAATCTTGGTGAACCCGGATTTGGTGGTATCCAGATTTCAAGTCGAGTTTGGTGAATATGGCTGCCCCATTCAGCTCATCCAACAGCTCGTCAATGACTGGAATGGGAAACTTATCTGGAACTATCACCTTATTGAGAGCCCTATAGTCCACACAAAATCTCCAACTCCCATCTTTTTTCTTAACCAGTAAGACAGGGCTTGAGAAGGGGTTGTGGCTGGGTCGTATTAATCTTGCGGCTAACATTTCCCCCACCAACCTTTCTATCTCATTCTTCTGTATTTGGGGGTAGCGATAGGGCCGCACATTGACTGGAGCAGCGCCGGGCAGTAATGGTATTCTGTGATCAAAGTTCCTGGGAGGTGGCAGACTGCCTCTTGCCTTCTGCACCTCTGGAAACTGGTCAAGGATCCTCGAAATTGATCGGGGTACCTCAGCCTGAGTGGACAACTCCTCCGTTTGTAAGAAACAGCATTCCAATAGTAGTCCACTGCCTTCCTTGCGCATAGTCCGCACTAAGGATTTCAAGGACACCTGGGTTTTACACAGGTCAGCCTCCCCCCGCAGCGTCACTTGCGCTTCACCCACTTGGGAATGTCATCAACAATAATTTCCAATTAATTTGCATAGTCCCCAACTTCTTGAGCCACTGCATACCCAAAATAATGTCTGCACTACCTAAGTTCAGTGGAAGGAAATCCTCATTTACCTCTATATCTGGGAGAATCAGTGAAATGCCCCGGCAGATGCCTTCCGTTTGTACTGAACTTCCTGTGCCCATCAAGACCCCATAAGAAGCCGTCGCTGACAGAGGTAACTTCAGCCAGCGAACTAGTTACCAGGCGACGAAGTTGTGGGTAGCGCCACAGTCCACCAATACCACCACTGATTCCCCTTGGACCTTACCCCGCAGCTTCATCGTTCGGGGAGTTGTGAAGCCCACGACCGAGTTAAGGGACAACTCGACTCGCCCTGCTACTCCTCCAGTATCCCCTTCTGCCAATGCTTCCAGCTCCTCTTCTTCTTCGTCCATCTCCTGCGAGTCATCCACCACCAGCAACTGGAGCGCTCGATTTTTACAAATGTGTCCCGGGCCGAATTTCTCTTCGCACTTGAAACAGAGGCCCTGCTCTCGGCGGCGCAGAAGCTCGGCGTTGGTTAACCTCCGGTGGCCAGTTGTTCGCCGGCCGATCGCCGGTTCTCCTGCGTGGTTCGTTGTAATCGTCGTTGGTGTCTCTGGCTTGGTTGCTGCGAATTGGGTTCTCACGGGTACCGCAGAAATTGATCCCGGGTTAGCCCCCTTTGGGTTCGGTGGGCCTTGAACCGCCTGATCTATTTTGGGCCCAGACCCAGCCCATCCTCCCCGGCCGGTCTGGATCACCCTGTTTTTATCCTCCACCATCCGCGCTGCCACCATGATCTCCGCCAGCCCGCATGGTCTCATCATCCTCACCTCGGCTCGAATGGCTGGTTTCAGGCCGTTGAGGAACGTGCCTTCCAGGACTTCTTCCGAGATTCGCCCTTGTAGTGGCGCAGCTAGGAGCTCAAAATTCTCAAGAAATTCCTCCACCGTGTTCGTCTGCTTGATCGCCAGGAATTTCTCACAGAGACTCCCCTCATGCTTGGGGCGAAATCAAAGGAGAAAAGTCTCCTTAAATCCCCGCCAGGATGTAAACTTCCTCCCCTCTTCCATGTACTGGAACCAGGCTAATGCCTTCCCCTCCATGGCTACAGCTACAGTTTCGAGCCTCTCGTCTTCGTTCATCTGATTCCAGGTAAAGTACCGCTCCGCTCGAAATAGCCATCCATCGGGATCAACTCCATTGAAGATGGGAAGCTCTAGCTGTCTTGTTGATCTGTTTTCCGATCGCCTCCCTTCTGACTCTGTGTTTGCGCGAAACTCCGGGCGCGTAGGTGGTGCCATCCCCATAAACTCATCGGTCTTGAGTTCCCTTGGGGCAGGTAGGGATGTAAACGGGGCGGGTATTACCCGAAACCCGACGGATTTTATCCGACGGATACTTAAACGGATATGGATAAACGGATATGGATACGGATATGGAGGATAGAAAAAAATATCCGTCGGGTTCGGGTACGGATACGGGTATGGGATATCCATACCCGTACCCGTAACCATACCCGTATCCATATCCGTACCCATTTACCCGATATATAATTACCCTTTTACCCTTAATTTTAAAATAAATATAGTATAAATTAAGGTTAAAATTGTCTTTTGGCTTAACTATAAACGGGTTTATCCGTCGGGTAATGGATTTATCCGTTGGACAATATTCATTAACGGGTAAACGGATAATCCGTCGGGTAATGGATATCCAACGGATACGGATACGGATATGTCAACGGATATCCGTTCGGGTACGGGTACGGATTCGGGTACGGATTTTCTTATCGGGTACGGATACGGGTATGATAATACCCGACCCGAACCCGCCCAGTTTACATCCCTAGGGGCAGAGGATGATGAGACACCCAACATCTGATCCAACTTGCTGAGTACCTCGCTCATGGTTTTCTCAAGAGCAGGAATCCGTTTTGTGTCCTCCCTCACCGTTTCCATCTCTTTCTGCCACTCTTCCTGTACCACTGCTAGTTTCTCCTCCAGAGCATCCACCTTCTTCTGTGCCATCTACTAGCTTCTCCTTGCTCGTCGAACTGCTCTGATACCACTGATAGAACCCTGCCCTTGATTCCAACCAGTAATGACAAGAAATAATGGAAACAGAAACGCAGCAAGTTTGCTCCAGGATAAATTAGAATGAAAAGGGAATTTGCACTAGAGAATTGAAAAGTTACAGCCAGGGATTGGAGGTCCTGGCACCTCCCACAGTCGACTCAATTCCTGCCCTCCCCTTCTCTCTCCTTTCCCTTTAAATACCCATACTAGCCTGTAACTGAATAACAGAATAGGGTGACTCACCCCCCTCGCTACCAGACCCTCCCCGACGCCTACAATAAGGATAGCAAAAATGAGTCATCAATACACTGGACACTTCAGCAATTAACTAATCCGCACAATCCTTACTCCCCATTTCCTCTTTTGCCCTTCCTCACATAGGTGTAACGGATCAAGGGTCTATCATAGTCATGATAGCAATAGTAATAATATTAGTATGGAAAATATTATTTATGATAATAATAGTAGTAGTAGTAACTAGTAACAACTCACTAAAAAAAATTAATTGAGCTCATATCAAATCAGCAAAAAATAAGCCAAGGAAAACAGGCCCTTATTCGCATTAGCTAAAGGAAAAGATAGTCGGCTATTCTTTTATGACATAGCCAACTATATCCAACATGGCTTATTGGCCACAACAAGAGACAAACATATCAACCCAAATAAAAAACCGGTCAATCCTTCAATACTTTTGAAATAAGAAGCAAAACTAATATTGATGGGTTTGAAACATCTGACAACATAATACAAGATAGTCATCTTCAGAGGGTGTCATGGGCCACCCTACAAGAAAAATAATTCATACAACAGGCATGACAAATTTGAACCGAGCAGAACATATGTCAATTAATCATTCAGATACATGTGCCACACATTTCCAAGGAGGCTCAAATATGATGGCTTCATCATAACACCAATGGTTTTACTAATGAATTCCTAACACATCCACAGTAATAAAAGGTGAAACTAATTTCAATATTACATGCCATGAACCAATTTGAGTAAAGTAAAAGATGACATCAAGTATGAAACTCTTCTTAGATAGGGTCTGAGGAGGTAATGTAGGGTTAAGGAGGAGGAGGAAAAGAGGAGACGGGACTCAACTCAGGGGGATCAACACTCAATATCAAGTATTCATTCATCAAAGTCCAAATAAAAATAACATAACTAGGCCATATATCTATTCCTAATGTCCTACGTAAATCCAAAGATCTAAAATGGTAAAAACAAATCATAATAATATCATATCCGAGAATATATCAAGATAAAACCCTGAAATGATAGCACTAGACAACAGCAATATCAAATATATCAAAAATAAAAAATTTAAGGCCCATAAAATGTACATATGAAAGGAAAAATCTATTACTCGATAGATAAACCCAATTAAGGCAAGCCAAATGACAATTTTAACCATGTTATTATACTATGTTTATTTTTAAAATCAAAGCTAAGAGGTAAATATATAACATATACACGGGTACGGGTATGGATATGGATACCCTATGCCCAAACTCAACGGATATTTTTTTCCATCTTCCATATTCGTTTAAGTATCTATCGGATAAAACTGGTCAGTTTAAAGAAAATTCCTTCCCATTTATATCCCTAATTCAAAGAATTTAGAAGTGCTGGTCTTCATAGAAATCCCTAAAGCAGTTATACCTTAATTAGTAGAAACCACACAAAATTATGCCTTCATTGACAATTAGCTCCATAACAAGCCTTTACAAAATGAATGAATTCCATGTGTATGCATGGCTATGTAAAGTTAACCCAGATTTGGTCCTCTTAAACTTGGGTAGGCACAAGCCTTTACAATTAGCTACTTGACCCACCTCGATTTTAAACTCTGCTCTAAAGGAACCAGAAACCAAAAGGACTTCAACCCAATTAAATGCAACCCAGCAAAGATCAGAACCAAAATGACCAAACCCACTTTAACATGCCCAAAAGTAGCCTGAACTAAAACGGCCCTAACCTGAAGCAAACTCAACCCAATTCCCATCTCACCAGAAACAGATAATGACACAAAATAACTTGAATGAAAAGGTTTTCTGACCTGAAAATGAGTCGGCCCAAATACAAGCCACCTCTAGACTGTAGCTAAACATAATAAGTCACAGTGGCCTTAACCTCCTGAACATCAGATATTTCTTCAAATTCAGTTAGAAGTACCTTTGGTCTTTGATCTTGATGAGACTCTTTATCAAACCATAGGAGCTAAAAAGCTCTTTGTTGCTTACAGTTATAGGTTGCACGGTGTCATCACAAATGTACAAGACAGTATTTTAAATAAACACATCCAAAGCACAGAAAAAAAATACTGGCAAGTATATCAGATTTTTTTAGCCTATTAATACAAGATATCATCAATAAATGAGGAAAAACACGATGCTGACCATAAAAACGATACACACTGATATTGACTGACATTTACCAATATTTATCAACATGAGATATTGACAAATATTTACTATGATAAATC
This sequence comes from Tamarix austromongolica, assembly GCA_039764185.1. Lineage (NCBI taxonomy): Eukaryota > Viridiplantae > Streptophyta > Magnoliopsida > Caryophyllales > Tamaricaceae > Tamarix > Tamarix austromongolica. The sequence continues at coordinate 119,522,100 of CM077809.1, read as the reverse complement.
ATTTTACAACATACTGTTTATCATTGATGCAACATAGTGATTGCAATCACAATCGCAACCAAGGTCACGATTTTATTACCCGATCCAAAGTAGGCTAGTGTTCTTTATTAGATTTAACATTTAGCTCCAAAACCTCCTCATTAACATTGGCTTCAATGCTTAGCTTTCGGCTCCATTTTTGGCTGATCAATGGAATGCGCACATCTCATATCCAAAAGCGCATATGGTATTAATTAAAGTGCATCATGTAGTCCATATATATTACACAATGCTTCATCTTCTTCTTCGTGAGGTTTATGAGAATACCCACCGGAGACACTGACAAGTTTCTTTACTGGCAAACCAGATGTTCATATGACAAGGCTCATCGAGTATACATTTATCATCAAGTGAATATAAAGCACTGAGAACATCGTTTTGATAGTATAACTAAATGTTTGCACAGGCATTATCAGAGTTGTTAAACCTTCTTATTCTCTCCAAATAACCATACATAAAATATATATAGCTTAAGATCTTTGATGTTACAACATAATACTTATGATAAACATACACTAATAATGACTTATGATCAAATTGCTTTTCCTTTTTCACTACGAATTATTCTCAACTATAGTTTTTGGTAACTTAAAAAAGGAGAGAGAGAGAGAGGGAGAGACACACAAACTATCCCTAAAACAACAAATAACAAAGAAAGCTATTGAAAAGATAAAGTGTCTTTTCTTTCTTTGATTGGAAGACTACTTGTGCCCACAAATTTTTATGTTCAAATGCAACAACAAAGGGTTGTTGGCGGCAAGCAACGTAATGCTTGGTTGACAATGGAGCAACAACACAGCACTAAAATAACAATCAATGCATGATATATCATGTATCAGACCATATGTATTGATTTCGGCCAGCCAACACATGAAATGTATGATTCACACCAAAACAAAATAACTTGTGTATCAATGGATACAAAATGTATACAATGATATTCACTAATTTTGACAATATTTGATTATATTTATGTTATTTATTGTGATAAAGGTCCACCATGAATTCATGATAACGACAACATATTATTCACCGTCTACAATGCTCCAATACCATGACACCACAAAGATAGCACCGGTGTAGGCAGCAATGACTTTGGGTGCCAACAAGCAACAATGTTTGTTGAAGTTAAAAGTGTGATTGATGAAGATAAGTGACAGCTAACTAGCACACATAGACGTCACAAAAATGGAGTGAGCAACAAATGGTGTTATTACGCATTGAAGTGTACCCCGTATCTAAAGAAAGGTGGCTAGGAGATGGTAGACACATGAAGTAAACAGCAAAGAGGAAAGGCACCAAATTGCGATGGCGACCAATCGAACAACTCTTCAAGTGGTGGGGGTGTGATGGTGTCAAGGTTGCAAGGCCAATTGTGTGGTGAGCAAAATCAAGTAGTCGATGATGGGTGGATTTTGTTATAACAGCGGTGATGATTGTCGATGGTAGTGATGCAGAAGGTTAGGGTCATGATATGGGGTAGGCAACATATTTTGGTGGAATAATTCCTAGTTGTTTTTGTGGTAGTATAGGGAAATGAAATGTAGGATCAAGTTTGGGCTCCAATAGAAAATTAACGTAGGGATGGGAAGGAGAGAAATTGAGGAAAAGAGAAGACATGCTAAATTCAAAGAAAATTAGGGAGGAGAGTTGATAAACTCAAAGGAAAATGTCTTTTAATACTAATTTTTAAATCATCCCTATTTATACTAAACAATACAACCACTTAGACAAACCAATAACAAAGCCCAAAAATAATCATATTCATTTATTTTTCGATCATCAGAGGTCAAACCTTTAGACTATGCTATGTACAACTATTCCTCTAGATTATAGCATTAAAAACAACACAGATTTATGCATGATAACCGTAACTTTCTGCATTCTACAATAATAATGGGGAAATGATTGAGAGACATAAAGGCCAATAACATCCATAGACAAAAAATTTACCACCGCTCATCCACATAGCATCGAAATTTTGTTGGGCTATACATACAGGAAGAAGTCGTTGCAAGAATCTTCAACATCATAAGAAAAACTCACATCTAGCAAGAAATATATTCACCTTACCCAAATATAGATATCACTAAAATCACAGGGCAGAATGATGCAATCTATAATCTGCCCCATCAGCTAGCCTGTAGCCTAAGCTCATAAGATTATTAGAAAGTAGGCCCACATACTTGTCGATACACCTCTTTCCGTCGGTCCCATAGGTCTAAGAGAGTTATTCAAAGAGCGTTTGTTAGTAATTAGGTATCATTTATCATTATTTATTATTAACTTATTAGTCTTAGTCATTAAATATTAGTCACCATATTATTTTCAGAGTTAATTAATAAAGTTTGTGTGTTTTGTGAGAGAGCAGGTGTAGCCTTACATCAATTTGGTATTAGAGCCCAATGTTACGGGCCGGATCGGAAGGTTGGCATCGAGGTTCTACCGGGCCCAGAATAGTCTAGATCATCCTTATAATCTAGATAAGTATGGAGAAGTGTATAGGGTTCTACACTCTCCTGGAATGTTCTAAAAGGTTCTAGAGGGGAATGTCTCTAGATCCTTCTATATTTATGTAGAGTTTGATAGATTATTCTAGAAACCCTAAGGAGACTCTAGAAACCCTAATGGACTATTCTAGAACCCCTAATGGGCTTATTGGGCCATTCTAGAGAAATCCATTAGGCCCGTATCTAGAATCTTCCTGGGGGAGATGAAGGGGTGGATCCTCTCCTATAAATAGAGGGGGGTAGAGCCATTTGAGATCATCTAACAAGAGTTGTATCTTCAGAGCTTCTCTCTCTAAATACAATCTTCCTTTCTCTCTCTAAAAGTTCTCTTGTGTTCTTGTGTGAAGGTTCGGTGTGGTGCTCTAAAAGGCGTCTCTAGCCTAAGTGTGGAATACACTTGAAGGAGGAAGGCTAACTTAGTCTCTCAAGGAGAGAGAAAAAGACTAAGGCCGCACGTAGCTAGACTTGGTGAAGAGTCGGTACGTGACAAGTGGTATCAGAGCTCGGTTCCGATGGCCCACAACCCCGAATCATCGCAAATCACTCATGTCCCCGATTCTGAGAAGAGGAATAAAGGCAAGTCCACTTCCAAATCCCACGGGATGAACTTGGAGGAAGTTACAGAGAGGATGGACCGTTCCATAACGGTTTGCCAAGAGGATCTCACCACCTTAGATGAGAGGGTGGAAGTGTTGGAGAGAGACATGGAGTCCTTACCCGGTAGGGAAGAGGTGCAGGGTTTGGCGAATGCCCTAGCCACCAAGCTCCATGAAGACATGCTCGAGTCCAACAAGAAGCTCATGCAGGAGATGTTGGCTTGTATGGATGGGTCCTATGGTCAACTCGTAGCCGAGAATATCGAGTTGAAGGAGAGGCTTGCAACCGTTGAAGCCGAGTGTGCTCGTTGCAAGGAAGCCATTTCGATAGGTGCTGGATCTTCGAGGGGATCCCCAGCCATCTTTGATATTCCCCAACCATCAAAGTACAAAGGAGCAAGGAATGCAAAGGAGATCGACAACTTCTACTATGGTCTTGAAAGGTACTTTGCTGCTACCCATTTACTTGATGATAATATGCGGATTACCCAGGCTACCATCTATTTGGAGGATGATGCTATGCTATGGTGGCGTGCCCGCCATAGAGAAATGGAGAGGGGTGTCTGTGTAATCAACACCTGGGAGCAGTTCAAGACGGAGCTCAAGAAGCAGTTCTACCCTGCTAATGCTGAGATGGATGCTATGAGGAGGCTCAGAACTCTCAAGCATACCGGGACCAAAAAGGAGTATATCAAGGCCTACAGTTCCTTGATGTTGGAGATCCCAGACAAGCCCGAGAGTGAAAGGTTGTTCTACTTCCTTGATGGACTCCAAGGATGGGCGGAGCAAGAACTTCGTAGAAGGAAGGTTCAAGATCTCTCCGAAGCTTATCGGGAAGCCGAATCTTTGATTGAGTTCAAGTCCGAGAAGAAGGACAAGGGTCAGAAGGAGAGCTCTAGCAAAGGTGGGGGAGCCAAGCCCTACAAGACGGGGTCCAAGCACTCTGATTCGAAGGGAAAGGACAAAGTCGATCACGGAGGTAAGGAATCTAAGTACAAGCGTGAATGTTTCATGTGTGGTGGTAATCACTTCCTTCGTGATTGTCCTCAAAAGAAAGCCTTGAGTGCCATGGTGAATACTCAAGGAGAGAAGGCGGATGAGGGTGAGACCCACATGGGGTCCCTAACCCTACTTAATTCCATCAACACCAAGCAAGCAAAGGGGTTGATGTATGTGGAGGCACAAGTCAAGGGTGTCACTAGCAAGGCCTTAGTGGATACCGGAGCTTCTCATAACTTCCTTAGTCCTAAGGAAGCACAAAGGATGGGCTTGAAGGTGACCAAGGAGGTAGGACGAATGAAGGCCGTCAATTCCGATGCCAAGCCTACCTATGGGGTAGCACATGGAGTTCCCATCACCCTTGGTTCATGGGAAGGAAGGGTGAACTTCACCGTATCGGAGATGGACGACTACGACATGGTGCTAGGCATGGAGTTCGTGGATGTGGCAGCCCCACTCACATTCCCGGGAGATAGCACCATGCACCTCACCAAGGGGAAGCAAAGCCACGTTGTTCCCCTATCCCGAGCCAAGGTAGAGTCCCGAGTTCTTTCTGCTATGCAATTTTCCAGGGGATTCAAGAAGGGAGAGTCATGCTACTTGGCCACCATGATGGAGGAGGAGTCCCCAGAACCCATGAAGGTCCCAGAGGAGATCCAACAGGTCCTTCACAAGTTCAAGGACACCATGCCAGCGGAGTTGCCCCAGAGGCTTCCACCTAGGAGGGAGGTGGATCACGCCATTGAGTTAGAGCCTGGAGCAAAGCCACCTCCAAGAAGTCCTTACCGGATGGCCCCGCCAGAGTTGGAGGAGTTGAGAAGACAGCTCAAGCAGTTGCTGGATGCTGGGTTCATTAGGCCATCCAAGGCCCCTTTTGGTGCACCGGTGTTGTTCCAGAAGAAGCATGATGGGAGTCTTCGGATGTGCATCGATTACCGGGCACTCAACAAGGTGACCATCAAGAACAAGTACCCGATCCCGTTGGTGGCAGACTTGTTCGATCGACTTGGAAGAGCCCGATGGTTTTCCAAGTTGGACTTGAGATCGGGATACTGGCAGGTGCGGATCGCTGAAGGGGATGAGCCCAAGACCACATGTGTGACGAGGTATGGAGCTTATGAATTTCTTGTAATGCCTTTTGGTCTTACGAATGCTCCAGCAACCTTTTGTACTCTTATGAATAAGATATTTCACCCCTACTTGGATAAGTTTGTGGTGGTATATCTTGATGACATTGTGGTCTATAGTGAGACCTTGGAAGATCATGTGGTGCACTTGAGACAAGTCTTCCAGGTACTCAAAGAGAACGAGCTCTACGTGAAGAAGGAGAAGTGCTCGTTCGCTCTCATGGAGGTGCAATTCTTGGGTCATTATATCAAGAACGGGAAGATCGGGATGGATGCAGCCAAGGTCCGTGCTATCCAGGAGTGGGAGGCCCCGAAGAATGTTTTAGAGCTACGGAGCTTCCTTGGGTTGGTGAACTATTACCGGAGATTCATCTTAGGATATTCGGGTAGAGCCACACCTCTCACCAACCGGTTAAAGAAGAAGGTCCCATGGAGCTGGGATGAAGAGTGTGTGAAGGCCTTTGAAGATCTGAAGAAGGCTGTGATGGAGGAACCGGTTCTGTGCTTACCCGACTATTCGAAGGAGTTCGAGGTGCATACGGATGCCTCCGACTTTGCCATCGGAGGAGTTCTCATGCAAGAGAGGCATCCCATTGCTTGTGAGAGCCGCAAGCTCAACGACACGGAGAGGCAGTATCCCGTCCATGATAAAGAGATGACCGCTATCATCCACTGCTTGCGGGTATGGAGGCATTACCTTCTTGGAAGTAGTTTCGTGATCAAGACAGATAATGTTGCAACAAGCTACTTCCAGAATCAGAAGAAGCTGAGTCCCAAGCAAGCTCGTTGGCAAGACTTCTTGGCCGAGTTCGATTACAAGATGGAGTACAAGCCCGGAAGTGCCAACGTGGCGGTCGATGCTTGCGAGTATGAGTGGTCCTACCGGTGACATCCTCGATCGAGTCAAGGAAGAGATCCTTCATGATGCCTTTGCCAAGAGTTTGATGGAGATGGCAAAGGAGGGAAAGACTCGAAGGTTTTGGGAGCAAGATGGTTCACTCTACACCGTGGGGAACCGACTCTACATTCCAAGATGGGGAAGCTTGAGGAGGGACTTGATGAAGGAATGCCACGATTCCAAATGGGCTGGACACCCAGGTATGCGGCGCACTCTAGCACCAGGCAATTAAATAGCGGTCGCGGTCGCGTTTGCGGTCGCGGTCGCGGTGTCGCGGTATCGGAGCATCGCGAACGATAAATTATGCGTCGCGGTCGTCGCGGCGTGAATTTTTATTTTTATTTCACCATATACACTAATCATCATTTATTGATCATTTGAATATAAATATTCAATAAACTAGTATTTTATATCATATAAGAAGTATTAGAGTGAGTCATTATATGCTAATTTTTTCTAATAACCCTAAAATTACCTTAGAATGAAAAAAGGCATGTTATTTAATAGTAAATGTGAAGATAATAAATAGTAATACTTTATTATAATTTAATAGTAACTTGATCTAAGATATATATAGTAAATAAATAAATAAAAATTATCATGCATACTTTTTTCAGTAGAATTAAGAATTCTCAGTAAATCGCCGATTTATCGGCGATTTACCCCGATTTATCGGTGATATTTTCCGATTTATCGGGATTTATCGGCAATACCGATTTATCGGCCGATTTAGCGGCGATTTATCGGCCGATTTATGTGAAATTTTAAAACCGTAGAGTATCGGTAATTTCGCGTCGCGGCTGACCCGAAAACCGCTAAATAGCGGCCGCTACGCTATAGCGGGACCGCTATTTAATTGGATGTCTAGCACTCATTGAAGATGCTTACTATTGGCCACAGATGCGGGACGATGTGGAAGGATACGTGAGGACTTGTCTTGTGTGCCAACAAGACAAGAACGAGCAGAAGTGTCCTGCAGGATTGTTGGAGCCTTTACCTATTCCTGAAAGACCTTGGGAGAGTGTCTCTATGGACTTCATCTCCGCACTCCCAACGTCCGAGAGATATGGATCCATCATGGTCGTGGTCGATCGGTTGAGCAAGTATGGGACGTTCATCCCTGCCCCGAGGGATTGTACGACGGATCAGTGTGCCCAGATGTTCTTCAAGCACGTGGTAAAGTATTGGGGATTGCCTAAGTCTATCATCAGTGATAGGGATCCTCGCTTTACTGCTAAGTTTTGGAGAGAGCTGTTCAAGTTGATGGGGTCCGAGCTTCATTTCTCTACAAGTTTTCACCCTCAGACCGATGGCCAGACAGAACGAGTGAATGCTTTAGTGGAGATGTACTTGAGGCACTTTGTAAGTGCTAATCAGAAGGATTGGGCTAAGTTGCTGGATGTGGCTCAATTCCCCTATAATCTGCAAAGGAGTGAGGCTACGGGGTATAGCGCTTTTGAGTTGGTCATGGGGCACCAACCCGTCACTCCGCACACCGTGGCTCGAGGCTACAAGGGGAGTAGTCCCGCCGCACATACTTTTGCTCATGGATGGCATGAACAGCTGGACCTAGCCAAGGCACATTTGGAGAAGGCCTCGAAGAAGATGAAGAAGTGGGCCGACAAAGACCGAAGACCCTTGGAGTTCAAGGTAGGAGACTTGGTGATGGTAAAGCTGTCCCCACAGGTGTTCAAGGCCTACCGCCAAGTGCACAAAGGCTTGGTGAGGAGGTACGAGGGGCCTTATCCTATCTTGAAGAAGGTGGGGAAAGTGTCCTATCAGTTGGAGTTGCCGTCCAAGCTGAAGTTGCATCCAGTCTTCCATGTGAGTCTGTTGAAGCCCTATCACGAAGACATGGAAGATCCCTCAAGGAAGGAGTCCAAACGCGCTCCTCCAGCGAATGTGACTTCTTTCACTCATGAGGTTGAGGAGATTCTAGACGACCGAGTCATCAAGAAGAGAGGGATGCCCAACTATAAGGAGTATCTCATCAAGTGGAAGGGGTTACCCGAGAGCCAGAATAGTTGGGAGAAGGGAGAAGACCTATGGCAGTTCCCGGAGGCTATCCAGAAGTACCTGTCTTCTATCATCGTCGAGGACGTCGATGACTTTGGTGGGGGAGAATGTTACGGGCCGGATCGGAAGGTTGGCATCGAGGTTCTACCGGACCCAGAATAGTCTAGATCATCCTTGTAATCTAGATAAGTATGGAGAAGTGTATAGGGTTCTACACTCTCCTGGAATGTTCTAGAAGGTTCTAGAGGGGAATGTCTCTAGATCCTTCTATATTTATGTAGAGTTGGATAGATTATTCTAGAAACCCTAAGGAGACTCTAGAAACCCTAATGGACTATTCTAGAACCCCTAATGGGCTTATTGGGTCATTCTAGAGAAATCCATTAGGCCCGTATCTAGAATATTCCTGGGGGAGATGAATGGGTGGATCCTCTCCTATAAATAGAGGGGGGGTAGAGCCATTTGAGATCATCTAACAAGAGTTGTATCTTCAGAGCTTCTCTCTCTAAATACAATCTTCCTTTCTCTCTCTAAAAGTTCTCTTGTGTTCTTGTGTGAAGGTTCGGTGTGGTGCTCTAAGAGGCGTCTCTAGCCTAAGTGTGGAATACACTTGAAGGAGGAAGGCTGACTTAGTCTCTCAAGAAGAGAGAAAAAGACTAAGGCCGCACATAGCTAGATTTGGTGAAGAGTCGGTGCGTGACACCAAGCTCCATCTCAATTATCAATTTGACATTCAAAAATTACTATTCACATGAAGAAAAAAAATCCCTAGTTGAAACCCTAACGTTTGTTGTCACTAACACTGGCCCACAAACCTTAGTTGCCACCACCATCATTCTACCACCACTTGTACGCCGCCGCCGCCGCCCATTCGCACAACCACCAACCTCTAATCAACAACCATGACCACGCTACACCACTCAATCGACAACCCTAGTCCGCCTCAAACAACTGCCAAACAAAAGCCCCAAATCTTGAACCATAACCCCCATTTTCCCCTCAACAGCATTGTCGCCTATCAACGACCACAAGCCCCATCGGCCATCCATTGCCTTAGTCAATCGAAGCCCAACGACATCTATTCTCAGTCACCAATTGAAGTCTTATAGCACCACCGATGTCGTTCCTTCCTCATGTCATTTAACAACCACTACTCACCAAACACTAATCGTTGTTGCCACCCGGTCCTTCAACCATCTAGTCAAGCCGCACCAACGTCTTCTCCACCACTCCTTAGTCCCTACTATTCATATTTTTCTTACATGTGTTGCAGAAAATTTTTTTATTTTTGGGCTTTATTCCTTGTGCTAGGGAATTTAAAAAAAAGGTTGGATTTGTTTGCAATGGTTAAGAACAATAAATTTCAAGCTATTGAACTCAAGGTTAATAATTTAACTAAAGCTCAAGCCGATACTAATGCTTGACTTAGATAGGCTGGAGACTCCAGTTGCTGAGATTACTGGCCTCCTTTCGCTTCTAACCAAGTAATAAAACTATAGCCATGGTTGCGGTTGTGATTATGATGTCAAGGTATCGGAGTATCATGAACAATATTTTGTATGCTGCGGCATAATTTTTTAATTTGTTTTCACAACAAATATCAACATTTATCGGCTGATAACCTACAAAAATATGAAATTCTAAAACCGCCACACATCAGCTGACCTAAAATTCAATATTGCATATCGGAACTGATATTTAATTGTATGCTTCTACCCACCTACCACAGTTCAAATTCAAAGTGCTCTAACTCCAATTCCTCCTGCACCTAGTCATCAATTGCAATTCCCTCCTAATTACATAGTGAAGATAGCTCTTCCTATTTTGATGGAATGGAAGACTCAAAGAAGCTTTTTGAATGGTTTAACATAGTCGAGAATATCTTGAGACTTGCTTCACCTAATATGCCAGTATATGGTGGAGCAAGATTACACAAGTTCAATCCAATTACAGAGTGGAGTCAACAAACCCAGCTGAGAATTGACAAATTCACTCATGCACAAGAAATTTATTCCCATTTTTGCAAGTTGTATTTGGAGGGTCAAGATGTTGAGACCTAAGAGTTCTAGAAGCTTGCTACAAGATGTGCTTTCGAAGAAAATTCAGCCCAGCAGGTTATTAAATATAACGAAGGCCTTTGTGAGGATATTCAAGTCAAGCCAGACAATAAAACTACAGTCACAGCCGCGATTTCGGTTGCAGTAGTGACAATGTAGTCTCGGGATATTGCAGAAGATATTTTATATGCCACACTTGTTGCAGTGTAAATTTTCTATATTTTTCATAACAAATATCGACAAACATGAGCCATATATCGGTCAATATCAGAAAATGTCGGCAATATATGTGGGATTTTTTTCTCTATCACGTATCACCGAGATATTGTATCAGCGAGGCCAAAATCTGATACATCTCGATCGACACGATACATCTCGGTTGAGATTTTGTTGTATGGTTTAAGCTAAAGGATAAAAGCTTCTACTTAGTGCTTGTTTGGTTAGGGGGTAATAAGGATGGAAAAATTACCCCCATATTTTATATATCTTGTATAATCTAATTAAAAATAAATAATCTTATTCTAATGAATACCCATTTTAGATCTTAATTTGATCTAAAATGGGTATTTTATTAAAAATATATTTATTATTATTAAATACTTAATATAAAAGATTTTTTCCACCCCTATTACTCCCATACCAAACAAGCCCTTAATTGAAAATACTTCCTCCTTTGCTCAAGACGCAAAGAAGAAGGCTAAATATTGGCAGCAACAAGTGAAGCATTGCAATATCGAGGTATCACAAAGGGTATATAATATGTCGCAATTGTCGCAGCGTGAATTCTTTATTTTTCGCAACAAATATTGGCAAATATCGATATATATAGGTCAATATTAATAAATATCAATGATATATGTGTGCGTTTTTTCTCTATTGAGTATCACTAAGATATCGTATCAATAGGATCAAAATTCAAGATGTCTCTGTCGATACGATACATCTCAGTCGATATTTTATTTTTATGGGAAACAGTCCCTCACAAGGTCCTATGGCCAACCCACTGCTCCGCCTAGACCCTCACCCAAGCACAATGGTGCCAAGTCAACACAATGTTTCATTTGCAATGAGCTTGGCCATATTCATTAACCAACTCACAAGGAAGTTGCTAATAAGATAAGAGTGGTTCAATCTAGGTCCTTAAAGCATAGATCACAAGCAAATAATGATCAAAAATTTGAGGATGTTGTGGCTTTGTGCAAGTATTTTTGTGACAATGAGGATGATGAAACCGATATATATCATTGTTGCACTCTCTTGCTTTGGAGTTTGTGGTCGAGTTTCACTCAAGTAGGGAAGAATGATATAATCTATACTCTGCCCCACTAGCGGGCCCATAACTTAAATCCAATAGCTTACTAAAAAGTAGGCCCAAATACTCGTGTATATACCACTTTTCATAGGTCACGTCAGTCTAAGACTACTAGTCAATCTGAAAGTGTTAAGCTTGAGCCAAGTAGCTTATTGGAAAGTAGACCCACGAACTCGTGGATATACTTCTATCTATAGGCCTAAGAGTAGTAGTTAGTCTAGGAGTGTTAGGAGAGCGTGTTAGTCTAGGAGTTTTCAGTAGTAATTAAACATTATTTATCATTATTTACCATTATCTTATTAGTCTTGATCATTAAAGATTAGCCACAGGATTGTTCATATCATCAAATATCCAATAAAACGATCTGATATCCAAATTGATCCAATCTGAAAAATTAAATAACCAATATGATATATTTTTCTCAAATCGATAAAAAAATCAAATAAATTGAATATTCGATACAACAAATTAAATAATATCCGATTTAATAAATTATATACATACATAAAATGAAAAAATGTTTATTTTTTCATAACATTTTATTGTATATATTCATACATGTGTGTGTGTAATTTGAAAAGAAAATAGTTATTATAAGTAAATTTTATACTTTTTAATTATTATTTTTATTCAATATTTAAAAATTATCCAAAATTTAAAATTACTAACCGAATATAATGCAATTAAAGACTTAAATCAAATTATTTGATCAAATCAATTTAAATTGGATTGGTTTATTATTTTTCAACTCAAGAATTTTTAATCCGATATTTTTCATTTGTGGCCTAATCAAAATTTTCAAATATCTGAAATGTCGGATGTCTGAAGCTTTTTTCAAATATCTAATATTTTGGATATCCAAAGTTTTTTACAAGATATGCTGGGATCGGATATCTAATCCATGAACGCCCCTAGTCACAATATTATTTTTAAAGTTGATTGATAAAGTTTGCGTGACACAAAATCATTTCTTTAGTTCAAGATCAAAACTTCTTCGTATTCACATTTATCACAATGAACTCCGTTTTGGATTTGATATCTACATCTTCTGCTCTATTACATTAGTAACATCGGTAAAGTTATCTCCATTCACATTGGATAGGATCCAAAGACTCCTTTCAAAGCAATTAGAACAACAAAACTAAACATGCTTATAGTCCTACAAATTTCATGCATAAAAACCCATCTTGTACCAGGAAATTAGTATATTACTGAACCCAAATGGAACCCTAGTTTTCCATTTTCAAGACGAACGTTTCCAATCCAACATAAATAGTTTTTGAATAGATTCATTCCCTGCAAATAGAATATCAATGGCCATCAACTCTTGAAATTTTTCTTCCTCCAAATATCAACAGAAAAGTGATTTCTACAGTGAAAAGATCAGACAAGAAACAATAAACCCTCACCTGCAAAATAAGCAAGGTTATAAACACATGATCTCAAACTCTGCTACTAAAAAGCAAAACAAAAAGTTCAATATATTATCCCTTGTTGAAGAACCTTGTACCATGATTCTCCTCTTCCACCACATGCAATGAAATATAAGTGCCACAATTGTGTATCAGCCATAATTTCATGGTTTTTGGGTCAACCGCAATGCAAATTTATAAAATGCTACCGTTTCAAAAAATCACATATGTATCACCTCGATATCAGCAAAATTTCATATATTGATCAATATTTTACCAAAACCAGCCGATATTTATCGATACTTGCTGATATTTGTTGTGAAAAATAATTAAAAAATACGCATCGACATATAAACTATCGTTCGCAACATCCAGATACCGCAACACCACAACCGCAATCACGATAGTGGTTGTATTGCTTGCTCCACCGGGTTCCATCTTCAAATGTCCTCTCATAAAACTTCCTCCAGCATTCTTGACTTAATCTGCCAACCAATCTAGACACCCAGACTTTGGAGGCACCCTTTCATGCCTTTACTTATTCAGTTGTCAATTAGAAGCTCCCCTCAGTAAAACGAATGCAGATTTACGACCAGCCTGAATCTCCAACAGCAGTGGAAAACTAGAAGCATGACTAGCCTCTCTAGTAACCTCAGGTCTTACAAAAAGAAGAAGAGGTTTCCAAGTCTGTGCCCATTCCCAAAGATAGGCTACAGAAGAAACAGTTTACCACCTCTAGAAGGCTAGAAACAGAATATTTTTTAGCATACAAATCTTGACAGTGATGGATTGGTTGCCTAGATCAAGTTTTATGGTAACAGTATACTATACAGTGCCCTATCCTAGAGCAGCTATCTATTTTTTATTGTTTATGTTGCTTCCTCATGTTGTGTAATGTGAGATTCTCCTCTCCTTTTTGGCCTAAATGAAAAGCTACTGTTTATTGTGGCAGCTTCACTCTTTTCGTATAGCCTGGATATGACCTGTGTACATGTACAAAACTTCTGATCAACATAATTTTTCCTTTAGATTTAATATATATATATATATATATACATATTAACCCATTCTTCAATTCAACCCAAAAAGCAGCCCTAATTACAATGATAACAGCATCCCTATACACTAGGTTGAGTAGAGAGCATGGATCCGCAGATACAACACTACTTTCATATGCACTGTGCAAGTACCATAAAAGCAAGAAACTGCCCCATTCTTTTATGCATACTAGACCTCTATTGGCATGGTTAGATCTCCCCACTTGATCCCTGCAAGGCTGTAAGGTCCCATCATGCCTGTCCAGGCCATTACAAACATTCAACTTCTCCTGAAATGGAGCAGCACCCACATCCCCCAATAGATTCATTCCTGATCCAGTCCTCATGTCGCATTTACATCTTAGCTATACTTCAGTCATATACTGCAGATCAATCGTGTCCTAAATATCACTTGAAAATCTACAGAAATGATGCATGAAAAATGGAAATCTTGTTGACCACGTATTGTAGCAAGGTAGATGCTAAGATTTTTCATTATGAATATCAGGTATTTAAAACATGGCACACAGAAAAGGAGAAGAGCATAATAGTATAACTAGATGAAAGTCATGCTCAAATCAACAAATCGAAATCCAGAAATATTAGATGAAAACCTGTGTGTGAGAACCAGTAAACTCAATGTCCACATAAAGCTTCAGAAGATTCCTGACAAGATACTGGAGAGACAATTGATGTCCTTCAAAAAGAGTAGTTGTTGCAACGGAACCACTTCAAGCACAGTACAATGAATAGCAAGAATTAATAGTGAAGAGAGGAAAGGGGTAGGGAAAAAGAACTGCAATATGCTAGAAATATCAGCAGGTACTCGATGTACCTTCTACGAGGCATCCAGCAATTAAGAACTTCAACCATCTTTGCTCTTAAATAAGGATTTCTAACATACTGTGGGCTACCCATAAACATAATGATGAAGTTCATAAAATCATCCTGTTCGGAAATAAACAAAATAGCAGGGAATTACTTATCCATCAGACTAACAAATAGTAACAATAAAATCCCAAGATGCAGCTTACCAGCAAAACCCCATCCAAGGCTTTTGGAATGCGGGAAGCGAATGTAAGTAATTCCAAGGTATCCTCCACAAAATGCTCAGGCATACAAGCAAACTCCATGGTGCATGTAGATGGCAGAGGCATTTTAAAACCGCCAACAAGGTCAACCAGCCAAACAACTACTAAACGGTAAAAAGCCAGAGCATGTTGAATAAGAGTTCCATCCTATAAAGAAAACAGCATGCCAAGAAACAGGGGGGGAAAAAGAAAAAAAAATTAGTAAATAATAATTGCAAAGATCATGAATAAGAAACTGTGAGGTCAAGACCATGGACTTAATAATAAAATCATGCCCAAACTTCAGAATCAGTAACAACTCATTAGAAGGAACCAGAAAAAACTCCTAGGACACCTATTTAAGTCAGCTATATAACACAAAAGCACGAGTCTTGCTCTACTCCAACCACTCCAAAGGCAAAGCCCATCAAACGTTAGAAGAGTTGCATCACCTTGCCTGTCATTGCAACAAGGAACCAGCTCCACTCACTATATCATATCAACAAAATTCCTCTTGGATTTCATAGCCTAGGCAAATCCATAGACTCATGAAATGATAATTTAATTCTTTATCCATCATATCGTTCCTCAAATTTATAGCAATAATATCCATTGTCCTTATACTTGATGATGGTTTATCATACATACCAAGGACTTGAAACTCATCAAATCAGCGGTAAATTATCGATAAATAGGTATTGCCAATAAATCAGAAAATATCGGCAATAAATCAGTAATTTATTAAGAATTCTTAAACCTACCAAAAAAACATGCATGATAGTTTCTTCTTATTAATTTGCTATATATATCTTGGAACAAGAAAATATTAAATTGTAATAAAGTATTATTATTTATTACCTTCATATATACCATTAAATAACATATATTTTTTCATTCTAAGGAAAATGTAAGGTTATTAAGATAATTTAACAAATAATGACTCACTTAAATACTTCTACTAAAATATAAAACATTAGTTTATTGAATATTTATATTTAAACGATTAATAATAATTAATTAGAGTATATAATGAAATAAAAATAAAAATTCACACTACGACAACCGCGACACATAATTTATCATTCGTGACACTCCAATACCGTAACACCAGTACCGCAACCACAAGCGTGACAACTACCGCGATTTTATTGCTAGGAGAAGAATCCCTTAACCAAATGTCACAGCAACCACACAAAATTCTCAATCAAATTATGCCAATTCATCAACAATTTGTGAACACCAAAAGTCTCCCATTACCCCACACACACAAGGGAAAACCCCATAAATTATATCCTTAGTATCTGATTTTGATACTTTTCCAAATAGTACATCTCAAAGGGAGGCTTCGGTACAAGGATAGCACTCTCAAGTCTTAGAAAACAAAGTTTAGCAATGTCGCTTCCATGATCTTGGAGGTCATAATCCAGTATGGCCATTTCAATCATTGGTGATTATTCTAAATTCACAACGGACTAACCCAACAAGTTATAGTGGTCTAAGGATGAGAAAATTTTCTATACCCTAAGTATCTGTGCTTCATAACACAACTTCTCCCGTGAATAAGCCTCAATCTCTTTCTCAAGACGAGCTATATCCAGCTCCAATTGAGGAGAGGGTGCTTGCTCCTCCATAGCTTTCATGGTAGAGAGTGAATCCTCACATCTTGAAATGTCCTGGGCAAAATCACAATTGGGACGAATATTCCATCAGAGAGCTAGGGAGAAAAACTTTGATGAATAACATCACATAACAGGCAAACCAATATCAGAAAGAAATTAAACCAGCAAGTGAAAAAACACATTGCTCAATTATATTACAATACGATTGTTCAATGGACTACCTGAACCAAATGCTTAAAGTCAGAGAATGCTTTCAGTAGACCTAAATTAAGGACCCTTGCAGTCATAAAGAAGCATTCGCAAATAAATGTGTATTTCTCCTTTCCAACACTATTTGACACTGATTTAACACTTTCCAGAGGTCCAGCAAAGTTGGATCCAGAACCTGTGGTTGCTTGTGATTTTAGCAAATACTCATTTTCGATACTATGAGCAGTAGCAGCATCAGAATTCTGAGTATTAGGTCTGTCAGCATACTCAGCAACTTCCTCAGATGTTGCATGCAGGGCGGTCAATTCTCTATGATCAGAAGAAATCAGTTCAGAGTAAGGAAAGATCAATAAGGAGGATGTAAATATTCATTAGCATATGACTCTCACCTCAACTGCAGACGATTGCTACAGAATACATATCTTGAATCAATTTTATGCCGCTTTGTTAGATTCACATCTAAAAATGGCTCACAGAGCTTAAGCATCACGGCACTGAGATTAACAAACATGCCAGAACTTGCACAAGAAACTGGATCGACCTGGATCAAGAATTAAAAAGATACCAAAACCAAATATCAGATTGCATCCCAAATGTCCGCTTAGACCAACAAGTAACATGGACAGTTAATATGATAATACATGCTTCTCATAAGCAGTATAATGGAAGAAAAGCCCCACCCCCATCCCCAAAAAAAAAAGAAGGAAGAAACACACAACAAATGGATGGTCCTCCAAATGGCAATCCAGGGAAAACTTTTGCAGATGTACAAGAAGCAACCATCAACTAGCAACAGACCACACAAGGAGCAAAGCAAGATAGCATTATTAACTACAATTCCACAACATACCAACATGCACTACCACACCAGGGGCAAAGGGCTACAAGGTTTGACGAGGCACATGGTTACACTGATCACAAACCTCCTTATCACCTAACCTGATCTAAAACATCTGCTCTCCCATTTACCTTGGAACAAATCATTTGCCATCATACTGCATTTCCCTAGCATATGCCTTTGGAAAAGTACAAAACAATTCCCCTTGAAAATGTCATTTTCATATCATGAAAAAGCAGGGCCTAAGGATAAGATGACATTACCACCAAGGCACCAATTGAGAAATTATAATTTGCAAGAACATTTATCATAAACTCATTGAGATGCGAAAAAGACTCGCAGTGTCAAGCAACACAATGTCATGCTAAGAGGTTCAGACCTTGTTAACCCTGGCACGACTAGCATCGTTTGTGCAATGCTAAGCACCATGTCAAATATGTACAACATTATATAAT
This sequence comes from Tamarix austromongolica, assembly GCA_039764185.1. Classification (NCBI taxonomy): domain Eukaryota; kingdom Viridiplantae; phylum Streptophyta; class Magnoliopsida; order Caryophyllales; family Tamaricaceae; genus Tamarix; species Tamarix austromongolica. Next base: position 119,503,905 of record CM077809.1, on the reverse strand, counting down.
AATAGCACAAAAAAATGCATAGGAGGCATACAATTAAATAGCAGTGCCACTATCATGCAATTAAATATCAATTTTGATGCGCAATATCGGCTGATATTTATCGGATATTGGATCAACTAATACGCGAAATTGACAATACACAATAGTTTTAAAATTTCACGTATTTATCGACACTATATCAGTTATTGACAAATATTTGCCAATATTTTAGCAATATTTGCTAATATTTATTGCGAGAAAAATATAAAAAAAATCACACCGCAATAAATGCAATACATTAAATATTGTTTGCAACACCACAACTGCAACCACAAAAGCGACCGTGACCTCAATTTTATTGCTCGTCCGCTATAGCATAGCAAACGCTTTTTGGCGATTTCTATGTCAACCGTGATGCAAAATTACCAATACGTTATAGCTTTAAAAATTCACACTTTATCGGCCAATAAATCACGGATAATTTCTTCTTATTCATTTACTATATATATATTGGACTATGTTACTAATGAATTATAACAAAGTATTGTTATTTAATGCCCTCACATCTAAATAACATTTTTTTTTCCATTCCAAGGCAAAGTTAGGGTTATTAGGATAATTTAACTTATAATGGCTCGCTAATATAATATAAAATACTCATTTATTGAATATTTATATTTAAATAATAAATAAATAAATAGAGTATATGGTGAAATAAAAATAAAAGTTCGCGTCGAGACGAATGTGAAACATATTTTATCAATCGTGATGCTCCAATGCCATGTCACCGCAAATGCAATCACAATTTTATTACCTCATAGGAGGACACCAAGTCATACCTTAAACATTACATCAATACTAGCATCATACCCACATGACTCATCCGCAAAATATTAGGAAATTCATGGACCACGAAAAAGAGGTCCCTCATTAGTGCCCAAAAATTCTTCATCCTTGCAGCTCTAATGGTGGAGTAGCAACAGGGAGAGGATTGAATCCCCATGGAGTGCCCTGCTTACGATTTCCTTATCTTGAGCCTTGTCATGTTACTCTTTCTTTGGCTCCATCCATTCAAAAGCTCTAAAATCAAGCTCCTCATTAGGCATCTTTAGCGAAAGCTTTGATTGGGTGGCTAGGTACTAGATTTGAATTAACACGCTCACTTCTTTGTGGAACCCGCCTAAGACTCCTAATGTATAGTGGCTTATGCATCAACTCAATTGTCCTTGAAGGAATTGTAGTCTTCATTTCAAGTTGGTTTATCTTGACTCTCCAAATCCTAATTCAGAAAGTATATCTTTTTTATTTGCTTTCCAGATCTAATGTTTGGGTATCAATCTTCATAGAAATATAAGTTAAATTTTGTGTGAAGTGTTGAGTTGTCTTGCTTCATTCCCAATTAATGCTCATGCTTAGCGCTTGGTCTACTTTGAAGCAGTTTGAAGCTTGACATCTTAGAACTTGGGTAAATGTTCTTGAGCTGAGATTTCCTTATTCGATATTTTTGGGTTGAGTTAAGTCTCCTTGTTACTTGAGCATGCATTGAGCAACATCCAATGCAGTGTTAAATTTTAGATCAATAATTACTTTAAAATTTCATAATTGATGGATTTTCATTTTGATGCTTCTCCAGCCAATTTGAAGGTACCTAAACAAAAATCCACAACTTGTTCTTAAACTAGTAAGCAGTTGCTCTTGCTTTTGATATTTGCTCTTCTTTTTTTATTCTTGCTATTTGATTTCTATGAGTTGAGTCTTGATCTCAATGAGGAAACAATTATATGTGGATGTGCTTGTTGAAGTGAGCCTTTTTGGATGATATCTAGTTAGAGTTATCATTTGGTCAATTTCATAGCATTCTCCACTGATGTCAAAGGCTATATGGAATTGAAATGTTGTGAGCCTTGTTGTGTTGTTAGTTTGATCCACAGATATGGCCACATTGAACTATGGATACCCTTGAATGTTATTGTCCATTTGTTGCAACAAGTTGAACCTTATGGCTTTGAATGAGAGAAGATAGCTATCTTTGACTAGACTAAGGTTCATAAAAGATACTTGCCTAGAGTTGATTCTATTGGTAGTCACAAAGAAGATAGGATCTTTTGTGCCTCAAATAATGCCAACGATCATGCTTGAGTCACGAACCCTCAAGTTATGCTATGTGTTATATGACTTCTAGCTGTTCTATCAATGGAGGATAATACTTAAGCAAGGGTGCTTTAAGTGAAGATTATGGGGTGATCTAGAATAATGCCAACAATCATACTTGTGTCATGCCAACGACCTTTCCTTATCTTTTTTTATGCATATATCTCATAGTACAAATACTTAGCTTTTAATTGTTGGCGATTTTTTCAAACTTGGCCTCCACTTCTCTTCTTTGTGTACTTTATACAATCCCATATAACACCAACCTAATGATGACTGAGGGTGAAGCCATTAGAATTAACCAGCCAAAAATGTCTGGCATGCTACATCCTTGATGCAATCAATAACAGTCTTTATGAAACTTCTCTTGCTCTATCTCCTTATTCAAATTAACCTGTTGGTCTCATTCATATATTCTCCACCACATAGTTCCAAACTCAATTTTGGCCATTAGGAAAATCATATTTGCATCCTACAGAAGAGAACTATTAGTCAACTGCTTACATTACTCCAGGAAAGAAATTCATCGTCCATATATTTTTTTTCCTTTCGCCTTTCTCCTTTTTTTGTATATGAATTTGTCCCCATAAGATCAGGTCTGAAAGTAATGAGCATATTCTACATCGTGTACTCTACTTAGTCAATTAGAGCACGTTCATCTAATATGTAGAAACCAACGATAAATCATGAAATTTTGGACATCAAACCCAATTTAGTATCCTGTTGTGTATCCTAGGCCAGAAGTGTACCACTAAAATAACAAATGTAATAATGGTCTCCATATCACGACTTGTGATCTGGCAATGCCATAAATATTTGACAGATAGTCAGGTTTTGCAGGAGTTAGTAAACAACTAGAATAAGCAAAAGAAAAAAAATCAACTTGCAATGCAAAGGAGGTAAATGGAATGTGTGCTAAGGTTTGCAAATTGCCACTCAACATTAACTGTGAAAGTTTGAGGAAACAGAGAAACAACTAACCTGAATATGAGCTCTTGATGAGTTTGTATTGATCACTTGGGCGAGATACTCAAGGACCTTCTCACGGGTCTCGGTACTTTTGAGGAGACCAAGAAGTATTTGACTCAGGCCATCATATAAGTTATTCATTACAGTCTTGATTGTTGTGAATGAAGACAAAAGATCAGCTGGACGACGAGTTGATGCTTCAGAAAAGCATTGCTGACTAATTATATAACAGGACAAGGAATCAATCAGCTAAACAACGTATATTGCTGGACAAAAGTAACAAGCAGAATTCAGACTTGTGAAACCAAGCAATGCCATGACCAAGCAACTGTTCATTCAAAAGAACAAGAAAACAACACAGCATCCTGTTACAAGTCTAAGCTCGAGTCACCAATTCTCGACATCAAAATGCCAGTATCCGGGCCATGATTGTTTTACAAGTCTAGAATAGTAGTGTAAGAAAGTTCTCAACCAAAAGAAAGAGGATAATCAATATGTCACCAGAAAGAGATACTGTAAACTATTTTTCCCCTTCAAATTTTTCCAAATATGAATCTAACATAACATGTTCTGACACTTATGGCAAAGAAACATCCTGGTCCGCCAATAATGAGGTACTACAATAAACACAGATAAAAGGAAGCATTCAGCATCTTGTGGCTACTTCTGTAAAACTAAAACAGAGACAAAAAAGAACACTATCTATACTACAAATACAAACTTTTTTAAACAGCTCTGTCTAATTAAGAAACGCAAAGAGAAAGAAAGGGATAATGAGTGAAAACAACTTGGCCAAGAAAGATCCACATATTGATCGAAGCAGAGACAATAAAGGCTTTGTTGCCATAAGCAATTAGGATACATTTGTTTCTGAAAAAGGTACCAGATATTCTATAGAAGCATCACCTGAAAGAAGTAAAGGGCGGACTCCACAAGTTAGTTTTCAAAACAATGGGTCATGCTGATGCTTCTTCTCTATGTTTGACTCAAATAGGATCTTCCAAAAGCTGTATATCTCACTAATGCTAAATTAACCACGTGAGAGATGCAGAATCAGGCAGAACCATAGAAGAATCTATTAAACCCCTTCTTTTCCTCTGTGGCATGTGACTAGATGTGTAACGGTACCATAACAAACATGGGTGGGATGCATTGTGTTTGCTCTCATTTCATTCAAAGTCAAATACTAGCTGGCCAGCTCAAGGATGAGGATGTGAGGTACTTTATCCGTTCCAACATCTAAGTCAAGAAACAGATCCATCATCTCACGTCATATTGACATCTTTTAGCAATATGATTATATTTGGTGTTAAGTAAATATTTTTTTTTCTAGGAGACAGCATATTTGGCAAGCCTAAGTATTTAATCACAAATTTATTTTTCTTCTCCTTCAATCCAGACCAGGTAATGCAAGCTAAAAGGCTCAATCTATCTACCAGATCAGAAATCGGTTTTGGAAAAAGCATAACAACTTCCGGGTATCAGCCTTCAAGTAGTTTAAAGAGATCATTCTAATGGCCTAAATATAATAAAGACACTCAGTTTTCAGAAATACTGAGCATTAGCCAAAACAAAAGGATCATTCCAAATATAAAGAGTAAACTGCTATATAGACAGCCAACACTAGACGGTAGAACTAAAAGGCATGAAAAATAACCAAAACAAGTAAAACATGAAAGCAAAAGCTTGGTGGCACCACCACCTAACAAGCAAAACTAACTAAAACCAAGCAAATTGAGTTATAGATGGTATTCATATTACAAATTTAAAAAACGGAACGTATTGCTCTACAGTGAGAGCATGAAAGTATATGAATAAAGCAAAATACGACAAGTTCTAGCATGGGGAAAACGATGATGAAAGAGAAAATGGAAAACGAAAAGAACTTACCCCACATCAGGCTCACTCTTGAACAAAACATGATCAGGCAAAGCACTAACATGAAAGAATGGTCCCAAAATGCTAGTCATCTCCATAGCACGCCCATTCAAATACACCCCTTTAGGAATCCACCAAATATTATTCACCAAAGACTTGGCACCAACTGGAAAACTAACCAAATAAGACAATGCCCGCAAAGGCTGCTGAAAATTTCCAAGCGCTGATACTCTCATAACAGTGTATCTCAAGTCCTCGAATAACTGCTTAAATACGGGTTCCAAACTATCGAAATCCGAGTCCCTAAAGAATTCGTCCAAAAACCCAGGTGGGGCTTTAACACCATTTCCACTCCCACTTCCTCCAAATGCATCAATTCCAGTCGCTACCTCTGAAAAAACCAACGATAATAAAGGAGATGGGGGTTTCGTTGACACAGAATTTCCATCACTGTTAGCATCGGTTTTCCAATTTGGGAAGATATCAGGATTGCCCAGATGAATCCTACAATATGATACAGCTAATTTCTTTGCTTGCTTCACAGCTAATTCCATTCTGGTTCTTAAGTTCACATCCTTCATAGACAAAATCTTTTTACCTTCATCAGAAGCACGGCGATAGCAGCCGACTAAATACTGAAACGGGGGCTCAACCCTAGGAAATCCACTCGAGAGTCGATCAATTAATATCCGCTCCATTAAACCCGTAGACAGCAGCAATTGTCTGCCTTCGCTGAGGATTTCGGCTGCTGTTAGTTGTAAATATACAACCCGAGAATCAGCTTCCACGGATTCCGTGAGAGAGACCATAAAAATCTTCCTCAGGATTATGTCTTCCACCTCTTCAGGAGACCTTGGATGTTTTCGAGTTGCCATTTTTTAACACTAACAGCAACGGAATGGAAATCTCTATGACAGAATATTGGATCTATGCACGGTGTTTTAAGAACAAAACTAATGAGCTGAGCAAACAAAGTTGGGGGAAGGTGTCGGCTATGGTTTTCCGATTGTCGAGAAGATGAGAGTCTATATGATCAAATCAAGACTCTAGAACTACTACGATATTGAGCTTAAGGAGGGGAATTCGGAAATTAAGGAGTGGGATTAGGAATCAGAATTAAGGAAAGACTTATCGGGTGGAAATTTATTTATAAATAAATGAAACCAGAATGAATTGGAAATAAACGTGGTTGTATTTCATACGTATAAATGAAGTTAAAAAAATAGTCAATTATATGTTTAAAATTTATTACATTTCTAATATATATAAATATATATTTCAAATAAATCCACTTTTAAGATATGTGGAACTTGAACCTAATAAATTATTTTTTTCACTTTTTATAAAAGTTAACCTCAATTATTTAAAAAGGGGTGTTAAATACATATCCTATTTTCTAACTTCACATCCTATAAAAAGAAAAAAAAATCAACTTTTTACTTCTCCACCATTCACACATAATTTTTTATCTTCTCTTTCCACCCTTATCTTTAATTTTCTCAAATTGCACCCAAAAAGTTTTTAAAAACAATTAATGGATTATTATCTCATGGAAACTAGAATAGAAAAAATTATAGTAATTAAATTTTTGTTAGCTAATTTAAAGTCTATCGGTGAACTACTCGTAAAATATGGCAAAAATACGAGAGAACCACATGTCAGCATCATTGTATGATGGGCGAATCACCCGAAAATTCTACCAACATAAGGGCAAACAACTTGTTCATAGAATACCAAGAACGGGTCACTCATTCGTAACTCAAGCAAGCTAACGGTGGTCCCCCTAAAGCCTGCATTTTGCAATGGGTGGTCACCCATAGGTCAGTACTAGTGACAGGCGGGCCACCCGTAGCCTGGCAATCCATTTTTTTTCTTTATTTTCCTTATATATTTAGTAATGAAATATTTATTTTTTGTTTATTGTGGACAGAACACCCAATCAATACTAATTGGATGGATTTATTTTCAACGGATTATATTTCAGTAATCATGAATCCCTAATCAAATATGTTAATGACACCGAAATGCCACACAACATGAATTTCACTATAGAACAATTAAAACCGAAAAAGCTTTGGCTTCGTTGTGAGAGAAATGGCACATACAAAAGACATTTGTCAATGAATTCAAAAAGTGCACGTTCTTCTAAGTAAAAAAAAATGTGACCGTAAATTTAGAATACACAGAAGGAAAATTTCTTACAATGGTTGGGAATTAAAGGTTAAATGTGGCATACACAACTACAGTTTGGAAAAATTAAGACAAGGCCATTCTTTTGGGCAACGATTATCACCAGAAGAACAAAAGCTGGTAGAGGAATTAACTGTGATAAATTTGAAACGAGGCATCTATAATGGAGATCATCCACAAATTATAACAGAGCAATGGTGATATTGCAGCAACACTTCGGATAATCTATAATGCAAGACGCAAATTTATGATGCAAAAGTTGGTCAGGCGTACAGTTATACAGCAGCTATTACATTTGATGGAAACTAACGACTATCGATATTGGTATTATATGTATCCAAACTCTGATATGATCAGTAATATTATATTTACATATCCTAATTTTGTTGCTCTTTTGTATACATTCCCATATATCATTTGCTTGGATTACACATACAAAACCAATAGGTACAACCTTTATTTTCTTGGAAGTTATTGGTTTTGTGTTTAGTAGTAGGAATTTTACCATTACTTTAGCATTCATAGGAAGGAAAAAGGAAGATAATTATAGATTGGTGCTTGATAAGGTGAAGAGAATGATGGAGCCCCATGAACCAAATGTTGTCATCACCGACAGAAAACTAGGTATGATAGAAGTAGTACCTAATGTCTTTCCTAATATAGCCTCCCTCTTATGCAGATGGCATATTGGTAAGAATGTTCTCTCATATGCAGCAAAAAAAATAGGATCTACAGCATCCAGAGAACATTGCATGATCCAATGGAGAAATATTGTGAAGCCAACCACATGGCAGATATATGAGAATGAGCTTTTATTGATGCACGACAAATGTGACCGATTTTCTCATCTGATACAATATGTATATGACACTTGGTTGAATCCTTATAAAGAGAGGTTTATGTAACACCCCCAAATTTCATAGTTGAAAATTTTCGTTTAATCAAAAATCATACATTAAGACGGGGGTGCTATCGTCGTAATCAGCACAAGTCTAACCCCCAGCCAGTCTCATACCAACCACAAGGCTATAAAAATTCACAAAACATTATATCAATTAGGACATAAAACTGAAATGATCAGAATAATTCATAATTAAAAGAAAAATACAGTGTGTGATTAAAGAGTCATTACAGAATAGAAAACTAATACAGCATCAAAGCCCCTGAGGGGAAAGAATAGTACAAACAGTAAGATAGGATAAAAAGTAGAAAAGAAGAGTCCGAACAACACTCACTCTTGGGCCACATGCCAAGTCCAACAAGTCATGACTCAACACCCACCCAATGCATCAAATGCGTTATAGGCATCAAACACATCATCTCCTACCTGCACCAACTCAGAAGGGCTATTGCTCATGGGAATAAGCAGCACCCATAAAACCGATGATTAGTATGCTGCGTACTGAGCATGGTAACTATATGGTATAGATAAGGCCATGCAAGTACAAATAGAAAAATAAGGCATATAATGCTTAATTCAAGTTCATAACATCATTCGAGACATAGGCCATTATTTTCATCTTACACATTTCCATATTAATGTGGACGTGAGTACGGGGACCCCACTATTATAGTTAGTGGACCAAAAAAACACTCCATAGGACAAAATACACTTGACCACTACTATAGCCAGTATATTAGATATCATAGTAGGGTAAAGCGTACCCATCCACTATTATAGCCGGTGGACCGTAAATTATCCTCACTTAATCCCGACTCATGTGATGTTCTACTGTAAGTAGTTAGTATCTTTTCCTTGATTTGTTTCTATAAAGTTTGGTTTATTGAGCTCGAGACTTCCATTGTTATAGTCGTTGGACTGACAAACACTCCATAAGGTAGAACATACCTTACCACTATTATAGTCGATGGACTGGAAGACACTTCATAAGACATAACGCACCTGACCACTATTATAGTTAGTGAACCAGAAAGTATCCTCACTTGGGTCCGGCTCGATAATCTTTTACTTTATGTGTTTAGTGTTTTTTCTATATCTTATACCACACACAACTCTGACCAGACATGCATGGCCCACTAGACTTTCTATTCTCACCTCTTTGTCCCAGTTCTCTTGAAAAACACCATCCCATATCTTGGGACCTTTACACACACTAGGACTCTAAGACTTCTTCCTAACCTTTTTCCCCACTCACCATGAGAAACCCAAACGCTTTTACATGTGGATCAAGGCCCACTCCCCATAACTTTGTTTTGACTCACCATCACCCTCTAGGGTTTCTCTCAAAAACCTTAATTTGGCCTATGTAGCCTCACCTTTCCCTATCATACACTGGCCATGCTTCTCTTTGCTACCAAAACTACCACTCTACTTAAGCCACACCCAACATCACAACTTCACTACCCATCTTCCACATGTGACCCTGAAAACCCTAGTTCGTCCTTCAAATCCTAGTACTTCTCATTTCTTTATATCGTCCCCTTATCACCCAAACACCTTTCCATTGGACTCGCTCCCCCTCTATGTGACACCCTTTCATTCTCATTCCACACTCTAACCATTCCCATTAATTATCCTTTCCTTACACACTTCTCCCACTTAGGGTTTCCTCACAAATCCTACTCAAATCCCTCATGCACCTTTATACCAACCCATGTATTATTTTTCACATATGGACTCCAATTACCCTAACTACTCTTCCCTCGCCTTACTTAACCCTCACGTTAACTTTTTCCTCATAAAGGTCATCCCCATGTAAGGACTAACCATCCCATTAAAGCCTTACACTCCACATGCAAGATTTATTCCATCCTTTTATGTTATTCATATTATCCTTTTATTTATCCACCCATAAGTCATGAGATACACAAGCCTTTCTCACCTTCCTCTTATCACTCCCCTTTCTTTACTTCCCTCGTTTTCCTGCAACCTAATCTTACTACTTAGGGACTCCAAGTATGTATGTCATATAGGGCAACCATGCATAAGAACAACACACATACAAGTTACCTTACCATATTACACATGTTATAGAAACACATACAACTTACCTTAGCTCCATGCTTAGCAAGTTTCACTACAAGTGCATAATCTATAACCACATAAAGTTCACAGATATAATCAACACACAATAATACATAATACTCATATTAAAGCCTTAAACATATCCTTACCTAAAATGACATCAGGCTTGGAGCATGCTCCCGACGCCTCCTTAGGGGTTGAACTTGGTTCACCTATAAGAGGAAAACACTAGGGTTAACTTCCCTCTTATTACTTCCATTAGCCCTTAATTGATTTTCTAGTAAGAACTAGTACTAGTGATGATAATAATAATAATATTCTTAGTAGTATTAATAAGGGTATTATTATTAAGGTGGCTAACAAACATATTAGTGGTAGTATTAACCAAAATAGGGATATTAGTAGTGATAATTATAATAATGATGATAATGGAATAGTAGTAGTAGTAGCAGCAATAATAATAATAATAAGGATAAAATAATAATTATACCAAAATAATTTATACTTAAGGGCTGACAAGGGTTAGGGCACAACCTAAGTGAAGGTGGTAGCTAGGGTGGTAGTGGGGGTTGTGGAAGTGGTGGTTGTTTGGGAAAGGTTGGATTTTTGGGGTTGGAAGAGAGAGAGGGAGGTGGCGGTTGTGAGGTAGTGGACTCTTTGGACTAGGAGGGTTGTAGTGGTGGCGGTTGCGTAGCAGGGTGGCTGGGTAAGTGGTGATGGTTGTGGTGACTAAAGGTGGTGGAGAAGGAGGGAAGAGGAAGAAAAGAAAGAAAGGGGAAATGAAGGGTAGGGGAAGGTAGAGGAGGGTTTGTTGGGTTGAGTGGATAATAGTGGAGGTGGTGATTGTGGTAGAGGAGGCGGCGCATGGCCGCGAGAGGGGTGGCGATGGGGTGCAAAGGGTAGCTCGAGCTTCCCACATTGGACGATCAGGGTGGGCTAAGTAGGGGGAGTTAAGGGTAGTGAGTGACTTGGATTGGTAGAGGGTGGTGTTTTGAATGGTGGCGTTGCACGGCAGTGGCTCGGGCGGTGTCTAAAGACATGGTGGTGCGAAGGATCGAGTTTTTCTAGGTAGAGCAAAAAGGAGGAGAATAGCGATGTTGATAGGGTAGTTATATGTCGAGGGAGGGAGAAGAGGAAAAAGTAGGAAGAGGACAAGAGGGCAAGAGCTCACCAGCCGGTACGAGCCAGCAAAGGGCAAGGTGGAGGGCTATATATGGGGAAAAAGGAAGGGGAATAGGCATGTAGAGGAGACAGATATAGGGTAGGTTGGGCTTAACTTGGAAAGAAAAGGGATGAGGGAGAGAGGGGGAGCAGGTTAGGTAATGCATATGTTAAACAAGTTGAAACATGCTTAATGGAAGATGGTGGTTTATGGGATAATTGACCACTGAAAGTTAAAATGGAGAAAAGAGATATGGAATATGATAATATTTGATCTAAGGTAGATAAAGACCAAACACTCACAACTACCACTCAAGGTTTCAACACTTGAGATAAAGTTATGAGATTTTCACTCAAAATAAACTTTTCACTCAACTTTTGAAATGCCCTAGAATTATTTATTTTAAGATATATTAATAAATAAGGATTTATTAAGAAATTAATTGATTTTATTACTTTATTCCAAATAAAGTAATAAAATCAATTAATTTCCCAATAATTCCTTATTTAATAATATATCTTAAAATAAATAATTCTGGGGCATTTCACATAGGGAGTGCGAAAATCTAATTTGTAATTTTGGGGGTAGTGTGTTGCATTGTATTGAGGCTACCCATATTTATAGTGGCAGCCATTATTTAGTATCTAGTTATCTAATACAAGGTAACAACTAGTTGGATGAGAACTAAAATGAGGTCAGTCAATGTGTGGTATTTTGACAGCCATACCCCAGCATGGAGCCCCTTATATGCTAAAAGGGTAGGTTAAATAAAAGTACAAATCACTCAATCATCCCCCATACCAATCAATTATCTCCCATGCTTAGTCAATTAAAATAATCTAATTTGTTGACTTGGGTGACTTTCTTCACCTACTCCATCATCCACTTGCCCTCTTTTTTCTTTTTCTCTTTTTTTTATTTAATTTTTTGAAATTGGCCTTGGGCTTGGGCTGATTTGGCCTCTTAGGTGGTATAATACATGGAAATAACAATAAAATAGCTGGTTGGCATTGGGCTTGATGTGTCATCATAGGTGGTCGGGCTTGGGTTGGATAAGCTACCATAATAGATTGTCTTTGGGCTGAATGTGTAATACCCCGTATTTTTTAAATCCAATTTTATTAAGTTTAATGATTTTATTAGTGTAATTTGATATAAACATTTAATTATTTTAATTTCAATTCATTTTATGGATTTATCGATGATTTCAACTTCATATTTGAATTTAATTAATCGTTGTCTTTGTGGACCATTCTAGATAAATTCCTTCATGATCATGATTTTATTATATTCACATAATTTTAATTTTCGGTTAAAAATAAAAAATATGTATTCCCGTTCTTTTTCGTATTCTGATTTTTTTTAATATTTTAGATTTTTAGGTCAAAAGTCTTGCGGAACTAAATTGGATTGTGTAATCAGGTTTTTTTATTCAATTGACTATGTAATTTACAATAGAATACATTTAATTATATTTCCAAACCGTCAATTTATATATTTTAGCAAGAATTAATCAGATTTGTATTCTGGGCTCAAAAACCCTAATTATGCCGAATTGGGCATTTGTTTTATTGGTTTTGGGCAATTGATTATATGATATGTTATAAAATATGTCTAATTGCATTTCTAAACATTTAATTTAAATAAATTAATAGAATTCAACCAAATTGTATTTTCAAGCCTAAAACCCTAGAATTCAAGTGAAATTATGAAATTGATCATTTGTATAATTGCTTTTCTAAAATTAAATTTATAGAAATAGTTGAAATGATCCTAATTACATTCTAATACCTTCAATTGGAATTATCCAAGCTTGTGTCATGGGCTTTAAAATCCTAATTTTGAAAATGGATAGTCTTAAATTGGCTACTAGGAAGATTATTTGTGTTAAAATTAGTTATCTAGATTTACCTAAAATTAGTTTAATTGTGTTTTGAAACTATTAATTTGAGGTAATCGAAGTGATTTGGTCGATTCATAGTTTAGGCATTAAAAACCCTAATCTTCGGGGATGGTTTTATTTGTGCTATGCTTCTTTTACCTGATCGAATTATGGCTTTGATTTAAATTCATTTGAATTATATTATTACGTTATCGGGTTGGATTGGTCCCCTAAAAATGGTTGGTTCGCCTCTTTAGTTGTAAAACTTAATGAGTAAGTTATTTTCGATAAAATAGTTTATAATCTATTATTTTTTCCCCGGCTTTCCAAATTAATTTGAAACGTCCCAAGTGATAAGTGTTAAATTCGATTTGGTTGATATTTAATTTTAAATCTTAATAGAGCTATGCTCTTGATTCCTCGGTTATAGACATGTTTTCCAAGAAAGATTGTTTGTGTCCTATTATATGGATTTAATTATAATATGTGAATTATTGATCGATAAAATAGCTTCTAACCTAGTTTTCGATTTCTATCGGCGATCTAGGAAAACTTTATCATGGATTGTCGAGCTCTCGAGAACTCTCTCTCTTTATCAATTTGGTTAGCTAGCTTTGGATTTAGATAAGTCACTACTTACCTTTACTTATGGTAGAATCTGGAATGTATGTTTGTTCAGAGTGGAAGGTGATAAGTATGACTATAGATTATTTAATCATATGAAGTGTATGCTGTGTTCTGTATGGTAATTGCATGTATGTATGAATTTATAGCCTCAATGCAAATGTGTGTTAATATGACACTTAAATATGGTATGTATTTGAGTATGTGAAGGGTTGATTATGGATTGAAATTAAATGATACCCTATGTTGTATCTTTATGTCATGGAATTATTCATGTGGGCCTAATTTATGGTCGGTTAAAATCCTTGAATAAGATACAAATAATTCAAAGTGGAAGATCACGTGAGTTGGGCTGAGGTGTAGGATTCGTTCCACCGGACGATAATAGTGGCTCAAGTATCCTGTCCCTGAGGGGTGATTCAAGCTGTTCCACCGGTTAAGAATAGTGGCTCAGGAGCATTTTGTCCTGAGAGGTGTAGAGTCCGTTCCGCTAGACGATAATAGTGGCTCAGATGTCCTATCCTTGAGAGGTGCTTCAGTCCGTTCCACCGGATTAAGAATAGTGGGGCCCTATACACAACATGAATAAGAATATGATATGAGATAAGTAATGAATAAGACACTAATTATTTAAAGTGGAAGATTACGTGAGTCAGGACCAAGTGTAGGGTTCGTTCCACCGGACGATAATAGTGGCTTAGGTGTCCTGTCCCTAAGAGGTGATTCAAGTCGTTCCACCGGTTAAGAGTAGTGGCTTAGGAGTGTTTTGCCCTGAGAGGTGTAGGGTCCGTTCCATCGAATGATAATAGTGGCTTAGGTGTATTGTCCCCGAGAGGTGCTTCAAATCGTTCCACCGGTTTAAGAATAGTGGGGGTCCCTGAACTCATCATAAATAAATAAAATCAGATGTAATAATGATTATTATTGGATTGTTGGATTGGTGTTACTTAGCATGTGATCGTGATTTCTTGTACACTTATATCTTATATGATGTCATGTCTAGTAATGTACTCATAAGCATGAATCCATGACCCTATGTTCTATTGTATGTAATACATGTATAATTGAGCATGAGAATTGTGAGCTAGAGTCTTTCATATCTTATGTGCTTCATGTTTCCCTCCATGAGTTGGGTAGTCTTGATTTACTCAGTATCGGACCCGTATTGATGCTACCTTGGTTGAATGGGTCCTATGATGATCCACTGATGGTAGGGAGCAGACCTCTTATGCAGGTTTGAGATCGGATATTGTATTTGAGTGGAAGGCTTGGCTTAAGAGAGTATGCAATCTGGAATTTGATCCATTGGAATTTGTCTTGTTTGACTGTATTTATTTTTTAAAGTTTCAAGTGTTATATTTAAAATTTGAAGGGTGTTTTAATTGACTTTTAATTCCTCATACTCTAATAAGCTTTTAAAATCCAGATTTATTTCACAGGTTCCACCGATTCATTTAGCGATGATTTTTTTTAGTGAAAATATTCACTTGCCATCTGCCTGTGGATATCTCCTTATGGGAGTATATCCTCACAGCATAGATGTTGTTTGAAATTTTATTTGACAGGTTTTAGCCTTGCATCTAGCATGAGATAGATGGTGGACATTTATCTTATGTTAGATGTGGCGGTAACATTCCCCAAATTCTATTTTAGCTTCCTCTTTATTCTTTAAAAAAAATTTCAGGAGTGAATTTTGGGGTTTCTTACAGAATGTGACACCATGCATGCATGGGCTAGTACGTCCACTTATTTTCTCATATTTAACTAATTAATTTCATCTAAGTTAAGAGTGTTTGTGACCCCCTAACTTAAAAAAATTGATTAGTGAAATATTATTATGAGATGCATCTATATTAGCCTGTACTTTAGGGGATGACTTCTACTCAATCCAAATTAGCCAAGGTAGAGGCTAAATGTAAAAGGGATGCACGTCCTCATTGGGGGTGGGGTAAACTAGGCTATGTTTGGTTAGAATTAAACTAGAATAGGAAACTAATTAGTAACTATCTAGTTTTATTTCTAACCAGCTCTAGTTTAGTTAGATTTTAACTAAATATTTGTAACACTATATAAGAGAAAGAAGGGGTTGATTGTAGGAGCCATTGGTCAACCTTACTTCCCTCTTTATAAGTGAAAATTACCTCCTTGGTTAGTGCATACCTTAGTTTATTTATCTCTATAAATATTATATCTTCTATCTTAAGTGTTGCATAATTTAAGTGATAGATTCAAGTGTATGAATTAAGGGTCACTTAATTCATATCTTCAATACTTCTCTCCTCTAAATTTCTCATTTTCATGGCTTATTACCCAAACATTTTATTTTGCACCAAATTTAACCTAATTTGTGTCCACCATGCATCAAAGGATAAGAGGACCACTCATTTTAGCATCAACAAACTAGGCGTGCTTCCTCCTAAAAACATGCCAACACCGTCCAAGCTACCCTGCACCCCTATCAATTTTGACTTGAAAGGGAAAGGAAGAAAAGGTGTAGGTGAGGCAAGTAGAACTAGGAATGTGAGGTGCTTCAAATGCCTAGGAGTAGGCTATAACAAAAATGAATGCCCTAACCAAAGGGTCAAGGCCCTAGTGGAGATATATAAGGTGGTGATGCATGGTGAATACAAATTAGGTTAAACTTGGTGCAAAATAAAATGGATGGATAATAAGTTATGAAAATGAGGAATTTAGAGGAGAAAAGAAGTGTTGAAGATATGAAATAAGTGATCCTCAATTCATACACTTGAATCTACCACTTAAGCTATGTAACACTTAAGATAGAAGATATAATATTTGTAGAGATAAATAAACCAAGGAATGCACTAGATAAGGAGGTAATTTTTACTTATAAAGAGGGAAGTAGGTTGACCAAATACCCCTGCAATCAGCCCCTTCTTGCTCTTATATAGTGTTACAAATATTTAGTTACAATCTAACTAAACTAGAGTTGGTTAGAAACCAAACTATATAGTTACTAATTAACTAGCTATTCTAGTTTAACTCTAACTAAACATAGCCTAGTTTTCCCCACCCAATTGGAAGATGTGCGCCCCTCTTCCATTGATCCCTTTCTTTGGCTTATTTGAGTTGTGCCCAAGTTACCCCTAAAGTAAAGCTATTACATGATTTTAAATATAGAAACGGTTAACTCCTAATGTCAACATGTAAGAAGGGGCTTCCATAGGTAAAAGTGGGGATTTTAAGGCACCAAAATTGGTCATAACTCTACATAATGGCACACTACTAGCTTGCTTTCTTCCTTATCTTCTTTGCAGGTCTTTTGGCAGGGAGGGTTAGATATGGTAGGTTGTAAAAGATGGCAGAGATGGTGGGTGGTGTAGGCTGAAAAAGGTGGCAATAGGAGGCATTTTTGTAGGCTAAAAATGATAGGTTGGAGGTGTAGGTTTTGGACTAAAAAATCATGAAGGCAAGGACTAGAAGGAAGGACAAAATGGTGGCTAAGTATGGGCTGCAAGATAGCTAAGATGATGACATCAAAAGTGTCTTGAAGATTGGCTAAAATATGGCTACAAGTTTAGGGTGGCTTGGGGAAGTTTTCATGGCTCATGCATGGCTGATTTTATTACATAAAAAAGATGGGAGATTTGGGATGTGTTTGTTTGCCTATAGCGTGTTTATAAAAGAAGGGGGTCGGGAAGGGAAAGTTGTTGGAAGAAAGTTTAGTGGACACCTTCCCAAAGTAGAAGAATTTTAGGGTTTGGGGAGAAGGATGTTTAAAATGAGATTAGATGAAGGGGATGCTCTTGCATCAAGCGGTCCCCCAAGAAGAATTAGAGGAGGAGGCCTCAACTCATGTAGAAAAGGAAGAGGGAGATAGTCTTGCATCAAAGAGGTGCCAAATGGCTAGCCATGCAACAAAAAGCGATAGCCATCAACTCACCAACTTTTTCTTGGCTTCTTTGTGGCTTGAATATGGCTTGAAAAGCCATGCAAGTCTCAGCCAAATAACTAGCCAACAGCCCCCATACATCACTAATTTTCAAGAATCACAAGCATGCAACCCTTCCTTTTTGCAACAGCTTTTTAGAGTTAAGTTTGGTGATTTTCACGACCTTAATTAGCATTAATTAAGGGTATTTAATGACCTAAAAATCAGCCATAGAAGCCGGCCAAAAGGGGTCTCGGAGGAAGGGTTAATTTTCCATTTCATTAAGCATAGGCATGTGTAATGTACTAGCTTTCCTTCTTTTTTTTTTGTAATTTATATTTCTTAAGTCCTAGTAATTGCTTGTAAACCCAATGTAGCAGTTAATGCATGGAGAAAGGTTGTGTGAGGCTTGAAAATCAGCCCCCTATGCTGATTGTTTGAGTGAGTTAGTTTCTACCAGAGTTAGCATGCATTAGATTAGTGCCTACTAAGTTTAACTCCTCTAGTTACCTAAGGGTTGGTTGTAATTTCTCTCAATTTCTTACACTCTTCTATGGGTGTAAAATGAATGAAAAAGGATCCCCTGATTGAGTATTCTACAAAGAAGGTCATGTGCCTTTTGTTTCCTGACAAACATAATGTATGGTTTGTTGTATCTCAAAAATCTTACAATCTTTAGCTTAAGAGTTGATACCTTAAGTGGTGATTGTAAGTATTTGATTTCAAGGGTTAATTGAATATAAAATCCTTTTTCCCATCTCATATCCTCTTCTATTTTCTCTTTTGTTGGAGCTAATCCCTGGTTCTTAATAAGTCCCAATTTATGCATAAGATGGCCAAGGGAGTATAGAGTCCTTGGTGGAAGTGACTCCTAGAATTTTGACGGCTAGCACATCTAGCTAGGACTATGCAATCACTTATCATCTTGGGCCAATAAAAGTACTCCTGGAATACGTAATAGGTCTTGCTAATCCCAAAATGTCTAGCTAGCCCATCTCTATGTGCTTCTCGGATCAACAACTCTCAAATGGGACTCTTTGGGATATAAAACTTGGTATTCTTGAAGAGGAACCCATCTTTTATGACATAGGGGATTCAAATCTTGTCTAGGTCTTCAAGGTAGCTTGAAAATTCTTCATCTTCATTGTATATCTCCTTTAAGCATCCAAACCCTAAGACTTAAGTTTCTAATAAAGACAACATACAATACCTTCTAGAGAGGGAATTTGCTACTATATTAGTTTTACCACTCTTATGTTTTGCTACAAAAGAGAAGGATTGTAAAAACTCTATCCATCGGACATGCCTAGGGATGAGCTTATGTTTCCCATTTACGTACTTTAGAGACTTATGATAGGTATGTAATATAAATTGTGCAGGCCTTAGATAATGAGATCAATGATCTAGAGCCCTGATAATGGCATAAAAATCCATGTCATACATGCTATAGTTAGATCTTGATTCATTGAATTTCCTATTGACTTGCTTTCTAACTTCACTAAAGTAGGACCGCTCCAATCCCAACTCCACTTGCATCACATTCAACTTAAAAAACTTTAGCAAAATTCAGTAGCCTCAAGATGGAGGTCTCACTTAGCTTTTCCTTGATCACTTCAAATGCTTCTTAGGCTACAAGTTTCCACTTTAATTCTCCCTTCTTGAGACGTTAAGTGATAGGGGCCAAAAGAGTGGTAAATCCTTTTTATGAACAAATTATAAAATGAGGAGAGTCCATGAAAGGATCAAACGTGAGTAATGGATGTGGGTGTAGGCCACAACATTATTGCCACTACCTTTTACTTATCCACTGAAATACCATCCTTATACTAATTTTACATTTGTTATCTCTTTTATGATGTTATTTGGACTTCAAGTTTATTTTTTAGATTTAATTTGTGTGTGTTTATCAGTAATTAGTAAGACACTTTATTTGAAATATTAAAATATCATAAATTATTTAGAAAATTAAATTAAATACTCTTCAATGTTCATCTTTTCACCAAATTAATTTTTTAACAGAGTTTTAAATTATATTATATAAAACATAAATGTATTAACCTTTACATAAATTATTCATTTTTTAAATAAAATAATCAAATTCATTTAAAATCAAGATGCATCTAGATCTAAGCTTTCAAAACTAGTAGTCTTTGATTGGTCTAATCGAATCCAACCTTGACCCAACTAATTGTTACTGATGTAGGAGCATCCCCTACACAAAATTCATCATTAACTACTCTTCTCCTTAAACTAGAAGGCCCAAAAAATTCTTCTAAGTTGGGAGGGATTCCACTAAATTATCTTCTCATCTTTACACTTCTAAGAGAGCCATTCAAGTCATGCAAATTGCCTTCTTAACCACTTTCTTTTTGTAGCTCAAATATGAGCAATCCATGCAGCCCATGCCAATCCTCACTTCTTATGTCCAAGGGAACCCTGCATGCCATGCAAGCTTGCCTCCTAACCACCTTTTTTTATAGTGAAGATACAAGCCACTTTGTAGCCAACCATACATCCACACTCTACCCCCAAGCCTCCACCTATTCGTGGCTCACCTTTTGGTTGTAACTCACAACCCTCTTTACCACCATAATCTCCTATAGACAACACTTGGAGAGGGGACCACTATGTTGACCTGCAAGGAAAAATAAGGAATAAAGGTGGAATCCTGCAAGGTGTAGAATCATAGGAACTTTTGGAGATTTAATCCCTCACTTTTTTGTACTTTTGACATCCCTATTTGTACTCAACCCTCAAATCAGCTAAAGGGATAGGGATGGAACATTGGTGCACAATTTGAGGTGGGAAAATTCATGCAAGGTTGGTTACAATTAAACTATGGTAGTTGTTGCATGATCTAACTAGACAGTTAAATTCCTAACCAAATTGTACATAAAATTGCGTATGGTTATTTTGTAACTAAAGGTTTGCACACCTATATAAGCACAAGAAATGGGTGAATGAAAGGGTCTTTGGTCTTCCCATCCTCCTATTTATTCAAGTGAGCTACCTCCTTGGTTAGTAGATACCTTGGTTGATTTTTGCTCAAATTCTTATATCTTTTATCTTAAATGCTACATTGCTTAAGTGGTAGATTCAATTGTATGAACTAAGGGTTACTTAGTATAAAATATTCTTTTACTTATCTCCCTTGTTTCATTGTCATTTTTGGTGGTTCTTCACATCTATCAACTTAACTCCTAAGTTTAACTCAATTTGTATCCACCATGCATCAAATTGGTATCAAAGCTTAGGTTGCTCTAAATGGGATTACCTATTTAAACTCTCACTCCTTGTCTAAGCCAAACACTCAAAAAAAATTTTCTAAACCCCAACCAGCCCTCTCTAGACCAATTCTCATAAACAAAAAAAAATATTCTAACACACAATAAACCTCTCGAGACTGACTCTCCCAAACAAAAAAAAAATTAAACCCAAACAACCTCTCTCAGAACCATTTCCTACAAAAAAAAAATTTATAAACCCCAACAACCCTCCTCAAGATCATTTCTTGTAAAAGAAAAAATTTTATAAACCCAACGATCCCTTTCGAGACCTTTTCCTTCAAACAAAAAAATTTCCATCCCTATATTTGATTATCCCATACCTAGAGGCTTAAATCTCATTAATGCACATAATGAGAGGAGGGATCATGCCATTGATACCGTAAAACGAGACACTCGACGAATAGATCAAATGTTGGTGGCATTACAAGAAGAATTGGGCCACATTCGAATCCTTTTAAAACAACTTGTCCCAAATTTCAACCCCCCAAGAAATAGTCCAAATCAAGCCCCCTTGAAGTGAGGGTGATACAAAGGGGGAAAGAAAAAGGAAGAGACTTTGGGAATTTCATAACCAAAATCCCATTGTTCAAAGGCCAACATAATCCGAAAGAATTCCTAAAATGGAAATTAAGATGCTCAAAGGCCATGCATCTCTTTGTTGGGAAAACCTTACTAATCAAAGAAGGAGGAAGGGGAAATGATGCAGGATCATCCTCATCTAATGATCACACTCTTACCCTCAATTTTCTCAAGTTTGAGAGTCACAAAATTCTCCTCACTTGGACAAATTAATCATTCCTAAGAAAAATAGCCATGCAAGATAAGAAAGCCATATAAACCTTATCAACTTTTATCACCTCCATATAATAAAATCCCTATCTTATTTAGTCATATTTGTCCACGTTTTTCTCACCCTTTCTAACTCATTTTCTTATATTATTTTAGCTCCAAAAATACACCAGTAGTGCAACCAAATCTGCACTTACAATAGCTATACGAAACAAGCCATATGACAAGCCCTTTTTAGCACTTGAGAAGAATAATGAAAATTTTTGGGAAGAATAAAGAAGGCTAAAATAAATTCTTTACTTCTTTATGTCCCTAACAAGATTAAAATGACCCTTATCTATTTAATTATGAATCAAGTGGCAACTGCATGAGTTGGACACATGAAGAAGAGCTCTACCATTTTGAAATCAACATGGATACACTTCATAGCCAAGTGACATAAGATGGTGTATTAGGTAGTTTCTTTGATTTGTTTTTAGCTCAAATCACTTGTATTAGTTGGTTGAGTTGTAACCTTTAATCCAGCACTCCATCTACAAGTGCAAAGAAAAGAATGAAAGAGAAATCAACTTGTCTTTGGCTACTCATATTTTATCTCAAAACCAAGAGTCTCTCATTTTCAACTCTAGTGTAAGAGTTTGAAGCTTAGAAAAAATCTTCCAAGATTTATCCTAGGAGTTTAAACCTTAAGTAGTTCTTGTGAGTATTGATTCATGGAGTTACCAAGAATCGATTTCAACTTTCAAATATCTCTCTATTCTACTCTTAATTTTGGTTAATCTAATTTTCATTAGACACCATTTTCTAACATGATCCAAGTTGGATCTCTTATGCATCAGGAAATCAAAAATCAAGTCTTGATAGAAAATGAAGAAGTTCATGAGGGAAAGATTTATGCCATCTTCATAAACTTTAGACTTGTAAAACAAGTTATTATCTTTAATCCAAGGGAAAATGAGTGTAGAAGAGTACAATCAAGAATTTGAAAATTTGATGCTAAGGCTTAGCATTAAAGAGAGTGAAGAACACACCATGTCATAGGTTGTGGGAAGCCTTCGGCAAGACCTTGCTAGAAAAGTGGAAATACAAAGGTAATACACCTTAGATGAACTCTTCCACTTAGCAAGTAGAGTGGAAAAGCAAAAAAAGGAGAAGAGGGCCACTCGATTTAACCTAAAAAAAACCAAGTATGATCCCGCCCAAAAACATACCCACACCATCTAAGACCTTGGTAATTTAGCATGAGAAAGGGGTATCTTGGTAATTTTGTAAATAAAAAGGGTAATTTGATAATTGAATAAGAAGGGTAGTTTGGTAATTTGGGCATGAGAAAGGGGTGACTTAGTAATTTTATAAATAAGTAGAGTAATTTGGTAATTTAATCAGTAAGAAGGTGATATGAACTCCATCAACAACTGTGATAAAACCTAATAGCAACGATGGTTTAGAACCCCAAGATCGTGAAGACAAGATTGAATGTGCCTTGAACCAACACCTAACAAGATGAAAACCAAGACTACAAAGGATTAAAACGCCACATCTGGAAAACGTGAGAATCGATCAACAATCAGGGTGATAAGTTTGGTTGTTTGAATGCCACAAGATTAACTTGATATGTTCTATGAGTTCTTTTAAGAACGAAGAGGAACAAAAGACCTCACAAAATATAATAATTTTCTGAAAAACATCATCCTCCTTATTCATTTCGAAATACACATCTATATATTTGGAAAAACCCTCCAAGAATAGGAAAAGTCATAACTAAAGCTTTAAAACAACACAAACATAAAAATCAACAAGTCCCCACATTTTTTAGGTCTCTTGGACTTCTAGAGGCAACCATAAATTGTTAAATGACTAAACTCAATGTATTTAACATAACCATTCAAGACCATGTTTAATCCTCTATTTAATATCTTGAAACTAATCAAATTCATGCCCTTTGATGGTCATATCATGCTGGAAACATTTTTGCATAAATATTAGCATCTTCAATTACTTTGATGATGTTGACTAAGGGAGTATTATTTGAGCCCATCTTGGTCTATTTAGAATCAGCCAAAATCTCTTAGATGAGCCTATTTAGTGTTTCCTTGAAATGTTTGGCTCTAAGTCTTGTAATTGGACCACTTGGAAGTGACAAAAGGTCTTGTGCAAATTCAACCCCCATCCTCGAGTGTATGATCAACAAGTCCAACTCCTTGGTTTGCATCAGAAGGGTGGTTTGGTAATTTGGCATGATAAAGGGGGTATTTTGGTAAACTAATAAGTGGGAAGGGTATTTTAGTAATTTTGCATGAAAAAGGGGTAATTTGGTAAATTAATCAATAGGAAGGGTATTTTAATAATTTTGTATGAGAAAGGGGGTAATTAGTAGTTTTGTATGAGAAAGGGGGTAATTAGTAGTTTTGTATGAGAAAGGGGTAACATGGTAATTTTATAAATACAAAGGGTAAACTGGTAATTTAATAAGTAAGAAGGGTAGTTTGGTAATTTGGCATGAGCAATGGGTAATTTGGTAGTTTAATGAATAAAAAGGGTACTTTGGTAATTTAATAAGTAATAAGGATAATTTGGAAAATTTATGGATGAAAGGGTAATTTAG
This sequence comes from Tamarix austromongolica, assembly GCA_039764185.1. NCBI lineage: Eukaryota > Viridiplantae > Streptophyta > Magnoliopsida > Caryophyllales > Tamaricaceae > Tamarix > Tamarix austromongolica. The sequence continues at coordinate 119,479,511 of CM077809.1, read as the reverse complement.
TTATTATATATGTAATCCCCCAAATTTTATAAAACCTATACTTTAATAAATAGCATTTATTTAAAATAAATTAGCTTTTAAAGTTATTTAGTTTAATTATTTTACGGATTTTTGAGTATGTAAATTTGGATAGGAGTATTTAATAAATTAAAAATAAATATTTTGTTATTTTATCATATTATTTTTATTTAAATAATCTTTCAAACTAATATTTTACCAAAATTAGCCTTTTTGAACCAATATATCAAATTATATTGAATTAAATTATTAAATTAAAAATTTATCAAAAATATTATATTTTATTATTTTATAAATTAAATTTAACTATTTCCTCCTATTTTCCTTTTTCCCTCTCTTTCCTTTTCTTTTCCTTCTCCTTTTCTCCTTTTCCTCCTTCCTTTCTTTTTCTTTTTTTTCTTCTTCTTTTCTTGGCTCGGGCTGCCAGGCTACCTTCTCCTCCTTAAGCCTGGGCCAGCGGCCCATTCTTCCCCTCGCCTCAGCCACGCACAGCCCATACCCCCTCTTCCTTTTTTTTTTCCTTTCTTCCCTTCATTCTGGACCGGCCTAGCTTTTTTTTCTTTTCCCTGTGCCGGACCGGTCCGGTCTTCCCCCTTCCTTCTTTCTTTGTTCTTCGATCACCTCGAGACCCCGACCAGTCCTAATCACCAGACCTGCCGCCATGCCCGACCACCGAGACGCCGGCCACCGCCCCTACAACCATTGCCACCACCTGCAACACACTCTGCCTCTCTCTCTCTCTCCCTTGTATTTTTTCACCAAATTGGAATTGGGCAGCCATGCACCCCATCCCACATGGCTCCCCTTACCCCTCTTCGTCAACCTCCCCCTGCCACCCTAGACACTACCACCGATCAGCCCCTTCCCCTTCTCTTCTCCCTCTTCTTTTTCTTCTCCCTTTCATCCATTTTCTACCCATCAATGTGAGCTCCTTACCCCTCGATCCTCCCTTCTCTCTCATTTTCTTCCTCTCCCATTTCCATCCTATTTTTGCGTCGCCGCCACCGTCCACCGCTCCTGCCGCCTCACCAACCCCCTGCACCGCTCCTTGCCACCCTCCACCTCAGCCTTGCGCCACCAAAACATCCCTCCTGAGCCATCCTGCATCCCTCTTCCTCTCCTCTTCTTTTTCTCCCTATTTTTCACCCTTTTCGACAACCCACCTGTAACGCCACCGATCGCAGTCTTCCGGCCGCCTCTTCCGCCACCCAAGCCACCATTCAAGACCATGCAACTCCCTCTACCACCACCATGCCTTAGTTGGTCGAAAACATCCCTTGTACCCCTCCATTTTGCCCTCCACTTTTCCTTCCTTCTCAGCCCTTCCACCTCGACCTACTTCAGCAGCCACTTTCGCCACCTCACCGCCGCCGCCTCAGCCGCCCTTAGCCGCCAACAACCCATCCCCAGCATCCACCTACACCCCCTCTTCACTCCTGCACCATCCCCTTGCCTCCAAACCTCCCCCATCTATCTTCTTTTCTAGCCTAAAGACCCCAACCCGAAAATAGCTATTTTACCTTCCTTCACCCCCTCTTCGAGCCCTTTTTCCTTTTATTTTTGCATGCAGCTCATGCTACATATGCAGCATGAGTTCCTGCATTATTTAGCCATTTTTATTAAAATCTTTAAGGTATGATAACATTTAAATTAATTATTTCCTTAAGCAAAACTTATAAAGTCTTATATCTTGATTTTCTTATTTCTAATAAATATTGATATTATTTTTAGGTATTGGTTTTTTTAATCAAAGTTTGAATCTTTAACCGGGATATCGGTAAGATTCGATTTTTGCAGGAATTAAGGTAATCGTTAAACCCCACTTAAAGGCATGATAAAAGTATGTTTACGTATTAGGAATTTTAATATGTTATTATGGTTGATATATGGTTGTTAATATAAATTATATGTTTTCTTGTGTGATGTGTGTTAATATGTTATTATGGTTGTTAATATGTTATTATGGTTGATATATAGTTGTTGATAAAAGGAAAGTATGCTCTTTTATGTGATGTGTGTGGAAATGTTGTCTAAGGGAAGAATTTGATTATTAATGGAAGTGTTAATCAATTATCCATGTTATTTTAGGTTATTGTGACCATTTATGCATAAATAATGTTATTGTGAGCCCTAAGGGCATTTTTGTAATATTCCTTGTGTTAGATTGTGGCCTAATATTTGTAGGTGCTAATATGTATTATGTTAAAATATAATAGTTGGTGGAGTTGGATATTGTTAATGGAGTATTAATATTATTATTCCATGTGGGAATGTTAATTTAATAAAAGTGGGCTAATAAAGGGGGTAAAGTGTTAATTTTGAAGGAAAGGGCAATATGGTAATTGTACAAGTGAAAACGGGTGTTGTGGTAATTATGGAAGTTAGGGGTATTATGGTAATTTTATGAGTAAAGGAAAAGATTGTAATTTTTCAAGTAAAGGGGCATTATGGTAATTTTGGAGGTAGAGGGGCAAAATAGTAATTTTATAAGTAAATGGTAATATGGTAATTTTATAAGTGAATGGCGAAATGGTAATTTTATAAGTAAGGGGTATTATGGTAATTTTGGGAGTAAAGGGTTAATATGGTAATTTTGGAAAAGAAGGGAAACATGGTAATTTTGTAAGGAAAGATAAAAATGGTAATTTTGGACGTAAAAGGGTAAATTAGTAACTTGTAAAGTAAAAGGAGTGTTATGGTAATTTTATGAGTAAAAGGGTATTGTGGTAATTTTGTAAATAAAAGGATATTGTGGTAATTTGGAAGTAAGGGGTAGAAGGGTATGTAAATAAAAGGATATTTATGGCAAACTTGGGAGTAAGGGGTAACTTGGTAATTATGATAATAATGGAGGATAATTTAGTAATTAAATTATGATCAAAATGGGGCAATTGGATAATTATAATAGAGAAGGGTAATTTGATAAATTAACCAACAAAAAGGGTATTATGGTAATTTTAATAATAGAGAAGGGCAATATAGTAATTATAATAATAGAGAGGTGTAAATGGGTAAACATAATTATGGAAAATAGTAAATTAATAATTATGAATATGGAGAAGGGTAAATTGGTAATTATAATTACGAAGAAGGGTAAAATGGTAATTGCAATTATAAAGAAGGGTAATTTGGATTTATAATAGTTGAAAAGGGGTAAAATGGCAATTACAATAATTGAGAGGGGTAAAATGGTAATTATGATAAAGGAGAAGGACAATTTGGTAATTTATCCAACTTAAGGACAATTTAGTAATTATAACAAAGGAGAAGGACAATTTGGTAATCTAATCAACCAAAAAGGGAAATATGTTAAGGTTAACAATTATGAAGGGTGAATGGTGATCTAAAAAGCGTAGAAGATAACTTAGTAACATAAACCAAGCAAGGGGTAACTTAATAATTATGGAAACTTAAGGGTAATATTAATTTGACAAGTAAGGAAGTGATGACTTAGTATTTATATAAGAAAGGGGTAAATGAGTAATTTGTACCTAACATGTCGTTATGATTGTGAAATTTTATAATATGACTTAAATAACGCTGAGTAGCAAGGTAAGAGTATTTGATAATTAGTAAGTATTATGATAACGGATCTTAATTCAGAATTATATGAGATTATGATGGCCTTAACGATTTTTCTATGTTATCTTGCATAATCGCTTGAATAAGAAATGACTAATAATATCAGAATGATTGAAGTGAATAATTATCTGATTATTGTGCTTTTCGTGATCACTTTAAGTAAGGCACTAATACTTAAAGTGAAAGACCTTGAGATCGAGAATGGTGACTCTTTAGGGGTCGCTACCCTAAAGACGTGGTTTAGTCCACGATTATTCTGCTATTTGCTGGTGTGCCTTTGTGCCCCAACCAGGCCCTATATCTTACTCTTTCTAGCTCTACGGACCTAGTTAGGGGGTATGCATACTTATGGATTAGGTGTCCTTGTCGGTAGGGTACTGAGTAGCTTTATGCACCAGTACGATTAAGGTACCTTTGCGTCCTTGGGTTCTTGGTTGAAGGATACTGAGTAGCTTGTATGCACCGGTATGACCGGTGTACCTTTGTGTCCCGGGTTCTTGATCTCCCATTCGAGGCAAATAAATGGATTTGCTGTGCTGATTAAAGAAAGGAAAAATACTAATCATGAAAGTGAAAGATTATGAGCCGGGCCTAGTGGAATTATGATATTGATTACCGATCCACCGGTTATAATAGTGGTCCAGGAGCGTGTTGCCCTGGCAAGTGATTATGAGTACCGATCCACCAGATATAATAGTGGCCCAGGAGCGTGTTGCCCTGGATGATGTTGATATATATTCTGATCCATCGGCAATAATAGTGGGGGTCCCGAGCTTAATAAAACCAGTTATATATGTGAATAAAGTTATGGAAAAATACTAATCACTTATAGTGGAACACCATGTGAGTCGGGGCTAGACCGATCCACCGGCGAATAATAGTGGCCAGGAGCGTTTTGCCTTGGAGACCGATCCACCGGCATATAATAGTGGTTAGGTGTGTTCTGTCCTATAAGTGACCGATCCACCAACTATAATAGTGGGGTTCTCTCACCCACATGGATATAAAATATGAGATTGAATGAATAATGATGGACTAATGGCTTAAGGCCCAAATGTATTGATTTTGCACTATGACATGGCTTAAGGCCCGAAAGTATCAATTGTTCATAACTACCTATTGATATCTGATGTGATTGTTAATCATGTGAATGTTTTATATACACATCTTGATATATATGCATGTAGTTTTGTATCATGTGTGACATTATGGGCCCGCTTTTAAGTGTGACTTTAAAGGGTTACTCAGTACCATAGTACTGAAGGGTTCCATTCGTGGGGCCCCTGCCTATTCAATGGGCAGTGTCCCTTGTAGGTCTTTTCAGGTGCTACTCAAGCGGGCAACGGGGAAGAGAGTAAGGATTATCCGGACTTTTAGGGTTCTCCCTTTACTTTTACTTTCTGGTTTAAATGTATTTCTTATTCTTGTAACCACCACTGGTGGATTCTAATTTTGTAAAGTGTACTATGCTACTCTGATTTAAACATGTTTTGGAAATCTAGCAAAGTGTATCTCATTCCTTTAGCCTTAGCACTTGGTATTGGAACAGTATGAGTGAACCAGTCTGGTACTAAGTGTGGCGGTAATATACTCGAAATTCACTATTTTATATTTTGCTTCCACTATTTGTTTTAAATGAAACGAAATTTTTCAGTAGTGAATTTTGTGGGTGTTACAATAAAAGTATAAAGGGTAATTTGGTAATTTAATAAGTAAGAAGGGACTTTAGTAATGTGGCATGAGAATGGAGTAATTTGGTTTGGTAATTTGGTATGAGATAGGGGTAATTTGTGAAGTTAGTAAGTAAGAAGGGTATTTTAGTAATTTTTCACGAGAAAAGGGTAAGTTGGAAACTTTATGAATAAAAGGGTAAATTGGTAATTAAACCACTCAAAGAGGTTTTTTGGTAATTTAACAAGTATGAAGGGTATTTTGGTAATTATACAAATATAAAGGGTAAATTGTTAATTTAATAAGTATGAAGGGTATTTTAGTAATTGTACAAATATAAAGGGTAATTTGGTAATTTAACAACTAAGAGGGATACTTTTTCAAGTAAAAAAGGGTAACTTGACAATTTCACAATAAACATGGGTATTTTAACAATTTTGTAAGTAAGAAGGGGTAACACAACAAGTTGCATATAACATGACAATTGATCTAACAAACCTTCTTAATAAGTCATAAGGAATATTAAATAATGGAATAAGGGTTTATGACCTTATAATCACTTATTTAAATATAAACATATATATTATATGGCTGAGGGTATTATAGTAAATTGATGTGTATCATAAGAAAAATACATATCTTAGGGTTGAATGGATATTTAATGGCGTGTTATTACATTAATTTCATAATCATGCAAGAGGTTCTTTAATTTTTAACTATGCATAAAAATGTGTGTTGGATATGCTAAATGTACATGCTAGGGTTTATATGTGTAATGAGCCTTTGTGTGTAGAGTATTTGATTCCATAATCAGTAGCATAATTATGATACGATAACCTATCATACCACGTGAATAAATGAAAATGAATTCTATGATGAAAATAGATGATAAAAGGAAGTATTGGCCTTATGGGCATTTTGGTCATTTTGACCTAAGGTGTCTAAGTATAAGAATTGGATCTTAGGTTAGCCTTAGTGGACTATCTAAGTTAACATGGATAATAATACTAATAAAGATTACTTAATAATAATAGGAGTAAATAAAAATGAATAAGTATGTGATTAATGTGTTTCTCGTGGTCACTTTAATTAAGACACTAATAATTAAATTGGAAGACTTCGAGATCGGGAATGGTTGTTGTTCAGGGGTCGCTACCCTAAATACTTGGTTTAGCTCACACTTATTCTAGATTTTGTTGGTGTGGCTTAGTGCCCTAGTGAGGCCCTACATCTTGCTTTATTTAGCTCTATAGACCTACTTAGGGGGTATGCATACTTATAGATTAGGTATCCTTGTCGATAGGGTATTGTGTGCCCTTATGCAATGATGGTACCTTTGCAACGTCAGGTTGATGGTTGGAGGATATTGTGTCACTTGTATGCGGTAATATAATATGTGTACCTTTGTATCTCCGTGTTCATGATCTACCCCTCGAGTTAAAAAAGTGGAATTGATGTATTAATTAAATGAAAAAATGCTAATCATTTAAGTGGAATATTATTGAGCCGGGCCCAAACCGATCCACTGACGAGAATAGTGGATAGGAGCATTTTGTCCAAGAGATTTATTCACCAATAAATAGTAGTGGCCAAGTACATTCTACCTTAGATTTGTATTTTCGATCCACCAACTATAATAGTGGAGGATCCTCAGCTCAATAACCAAACCTTAGATGATAATAAATCATGGAAAATATATTAATCATTTACAGTGGAACACCATGTGAATTGGGGCCAAACCGATCCATTGACGATAATAGTAGCTAGGAGCATTCTGTCTTGGAGACCGATCTACTGACAAATAATAGTGGCCAAGTGCATTTTGTCTGAGAGTGTATTTTCGATCCACCGATTATAATAGTGGGGTTCCTTTACTCACATGGATATAATTCAAGAGATATTTAATTAATAGCTTAAGTCTAGATAATGTTGATATCACCATTATGATTTGTGGTTAGCTTAATTGTGGCCTTGGTGCTTGTCATGGATTAAGTGGTAGTATGTGTTGATGGTATATGGTTGGACACTTGCAACTGTACTACAAAAAGCTTAGCTGGATGCTCTCATGGTAAGTGCTAGAAATGCTAAGTAAATGGCTTTATGATAACTGATTCTCGTGGTGCGAGTACATCCTATTTTGTTGTATTTATTTCTATACATTATGTATGTTATTGTTCTTATGTTTGAATGATGTGTTGCATGTAGGTCCTACATTTTAGTATTGTATAAAGGGTCTCTTTTGTGGGTCCTTATCTACTCAATGGGCAGTGTCCCTTGTAGTTTAGCCCATAGGTATTATTTGAGTTTCCTTTTAAGTTAAGAGTGTAAGGATTATCCATAAAGCTTTAAGGGTTTCTCTTTTAACCTTTATTATTTTCTTTATTTAATAATTTTATTCTTGTAATCATTAATGGTGGATTTTATCCTTCTATAATGTCTTTAATGCGCTACTCTAATTTAAATGTAATTTTGGATTTGTGTAAATTGTGTTATGTCCTTGGTATTGGAAAGGTGGAAGAAAACTAGTCTGGTACTAAGTGTGGCGGTAACATCCCTAAAATTTACTATATTTGCTTCCACTGAAATTTTAATAAAATAAAAATTTTTAATAGTAAATTTTGAGGGTGTTAAATTAGCTATAAAAAATGAAGATGATAGAAGGGAGATCAAGTGATGAATATATGAACTAAGTAACCCTTAGTTCACACACTTGAATCTACCACTTAAGCGGTGCAACACTTAAGATAAAAGACACAAGAATGCTGGCAAATATTTCAACCAAGGAGGTAATTTTTACTTGGCATGAATAAAACTGACCAAAGACCCTTACATTCATTCCCTAGTTGCTCTTATATAGTATTACAATTATGTAATTATAAGACAACCATTTCTAACTAGAATTAAGGGCTAGTTAGAAATCAAACTAGCTAGTTAATACTTGGTTACCTTTTCTAGTTTAATCCTAACCAAACATGGCATTGTTTTTCCCACCCATTTGAAAACGTGCACCATGCTTGGCTGATTTAGTTTGTGTGCAAGTAATTTCCCTATAAGTACAACCTATTACATGATTTAAATAAAAAAAATTGTAACACATAAAGTCAAATTGTAATACCCAAAAAATCCTAAATTAGGAATTATGGAAAAATAATGATTTATTAGAGGAAATTAAGAAAATATACCACTTCATTAAATAAAGAGGAAATTAATTGAGAAAAATAAGGAGAAAATAATAAATAAATTATTTAGAAAATTTTGGACATTTTACTAATTAAAATGGAAGTTAAGGACAATTTATCCAAAATAGCCTAACTAATTTAAAAATGGATTTAATTATTATAATTAAAATAATTATTATTAAAATTAAATATCTAGATTAATTACATAAATAAATAAAGACCAAATAACCATAACCCAACCATTTTATCATTTTCCATTTTCCATTTTCCTTTCCTCCTTTCTTTTCTTTTTCTTTCTTCCTCTACTTTTTTTTCTTCTCATTCCCCCCGGTTGGGCCAGCCCGTCGGCCCAGACCCCCTACCCCTACCCCATCCTGTGCAGCCCAAGCCGCGCGGCCTGCTCCCCCTCGCCCGTCTCCTCTTGGCCAGCAACCGAACCGGCCATCTTCTTTTTTTCTTTTTCCCCCTGGACCGACCGGTCCAATCCTCTTCTTCCCCGACCTGCACCCTGACCTGCAACTCGACTTGCAACCCCGAATCTCGCCGGCAGCCACCAGCCCAGCGCCGACCGTCCTCCCCTGCCCTTCCTTGTCATTTTCTTTCCTCTTTTTGACCCCGACCAAGTCCCTCTCTCCCCTTCCTACGTGCCCACCTTTTTCCCTTTTCTTCTCCCCCTCCTCGATTGCCATGGCAGGACCTGCACCGCTTGCCACCGGTCGGCACCTGCACACCTGGCCCGCTCGTATCTTTCTTCCCTTGTCGTTTTCCCCTCCCAATCGCCTATAAATACCCCCATTGGCAGCCATAATCAGCTCCCTCCTTTGATTTTGCCCCGAAACCCTACCTCTCCGCCGCCTCAAAAAGACGGGCTTTTTGCCGCCACTGGTGACCGCCTCCGCCACCTCTGCCCACCGTTATCATCCTTGCACCTCCCTCGAAAAACCAAGCCACCACCACCCTCCGCCTTGCCCTGCACGTGCCGCCTTAGCCGTGCCAAGTTCCCATCCCGAAACCACCACCTTCAGCCATCGCCGCCCCTTGCACCGCCTTCCGCCGCCAATTCCGCCTCTGCCAACACCTCCACCACCCTCCAAAAAGTCCAGCAGACCCTCCCCTACCTCCCCACAACTTCATCTCCCCCTGCCTCCCTCTCCTTCTACCTCCCCCTTATTCCACCTCTCTCCACCACCCTCGGCCGCCGCGCCAACCACCGCGCGCCGCCGCCCCTTGCCACGCCACCACCCTCATTCCACTCCCCTTCACCTGCTGATTCTTCCCGCACCTCAAACTTCTCCTTTCCTCCTTTCCTCCTCCCATCTAACCTCTACCTTAATCTTTCCCTCTCTTCTCCTCCTCCACCCCTGCCGCCATCGCCGCCACGCGCCGCCGCTGGACCACCACCGACGCTAGGTGGTCTTCCACTCATCCCAAACCTTAACCTTTCTTTTATATAGCTACTACTAAGTTTAACTAATATTAATGTTATTATACTTATTATCATCATTATTATTATTCCTTTTATTATTATTATTAGTATTACTTTTATTATTATTATTATTATTATTATTACTAATATTATTATCTCTGTTATTAAAGTTATCATTTTTACCAACACCATCATCCCTTCGAACCTTAGCTTCTATTATACTTAACTTTAGTGTTATTATTATAACTATTAGTATTAACATTATTATTATTATTATTATTATCACTATTATCATTATTATGGTTATTATTATTATTGCTTAACCTTACTTGGTTGTATTATTGTTATCATTATTATTACTATTATTATTATTATTATTTTTATTACTACTACTATTATTATTATTATCATTATACTTAACACATTATCACTATTGTTAATAGTAATACTACTTTTATTATTATCTATGTTATTTAACTCAAAGTGGCGAATATAATGTTATTGTTAAAAATGAAGAGTACTTGAACCTTATTACCATATCACTTAACATTAACCCTAACCTCATTACTAGGACACTATTATTAGCTATCACTATTATTACTACTATCACTACCTTATTATTGTAACCAAAAGCATTTGAACCCTTGTATTATTCAAGAATATACAACTATTATCATTATCACCCTTAGGAATAGTTACTTGTAATATTGTGACCTTATAATATTACTATTTCAAATATAACACCATTAATAGACTTGGCCTTAAAACGCTAGGGTTCTATCACTAGATATTAGTGTCACTATTTTATTAATACTAACACTATTTTTCTATAGCTAGCATAAACCCTATTACTACAAGATTAGAACTAATGGGTTTAATAAAATAAGTGTAACAATAAGTATAAAAAATAAATATATTTTGACTACTAATATGGTATTAATGACTGCATGGTGGTATTAATGGCTTATGGTGATATTAGGGTTTGCATGGTGGTATTAGGGTTTGTATGGTGGTATTAATGATTGCATGGTGGTATTAATGGCTTATGGTGGTATTAGGGTTTGCATGGTGGTGTTATGGTTAGTGTGGTAGCATTAAGTTTTGTATGTGGTATTAATGACTGCATGGTGATATTAATGGCTTATGGTGGTATTAGGGTTTGCATGGTGGTGTTGTGGTTTGTGTGGTGGTATTAATGTTTGTATGGTGGTATTAGGGTTTGCATGGTGGAGTTAGGGTTTTGCATGGGAGTTAATGATTGTATGGGATTTAGGGTTTGTGTAAAAAGTTCGAGGGGTTGCATGGGATGTGTAACGTTTGCGTGAGAGCAAAATTTACGTATGAAAGGTCGATTTGGGACGTAAGGGAGGTAATGCAAGCATTATTTAGGTGCTTAACTGTTTTGGACGGAAAATAGTACGTGGAGTAGTATAAGGGTATGGAGGAGACATAATTAGGGTTTTGGAGTGATTAACTCTGGGTCGTTGTGATTGAGTAGGGTTGGAGTAGCTAATTGCGATTTTCTGAGGATAATTAAGGTTTGGGATGGCTAAGTATGGTTGTTATGGTGAAATAGGGTTAAGAGTGGTTAACCATGGTTGGGTGTGGACAATTAGGGTTGGTTATGGCTGCTTAGAGTTGTTTGGTGTTAACATGTGTATTATCGATTAAAGTGTGGTTATGAATGTGGAATTTTATTGTTTGTGATGTGTAAAGCATAAAGAGGATGATTTATGCATATCTATGGTGAAAATCTTTTGAATAAGATATGTTAAGACACTAACCACTTATAGAGAAAGATGTTGAGCCGGACCCAGACCGGTCCATCGGCAAATAATAGTGGCAGGGTATGTTACCCTCGTGACCGGTCCACCGGCTATAATAGTGGCAGGGCTTGGCCCTCATGATCGTTCCACCAGCTATAATAGTGGGGGATTCCGTGCTCAATAAACTAATCAGAATAATGATGAGACATGGGAAAGATACAAACATTTATAGTGGAACACCTTGTGAGTCGGGGCTAGACCGGTCCACCGGCTATAATAGTGGCAGGGCATGGCCCTCGTGACCGTTCCACCAGCTATAATAGTGGGGTTCCGGCACTCACATGGATTATTAAAGAATATGTGTGGAGTGAATATATTATGAATGAGAATAAAGAATAAGTCACCAAAAAAGTATTCAGGCCTTATCTTGTGCGTTATCGCATGTTGTCTATATGATTGTGCTATGTGTGTTATGTGGTATGATTGTATGCTTGGCCTTAGCGCACCTGCGCCCTTACTTAGTATTGGACCCGTACTGATACTACATTGATTGAATGGGTCCTGTGATGATCCACCGATGGTGGGGAGCAGACCTCCTATGCAGGTTTGATCGGTTACTAATTTGGGGTGGAAGGCTTGACTTGAGTGAGTAGGCGATCCGGATATTGGTCCCTTGGGATCTGTTTTATTTAGCTATATTTTGTACTATGCTTCTTGCTTTGAAACCGTACTTTTAAGTGTATTCCTAAACGATATCCTAACTGGTGTTGACTCGTGTTTTCGTGAACGATTTATGTTAACTATGAACCTATGTTTTGATGATTCTTACTTAACGATTGTTTAGTTTAGCCTTAGCACTTAGTATCGGAACGGTAGGAGTGAACCGGTCTGGTATTGAGTGTGGCGGTAATACCCCCAAGTTTACGGTTTTAATTCTTTCGCTTCCGCTAAACCTTTAGATTTAAGTGAAATTTTTCAGTAGTAAATTTGGGGGTGTTACACAAACTGTGAAGGAGGCTTCCATAATATAAAATGGTGATTACAAGATTTCAAAAAGTGGTCGTGATTCTTCACTTGTAGGCCACTAACTTATTCTTCCACTTTTGGCATTGATGGCTCTAAAAAAGGGCCAACTCTGGCATGTTGCAGTCTAGATAAAAAGGTGATAGCTAGGGATTTTTATAGGCTAGAAAAGGTGGTAAGGAGGGTGGTTTTGTAAGCTGGAAAAGTGGTAGGGTGGGCATGTGCTTTTGACCTATAGGAGCAATAAAAAAAAGGAGGCATTGGGGAAGAAAAGGTGGCTGGAAAATGGCTACGAAGTGGTTGCATTTTTAGGGTAGCTGGGGTGAGTTTTGTATGGCTTGTACATGACTCATGCATGGATTGTACATGACTCATGCATGGCTTGATTTTTATGTGGAAGGTGGCATATTTTTGGGCTGCATTTGGTTGTTCATAAATAAGCATAAAATAGAAGAGGTTAGGAAGGGAAAATGATGGGAGGGTAATTTAGTGGAACCCTTTCCAATTTAGAAGAATTTTTGGGTCTTCTAATTTTGAGAGGAGAGCTGGTAATGTTGGATTAGGTGAAGGGGATGCTCTTATATCACCCCAAGTCAACCCATATAAGTTACAATGGTTGAATAATGGCAATATTTTAGAAGTAACCAATCAAGTTCTTGTGCCCTTTTCCATTGGAAAAACTTACCATGATCAAGTCTTGTGTGATGAAGTCCCAAGGGATGCATGCCACTCGCTTTTGGGGTGCCCTTAGCAATATGATAGGCATGTGACTCATGGAGGGAGGAAGAACACCTACACTTTCAAGTATGCTAAAAAGAACATCATCCTAACACCCTTGAAGATACAACCGATCATGGGAGGAGGTGCCCCTAATTGTCAAAAGTCTTTACTCATGGATGAAAAACATGTAACTAGGGCTTTAGCTAAGGGGAAATTGTTGTATTTGTTATTTTTAGTCGGCGTGAATGAGGGGGAGAAACTTGTGGACCCTCAGTTAAGAGTTTTGTTAAATAAGGATGTATTTCCAAAAGACCTACCCCCATACGAGGCATAAAGCACCAAATAGATTTGTATCTAGTGCCGCCTTACCTAATAGACTACCTATCGTTGTAATCCTAAAGAAGACATGGAGCTTCATAAACAAGTAGAAGAACTACTAACCAAGGGATTGATAAGATAATCCTTTAGACCTTTTGTGTTATCGGCTTTGCTAGTACCAAAGAAGAATGGATCTATGAGAATGTGTGTCAATAATAGAGTTATCAACAATATGACCATCAAGTATAGGTATCCCATACCTATACTTGATGACTTGCTTGATTGTTTGCATGGTGCTTCTCTTTTTTTCAAAATTGATCTTCGTGGCGGTTACTACCAAATTTGAATGAAGAAAGACAATGAGCGGAAAAATACATTTAAAACTAAAAATGGGTTGTATGAATGGATGGTAATGCCCTTCAAGTTATCAAATGCTCCTAGTACTTTCATGAGACCTATGAATGAGGTACTTGGCCATTCATTATGAAATTTGTTGTAGTTTTTTTTACAACAATCTTGTGTATAGTCCAAATGAGGAAGAACATGTAAAACATCTTGACCTGTATTCCTTGCCCTTAAAAACAACAAATTGTACTCCAAGCTAGAAAAGTGCAAGTTATTTGTAACTAGAGCTACTTTTCTAGGCTTTATTGTATTTAAGGATGGGATATCCATGAAAGAGACCAAGATTGAAGCCGTCAAAACTTGGTCGACCTCAAGCAGCTTGACTTAAGGCCCTTCCACGGACTTACTTCCTTCTATCGAAGATTCATCAAGGGATTTAGTCAAATACCCCAAAACCCTAATTTTAGAAATTATGGCCAAATAAGCATTTAATAGGGAAATTAGTTAAATAAATTATTTTATTAAAATAAAAAGAGATTAATTAGGGTAAATCAAGAAGAAAATAATAAATAATCTAATTAGGAAAAATTTGGGTGTTCTGCTAATTAAAATAAAATTTAGGAAAAATCTTTTAAAATCTCAAATTAGCCTAAAAAGGAAATTAAATATTATTTTATTAAAATATTATTATTTTTATATATCTCAAAATATCAAAATATTCCAAATACCCCAACCAACTTATTTTTCCTTTTCCTTTTTCTTTTCTTTTCTTTTTCTCCTTCTTTTCCCTTTTTCTTTCTTTCTTTCCTTTCTCCTTTTCTTTTTCTTCTTCCCGATTGGGCCTATCTCCCCCTATGGCCCAACTTTGCTCTTCCTTTTTTCTCCTTCGGTGTGGCCCAGATCTATAAGTCGCGTTTCATTTTTTTCCCTAGTTGTCGACCGGTCCACCTCCATTTCCTTTCTTTTCCCGAACCACCTGATCCACTCCCCTCCTTCTTCTTCCTTCTTCTTCCTCCCCCTTCGACCTACA
Source organism: Tamarix austromongolica (assembly GCA_039764185.1). Lineage (NCBI taxonomy): Eukaryota > Viridiplantae > Streptophyta > Magnoliopsida > Caryophyllales > Tamaricaceae > Tamarix > Tamarix austromongolica. Next base: position 119,464,433 of record CM077809.1, on the reverse strand, counting down.
ACCTCCCCTACCTACACCATAAATCTCATCACAACCACATCGCTGACTGGCCATCTCTCCTCTCTCTTCCTTGCTGAATTGCCTACCGTTTGACCCAACCAACCCTCCTTCCTTCTCACACGCCATTTCTTTCTCCCTGGCCGATCACACCTTGCCACAAACAAGCTTACAACGGCCTACGATCACCGGCTAGTGAGCCTTAACCTACCTGCCCCTATTCTCTCATTTCCCCTTTGACCTTATCCCGCTCCAACTAGCCTATAAATACCACATACGCAGCCTTGATCGAGCTTTTGACTTCACACCCCAGAAAAATCCCTCTAGTGTGCCACCACCCTTTCAAACTCCCTTGCTGTCGCCGTCGCTCAGCGCCACCGCTTGAGCCACCCACATCACCATTCCCTGCATCACCCTCTACCAAACTACGCCACCCTCTACCCTTGATTTTCCTTGCATGAGCCACCTCGGCTATGCAAAGTTTCCTTGCCACCTTTGACCGCACCACCACCCTCATTCCAACCCTTTTAACTTGGGAAACCTTAGCCAACCCAACTTCCACTCTCATTCCCCCTATCCTATTCCCAACACTCAACTATCTCTCTTTTTTCCTTTTTTTCCTACCACCGCTGCTGCCACCGTGCACCGCTGCTGGTGGAGCCAGTCACCACCAACCCTAGGTGGTACCCTAAACTCTTTCAACCCTTAAATCCTAATTATGCAAGCTTTATTCATTTAATTGTATTATATTATTATTATTAGTATTGTTGTTTTTGTTGTTGTTATTATTATTATTAAGGGTTGAGACCCAATTTTATCATTAATTCAATTAGTATCATCATCATCATCATCATCATCATCATCATCATCATCATCATTATTATTATTATTATTATTATGAAGGTTTAAAACCCTATTTCACATTATTTCGATTTATACCATTATTATTATTATTATTATTATTATTATTATTATTATTAGTATCACTATTACTATTATGGTAGAAATATTCAAACCCTTATATTATCATCATTTAAATATTACTATTATTACTATTATCCTTAGAAATATTAGTATTTTGTTAGTGTTACTATTATTATATTATTATTTTATCCCTAACCCTATTATTAGTCTTAACCTTATAAATACTAGGGTTTCTATTATTAATATTGTTATTTTTGCTATAACTAGTGTTAGTACTGTTAGTAGGGGAAATAAAGCTATTAGAATTAATAATATAAATATGGCTATAAATATTATTAAAAACCCTATTTTCACTTATAAAGTTTCCTTTAATAATAGTAATCCTAATCATTAGTTTTTCCCTCTTATTGGTGATCGCAGTCAAAATCCTAAGGAGGCATAGGAGTGCATTCCAAGACCGGTGACATACTAAGTAAGGGTGTAGCTAAGGTCTTATGTGTGCTATATATGTTTTATATGCCTTGGATGCCATGTTTAATGATATGTTATATATCTTGTGCTATTAATTTAACTGATTTATGTGTAGCGTAGCTTGGAGTTGAGGTATACTCATGTGTTATTTTATTGCATGTGAATAAAATGTATATGCTGTGATTATGATATGATGTGTTATGGCCCTTTAGGACATGCATGCTAGGATAAGTAATGCGATGGTATAGGGTAAAAGGATGAAAAAAGAAAATGGGGAAGTAAGTTGACCAAAGGGAAATAAGTTGAACAAGGAATGTGGGTTTGACCTAAATATTTCATGATTCATGAGTGGAAGAATAAAAGGGAACTTAAAGCAAAATAAAGTGGATGAACTTTGCATGGAAGAATCTAGGGTTTTGCATGGGAGAATCTAGGGTTTGCATGTGAGTTTTAGGATTTTGTATGAAAAACTTAGAGGGTTTGCATGGGATGGATAAAACCTGCATGGGGTAAATTTTATGTATGGAAAGTTGATTTGGGGTGTGAGGGAGGTAATGGAAGAGTTTTTTGGGTGATTGGAGGATTTGGGTGAAAAATAGTACGTGAGACAATATAAAGGTGTACAGAAGACCAAGTTAGGGTTTGGGAGGAAACCTTAATATGAGAAGGTGGTAAAAAGAAAAAAATAAATTAGGGTGAGTAGAGTATGAGATGATGATGGAAGATTATCATGTGAAGGATGATGATGGGTAGTATGGGAAAATAAGAGGGGAAGTTGAGAAATGGAGGGGTGACATGTGAAAATGAGGATGCTAGGGTTTGGCATAGCCAACAAGGGTTTGGTGTAGCCATGCAGGTTTTCGTATTCACACATGTACTTGGGGAGTAAAGTGAGATGATGAGGGTCGAATCCAGGGGTTGTGATGTGTAGGGTATTAAAATAATTTGGGTTGTATAAGGTAGAAAAGGATGGGCCACATAGGCCCAAATTAGGGTTTCTAGAGAAAACCCTAAGGTAAGATAGTGAGTGGGCTTGGAGGTGTAAGGTAGTGAGCCTTGACCCACACACTTAAGAGTTGGGTTTCTAGTGTGAGTTAGGGTAAGGAAGAAAGGATGTTGGGGCAAGTTAGAAGGTGCAGGAGTCTCAAGATATAGGGCAGGACCTCTTGGAGGATATGCATAGAGGGAGTTAGTCATACATGTCTGGGATGAAACTTTTGAATAAGACACGGTAAAACATTAATCATATAAAGTGGAAGATTATTGAGCTGGGCCTAGACCGATCCACCGTCATATAATAGTGGTTAGGTGCATTCTGCTCTATAAGTGATTGATCCACTGGCTATTAATAGTAGTTAGGTGCGTTCTGCATTATAAATGACCATTCCAATGGCTATAATAGTGGGAGATTTCGAGCTCAATAAACCAAATCCTAAGTTTGATAAGACACATAAAAGACACTAAGTACTTATAGTGGAATACCATAAAAGTCGGGGCCAGACCTATCCGCAGGCATATAAAAGTGGTTAGATGTGTTTTGTCCTATGAGTGGCCACTCCACCAGCTATAATAGTGGTTAGGTGCGTTCTGCCTTATAAGTGACCGATCCGCCAGCTATATTAGTGGGGTTCCCGTACTCGCATGGACTGATAAAAAACATGGTGTGAAATGAGTACTGATTAGAGATTAATAATTAATTTATTTAGACTATAATATGGCATTTATTTATTTATCTAAAGTGATCGTATACTGTTATGTTATTCGGCTTGGATTATGTGCTTTTGTATGTTGGCCTTAGTGTACGGTCACCTTACTCAGTACGTAGCATACCGACCACCCATTTCATGGGTGCTACTCATTCCCACAAAGAGAAGGCCCCTCTAACTTTGTGTAGGTTGGTGATACCTTTTTCGATGCCTTCAATGTTCATAGGGCATTAGGCGAGGTTAAGTGCTAAGTATGGACTTGGCACGAATATCGAGAGTGGTGTGGCCGGATTTCTCTTTATGACTTTCTATTTTTTTTTGGGGTTTCTTAGAGTTAATTTTTACTGTTTGCAAACCTTATTCCTTTTAAAGAACTTTGACTATATACTCTAGATTATGACTCCTATCTCCCATCACTTCATATATGAAGAAAGGAGAGTTCAAGGGAACAGGGGCTGCTCTAGAGGCTTTTGAAGAGATCAAGACCAATCTAGGAGAAGCACCCATATTGGCCTTTCCATACTTTCAAAAACCATTTGAATTAGAGTGTGATGCTATCGGAGTAGGCATAGGGGGTGATCCTCATCCAAGAAGGAAAACTTGTGGCCTATCTTAGAAAAAAGTTCAATGGGTCTCACATGAAATATAACATGCATGATAAATAACTTTATGCACTTGTAAGGTCCTTGGATCATTGGTCACATTACCTAAGGTCCCAAAAATTTTTATTACACATTGATCACGAGTCACTCCGGTACATCAACTGCAAACACAAGCTCAACCCTATACATACTCGGTGGGTAGAGTTCCTACAATCCTTTTCATTTGTAGCTAAACATAAGAGTAGTAAGACTAATGTTGTAACTAACACACTCTCTAGGAGATATTGTATGCTTTACCTACTAAAGGCTGGAATCCTAGGGTTTAGTTGCATTAAGGAACTTTACCGAGAGGATGAAGACTTCAGAATCTACTTTAGAGACCCAAACTAGGTTAAAGATTCATTCACACAACAAGACTGGTTTCTCTTCAAAAATAACAAGCTATGTGTACCCTAAAGCCTCGTTCAAGAACTACTCATCTTACAGGTACATAGTGGAGGTCTTTTAGGACACTTTGGCATTAACAAGATAGTGGATGTACTCCAAGAACACTTCTTTTTTACTACAATGGTAGGGGATATACAAGGTATAGTGGTGAGATGTGCTACATGCCAAAAGTCTATAAGTCATTTCCATTAGGGTTTGTATACTCCCCTCGTTCCCCACCACCCATGGGACCATGTCAACATGTATTTTATTATAGCATTGGCTCAAACGCATAGGCAACATAATGCTATAATGGTGATGGGAAATCTCTCTAAGATGGCTCATTTCATCGCTTGCTATAAAACGAATGATGCCTCTTGTATAACCGATCTTGTCTTCAAATAAATAGTTAGGCTACATGGTATAACCCAAATCCATTATTTTAAATAGGGATACCAAGTTCCTCAGCTATTTTTGGAAGACATTGTGGAGGTTAATCGATACAAAACTTCTCTTTAATAGCACCTACCATCTACAAACCGATGGCCAAAATGAAGTAACAAACTGCACCCTCACTATGATCCTCTGAAGCTTGGTCCACAAATCCTTACGGTATTGGGACATCAAACGTAGCTTCGCCAAATTTGCATACAATAGTTCCCCGACATATTCCTAATGCATATGCTAAAAAAGTTGGCACATGTTTAATGAAAGATGGTGGCTTATGGGATAATTGACCATCGAAAGTTAAAATGGAGAAAAAAGATGAGCAATATGATAATATTTTATTTAAGGTAGACAAAGAACAAACACTCACAACTACTACTCAAGGTTTCAACACTTGATATAAAAGTTATGAGATTTTTCACTCAAAATAAAGTTTTCACTCAACTTTGTAGAGGGGGACATAGGGAGCTCAAAAATCTGATTTGTAATTTAAGGAGGTACTGTGTTGTATTGTGTTGAGGCTATCCATATTTATAGTGGCAGCCGTGGTTAAAAAAAGTCCATTATACTCATCCCCCTTACCCACCTAGTTACATTCCAACAATTATTTAGTATCTAGTTATCTAATACAAGCTAACAACTAGTTAGATGAGAACTAAAATGAGGTAAGTCAATGTGTGGTATTTTAACAGCCATACCCCAACATGGAGCCCCTTATATGCTAAAAGCATAGGTAATAAATAAGAGTGAAAATCACTTAAGCATCCCCCATACCTAATCAATAATCTCCCATGCTTAGCCAATTAAAATAATCTAATTTGTTGATTTGGCTGACTTTCTTCACCTACTCCACCATCTAATTGTCCTCCTTTTTCTTTTCTCTCTCTTTTTTTATTTCAATTTTCAAAATCAGCCTTGGGCTTGGGTTGATTTGGCTTCTTAGGTAGAAAAATACTTGGAAATAGTAATAAAATAGCCGATTGGCCTTAGGCTTGATGTGGCATCATAGTTGGTTGGGCTTGGGTTGGATAAGCTACCATAATTGGTTGTGTTTGGGCTGAATGTGCCACCATGCATGCATGAGCTGGTACTTCCACTTATTTCTCATATTCAGCTAATTAATTTCATCCAAGTTAAGAGTGTTTTGTGATCCCCTAACTTAGAAAAATTAATTAGTGAAATATTATTATGAGATTCTCCTACATCAACTCCACTGGGTGTTCCTCATTCAAGGTTGTTTATGGGTTGAATCCCACTTCTCCCATAGACTTCCTACTACTCCCAACAGCTAAAATAATGAGTTTTGAAGCTTATGATCGAGCTAAAAAAATGAAAAGACTTCACGAGTAAGTAAGGTAACAAATTGAGAAGTGAACGAAATAAATAAAACAAGGACTATAAACAACATTTGTACTAACTTGAATATTTAGTTTGGCTTCACCTACACAAAAAGCAATTTCCCACAAGAAGAAAGAACAAGTTAATTCCAAGGGGTGATGGACCATATATAGTATTGGAAAAGATAAGAGATAATGCTTATAAATTCGAGTTACCGCAATATATGGGAAACATCTTCAACACCTTCAATGTAAGAGACTTACTTTCCTACACCCACAATGAACCTTTTGATTTGATTGAGGAACCTTTTTCATAGAGAGAGAATGATGCAAAAGCATCTTGTAATACCCCCAAAATTTCGAAAACCTATATTTTAATAAATTACTTTTATTTGGAATAGAATTGCTTTTAGATTATTTATTTTCATTATTTTATGGATTTTAGAGTATGTAAATTTGGATAAGAGTATTTAATAAATTAAAAATAAATAATTTGCTATTTATCATATTGTTTTATTTAAATAATTTTCCAAAACTAATATTTTACCAACTTTATCCTTTTTAAACTAATATATTAGATTATAATAAATTAAATTATTAAATTAAATAAATTATCAAGAATATTACATTTTATGATTTATAAAATTAATTTAATTTATTTCCCCTATTTTCCCATTTTTCCTTTTTCTTTTCCTCCTCCTTTTCTCCTTTTCTTCTTTCTTCTCTTTTCCTTTTTCTCCCCCTTGGGCCGCCCGCCCGGCCTGCTCTCCCCTATCCCCCGCGCGTTGGGCCTTCGGCTCGTCTCCCCCTTCTCTCCCTCGCTCGCACGCCCGTCTCCCCAGCCCGCCTCCTTCCTTTATTTTTTTCCCCTGGACCGGCCGGCTCCCTCCTTTTCTGCGCCGGTCCAAGCCGCCCCGTCCCTTTCTTCTTCTTCCCTTCTTCGACCTCCCACGCCCGACCACCTGCACCTTCGACGCCATGCCCGCTGCCACCGACTGCCACCCTACAGCTCCCGTGCCTTCCTCCCTCTCCCTCTCTCTCTTCCCCCGTCGTTTTCTTTCTTCTTTGAGCCAAACCGGCCCTGGACCACAGCCCCGCATGCCTCTCCCCTTTCCTTCTTCTTCCCCTCCTTTCTCCCTGCCAACCGACAACCCTGCCACCACTGCAGCACCGCCGGCCAGCCCTGCCCCCTCTCTTCTCCCTCTTCTTTTCTTTAGCTCCCAAGCCCTTCATTCCCACATTTTTTGAGCCTAATATCCCTCCCCCGAGCTCTCCCTTCTCTCCTCCTTTCTTCCCCATCCTTTTCTTTTTTTTTCTTCTCACTGCCACCCGCTGCCGCTCGAACCACCAAGCCCAGCCCTGCGCCGCCTTCTGCCACCGCCTACTACCACCCTGCACCCCCACACAGCCCCTTCGAGCCCCGCACTTCCCCTTTTCTCCTCCTCTTCCTTTTTCTTCCCAGCTTTTCCCCTTATCGCCAAGCCACCTGCAACCGCCTCTACCGCCGCCGTCCGGCCACCTCTGCCGCCACCCAACCCACCGTTCGACACCCTGCAACCCCCTCTACAACCGCCATCCATTAGTTAGTCGAAAAAAACCCTTGAACCCCTCCATTTCTCCCTCCACTTTTCCTTCCTTCACAGCCTTTTCCCTCGACCCTTCTCGGCAGCCGACCTTCGCCGCCTCTCCGCCGCCATCTCCGCCGCCTTGAGCCGCCTCGAAACCACCCTTAGCCTCCACCTACACCCCCTCTACACTCCTGCACCATTCCCCTGCCTTAGAACCTCCCCTAACCACCCTCTTTTCTAGCCTAAAGACCCTAACCCAAAAATGATGAATCTTGCTTCCTTCACCCCTCTTCCAGCCTTTGCCCCTCTCTTTTCTGCATGAAACTCACGCTGCTCATGCAGCGTGAGCTCTTCCATTTATTTTGAAAATTTCTTGGGTAAATTTTAAGGTAAAATGGTATTTTATGTTAAGTGTTTTATTATTTAAAATTTATAAAGTTTTATGCTTTGGTTCTTATTTCTAACATAAGTATGATGGACATTATTTTTAGGTGTTGAGTTGCTAATTATGCTTGGTAAGATTTCATATTTTGCGGGATTAAGGTAACCGTTAATCCTCCCTTAAATATATGAAAAACACATGCTAGCACATTTAGGGTTTAGTATGATTTTATGCATGGTTTGTATGCTTAGCATGATATGTTTATGGTTTCTTATATTGTTTGTTAAAAAGAAATAGCATGATAAATTTTGTGCCATATGTAGGTATGTTAATTAAGGAAGGAGTTGGAATATGGATAGAAATGTTAAACACTTGATATGATGTACCATGTTGCTAATGCATGAATGATGTATTGTTTAAGGGTATTTTAGTAATTATGCTTATGAGGTATATAAATCAATGTGTGTAGTTGCTAATGAGTATTATGTTGAAAAAATGACAAGTTGGTGGACTTAGATGATAAGAATGAAGTATTAATATCATTATTTTATGTAGTGTTAGTAAATTCATAAAAATGGTGAATAAAGGGGTTGAGTGGAAATTTTATAAGTGGAAAGGGTATTTCGGTAATTTTTGAGATAAAAGAATAATATGGAAATTTTATGATTAAATGGTCAAATGATAATTTACAAGTAAAGGATAAAATTGTAAGTGTGAGAAAGAAGGGTAAAATGATAATTTTGGAAGTAGGGGTAAAATAGTAATTTTGGATGAAGGAGGGCACTATGGTAATTTTTAGAGGTAAAGGGGCAAAATCGTAATTTCATAAGTAAAGGGGTAATATGGTAAATTGGAAAAGAAGGGCAAAATGGTAATTATGTAAGGAAAGATAAAGATGGTAATCTTGGGTGTAAAAGGGTAAAATAGTAATTTGTAAAGTAAAAGATGTATGGTGGTAATTTTCATAAATAAAAGGATATTATGGTAAAATTGGATGTAAAGGGTAAAATGGTAATTTTGTAAATGAAAGGATATTATGGTAAACTTGGGAGTAAGGGGTAACTTGGTAATTATGATAACGACAAAAGATAATTTAGCAATTAAATTATGATTGTAGAAGGGCAATTGGATAAGTATGATACTATAGAAGGGTAATTTGGTAAATTAACCAATTAAAGGGCATTATGGTAATTTTAATAATGGAGAAGGGTAATATAGTAAATTTGATTATGAAAAAGGGTAAATTAATATTGGTAATTACGAAGAAGAGTAATTTGGGATTTGTGATAATTAAAAAGGGTAAATGACAATTAAAATAATTGAGAGGGGTAAAATGGTAATTACGATAAAGGAGAAGGGCAATTTGGTAATTTGTTCAACTAAAGGGGCAATTTGGTAATTTAGCCGATAAAAGGGTAAAGTGATAATTGTTTAACCAACTAAAGGGGCAAAATAGTAATCATGATAATGAAGGAGGGTAATTTAGTAATTTATCCAACTCAAGGGCAATTTAGTAATTATAACAAGGGAGAAGGGCGATCTGGTAATATAACCAACCAAAAGGGAAATATGATAAGTGTAGTAATTATGAGGGGTGAATGGTGATCTAAAAAGTGTATGAGATAATTTGGTAATCTAAATTGGACAAAGGGTAATTTGGTAATTATGCAACCTTAAGGGTAATGTGGTAATTTATCAAGTAAGGAATGGATACTTAACAATTATATAAGTAAAGGGCAAATGATTAGTTTATACCTAACACGTCCTTGATATTGTGGAACATTAATATGATTAAATAATGTTGATTAGCCAAGTAAGAGTATCTAATGATTAGTATGACCTTGATGGTTTCTCTGTGACATCCTGGATAATCCTCTAAATAAGAAACGATTAATGAGATCGAAACGATTGAAAGTGAATAAGTATTGGATTATCGTGCTTTATGTGATCACCTTAATTAAGACACTATTACATAAAGTGAAAGACCTCGAGATCGGGAATGGTGACTCCTTAGGGGTCGCTACCCTAAGGACGTGGTTTAGTCCACGATTATTCTGGTATTTGCTGGTGTGCCTTTGTGCCCCATCCAGGCCCTATATCTTACTCTTCCTAGCTCTACGGACCTAGTTAGGGGGTATGCATACTTATGGATTAGGTGTCCTTGTCGGTAGGGTACTGAGTTAGCTTTATGCACCAGTACGACTAGGGTACCTTTGCGTCCTTGGGTTCATGGTTGAAGGGTACTAAGTCGCTGATATGCACCGGTACGACCGGTGTACCTTTGTGTCTCGGGTTATCGATCTCCCATTCGAGGCAAATAAATATGATTGATGTGCTGATTAAAGAAAGGAAATACACTATAATTGAAAGTGGAATATTAATGAGCTGGGCCTAGTGATTTATGATATTGCGTACCGGTCCACCGGTTATAATAGTGGTCCAGGAGCGTGTTGCCCTGGTATGTGATTATGAGTACCGGTCCACCGGTTATAATAGTGGTCCAGGAGCGTGTTGCCCTGGTGTGTGATTATGAGTACCGGTCCACCGGTTATAATAGTGGCTAGGAGCGTTGTGCCCTGGATGATGATTTTTTATATATTCCGGTCCACCGGCTAAAATAGTGGGGGTCCCGAGCTCAATAAAATCAGTTATGTATGTGAATAAGATTATGGAAAAATACTAATCACTTATAGTGGAACACCATGTGAGTCGGGGCCAGACCGGTCCACCGGCAAATAATAGTGGTCAGGTGCGTTCTGCCCTGTGTGTTTATCTTCCGGTCCACCGGCAATAATAGTGGTCAGAGGCGTTCTGCCCTGTGTGTTGACTTCCGGTCCACCGGCTATAATAGTGGGGTTCTCGTACTCACATGGATATAAAATATGATATTGATGGATTAATGACAGAATAATGGCTTAAGGCCCAAAGTATCAATCGTGACTTATAAAGTATTGTGTTTGTCATTGTTATGTATGCACCTCATTATTTATATGTGTGTGGCTTGCATTGTGTGCCGTATGCGGGCCTATCTTTAAGTGTGGTATTAAAGGGTTACTCAGTACCGTAGTACTGAAGGGATTACCTTTATGGGGCCCCTGCCTATTCAATGGGCAGTGTCCTTGCAGGTATTTTCAGGTGCTACTCAAGTGGATTACGGGAAGGAGAGTAAGGAATTTTCCGGTATCGTTGGCTTTTTCTCTTTCTCATCTAAATTCTCGGTTTTAAATGTTAACGTTGTTAAAGTAGCCACCATTGGTGGATTTTATTCCTGAAAACGATTTGATGCGCTACTCTGATTTAAATATGTTGAAGTTCTTGCAATTTACTCTGATTTATGCATGTTGAATGTCTTTCGAATTGTATTTCATTTTCTTAGCCTTAGCACTTGGTACTGGAACGGTATGAGTGAACCGGTCTGGTACTAAGTGTGGCGGTAATACTCCCAAAGTTCACATTTTATTTATCTGCTTCCGCCAATTATCTTTTAATAAAACGAAATTTTTCAGTAGTGAATTTTGGGGGTGTTACACATCTCCTTCACAAAATCCATGATTAACTACTCTTTTCCCCAAACTAGAAGACCTAAAAATTCTTCTAAGTTGGGAGGGATTTCACTAAACTATCTTCTCATTTTCACACGTCCAAGGGAGCCATGAAAGTCATACAACTTACCTTCCTAGCCACTTTCTTTTGGTAGCTCAAATATGAGCAACCCATGAAGCCCATGCCACTCCTCATTTCTCACATCCAAGGGAGCCATGCAAACTTGCCTCCCAACCACCTTCTTTTTTTAGCTAAAATATAAGCCGCTTTGCAGCCAACCATATAACCACACTCCACCCCAAACCTCCACTTGTTTGTGGCTCACCTTTAGACCACAACTTGCAGCCCTCTCTGCCACCACAATCTCCTGCCGACAACATTTGGGTAGGGGACCAAAATGTTAACCTACAAGGAAAAAGAAGGAAGAAAGGCGGAAACCTGCAAGATGCATAATCATAGGCACTTTTGGAGATTTAATCACTCACTTTTTTGCACTTTTAACAGCATTATTTGCAGGTTGTGATTACTTTTTAAATTTGTATTAACTTTAATGATGTAATAGCTTATACTTAGGGTGGCTTACTTGCATCGAACCCACAAATTAGCTAAAGGAAACATGGGCAAACGATTTGGGGTGGGGAAATTCATGCAAGACTAGTTAGAATTAAACTAGGATAGTTGCATGATGGGTAACTAGGTAATTTAAGTCTTAACCAGCTTATACATCTAGTTGGTATTTTGTAACTAAAGGTTTGCACACCTATATAACAAGAAATGGATGAATGAAAGGGTCTTTGGTGTGCCCATCCTCCTCTTTATTTGAGTGAGATACCTCCTTAGTGCATAGCTTGATTGATTTGTGTTCAAGTTCTTGTATCTTGTATCTTAAGTGCTGCATTGCTTAAGTGGTAGATTCAAGTGTATGAACTAAGGGTTACTTAGTTTATATATTCTTCTCATTATATCCCCTCTTTCATTGTCATTTTTGATGGCTCTTGGTAGCCATCAACTTAACTCCTATGTTTAACCCAATTTATATCCACCATGCATATTTACCCTTAGTTTGGATAGTTCATATGATCAAATGCCGCATTCAATCTTTTATAAGTTGAATCAGTATCTTATATTTCTCCTTCTAAATTGTGTGCAGATGCCAATATGAGTGAAGTGGACTACTCTTCACTTCCAGCATCCATTATCGCATCACTTCCTAAGACCAGCTTCCAAGAATAAGCGTCCAATTCCTTGCATTTCTCAATCAATTTCAAAGTGAGATTAATGAGGGCAAAGAAACCAAATATTGTTTCCTCATTCATCCACCTCAAGTGAACATACTTGCAGTTTTCTCGATCCCCCAGTTAAGTATGTGCTCGCATATGAGAGCAAGCATCATTCATTAATTAAACTTGAGGAGATGATTAAAAAAATGTGCAATTCAACGAAACCAGCCCTTTAGTCATGTGAGCAAGAAGCCCTCTTAGTCACAAATACATTGGACCACACGTAAGAAATTAGTTTTTAAAGGGGAAAAAAACAAGTCCGAAAAGAAATGGAGATGATTTTAGTAGTCTTCTACCTCGAGACTTTGGTGACCTAAGCAGATTCTAATCAAGCTTGTCCCACTTAGCTTTCTTTTGAGAGCTTCTTCTATCGTTGGGAGATGAGTTGGATTTGCCTTGATTGATCTTTTGCAAGTTTCTTAGATAGTTCGTTTCAGAAGTCACCTCAGGTTGTTTCCTTTTAAATTCTCCGTCAGAATCATTGTTGGCCATCTTCACATCAAGGCTTTCTGATGCACAATATGGCTTGACCATTTTCTCTTGCCACGACAAAGTCTATAGTTGTCAAGAGGTGTAAGATAACGTGTAAAGAATCGTATTCGTCAAGTAATAAAGCAAATAAAGACGGGTTTGATGTATTATATGATATAAAATAAGGTAATAGTTACTAAAGGTAAGTTCCAATACAAAATATTACGTTTTATGCGCACATTGATTTATTGTGCACACGTTCAGCTGAACCTTACGAGTATAGTAATAATAAGCATGGAGAAATTGTATATGTTACTAGAATTTTTTCTTCAAATTTCTAACATGTTTTCTTTCGTCGATCCATAAAATATTTATCAATGGAGACTTTGTCAGGACAAGATGAGGATTACAACTTACTGTGAATAATAGAACATAAAGCGGATATGCATCAGTTTCAATTCAAATAACTCCTACGATTAGAGCCCAACAGAATAATTTCTTGGATAGCAAGACTAGACAAACATATGGACGTTCAAGGATCGATGTCTTTCTCTACCTTCAATTTTCCTCACAGGAAAGACAAATGCAACAGCAAATGTATCCAACATAGCACACATGAGAGCGGTGAATTATTTTCGTATATAGTTCACATATAATTCACACGATAAACAACTCATTACCACGATGTTGTCTCTCTCCCTTGAAGTAATGAGCCCATCAGCTCATTTTTCACGGTAGATATGTGAGGTTGATTACCTATGTGTGTCCACATCAGTTGGAAGAAGGACACATCAGTAGCAGTACACAAATTAGGAGACAGATAGACTAAGTCATGTATTAGTTATATTCTTATAACTAATTAAAAGTGTGTCGTTTTGTTTCTATGTTTCTATGTGTGTGTATGTATAGCTGTTAATTGGTTCTTTTCTTCGGTAAGTATAAATAGAGGTCTGTATTGGCTGGAAAATACGACAAGGCAGAGAAAAAATCAAGAACAAAGAATGCACACGCATAGAGAGTAAAGGGGAAGGTAGAGAGAGAGAGAGATCAAGAACAGGTTCAAAGTGTTCTTGATGATTGCTTGTAATTGTTGATATATCAAAATCAATAAAGCTAGTATTCTCTTTCTGATTTTGTTACTTTCTTGCATTTGATTCAAGCTTCAATTTTTACAATCTATTTCTCTGATTCTGTGAGGGAGAAGAAAATCGTTTAGTTTTTCCATTGTTTAAACCTTAACAATTGGTATCAGAGCTTGGATAAAGGTCGATGGGTTCTGCAAGGTTTGATATTAACAAGTTTACAGGGAAGAATGATTTTTCAATCTGGCGAGTGAAGATGAAAGCTCTGTTGGTACAACAGGGGCTACATCTAGCATTGGCTGATAAGAAGGTATTGGAGAAGATAGATGAGAAACACAGAATTGAAATCTTGGAGAAGGCGCACAGTACACTAATATTTTGTTTAGGATATAGAGTTGTTAGAGAAGTTTCGAAGGAAACTTCCGCAGCAGCCATATGGACAAAGCTTGAAGCTTTGTATATGACAAAGTCCTTGAAAAAAAGGGCAATACTGAAGCAGCGTCTATATTCTTTCAAGATGCAGCCAGACAGGGTTCTTGAAGACCATTTGGACGAATTCAATAAGATCATAATTGATCTGGAAAATATTGATGTAAAGCTTGAAGAAGAAGACCTGGCTGTGATCTTGTTAAATTCCCTTCCTTTAGATAGATATGAACATTTCATAGATACAATGTTGTATCGATCGGAGGACCTTACCTTGGAGGATGTAGTGACAACACTAACATCTAAGGAGTTGAAGAAACAACAGGTTCAGAAGGAGGGATCACCTGCTGAAGGGTTGTATACTTGGGGGAGGTTTGAAAAGAGGGAAAAGAAGATCAATAGAAGCAGGTCTCAGTCTCAAATCAAGTCAAATAGAAAATGTTTTTACTGCCATAAGAAGGGTCATTACAAGAAAGAATGCCCTGACAGAGAAAAGAAGAGTTTTGGTATAAAGAAAGACAATTCAAGAAAACAAGACTCTGGTGATGTTGATTTGGCTTATGATGGTTATGAAAGTGCTGAAGTTCTTATGGTGTCAACATCACAAAGTTCAGAAGGATGGGTGCTTGACACAGGATGTACATACCATATGTGTCCTGACAGAACCAGGTTTGAAGATTATGAGAAGACACATGGAGGGCATGTTTTGTTAGGAAATAATAAATCATGTCCTGTCGTTGGTGTTGGAAAGATTACTATCAGATCTTTCTCAAGGTCTGGCTTTGTTATGAATAGAGTAAGACACGTACCAGAGTTAAAGAGGAACCTCATATCCCTAGGAACTCTAGATAATGAGGGTTACATCATTAAGGTAGAGCAGGGAGTGTTAAAGGTAACCAGGGGTTCTCTGGTAGTTTTAAAGGGAGTAAAAGAGAATGGATTGTATGTGCTGAATTCGAATTCAGTTCAAGAACTGAATGTATCTTCAAGTATTGTAAAGAGAGAATTTGATGAAGCAATGTTGTGGCATCATAGATTAGCTCATATCAGTGAGAAAGGATTGAAGCTTCTTGAAAGGAAAGGGGTGTTTGGCAAAAACAAGCTTCCTGACCTTCAGTTCTATGAAGATTGTATTTATGGGAAGTCCAACAGACTGAAATTCTCTTCCAGCACACACAAAACCAAAGGTACTCTTGATTATATACATTCTGATCTCTAGGGACCTGCAAGAGTATCTTCCAATGGTGGAGCAAGGTATTTTCTATCTTTGATAGATGATCATTCTAGACGAGTATGGATATACTTATTAAAGGCTAAAGATGAAGCCTTTAATCATTTTAAGAATTGGAAGAAACTGGTTGAAACTCAAACTGGAAGATTGGTAAAAAAGTTAAGAACAGATAATGGTTTAGAGTTCTGTAATGAAGACTTTGATAATTTCTGCCAGGAAAATGGTATTGTAAGGCACTTGACTGTTAAAGGAACTCCACAACAGAATGGTTTGGCAGAAAGAATGAATAGGACTATCATGGAAAGGGTAAGGTGCATGATGATAGTTTCTGGGTTGCCAAACACTTACTGGGCTGAAGCAGCAAAGACTGCTTGTTATCTAATAAATAGATGTCCTTCCAGTGCTATTGATTTTGATACACCAATGGAGAAATGGTGTGGTGAACCTGCTGATTATAGTTTTCTTAAGGTATTTGGATGTGTTTGCTATGCTCATGTAAAAGAAGGAGGCAAACTAGAACTTAGAGCAAGAAAGTGTGTTCTACTAGGTTATCCTGAAGGTACTAAAGGCTATAAGCTTCTGAGTCTGGATGGTAATCATCCCAAAATTTTTGTTAGTAGGGATGTCAGATTCAGGGAGATTGAATTTTACAGAGATCATATGCCTAATGGTCAGCAGAATGAAGATACTGAAAAATTTAATTTTGAGGTGGAGCAAAATGAAGAACAGAACCAAGGAGGAAATGAAATTTTTAATCAAGCTGATTCAGAGTCAAATTGTGAAGATAATACAGAGGCCCAAATGAGTTTATCACAATACCAACTAGCAAGAGATAGGAAAAGGAGGGAAGTCAGGCCACCTAACAGATTTGCTTATGCTGATATGGTGGCTTATGCACTTCATACAGCAAGTGAGGTGGAGCTGGAACCACAGAGCTACAAAGAAGCAGTTGCAAGTAGCAGTAGCAAAGAGTGGATAGTAGCTATGAATGAGGAAATGAATTCATTAAATAGTAATAATACCTGGGTGCTGGTTCCTAAGCCTAAGAACAAGAAGTTAGTTGGTTGTAAATGGGTATATAAGCTCAAGGAGCCACCAGAAACAGGTCAGAAGCCAAGGTTTAAAGCAAGGCTAGTTGCTAAAGGTTTTACACAAGTTGAAGGGGGTGGATTACAAAGAGATTTTCTCACCTATGGTAAAACATACTTCAATTAGGTGTATGCTAGGATTGGTGGCTATAAATGACATGGAACTTGAGCAATTAGATGTAAAACTGCTTTTCTTCATGGTGAATTGGATAAAAAGATATACATGAAACAACCTCCTGGATATGCTGAGAAAGGTAAGGAGGACTGGATATGTTTGTTGAAGAAATCGCTCTATGGACTCAAACAAAGTCCTAGACAATGGAATCTTCGATTTGATTTATATGTGAAAAGTGTTGGATTTAAACAAAGCAAGTTTGATCCTTGTGTTTATAGCAGACATGAAAAGGGTGTTGGAGATGTGTTTTTACTGCTATATGTAGATGATATGCTCATTTCTAGTAAGAGCATGAATCAAATTAGTCAAGTTAAATTGTTACTGCAAAGAGAGTTTGATATGAAGGATTTAGGGGCAGCCAAGAGAATTTTGGGCATTGAAATTTTTAGAAACAGAAAAGAAAGGAGGTTAATTCTGTCTCAAAGGTCTTATATTGATAAGGTGCTCGAAAAGTTTGGGTGTTCTGAAGCAAAACCTGTATCTACTCCTATGACAATGCAATTCAAGTTGAGTAAAGACCAAGCCTCCAAAATAGAATAGGAGAAGAGATACATGGACAAAGTACCATACCAGAGTGTGGTAGGAAGTTTGATGTATCTCATGATCTGTACTAGACCAGATCTTGCTTATGCAGTGAGTATGGTAAGCAGGTTCATGGCAGAACCAGGGAAGGAACACTGGAGAGCAGTAAAATGGATTCTGAGATATCTAGCTGGATCAAGAAAGGTTGGGTTGAAATTTGGTAAATCACAAAATGATCAAGTACAATTGCAAGGCTATACAGATTCTGATTATGCTGGAGATTTAGATACAAGGAGGTCCCAATAAGCTTATATTTTTCAGTTAGGTAACTGCACCATAAGTTGGAAATCATCTCTGCAGAAAGTGGTAACTTTTTCATCCATAGAGGCTGAGTATATAGGATGTATTGAGGCTATAAAAGAGGCAATTTGGCTTAAAGGGTTGCTGAAGGAATTTCAGGTGGTTCTTGGAAGTGTGGTAGTATGGTGTGACAATCAAAGTGCTTTGTGTCTAAGTAAAAATCCTATCTATCATGAAAGAACAAAGCATCTTGTTGTCAAATTACATTTTATTCGAGAAATAACTGGAAGTGGCAAGTTCAGGCTTGAGAAAATAAGCACTGAAGATAATCCTGCTGATGTTTTAACAAAACCAGTAAGAGCAGCAAAATTCAAGTATTGTTGTGAATTAATATGGTGTGTTAGCTATGTGGACAAGGTGGAGAAATGTGAGGTTGATTACCTGCGTGTGTCCACATCAGCTGGAAGAAGGACACATCAACAGCAGCACACAAATTAGGAGACAGATAGACTAAGTCATATATTAGTTATATTCTTATAACTAATTAAAACTGTGTCGTTTTGTTTTTGTGTTTCTATGTGTGTGTATGTATAGCTGTCAGTTGGTTCTTTTCTTCAGTAAGTATAAATAGAGGTCTGTATTGGCTGGAAAATACGACAAGGCAGAGAAAAAATCAAGAACAAAGAATACACATGCATAGAAAGTAAAGGAGGAAGGTAGAGAGAGAGAGAGAGAGATCAAGAACAGGTTCAAAGTGTTCTTGATGATTGCTTGTAATTGTTAATATATCAAAATCAATAAAGCTAGTATTCTCTTTTTGATTTTGTTACTTTCTTGAATTTGATTCAAGCTTCAATTTTTATAATCTGTTTCACTGATTCTGTGAGGGAGAAGAAAATCGTTCAGTTTTTCCATTGTTTAAACCTTAACAAGATAGATTATATCACATTGCATATAACAAGAAAAAGGGAACAGACATTACGACAATTGATCTTACAGCTATTGAATATGGCAACAAAACCCTTCAAAGGATCCCGAATCCCGAGAGAACATCAGTTAGAACTAAACCAACCTACCAAGAGTTTTACTTTGTCCGCTAGAAGGGGTTGCTGGAACTTCCAGTTGACGTTTTTCAGCAACATCATCTCTCAATTTCTACAAAGAAAAAGGCTTTCATAGGAGAGAATGCTCAAAACAACTACCAAAGACCTCTAGCCTTTCGGTATATATTTTTGGGTTGTTCAACATGACACATCTATAGATGGATGGAAGTTCAAAAATGACATTCGACCTTTCAAAGGTCCAGGCCATGGATCCCCCTCCATTACAACCACACTGCAAGTTGAAAATTTGTGTCAAAATTTATGAGAATTACAAAAAAATTTAGACGAATGGGTTTTTCAAAGCATTTTCAGCTAATTAACTAACCATTTTATCTTCAAATGAACTGCCAAAATCAGCCACAATTTTAAAATCAAGCAATAACATTGCTCATGCTATTTGTACATCAGGCAAAAGTATCATCATTATTCTTCAAATATAAATGCCTTTTCAAGTGGCAGGGTACCAGATGGAACAAAAAGCTGATGAGAAAATGTTAGCAGAACAGAAACAAACAGTAAAAAATAAATTTAACAAACTATGACTTGATACTCCAGCAAAGTGATCTAGATCAATAGACATGAGATAGAACAATTGAAGTACAATTGCGGCCAAGTTAACATGGTTATTCCATATTCTAATAAATCAGAGCAGTACAGGAACACAAAATTGAAACAATACAACTACACCACCACCAACAAAAATAAAAGACCAAGAGAGCTTGCCTAGGTGATCCAGGTGAACAAACCCTTTAGCACCTAGCCTCTCTTCTTTAAGATAAAGCTGCTGTAAGGTGAAAATAGAGGCAATGTGCGGAAGCGAATTCACGATCTATTTAAGGAGAGAAGTGCAGGATCAATTTAATTTAAACCATAAACATAAATAATGCGAAAAATAAAAGAACATACACGTTTACGTGGTTCACCCAATGTGGACTACATCCATGGACGACAACGAGCAATGATAATTTTACTATTTAGAGAAAGAATATAAGAAAACCTCAATTGAATAGAGGATTGCAGAGATCTATCACTCTCAATATTCTAACTCTCAAAGGGAATAGTAAAATGTGTGTAGAACTATGATGCATATTGTGAGTCATGTTTTGAGAAATGGCCAAAGTATACATATATATAGTCTTCAAAAGAAAACCCTAAAAAACTGCTAATTGATGGAGATTAAAAACTGCAACTCTCCATTGATGGCAGTTAATACTACCAATTAATTTAGTAGTAAAGTCTTCGGTTACTTTAGCTTCATGTTTAAGTCTTCTATAACTTCGGGTTATAAACTCTTCATTGATGGTAGTAAATATTACTAATTAAAACTCTTCGGTTACTTCAACTTCACAATAAAGACTTCCATAACTGTAAGATTTGAGGCACAAACTCAACAATCTCCACCTTGGCTCAAATCCACAATACTCATCGTCGTCATAAACCTCAAAAGGTAATCATATGCTTCAAGTACCAACTAAGTCTAAGTAATGCTTGAACTTAGCAGTAGGTAGTGGATTCGTAAGCATGTCTGCAGGATTATCCGATTTGTGAACTTTCTTCACTACAACATCTCCTACAGCAATAATGTCTCTGATAAAATGGAACCTGACATCAATGTGTTTGGTCTTCGAATGATAAGAATCGTTCTTGGTTAAACAAATAGTACTCTGATTATCTGAGAACACAACAATAGTACCTTGTGCAACACCAAGCTCGAGAATGAGACCTCGCAACCAAATGGCCTCCTTCACACCTTCAGTAGCTGCAACATATTCTGCTTCTATAGTAGACAAGGCAGCAATAGATTGTAACGATGCTTTCCAACTAATAGCACTGGAAGATAGTGTGAAGATATAACTAGAAATAGACCTACGTTTATCCAAGTCAGCAACATAATCAGAATCAACGAAACCAACAATATCAGTGGTTTGTGCTCTATTTCTATCGAACACCAAACCAATATCAGAGGAACCCTTCAAATAATGTAAAATCCACTTGATTGCATTCCAATTACCCTTACCAGGGTTGTGCATAAACCGATTAAATTATCCTTTTTAAGCTCATATATTTAATTATATTAAATTAAATTATTAAATAAACTTATTATCAAAAATATTACATCCTATTATTTCATAAGTTTAATTATTTTAAAATTTTCCATTTTTCCCACTTTTTTTTCCTACTTTTTCTTTTCTTTCTCCTTTCCCCTATTTCCTTTTTTTCTCCCTTCTTCCTGGCTTTGGGCCGCCAGGCTGCTAGCTTGCTTTCCCCCCTCCTTGCGCGCTGGGCCACAGGCCCGATTCTCCTCCCCTCTCTTCCTCGCATGCCCGCCCAGCATAGCCCACGTCCCTCTTTTTTTTTTCTTTTTTCCCCCTGGACCAGCCGACTCCCTTCTTTCTTGTGCCAGTCCAGCTGCCTAGCCCCTTCTTCTCCTCTTTTCTTCTCCCATGCCCGACCAGCACCATTTCTGCCATTATCGAGTATCCGGCCGCCTGCAACTGCCGCCACTTGCCATCACCACCTACCTCCCTCTCCCTCTCCCTCTTCCCCCCTCATTTTCCTTCCCTTTTTGAGCCAAATCGGCCCCTGGACCACAGCTCACATGCCTCTCTCCTTTTCCTTCTTCTTCCCTCTCTTTCCCCTACCAACCGACCACCACCTGCCACCCTTCGTCCTCTCGCCGACCGGCCATTGCCCCACTCTTCTCCCTCTTCTTTTTCTTCATCTCCCCAGCCCTTCATTCCCCATATTTTCGAGGCCTTTCCTTCCTTCCTCAAGCCTCTTCTCTCTTTTCTCCTCCCTCCCATTTCTTTCTCGGTTTTTGATCACCACGGCCAACCACCGCTTGCACCACCGCACCCAGCCCCTGCGCCGCCTTCTTCCACCACCTACTACCACCCTGCGCCACCACGAGACCCCCAAGCCACCTTCGAGCCCCTTCACTTCCTCCCTTCTCCACCTCTTCCTTTTTCTCCCCATTTTTCCCCTTACTGCCGAGCCACCTGCAACCACCACTTCCGCCACCGTCCGACCACCTCTGCCGCCACCCGACCCACCGTTCGACACCCTGCAACCCCCTCTACCACCACCATGCATTAGTTGGCCGAAAATAGCTCCCTTAACTCTTCATTTTTCCCTCATCTTTCCCTTCCTTCTCAACCCCTCCACCTCGGAATCCAACTTCGCCGCCTCGCCGCCACCGTCTCCGCCACCTTCTGCCGCCGCGAAACCATCCCCAGCCACCACCTACACCCCCTCTTCACTCCTGCACCATTCCCTTGCCTTGAAACCTCCCCCAACTACCTTCTTTTCTAGCCTAAAGTCCCTCAACCGAGCCATCTCCTCCCTTCTATCTTACCCCCCTTCAGACCCTTTTCCTCCTCTCATTTTGCATGAGACTCACGCTGTTCATGCAGCGTGAGCTCCCCCTTGTTTTGGAAATTAGTTGGCTAAATTTTTGAGGTATATTAATAGTTAAGTAAAGTGTTTTTTTATTAAATAAATTTTTATAAAGTTTTATCCTTTTAATTTCTTATTTCTAACATGATAATGGTTGACATTATTTTAGGTGTTGAGTTGCTAATTAAAGCTTAAATCTTTAACCAGGATACCAGTAAGATTTGATATTTTGCGAGATTAAGGTAATCGTTAATCCTCACTTAAATACATAGAAAAACGTATGCTAGCACATTAGGGATTTTAGTATGATTTTATGCATGTTTGTGTGCCTAGCATGATATATAGATGATTGTTTATATTGATTGAAAAAAAAGAGGAAAAGTATGATAGCCTTTGTGCCATGTGTAGGTATGATAATTAAGGAAGGAAGTTGATTATTGATGGAAATGTTAGATGCTTGTTTATGATGTATTATGTTGCTAATGCATGAATAATATTATTATCTAAGGGCATTTTAATGATATGCTTACGAAGTATGTGATCTAATATATGTAGTTGCTAATGAGTATTATATTGAATAATGACAAGTTGGTGGACTTAGATGATAAGAATGAAGTACCAATATCATTATTTTATGTAGGGTTGGTAAATTCATAAAAATAGTAAATAAAAGGGTTGAGTGGAAATTTCATAAGTGAAAAGGGTATTTTGGTAATTTTGTAAGCAAAAATGGTATTTTGGTAATTTCAAAAGAAAGGGGTTAAATGATAGGTTATAAGTAAAATTGTAAGTTGTGAGAAAGAAGGGTACTATGGTAATTTTTGAGGTAAAAGAATAATATGGTAATTTTATGATTAAATGGAAAAATGATAATTTTATAAGTAAAGGGGTATTACGGTAATTTTTGGAGAAAAGGGTAAAGTGGTAATTTTGGAGTCAAAGGGCAATATAGTAAGTTTATTAGTAAGTGGTAAGAATGGTAATTTTGGAAGTAGGGGTAAAATAGTAATTTTGGATGAAGGAGGGCATTATGGTAATTTTTCAAGTAAAGGGGCATTACGATAATTTTTGGAAGTCGAGGGGCAAAATAGTAATTTCATAAGTAAATGGTAATAGGGTAATTTTATAAGTGAATGAAAAAATGGTAATTATATAAGTAAGGGGTATTATAGCAATTTTGGGACTAAAGGGGTAACATGGTAATTTTGGAAAAGAAGGGCAAAATGGTAATTTTGTAAGGAAAGATAAAAATGGTAATTTTGGGTGTAAAAGGGTAAAATAGTAATTTGTAAAGTAAAAGGAGTGTTATGGTAATTTTATAAGTAAAAGGATATTATGGTAATTTGGATGTAAGGGGTAAAATGGTAATTTCATAAATAAAAGGATGTTTATGGCAAATTTGGAAGTAAGGGGTAACTTGGTAATAATGATAATGACAAGGGATAAATTGGTAATTAAATTATGATTAAAAAAGGGGTAATTGGATAATTACGATACTAGAGAAGGGTAATTTGGTAAATTAACCAATTAAAGGGCATTATGGTAATTTTAATAATAAAGAAGGGCAATTTGGTAAATTAACCAATTAAAGGGCATTATGGTAATTTTAATAGTGGAGAAGGGTAATCTAGTAATTATAAAAATGGAGAAGGGTAAATTAATAATTAAAAATATGGAGAAGGGTAACTTGGTAATTATGATTACGAAGAAGGGTAAATTAATACTTGTAATTATGAAGAAGGGTAATTTGGGTTTTATGATAATTGAAAAGGGTAAAATTGTAAGTATAATAATTAAGAAGGGTAAAATGGCAATGATAATAATTGAGAAGGGTAATTTGGTAACCTAAATTGGATAAGGGGTAATTTGGTAATTATGCAACCTAAAGGGTAATATGGTAATTTGTCAAGTAAGGAAGGGATGACTTAGCAATTATATAAGTAAGCGGTAAATGAGTAATTTGTACCTAACATGTCGTTGTGATTTTGGACCATTATAATATGATTTAAATAATGCTAATTAACCAAGTAAGAGTATTTGATAATTAGTATGGCCCTAATGGTTTTCTCTGTGATATCCTAGATAATCATCTGAATAAGAAACGATTAATGATATCGGAACGATTGAAAGTGAATAAGTATCTGATTATTGGGCTTTTCGTGATCACTTTAATTAAGACACTATTACTTAAAGTGAAATACATCGAGATCAAGAATGGTGACTCCTTAGGGGTCGCTACCCTAAGGACATGGTTTAGTCCACGATTATTCTGGTATTTGCTGGTGTGCCTTTGTGCCCCAGCCAGGCCCTATATCTTACTCTTTCTAGCTCTACGGACCTAGTTAGGGGGTATGCATACTTATGGATTAGGTGTCCTTGTCGGTAGGGTACTAAGTTAGCTTTATGCACCAGTACGACCAGGGTACCTATGTGTCCTTGGGTTCGTGGTTGAAGGGTACTGAGTAGCTTATATGCACCGGTACGACCGGTGTACCTTTGTGTCCTGGGTTATTGATCTCCCGTCTGAGGCAAATAAATATGATTGTTGTGCTGATTAAGAAAAGGAAAGATACTAATTATGAAAGTGAAATATTAATGAGCCGGGCCCAGTTGATTTATGATATTGAGTATTGATCCACCGGTAATAATAGTGGTCCAGGAGCGTGTTGCCCTGGAAAGTGATTATGAGTACCGGTCCATCGGATATAATAGTGGTTCAGGAGCGTGTTGCCCTGGTAAGTGATTACGAGTACCGGTCCACCAGATATAATAGTGGTCCAGGAGCGTATTGCCCTGGTAAGTGATTATGAGTACCGGTCCACCAGATATAATAGTGGCCCAGGAGCGTTGTGCCCTGGATGATTATATATATATTTTTGGTCCACCGGCTAAAATAGTGGGGGTCCCGAGCTCAATAAAACCAATTATGTATGTGAATAAAGTTATGGAAAAATACTAATCACTTATAGTGGAACACCATGTGAGTCGGGGCCAGACTGGTCCACCGACAAATAATAGTGGCCAGGAGCGTCTTGCCCTGGAGACTGGTCCACCGGTAAATAATAGTGATCAGGAGCGTTCTCCCCTAAGTG
This sequence comes from Tamarix austromongolica, assembly GCA_039764185.1. Taxonomy (NCBI): domain Eukaryota; kingdom Viridiplantae; phylum Streptophyta; class Magnoliopsida; order Caryophyllales; family Tamaricaceae; genus Tamarix; species Tamarix austromongolica. The sequence goes on along the minus strand of CM077809.1, from coordinate 119,438,864 downwards.
TATACTTTCCGGTCCATCGGCTATAATAGTGGGGTCTCGCACTCATATGGATATAAAATATGAGATTGATTGTATGTTGACGGAATAATGGCTTAAGGCCTGAATGTATTGGTTTTACACTATGACATGGCTTAAGGCCAAAAGTATCGATGGTGACTTATAACTGGTTATGTGTGCACCTCTTATTACATTTGTACATAGGTTGCATTATGTGCCGTATGCGGGCCTGTCTTTAAGTGTGGTATTAAAGGGTTACTCAGTACCGTAGTACTAAAGGGATTCCCTTTATGGGGCCCCTGCCTATTCAATGGGCAGTGCCCTTGCAGTTCTTTTCAAGTTCTACTCAAGTGGACTACGGGAAAGAGAGTAAGGAGTTATCCGGTATCGTTAGGGTTTTCTCTTTCTCTTTAAATTCCTGGTTTTAATGTTATGTTGTTACTGTAACCACCATTGGTGGATTTTATTCTTATAAATGATTTGATGCGCTACTCTGATTTATGTATGTTGAACTTCTTTCAAATTGTATTTTATTTTTTCTTAGCCTTAGCACTTGGTACTGGAATGGTATGAGTGAACCGATCTGGTACTAAGTGTGGCGGTAATACTCCCAAAGTTCACGTTTTATTAATTTGCTTCCGCTAATTTCCTTTTAATTAATGAAATTTTTCAGTAGTGAATTTTGGGGGTGTTACACTTTTGCTGTGAAAGAAATAACTTCCTAGCCTTTCAATCTCTGATAATCTCCATGCCGAGAATCTTCTTAGCTGCACCAAGATCTTTCATCTCGAACTCCTTGTTAAGTTGTGATTTCAACCTGTTGATTAAGAACTTATCCTTGGAAGCAATCAACATACCATCAACATAAAGCAATAGATAAACAAAGGAGCCACCTTCAAACTCTTTAAAATAAACACATCTATCAAAATTGCTTCTTGTGTAGCCTTACCCAATCATAAAAGAGTCAAACCTCATATACCATTGTCTTGGAGCTTGCTTTAAACAATAAAAGGATCTCTTCAACCAACAAACATAATTCTCCTTATTAGAAGCAACAAAACCTTCAGGTTGATGCATATAAATCTCCTCTTCCAACTCTCCATGGAGGAAAGCTGTCTTGACATCTAATTGATCTAACTCAAGGTCAAATAGAGCAACAAAAGAAAGGAGAAATCAAATGGAGGTATGACGAAAAATTGGTGAGACTACCTCATTAAAGTTAATACCTTCCTTCTGACTGAAACCTCCAACGATGAGGCGTGCCTTCCATCCAGCATCTTTAACCCTAGGTATGCCTTTCTTCCGTTTAAAGATCCATTTGTAGCTCAATGCTCTTCGACCCTTAGGTAACTCAGCTAACTCCCAAGTGCCATTCTTGTGCAAACTCTCAATTTCTTCATTCATGGCAACTAGCCACTTAGAAGAATCAGGGATGGATATGGCCTCAGAATAAGAAGAAGGTTCAACACCTTCGGTAATCTCTTCAGCAAACGCTAGAGCATAAGTAATCAAGACATCATCATCTCCATCTACATATCTAGCGGGCCTTCAAATATTTCTCGCCTATCACGAGAAATAGAATAACCATCCACCTGCTACTGCTGGATGAGACTAGTGGTATGAGCTAGATGGTCAACACCATCGACATCACTATTGGACTATGTGGATGAGGAAGAGGGAGCACTATGATTAGAATTAATGGGCATCACTTCTAACTTCACCTTCTCACTAGTACCCTGTTGATCACCTGTACCATGAGAGGAAATAGTATATTCTTTTCCAAAAGATAGTAATGCTTTCTCATTAAAAATTACATCCCTACTCAGAATAATTTTTCTAGAGTCGGGACACCAAAACCTATACCCCTTGGACTTAGAAGCATAACCGAAGAAAATGCATTTAACAGCTCTAGGAGCTAATTTACCATGATTGATATGAATATATGTAGGACATCTAAAAACTCTAAGAATAGAGTAATCAACAGGATTACCTAACCAAACTTCCTCTGGAATCCTGAAATCAATAGATGTATGTGGAGATATATTGATGACGTAACAAGCTGTAGAAACAACTTCAGCCCAAAACTCACGTTTGTTCCACAATCCAGCATTAGAGAGCATACACCTTGCCCTATCAAGTAGAGTCCGATTAATGCAGTCTGCAACTCCGTTTTGTTGAGGCTTCCCAACCAGAGTCTTATGTTTAGCAATACCATGATCTGAACAGAACTCATTAAAATCTACTTCAACAAACTCTAACCCATTATCTGTCCTGAGCTTCTTCACCTTCTTCCCTATTTGGTTTTCAATAAGGGCTTTCCACTTCTTGAAAGTAGGAAAAGCTTCATTCTTGTGGCGTAGAAAATAAACCCAAACCTTCTAGGAGAAGTCATCAATTAGAGTCATCATATAGCGCCTACCTCCAAAGGAAGAAACTTTGGATGGTCCCTATAAATCAGAATGGATATAATCTAAAATATCCTTAGTATGGTGTGTTGCATTAGAGAATCCGACCTTTGTCTTTTTCCCTAAAACACAATTCTCACAAAACTCTAACTTTCCCATACCATTACCAAGATGACCACACTTTCTCAAAAGATTCATACCTTTCCCACTCATATGACCAAGACGCATATGCCATAATTGAGTGAGGCCTTCATCAGACATAGATGTGGATACAACAGCTGAACCTGTAGCTATAGAACCCTACAAGATATAGAGATTGTCATGTCTGTTGCCCTTCATTAGGATAAGAGCACCTTTGGAGACCTTTAGAACTCTACCTTCAATTGAATACCTGCAACCAAGAGGCTCAAGGGTGCCCAAAGAGATCAAATTACGCTTTAAATTAGAAATATGCCTAACATTGGTCAATGCCCTAATACATCTGTCATGGGCCTTGATTTTCACACCACATATGCCAATAACCTTGCACTAGGTATCATTGCCCATTAAGACAACACCACGATCAACCTACTCATAAGTAGTGAATCAATCCCTATTGGGACACATATGAAAGGTACAACCAAAATCTAGAAACCATTCAGACCGGCTCCTTTTATCATCAAATGTAGCCAACAGTACATCACCCTTAGAATCATTTTCAACAACTGTATTGGCTTCAACATTACTATAATTTTTTGGTGGTTTTCCTTTATCCTCCTTATCTTTCTTATTTTTCAATTTGTAGGAGTCAGAAATCTCATGCCCAAATTTCTTGCAATATCTGCAAGTCACATTAGAACTACGTCCTTTAGATTTAGACCGGGATTTTTTCTTATTTTTACCACCACGGTCATTAGATCTACCTCTAACAGATAAGCCTTTAGCTGTACCATCAGAACGAACTTCAAGATCAAATTTCTCTTTTGAGAGTAAATTGGATTTAACATCCTCAAAGGTAAGCGTATCAGAATTACCATATACCATAATTTCCTTGAAGTGTTTAAAGATAAATGGTAAAGAGAAGACTAATAAAACAACTTTATCCTCATCATCAATTTTCACATCTAGATTCTTAAGATCAATAATAATTTAATTAAATTCATCTAGATGGGATTGATTTTCCAAGGGAATAATGCAGGAGCATCCATTGAACATAATGATTTTCATATTCATTCTAATCCTCAAGGTAAGGAAGATGATTTAGATTTCATAATATTTGAGCCTATCATGTTAAATATTCTTGATAATTCTAATATGCTTGACATTAAAAACCATTCAAGTTATTCTTGTAGGTATGTTACATATTTGCAAGAAGATGATGTTCATACACATTGATGTGTACAAGTATTCCAAGGCACGCAAGACTATGACATACATGGGATGATACATTACAACAAGAGATAGAGTGATGATATTCATTATTTTTATAAACTTGTTGTAAACCCTAACCCTAAGTATATTTTATGTAAGTTAGGGTATGGCTATAATTTCATGTATGTATCTTAGTCTATTGTATAGCTTTGTAATATTAATCCTTAGTATCATTTAATCAATGATATTATTCTGTGGATTAAGGTTAATATGGGCTTAATTCAACTATGATTAATGGGCTGGATTAGGTGGGTAAACTTGGGTGGTTAAGGAAGCTCACCACCAAGCTTATTCTTTCCTATATATACCTTTTGTGCACAACATTTGTATAGAGAATTGAATAGAATGAATAATAAGAATTTTGATAAAACTTTGAGCAAGAGAGCTAAAGTCTAATCCTCCCTTTTGGGTCTACATTGAGCAAGGAAGATCCGGGATAATCCTTCCTCAAAACTATCTTAAATCTTGACATATTTGAAGGTTATACAAATCTGTCGAGTACCTTCATCTCGTAACATCAATTTCTTCGTCTATAATCCACCAAATCACTTCATTCTTTTTGCATTAGATCGTGGGTGACAGCTTCTACTACAAATTTTGATCCAACCTTCCGTTACTTTGATAAAAACCACATCATTTTCGGTATCAAAGCTTGATTTGTTCGAAGCTGATTTCTGTCGACCTGAAATCGTGGTGTGTTCTTTCACGAAGAACTCCATGGATACTCCACCATTTCTTGCAAATCTTGATTCTTGATGAACTTCTTTAAGTTTTATTGAAGTTCTTGCTTGAATTTCTTGCAATCTTGCAACGATCTTGTTGCATTTTCCCTCAACTTATCACATAAAATACCAACAGAGTTCGAATTTCAGCAGCACCAGTTTGGTTGGTCTGGTTGCAACAATCGTGTGTGCCTCTTCAGCACTTGATTTCTATTTTATTCTAATCTCCATTAGTGTGAGATCAAGTTTATGACAACCCCATTCAATTTCTCTTCGTGCAAGTAAGAAGAAAAGCTTCAAAGTGTTCGACATCCCTGGACAGTTCTCAATCGCCCGAAACAGACCTGGAACTTGTAGGCCGTGTATTCGATTCATTTATCATCAATTTCTCTCAATAAATTATTCCATATTCTACCTCTGGATGTCCTCTACATTTCCTATGAAGACTTCAACACGAATCTCCCACTGGAAGACAAGTTTTTGTTGAAAATACAGAAACATGTTCTATGATTTTATGTGAAGCCCGAAACTGACCTGGAACTTGCAGGCCGTATATTCGACTCATCTCTCATCAATTTCTCTCAAGAAAATAGTCCATCATCTACCTCTGTATCTCCTCTACATTTTCTATGAAGACTTCAACACGAAAATCCCACTGGAAGACACGATTTTATTGACAACACAGAAACATGTTCTATGATTTTATGTGAATCATTTTCACACCTATTATTACTAATCTTTCATTGTTTGTGTGTACCTGCGTGCAGTGGCTATTCTTGGGGGTTAAATATCTCCTTGTACCTAGATAAAGATTGCAGGTAGTGTTTGGTATTTTCTTTAGAATTAGAAATTGGTTTGTGCTTTGTTTGGTTGTAGGCAAAACGAATCCAGCACCTACATTTGTGGAAGATATATTGTGTGCATCAAGAAAGGTTGTGTGTCAACCTTCACCATGTCTAGTGAAGAGGTGCGTGCCCTGGTTGATTCCATAAAAAGCCTCACCACACGCATGGATGCCCAACTATAGACTCAAAACACACTACAACATCAACTCCAAAGTGTAGAAGCAAAGTTGGCCAACCAAGAGAAGTATAAACCATGGCAACCTCGAATGGAAACCACACATGATAGTGTGGAAGGGAGAATGAAGCCGATTTACCATACCAAGAATGGGCATGGACATTTCAATATTTCTCATCTTGAAGATGGAGAAGAGGAGACAAATTCTTTTGGCTCAAGCAACCAAAGAAGAGCACCTACATTCCATGTAAGAAATCCACACCATGAAGATCAAGGTATTAAACTTGAACTTCCTGAATTTTATGGTGATTTAAATGTGGAGTCATTTTTTGAATGGTTGCATGAGATTGAAGCTATTTTTGAGTTTATAGAATATGATGATGATAGAAAGTGCAAATTAGCTACTCTAAAGTTCAAAAAGTTTGCTCGAATTTGGTATGATAACTTAAAGCGAACTAGGGAAAGACAAGAGAAGTCTAAAGTCAAATCTTGGGAAAAACTTAAAAAGCACTTAAGAAAAAAATTTGTGCCTAGAGACTATGAACAAGATATGTATGTTAAGATGACTACTCTAAGGCAAGGCTTATTTAGTGTAGAAGAATACACTAGAGAGTTTGAAAGACTAGCCCTTATTTGTGATGTTCATGAAAGAAAGGAACAAAGATGTGCTAGATACTTAGGTGGCTTGAATAACTTAATAAGAGACAAGGTTGATATGTACTCTTATGAATCTCTTGATGACTTGATTAAATTGGCTGTGAAGATTGAAAGACAAACCAAGACAACTAAAGCCTATGATAAGTCTAATGCTTCTACTTCGACTAAACCCTATTCTAACACCTTTACACCTAAATCGACATTTTCATATGATAAAAAGAATAACAAAGATGATAAAGGTAAAAATAAGGTGGTTGAAATGGCTAATAAACAATGTTTCAAATGTAAAGGATATGGACATTTTGCTAGAGATTGTCCTAACCAAAGAGCCTTAACCTTACATGACATAGAAAACATGGAACCATGTAGTGATGATGAATTAGAAGTTGAATCTCCTAATGAAATATTAACTATGGAAGAAGAAGAAGGAGACCCCTGCTTTGTAATTCAAAGAGTCTTGCAAATACAACCTAGTATTACACCTACTCAAAGAGAAAATATTTTTAAAACTAAGTGTAAAATAGGTGATACAGTTTGTAGACTTATAATTGATAGTGGTTCATGTACTAATGTTGCTAGTGAGGCAATGGTTAAGAAACTTGGTTTGGAAACTACTAATCATCCTAAACCCTATTCTTTACAATGGTTAAACAAGGATGAAGGAGCTAAAGTAAACAAAAGAGCTTTAATCACATTTTCTATTAGAGACTATCATGATGAAGTTCTATGTGATGTTTTACCTATGGATGCTTGTGGATTACTTTTGGGTAGACCATGGCAATTTGATAGAAAAGCAACTCATGATGGGGTAACTAATGAATATGTGGTGAAAAAGGAAAAACAATTGTATAGGCTCAAACCTTCTTTATATGATCATATGCCCTTGAGTGATGATAAAGAGAGATTATTTTTACATGAAAAGGCTATGGAAAAATGTATAAAAGAAGAAGGAATTTGTTATGCTCTAGTTTCTAAAGATTCTAAACCTGACAAACAACAACTTAAAGATCCTAATTTGATTAAGTTTCTTGGTGAGTATAATGATGTATTTCCTAATGACTTACCTCCTGGATTACCACCTAAAAGAGGTATAGAACATGCTATTGATCTTGTTTTTGGTATGCCTATCCCTAATAAACCGGCTTATAGATGTAACCCAGAAGAAGCTAAGGAATTACAAAAACAAATACAAGAACTTATGGATAAAGGATTTGTGAAAGAAAATATGAGTTTTTGTATAATCCTTTCAAATACTACTTATGTCAAGTTTATGACTTACTTTTGGAAAACTTTATGGAATATGCTTAGTGTGTATGGTGTCAATCCTAACATGCCCATTAACATGATTCCATTGAAAAAAGGTGAATTGCAAAACTATGAGGCTAAAGAGAGAATAAATTTTTTTCAACAACTTCATGAGAAAATCAAAAATCATATTGAAAAATCTAATGCCAAGTATAAAGCTCAAGCGAATAAGCATAGAAACTCTTATGTGTTTTCTCCTGGTGACTTAGTTTGGTTACATTTACGTAAAGAGAGATTTCCTAATTTACGTAAAAACAAGCTAATGCCAAGAGCCGATGATCCATTTAAAATACTTAGGAAGTTTGGTGATAATGCTTATGAACTTGAACTTCCAGATTCTTATGGTGGAATTTCAAGAAATTTTAATGTTGGTGATTTGTCTCCTTATTATTCTGATGAAAATTTGAGGGCAAATTCTTCTCAACTTGGGGAGTATGATGCAGGAGAATCCATTGAACATAATGATTGTCATATTCATTCTAATCCTCAAAGTAAGGAAGATGATTTAGCTTTCATAATATTTGAGCCTATCATGTTAAATATTCTTGATAATTCTAATATGCTTGACATTAAAAACCATTCAAGTTATTCTTGTAGGTATGTTACATATTTGCAAGAAGATGATGTTCATACACATTGATGTGTACAAGTATTCCAAGGCATGCAAGACTATGACATACATGGGATGATACATTACAACAAGAGATAGAGTGATGATATTCATTATTTTTATAAACTTGTTGTAAACCCTAACCCTAAGTATATTTTATGTAAGTTAGGGTATGACTATAATTTCATGTATGTATCTTAGTCTATTGTATAGCTTTGTAATATTAATCCTTAGTATCATTTAATCAATGATATTATTCTGTAGATTAAGGTTAATATGGGCTTAATTCAACCATGATTAATGGGCTGGATTAGGTGGGTATACTTGGGTGGTTAAGGAAGCTCACCACCAAGCTTATTCTTTCCTATATATACCTTTTGTGCACAACATTTGTATAGAGAATTGAATATAATGAATAATAAGAATTTTGATAAAACTTTGAGAAAGAGAGCTAAAATCTAATCCTCCCTTTTGGGTCTACATTGAGCAAGGAAGATCTGGGATAATCCTTCCTCAAAACTATCTTAAATCTCGACATATTTGAAGGTTATACAAATCTGTCAAGTACCTTCATCTTGTAACATCAATTTCTTCGTCTATAATCCACCAAATCACTTCATTCTTTTTGCATTAGATCGTGGGTGACAACTTCTACTACAAATTTCGATCCAACCTTCCGTTACTTTGATAAAAACCACATCAAGGAATCTGCTAGTTGACTCACTTGATTTTCCAAATTCGTAATACCATTTCTGGTCTCTTGTTGGAATTGTAATGTATTGGTAGCCAAAGATTTCACCAAGTCTTCCAAAGGCATACCTCCCGATTGTTGTGGAACTTGCGGTGGAGGCATTGGTTGAAACGGTGGTCTTTGATGATTTGGTGGAATTTGGAAAAACCCGGGAGGTGGATTTGCTCCTTGCTGATTTTGATACATCTGTGGTCGGAAATATGAGTTACCACTTTGTTGAGTGTTTCCATACCTTAGATTCGGGTGATCCTTCCATCCAAGATTATATGTTGGAGCAAATGGATCATTCCTTTTTGGCAATGGTTGTTCTCCAATGGCGTTTACTTGTTGTTCTTCCTACAAAGTAAGGCACATGTTAGTTGGATGACCAGTAAAAGAACAAATTCCACATACCTTGGTAGGAATCTTTTCTCTTACAACTCTTTCAACAAGAGCTGCCAAATTTGATACTTGCGTTTTTAATTCAGCAATATTGGTTTCTTTCACCTGTTGAGACATAGAAGTATTACCCCTATTACAATATTGAGAGTTAGATGCCATATTAGCAATTAACCTTTTAGCTTCGATAGGTGTTTTATCAACCAAAGCACCACCACTAGCAGCATCTATCATATTGCGATCCATAGGAGATAAACCTTCGCAAAAATATTGTATTAATAATTGTTCACTAATTTGATGATTAGGACAACTACCACACAATTTCTTGAAACTTTCCCAATATTCATGTACAGATTCTCCTCCATCTTGCCTAATACCACATATTTCCTTTCTTATATTAGTTGCTCTTGATGAAGGAAAATATTTTTCAAGGAAAACCTTTTGCATATCAGTCCAAGTGTTTACCGAGCCCGCTGGTAGATCATATAACCATTCCTTAGGAGCATCAGCTAAAGCAAAAGGAAAAGCTTTGAGTTTAAGTTGTTCTACACTTACTCCATTCAGTTTCATACTAGAACAAGCTATATGGAATTCCTTGAGAAATTTATTTGGGTCGGTGAAATAGCCTGAACCCATGGAATTGTTGTCTCTAAAACCTGTAAAAATAGGTAAGGCTCGTATTAATCCAGGTTTGATTTCACAAGTATCATTATCAGCAGGATAATTAATGCATAAAAGATTAGGGTTGAAGACAGGAGCAACTAGCTCCTTGAGAGTTTGATCCGCCATCGGTGGATTAATGTAGCAAGGTGTACTACACAAATCTTCTATACGGTCTTCTTCCAAATTTGTGGAACTTTCTTCAAAAGGTGATGGAATCTGACTAGCTTGTTCCAACTTCCTTCTCGTCCTAGTTGCAATTGGAGAAGATGAGTTTGGATCTATGGCTGGAATAATTTGTCCTTGATGCTCGATTGCAAATGATCTCAATTGTGAGTGCCTGAAGATTTCACATAATCAAAGATTAGATGAGTTCATGTGAAGAATTTATCAAAAACTAAAATAAGAAACCACAACAAAAACAAAACTAGAGATTATAATTGCCATTCCCCGGCAACGGCGCCAAAAATTTGATGCACTGTCGTGAATACAAGAAATTTAAATAAATCCTAAATCCCAAATACGTACTATATGGCAAGAAGGAGTCGAACCCACAAGGAATGACGTTTTAATCACTAATTTTGCTATTGATGTTATAACCCCGTTTATACAATTTCATTGATTCTTATACTAAACTTAATTGCACTAAATCTTAATCACTAATTGACAAATAGGGGAGGAATGAATTGATGATGGAATTAAAATGCCATACATTCAAATAAGAAGAATGATTCTAAACAATTTAATGTTGACTTAGGAAACTCAGAATAACAAATTACCGTACTTCCTCTCAACCTTAATAAATGGAATATGCTCTCAATTTATTTTATACCCATTTAATAACCTAGGTTATGAACACTAGATTCAATTAATGGTATCATTATGAACGGAAAGTAGCCAACTACAATCATAATCACAAAAGATCGGATTATGCAATTGCATGAATTAATGGATAAGATTAATAATTAATCTTCTTGCTACTATAGACAAATTAATTAACAAATACGGGTTAATTTCATTGTCTTAGCAAATATCAAGTTCTAAACCAAATAGGTGATCAATCTAATCAGTTCAAAAATCTTAATCTATGATATGGAATCATTCAATTCGATCCATTAATTCAATTAAACTTCATCTAGAATCAAACATTTAACATATGAAATGGCAATTAGGATATAATTCCATCCTCAAATCATCCTACCCTGTTCAAATTACTCAAATGTCTGCATATTTACAATTCATACAATTACATATAAATCTTGAAAGTTAATAACAACAACACATTCACGAATTATATTACTAAAACAATTACATGATAATATAGTGAACATAAATAAAATTACATAAAATCTACTGAGATTTAACAAAAATGAAGATACTGAAATTTATAGAGGAATAGAGAAGACTTATCAATTGAAGTACAAAGTGTCAAATCATCAATAGAATTCAAGAAGATCAAAAAGTTGTAATTGTGCATTACATGTATATTCTAGAGGAATAAAGGAGGAAAAATACATTCCAATTGTTTTCAATCTCTCCCTCTCTGTCCCGAATCCTGTTCTTAGATAAAATTTATCAAAAACAAGTCACGCGGATAGTTACACATTTTTAAATGGAAACACGATTCATGTTTTGGAAACACGGGACCCCCGTGTTTTCTTCCAACTGCTCTGCTGACAAGGATTTAAAGATTGATGCTCAAGATAAATAACACGACCCGTGTTTATGAAACACGGGACCCCCGTGTTTATGAAACACGGGACCCCCGTGTTTTTGATCTTTCCACTCAATTCCTTTGAAAGTTTCAGCTTAGCTTCTCTGGATGCATTTGTTCCCTTTCCAACTTCGCTCTCCTTGATTCAACATTTCTTGATGTTTTCTCTACTTGATTTCTTCTTTTCAATATTTTCTCCTTGAATTTCTTCACTTTTTTTCCTTTCCTGTAAAATCTATTCAAAGGAGGAAAACTCGACGAAAAGATTAAATCTAATAGAATTAATGAGAGATAAATGATATTTTTAAACATGAAAATAATCGATAAATCTCATCTATCACCCTCTAGATACTAAAACTGATTTTTCCATCAAACTTCTCGATCTCAAATTTGGTAGACATCATGAACCTAAAGCTTTAATACCACTTGTAAGGTGAAAACAGAGGCGATGTGGGGAAGCAAATTCACGATCTATTTAAGGAGAGAAGTGTATGATCAATTTAATTTAAACCATAAACATAAATAATGCGAAAAATAAAAGAACACACAAGTTTACGTGGTTCACCTAATGTGGGCTACGTCCACGGACGATGAGGAGCATGGATAATTTTACTATATAGAGAAATAATACAAGAAAACCTCAATTGAATAGAGGATTGTAGAGATCTATCACTCTCAATATTCTAACTCTCAAAGGAAATGATGGATATTGTGAGTCATGTTTTGAGAAAGGGCCAAAGACTACATATATATAGTCTTCAATAGAAAACCCTAAAAACTGCTAATTGATGGAGATTGAAAACTGCAACTATCCATTGATGACAGTTAATACTACCAATTAATTTAGTAGTAAAGTCTTCAGTTACTTTAGCTTCATGTTTAATTCTTCCATAAATTCGGGTTTTAAACTCTTCATTGATGGTAGTAAATACTACTAATTAAAACTCTTCAGTTACTTCGATTTCACATTAAAGACTTCCATAACTATAAGATTTGAGACACAAACTCAACAGCTGCGATAACACCCTGGCAAATGTGACACAAGAAGCTACAGAAACAAGCCCAAATTTAGTCATGCAAAGGAGAAACACTCAAGAATCAATAGAAAAAAGACTATTCAAACTCTGAAGCTCAGCACCCAAGCAAAGTAGCAACATCTAGTTGCCATTATAGCCAATAGAAATTGGTTTATTGAGGGGGTATCCAGAGTGGGAGGACTGCTGGATGATCAAGAGAAGTCAACCATAGAAAAAATGTCATGTCATGTCATTTTACAAGCATCAGGAAATGGTTTGATAAACTTTGGATATGTTTTTTGATCGGATGCAAAATGCGGTCAGCAATACTAACACCGTGGTAACAAGTTGGTGTCATAGCTAAAAAAGCTAGGATGGATTTAACACCAATACTGGAACTCTTGAATGAGATTATCTACCTTTACAAAGCTGATGTTGACTAAACTATTACTGTATGACTCACCTGGCAGCTGCTTGGGGAGGAAAAAAGGCAACACCTCGTGATATCGCATGTAGCCCTTAGCTAAGTGTATTATTAATTGTTATCATTAAAATCAAAAAATGAGCATATTATCTGATATAAAATATATTGAGTATGAATGTTTGATGAAAATGATTATTATGTCTAGAAAATATTTCATATAATCAGTATGTATAAAATAATAAGTTGAGCATATTAGAACATAATTCTAGAATAATTAATGGGGATAAGTACCCTAGGGGTAATTTGGTCATTTTGAGTGTGTTATGACTTTATTCAGGAAAGCATGCCTAATATGTATTAGCTATTGTTAAGTATGTGAGCATGTGTTTTGGATGGATTAAAATACATAATAGGATTTTATGTGCAGAATTATGTATAAGGGCAAATGGTCATTTGACATATTTGATAATTTAAATTGCATAAGGAATAATTTATTTATGGTATTTTAGCCTTTTCATGGCAAATGAATAAATAAAATAAAATTAGTATTTAAATAGATGATAATCTAAAAATTTTGTTCATAGGGGTATTTTGTTCTTCTTTGGCCTAAAAGGTCCAGATGTGAATAATTAAGCCTAGGATAACCCTAGTATATTTTAATGTTGGCCTCAATGTTGACCTTGATTATGGTTGTCTCGGATGATTGGAAATAAGTAAAAAAAATGTTAAGAATAGAAATTGGATTTATTTGTATTATGTGCGATATTGTGGTCACATTAATAAAATACTAATACTTAAAGTGAAAGACCTCAAGATCGAGAATGGTGGCTCCTCAAGGCTCACTACCCTAAGGACGTGGTTTAGCCCATAGTTAATATTATGGATTTTTGTTGGTGTGCTTTAGTACCCTAGTCAGGCTCTACATCTTACTTCTGTTCTATGGACTAATAGAGGGTATGCATACTTATAGATTAGGTGTCCTTGTCGGTAAGGTACTATGTTACCTTCGTATACCTGTACAACCAGTGTACCTTTATGTCCTCAGGTTGATAATTGATAGGATAATGTGTTCCCTTGGTGCACCAGTATGACTGGAATGCCTTTGCGTCTCTCGGTTGATTGATCTCTGATCGAGAAAGTAAATAAAAATGAAAATGATATGATTTGATTGAAATAATGATTATCGGATTATTGGATTGTTCGGTAGAAGCCTTTTGTGACTACATGTGGTTTTGGTAGTAGCCTTCGTACCTACCTATGGTTTTGATAGCAGTCTTCGTGCCTACTTGTAATTTCAATAGTAGTCTTTGTGCCTACCTACGGTTTTATATGGTTTTAGTAGTAGCCTTTGTGCCTACCTATAGTTTAAGTAGTAGCCTTCGTACCTACCTGTGTTGGTATTATGTCTGTGAGTATACCTATGATGTCATGGATTTTATTATAATGTACCTGTAAGTATACCTGTGATGTATGTAATTGGTTGGGATTAATGCTAAGACATGAACTATGCCGTGAAGGTTAAGATTGTGGTGTAGGGTTGGGTTTTAATTATTGCTTCAGAGAGTATCTTTGGAATATGTTTAGTTGTTTCAAATGAATGAATATGAGTAGTACATAACCTTGATGGAATTTGATTATCTAAATGATTATTGTATCTCAATCCTCGTATGTGTATGTATAGGTCTTATACCATGTTAGTTGTATACCATACATGTATTCCATGTTTTTTTTATCATATTAGTTTGGAATAAAGGGTTGCTCAGCACTGTAGTATTAAAAGGTTTGTTCTTGTGGGCCCCTACCTATTCCATGAGTAGTGGACTTTGTAGGTAAGCCTCTGAGTTCATTCAAATGCTAGTAGTTTGGATTTGAGAGCGTAGGGCTATCTAGTGTCTTTGTTGCTAATCTTATTTCCGGTTGTATTTGGACTCTTATGTCCTCCTACAATTCCTCTCTTAAGTTCTGTAAACTACTGATGTTGTTTTTAATTAGCACAATATTTATCTAATGTCCTATCTATTCTGATTTTTGTAACCATATGATTAAGTTAAGCTTGGTAATAATTTCAAACTTAGCACTTAGTATGAGAAAGGTAGAAGAAACTAGACTTGTACCTAATGTAGCGGTAACTGTAACACCCCCAAAATTCACTACTGAAAAAGTTTTGTTAATTAAAAGGAAATTAGTGGAAGCAAATTAATAAACCATGAACTTTGGGAGTATTACCACCACACTTAGTACCAGACCGGTTCACTCATACCGTTCCAGTACCAAGTGCTAAGGCTAAGAAAAATGAAATACAATTTGCAAGAAATTCAACATACGTAAATCAGAGAAGTGCATCAATAATAAAATCCACTAATGGTGGTTACAGTGACAACACAACATTAAAACCAGGAATTTAAAGGAGAAAGAGAAAAAAAAACCTAACGGTACTGGATAATTCCTTACTCTCTTTCCCGTAGCCCACTTGAGTAGCACCTGAAAAGACCTGCAAGGGCACTGTCCATTGAATAGGCAGGGGCCCCACGAAGGGAATCCCTTCAGTACTATGGTACTGAGTAACCCTTTAATACCACACTTAAAAACAGGCCCGCAATGCAACACATAATGCAAACTATAGATATAATACATAATAATCGCATATATAATAAGTTGTAAGTCACGATCGATACTTTTGGGCCATAAGTTAGGTTATAGTGTAAAATCAATTCATTCGGGCCTTAAGACATTATTCCAATCACCATTCAATCAATCTCATACTTTATATCCATGTGAGTGCGAGAACCCCACTATTATAGTCGGTGGATCGGTCTCCACGGCAAAACACTCCTAGCCACTATTATTTGCCGGTGGACCGGTCTGACCCCGACTCACATGGTGTTCTACTATAAGTGATTAGTATTTTTCCATAACTTTATTCACATACATAACTGGTTTTATTGAGCTCGAGACCCCCACTATTTTAGCCGGTGGACTGGAATGTATATATATATATATATATATCATCCAGGGCAAAATGCTTCTGGGCTATTATTATATTCGGTGGACCAGTACTCATAATCACTTGCCAGGGCAACACGCTCTTGGGCCACTATTATAATCGGTGGATCGGTACTCAATATCATAAGTCATCTAGGCCCGGCTCATTAATATTTCACTTTCGTAATTCGTATCTTTCCTTTCTTTAATCAGCACAATAATCATATTTATTTGCCTCGGACGAGAGATCAAGAACACGGGACACAAAGGTACACCGGTCGTACCGGTGCATATAAGCTACTCAGTACCCTTCAACCACGAACCCAGGAACGCAAAGGTACCCTTGTCGTACTGGTGCATAAAGCTACTCAGTGCCCTACCGACAAGGACACCTAATCCATAAGTATGCATACCCCCTAACTAGGTTCGTAGAGGTAGAAAGAGTAAGATATAGGGCCTGATTGGGGCACAAAGGCACACCAGCAAATACCAGAATAATGGTGGACTAAACCACGTCCTTAGGGCAGCGACCCCTAAGGAGTCACCATTCCCGATCTCGAGGTCTTTCACTTTAAGTAATAGTGTCTTAATTAAAGTGATCACGAAAAGTACAATAATCAGATACTTATTCACTTTCAATCGTTCTGATATCATTAGCCGTTTCTTATCCAGACGGTTATCCAAGCTATTACAGAGAAACCATTAAGGCCATACTAATTATCAAATACTCTTACTTGGCTAATCAATATTATTTGAATCATATTATGAAATTCCATAGTCACCATGATATGTTAGGTACAAATTACTTATTTACCCTTTACTTATATAATTGCCAGTCATCCCTTCCTTACTTGACAATTTACTATATTAGCCTCTAGGTTGCATGATTACCAGATTACCCTTTATCCAATTTAGGTTGTCAAATTATCTCCTACACTTTTTAAATCACCATTCACCCCTCATAATTTCTACACTTATCATGTTTCCCATTTAGTTGGTTAGATTACCGAATTGCCCTTCTCCTTTGTTATATTTACTAAATTACCCTTAAGTTGGATAAATTACCAAATTACCCTCCTTTGTTATCATAATTACTATTTTGCCCCTTGAGTTGGTTAAGTAGTTACTAATTTACCCTTTAGTTGGATAAGTTATCAGATTGCCCTTCTCCATCATCATAATTACCAAATTGCCCCTTAGTTGGTTAAACTACCAAATTACCCTTTTCCATTGTCATAATTACCATTCTACCCTTCTCAAGTATTATAATTACCATTTTACCCCTTTCGATTATCATAAATCCCAAATTACCCATCTTCATAATTTCAATTATTTATTTACCCTCCTTCATAATTATAATTACTAATTTACCCTTCTCTAGTATCATAATTATCCAATTGCCCTTCTATAATCATAATTTAATTACCAAATTATCTTTCGTCGTTATCATAATTACCAAGTTACCCCTTACTCCTAAGTTTATCATAATATCCATTTATTTACAAAATTACCCTTCTACCCCTTACTTCCAAATTATCATAATATCCTTTTATTTACAAAATTACCACAATACCCTTTTACTTATAAAAATTACCATAACACTGCCTTTACTTTACAAATTACTATTTTACCCTTTTACATCCAAAATTACCATTTTTATCTTTCCTTACAAAATAACCATTTTGCCCTTCTTTTCCAAAATTACCATATTACCCCTTTACTCCCAAAATTACCATAATACCCCTTACTTATAAAATTACCATTTCGCCATTCACTTATAAAATTACTATATTACCATTTAGTTATGCAATTACTATTTTGCCCCTCTACTTCCAAAAATTACCATAATGCCCCTTTACTTGAAAATTTACCATAATGTCGTCCTTCATCCAAAATTACTATTTTACCCCTACTTCCAAAATTACCATTCTTACCATTTACATATAAAATTACTATATTGCCCTTTGACTCCAAAATTACCACTTTACCCTTTTTTCCAAAAATTACCGTAATACCCTTTACTTATAAAATTATAATTTTACCATTTAATCATAAAATTACCATATTATCCTTTTGCCTCAAAAATTACCATAATACCCTTCTTTCTCACAAATTACAATTTTATCCTTTTTCTTATAAAGTTATCATTTCACCCCTTTCGTATGAAATTACCAAAATACCCTTTTGCTTATAAAATCACCGTTTTACCCCTTTCTTTCAAAATTACCAAAATACCCCTTTACTAAAAAATTCCAAAATACCCCTTCTCACTTATAAAATTTCTACTTAACTCCTTTATTACACCACTCTTATGAATTTACCACCAATACATAAAATACCAATATTAGACTTCATTCTTATCATTTAAGTCCACCAATTTGTCATTATTCAACATAATACTCATTAGCAACTACATATATTAGATCACATACTTCATAAGCATATTACTTAGACAATAATATTATTCATGCATTAGCAACATAATACATCATAGAAAAGCATTTAACATTTCCATCAATAATCAAACTCCTTCCTTAATTATCATACCTACACATGGCACAAAGGCTATCATACTTTTCCTTTTTTTTATCAATCAATATAAACAACCATCTATATATCATGCTAGGCACACAAAACATGCATAAAATCATACTAAAATCCCTAATGTGCTAGCATACGTTTTTCCATGTATTTAAGTGAGGATTAACGATTACCTTAATCTCGCAAAAATCAAATCTTACCAGTATCCCAGTTAAAGATTCAAGCTTTAATTAGCAACTCAACACCTAAAAATAGTATCAAAGCTTATCATGTTAGAAACAAGAATCCAAGCATAAAACTTTATAAAATTTAATTAATAAGACACTTAACTTAAAATGTTATTATATCTTAAAAATTTTGCATGAAAAAACTAAATCATGTAGCAGCTCATGCAAAATAAAAAGGGGTCTTTGGGCTAGAAAAGAGGGTAGATGGGGGAGGTTTCAAGGCAAGGGAATGGTGTAGGAGTGAAGAGGGGGTGTAGGTGGAGGCTAATGGTGGTTTCATAGTGGCATAGGGCGGCGGAGACGGCAGCGGCGAGGCGGCGAAGTTGGCTGCCGAGGTGGAGGGGCTGAGAAGGAAGGAAAAGAGGAGGAAAAAATGAAGGGTTTAGGGGCCGTTTTCGGGAAAGTAAGGTATGTGGGTGGTAGAGGGGGTTCTAGGGTGTCGAACGGTGGGTTGAGTGGCGGCAGATGTGGCCGGACAGCAGCGAACGGGGTGGTTGCAGGTGGCTTGGCGATAAGGGGAAAAAGTGGGGAGAAAAAGGAAGGGGTGGAGAAGGGAGGAAGTGCAGGGGGTCGAGGGGTGGCGTGATGGTGCAGGGCAGTAGGGGGTGGTGGCAGGAGGCGGCACAAGGACTGGTTGAGGTGGTTGGAACAGTGGTTGGTGGCGGCGTGGAGAGAAAACAGGAAAAAAATGGGGAAGAAGAAAGGAGAGAAGAGTGAGCTCGGGGAAGGAGAAGAGGTCTTGAAAATGGGGCAAAATGAAGCTGGAGAGATAAAGAAAAAGGAGAGGGAGAAGGGAGGGGGAGTAGGTGGTCGGTTGGGCTGCAGTGGCAGTTGGGTGGCAGGGATATGGAAGGGGAGAAGAGGGAAAGGAAGAGGGGTACGCGGGCTATGGTATAGGGACGATTTGGTTCGAATTAGGAAAGAAAATGACGGGGGAGAGAGGAAGAGAGAGGGAAGGGAGGTAGTTGGTGGCTGGGCATGGTAGTTGCAGGCGGCAGCGTGCTCGACCATGGCACAAATGATGGTCGGGCGTGGCAGAATAGAGAAAGGAAGGGGGAGGTGCGAGCGGGCGGTCGGACCGACGCAGGAAAGAAGAGCAAGCCGGCCGGTCTGGAAAATAAAAAGAAGGGAAGGCAGCTAGGCTACGTCGCACGGGCCACGCGGGAGAGGAAGAGATGGGCCTAGCCCAAGTGCGCAGGGGAGGGGGAGATGCACACTGGTGTGGCGGCCCAAGAAGGAGAAAAAAGAAAAGAGAAGAAAGAAGAGAAAAGAAGAAAAAGAAGAAGGAAAAGAAAAAGGAAAATAAGAAAATAGGGGAAATAAAATAAATTAATTTATAAAATCATAAAATGTAATATTATTGATAAATTATTTAATTTAATAATTTAATTCATTATAATCTAATATATTAGTTTTAAAAAAAGGATAAAGTTAGTAAAATATTAGTTTGGAAAACTATTTAAATAAAATAGCATGATAAAATAACAAATTATCTATTTTAATTTACTAAATATTCCCGTCCAAATTTATATACTCAAAAATCCATAAATTAATTAAATTAAATAATTTTAAAGGCTAATTTATTTCAAATAAAAGCTATTTATTAAATTATAGGTATTCGAAATTTTTTGGGGATTATAGTAACACCCTTCATTTTATTGTTTTAGCTTTCGCACTTAACTCTACAAAAAAAAATTTCAACAGTAAATTTTAGGGTGTTAGAGTTATCTTGTGTGTTAACTTTTCAGTAGTATTGTCAATGTTGGATGATTGCATCACAGCAATGGTTGAGGGACTTAGTTTTGCTTTCTATAAGCATTTCCATTTACTTCTTTGTAGTGATTTCTCTTTATGAAATCATTTAAATTACTTTCTCTAATTGATGTATCATAGAAATTAAAGAATGTGAAAAAAAGTGAGTAATAAGAGGGTTTCTTTGCTCATCAAGTTTACTATTATTGTTTTTGATTTGTAAGTCGGCAAATTAAAGCACATGGGTATGTAAAATTTGATTGTCTAGATTCTTTTTTGTTTTCTAATTAGTGTTTTGTGTGGGTGCTCAAAATGCATCTTTAAGTGTGTAAGTTTGTTGTTGTGGTTATTGTATGCCTTACAAGATGGAATTCTTGAGACTAAAGAGGGGTGAAAATGAGTAAATATTTGGATTGTAACCATTTTTCTTAATAGGTTATAGGTTTAATAGGTTGAAAAAAGCAAGTCTATTTATAGAACCTGTAAACTAATGTTATCTCTAATGGATGGTTGAATGGGAACATCTATTTAGTAAATACTTTATGTATATTTGTGACAACTTTGCTTCTTAATTTGGAAATTTGGCATTTTTTATGCTTTTATTTTATTTTTTTTGCTCTTTAATTGTGGAAATTCTCTCTCTTATTACATTTCTTGAACCACCCCAAATCTGAGATATTTACATTTTATGTCAAGTATGAAACTATGCATTAATTTTTTCACCAGCTTAAGTCAATATTAATTGGTATGTATTATTCCAAAGGTGTGTTCCTTAATATTTATAATGCCAAAGATAATTCACTTGTAGGAGAACTTTTAAGGATTCCATTACCTAATAGGATTTCATCAATCTAGCCGCTACCATAATTAGCATTGCTAGAAGAGATATACCTCATCCAAGGAGAGATCTGACGCAGAGTTCGTTAGAAAATGAAAGGCAGCTTTGCTTCACTCTCTTTACACTTTATTTTGAGTGATGCAGTGGAATAACCATAGGTATGCATGTAGAGTTTTCTAATTAAGAGAGTTACAATTCAGCTCAATGGGTGGAAGGTAATGTCATTTATGTTATAATTAATTTTTAATGTATCCAATCTGTAAAAGATAGTATGCCATTTAATTTAAAAAAAAAAAGAGGATAGGTTTTGGACGGTTTCTAAACTTTAACTGAGTTTGGGTTTAGTTAGATGGTGTTTAAATTTAAGTATTGGAAGTAAAAAAAGTAAAGAAAGTTAGTATTATATTTTTGAAAGTAACAAGTCACATCAAATGAGGTGAAATGAGAATTGTAATTTATCACAAAATAAGTCATATATTACTTTTCTTCTATATCATAATTAATTTCTTTCTGATAAACATGACTAGTAGAATATATTGGAATTATATGAGAATGACTGCTAAGTTATTATCATGACTTTTTATTGGGTTAGCTTTTGTGAAGATTTTTTGTCAATTTCATAGTGCATTTTTATTCTTTGTATGACATGATGGCTTGCTTGTTTAAGGTAATTTTCTCTGCTTTTTGTTTATGCTTTGTCGGATCATATTCTTAGATTAAAGTGTGCAAGTAGCAACCATTCTTAATCCTATGCAATAATTTGCATAGCCTTTGTTTTTTTTTTGTCTTGATTCTTCCCCTACCCCATCACCCAAATATGTCATGTTCAAACCCATATATTTATTCCACTGTCATGAAAAGTGTGGTTGGCTGGTAGCCATCAATGCTTTTATTGATTTTAGTTATTGATCTAAGTAGAAGGCTTTTAGTATCTCATTATTTATATGTGAAGTTGTATTTTTATTTATTTATTTATATGGCCTATATGGTTTTTCGATTGCATGAAAATAAACTCAGTATTGGTTTCATTTCAAGTTAATTTACTATTAATGCTAAAAGGATTAATAATAATTATAGATAGTATAAATTATTTAATTACTTAATAATAATAATATATTAGTTATTATACCAAATTATGGTAAAAATAAATAAAAAATAATATTAATAGATAAATATTATATTAAAAAATTAGTCATTTTAAAATAAATAACAATAAAATCCTATATTAATAATTAATATTATATTTTATATAATAATAATAATAATAATAATAATAATAACAATAATTATTATTATTATTATTATTATTATTACTACTACTACTATTACTACTACTACTACTACTACTACTACTACTACTACTACTACTACTACTACTACTACTGCTACTGCTACTATTATTATACCTAATTTTGAGTGATACACTGGAATAACCTTAGGTATGCATGCTAAGTTTCCTAATTATGAGAGTTCAGGTTTAGCTCGTAAGGTTATAGCATTTAGGATATAATTATTTTTAATGGATCCATTCTTTAAGAAATAATATGTTGTTGTTCAATTTAAAAAAAGTGGATAGGCTTTATATGGTTCCTAAATTTTGATTAATTTCGGGTTTAGTTAGACAGTATTCAAATTATATGAAGCTAATAAAGTAAGGGAAGCTAGTATGAGATTTATAAAAGTAATAAGTCACATCAAACAAAGTGAAATGAGAATTATAGTTTATCATGTTAATATTATTCTCTTAGCTCTTCAATTATGGAAATTCTCTCTTATTGCATTTCTTGAACCAACCCAAATCTGTGATATTTGTAGTTTATGTTCGGCATGAAACTATACACTAATTTTCTCACTTGCTTATGTCAATATTAATTTGTAAGTATTATTCTAATGGTGTGTCCCTTAATATTAAGAATGTGAGAGTAAAGTTACTTGCAGGAGAACTTTTATGGATTTCATTACCTAATAGGATTTCATCAATCTGGCCTATATTATAATTGGCATTGATAGACGAGATATGTGTCATCTAAGGAGAGATTTGAGGCATATTCCATTACAAAATGAAAGGCAGATTTGCTTCAATCTTATTACACCTAATTTTGAGAGATGCATTAGAATAAATTCAAGTATGCATCCAAAGTTTCCTAGTTAAGAGAGTTAAGGTTCAACTCAATGAGTGGAAGGTAATGACATTTAGGGTATAATTATGTTTTAATAGACCCAATCTATAAGAGATAATATGCTGTTGTTTAATTTTTAAATAGTGGATAGGCTTGGATGGTTCCTAAATTTTGGCTGAGTTTGGGTTTAGTTAGATGGTATGTAGATTTAAGTATTGGAAGTAAAGACAATAAAGAAAGTTAGTATTAGAATTTTTAGAGTAATAAGTTACATCAAACAAAGTGAAATAAAAATTATAGTTTATCATAAAATAAGTGGCATATTAATTGTCTTTTTTTTTATCAAAATTTATTTGTGTTTGATTTACATGATTAGTAGAATATATTGGAGTTCCATGAGAATGAGTGCTAAGTTATCGGCATAATTTTTTACTCAGTTATCTTTGGTGAAGGTTTGTTGTCAATTTCATATTACATTTTTCTTCTTTGTTGGCCCGGGTTGGATCATTTTCATAGATTAAAGTGTGTAAGTAGCAATAATTCCCAATCCTATGCAATGATTTGCTTGGCCTTTGTTTTTATGTCTTGATTCTTCCCCTATCTATCTCCCAAATATGTCAATGTTCAACCCCAAATATTTGTTCTACTGTCATTTAAAAGTGTGGCAGCCGTCGATTCTTGTATTGATTTCAGTTATTGATCCAAGTAGAAGGCTTTTATCATCTTATTATTTGTATGTGAAGTTCCATTTTTCTTGTTTATATGGTCTAAATTGTTTTTCAATTGCATAATAATAAGCTCAGCGTTGGTTTCCCTTCTAGTTAATTTAATGACTTATAAGATATGTTAGATAAACACTAATAATATAGGATGAGATAATAATTAATATTAAGTTAATACTATAAAAAATAATTATTATAACATATAATTAATAATAATAATAATAATTATTTATTTCTTTATAATTATGATTAATATTATTTTTATCATTTATAATTATTGTCATTATTATTAGTATTATTGTAATAATAATAAAAAAGTATGATTTATTATTATTATTATTATTATTATTATTATTATTATTATAAAATATCAATATTAATTATTAATAGATGTTTCTACAGTTATTTATTTTAACAATGATTATTTATTATTACCATTATTTGACATAATAATTAATATATAATTATTAATAATTAATTAATTTATAATTATCTATTATTAGTTTTTTAGCATTAATTATTAATAATTAGTTTATTAAGTTCTACTAATAGAAATAATTTAAAAAAAATTGTTGTAAGCATTTATTATTAGCAATGAATTTTTATTTCATTATCACAATTATTATTATTATTATTTTAATTAGTATATTCTATTATTAATAATAATATATTAGCAATTATTGTTGCTATTATTATTAAAGTTGTATTATTAACTATTATTATTTATTAGTATTTATTACTAATAATTATTATTTATTCATTTAACATAGATTATCTTCGCCTTTAAGTGATTTATTAGTACTTATTATGAATAATTATTATTTATTCATTTAACATAGATTGCTTCTTCAGTGGTGTTTTAGCTTGTCAAGTCTAAACCTTTGTTAATTATGTTTTATATATTTTATAAATCAAACTATTAAAACTAGAAAAGAATTGGGTAGTAATTGTAGATTTTTTGTTGATGCATAAGTTGATTATATTTTAAATTTTTGGTGTATGGTGAAAACGTTGGGTTTACTTTAATTTGGAATTTATTAGGAACTCATTTTGAGGGAATTCAATATCTTGCTACCGCCAAATACCATAATTATCTTCACCTTTAAGTGAGATTCGGTTCTTCATATTTCTTTTATACTTATTGTTTATTGGTATTGTCTATACAATTCTTATCAATTTGCTATTAATTATTATAATAATGCTTTAAGTATTAATTAATTATTTATAATGATTAATATATTTTAATAATTATTCATTTTCCATTACAATATATTGTTATGGTTTTTTATTAATTAATTATAATTATAATTTTTACTCTTTCTATTAATAATTTTATTACAATTAAAAATGTGATCATTAAAATTAATAGTACTTATATTAATCAATTGGTTATTTATAATTATAATTAATCCTAGCTTTAATTAATTATTAAATAATAGTTATAATAAATATTATTCTTATTAATTTGTTGTTCAAAACTCCAATTAGTATTTTTATTATTAACTAATTATTTATAATTCTAACTAGTGCTATTTTTAATAACTATTCATTTATATCAATATTAGTATTTTTGCAATTATTTCTGATATTTGATATTATATATATTTCTTATTTAATTATAATTAAAACTCATAATATGTTTATGAACTAATATATATTATTGATTATTATTCTTATTTATTATTTATATATAAATATAATGAAAAATATTTATAGTAATTTTAATTAATATTAATCATATAATAAACAATATATTTACTAATAAAATAATTATTGTTTGTATTGGTGAATCATTTATAATCATGAATAATAATATTTTTATTAATTATTAATTATTAATTTATAGTGATAATTGATATGATTTTTTTATAAATTTCCTATGTATGATTATACTTTTTTTGTATTTATTAATAATTTTTGATTATGATTAATGCCAAATTTATTATTTATTAATTTATCATTACATTGCGTATTATTTTTAACTAATTATTTTTAATTATAATTAATATTCTTTATGATTTTTATTTAATTACATTTATGAATAATAATATTTATATTAATTGTAATTAATAATTATAGTTGGGTAGAAGAAGATAAGAGAAGTGAGTGGTGAGTAATTAATGTGGGTATAATAGTAATTATAATTAATAATTATAGTTAGGTATTTAGTTAAAAAATTATGAGACTTGCCTATTGTGTAATAATATGCAGTTGGGTAGGAGAATATGGTTATAAAAATAAAAGACAAATCAAAGGGTGTGGAATCTGTACGAAGTAATCATGTAGACAAGTTACTAAAAAATAGCCCAAATTAAACGAATGCTCTCTCCTCTCTCTTAGGGTTTTGAGTGAGCATTTTCTGTTATGGCAAAGAAGAGAAGATCTTCGTCTGGTTCTCTAGCGTCGAGTAGGACAAAGGGTATTGTTGATAGTGGAATGGTGTCTAATAATGCTGTTTCCAATAAGATTGAAAGCAGTTATGTGACCAAGGATGGTGAGACTATTTTTGAACCAAACCTTCCAACTAAGGGTTTGATCAACGTTATTATGAGCAATGATCACATGGATAAGAATACAAAACCAATTCTTAATGAATCTCATACCCCAACAAGGAACCATGCAGCAGGATTATCCAAACCTGAGGGTATACTTTCAAATTCTATTACCAAGGAGCCAGTATGGGATTGACTTTAGCCTACATCTCCCCCTAACTCCTCTTCCTGGAGGGATGTGCTTATGGGTAACAGAATTCCTAGTCATGGATAATTGTTGATTTTTTAGAACTCTTCTTATGACAATGGAAAGGTCTTGGTCTAGCTAGATAAGGAGGATATTGAGAGTGAAGCTCTTCAATGGGCTAACACTTTGATTGGTTTTGTCTTTGGAGATGCCCCTTCATACAATCAGATGTGTGGCTTTGTTAAAAGACAATGGTCTGGTATTAAACCGCCTCAAGTCATATTGCACACGTCTAGGTTTTATCTGTTTAGGTTTAATTCACAAGAGGATGCTGCCTGGGTTATTAGCCAACATTAGATGTTCTTTAATAGACCTTTTATGTTGAAAAGATGGCATAGGCGCTTGAAATTTAACCCTAATGAGATGGAGGTGTTGCCTTTATGGATTCGGTTTCCCAATCTTCCCCTGGAATATTGGTCTTCAAGCTCCCTCAATAAGATTGCAAGTGTTGTTGGTAGTCCAGTTTGTATAGATGCTATTATAGCATCTAGGGATAGAGCTTCCTATCCTCGTGTGCTGGTTGAGGTTGATGTAAAAAAGCCTCTTTTGGAGCCTTTTATTATTCTGGATCTTGAGGGGATGGATGTGGAACAAAGAGTGGAATATGATTGGAAGCCTTTATATTGTCCATTGTGTGATTGTTTTGGTCATAATGTGAGGAGATGTAAGTCTTCTCAACAGGCTATTAAAGAGGTATAGGACAAAGAAGGAGAGTGGAGAATGGTGAGGGATCTGAGGAAGGGCAAGGCTCTTGCATCTGCAGATCTTCTCCATCTAGGGAATGTGAATGATCTGTCTAGGCATACAATTGTGGAGGATCAACATTATGTTAGGAAAGTTTTTACTACTTCTAATGGTAACCCTCACCTAGGGGATTTAGATCAATTTGTGCCTGCACCTGGGGAGAATCATATTTTTCTTGTATCTGGCCCATCACTTCCTGGATCTTCATCTGTTGTAGGGGGAAGAAGTCTGGAATTACATAGTCTGCTCAGAGACCCTCCCTTATTTCTACTGAACCAAGGATGACTAGACATAGGGCTCTCCTTGTTAGGTCTCAGGAGGGTCCTATTGGTGGGAATGGCTCAGGAGTGGATAGAGAAGGCAGTGTTCATGGGGTGGATAGGGTTCTTCATTCCTTGATCCTAGGGTACATGCTTAGTGCTTGGAATGTTCATGGCTTGAACAAGACTTCGAAACATAAGGAAGTCATGAGGTTTTGTGCTAGGCACAAGCTGTCTATGTTTAGTCTACTTGAAACTAGAGTAAAAGAACCAAATTTTGCTGCTATGTTTAATAAGATCCAAAAGGGATGGACCACACTTACTAATTATTCCCATCATCCAAATGGAAGGATCTGGGTCCTTTGGGATCCAAATGTCTGGGTGCTGGGGCCTTACTCTCTATGTGATCAGGCTATTTTATGTCATTTTACAAATTTGCAGACTAATGCAAGTTTTTTTATGGATTTTGTCTATGCTCATAATAGTGGTGCTGAACGAAAGGATTTATGGCAATGGTTGAAGGTTCATTCACTAGGTAATGTTCATTGGATTGTGTTAGGTGATTTTAGTGTAGTTCTGCATGCTACTGATAAATTCCAGGGCAGGATCCCTAATGTCTCTAATGTCCAAGACTTTAGGGATTTTTATCAGGAGCTTGGCATTTTGATCTTCAAAGTTAGGGGTGCCAATTTACTTAGTCCAACCATAGAGTTGGAGATGAGGAGGTCTACTGTAAGCTGGATAGAGCACTAGTGAATTTGGCATGGTTGGAGTCTTTTCCTCAGTCTATGGCAGAATTCCTGAGCCCCTTAATCTCTAATCATAGTCCTGTGGTTATCATTATGAATATTTCTTATCTTTCAGGGCCAAAACCTTTTAAGTTTTTTTTTAGTTCTGGACTGAATCTGAGGATTTTCTGCCTATTGTCCAAAAAGTATAGAGGATAAATTTAGGAGGGAATTTTATGCTTAGGGTTTCTAAGAGATTAGGGCTTTTAAAATAGGAGTTGAAGAAACTCAACAGAGATAAGTATGGCTCTATTTCATACAAAGTGCAGACTATTAGGGAGGAGGTGGCTGCCCTGCAAAATTCTTTCTATTCTAATCCTGGTGCTGGTGATCAGAGAAGTCAGCTTGGATTGAAGCAGAAACATTACCATCATTTACTGTATTGTGAGGAAATATTTTTTAAATAGAAAGCCTCTATTCAGTGGCTCAATTGCGGGGATTCAAATCATAAATTTTTTTATGCTAAGGTGAAGGAGAGGCATAAGAGGAAATCAGTGGTCACGGTGCTGGATTTTGAAAATAAAGAAGTTAGAGGGGCAACCAATATTCAAGCTGCTTTCATTGATTACTATAAGCAGCTCTTGGGATATGCTAATAGCATGGTGGGAGAACTTGATCCTTTCGTTATTGATTCTAGTATGTCTCATTCTCAACTTGCTAGGCTCACTACTCCTGTAACCAAAGCTGAACTCAAAGAGGCTATCTTCTCTATGGGTGATACTAAAGATCCTGGGGTTGATGATTTCTCTATAGGTTTTTCAAGGCTAGCTGGCCTATTATTGCTGATGAGGTATTGTGGGATGTAAGAGAATTCTTTTCTTTTGGTTTCTTGCTTAGAAAGCTAAATATCACAGCTTTAACTCTTGTTCTGAAGAAGCCAAATGCAAATAGGGTGACTGAATTTAGACCCATAGCCTGCTACAATGTGTTGTATAAAATTATCTCCAAAATATTTGTTTAGAGATTGAAGAGTATTATGCCCACTATTATTGATTATTCTCAAAATGCTTTCATCAAGGGTAGAAGCATTGGAGAAAACATTCTTTCGGCTCATGAATTAGTCAGAAAATACTCTATTAAAGGCATCTCACATAGATGTATGCTTAAGATTGATATTCAAAAAGCATATGACATGGTGAATTGGAATTTTCTATAGAATGTCCTTATCTTGTAAGGTTTTCCTCCCCACTTTGTAAAGTTGATTATGGCATGTGTTACTACAGTGTCTTTCTTAGTCAGTTTTAATGAGGTTCTCCTTATTTGTTTGTGTTGGTGATGGATTATTTCAGTAGATGCTTGAAGAAGCTATGGGTTGATCCAAGGTTTAATGCTCACCCTAGATGTAAAGGTCTGAGGCTCATCAATCTTAATTTTGCAAATGATTTATTGTTGTTCTATAAGGGTAATTTGTAGAGTGTTATTTGTCTTCAAGAGCTGCTGGCTCAGTTTTCTGCACTTTTAGGGCTTTCTATTAATCCTTTGAAGTGCAGTGTGTTTTTTGGGGGTGTTGACACCCATACCCAAACAACCATTCTGTCCTTTCTTAGGTTCCGTACAGGTGTTTTTCCTATCACATATTTAGGGCTGCCTTTGACTTCAGCTAGACTATCTGCAAGCCACATGCAACCTTTGCTAGATAAAATTACTGCTAGATTGAGGCATTAGAGCAATTTATTTCTTTCTTATGCTGGTCATTTACAACTTATTAAATCTGTCTTATTCAGTATCCAGCTCTACTTTAGTCAAATTATCTTGCTTCCTAGGAAAGTGTTGCACTGTTTTATTAGCATGTGCAGGAGTTTCCTTTGGTCTAGAAAGTTGCATGTAAGGAAGGCTGCCCTTGTTACTTGGGATAAGCTTTGTTCCCCAATTAATGAAGGATGCCTTGGAGTACTAAATCTGGAGCTCTAGAATTGTTGTGCTTTGGGGAAGCTTCTTTGGAATATTGCAGCTAAAAAGGATACCTTATGAGTTAAATGGGTGCAATATAAAATTAACAACAAACCTTCACCAAAGATAACCAAGTAAAAATTATGCCGATAACTTAGCACACATTCTCATTGAACTCTAATATATTCTACTAATCATGAAAATCAAACACAAATAAATTTTGATAAAAAAGATAATTAATATGCCACTTATTTTATGATAAACTACAATTTTTATTTCACTTTGTTTGATGTGACTTATAAATTTTCAAAATCTAATACTAACTTTCTCTATTGAATTTACTTCCGATACTTAAATCTGCATACCATCTAACTAAACCCAAACTTACCCAAAATTTAGGAACCATCCAAGCCTATCCATTGTTTAAAAATCAAACAACATCATTTATCTCTTACATATTGGATCTATTAAAAAATAATTATACCCTAAATGCCATTACCTTCCATCTATTGTGTTAAACGATAACTCTCTTAATTAGAAAACTCCGTATGTATACCTAAGGTTATTCCATTACATCACTCAAAATTAGGTGTAAAGAGAGTGAAGCAAAGTTGCCTTTTTATTTTATAATGAACTCTGCCTTAGATCTCTCCTTAGATGAGGCATATCTCATCTGGCAACGCCAATTATGGTAGAGGCTAGATTGATGAAATCCTATCAGGTAATGGAATCCATGAAAGTTCTCTTGCAAGTGAATTCACTCTAACATTATTAATATTAAGTAACATACCATTAGAATAATACTTACAAATTAATATTGACTTAAGCCGGTGACAAAATTAATGCATAGTTTCATACATGACATAAAATGTAAATATATCAGATTTAGGGTGGTTTAAGAAATGAAATAAGAGAGAATTTCCACAATTAAAGAGCAAAAAGAAGAAAATAAAAGCATTAAGAAATGCTAAATTTCAAAATTAAGAAGCAAAGTTGGCACAAATATACATCAATTATTTACTGATCAAATGTTCCCATTCAACCATCCATTAGAGATAACATTAGTTCACAGGTTCTGTAAATAGACTTGCTTTATTCAACTTGTTAAATATGTAACTTGTTAAGAAGAATGGTTACAATCCAAATATTTACTCATTTTCACCCCTCTTTAGTTTCAAGAATTCCATCTTGTAAGGTATAAAATAACCACAACAACAAACTTACACACTTACACATGCATTTTGTACACCCACACAAAACACTTATTAGAAAACAAAAAAGAATATGGACAATCAAATTTTACATACCCATGTACTTTAATTTGCCGACATACAAATCAACAATAATAATAGTAAACTTGTTGAGCAAAGAAACCCTATTATTACTCACTTTTTTTGCATTCTTTAATTTCTCTGATACACCAATTAGAGAAAGCAATTTAAATGATTTCACAAAGAGAAATTACTTCAAAGAAGTAAAAGGAAATGGTTATAGAAAGTAGAGTTAAGGCCCTCAACCATTACTGTGATGCAATCATCCAACATCGACAATACTACCGAAAAGTTAACACACAAGATACCTGTAATACCCCAATATTTACTACTAAAAAATTTCATTTGTAGAGTTTAGCGCGAAAGCTAAAATAATAAAATGAAGGGTGTTACCACTACATTTGGTACAAGTCTAGTTTCTTCTACCATTCTCATACCAGTGCTAAGGATGAAATTATTACTCCGCTTAAATTAATAATCCGATTACAAAAATCAGAATAGATAAAACATTAGATAAATACCATGTTAATTAAAAATAACATCAATAGTTTATAAAACTCAAGAGAGAAATTATAGGAGGACATAATGATCTAAATACAATCAGAAATAAGATTAGCAACAAAGACACCATATAGTCCTCTACTCTTAAATCCGAACTACCAGCATTTGAATGAACTCAGAGGTTAACCTACAAAATCCATTGTCCACTAAATAGGTAGGGGCCTACAAGAATGAACCCTTCAGTACTATAGTACTAAGCAACCCTTTATTCCAAACTAATATAATAAAAGAACATCGAACATATGCATGATATAAAACTAACATGGTATGAGACCTATACATACACATACGAGGATTGAGATACAATAATCATTTTGATAATGAAATTCCATCAAGGTTACGTACTACTTGTATTCATTCATTTGAAACAAATGAACATCCTAAAGATACTCTCTAAAGCAATAATTAAAACGTAACTCTACATCATAATTTTAACCTTCAAGACATAGTTTATGTCTCAGCATCAATCCCAACCAATTACATACAACACAAGTATACTTATAGGTACAACATAATAAAATCCATGACATCACAAGTATACGCACAGACATAAGATCAACATAGGTGGGCACAAAGGATGCTACCGAAACCACAAGAAATCACAGGTAGGCACAAAGGCTACTACCAAAACCATAGGAAACCGCAGGTAGGCATAAATGCTACTACCAAAACCAAAGGTAGGTACAAAGGTTGCTACTGAAACCACAGGTAGGCATGAAGGCTGCTACCAAAACTATAAGTAAGCACGAAGGCTACTACCAAAACCACATGTAGGCATAAAGGCTTCTACTAAACAATTCGATAACCCGATAATCATTATTTTAATCAAATCATATCATTTTCATTTTTTATTTAATTTCTCAATGGGAGATCAATCAACCTGGGGACGCAAAGGTACTCTAGTCATATTGGTGCACCAAGGCAACACTGTATCCTACAAATTATCAACCCAAAGATGCAAAGGTACCTTGGTTGCACTGGTATAGAAAGGTAACACGGTACCGTACTAACAAGGATACATAATCCATAAGTATGCATATCCTCTATTAGTCCGCATAACATAATAGAGTAAGGTGTAGAGCTTGACTAGGGTACTTTCACAAATCATCTGTGAGCTAAAACACATCCTTAGGGTAGTGACTACTAAGGAGCCACCATTCTTGATCTCGAGGTCTTTCACTTTAAGTATTGGTATTTTATTAAGGTGACCACGGAATCGCATATAATATAGATACTTCTAATTTCCATTCTTAACCATTTTTTTGCTTATTTCCAATCAGTCGAGACAACCATAATTAAGGTGAACGTTGAGGCCAACATTAAAATATACTAAGGTCATCCTAGGCTCAATTATTCACATATGGACCTTTTAGGCTGAAAAAGACCAAAATACCCTTGAGAACAAAATTTACAGATTATAATTATTTAAATACTAATTTTATTTTATTTATTTATTCGCCATGAAAATGCTAAAATAACATAAATAAATTATTCATTGTGTGATTTAAATCATCAAATATGTCAAGTGACCATTTTGCCCTTATACATAATTCTGCATATAAAATCCTATTACACACTTTTAATCCATCCAAAATACATGCTCACATAATCAACAACAGTAAATACATGTTAGGCACACTTTTTAAAATAAAAATAACAACACACTCAAAATGACCAAATTACCCCTAGGATACTTATTCGTATTAATTATTCTAGAATTATGTTTAAGTATGCTAAACTTATTATTTTATACATACCTATTATACAAAATATTTTTTAGACATAAAAATCATTTTGACCACACATTTGTACTCAATATATTTTATACCAGATAACATGCTTAGTTTTCTAATTTTCATGATAATAATTAATAATACATAATTATATTGTAATGAATCATGTTTAGCACATTTCACGCATAAAACTTTAATATGCTATCACGCAATATTTATCATTTTGGTAGAGTATAATGATTACCTGAATTCCAGCAAAAATGTAAAAATAGTAGTATCCTACTATAGTTATTGGATCTCGCTAATTAACTTTTTGTACCTAAAAATAATACCGTAATTACCAAATTAATATCTATTAGCTAAAATAATAATTATAATATAAAAATATTTATTTTTATAAATTTACCAAAATACCCTTACACTTAAAATAGGTACCAAAAATATTTAAAAAAAAAAACAACACGACTCATGCTATATGCGCAGCGTGAGCTATGCACACGCGAGGGGAAAAGGCTGTGGGGAGGTGCGTGGTGTTGTGTAGGCTAGTGGGTGGTGTGACTGGTGCTGGCTTGGTGGGCGTTGGCTTGGTAGTTGATTGTAGTAGGCGGTTGCTACAGGGTTGGGCAACAGGTTGCTTAAGATGAGGAGAATGGTGGCTAGTACATGGGGCTTGAAGGGGCAGAAAAAGGAAAGGTTTATAGGGATATTTGGGTTCTTAGAGGTTGGTAGTTCAAAGGGAAGAGGGTGGAGGTTCTACAGAGGATGTGGTGGATGGTGATGGTCGGGGATGTGCACTGTAGGATGGAAACTGGTGCACAAGGGACTGTTTGGTTGGGGGAAAGGGTTATGGTGCTGGGCAACGGTGGAGGATGGCTCGGCCAAGAGAAGAGATAAGAGGAAGAGGGTAGTGGTTTGGTGGTGATGGATGTTAGTAGAGGCAGGAGTAGAAGATGGCAGTGGATGATAGCGTCAGATCGGTTGGCTGCTGGAAGAAGATGAAGGGAGGTGTTATGCAGGGAGCTGGGATATGTTAGTGATGGTGAGGGCTGTGGTGGTGATGGTCGGTCGGGCTGTTGGAGTTACGGTTGGATGGCTAGGAAAACCAAAAGGGAGTAAGAGGCTGGGTAATGATCGAGGTAGCTGTGGGTATGTAGCAGTGATGTTGATGGTGAGGGGATGGTGCTGGAGGGCTGGTGTGGTGTGGGTTCTGCAATGGAATTCTAGGTGGTGCTATAGGAGAAGGAGAAAGAAGAGGAAGAAGGGTTGTGAGTACGTATGTGCATGGTGTTGTGTATGTTTGGGTGCTGGGAGGGTAGTAGTTGCCTGAGGTTGGTGTTGTATGTGTTTGGGTGCTGGAAGGGTAGTGTTTGGCTGGGGTTGGTGTTAGGAAAAAGAATTGACACGACATAGGGGGAAATGGGCTGTTTGGTTGGGATGGGAGTATTGTGTGCGTGTGTATATGTATACAAAAAAAAAAGTAGAGCACATGTTGCATGAGGTAAGAAGTGGAGGGAGATAGGGAGAGTGTTTAGGGGGAAGGGACTACAAATGGCAGAGGGTTGCAAGGGAGAGAGAGAGGGTAGAAAATATATTTTATATTTTTATTGTAGATTTAGTTTGGATAGATTAGGGTACCGAATTGAAAAATAATTTAGAAAAAATAATCCATATCAGGATAGGTTTAAAAAGAGTCGAAAAGAGTAAAATTATCGGAAATAATTTTTAGGAATTTATTTTTGGGTTACGCATCAAAAGATTGCTAATAAAATAATTTAGCATAAGATTTATAGGTATAAACTAGGATTAATTTAAATAACCTAATTTCTATTAAATTTTAACTTGATTAATTTTATACTAAACCATCGTAATAATACAAATAATAATAACACTTTTAATATTAAACATCCTAAAATAATAATTATAACTAATCATACAATTATTAATTTATAATTAAGGATTTTAAAAATAGGGCATTACAATACCATTTACCTAACCATATATCTGGGATTACCAAACTACATAACCAAACTACTGCAAACACCATTCTTAAGGCAAAAAAGTGAGAATGAAGAGTGCTTATTTGTAGTTTTTCAAAACACCGTCAATGATAAAAATTATTAAAGGCACATGGAAAACATGAAGACACATATTGATGACTAGCCACAATCGTTTCCACATTTTTCATTCCTTTTGCTACTAATACTAAGGTTTTTTTTAAGAATAATAATCAAAATAGTAAAAGAAACTACACTAAGTAAATCTCACAAGTTATAAGCAACATATATCCTTTTAGCCAACATGATATGCTTAGAAAAATACCTAAAGAGAACCATTATGCTACTTTGTTTCAAAGATAATCAACTAAAAGATAAGACATGTAAGCTAGAATACCTACCTATTACTTAATATCACACCAACTTATAACCAAACAACATCAACTAATTCAACTATCTTCAAGTTACTTTCAAGAGCTGTAATATTTTGTGACACTTGACCCTTTTTTTTGGAGAAGAAGGAAGCATATAAATACAAAAGCAATAATTTCCTGACTACACAAGTAAAAGAAGTTGATCCCATTATTGGAAATTAAGTCCTGCAATTAAAATAAAAAATTGATCTTCAACTATATCCATCTGATCAAGAACATGACTATATAATAGATGTTGTGTCAGTGATTGAAAATTACCAATAAAATAAAATCTAAAGCAAGTGAAAGAAATAATAAAAAGAAGATAAAGGGTTGATCCTCTCAAGATGGATACACTTTCATCTATAGAAAAAAAATCATGCTCGAAAAAGAAAGTATGTGATTAAATGTCATAATCATAATGAAATGAATTGAAGATGCAAAGAATTGAATGTATCCGTTGATATTCTTGCCTTAGCAAGTAAGTTGTACACACATGTAGAAGCAACAGGTACTGATGGGAAAGTGGTAGAGAAAATGGTAAGATGTATAGGATAGGCTTCTTAATTTCCTTCATTATTTTCCCCTCTATTTCATACAAATCTATCTTTCAATCCTAGTAATATAACTAGAAGGAGGGTTCAAAATTGAGCTCTTAATATCTAACTCATGGTGACAATATTGATAGAAAAATAATTATGGAAACAAAAATACAAATTTTTTTGATAAACAGAAGCACAATCACCACACATACCATCCTTAAAGGAAATACCAAGCTGATTAGGAAAATGCAGCAGCAAAGTGAAAGCAATTTTATCAATTGAAGTAGTTAAAAGTCAAGTAATGAAAAACATTTTTTTTAAGCCAACGACTACATATAGAATTAATTTTTTAACTCTAGCATATCGACAAGATCTATCAACATAATACATCAAAAAAGAAAATAAAATAAAATTAAATAAACTTTAAATGAAAAAATGTTCAAACCTCACTTTGTCATAGCTAAAAACATAAGCAATCGAGGTGTTGAAGTAAATGTCTCGACATCTAAATGTAAGGCACCTCAGTTGGAATAAAGATTATCTTTCAATTGATTCCTTAAACTTCCCACACGTTTAGTAGTATCATATGCATGGGTCATCCCTCCCCTATGCTTTAGTCTTAAAGGAATATTTGATACCTTGGTGATATTTTTTTTCCTTCTTTTTTTCCTCTCTCTCTATTTGAGCCATGCTTCGACCAAATAGGTGCATCCTATCTGATACAAGGATTTAGTGGGTTTGATCATAAAATATTTTTAGCCTATGTCTATTCACTTTCAAAGTATTAGAAGTCTCCACTACAACACAACACTAAGAGAAGAGACATAGGTGACAATAAAGGGGCCAAACCATCTTCATTAAAGTTCACCAATATATAATTTTAGATATTATAATTTAAATATTATAAATGACTAATGGAAAAAATGTAATATTTAATTTAATTTATAAATAAAATAATTAATATAAATATTATATAATAAAATTCCACACAATTAGAAACTATTGAATTTACTAAAATCAACAACAATTAGGAATCGAGTTAAAGAAGAAGAAAAAGAAAATGCACGATGAACCAACAGAAAAATAAAATGTAAGATAAAATATAAAACTCTGGGCTACTAATTGAGGTAAAAAATAGAATACTTAATTATTTTTGTTTTTTTTAATAATTTATAAAATAATAATTAGGATTTCAAATTATCGTTTGAATTTGAACTGGTAAATTTACAATAAAAAGAGGGATGAAAAAATAAAAGGGGGGATGCTTAGTTTTAAATAACCAAATTATTTACAAATTATTAATTCATTATATTTTTTGAAATCAAAAAATAAAAAAAATTATTATTATTTTACCAGGATAAATATTATGATATTTTACTAATATTTTTATGGATGGCTTGTATTTTCTATATTTCCACTTTGTTTAACTCCATTTATGAGTACCTAAATAGTGAAAATAAACATAAAATGATGTAAAAAAAATAATTATTATTTTAAGCCTAAGGTATAGTAAAATAATAGGTCAAATAAAAAGGTACTAAATAGAAATAAATATAGGAAAAAATAGAGAAGGATGTCTTGTAATAAATGTTGTTTATATTATTTTATTAATTTATAAAATAATAATTAGGATTTTAAATAATTATTTTAACTGATTAATAAAAATAAAAAATTTTAAAAATAAAATGGGAGTAATGGTTCATTTTGAGAAAAAAAAATTATTTACAAATTATCAATTCATTAATTATTTCTAATAGTAGTTGTAGTAATTTGTCGTTGTTGTTGTTGTTATTATTATTATTATTATTATATAGGAATAAAATTTATATCATAATTGTATTGTGTCTTGTGTCTTATGTTTGCTATAATTTACTTATGTGTAACTAAATTATTTAAAAACACAATGTACACATAAAATAACAGGCTAAATATCCACGAGCTAAAATAAAAAAATATTAGTTAATTATGATTTTTTAATCCCAGATTAGGGGCATATCATTTTTCTTAGAAATGTTGCCATCAACGGCAGGTTTTTAGCTAATTTTTTTCTAGTTGTCCCAAACGAAGGTCAAATGATAGCTATATTAATAGTTATTATTTTTACAATTGCAAGGCAAGTTAGAATATAATACATCCTGGCTATTTTTCCTTATTACAAAAGATGACCCAAAAAGTTCATTGAATCAAAAGAAATCATCTCGATATGAGAATGCGCCATTAATCACTCAAAGGTAATATGTCATTTTTCTTAGTAAGGGCTCGTTTAGTATGATATTAATAGGGGTGAGAAAAAATTTCCCTATTTTGTATCAAGTATTTAGAAATAGTAAAAATATTTTCAATAATAACGCATATTTGCTTAAATTAATATCTAAAATGGATATTTATTTAAAAAAAGAGTTCCTTTATTCCAAATAGAATTTACAAGATACGTAAAATACGAAACAAATTTTCCACCCCTACTACCATAGGAGCACTAAATATAGCCATCTTTATGAATTTCTTAAAGAGGGAGAAGGCCAACAAAAAAAAATGGATAATGGAGAAAACATCATTCTCATCAAACGTGGTCCTAAAAGCTACAATTCAACTTATATGATCAATAAATATGCTAATTAGTAATGAAACAAGGGTGAGTAATGAAAAGTGAGCATGTTCTAGTGGATTATGATACACTAACATAATCAATATATATGGCATTGTCAAATTGCTAACCCCTCACAAAAATCTCAATAAACTAGGTGAGATGCATGTTTTCAATTTTTTCAAGTAATAAAAGCTAGGGTTTTCTAGGCCTCTGTCTCCACTCTACCAATAGGTTTTCAACACTTATTTATTAGCAAAATACTTATAAGATACTTTAGGACCTGGATCGACAAAATACTTATGTGTCTAATGCACATCAAAATGAGTCATGCCCTCTAAAATTACCTAGGCCTATCAAAATCAAGTTCCCAATTCTATTTTTTACAAACTAATGCAAGTCGGTCATGATCGTATAACTCAACAAAACTCTATAAATAATCTCAATGACTATTACTATATTAAGATTATGTAGTTAAAGTTATATTTATAACTGTAATCAATTCCTATGAGAAATATTTCTATCATAAACATAAATTACTTAGTGGCATTCCCATATCTTATCATAATTATGCAGGAGAGATTTGGCAGACATAATTAATTGAACCTAGTAAGTTATAGGTATTGATTATGATAGCAAGAAATTTGTGACTAGCAAAGGTTAGTGTAGCAAAACTCTTTGTTTTTCTTATCTTTTCCTATTGATGGCACTCCTGTTTGTTCTTGCAAGTGTCTTCAAAATGTGCCAGTGGTAGAGGAATTAAGATAACCCCTTTGAGTATCGGGCT
The DNA here is from genome assembly GCA_039764185.1 of Tamarix austromongolica. Lineage (NCBI taxonomy): Eukaryota > Viridiplantae > Streptophyta > Magnoliopsida > Caryophyllales > Tamaricaceae > Tamarix > Tamarix austromongolica. The sequence goes on along the minus strand of CM077809.1, from coordinate 119,398,307 downwards.
TCCAAACCTTGTGAATCTAGCTTAGGATCTAATTTTCTACAATTTTATGAAGTTTGACAATGATCATTTTTATTCATTTATTTATTTTTATGATGTTTTGCTTTGGAATGACAATTTTTAGGGGTCAGTTTTGGTATATTAGTTGATTAGTGTATTGATTTCTCAAATTGTTTACAATTTTCTTTTTCATTATGAGGAAAAAAATATTGAATTGTTGGGTTTGCAAGATGTTTATTTGTTCTATTTATAATTTTTTGCTACAATTTCATTTAACTTCTATTCATGTTTTGTTATGAGCTATTATTTTTCATACACTAATTTTAAAAAAAATTGAGGTCTAATAAATTGGCTAATATCTCACACAACCCTTGAGTAGAGACAAACTTGAGAAGATTAGACTAGAACCAGGCATAACTAAAATAGTGTAACTCATATATCTTTAACTCCCATGGTGAATTGGAGTAAGTAATGACTAGAGGACAATTTTGGAAGGGCATCTCATTAACCTGCTTGATTTATACGAATACTTTTTAATGTTTTTTGGATATTTTATTAATCATTGAAAACTCCTAAGCTATTTAAGGGAACAGTTATAAGATCAGATCTGAGAGTACAACCCTTTTCTGTCATTCACAAACTTGTGAGTTTTTAAGCCTCTAAATTTAAATTTCTCTTCATGTGTGATATCATCTGTGGATAAATTCTAAAACTTGATTTGATTCTCTTTGAGGCAATATAGACGCTTTGTAGTGTCATAAGGATGACACAGGCAACTTTTATTTTATCTTGAGTACTACAAGCCAAAAGTATCCTAATAATGTCATTATTTCCTTTTTCAACTAGTTTGAGCTTTATAAGCTATTTTTTTCCTTACAACCATCTATTAAAATAATGGAAACTAAAAGGAGGAGAAAAAGAAAAAATCTAATAAGAAAAAAAGTCAATATCAAGGGGCGAAAGGAAGTAAGGTGAAGGGAGAAAAGGAAAAACAAAACCAAAAGTATAGAAAAGATAATTCAAAATCAAGAGGTAAAAGGGAAAAATTATGATAGTGAAAATTTTATGTTGTGATTGAAAATGATTTGGCATGATGAGATTGTGTCAATGTTTATTCAAAGAAAATCACTCCACTAGGTTCCAAGATTTTTATTTGCAGTACAATCCTAATGTTATTCCCTATCTTAAAGCCTAGCCCTGTTACAACCTAATAAGACCTCTTTGATTTATGACATGCATGTGGTTATACAAGTGGTGTGGAATGAGAATCACCTCAATCTTATAGTAAATCATGTTCACAAGAATTATTAGAGTGAAACATGAGCCGTATCAAACTCATGAGATTCCATTGTTCATTTGTGTGAGAGTAGTTATTCATCATGATGGTTTTGTACAATGGTTGTTGGTTTTGTATCTCGATTTTATTATTCATCATGCTGGATCTTTTCTTTGTTTCTTTGCAAAAAAAAATATTGGCCTACTATTAAAGGAAGTGGATGACATAGAGGAACTAGAGGCGTATAGGATGAACTTTTCTATATGGGTTTCTATCATTTAGGTAATATTGTGTAAGCATTTGAGGATTTTCTTGATTTTTTTCCCAATAGGATGTAGTGGTGCTATGTTGGTTGGTTGTTTTCCACATCTATTTTTTGTTCTCTATCTGTGGAGATATGTACAAGAAAGGTTTTGGTAGGTAGCATATGCTATAGCTCTTTTGATAAATTTTTGATACAAGCCTAAAATAATGCATTAGGGTGTTGAGAGTTTATTTCCAAAGATCTTAATTTTAGTAATTCTTGTCCTTAATTAAAAAAACATATGAATTTATTCAGTAAAACTCCATATCTGATTTTCTGAATGGATAATTTGGTTGATGATTTTTTGATGCCCAATTTTTAAATTTATATTCCTAGATTTTTTAAAAGATTAGATTATCACTTTTGGGTAAGCATCGAGATTAGTTTAAATTTTGTTTTAGTTTGATTTATTTTTCTTTTCTTATTTGGTGTTATTAGATCATAGATATTACTTGTTTTAATTATAAGTTGAGCATCTATAATAAATTTATAAAAATCCAATCCATTGTTAAGGAAATGTTGGTTGCTAACAGTGGCAATTTAGAGTTGTTATGTGTTATACCTCTATTTGTTGACCATAAGGGAAATTATTACTACTATACAATAATTTATTCAGTATGTTTTCTTGCTCTACTTGTATTTGAGAATACAAATTTTGTTTTCAACATGATAGACCCAATGAATAGGCTAGAATTGAATTTTTTGGTGAGAAAGTGATAAATAGGAATGATAGCTGTGTTTTGGGTGTCCTTTCTACTTCACGATCCATAGGTACGTTCATTAACACTAGCTCTACTCACTAAAAATTTAAATTAATAGGATAGAAATTAAGTTGATTCTAACGTTAACTTCCCATGGTGACCTCATTGACTTCCCAGCTTTTTGGTAGAATCAGATGCTACCCTAGCAAAGAAAGGACAGGGGCCAGAGGAAAGTTGTGGAGTTCTTGATGAAGAAAGTATGTATGGACCATATGGTAATGGTATTATATGTGTCATCATAGAACTCTAAGCATAAGTTTGATAACTAGTTGTCACCATATACTACTATGTCAAATTGTTGATATTTTAAACCTACTTTGCTGAATTTTGATCTATAGTGAGCTCAACTATTACTTTTTGAATAAAGCACCTTTTTAATCTATTTTTTAAGTTTCCTCTTTTTATGGTGATGTAACGAGAGAGGAATAAAGATTTATTTAGGGGCTAGCTTATCGGATTTTATTTTAGAGCTAATTTATTAAATGTTACTTGTGTCTTTGAATTAGTGTTTATATTTTCCTTATTGATACATTTCATCTTTTTCTGTAGGCTAAGGTGCTTGAGCCCATGAGTTCTTGGAGCCAGCTGGTAATACTTATTTTTTAATATCTTATTTTACTTATGAAATGGTGGTTCTTTTATAAGTATTGTGATTTATGCATCAAGTATGTTTTTGAACCATATCCCCATGAAAAAGAATACAATGTAAGCATTTTTGAAGAATAATATTCTGATCTCAGTTTCATCTTTGGTACATATGTGATGTGTTGCCTACCTATATTGGAAACTTTGTTAGAACTCTGTAGGTGGGGAGGCACATTTGGCTATTGAGACCAGCTGCCATGGAGCTTTGGAAGAGAACCATTGGCTTAAGGATAGTGGATATCTCATGGTAAGCATTCAGTCATTTTCATCAATGTCACTTTACCCATAACTGATTGTGACACTTTTCAATAGATATGTTTTAAGTCCTTCTGTCATATGTTGGGGACATGTATTTTTCTTCATAGGCTCTCAATTTTGTTATAAATTTATTAGCAGATCAAGCTCTTGAATAAGTTTGCTTGAGCCATGGCATTAGGGATTTGTGTTGGCAGCAAAGTCAAGTATTGACTAATATGATTGATGGTATGCATAAAGCAGTTTTTACTATTGAGTTGAGGCTAAAGGTTAGTCCAAGTCACTCTCATCTAATAGGAGGGTATGCTACTATCTTTTCCTGCTAGGTGCTTATGTGAATCTACTAATTTTTGTGGCCGTGATCATTGAACCATTAATTTCAAATCATTCGATGAATATGGTGGCACAATAATTAAACATTTGGAGAATACTTTTGTTTTATATTCCATTCTTAAAATGCCTCCTGAAGGGGTGAGTTCTTTGTGATTTTTTTTATTGTTTTCCTCTTTCATTACTTGATAAGTAAAAGGAAATAAATGGGTAGGATTTAAAATATTTCTCATAGAAGAAATAATAAGGAAAAAGGAGAGAATATCTCTAACTAAATAAATTATAAAGGAAAAAAAGATTATCCCTAACAAAAGAAATAATAATGTTAGTAAAGGTAGGTCCCTAGAGTCTCTTACATATCCAAAATCTCGGTGCTACATGAATGCACTTAATTTATTAGATTGATAGTTGTATTGATTTACGTTGAAAGTGAAAATGTACTCAAAGTAGACCCTTGGACCTATTGTTGTTTTCAATATCTCTTATATATGTAGATTCCTAGTGCAATGTGATTGCACTTAACTTATCAGATTGATAGTTGTTTTGAATGACATTAAAAGTGAGAATGCACTTGAGGAATTAAAGACTACAAACTAAGGATGACAACGATTGAGATTACTCATTTTTATTTTTATATATTTATTTGCAATAATAAATTCTTGCATGCAAAGAGATGTAGTTCAAATTAAGAGCAGATTATATTAATAATATAAAACTAAATCAGCTTTTAGAGTACTAGACACTTTTGAAATAAAGTACTTGGTTATTATTTCATCTGTCATAATTGATTATTTATTTTAGTTTCTATTTATTATTTTATCTACATTTCTGTTCCATTTGTGTGCATTTCATTGGTTATATATGATATATAATATATGTAAGCCTCTAGTTATTGAGAATTTTTAGTATGTTTCCTAAATATGTATATTTATATAGAATTTGATGATCCTTCATTTATAAATTAATATTAATGAAAAATAATTATTTAAATCCCCATATTTTGTTTGCCACATGCCATAACCATAGATAGATTCAACTATAATGGTTGTTGGTTTTAGACCTCGGTTTTCTTAGGCATCATGCTGGATGTTTTCTTTGTTTCTGTGCAAAAGTTTTTTGGGCTACTATTGAAGGAAGTGGATGAAATAGGGGAACTAAAGGTGTGTGAGATGAAATTTTTTATATGGGTTTCTAACTTTTAGGTATTATTGTGATGGCATTTGGGGATTTGTTACCTAATAGGGGGGGGGGGTAATGGTGCTAGGGTTGTTAGTTGTGTTCCACATTGATGTTTATGGGAAATTGATAATGATGGGATAATATTTGGTAGTTTGCCAAGTTCTTACATAGGAAAATAATGGCAGATATTAAAGAACATACATATCTCACTGAAACAATAGATAAAGAAGTATTACTAAAGATGGTGTGTGCTAAATCTAGATAACAACTTAAATTCTTATCTAAATTTGCTCTTACAAGCATGACTTTGTTTGTGTAACTGTTGAATTATTAGTTATGATTCATAATATGAAAATACTTGGTTGGTAGATATACCATTTCTTAGATTTTGCTTGTATGAATTGGGATAAGAAGTACAGTGAACTATATTGTTGATTTACTTCAGGAGTGTAACACCCCTAAAATTCACTTCAGAAAAATTTTATTTTATTAAATAATACAGCGGAAGTAAAGAAAATAAACTGTGAATTTTGAAGATATTACCACCATTATCAGCATAAGTCTAGCCTCCGGCTCGTCTCATACTAACCACAAGGATAAAGAAGAGTTACCGTCAATCATAAGTCAAGCTTAAAATAAGATATCATAGAGTAACTAAATTGTTCATAATATGGAAATTAAAGTACACATAAAAGAGTTTACAATCCAAGAGTGCATAATTGAAGTTCCCAAAAGGGATAAAAGTTATAATATGATAAAATAAGTATGAAATAAACTGATATAAGATAAATGAATAGAAAAAGGAGATCTGGCTAAGTCGCTCTCGGTCCCTAGGCCAAGTCCAAACTGACCTCTCAGCCCCACTCGATGCTTCATAAGCATCGAAGATGACATCTCCTACCTACACAAATTCAGAAGGGCCCTTTGCCAGTGGGAATGAACAGTACCCATGAAATGGGTGGTCAGTAAGCTATGTATTGAGTAAGATAACCCTGCATCTAAGGCCAAACACACAAAGGCATATAACACAAGCATGATCGTATAGACAACATACAAACAATACAAATAATAAGGGTCGAGCTGTAGTCCAAAAAGACTAATTATTTAAATCTCTAATCAATATTCATTTCACACCATGCTTATAATCAATCCATGCAAGTGGGGGAACCCCTCTATTATAGCCTATGGGCCGGAAACTTACAGAACAGAATGCTCCTGACCACTATTATTGCCGGTGGATTAGTCTCTAGAGGAAAGTGCTCCAGGCCAATATTATTCGCCGGTGAACCAGTCTAGCCCTGAATCTTTTGGTGTTTTGCTATAAATACTTAGTGTCATTCCCATGTCTTATCAAAATTATATTTTGTTGGTTGAGCATGGAATCCCCCACTATTATAGCCGATGGACTGGAAACATGCATGGCATAACACTCCAAGCCACTATTATTCGCCGGTGGATTGGTCTCCAGGGCACCCCAACTATTGACCACTATTATTTACTAGTGGACCAGTGTGGTACCGGCTAAAAAAACTTATTTAAATGGTTAGTATCTTATTCGATAAGTTTTTACCCTAGACATGCATGTCACATACCGTCTACTCTTATTCTCCCAAGAGGGCTTACCGGATGTCTTGAGACTTTTGCACCTCCTAACACACTCGATATCCTTTCCTTCTTCCACTTACTCACATTGGGAGCCCAACTCCTAAGGGTTTAGGTTAAGGCCCACTACCTTATGCCATCCAAGTCCACTCACTATCTTCCCCTAAGGTTTTCCCCTGGAACCCTAATTAGACTTATGTGGCACATCCTTCCTTTGTCTCACCCAACCAAAGTCCCTTTATCACCTAACACTAGGGATGGAAATGGGTCTCAGACCCGACCTGGACCCACCTTATTTTTAGTGGGTCTGGGTCCATGATTTTTGGACCCGATGGATCTGGCTCAGGTCTGGGTCCATATATACCTTAATGGGTCTAGGTCTGGGTCCCATAGTTTTAGACCCAGACCCTACCCACTAGACCCGTTTAGTATATATATATATGTGTGTGTGTGTTTATATATATATATACATATATAAATACATACTAATATTATGTTTGTCATTATTTTCATAATCTTAATTGAGCTCCTTATTCATTTTTTTTCAATTTTATTTTTATATATTTACTTTATAAGTAATATGTACAATATTGTATTATAAAAGCATTAAAACATTATTTAAAAAATTAACATAACTATTTTAATATATTTATTTTTTCACATAGAGGATTTTTTTTAATAAAAAATACATATGAAGTTATACAAAACATAAATTTATTTGTATTTACATAGATTATTAATGATTTAAAAAAAAATAGATAGACCCATTTAGGATCTATTTAGGACTCGTTTACCCGCTAGACTCGGTGGATCTGGATTTGGGTCTGAACTTTTGAGACCCGAAGGGTCTAGTTCGGGTTTGGGTTGGGTCTGGGTCTAGGTAATATAAATGGGTTTGGGTCTAGGTATAGCTGGACCCGGCCCAGACCGACCCATTGCCATCCCTACCTAATACATCATCTCACTTAGATTCAACCCCAATCATTTCACTTTACTCCCTAAATCCACATGTGACAATGAAATCCTAGTTGGCCACTCCAAACCCTAGCACCTCACTTTCCCATATGTGACCTCTCCATTACTCACCTACCATCCTTTCTTTCTTATGTCACACATACTCACCCTACATATGATATTCTTTAACTCTTATCCCATATTCCACTCACCCTCAATTATTTTTACCTTCACAACCGCCACAAATTAGGGTTTTCCTCCCAAACCCTAGCCAAATTTCCTATGCACCCTTATATCAACGTATGTACTAATTTTCACCCAAAGGCTTTAATCACTCCAACAACTCTTCCCTTGCCTTACTTACGCCCCAAGATAACTTTTCTCACGTAAGAATCATTCCCATGCAAACTCCATCCATCCCATGCAAACCCTAGAAATTCCCATACGAACTCATTCTACCCCATACAAACCCTAGAAATTCCCATGTAAGGATCTTCCTACTCTTTTATTTTGTTCATAATTCCCTTTTATTTGCTCCCTTATGGATCTTGAGATAATTAGGTCAATACCATATCCCTTTCTTCAACTCACTTTCCCTTTTTCCTTTTTTAATCCTTTCACCCCACATCATATTATTAAACATCCTAATATGCATATCTTAGAGGGTCACATTATATGACATCATAAGCATAACATATATATATATATATATCATTATACACATCCCATAAGGGAGTCACATAAGCATACCTCAACTCCAAGCTGCGCTACAAGTAAATAGTCATAATAATCATAAAGTACACAACATAACATAGCACATGACATACAAGACACGTAACAAACATATAGTTGGTCTTAGCTACATCTTTACCTAATACGACACCAGTCTTAGAGCACGCTCTTATACCTCCTTAGGGTTTTGACATATTTACCTATAAGAGTGAAAAACTAAGGGTTAACTTCCCTTTTGCAGAAATTACCATTATTTCCTACCTTACCCTTATCATAGCCTAATATTAGAGTTACTAATATTAATAGTAGTTTTATAATTAAAAGTAGGGTTATTACTAGTCAAAATAGGTCTTAGGAGGTACATAGGTTCATGTTAACATATTTATAGCACTATCTATATTATTAAAGATAATATCTTAATATTACTAATAAGAATAATGATAATAATAATAATAGTTGTAGTGATAATACCAATAACAACCCAAATATTATTAACAATAATAATGATATTAGTATTACTAAAGTAGTGACAATAATGATACTAATAATAATAAAAATGCGAGTAGTGATAATAATATTAGGGGTATAAGTAATATTAGCTATAATGAAAAAGTAATAATAATAATAATAATAATAATAATAATAATAATAATAATAATAATAATAATAATAATAATAATAATAATAATAATAATAATAATCATCTTAAGAATAATACTAATAAGGGTCCTAATAATCATAATAATAGCAATCTTATTGATAATATGGTCAAGTCTGATAGTAGTAGTAGTAGTAGTAGTACTAATAATGTTAAGAATAATACGAATAACAATAATAGTCAAAATGTTAAATAATAATAATAGGGTTCAAATGTTTACAATAATAATAAAAGTGATAATATATCAAAGTTAGCATTAATAATAATAACGATGATGATGGTGGTGGTGGTGATGATGATGATAACAATAATAATGATAATAAAAATAATCATAATCATAATAATAATAAAAGTAAGGTTTCAACCAGTCATAATAATAGTAGTATTAATACTCCAAAGTTATATTTAATAATAATAATAATGATAATAATAATAATAATAATAATAATAATAATAATAATAATGATAATAATAATAAAAATAATAATAATAATAATGATGATGATGATGATGATGATGATGATGATGATGATGATGATCATGATCATGATGATGATCATGATGATGATGATAATGATAATAATAATAATATTAAGAATAATAATATTAATACTAATAAAAAAGATAAAATTTATATAAATAGGGTTTAAGGGTTTTGAGGGTTAGGGTACCACCTAGGGATGGTGGTGACTAAGCAGCTATAGAGACGGCAGTGGAGGGATAAGAGAGGGTGGAAAGGTGGTTGTTTAGGATAGAAGAGGGGGAATGAGAGGGGGACTAAGGTGGAGGGGGATTGAGGTGGTGAAGGATGTCCTAGGTTGAGAGGGCTAGAATGGTGGTGGTGGTGCAGCCAAAGGGGTAGCACAAGCGGCGGTAGGTATGGTGGCCGAAGGTGGTGGAGAGGGAGAAGGAGAGGGAGGAAGGGGGAAAGGAAGGTACGGGGAGGTTCTGCTGGTGGTTTTGGGGAGTAAGGGAGTGGTGGTTGCGGTATGAATGGTGGTGGACGGCAACGCAAAAGGCAGCGGTGGGTGAGAAAAGGTTGATTGAATAGCCAACTTTGCACAACCAAGACAAATCATGCAGGAAGAATTGAGGGTGGTGAGTGGTGTAATTCAGTGAAGGGTGGTGCAGGGAGAGGTTTGGGCGGCGGTAATAGGGTGGTCATCTGAGTAGGTAGCGAAGCAACAAAGGGGCGCTTTTCTAGGTAGGGAAAAAACCAAATGGGGGTGGTTGAGGGGTATTTATAGGCCATTGAGGGGGGAAAATGACAGAGGGGGAAGAGGGGAAGAGAGTAGCATGCATGGTAGGTTGCCGGCTAACTGCACATGGTTGGTACAAGCTTACAAAGTTGCAGGTCTTGTCTAGTCAAGGAAGAAGAAAGGAAGGGAGAGATGGGTGCACATGAGGAGAGAGAGGAGAGCTGATTGGGTCGAGCAGGGAAAGTAATAGATGGGGAAGAGAGGGGAGGCAACATAAAATATCCCAAAACCCTAATTTTAAGAATTATAGCTAATTTAGGATTTATTATGGAAATTGATTAAATAAATTATTTTATTTAAAATAAGAGGGACTAAATAGGGCCAAATCAATAGGAAATTTATAAATAATTTAATTAGAGAAAATTAGAGTGATTTGCTAATTAAAATGGAATTTAGGAAAAGTCTTTCAAAAATTCTAAAATTAGCCTAAAAAGGGAATTGAATATTTTTTTTTTTAATATTATTATTATTTAAATATCCCAAAATACCAAAATATTCTAAATATCTCAGCCCACCTATTTTTCTTTTTTCCTTTTTCCTTTTCTTTCCTTTTTCTTTCTTTTTCCTTCTTCTTCTTTTCTTTTTCTTACCCTTTCCCTCGACCTGGGCCAGCTCACAGCCTAAGATCCTTCCCCTCTCCTTTTCTCCTTCGGCGCTGCCCATCTCTAGAATGCCCCATTTTGTTCTATTTTTCCCTCGTTATCTGTCTGGTTCTCCCTTTTCTCTTTTCTTTCTTTCTCCCCAACCACCATGTTCGCCCCTACCTCTTCCACCTCTTTCTTCTTTCTTCTTCCTCCCTCATCGACCTATAATGCCTTCGAGAATCATGCCACCGACCACGCGTTGACGTGCTGATTCTCTCCTCTCTCTTTGCTACTGACTTGCTTGTCAATCGACCCAACCAACCTCCCTCTCTTCTTGCGCGATTTTTCCTCTCCTTGGTCAATCACCCCTTACCACAAAACCTACCTGCATTGGCCTACCCTTGTCGGTTGGAGCATTCCCACCTACCTTCTGCTATTCTCCCGTCTCCCCTCTAACCTTATCCCCCTCCATTGATCTATATAAACCCCATAACCAACCCTAGGATGGAGTTTTTCCCGAAACCCAGAATTTTCCCCCTTTGTGCTGCCACCCAATCAGACACCCATTTGATCACCGTCGTCCAACACCATCATTCACCACCCACAAAACTACACCCTGCACCACCATCTACCTAACTACACCTCCCTTCTCCTTTGATTTTCCCTATACAAGCCACCCCGGACATGCAAAGTAACCTTCTTGACCAACCATTGCTCCCACCTCCACTACCATTCGTACCACCATTAGCCACCACTTCTGCCATAACCACTGCCTCCTACACCTCCCAAACAACTCTGCATACTTTCCTCTACCTCCCCTACCTTTCTTTTCCCCTTCCTCCATCTCCTCCTATCTTTCTCTCTTTCCTCCACTTTCGGTCAGCACAACCGCCACCGTGCGCCGCCACCTTTGGCTATGCCACCACCTTCATTCCACTCCTCTCCATCCAAGAAACCATCAACACCCCAACTTCCACCGTCCTTCTCTCCCTCTCTTTTTCCCAGTAATCAACTCTTTCTCTTTTCTTCTCTTTTTCCTACCACCGTCGGTGCCACCTGTCACCACCAACCCAAGATGGTACCCTAAACTCTCTTAACCCTAATTATACAAGCTTTATTTATATTACTATTCTTCCAATTACTATTATTATTATTATTATTAATGTTATCATTATTACTACTATTAAGGGCCGAAGCCCTATTTTATTTTTATTTCTATTATTATTATTATTATTATTATTATTATTATTATTTTGGTGAAGGATCGAAGCCCTTATTTCACAATTATTTTCAATTATACCATTATCATCATCATCATCCTCATCATTATTATATTATTATTATTATCTTTATTATTATTTTTAGTATCATTATTATTATCGGGTAAAATCTTCAAACCTTACATTATCATATTTTTCAATATTACTATTATTACTTTTATCCTTAGCAAAATTAGTATTTAGTTAGTGTTACTATTATTATATTATTATTTTATCTAAAACCCTAACCTAAATTAGGATATAATAGTATTTTGGTAGGAGAGAAACTAATCCTTTGTTTTTTCCTCTTATAGGTGAGACCAGTCAAAACCCTATGAAGGTGTAGGAGTGTGTTCCAAGACTAATGTCGTATTAGGTAAGGGTGTAGCTAAGGCCTTATGTGTGTATTGTGTTTTGTATGATTTGTATGCCATGTATCATGATATGTTATGTATCTTATGCTTATTGTTATAACTATTTTATGTGTAGTGTGGCTTAGAGTTGAGGTATGCCCACGTGATATTTTATGGCATGTGTATAATATGTATAAGCTGTGATTATGATGTGATGTGTTGTAGCCCTTTAGGACATGCATGTTAGGATGTAATGGGATGATATGGAGTGAAAGGATGAAAAAGGAAAATGGGGAAGTAAGCTGACCAAGGGATGTGGGTTTGACCTAAATATTTCATGATCCATGAGTGGAAGAATATAGGGTTTTTCATAGAGGAATCTATGGTGGTGCATAGGAGAATCTAGGGTTTTGCATAGAGGAATCTATGGTTGTGCATGGGAGAATATAGGGTTTTACATGGAGGAATCTATGGTTATGCATGGGAGAATCTAGGGTTTTGCATGGAAGAATCTAGGGTTGTGCATGGGAGTTTAGGGTTTTGCATGAAAAAGTTTGAAGGGTTGCATAGGATGTCTAAAGTCTATATGGGGGTGAATTTTATGTATGGAAAGTCGATTTGGGGTGTGTGGAAGGTTATGGAAGAGTTATTTGGGTGAATGAGAGCTTTGGGTGAAAAATAGTACATGGGACAATATAAGAATGTATAGGAGACCGGGCTAGGATTTGGGAGGAAACCCTAATCTGAGAAGGTGGTAAAAAGGAAAAATAAATGAGAGTGAGTGGAGTATGAGATGAGTATGAAAGATAATCATATAAGGGATGAGCATGAGCATCATGGAAAAATAAAAGTGGAAAAGTGATAAATGGAGAGGTGATATATGGAAGTGAGGATGTTAGGGTTTGGCGTGGCCAACTAGAGTTTGGTGTGGCTACCTAGGATTTTGTGTTCACAGGTGTACTTGGTGAGTAAAGTGAATTAATGAGGGTTGAATCAAATGGTTATGATGTATGGGGTGTTAAAATAGTTTGGATTGTGTGAGGTGGAGAAGGATGGGCCACATAGGTCTAAATTAGGGTTTCTTAATAAAATCCTAGAGCAAGGCAATGTGGGGACTTGTAGGTGTATGGTAGTGGGCCTTAACCCATACGCTTAGGAGTTAGGCCTCTAGTGTAAGTTAGGGTAAGGAGAAAAGGATATGGGGACAAGTCAGGAGGTGCACGAGTCTCGTGATATGGGATAGGTCCTTTTGGCGGATAAGCATAGAGGGAGTAAATCATACATGTCTAGGGTGAAACTTTTGAATAAGATATTGTAAGACATTAATCATGTAAAGTAGAAGATTATTGAGTCGGGCAAAAAACGATCCACTGGTAAGAAATAGTGGTTAGGGTGTCCCGCCCTATAAGTGTCCGATTCACCAGCTATAATAGTGGTTAGGTGCATTTTGCCTTATAAGTGACCGCTCCACCGGCTATGATAGTGGAGGATCTCGAGCTCAATAAACCAAACCTTGAGTTTGCTAAGAAACATAAAAGACACTAAGTACTTATAGTGGAACACCATGCCAGCAGGGGCCAAACAGATCCACCGGTAAGTAATAGTGGTTAGGGCATCCTTCCCTATATGCGACCGATCCACCGGCTATAATAGTTGTTAGGTGCATGTTGCCCTATAAGTGACCAATCCACTAGCTATAATAGTGGGGTCCCGTATTTTCATGGACTAATAAAAAAAAGCATGGTGTGAAATGAGAACTGATTAGAACTTAAAATAATTAATTTATCTGGATTATACTTGGACCTTTACTTATTTATTGTAAGTTGTTATACTATCATGTTTGAATCATGTGCTTTTATGTACCGGCCTTAGTGCACGGTTACCTTACTCAGTACGTAGCGTACTGACCACCCGTTTTATGGGTGTTGCTCATTCTCACAAGCATTTTAATTAGCAAAACACCCTAATATTTTCTAATTAAATTATTTATTATTTTCCTCTTGATTTTGCCTTAATTACTTCCTCTTATTTTAAATAAAATAATTCATTTAATTAATTTTCCTTGTAAATCCTTATTTAGCCATACTTTCTTGAATTTGGATTTTAGAGTATTTCAGGGAGTCACACATGAACGTTTATAGTGTTTATAATGATGGGAACCCTGCATATTTTGACTTATGTTCAGCAGGCAAGAGAAAGGTCCGACTATAAGTAGTCTACTCTCAATGAAAGATTGTACGACTACAAAAGGCAGGTTGATTGAGAGAGCAAGTGGTGTTCTAGTGGATCTAATGGTTGTTCTAATGGAGATGGTACTCAAGCCATTGGTGGAAGTTCACACAAAATGATAAGAGGTAGTTATGCAATTTTCTATGAGGGGAAAGTTATCTAAGAGCTTTAAAGTCATTGATATTTCATGCCAAGATTACTGGCTATCTAGATTAGAAGATTATATAGTTGCATGTCAAAAGGTACACAATGCTTCGTATTCTCATTTTATGCTACATTTGGGATTTGGGAACCTATAATCATGTAATTTCTTGTAAAAGGCATGCAATTAAAGAATTGGCAATATTTTTTTTGGAAATAGAATTGATGCTAGTTGGGGCTAGATATTCTATGATAGTTTTTGATTAATTTTGAGAAATTAATATTAATACACACCCACACACACATGCATACATATTTAAAAAATTTTAATGTGATTACTAGCTAGATCAAAATATGAAAATAACTATTTTGTTTAAAGAATTTTAGTTTTCCTAAGATATTACCAAATGTGGCATTTTTTACAAGAAAATTCTATACACTCTTCTTTCATTATTATAAATTATAATAATTATTAATTTCCTAATTTAACTATTCCTTTCTTCCCACGACACCTTATTTTATTGTCTACTAAAATCTCTTCATTCTTATTTTTTTTATTTTTATATACTAAGTAGCAAAAAGAGTAAGGGTAGTATTAGAGTTTTCTAAAAAATGAGTCACATCACATGAAATGAATCAAACTTAGACGAAGAAAATAATTCCTTGTTTTCCCTTGACACCATATTTTATCATCTACTGAAATCTCTTCACATAAAGAAGAAAACACCTAGATTTACGTTCTTCTACTCTTTATCTTATTTAGTTTTCCCCCTTCCTATAGTCGTATTTGTTATTTAAGTTTCAAACTTAGAGAAATAATACTTATTGCCCTTTTCATTACTTGATTGTGTTATCAACTTGCTTTGTACCCCCGTTGCTATAGTTCTATTTTGACTAGGAGTTGGATGTTCTACTTTGAGGTAAAAATAATTTATTTAGGATCTAACTATTTCATATCTAACAGTGCTTTATTTTCAAAACTAATCTCAAATGTTTTTCTGGCTATGTATGTAAGGAATGTCAAACCTCTAGCAAGCCGGCCTTAGCTATTAACATCACCATAATGCATGTTTAGACTTTCCTAACTTAGAAAAATAAAAACTTCAAAAAACTAAACCTCCTTTATTATAGCTTAAAATATAAGTGATCTAGTAGGTGATAAGGAAAATACTTATTTTTAATCCACCTAATTAGTACTTAGACTTCCTTGGGGTCTACACAAGTATTGGTTACTGGATAAATATTTGACCTAGAGGGGGAAAAGGGGGGGAAAAGGTTTTGAGGTATCGACGTGGAAAGCAAAGGGTGGATGAAAATAAACTAAATTCCTTATATAAGATAGGATGAAGATGCTATTTAATTTCCTCTTAATGGCTTTCTCAAATTGTATGTGAAATGTTCGAAAACCTAATTCTTAAGAATTTTAGTTAAATAAGGATTTATTAGGAAAATTAATTAAATAAATTATTTTTTTATTAAAAGAAGGGAATTAATTAGGGTAAATTAAAAAAAATATAAATATTTTAATGAGGAAAAATTAGGGTGTTTTGCTAATTAAAATAGAATGTAGGGAAAATCTTTCAAAAATCCTAAATTAGCCTAAAAAGGAAGTTAAATATTATTTTATTTAAATATTATTATTTTTAATATCCTAAATATCCAAATTATTTTAATTATCCTAACCCATCTATTTTTCTTTTTTCCCCTTTTCCTTTTTCCTTTTCTTTCTTCCTTTTTCTTTCCCTTTTCTTTATTTTTCTTCCTTTTTTTTCTTTTCTTTTCCTCTTATTTCCCCCCAAATTGGGCTTGGCATCCCATGGCCAAAACTCTTCCTTCTCTTCTTTTTCTTTTGGTGCGACCCAAACCCCCTGAAATGCCACGTTTGATTTAAAATGCCCCATCACCGCCTAATCGGCCCGTTTCCCTCCTTTTCTTTTCTTCTTTCTTCCCTAGCCGCTCGGTCCACGTCACCCCTCCTCCTTCTTCTTCCTCCCTCCATTCCCTTTGTCAACATACAACTCCACCCACTCCTGAGAGTTTCACCACCGGTTACGCCTGTTTTGACCGGCTGTTTTCCTTCCTTTCTCTTCCCCCTAACTCGCTAGTCAGCATGACCCAATCCACTTCCCTTCCTTCTCGTGCACGACCCTAATTTTCTTGCACAAACATCCCTGCCATGACTTAAATTTCACCAACCAAATGATGCCTCCGGTGAACCTTAACCCTACATGCCCTATTCCCTTGTTGTCCCACAAACCTTAACCTCTCATTTAAGCTCTATAAATACCCCCAACAAGCTTGAACTCGAATTTTTTTTTCCAAAACCCTAAAATTTACTCTTGTGCGCCACCGCCACTTCAAACGCTTCTTCCACAACTGTCGTCCAATTTTGTCGCCCACTCTACCTACCTAAGTACTCCCTACACTACCCTCTAACTAACTACACCACCCTTCTTCCTTGATTTTTCTTGCACTAGCCACCCCAGCCATGCAAAGTTTCATTCTCAATCAACTCCTTCTTCGTCCCTACCACCATTTGTGCCACCGTCCACCACCATTTCTGCCATTACCACTACCTCCTACACCTCCCAAAAATACCTGCAGACCCTCCCCTCTTTCTCTTCATCTTCCACTTTCCGCTACCACTATCGCTACTGTGCGCCACTACCATTAGCTGCGCCACCACCTTCATTCTACTCCTTTCCCTATAGGCAGTCATAAATACTCCTATTCCCACTCTCATCCTTCCTCTCCTATTCCCAGCCTTCAACTTTTTCCTTTTTCTTCTCTTTTTTCCGGCCACCACCATCGCTGCCGTGCACCATCGCCAGTTCTGCCTGCCACCACTAACCTAAGGTGGAACCTTAAACCCTCTCAACCCTTTTCACTATTTATACAAGCCTTATTTATTTTATTTTATTTTATTTCAATTTTGTTAAATATAATATTATCACTTATTATTATTATTATTATTATTTATATTGAGGTCGAAGCCTTATTACACTTTATTATTATTATTATTATTATTATTATTACTAATGTTATTATTATTATTATTATTATTATTATTTTGGTAATTACTATTATTATTTCATTATTATTATAATTACTATTTTAGTATTAATGTTACTAATATTATTATTAGTATTATTTTGGTGAAGGGTCGAAGCCCTTATTCCACCCTTTATTTTGAACCATATTATTATTATTATTATTATTGTTATTATTATTATTATTATTATTATTATTATTATTATTATTATTATTATTATTATTTTAGTATTAGTATTATTAGGGTAAAGTCTTCAAACCTTATATTATCAACTTTTACAATATTACTATTATTTCTTATGTCTTTAGAAAAATTAGTAATTAGTTAATAGTATTTTTGGTAGGAGGGAATCTAATTTTATCAAAAACCTAGTCTTAGAATAAACTAGTAAATAATAGTACTTTTGGTAGGAGGGAATCTAATTTTAGTTTTTCCTTCATATAGGTGAGAGCAGTTAAAGCCCTAGGGAGGCGTAGGAGAGTGTTCCAAGACAGGTATCATTTTAGGTAAGGGTGTAACTAAGGCCACTTGTATGAAATGTGTTTTACATTTCTTGTATGCTGAAATGCCCTGAATTTTTTAATTTTAGAGATTATATTTAAATAAGGTTTTATTGGAAAATTTAATTTAATAAATTATTTTTACTAAAATAAAAGGGAATTTATTAGGGCAAATTAATAAGAAATTTTATAAATATTTTAATTAGAGGAAATTAGGGAATTTTAACTAAATAAATATTTTAATTTGGAAATTAATTAAATTAATTATTTTAATTAAATTAAGAAGGAGAAAATAGCTTCAAACTAATATTAATTTTATAAATAATTTAATTGAAGAAAATTAGAGTGATTTGCAAATTAAAATGGAATTTATGGAAAATATTTTAAAAATATTATTTTATTTAAATATTATTATTTTTAAATATCCCAAATATTTGAATTAATTTAAATACCCAATCTAATTATTTTTCCTTTTTCCCTTTCCTTTCTCTTTTTCCTTCTTCCTTTTTCTTTCTTTTTCTTTCTTTTTCTTCTTCTTTTCTTTTTCTTTTTTTCCCTCCCCTGAACTGGGCCTAGCTCACGGCCCATTTTCCCTCTATTCTCCTTCCTTTTCCTTTTGGCCAGCCCAGCCGCGCGGTGTCTCCTTCCCTTCTCCGCCATGGTGCATTTTAGCGTTTATTCCTTCTAAACACCGTGTTTCGTTTAATGACCTCAGCCCTCATGCCTGGACCGCCCGGTCTCCTCTTCTTTTCTTCCTTTCTTTTCTGTGCCGAACCGCTCGATCCAACTTCCCCCCATCTTCTTCTTCCTCTTCCAACCCTGACGCCATACCTGCAACCTCTAACCTTCCCCAAAAATGGCGCCACCGGCCACATGTGTCGTGACTGGCCTTTCTCCTGCCCATTCTCTTCCCCTCAACGCACACTTCAATTTGAACTGCCGCACTTCCCTTTTCTCCCCACGTTTGCCCCCATTTTCCCTTGCAAAGGTCGGGCACGATTTGAAATCGTGCTGACCGACCAACACCATAACCGCCCCATTTCTCACCGGCTTTGACCTCCTAGTAACCTTCTGAATGCAAGCCAACCCTCTACCATTATAAATACCCCTCACATGGTGTGAAATTGAGCTTTCTCTTCCCCAAAACCCTAAGTGTAAGTCTATGCGCCACCGCCACTTTAGACACATTTTCCTTCGCCGTTAGCCAACCCCACCACCGTCTCTGCCTCCCAAACTCTTCCCTACAATGCCTTCTAGCTAACTAAACCTTCCACATCCTTCAATTCTCCTCACATGGGCCACCATAGCCGTGCAAAGTCCCCTACTCCACTCGCTAGAATTTTTACCCCGAAACCATAAACCACCGCCCACCATCGCATTTGTCGCTTCTACCACCCTCTAAACCACTCAAAATCTCCTACTTATTTTCCTCCACCAACTCATGAACTTATTTTCTTTTTCTCATTCCCCCATCCCTCTTTTTCTTCATTTCACCCCTTTTAGATCACTTTTCCGGCCACCTCTAGGCACCACCACCGGTGCCACCCATCTCCGCCAACTCAAGGTGAAACCCTAGACCTTTTCAACACTTCCCTTCAATTTATTAAAAATTATTATGTTTATATCCTAATTTTTAATTTTTATTCAATTTTAATTATTATTATTATAATTATTATTATTATGGTAATCAACTATAACCTAATTACTAAATTTTGTTGACAGGTTTGGGAGTATTCTTGAGTTAGATAAATTATTATTCTCAAATTTTAGTTATTTAATAGAATTATTACATGTTTACTATTATTATTAATAATATTATTATTAGTACAATTATTTATTTAATATTGTAATTATTTCAAGGGGGTCGAAACCTAAAATTTCAATTAGGTCTCGCACCCTTGCTTTTTATTACTATTATTAGCATTTTTTAACATTATTACTAATTATATTATCATTATTATCTTTATTAACTTTTATATTATAAGTATATATAGTATTAATATTATTATTACCATTTTCGAGTAGTATTATTATTAAATGGGGTGGTATCAAAAGCCACCTTGTAATTTTATGAATTATGGTATTATTAATATTAATATCCTACTAATTTATTAATATTATTAATATTATTAATATTATTAATATTATTATTATTATTATTATTATTATTATTATTATTATTATTATTATTAGTACTACTACTACTACTACTACTATTACTAATACTATTTTGGTGAAGGGTAGAAACCCTTATATCACCATTATTTTCGAATGAAAATAGTAATTTATTTGTATTTTTAAGTAATATTTTGTATAGTTAATTATTATGTAATATTGTTTTAATTAAAAACCAAATCTTAGAATAAGTTAGAGAATAATAAAATTTTAGGAGGGAGCCTAATTCTAGTATATTTTTATATAATAGGTGAACCCAGTCAAACCCCTCAAGTAGAATAGGAGCGTGCACCAAGATCGGTGATAGTTTAGGTAAGGGTGTTACTAAGGCCATTTGTGGGTTTATATGCATTATGTGCTCCATGTGCCATGTATTCTATGTTTATCATTATTAATTATTTCGTATGTGGTATAAAGTGGAATTGAAATATGTTGGTATGAATAATTTGTGGCATGAGAATTATGTGTATATTTATGTTACTATTATTATATGATGTGGCCTTAAGACATGTATGTTAAGGTTGTGAAATAATGATGGGGAGTATAGATGTGGTGTTATGATTTTGCATGAAATGGTATGGTGTAGGGTTTTGTATGAAATTGTATGGAGCTAGGGTTTGCATGGGAGCTAGGGTTTGTATGGAAGAATGGGTCACATGGAGTTAGGGTTTGCATGGGAGCTAGGGTTTGCATGAAAGTATGGTTTACGTGAAGTTAGGGTTTGCATGGGAGCTAGGGTTTGCATGGAAGCGTGGGTCACGTGGAGTTAGGGTTTGCATGGGAACTAGGGTTTGCATGGAAGAATGGGTCACATGGAGTTAGGGTTTGCGTGGGAGCTAGGGTTTGCATGGAAGCGTGGGTCACGTGGAGTTAGGGTTTACGTGGGAACTAGGGTTTGCATGGAAGAATGGGTCACATGGAGTTAGGGTTTGCATGGGAGCTAGGGTTTGTATGGAAGAATGGGTCACATGGAGTTAGGATTTGTATGGAAGTGTGGTTTACGTGATGTTAGGGTTTGCATGGCAGCTAGAGTTTGTAGGGATATTAGGGTATGTCATGGTTAAGCATGGTAGGATGGTTAACTAGGGTTGAGGTGGTTAACCTGAGTTGAAGAGTAAGCATGGTAAGAACCTGATTTGCATGTCTTGAAATGAATATCTGAATAAGATACTCAACTTATTAAATACGTAAAGTGGAAGATGTTGAGACGGGCCCAGACCAATCCACCGGTATTATAGTAGCTAGGTACTGCGGTAGCCTGGAGACTGATCCACCGGCTTAATAGTGGTAGGGTATGTTACCCTAGTGACCGATCCACCGACTAAAATAGTGGGGGATCCTGAGCTCAACAAACTAAACTATATGTGTTGTTAATAAGTGGGAAGATACTAATTACTTACAATGGAACACCATGCGAGAAGGGGCCAGACTGATCCACTGGCATATAATAGTGGTAGGGCATGTACCCTAAGTAACTGATCCACTGGCTATAATAGTAGCTAGGAGCCAAAGTGCCCTAGAGACTGATCCACCGGCAATAATAGTGGGGTTCCCGTACTCGTATGAACTTGATAAAGAGCATGGTATGGAAATGGATTCGATAAAAGCTTGATGAAATAAATAATTTGATCTGTATTGAGTCCTAGCATCTCATCTGAACATTTATGTGTACTATTATGATTGAGTTTTCATGCCTTTATTATTATGTATTGGTTATGTGAAATATGTATGTTGGCCTTAGTACTCGGTTTTCTTACTCAATATGTAGCGTATTGATCACCCATTTCATGGGTGCTACTCATTCCTACGAGTAGAAGGCTCGTCTAATCTATTGTAGGTAGGAGATACCTACTTTGATGCTATCGATGTCTATGAGACATCAAGAGGGGCGGAGTGATAGCTAGGCTAGATCAATTTCTAGAGTGACGTGGTCATTTTCCTTTTTAATTTATAACTCATGTTATTTTTATTATGTTCGAGTTGCAGAAACAATTTTATTAATGTTGTTTAGTTATTATCTAGAAAAACAATAGCTGGTATTTCGAATTATGTGAGACTTGCGCGTACTCTGATTCTCATTTTTTATAAATTTGGATTATTAATGGTATTATTAATCGTGTTTTCTTAGCCTTAGCACTTAGTACCAGAATGGTAGGAGTGAACCGATCTGATACTAAGTGTGGCGGTAACATCCCCAAAAATTTATGATTTTAAATTATAAGTATTATGTTTTAAAAAAATGTGTACTTTTTGGGGGGTGTTACATATGCCATATGCCATGATATATGATGTATATTATGTGTATTGTTATAACTAATTTATGTGTAGTATGACTTGGGTTGAGGTATGTTCATGTGATATTTTATGGCATGCGTATGATATGTATAAGTTGTGTTTTTAATATGATTTGATGTGGCCCATAAGACATGCATGCTAGGTTATGGAATATGTTGATATGGAGTGAAATGTGGTGGAGTTGACCTAAGTGTTGCATGATCATGAGTGGAGGAATCTAGGGTTTGCATGGGAGAAGTTAGGGTTTCGCGTTGGAGTTTTAGGATTTTATATGAAAAAGTTGGAAGGGTTGCATGGGATGTATAAAGTCTACATGGGGCTAACTTTTACGCATGGAAAGTTGATATGAGGTGTGCGGAAGGTAATGGAAGTGTTGTTTGGGTGTGGAAATGCTTTGAATGAAAAATAGTATGTGGGACCGTATAAGGTTACATAGGAGTCTAAGCTAGGGTTTGGTGTGACCAGTTAGGGTTTGGTGTGGCTACTTAGGATTTTTTGTGGTCGTACGTGTACCTGGTGGGTAAGGTGTGATGGTGAAGGCAGAATCTGTAGGTTGTGATGGGTGGTGTGTTAAAATAATTTGAGTTGTGTAAGTTGGAGTAGGATAGGCTACTTAGGTCTAAACTATCGTGAATTTTGGGGTGTTACAGTATGTATTGAATTGCTTTATATATTTGCATCTATTCATGTACAGGTTTGTAAGGAGAAATTCGAGAGGTACTTTGAGGTGGAGTTGAAGGAAGTGAAATTGTGTGAGGGATACTACGTGATGGATCTAGACAAAGTACTGGAACTTATAGGTCATAATACCAAGTGTTGCAGGAACACTAGGTTCGACCTTAGAAAGCTAGTTTGAAAATGTCAAGTGTCATAACAAACTACTAACCAAGAAGAATAAGGAAATTGGATATGGCACACCAATTCATGTTGATGCTACTAGTGGTGGATTCATTGCTCCATTCTTTTACCAAGATTGGGTTGTTTGGAGGAGCAAATATGATCTACCTAATGAACTTGTTTTTCACATCAATTATTTGGGACTTGATTAGTCCACTTTCATGCTCAACTTCTCTAATGGTATATTATTATCCTTACAATATTACTTGCTTTTAGTTGCATATAAAGAAAAAAATTGATACTTGAGTGTTCTCTTCCGATGAGTTGAGTAGGAATCTTAGCTATGCTATTTTTAACCTCCATTGTTTTACTTATCCTAATCTCATATGTCTATTCACTATGTAGGTGCAAATAAGATAATTGTGTAATACTATCAGTTCATATGACTTGGCTTTGAGGTATGCCTTGTTGCTAGCTTCTTCTTCTTTTTTAACTATTTGTAGTTGGTGTTGCATTGATACCCTTCATCAACTAGACACATCAACTGAAGAAATTATGTAATATTATTAATAAAATATTTATTTATTAATAGAAATTATTAATTAGTAAATTTAATACAAGTATATTCAATACATCTGTCATCTTCTTTTTCTGTTTATATTAAGATAATTTTTTTTTCTATTTTAGTGAAAAACTTAATGTGTGCTTGAGATAACTTGTGCACCTCTGACTAGGACCTTTTAAGTTGTGGGATGCTTTGCAAAAACTTAATTGGTTATGTATAGTATTTGTTAAATGTATTTATGCATAGATTGGATTGTGTTGAGTAACACCTTTATGATTGTGGTGTCTACTTATTGCATTTGTTGTGTACCTACTTTATTATATGGCCATGCAAATCGATTACAAGACATTTTTAGCTCCAAAAATTGACTTTTCTTCTCCTTATTATTGGCCTAGGGATATACAAGTTAAGGGTTTAGATTTATTTTATTAAGGTCTGTTCTCTACACTTCTTTTTTTTTTACTTATGTATCCGATTATAAAATTTTAATGAGTTATTATTTTTATTTTACTATTGTTAATGTTGTTGTTGTTGTTGTTATTATTATTATTATTATTGTTATTATTATTTTCTTATTAGTAGTACTCGCATTTTTATCATTGCCATTATTTTTATAATTATTATTATCATTACGTTTATATATATATTATCATTAAAATTTTGTTGATTTAAAATTTTGTTTTTACATGATTTTGACTTGTCCATTAGTTTCATTGCATGTTTTAGATAATATTTGATATATAATAGTCCTAGATTTGAGTGCATATTATTTAAGTTAATTAATTCTACTATTTACATTGTAACTTGATTAATTAGATAGATCTACAAGAAATTTTGACATTTAAATGGTTTCATAAGAAAGTTTAGAATATATAGTTTACTACATGTTTTTTAGAGTTTGTTAATCATATGTATGTACAAACTTATGGCCTAAAGTTTTATCTGATATTGTTTTATATTTGATATCAAATCTAATTAATTGATTAAGCAAGTCTTATTTATATGTAAAATATCCCGAAGGAATAAAATACTTTGATAACTTATCTAACTTAAAATAAAGTAGTGTTTATGGATAATTTTGGATGTGATGTTTTAATAACATATATTTTTATTTGTTTATAGATTTAATCTTATACATTTTTTTATTAATCATTTATTATTATACTTATGAATAATATCAATTTTTTATTTATAATTATAACTAACATTATTTTTCTTCACCTTATTGCAAGCAAACTAGAACTTGAAGTTGTATTGTATTAATTTAATTAAGAGTGGATGCTACTAAGATATGCTGATCCTTTGTTCTCTATTTTATATATATGATTGGTAGTAGGTAATGTTTTTACGTAATTTTGACATGTCCATTGAGTGCATATTATATAAGTTAGCTCATTCCACTATTTATGCTCTAACTCGATTAATTTAAAAAAATATAAAAAAAATTGGACATGCAAATGGCCTCATAAGAAAGTTTAAAATGTATAGTTTACTAGATATTTTTTATATTTGTTTTTCATATATGAATATAAAAGCTTATGGTCTAATGAACTAGTAAGATAAATCTTATTCATATATCAAATAAGATATATTAATAAAAACTTATGGAATATAGATTTTGACAACTTATCTAATTTGAAGACGTGATATTTTTACAGTATATTTTTATTTTCTTATAAATTAAATCTTATATATATTTTATTAATCATTTATTATTATACTTATGAATAATATCAATTTGCTTTATTCATTATTTACATATATTTATAGATTGTGTCCTATATATGACATCTTATTTTCATTTGTTTATCTGAAATGTGAGGAAAAAGTCATTAAAATTATGTATATTCTTTCCCTCTTTTTTTTTTTCTAAAAATTTCATAGGGCTAAAAGCCAAACCAACACTATTGAAAGTATCTGTAAATTTTTATGCATGCATGACGTCTATTCAGTTACTAGCTTGTTTATAAAAAGAGTATGCACAACTTTTTGGGGAGTTGGTATTAAATTTTAGTTCCACGTAAAAGTCAAAGCAAGTGTTATTTCATTTTGACTCCATCTATCGAGCATTCATTAATAGCTCGTTAGATATGTAGTAAGAAGGGAAAGGATATTACAACATTGATTAAAGGTAGCAAAAATTATGCTTCGCTTGTTTAGAAATTGGTAGAAATCAAAACAAAGTATTTATTGAGGAACGTACTTACATAAGTGCTACTTTTTTAGTGACTAATGTCTAATAACCATAAAATATTCCTATCCTGTTGCAAGTCTTTCATTATTAAGGAATACTATTATTAGTATTATTTCTTTGTAGTTGGAAATATCATTATTACTTCTAATAAAGTGGACATCATATATACCACACATAAAACAATATTAAGTTTCGATCGTTGCACCATATTATTCCAACATATGGGTTGTAGCATTTTTATATTATTATTTGTATTAATTTATAATTTATAGTTATAATTGATATGATTTTTATAAATTTCCTATGTATGCTTATACTTTTTTGATAATAATACAAATAACATTAATTTTGATAATGAATAAATTATTGATAAGAATATTATTGATTATAATTATTAATAAATAATTCATAAGAACAATATTAGATATAATTATTTATTATAATTAATAAAATATTATTAGTCTTAATTATAATGAAATAATCAATAAAAAATATAATTAATTATTAATAACTATTGATTGAAATGATAAATTAATAATTATTAAAAATAATATTAATCATAATTATAAGTAATTATTTAATACATATAATTTTAAGTATAAATTTAAAATATAAATTAATTAGAATAGTATTTATTATAACTACAAATTTTTTTTTGGAAGAATCAGTCTACTTATTTTATTCATCATGTGGTAAAAAAAAATTAAATGCATACAAGCATAGATTTGCCTATGCACCATCAAGAACAAAATAAGCACTCTTTCTCAATCTACAAAATAACCGAATCAGCTATTTTTGAATGTGCAGTACAATGATTTGGTAAGCAGGATTAAAGCCAAAATTTTCAAGAACTTTAGATGTCACCTCAAAACGGATCAAATTCTTAAGTTGTTGAGGTGTTCTGTGTATGCCTTGAAAGAGTCTTCCATTTCTTTCCCTCCAAATATAATAAACTGTTGCCACAAGGCCACTTCTCCTCCAACATTTAATCCAATGTTTCCCCCTATTATGTCTTTTGAACCATCTTAGCTCATGAGTTAGATTCATTGATCTTCTATGCAGTCCCATCTAGGCATAAATATTATCAATAACCTCTTTGGAGTAGCTACAACCAAACCACAAATGATTTCTAGATTCAGCTGCCTTCAAACACAATGGGCATCTATTAGTAAGCAGGAATCCCCTTATGCACAAATTATCTTGTGTGAGAAAATTATGCTGTGTTACCAGGGTGGTTATGACAGAGTGCTTAGCCACACAACAAGTATCCTAGACAGTTTTTTTCCAATAGACTAGAGGCTCTTGACCCTTAAAAAATTGATAGGCTTCTCTTGTGTTAAAATTTCCTCCTTTTCCCCATTTCTAGATCAATATTTTTGCAGCATCAAGACTCTCAGCTTTTTGTATCAAATGGTCCCTGACCTGTAAAAGCCTTTTCTAAACCTCCAGAGAGATGGTCTTTAATTTCTACTTCCCAAGGATTAGCTCCTTTTAAGTTGTAAATAATAGCCCACTCCACCCAGACATTCTGTTTGAAATTCATAAGAGTAGCTAACCACTTTGTCATGAGAGCCCTATTCTAGGAAATAATTTCTTTTATTCCCATACCTCCCTTATCTTTGCGCCTGCATATTTTATTCCAACTACAAGGGTGTAATTTCTTTTGTTCACCATTGCTCCAAAAGAAATCTTGGCACAATTTATCAATATGTTTAAGAACCCCCATAAGATGAGTAAAAACACTGCACCAGAAATTTTGAATGCCAAAGAGCGCTGAATTTATTAGTTTTAGCTTCCCTGTATATCTTATATGGTAGAATCCCCAAGACTGAATTTTCTTCTTGATGTTGTCAATAAGAGCTGCACATGATGAATTGGAAAATCCTTTGTTGTACAAAGTAAGACCTAGATATCTGAAGGGTAGCCCCCTCACAAAATCTTGTCTGAGATAGGATATGTTCTTTTTGTTCTCTGTCCAGACCCCTAAAGTATATGTTAGTCTTTTAAGGATTGGCCTAAAATTCTGTCATCTAAGACAATGCATCAAGGGTCTACACAACAACTTGAATAGAAGAGAGATCTCCTCTAGTAAAGATCAAGAGATCATCTGCAAAAATCAAGTGAGTGAGGTTGGTGGCCTTACACTTAGGGTGCATGATAAATCTGGAATATCCTTTAGTTTCCTGAATAGCCTAGAGAGAACTTCCATACAGAGCATAAAAAGATAGGGGGAGAGGGGGTCTCCTTGTCTTACACCTTTGGCACCACAGAAGTAACTATATACTATTCCATTTACATTAATTGAATATCTTTCTGAACTAACACAAGTCATAACCCACTGGATAAATTTATCTGGAAAGCCATAGCAAAATAGAACATTTTTCAAAAACCCCCAATTTATAGTGTTTTATGCTTTGCATATGTCCACTTTTATAATAGCTCTAGGGGAGATGTTCTTTCTTCCATAATGAATTGCCAACTCATGAGCCATGAACACATTATAAAAAATGCATCTAGTTAGAACAAAAGTTGCTTGCTCCTTACCTACAAGAGTGGTCATAAGTGGTTGAACTCGATTTGCCAAGATCTTTGTAATGGTCTTGTAGAGAACAGAACAACAAGCTATTGGTCAAAACTCTATAACATCTGATGGGCTTTTTATCTTGGGTATGACAGAAATATAGGTGGAATTAATTTGTTTCAAAATTTTCCTTATGTAGAAGAAATTCTTGATAGCTTCACACACCTCAGAACCCACCAATCCCTAATTCTTCTTGAAAAATGCTGATGTGTACCCATCAGGCCCTGGACTTTTATCATCATGAATGAAGAAAAGGGCACCTTTGATTTCTTCATTAGTCACTAAAACTATAAGTTGAGATCACATACTGGGAGATAGTTGTGGCCCTTCTTCATACAATTCCTTTTGGAAAGAAGAAACAATGCAATCTGATCCCATTAAAGTGGTGTAGAAGTCCACAAAAGCTTTTACAACTTCCTTCTACCCCTCCCTTAGAAAACCATTTTAATCCTTCATTGCCCCCACCCTATGAATCACCTTTCTCTCTTTTACTTTTTGGTGAATGTAATCAGAGTTCTCATCACTTTTTTGAATATTAAAAAGCTTTGCTCTTTGGTAATGAGCACTAAGTTCAGCCTACTTCAGTTGTAGATATTGCTTTTTAAGCTCCTTTTCCTTGTCAATATTTTGCTGATCCTTGGCTCCCTACATCAATTGTTGTTGTAATCCTATCCACTCATCATAATACTCTTGGACTCTCTCCTCAATGTTAGAATAATTTTTTCTATGGAAATCCTTGAGCAAAATCTTCAAATACTTTATTTTATAGACAATTTTATACATGGGACATCCCTGAAAAGGCTGTGACCAAGCTTGGTGCATTAAGGGAAAGACACTATTATCCCGAAGCCAATAGTTCAAAAACCTAAAATGTCTAGGACCGGCTATATCACCTATAATACTCACTTTTATTAGGGTATGATCAGAGATCCCTAGATCTAAAAAACTACATCACCTTGAATCCCTTGGCTTATCCATTTTGGATTAACCAGAGCCTTGTCAAGTTTTTCCCAAACCCTATCTTCTACATCATAATTATTACTCCAAGTAAATAGTGGCCTAGTGGAGGCCAAATTAGTAAGCTCTAATTGATGAATAATATTTGTAAAATCTATTATATCATTCATCCTAGGGGGCAGGAACTACATCTTTCCATACTGCTGGCTACTATATTCAAATCACCAATGAGCAACCATGTTAAAGAGTTGATTTGAGGAATCTGTTGTAATTCTGCCTAAAGTTGTCCCCTGTCTTAAGCTTCATTTGAACCATAGACAAAAGATATACAAAAGCTCGTATTCAGAGTTTTACAAAGCACTCTACAATGAATAACATGTTTAGAAGAATACATGGCATCTAGTTGAGTTGTTCCTGGGTTACTAATAACCCAAATCCATCCATTCATATGGTAGCTATAGTTATTTATCACCAAATATCTAGAGAATTTCCTTCTCCTGATCCTATCAAAGTTCTGAGGCCTAACTCTTGTCTCCAAAATAGCTACAATATCAAGTTTTCTGTTACTTAAAAACTCCACTACAACTTATTGTTTTAGGCTCTCATTGAGCCCTCTTATATTCCATGCCCCTATATTCTTATTAAAAGGGATTGATACATCATCTCCTCTTCCTTTTTCTATAGTTCATTTAATTCCTCAAGATCAAAATCCTATTGTTCTACATCCTCTGCCCAAGATATAGCTATATACTAGTTTGAGAGAGAAATCAATGGGTTCTGGTTATTTGTGGTAACCACTACTACATTTTTAGGGGTAGACCACTCCTCTTTTTGGGAACTCTCCCTTTCTTTTTTTCTCTGGTTTCTACTGATTGAATGAGTTCTCTCTATTTAGTGCTGTAGCACGCTCTTTGATAACATCATTTTTCTTTTCCTTTTCATTGTCTAAGGGAGGAAGAGGGCCCTCCTTTGTTTGTTTTGGTTACCATATCTTCTTAGTTATACATCCATTTTCCTCAGGACCTAGCCTTTTGCATTTGTGGAAATAATAAGGCACCCATTCATAGATGATTTTTTGAGTTTTGGTACCTGAAAAGGAAGTCTTTAATTTAATTTCCTTTGTATGAGGTTGTGCCACATCTATCTCCACTTGGACCCTGGCAAAAGAAATCTTTTCTTTCGTTGAGGTGATCTTGTCTGCTATCAAGGGGATACCCAATTGACTTGTAATTTTGCTTAAGGCCTTATTAGACCAAAAACATGGCTCTAGTTTTGGTAGGAGTATCCAAACAGGAACTTTACTATTATCCTCAAATTTCATAGTTAAAACTAGGAGTCCATTTCTTTAGAATCAAGCTTCTAGAGCCAAGATTCCAAGGCCTTCCTATAGGAACTTTATCCCTATCTTCTGCATTCTCAAACCGAAAATAATAAAAACTCTTTTGTAATGAAGCAATTTAGGTTTGGCAACATGATTCCAATTGTTATCCAAATAAGCTTGAACCTGCTCTACATTGGTTTTACCTCTTAAAATACACCCAACTAATGTATTTTCCCAATATGAGATTTCCTCTATGATATCATCCATCATGATTTCAACCACACCATCAGTATTGGCATTTGGAAGAAATTCAAGATTCATGCCTGAGTTATTATCAGATTTCAATTTGGTCACCCATGAATTAGTGGAATTCGGCTTATTCACATCAGTCACAATAGGGGGAAGTTGTATTTGCTTATCATGAATTTGATCAATCAATTTTGTAGGATCAGATCCAGATTTTAGGATAGATGTTGATTGAGGATCTATACCTGCATTACAAAATGAAGGGGGTAAGAAATCCCCAAAATGAATTTGCGATGGTGATTTTGGAACTCCCTCCATGTAGTTAGTACTAGGTCCATTTGTCTCCTTAAAACCATTCGTGGATTTAGCTTGAGAAGATGAAGTCATTGCTACCATCTATTGCTGCTTTCGAGGTCGACCTCTTCTTACCATGGTGGAATCTCACCTTCAAAGTTCAAGAACTTCTTGAGAGAGAGAAACATACCGTTTCTAACCGCCGAACATGACTACAAATTAATAATGAATAAAAAATAACCAATACAAATATGAATGAGAAATAAGTTATTTACGTACAATACAAATAATATCATTATGAATGAGAAATAAGTTATTTACAAGAATAATATTAATTATAATTATATATAAATAATTATAATAAATTATTAACACTATAAACGAATAAAAAAAATATTAAAATATCAGATATATAAAATTGTCAATATATATTAATATATATGAAATTACTATTACTTTAACAATTTTACACATTTTTACCACTTATGACCATTTATCCCAAGCATGTAATTTATTCATTTAAAAACATTTAAAAGGTGAAAATCTTATTCACACTTTTAGGCTAGAGCACATAATATAATTAATACTCTATAAATTTAATATTAAATTCATACAAGCAACAATTTTAATACAAAAAGATTAAAATTCCGTATAAAGCAATGCAAGCAACATTATAATAATAAAAACCTAACTATACTTCCTAATATAAACCATCACATGTGCATGTTTTAGGCATCCTCATGTAGCAATACCAAAATATAAGTTTATGTCTATGTTTGGAGGAGTAGTAGTTGGTGGTCATTAGTTGTTACTTTCAACAATTTTACATGTTTAAAAAGTAAATATACTAAAAATAGTGTGAAATTTAAAATGTGTTTGTTGAAAATAAGGTTTTGAGCTCAAGGTACATAAAAAAAAAATGAGTAAATAAAGCAAATATTTTTGAGGATTCTAACATTTGATAGTTTTGAGGATAAAAGTTGATGTAGTAAAATATTTTTTTTGGGCATAAAATTAATTTTTTACCTAAAATTGTTTTTAAAGAGATTTTAACACTTCGAACTAATTAGTGTCTCCAGTAACTACATTATTATCTATATTATCACTCCATATAAATTTCATATTGTTTATTTTGTATCATATATTTCTTAACATTATCATATCTATTACATCATACTGAAGACCTACAAATTTTCATTAAAAGTTCCAAAATATGCCACACTATTATCATTACACTCATTGATTATCCATAACTCACATCTCATCTTCTCCTACCATAATATAATTATTAATTATCATTAATAAAAATATTATGTATTGATGATAATCAAATAAGTAAGACAAATAATTTTAATTATAGTCATAAATAAATTATTAATGACATTAATATTAATGGTCATGCTAATAAATAGTTATTAAAAATAGCAATAATCATAACTATAATTAATAGATTAATATGAAAAATAATAATTGAAATTTTAACATGCCAGTTAACGAAAGCAACATATATTTTACCTATGAACTAATAATTAATTAACAATATTATTAATTAAAATTAATAAATGGATCAATACAAGTAAAGCTAATTTAATGATAAATAACTAGTTTATATGAATAATATTAAGCATTAAAAAATGTTAATTATATTTGGAAAGAAATATTTAATAAAAATAATGTTAATTTAAAAGATTAATTATAATTTAAAAAATAGTTTTAAACATAATTGTAATTAAATAATCAAAAAATTATGTTATTTAGAGTCATGAATTAACATTAATAACTATTTCTTGTAATGACAACTTAATAATTATTAAAAATATTAATCATTGCTATAATTAATTAATTAATATGGAAAAAATTAATTGATGCATAATGACAGACCAATTAAAAAGAAAAATATATATTTTCACTATAGACTTATTATTAATTACAATTAATTAATTAATATAAGTATTATTAATTTTAATGATAAATATTTACATGAATAAAATTAAAAATATTCATACAAAAAATGTTGATTATAGTTACAAAAAATTGATAATACTAGCTTACACTATAAACTATAATTAATAAAAAAATTATTATACTTAATTGTAATTAAATAATCCATAAAATTTATGTTATTTATAAACATATATAATTAAGCAAAAAAATAACTATTCATTTTAATGTTAACTTAATGACTACTTTAAAAATTAATAATTATTATAGATAATTAATCAATAAGAAAAATCACAATTAAAATGAAAATGGAAAATTCAAAAATAATAGTGTTTTTTTAACTAAAAATTAATTAAAATATAATGGATCATAATTATAAATAATTAATCTTTACAAATAACATTCAGTTTAAGAATAAATAAATTGTATAAAGAAATAATATGAATCATGGTTATAAATAATAATGTTAATTAAAACTATTTAGAAATAAATAAGAAGTATAATATTAGATAATATTATAAATTAAAATAATACGTTTATTAAAATATTATAAGTCTTATTCTAATTAAATAATAAAAAATAATATTATAAGTTATAATTATAATTAATTATAATTATTGATTGTAATGATTAATTAATAAGTATTAAAAATCATATAAATCATAATTTTACAAAATCAATCCATTCAAATAATATTAAATATAATTTCATAATGTATATTAACAAGAAAGGTATTCATTACAACTACAAATTTCTAATTATAAAAATTATTATTGGTCATAACAATAATTTTGAATAATTAATCAATACAAATAATATTAATTTTAATGAGAAATAATATTGATCATAATTATTAATATATAATTATTATAAATAATTTTCATTATGATAGACAAGACTAATATTATTCTTAACTATATTAATAAATTATTAATTAATAATATTAAATATATAAGCATGTAAAAAATGTTTAATGAACATAATCTAATTAATATGAATCATAATAATTATAAGGTGACAATGTTCAAAATTATCATATTTAGCTATTACTATGGTACCCTCATTAATTACCCACCAATTATTTCTCTCTTCTTCTCCAATCCTACTACAACTATTTAATATAATAACAAATAATTAGTTAAAAATAATAACATTCATTGTAATGATAAATTCATAAATAAAAAAATTGATACTAACCATAATCATATATATTTAATAAATATAAAAAATATGAATCATAACTATACCTAGGAAATTTATAAAAATCATGACAATTACAACTATAAATTGATAATTAATAAAAATGTTATTATTCTTAATTATAAATAAGTCAGAAATAAAATAATATTTATTTTATTGGTGAATAAATAGTTTATCTAATTAATATTAATCATAATAATTATAAATTAAATTATTAATATTTATAAAGAAATATTTAATAATAATAATATTAATGATACTTATTAGTTATAATTAATAAAAAATATTATTAGTTGTAGTTATGATTCAATAAGCAATATAACAAAATAACTGTTATCATAAATGATTATTAAATAATGATAATAATAATAATAATAATAATAATAATAATAATAATAATAATAATAATAATGATGATGATGATGATGATGATGATGATGATGATGATGATGATGATGATGATGATGATGATGATGATGATGATGATGATGTAATACTCCATAATTTTAAACCTTTTAATGTACATTTTTGGTGATCATTGTTTAAATTTTTATGAGGATGTAATACCTCATTTTGGAATTTAAATTCTATAATATTTATACTATTTTATTCATTTTAAGGTTAAGAAAAACTTTCTTTTTCAATTTTAGAAGTTTTAAGAAAAACTACTATTTTCATAAAACTTTTGGTAACCCGAAAGTTCCTATTTTTAGAAAACAGTGATTTTCATGTTATCATGTGTTGAAAATATTTTAAAGATTGTTACATTAGTTTTTGGAATTTTTCTACAACTTAAAGGCTATTTTAAACCCTTATTTTGTATAGGATAGCGAAAGGGCAAAATGAGAAATTCTTAAAGTAGTTATTTTTGGGGAAATAAAGAGAGTATTTTGAAGAGAGATATAATTTTATTGTTATATATGATAAAAATTTATATTTTTATTTATTTCTTAGTGTCTTTTATTAGTATCTACTAATTATCTTAAATGATATTAAATGAGTTATCGTTCTTTATCTCATCTGTGTAAATTCATAGATAAATATACCAACATTCGGTAAACTGGCTATAACGTTTTCATACAATAACAAAACTGTATGATTCTTTTTGTGTTAGAAAGATAAATTCAATATATACAACTTTTTTATTTTGAGTTTTTCTAATATCTAGATAAAAATTAGTGAAAAATATCCATCAATATCGGTGATAATTTACTTTTACGATTTTATTATATCTTTCTACTTTAAAAGTCCATACAAGCCCATACCAAAATCTAATAGCCAAACCTGCATTTTTCTTTCTCTTCTAGTGCTGTGGATTTTTTTTATGACTCTCACTAATATTCTTCAAGATCTTAAACCAATTTATCAAAATCTTCAATTAATTCATCAAGACCTTCAATTGACTCATCAAAATATTAAACCTTCTTCAAGATTATAGATTCAAGATCTAATTTTTGATCTTCTTCTTCTTTGTGTGAGTTCAAGTAATAATTATTCTTTTAATAACATCAACTTCTGAAGTTCTTTTGGTGCCATATGATCATTCTTTATGCTTAAAGACCTTAAATTCTATATATAATTATTTCACATGCGGTATCATTATTTTATTTAACATATATACAAATATTATATATGTACGGAATATGATGTCTATAAAGTATTATTTTTATTTATTATATATTTTTATACCTTCTTATGACTATATTTTATGTATTATGATATGTAATATGATTAGCCTAATAATTTATGATTTTGTGTTCAATTCGTGGTAGATTCAAATTGGTTGAAACTTTGCACTATTTTACAAAAATCACACAGAATTCAATAATGAACTTTTACCCATCAAATTACATATAAAATAAAATCCCTAGAAGCATAGTTTTCATAAAAAGTATTATATTTTCATTTTGAGTTATGTATAGAAAATAGATGGAGTTATAGTAGGGATTGGTCGAATATGAAAAATTAGTATAATTTACAAAATTAATTATTTGGTGTGCTATGTTGGTTTTAACCAATGTTTGGGTTTTGGGTGGTTATGTTAATACTAAATATTAATGTTTGGCCTAGGTTGATTGAGCTTAATCTTTTAATATACGTGTGGCTCCAATATTTTGGTTAAAGATTTGAGTTGGATTTGAAAAGCTGGTTATTCTTGTTGGAACTTTCTATTTTTGGAAAGTTATTTTTTAAGAGTTCCTAGTTGGTAAAGTTTTCATATTCAGAAAGTGAATAATAAATGGAAGAAATTTAATGAAGAATAGTTGCTTGTGTGCTTTATGTGATCACCTTAACAAGATATTAATACGTTAAGTGGAATAAGTGGGCTTTGGGTCCTTTAACATTGGCCTCCTGAAGTTGGGGATCAACAATAGCCTTTCCTTTTCTATTGTGGATATTTATTTATTTGCTAACCATGTCTATTTAAGGCTCATCGTCTACTCTATATGCTTTTACAGACCCTATTAGGAGGTGTGTGCACTTAAGAATAAGATGACCAAGGTGGTAGGTCTTTGGACTTTTGTTATCCCCTTTAGACTATGTCTATTGAGATAGCTCGGGTGTGATATCTATTCCTCTTGTGGTTGGTGGTAGATTTTTGGACTTTTGTTATCCCCTTTTGGACTTTGTCTTTTAAGATAGCTCGAGTATGATATCTAATCTTCTCGTGGTTGGTGGTAGGTCTTCAGACTTTGATTTGCCAGCTGACCCCCTAGTGGGTTTACCCACTTAAGTAATTAGATGTTGTGATCACTTAAAGTAAAGATTAATATTTACATATTCATTTATTCCCATTTGGTTTTTCTTACATGATTTTTTGTATATATGTACACGTATATATTATATTGCATTGTACTAATATGTTACTCAGTTGTTTCCCTAGCTAACTTGTTACGTATTTTAAACAAGGCTGTGATGATCTATGATGTACATGGTGAGCACATGACCTAGTGTAGATTGAGTACGAACATGTTCAAGGTGTTGACGGCATGCATGGTAGAGAATAATGAGAGTGGTTGTGACACCTCCATTTTTCAAAACCAATTGATTAGAAAAAATAAGAAAAAATATATGCAAAATCTAAATACAATAAGGGTATTACCGCCACAACTAGTATAAGTAGACACCACTATTTTTCTTACACTAGTTGCTAAAGCTAGATAACATAAATAGATACATCAATCTTTATGATTAAACCCAAAAAAATAATAATATATAATAACCTCAATAAAACCAAAATAATGTTAAACTATTAATACAACCAAAATCTATGAAAGTAGTCAATAGCGGTAAATAAGACTATGAAAATCACCATCACTCTCATTATTCCCCACCATGCATGCCATCCACACCTTGAACATCTTCATACTCAATCTCCACTAGGTTTTCTACTCACCATGTATATCATGGATCATCATAGCCTCGTTTAAAACATGTAACAAGTTAGCTAGGAAAATAGCCAAGTAATGATGTAGGTGCATCTAGTGCATCTAATGATTCTCAAGGTATGGAAGAATTAGATTTCTTAATAATGGCGCCAATCAATTTAAACTTTCTTGATAATATGTTTATGCTTGGTGTTGAAAACAATTCATGATATTCTTACAAGTATATTACATATTTGCAAGGTGAAGACGTTAACACGCACAAAGAGACTTAAAGTGTACAAGCATTCAAAGCATGCAAGGTTATAGAATACATGGGATGACTCTACAATAAGATATAGTGATTTTATCATTATTTATATTTAACTTATTGTAAACCCAAAGTGTATTTTATATAAGCTAGGGTTTTGTTGTAATTTCATGTATGTACCATAGTTGATTATGTGACTTTGTAAAGTTAGTCATTAATATCATTTAGATGATGATATTATGAGTAATTTTAGGTATTATATGGGCTTAATTAAAGTGAGTTAAAATGGCTTGGATTAAGAAGGGAAACCCGGCTGGTTTAAGCCCTTTAAGTCGGTCTCCCTCCCTTATATATAGCTAACTTGTACACGCATAAGAAGAAGGGAGTAATAGAAATTTTAATCACAGAAATCTTGAGCTTTTTTTTGCATTTTATCCTCTCTTGTTAGAGTCCTATCTATCTTGAATAATTTCCCGAGTTACTCTTCATTCTAGCCTTCAAACTTGCCTTCAAACTTTGAATAGCCAGCAACCTTCAAAACCTGCAAACCTTCATCAAGTTTAACCTTCTTAAACTGACTCTTTTCTTGCAAATTCAACCTACCAATGTAAATATAAATTAATTATATATCCTTCTCATTTCCCTTCCCTTTGATTCACATCAATTTTTTGTATCAAATCTCCCAATTTCATTGCATATTTGCGTCGGTACAGGTTCTTGTAAATTCTTGCTGTTGCATGCAAGAAAACCAACCTGCAAGAAACCACCGACCCAGACGTATTCAGCCATTTCTTGCCTCTTGATTTCATTCTTGAATATTCAATAAATTATTGATTAAAGGCTTTAAATCTTTCAACAACCTTGTTGAAGATACATGCAGCCTCAACCAGAGAAAATCATCCATTCCTCTTTGACATCAGCTTTCTCCTTTTCATCTTGCCGATCTTCAAGCAGTTTCATCTTAACTTCCAGCCATTACCTCAACTTCTACCTCTCCTTTTATTTTCCTTTCCTTTCTCCATTTTCCCAACAGATTATCTATCCATTTCTATTTCTCCATGTACCATATTAACCAAGGATAAACTTCCCCGGTATGCTTGGTGCGAGAGAACCTGGTTTGAAGGATTAGAAATTTTTTTTAACGTCGGTTCTTATCTTTTATTCTCCAACTTTAATCCATACTCTTCTACCTTTTCTTCTTCACATCTTCTAATGTGTATGCAATCAACATATTCAACTTGAAGATTTCACTTCATTGAAGTAGATTTGATGGCCTTCTTATTATTTTATGTGGCTTGTTGTATGTCACAAAAGAGAACACCATTCGACCATTTCCAACCAAGAATACATGGGGTGTCATTCTGCCACTTTTCTTCCCATTTCTGTGTGACTGAAATAGCCGGATAGTGATCAATTGCATCAAACCAAATATAGAGAAGAAGAGACGAGTTCATTTGGCTCAAGCAATCATAGAAGACCACATCCATTCCAAGTAAGACATGTACACAATGAGGATCAAGGTATCAAACTTGACCTTCTTGAACTTTATGGTGAATTGAATGTGGAATTATTTTTTGAGTGGTTGAATGAAATTAAAGCTATATTTGAATTTAAAGAGTATGATGATGAGAGAAAATGTAATCTTGTTACTCTTAAATTCAAAATATTTGTTAGGATTTGTTATGACAACTTAAAAAGAAAATAGAAATCAAAAATTAAATCTTGGAAAAAACTTAAAAATCACCTAAGAAAAAATCTTGTGCCTAGAGAATATGAACAAGATATGTATGTGAAAATTACAACTCTAAGGCAAGGATTATTTAGTGTAGAATAATATACTAGAGAATTTGAAAAACTAGCACTTATATGTGATGTCCAAGAAAGAAAAGAACAAAAATGTGCTAGATACTTAGGTTGCTTGAATAACTTGATAAGAGATAAAGTTGATATGTATTCATATGACTCTCTTGATAACTTGATTAAGATGGCTTTAAAATTTGAAAAACAAACTAAATCAACCAAATCCTATGTTAAGTCTAATGTTTTGACTTCAACTAAAACCTATTCGAATACCTTTACACCTAAACCAACATCTTCATATGATAAAAAGAATAATCAAGATAATAAAGGTAAAAATAAGGTAGTTAAAATGTCTAATAATTAATGCTTTAAATGTAAAGGATATGGAGACTTTGCTAGATAGTTTCCTAACCAAAGAGCCTTAACCTTGAATGAAATAGAAAACATGGAACCATTTAGTGATGATGAGAATCTAGAAATTGAATATCCTAATGAAATGTTAACCATGGGTGAAGAAGAAGGAGAACCATGTTTTGTGATTCAAAGAGTGTTACAAATCCAACCTAATATGACACCTACTCAAAGAGAGAAATTATTTAAGACTAAGTGTAAAATAGGTGACATGGTTTGTAAACTCATTATTGATAGTGGTTCATCTACAAATATTGCTAGTGAAGCAATGGTTAAGAAAATTGGTTTAGAGGCTACTAATCATCCTAAACCCTATTCTTTACGATGGCTAAATGAAGACAAAGGAGCTCAAGTAAACAAAAGAACCCTAATCAAATTTTGCATTAGAGACTACCATGATGAAGTTCTATATGATGTTTTGCCTATGGATGCTTGTGGATTACTTTTAGGAAGACTATGGCAATATGATAGAAAAGAAACTCATGATGGAGTAACTAATGAATATATGGTGAAAAAAGTAAAACAATTGTATAGATTGGCACCTTCTTTATGTGATCATATGCCTTTAAGCGATGACAAAAAAGAGATTATTTTTACATGAAAAGGCTATGGTAAAATGCATAGAAGAAGAAGGAATTTTCTATGCTTTAGTTTCTAAACATTATAAAATTGGGGAGCAAAAAATTGAAAATCCCAATCTAACTAAGCTGCATGATGAATATCATGATGTATTTCTTAATGATTTACCTCCTAGATTACCACCTAAAAGAGGTATAGAACATGCCATTGATCTTATTTCTGGAATGCCTCTTCCAAATAAACCTACTTATACATGTAACCCAAATGAAGCTAAGGAATTAAAAAAAATAAATCCTAGAGCTTATGGATAAAGGATTTTTGAGAGAAAGTATGAGTCCTTGTAGCGTTCCTACTTTACTAGTGCCTTAAAAAGATGGTACTTGGCATATGTGTATAGATTCAAGGGCAGTGAATAAAATTACTATAAAATATCGTTTTCCTATGCCTAGGTTAGATGATATGCTAGATGAACTTTGTGGTGCACAATTATTTTCCAAAATTGATTTAAGAAGTGGTTATCATCAACTAAGGATTAGAGATGGAGATAAGTGGAAATCTACTTTTAAAATTAAATATGGTCTCTATAAGTGGCTAGTTATGCCTTTTTGGTTATGTAATGCACCTATCTCAGTTATGAGACTTATGAATGAAGTTCTCTGACCTTTCCTTGGTGATTTTGTTGTTGTATATTTGGATGATATTCATGTGTATAGCAACAATGGTCATGATCACCTAGTGCATTTGAGGAAATTATTTGATAAGCTAAGGGAAGCTAAACTTTATGGCAAACTTGAGAAATGTGAATTTATGCTTCCAAGTGTAGTTTTCCTAGGCTATATTATTAGTGGTGAGGGTATTAAAGTAGATCCTAATAAGATTAGAGCAATAAAAGAATGGCCTATCCCTAAACATGTTCATGATATGAGGAGTTTTCATGGGTTAGCTAGTTTTTATAGAAGATTCATTAAGGATTTTTCTATTATAGCTACACCTATTACACAACTCATGAAAAAAGGTGAATTTTATTAGGGACAAGAAGCTACTCAAGCCTTTGAGATCCTTAAAACTAAACTTTGTAATGCCCCTGTATTATCTCTACCCAACTTTAACCTTCTTTTTTATGTAACTTGTGACTCTAGTGGAGTTGGAATAGGAGGTGTACTTTTACAAGAAAAGAAACCTAAAGCATTCTTCTCTGAAAAGTTGAATGGAGCTACACTTAACTATTCAACTTATGACAAGGAATTCTTTGCCATTATACGGAGTCTAGAGACATGGAGTCATTATCTGAGACCAAAACCTTTATGTTACAGTCAGATCATGAAAGTTTAAAATACTTACATAATAAAAAGAAAGTTAATCCAAGACATGCATAGTGGGTGAGTTTTTTACAATCCTTTGTGTTCTTTGTCAAACATTTATATGGAAAAGAAAATGTAGTAGCTAATGCTCTTTCTTGTAGATCTACAGTACTTTTTATGATGGATGCCAAAATTTTAGGTTTCAAAATGTTAAAAGAATTGTATCCTAAAGATAAAGATTTTAAGGATATATTTAATACATGTAAAGAAAGTGGATACCATGGTAATTATG
Source organism: Tamarix austromongolica (assembly GCA_039764185.1). Taxonomy (NCBI): domain Eukaryota; kingdom Viridiplantae; phylum Streptophyta; class Magnoliopsida; order Caryophyllales; family Tamaricaceae; genus Tamarix; species Tamarix austromongolica. Next base: position 119,355,612 of record CM077809.1, on the reverse strand, counting down.
TCATACAAGATAGATTTTTGTTTAGACTAAATAAACTTTGTATTTCTGGATCTAGTATTCGAGACTTACTGATTAAGAAATACATGAAGGTAGCATTGTAGGACGGTTTGGTATACATAAGACTATGGAATTGTTACAAGAAAATTTCTATTGGCCATGAATGCTTAAACATGTACAAGCTATGATAAGTAGATGTTCTACATGTCAAAAATCTAAGAGTTACTTTCATAAAGGCTTATACACACCTTTACCAGTTCTTGATAAACTATGGGAAGGAGTTAGTATGGAATTTATCCTAGCGTTACTAAGAAGACAATGTGGTAAATATTCTATTCTTGTGGTGGTAGATAGATTTTCTAAAATGGCTCATTTTATTCCATGCAATAAAACCGATGATGCCACGCATGTTGCTGACTTGTATTTTAGAGAGACTGTTAACCTTCATGGTGTGCCAAAAAGCATAGTCTCAGATCGGGATGTCAAGTTTATGAGTTATTTTTGGAAAACTTTATGGCATATGCTTGGTACTAAATTGTTATTTAGCACTTCACATCATCCACAAACTGACGGTCAAATCGAGGTAACTAATCAAACTCTTGGTACCTTATTAAGAGGTTTGGTTAGCAAAAGTACTAAGGATTGGGATGTTAAGATGGCTCATGTAGAGTTTGCTTACAATCAGAGGTTTGGTAGAGAATAATGAGAGTGGTTGTGAAACCTCCATTTTTCAAAACCAATTAACTAGAAAAAATATATGCAAAATCTAAATACAATAAGGATATTACTGCCACAACTAGTGTAAGTAGACACCACTATTTTGCTTACACTAGTTGCTAAGCCTAGATAACATAAGGAGATACATCAATATTTATGATTAAATCCAAAAAAATAACAATATATAATAAACTCAACTAAACCAAAATAATGTAAAACGGAAATAAAACTATTAATACAACCAAAATCTATGAAAGTAGTCATTAGCGGTAAATACGACTATGAAAATCACCATCACTCTCATTATTCCCCACCATGCATTACTTCCACACCTTGAACATGTTCATAGTCAATCTACACTAGGTTATCTACTCACCATGTATATCATGGATCATCACAGCCCCATTTAAAACATGTAACAAGTTAGCTAGGAAAATAGCCAAGTAATGATGCAGGTGCATCTAGTGCATCTAATGATTCTCAAGGTATGTAAGAATTAGATTTCTTAATAATGGATCCAATCATTTTAAACTTTCTTGATAATATGTCTATGCTTGGTGTTGAAAATGATTCATGATATTCTTATAAGTATATTACATATTTGTAAGGTGAAGTTGTTAACACACACAAAGAGGCTCAAAGCGTACAAGCATTTAAAGCATGTAAGGATGTTGTATTTATGGGATGACTAAGTTATATTTAACTTGTTGTAAACCCTAAGTGTATTTTATGTAAGCTAGGATTTTGTTGTAATTTCATGTATGTACCATAGTAGATTGTGTGGCTTTTTAATGTTAGTCATTAATATCATTTAGATGATGATATTATGAGTAAGTTTAGGTATTATATGGGCTTAATTCAAGTGAGTTAAAATGGCTTGGATTAAGAAGGAAAACCCGGCTGGTTTAAGGCGTTTAAGTCGGTCTCCCTCCCTTATATATAGCTAACTTGTACACGCATAAGAAGAAGGGAATAATAGAAATTTTAATCACAGAAATATCAAGCTTTGCTTGCATTTTATCCTCTATTTTTGGAGTCCTATCTAGCTTGAAGAATTGCTTAGGGTACTCTTCATTCTAGCCTTTAAACGTGCCTTCAAACTTTGAATAGCCAACAACCTCAAAAACCTGCAAACCTTCATCGAGTTTAACCTTCTTAAATCGACTATTTTCTTGCAAATTCAACCTACAAATGTAAATAGAAATTGATGATAGATCCTACTCATTTCCCTTCCTTTTGATTCACATCAAGTAACATATTAGTACAATGGAATATAATATAGATGTGTGTATATATATAATGAATCATATAAGAAAACCTAAAGGGAATAAATGAATATGCAGATATTAATCTTTGCTTTAAGTGATCACAACCTCCAATTATTTAAGTGGGTAAACCAACTAGGGGGTCGCTTGGAAAATCAAATTCCGAAGACCTACCACCATCCACGGGAAGATTAGATATCATGCCTAGACCATCCCAAAGGAAAAAGTCCAAAGGGAATAACAAAAGTCCAAAGACCTACCACCAACCACAGGAGGATTAGAAATCACACTTGGGCCATCCCAATGGACATAGTCCAATGGGGATAAAAAAAATTACAAAGACCTACCACCTCAATCATCCTATCCTTAAGTGTGCACACCCTATAATAGAGTCCAAAGAAGCCTATAGAGTAGATGAGGAGCCTTAACCAAACACGGCTGGCAAATAAATAAATATCTATAATAGAAAAGAAAAGGTTATTGTGGATCCCTAACTTCAGGAGGCCAACTCTGAGGGACCCAAAGCCCACTTGTTCCAATTAAAGTATTAATGTCTTATTAAGTGATCACTTAAAGCACACAAGCAACTATTCTTCATTAAATCTCTTCCTTTTATTATCCACTTTCTAAACATATTAAATTTCCCAACTAGGAAACTCTAAAAAAAATATAACTTTCTGAAAATAGAATGTTCCAACTAGAATAACCAGGTTTTTAAATTCATCTCAAATCTTTTACCAAAATTTTGAAACTACACGTATATTAAAAGATTAAGCTTGGTCAGCCTAGGTAAAACATTAATATTTAGTGTTAACATAACCACCCAAAACCCAAGGATTTGTCAAAACCAACATAGCACACCAAAATTCAATTTTGTAAATTATACTAATTTTCTAGATTCAACCAATCCTTACTATAACCCAATCTATTTTTGTAAATAACTCAAAATGAAACTATAATAATTTTTATGAAAACTAGGCTTTTGGGGCTTTGATTTGATATGTAATATGATGGGTAAAATCTCATTATTTAATTCTGTGTAGTTTTTGTAAAATAGTGCAAAGATGTAACCAATTTGAATCTACCACGAATTGAACATAAAACCATAAATTATTAGGAAAATCATGTTACATATCGTAATGCATAAAACATATTCATAAGAAGGTATAAAAATATATAAAAAATAAAAATCCACACTTTATAGATATCATATTCTGCACACATATAATATATGTATATAAGTTAAATAAAACAATGTTATCGAATGTAAAATCCTTATATATAGAATATAAGGTCTTCAAGCATAAAGAATGATCCTATGGCACCAAAATAGCTTAAGAAGTTAATGATCTTGAAAGAATAATTATTACTTGCATTCACACGAAGAAGAAGAAGATAAAAAAGAGATCTTGAATCCATAATGTTGAAGATGGTTTAATATTTTGATGTGTCAATTAAAGGTATTGATGAATTAATTGAATATCTTGATAAATTGGTTCAAGATCTTAAAGAACATTAATGGGAGTTATAAAACAAAAGCCACAGGACTTGAAGAGAAAGAAAAATGCAGGTTTGGCTATTAGGGCTTGGTATAGGCATGTATAGGCTTTTAGAATAGAAAGATATAATAAAATTACAAAAGTAAATTATCACCGATATTGATGGATATTTTTCACTAAAATTTGTTTAGATATTGGAAAAATAAAAAATAAAAAAGTTGTAGATATTAAATTTATATTTCTAACACAAAAAAATCGTCTAATTTCATTATTGTACGAAAATGTCATACCCAATTTACTGAATGTTGGTCTGATTATCTATAAATTTATACAAATGAGATAAAGAAAGATAAATCATTTAATATCATTTAAGATAATTATTAGATACTAAGAAATAAATAAAAATATAAAATTTTATCATATATCATAATAAAAATGTATCTCTCTTCAAAATACTCTCCTTTTTCCCCAAAAAATATTTGTTTATGACATTCTCATTTTACCCTTTTGCTATCCTATACAAAATGAGGGTTTAAAATAGCCTTTTAAGTTGTAGAAAAAGTCCAACCACTTATATAACAATCTTTAAAATATTTTCAACACATAATAATATGAAAATAAATATTTTATAAAAATAGTAACTATCGAGTCACCAAAAGTATTATGAAAATAGTAGTTTTTCTTAAAACTTCTAAAACTGAAAAGAGAGTTTTTCCTTAAACTTAAAATGAATAAAATAGTATAAATATAAAATAATTTCATTTCTAAATATTCTGTACTTGATCCTCATAAAAATTTAAAAAAATGATCATCAAAAGAGAACAGTATAAGATTTAAAATTATGGGGTATTATACTACTATCCCCTTAACAAAGAACTTCGTCCTCGAAGATCATCAAATAAGAAATTCCAATCAAACATGATGAATAATTTAGATATATTAACATAAAAATATAATATTTTTATAAATGCACATGAATAAAGAATAGTGGGAAAAAAATTCTTGAAAAATTTTTTTACACATGATGTTTTTTTCAAATAACATATTTAGAAAACCATAATTGTAAAAATATCAGTTTATCAAAATATGGGGATAAATACCATCTGGAGAAGGAACTTATGGTGGAGGTTCCACTAGAAACAAAAAAAAAGGGTTTATATTACACCATAAGAATCATGGAGTCAAAAGGAGATCAAGGAAAAGAGGAAGATGAATGTTAAATTAGCCTTTTAAGACAAGGATATACTAGTAACAAGAATGTCATAACAATGTGGAAATATCTAATTGAAGAATGAAAATTTTAATAAGGTGCCAAGCTAACTAATAATCACGTGTTACATGGAGGATCACAAGGTAATCAAGAAAAAGAACGTCAATCGAGATATTACAACATAGTAATGTGTTTAACACCAAATGAAAAATAATAATAGAGTCCTAGTACCAAATAGGCATAATAAGACTGAGAAGATGAAAAGATTCACCCAATAAATACTACTCATTAACTAGTGCAAAATATCAAAGTGAAAGAGGACAAATTAACAAGAGTGAGGTACTTCTAGATGGGCTCAAACAAAGGATTAATGATACAAGATGATAGTTATGTGAAATGAAAATCAAGTGAGGGAAAGAGGATGATTCACAGATGGTATGATCATAAGCACCAAATCAATAATAACACAAAGCCAAAAAGGAGAAAAAGAAGAAGAGAGATTCATGAAATGACAACTAGTTTCATGAGAACAACCATAAAGAAAGACAAGGGGCATTTGTAAATTGGATTGTTAATGAAAGTTAAATTTTAGGGATTAAAATAGTTAATCCATAAAGTGGTGTACTAATTCCACAATATAAATTAAAAGTAAAATGTGTAGGTGGTAATAGGGAGTGCAAATGCTAAGAGACAATTCCCTCAATCAACAATAAATGATTGATATTAAAAATAAAGAATTAGCAATATAATGAGAACATAAATCATCGTAAGCAAGTGTAATAAAAGAATTACACTAGAGCTGACAAGCAAAGAAGATAATTATGTTGGACTGTAATATCAAAAATATAAACGATAGTGAGTATAATAGAGGAAGCATAAGGAGGTCATAAGAAAATAATTGTAAGATAATACATATGGTTTAGAAAGAATTTAATATACGTCTAGAAAAATGGAAACAGTTGGAACTAAAGAATGGGAATAAAATTATATTAAGGAAATGATTATACTCATATCATCATTGGAAATTAAGGAAACAAGTTGAATTAATGGAAAAGTTATGATAAGAAAATTGTACTAGTAAATAAAGATAACAAGATGAAAGAGGAAAAATAAGGTAGGTGACCACAATAAGAATGTAACAATAAGGAACCACAACCATGAGAAAAAAGTAACTCCAAGAAAATTAACAACTAAAGAGAGTAGTGAATGGGTAGGATAACAATATGAAAATATAGAAAGAGATATAATAGTTAGGAACCAAGATAACCACCAAGGAATCAAAACATTTGTTTGATGTGAGTGAGAATAAAAAAGTTGCAATAATGCATAGTGATCCCAACAAATGAATAATGTCAATGATAAATGATAATTGGGGAAATTATCTAGGGAAAAACACTGACAAGGGTAGTATCATAATAAATAATATAAGCTAACAAAGGGAGGTAATGCAAAGGAAAATAACAATAATAAGAAAACCAGTATAATGAAAGAAGATCACCAACTAAGGTAATCTACAAGGAATGCTTAACCACTATAATTAACAAAGGGAGGAGCATGTGAGAATAAGACACCAATTAAAGAAGGATCATTGAGGACATGTTCAAAAGAAAATATTTTAGAAATCAATATCCATGAAAACTATAAGCTTTAAAGGAAAATGATGCATCAAATACAACATCTATGAAAATACATATTTATCGAAACATGGGAAGGGACAACTTGGTCAAAGCTCTAATGATCGATCTAAGGCATCTAAATCTTTCCTTAAATTATGACCCTTAAAACCTTAGAAAATTAAATTCCACAAGCAAGTATAAACACAAATATTTTAAACCTCAAACATCATCAAAACCTTAAACGTACATTAAGCACAAAAAATCCAAAATACTTTCAAAGTAAGAGCTATTGAAATTCTCAAAACAAGATACTATTAGAAGTTAATGAATCTCCTAAATAAAAAAAGCATTATTATGAATATACTAGGAAATACCATGGAAACTATTCTTTGTGCGAAGTATCAAAACCCCATCAAAATACTTCAAAATGAATTAACTAACCAATATAGGTTGAGGAAGACATTCCCAAAAATAATAGGCTTAATAGAAATAGTTACTATAACCTAAATGTAAATAATGGGGGATACTATCCCTTTAAAAAGAAAACACAGGGAAAAAAAACATAATGATATAACATATCACATCAAGTAATGCATATCATATCATTACATAAATAAGGTATGATCATGTCCTCCTACAACTCACAAAGAGAAAACTAGCACATAACAATGAAGGAAACAAATAAGCATGTATTCCATGAACCCCAACCCATTCCTCACTTGATAGCTTTGCAAATTTCAAAATCAACACCTCTCCAAAAAAATCAAACATACTTCCAAATTTCTAATGAAAAAATTTACATTAAACATTACAAAAAAAGAGTTCTAAAAACCATTGCTTTGATACCACTTTGTAACACCCCTTTTTTTCAAAACCAATTGACTAGAAAAAATAAGAAAAAATATATGCGGAAACTAAATACAATAAGAGTATTTGATGGAAACCTATTAGGGTTTCTCAAAAGGATCGAAAGATTAATCGAGCGCAACGTTCGATTCGCCGGTTCAGCCTAAGGAACAACTCCAAAGGAAGACCAAAAGATTCAGAGGTACAGTTTGTACAACGGCAACTGAAATTTGAAGAGTGAATGATCTAGATCGATCAAAGGTAAGAGAGCAGATTCAGAAGAACGAGCGAACGAGAGAATCGCCGAGAGAGAGAGAGAGACAAGTCGCGAGAGAAGAATCGAGAAAACTCAGCCAAAAATATTCAGTCAAAAAGTATTGTCCTGTTACACATTGACCCGGCTATATATAGGCGTATTACAGACCGTATGTCGACGTATAAAATATACAATATAGACCTTCGAATACACGCTAAACCTTCGACGGAAAGGCCGAATGGCCTGGTTGTTTTTGGGCCACAAAATAGTCGATCAGCCCAAACAAACCCCAAAATAAAAATGTCCCAAATACAATTAAGTTTAGGACTTAATTCCCATCAGCTAAAAATAACACTTTAGCTAATCATGGCTATTAAGGATTAATTAATCCACAATCCATCTAGTCCAAATTAAGGACTGGGTGGCGGATTATACAACCGACCTAATTTCCATTAGCCAATTTCGATCGGCGAATGCATCATATGGGATTACAATTATTAAAAAAAATTACATAATCTGCACACTTCAGATACATAATCTGCACATTCCAGCAACTGCATCCAAAGATCCACAGAGCCCATATGCTGCATTACACTCCTATTTATTCACCAAATAAGACAAACAATTATAAGTAAGTAATTCACAGCAATTTTCAAAATTAATTAAATATAAATTCTTAAGATTCACATCAGTATTACTACCACAACTAGTGTAAGTAAACACCGCTATTCTACTTATACTCGCTGCTAAGGCCAGATAAAATAAGGAGATACATTAATCCTTATTATTAAACCCAAAAAAATAACAATATATAATAAACTCAATAAAACCAATGGAATGTAAAATGAAAATGAAATGTTTAATACAACTATAATCTATGAAAGTAGTCATTAGTGGTAAATATGACTATGAAAATCACCACCACTCTCATTATTCCCCACCATTCATGCCATCCAAACCTTGAACATGTTTATACTTAATCTGCACTAGGTTATCTGTTCACCATGTACATCATTTGCTTTAATTGGTCGACATACAAATTGACAACAATAATTATAAACTTGCTGAGCAAAGAAACCCTCTTATTACTCACTTTTTTGTCACATTCTTTAATTTCTTTGATACAACAATTGGAAGCAATTTAAATGATTTCACAAGGAGAAATCACTCCAAAGAAGTAAAAGTAAATGCTTATAGAAAACATTGATAATACTACTAAAAAGTTAACACATAAGATACCATTTACCTAACCATATATCTGGGATGAAAAATAAAAGAAAACAAAGACACATCGATATTAAATCTTATATTTCATTACCAAACTACTCCAAACATCATTCTTAAGACAAAAAATTGAGGATGAAGAATGCTTATTTGTAGTTCGTCAAAACACCATCAAACATAAAAGTCTACGAAAGGCACATGGAAAACATGAAGACACATGTTGATGACTAGCCACAATCATTTCCACATTTTTCATTCCTTTTAGCTATTTTTTTTTGTTAAGAATAATAATCAAAATAGAAAAATAAACTACACCAAGTAACTCTCAATAGTTACAAGCAACATATACACTTTTAGTCAACATGATATGCTTCAAAAAGAAGCTAAATAGAACCATTATGTTGCTTTGTTTCAAAGATAATCAACTAAAAGATAAGACATGTAAGCTAAAATAACTACCTATTGCTTACTATCACACAAACTCATAACCCAACAACATAGGCCAATTAAAAAATCTTCAACTTACTTTTAAGAGGTGAAATATTCTGTGACACTTGACCCTTTTTCTAGAGAAGGAAGCATATAAATACACAGGCAATGATTTCCTTACTGCACAAGTAAAAGAATTTGATCCTATTGTTAGAAATTGAGTCCTTCAATTCAAATAAAAAATTGATCTTCAACTATATCTATCTGACTAAGAACATGACTATGTAATAGATGTTGTGTAAATGATTAAAAATTACAAAGAAAATGAAATCTAAAACAGGTGAAAGAAATCATAAAAAGAAGATAAAGGGCGGATCTTCTCAAGATGGATACACTTTCATCTACAGAAAATTAATCATGCTCGAAAAAGAAAGTACATTATTAAATGTCATAATCATAATGAAATGAATCAAAGATGGAAAGAATTAAATGTATCCATGGATATTCCTACCTTATCAAGCAAGGTGTACACACATACAGAAACAATAGGTATTAAGGGGAAAGAGGAAGAGAAAATGGTAATATGTAAAGGAGAGGCTTTCTAAGTTCCTTCATTATTTGCCCCTCTATTTCAAACAAAAAAAAGTGCCTTTCAATCCTAAAATAAAACTATAACTATAGTCTCCTTTTGTTATCTTCATTCTATAGCTAAATGAGGGTTCAAACTAAGCTCTTAGCATCTTAATTGATGTAAAGTATATAACATGAATCAAATTAAATTGAATGAATCAAATACACAGATAACCTTATCAACCTCCATGTCATCTTTTTCAATATGTGTATAATAAATCTAACATAGGGTGCTAATATTGATAGAAAAATAATTATGGAAACAAAATGCAAAAAGTTTTGATAAATAGAAGCAGTATCACCACGCACAACATCCTTAAAGGAAATACCAAGCTGATTAGGAAAATGTAGGAGTAAACTGAAAGTAGTATTATCGATTGAAGTAGTTAAAGGTCAAGTAATGAAAACATTTTTTTTAAAGTCAGCAACTACCCATATAAGTAATTCTTTAAATCTAGCACACCAACAAGCTCTATTAACCTAATACATTAAAAATGAAAAATCAAATTAAATTAAATAGATTTTTAATGCAAAAATGTTTACACCTCACTTTATCATAGCTTAAAACATAAGAAATCGAGGTAATGAAGTAAATGTCTTTCGGTTGTTTCCTTAAACTTCACACACATTTATTAGTATCATGTGCATGAAACATCCCTCCTCTATGCTTTGGTCTCAAAGGAGTATTTGATACCTTGCCGATATTCTTTTTTCCTTCTTTTTTTCTCTCTAATTGAGCCATGTTTCAACCAAATAGGTGCAACCTATAGGATACAAAGATTTAGTGGATTTTGTTCCACTCTTTGCTTTCCACATCGATACCTCAAGTGTTTTTTCCTCAAGGTCAAATATTTCTCTAGTAACCAATAGCGGTGGTGGATTAAAATTAAAGAATTCTTCCCTTAGCACCCCACATAAAGAGTAATTGAAAAGTATACTAGATCACTTGTGTTTAGCTCTACCAAAGGAGGGTTAGTAATTTTGAAAGAAAAAAATTGAGTAGAGTCTAAACATGTGGTGTGGCAAAGTAAATAACTAAGGCCATCTTGCTAGAGGTTCAATATTACTTGCATACATAGCCTAAACACATGTTAGGTTAATTTTGAAAATAAAGCAATATTATATTAGAGTTTACTGCGACAATCCTAAATAACTAGTTATATCCTAAAGAAGTTGTTTTGATTTTTATTTTTATTTTGAATACTAAATTTATCTAAAAGGCGATGTGCATAATTCTTTTTAGCATAGAAATTACTCTAATTAGCATCTCAACACGTAAGAAACCATCCTTGTCTAGCTCATATAAGTATTTTTTTAAGAATTAGTTATAAAATATCTAGCCTTCACACCAATAACATGAATTAAACATCCATAGAATGTAAAGTTAGCTCAAAAAAGAAGAAATCAAAAGTTCTCTCCCCCTAAAATTTACATAGTCGTCAATGTAGAACTAAAATAAAGGAGGAGAAATTCCATCAAAGTATAATATATTATAATATAAAAATGTAATTATTATATTTATATTAAAAAAATATTTTATAATATGATTTTATAATATTTTTTTATCAATATATATTAAAAACTATTAATGGTCAAATTTTATTATCGAAATATACAATAATAGTCTTTTGAATATGGAGGGAGCATCATGTAATATTATTGCCCAACTCAAGTAATACCTAGAAATTTTAATTTCAATAAAACCCATAAACAATATTCATGTATAGAAAAACATCCAGCTTCTAATCATCACAGAACTACAACACACTTACTAGACATACAAAGCAGACTGATAACAAAATCATGAGATAAAAAGGCCAACTATGAAATTGAAATAACAAATGCATATTTAGGAAGGGGGAGAGAGAGAGAGAGAGAGAGAAGAAAAAATAAGATAAAGGTAGAAGAATGCAAATCCGGTTATATTCTTCTTGGGTGATATTCCAAGTAGCACCATTAGTTTACGTCATAAGCCTGACATCGTTCTCCCTCTTTCATATGTCTTCTAAAGAAATTTCTTCAACCACCAAGGTTTGATAATAAAATATTTTTAGTCTATGTCCATTCACTTTTAAAGTATTAGAAGTCTCCATTACACCATGACACCAAGAGGAGAGACATTAGTGACAATAAAGAGGCCTAGTCATCTTCATTGAATTCACCAAAAAAATAATTTTATATATTCAAATATTATAAATAATTAATAGAAAAAAATGCAATATTAAATTTAATATATAAATAAAATAATTAATATAAATATATTATATAATAAAATTCCACACAATCAGCAACTATTGAAAATACTAAAATAAACAACAATTAGGAATTAGATTGAAGAAGAAGACAAAGAAAATGCATGATGAACCAACTAAGAAGGAAAATGTAAGCTAAAAGTTAAAATTTTGGGCAACTAATTGAGGTAAAAATAGATTGCTTAATTATTTGCATTTTTAATTAATTTAAATAATACTAATTAGGATTTCAAATTATTATTTGAATTTGAAGCGATAAATTTATAATAAAAAGTGGGATGAAAAAAAATTAAATTGGAGTGATGCTTAGTTTTAAATAACCAAATTATTTACAAATTATTAATTCATTATATGTTTTGATATCCATAATTAAAAATATTATTATTATTATTATTTTATAAGGATAAATATTACGATATGTTGTTAATATTTTTATGGGTGACTTGTGTTTTCTATAATTCATCTTAGTTTAACTCTATTTATGAGTGCCTGAATGGAGAAAATAAACTTCAAATAATGTAAAATATAATTATTATTTTAAGTGTAAAGTATAGTAAAATGATAGGTCATAGTAAAATAATAGGTAAAATAAAAACGTACTAAATAGAAACCAATATAGAAAAAAACAATTAGAGAAGAATATCTTATAACAAATGTTGTTTATATTATTTTATTAATTTACAAAATAATAATTAGGATTTAAAATTATTATTTTAATTGATAAGAAAAATAATAATATAACGATAAAAATAAAATGGGAGTAGCGGTTCATTTTGAAAAAACAAATTATTTACAAATTATCAATACATTATTTTTTCCAATAATAGTAGTAATTTATCATTATCATAATAATAATAATAATAATGATAATAATAATAATAATAATTATTATTATTATATAAGACGAAAATATATATCTCGGGTGCCTTGTGTCTTATGTTTTCTATAATTTCACTTATGGGTACCTAAATTATTGAAAAACACAATGTACACATAAAATAATTGGCTAAATATCTATGAGGCTAAACAAAAATTATTAATTAATTATCATTTTTCAATCCCTGATTAGGGGCATATCATTTTTCTTATATGTGTTGTCATCAATGGTAGGCTTTTGGCTAATTTTTTTCTAGGTGTCCGAAACAAATGTCAAATGACAGCTAAAATTATATTAATGGTTATTAATTTTACAATTACAAGGTAATTTATAATATAATACATCTTGGCTATTTTTCCTTATCACAAAATACTACCCAAAAAGTTCTTGAATGAAAAGAAATCAATCCCTATCTAAGAATGCACAATTAATCAATCAAAGGTAATGTGATTTTTCTTAGTAAGGGCTCATTTGGTATGACAGTAATAGGGGTGGAAATAAGTTTTCTTATTTTGTATCAAGTATTTAGAAATAGTAAAAATATTTTCAATAAAAAACCATTTTAGCCTAAATTAATATCCAAAATAGATATTTATTTTAAAAAGAGTTCCTTTATTCTAAATAGAATTTATAAGAGACATAAAATATGGGACAATTTTAACACCCCTAGTACCATAGGAGCACTAAATGTAACCATCATTAGGAATTTCTTAAAGATAAAAAAGGCCAACAAAAAAAAGAACAATGGAGAAAATAACATACTCATCGAGCGTCCTCCTAAAATCTACAGTTCAACTTATATAATCAATAGATATCCCAATTAGTAATGAAACAAGGGTGAGAAATGAAAATTTATCAAATTCTAGTGGATTACTATCCACTAACCTAATAAATATATTACGTTGTCTAATTTCTCACCCCTCACAAAAATCTCGGTATGCCAGGTGGGATGCATGTTTTTAATTTTTCAATTCATACAAGCTAGGGTTTTAACTCTACTATTTCTAGGCCTCCATCTCTATTTAACAAATAGGTTTTCAACACTTATTTTCTAGCAAAATACTTATTAGATACTTTAGGACTTGGATCAACAATATACTTAGGTGTTTAGTCCGCATCAAAATGAGCCACGCCCCTTAAAAATCACCTAAGCCTTTCAAAAGCAAGTTCCTAGTTCAATTTTTTACAAACTAATGCAAGTCAATCATGATCATATGACTCAAAAAAACTCTATAAATAATCTCAATCCAAATGCACATGCATGACCAATAAAGTCAACTAACTTAAGGTAGCATACGAGATGGTCATAGTGAGCAAAAAAGTTTGAGGAGTTAGCTATTGGTCTATTTGTACTCCCCTAAGAATGAATTTTTTCCTAGCAAGCTTCATTAACAAAACAACTCACAATTCCTAGAAAGCTTCATTTACAAAACAAATCACAATTTCCAAGTGAACGAAGGAGAAGATTCCAATTTCTAGAAAAAAGGTCAAAATAAGGTACTCATTTTTTCCCAATTTCAACAATTTGATAAAAAAGGAATGTGAATTAAGAAAATATAATACCACCAAATGAGAAATTGGAGGTAAAAGAAACAATTATAATCAAACTAGCTCCCTAACTAAATGACGAATGAATTTTTTTCTAGATTATGTAGTTTTTTGTAGAATTAAAAAAAAATTATGAAGACAGAACATGAAAAAAATGTTCTTTCAAGGACTTGTGATAAAATTGAGCATACCTTTAAGGACTAAAAGAGGCCATGATTTCCCAAGATAACTTAGTTAAATTGATAGCACAATGAAAAAAAGTCAATCAATTGTATCACTAAAGATAAATGATTAACAAACTAAAAAATTTCAGCAATAGATATGGATGAGGGAATTTTAGACTTCTCACAGCTTTTGTAAAAGATGATTTAATTTGAATTATAATTAATAATGATCTATTATTAATTTTTTAGATGAGATAGGATGGAATATAGTTTAACGAGACATTGAGGCACTAATGATATCAAGAATATAATCATCTGTTTTGAATTACAACAAATAATAACTTTTTCAGCAAGGTGTCTAGCTTACATAGAGTTAACAATAGAGGAATTTAGGGATAAGGAGAATGGATGAAAGGAAAAAAGAAGAAGAAAACCCTTCTACTAATATATGGAAGGATTGCTCACTTGCACTATCATCATTCAATTGCTTAGAGCTTTTGAAAACATCATCCCAAATCTCAACATAATTGTCAATGTAAAATGTTTAGTATCAATCAAAGAGATTTATCTTCACCCTCATCCCAAATCTTGGACTAGGCATTTTATTAATATGACAAGTTCTCACCAAACCACAAATTGGAGAAATTTTATTAAGTCCAAGAAATCTACTCTCCACCCAGATGCACATGCAAATCATTCAACAATTTGATATATAAGAATGCAATTACACATATTTACAAGTTTAACACAAGTAAATTTTCCTAAAATTGAAGATAGAAAGATATGTCAACTAACCACATGTAAGTTCTATCACCAACCAAGCTATTGACCTATTAGTAATTCCCCTTGTAAATGATAGATAAAGTAAATGATAGTTAGATGCAAAAACTGTCCTAATAGAAATATGAATACTTTGTCTAAATGCACTTTTGGAAAGTTAGTAATGATCACAAGTATTCTCTTTACACTCTATAAGAAGTTTTTCTAAGGTCAATAATGCCATTGATTTAATGATTGACCATTTAGTACTTTCCCTAACTAAATAATAGATAGGAAATAAAGGATAAATGGGTTCTACGAGGGTTCATAAGGAGGGTAAAAGGTACAGATAGTCAATTTGAAGAAACTCATCTCCAGCGGAAGGACTATTCACTACAATAAGGTGAAATTATTGATAATCTTACGCAACTATTTCACCAAAGAATAGAAAAGATAAAAGTAACTAAATCATCATACAAGAGACTCACTTTAATAATTGTGGCACTCGATATCAATCAATATATTAGATTTAGGATTTTTTGAATCTATACTTAGGATTCTCATCAAGGAAAAAGTTCAACCATAAGCTTGTGCATCGTCTCAATTGGCCACTACTAAAATAAATCAAAACATGCATAAATCATAAGATCTTTTTATTTGGATGTAATGAGACTAGGGTCAAATAGTATGTAAATTTTTTACAAATTGTGGTGCTAAGGCCTTCCAACTAGAGGAGAAAAATTTAATGAATTTACATTTCAAACACATCCACATTTTAAGTAGTTTTCTAACTCCAATCATATCAACTTCAAATAATCCATTTATAACAAAACATAGAGCTACATCATATGAGACTTGATAAATGGTTTCATTATTGTTATTTGAATTAATATTAATATTTTATTATACTAAAATTTTAAATTATATTACATGTGTATTTGGATTATGTGTTACTCATCACCAAATAAAGCTTCAGTTTCTTTCAACAAAAGGGCACTTTTTGTTGTCCTTGTTGCTATAGTTGATTGTCTTATAAAACTAATGCTAGGCCTATAGTCTTATATATGGGAGGTTTAAAGTGCATTGATGGGTTGATTAAAGCTTGCCTTTATTCCATGATCCCTTCCAACTTCTACCTTCTACTACTATCCTATTTAGCTTGAGTTTTTATACCCAAACATGCCAAAAAAGCTATCCAAAAATTACTACAATACACGTCCACAAATCAGATGCATTACTAGTCCTTGTTGTCTCTTGATTTCCCATGCCAATTGATGCGTATGCCAAATAATTTGGTCTTGCTTAAGGAAGATGATGAGATTTTGGTAATAATTCTAACAAAAGAAAAATAGAAGAATGTGAGGGAGAAGGGAGATAATTTTATGCAATCTTAGGCTCCTCCTAAGATTCGTATACTCTAATTCATCACCTAAGGCTTGAGATTTTGAATGGTCATACAACAAACTTTTCTGTTTGAAATTTATAGACTCAATTTCAATAAAGAGAGAAAATATGGGCATACAAATATGATTTTCTCACTCATATGGATTCCCGCACTTTATAGGAGTGTGTTAGGTCCTATTATAGTTACAAACCAACTCCATCAAAGCTCATATGATAGATTTAGGTACGGAAAAAACTAGTAGTTACCTAAGGAATCTAGCTTAGCTAGTTTGATTCTAACTAAAACAAATGATCAACCCTTGACTGTAGGGACTCTAAAATATACCCCATACATCCCCCATATCTCTTATATCTAATTATGATTACAAGTTAAAAGGCTATGGTATGGGCTATGAAATGATTAAACTAAGAAAGCATAGCTAGAGCTAAGTAGCCCTTGCATGATATGGTCTTTAAGTACAACCAACAAGATTTGTGTTATAAAATCCTACCAAACACTTCCATCAAAAGGCCACCTACTATTGTACTTGTTGCTGCTACCCTTTACATTGGTTTTTTGAACCCAAACAGCTCCCAAAAGCTGTCAAAATAGGCTGGTGGGTAGCACCTCTTGTGGCTATTGGTACTATCTCATTTTTTTGCAAAAACTTGCATAAAATCACTAATAAGAGGCTATTGTTGTTCTGCCTTATGATTTAACTTCATGTGGTTGCTTGTGCGCCAATTTTTAGCCAAATTAAGTCACCTAAAATATTGTATAGCTTACATGGATTTTCAAATGAGTCAATAATTTTTTCTAAACAAAGAATAATAAGAGTTTTATGATCTTCAAACTTAAAAAAAAAATTAATGATCATTTTATTCAAAACTAAAAGATTATCTTTATATGTGTTCACCATTTATAACCAAAAGAACGTACAAAGCTACCAATTACCATTAACCCTCTCAGCATATTTGATGACTATGAATCACACTTTAGGTAAAGCAACAGACAGTAACGTAATTTGCTTTCCCATATCTAAATCAAAAGATATAAATACAACACATATTTGCCAACAAGTACCAACCATGCTTGATATTATATTAATTAAGTCATACAATTTAACTATTCTGAGGCAAACATGCACACATAAAGCACAACCCACTGTTCTTAGATGAAATGATGAAACCTGTAAGGTTTTCTCAAAATATTTCACGGATCGTAATTGAAATCAAGCGCAGGGTTCGTTTTGCCGATAATCAGCCTAAGGATTTCTCCAAAGGAAGATTAGAAACTCATAGCGCAGTTGATACAACGGCTGCTGAAGTTGAGAAGTAAATAAGATCAAGAATAGATCGAAGAGAAGAAGCAAGAAGAATGCGAACGAGGAGATCGTGAGAGAGAGTCGAGAGAGAGAGCAGAGAACAGGGAGAATTCTAGAAACTCAATATTTCATTCGACCAAAAAGTGTCTCGGGACATATGGTGGAGACTATTTATATGGCGTACACAATACAAGGTAAGTGTACAAAAATACACATCATAGGCCCTCAATCAGTATACAGAATTTAGCCCAACCATCCAGCCCAAGAATTAGTTGCACAACAGGAATGGACTGACGGCTGAATCAAAATAATAACAGCCCAAATACAACTTTTACATGCCTTAATAATACAAGAAAAGAATGATACAGATAATTCCCATCAGCTAGAAATTAATTTAACTAATCATGGTTACCAAGCGATGAATAACCCACAGTCCAACTAACCCAGTTAATCATGGGTCGGGTGGCGGGTCATACAACCAACTTAATCTCCATTAGCCAATTTTGCCGGTGAATGCATCACATGGGATTTTCTAATCTTAAAATAAAATTTCTACAACAATTCCTCAGTAGTTGCAGCAATCTTTAATTCCATTCTCCATGTTCTGCATTAATTTTCCTAATCAAGCACACAATAAGAAAAACAATTATAAGCACAAAGTGATTTATAACAATTAATAGAATTACTTAAATATAAATTTTGGAGATTCATATCATTCCCCTCTTCTTGGAAAGGTTTCGTCTCTGAAACCTGATTGATGCCAATAAATGGACTAAGATCAGCAACATTAAAAGAGTCACTAACATTCCCAAACTTAGCAAGTAAATCAACTTTATAAGAATTATCATTAATTCTTTCTAATACAGTAAAAGGTCCATCTCCCCTAGGGTCTAATTTTGATTTTTTAAGGTTTGGAAATCTTTCCTTCCTAAGGTGTACCCAAAATAAATCCCCAGGTTTAAAAACCATTTTTCTTCTTCTTTTATTAGCATTCTCAGCCATTTGTTGAACTTTCTTAGTAATTTGTTGGCTCACAGATTCATGTAATTTCTTTATATTGTTAGCACGGGATTCATCATCAAAATTATGTAATTCAGCATTATGCAAAGGACTTAGATCTAAAGGAGTCAAAGGATTAAAACCATACACAATTTAAAATGGAGTCTTTTTAGTTGTAGAATGCAAGGTCCTGTTATAAGCAAATTCTACCTGAGGTAAAACATATTCCCACTGCTTAAGATTTTTTCCAAGGATAGCTCTTAATATATTACCTAAGGTCCTATTTACTACCTCTGTTTGTCCATCTGTCTGAGGGTGAAATGTTGTGGAAAATAATTATTTAGTCCCTAGTTTTCCCCAAAAAACCTTTCAAAAATGACTCAGGAATTTAACATCTCTGTCTGAAATTATTGTCTTAGGTATGCCATGTAATTTGACTATATGAGAAAAAAATAAGTCAGCCACAGTTACAACATCATTGGTTTAGTACAAGGTATAAAATGAGTCATTTTACTAAACCTATCCACTACAACCATTATGGAATCTTTAGCTCTATTAGTCCTAGGAAAGCCTAAAATAAAATCTAAAGAAAAATCAATCCAAGGTTCATTAGGTACTGATAATGGAGTATATAACCCAAAAGGTTTTAATGTAGACTTAGCCTGTCTACAAGCCACACAATTAACACAATATTTCAATACATCCTTTTTCATATAAGGCCAATAAAAATGATCAACTAATATATCTAAGGTCTTTTGAAATCCTAAATGTGCCATTAGTCCACCATTATGAGCTTCTTGAATTAGTAATCCTCTATATGAACACTCAGGAATACATAACCTATTTTCCCTAAACAAATAACCCTCAGATATATAATATTTTCCTTGTGTAGCAATCTCACATTTCTTATAAATTTCCTTAAAATAAAGATCTTCCATATATAAAAGCTTAATACAAGAAAAACCTAGCAAAGTAGTATCTACAGCATTTAACAAAGCATGTCTCCTAGATAAAGCATCTGCAACTACATTATCACCTCCTTTCTTATACTTAATTATGTAAGGAAAGCTTTCAATAAATTCAATCCATCTACCCTGCCTTCTATTTAATTTTGATTGACTCTTTAAATATTTAATAGCCTCTTGATCAGTATTTATAACAAATTCTCTAGGCCATAAGTAATGTTGCCAAACTTCTTAGGCTCTTACTAAAGCAAACAATTCTTTTTCATAAGTAGAGTAATTTAAAGTACTACCATTTAATTTTTCACTAAAATAAGCTATTGGCTTGCCCTCTTGGGAAAGTAAAACCTCTATTCCTAACCCTAAAGCATCACAATCTAATTCAAACATCTTTTCAAAGTTAGGAAGCTTAACACAGGTGCTTGGGTTAATTTATTTTTAAGAGTTTCAAAAGATTTTTGCTATTCTAAACCCCACTTAAATCCACTTAAAAGCTGTTTTCCATTCATCTCCTGGTTTCATCCTAATTTGATGATATCCACTTTTTAAATTTTTCTTTGAAAAAATTACAGCACTATGTAGAAGGTCTAACATTTCATCAAGCCTAGGTATAGGGTATCTATACTTAATAGTTATTTTATTTACTGCTCTACTATCTATGCACATTCTCCAACTACCACCTTTCTTAGGCACTAATAATACTGGAATTACACATGGACTCATTGATTCCCTAATATATCCTTTACTTAATAACTCATAAACCTGCCTCTTTAATTCCTTAACCTCTTCAGGATTAGCCCTATAAGCAGGTCTGTTTGGTATAACAGCTCCTGGAACAAAATCTATTTGATGTTCTATTTCCCTTAATGGAGGTAATCCACTAGGTATGTCCTCAGGAAATAACTCACTATACTCTTCCAACAATTGTCTCACATCAGTAGGTACTTCCTCACTTAATCCTAATTGACACTCATAACATTCTTTGTAAACCATCAAGTACACACTTTCCTATCTCTTAATTGCCTTGCCCACATCTTTACTCTTAGCATAAAATCCAAATGTCCCCTTAACTTCCTTTGAACTAACCTCAGTCTCTAAACTCTGTTTGGATAGTTCCTTATAATCAGATTTAATTTTTATTTGATCATCAAAAATCTCTTTTGGAGTCATAGGTGCTAAGACAATCTTCTTATCACCCTTATGTAAAGTGTATCTGTTCTTATAACCATCATGTATCACTCTCCTATCATATTGCCAAGGTCTACCTAACAATAAATGAGCAGCATGCATGGGAACTATATCACATAGAATAGAATCCTCATATTTCCCTAATTTTAAATTTACTAAAACTTGTTGACTAACCTTAACATCCCCTAACTCATTTAACCACTATAGTCTATATGATGTTGGGTGCTGTAACACCCCCAAAATTCACTACTGAAAAATTTCGTTAATTAAAAGATAATTGCGGAAGCAGATAAAAAAACATGAACTTTGGGAGTATTACCGCCACACCTAGTACCAGACCGGTTCACTCATACCGTTCCAGTACCAAGTGCTAAGGCTAAGAAAATAAAATACAAATCGAAAGACATTCAACATGCATAAATCAGAGTAAATTGCAAGAACTTCAACATATTTAAATCAGAGTAGCGCATCAAATCGTTTTCAGGAATAAAATCCACCAATGGTGGTTACTTGAGCAACGTTAACATTTAAAACCGAGAAATTAAATGAGAAAGAGAAAAAGCCATGATACCGGAAAATTCCTTACTCTCCCCGTAACCCACTTGAGTAGCAACTGAAAATACCTGCAAGGGTACTGCCCATTGAATAGGCAGGGGCCCCATAAAGGGAATCTCTTTAGTACTACGGTACTGAGTAACCCTTTAATACCACACTTAAAGATAGGCCCGCATACGACACATAATGCAAGCCACACACATATAAATAATGAGAGATGCATACATAACAATGACAAACATAATACTTTATAAGTCACGATCGATACTTTGGGTCTTAAGCCATTATTCTGTCATTAATCCATCAATATCATATTTTATATCCATGTGAGTACGAGAACCCCACTATTATAGCCGGTGGACCAGAAGTCAACACACAGGGCAGAACGCCTCTGACCACTATTATTGCCGGTGGACCGGAAGATAAACACACAGGGCAGAACGCACTTGACCACTATTATTTGCCGGTGGACCGGTCTGGCCCCGACTCACATGGTGTTCCACTATAAGTGATTAGTATTTTTCCATAATCTTATTCACATACATAACTGATTTTATTGAGCTCGGGACCCCCACTATTATTGCCGGTGGACCGGAATACAGATAACTCATCATCCAGGGCACAACGCTCCTGGCCACTATTATAACCGGTGGACCGGTACTCATAATCACACACCAGGGCAACACGCTCCTGGACCACTATTGTAACCGGTGGACCGGTACTCATAATCACATACCAGGGCAACACGCTCCTGGACCACTATTATAACCAGTGAACCGGTACGCAATATCATAAATCACTAGGCCCGGCTCATTAATATTCTACTTTCAATTATAGTATCTTTCCTTTCTTTAATCAGCACATCAATCATATTTATTTGCCTCGATTGGGAGATCGATAACCCGGGACATAAAGGTACACCGGTCGTACCGGTGCATATCAGCTACTCAGTACCCTTCAACCATGAACCCAAGGACGCAAAGGTACCCTGGTCGTACTGGTGCATAAAGCTAACTCAGTACCCTACTGACAAGGACACCTAATCCATAAGTATGCATACCCCCTAACTAGGTCCGTAGAGCTAGGAAGAGTAAGATATAGGGCCTGGCTGGGGCACAAAGGAACACCAGCAAATACCAGAATAATCGTGGACTAAACCAAGTCCTTAGGGTAGCGACCCCTAAGGAGTCACCATTCCCGATCTCGAGGTCTTTCACTTTAAGTAATAGTGTCTTAATTAAGGTGATCACATAAAGCACGATAATCCGATACTTATTCACTTTCAATCGTTTCGATCTCATTAATCGTTTCTTATTCAGAGGATTATCCAGGATATCATAGAGAAACCATCAAGGCCATACTAATCATTAGATACTCTTACTTGGCTAATCAGCATTATTTAATCATATTAATATTCCACAATCTCAAAGGCATGTCAGGTACAAACCACTCATTTGCCCTTTACTTATATAATTGTTAAGTATCCATTCCTTGATAAATTACCACATTACCCTTGAGGATGCATAATTACCAAATTACCCCTTGTCCACTTTAGATTACCAAATTGTCTCCTACACTTTTTAGATCACCATTCACCCCTCATAATTACTACACTTATCATATTTCCCTTTTGGTTGGTTATATTACCAGATCGCCCTTCTCCTTTATCGTAACTACCATTTTACCCCTCTCAATTATTTTAATTGCCATTTACCCTTTTTAATTATCACAAATCCCAAATTACTCTTCCTCGTAATTACCAATATTAATTTACCCTTTTTCATAATCAAAATTACTATATTACCCTTCTCCATTATTAAAATTACCATAATGCCCTTTAATTGGTTAATTTACCAAATTACTCTTCTATAGTATCATACTTATCCAATTGCCCTTCTACAATCATAATTTAATTAATAAATTATCTTTTGTCGTTATCATAATTACCAAGTTACCCCTTACTCCCAAGTTTACCATAATATCCTTTCATTTACAAAATTACCATTTTACCCTTACATCCAATTATACCATAATATCCTTTGATTTATGAAAATTACCACCATACATCTTTTACTTTACAAATTACTATTTTACCCTTATATCCAAGATTACCATCTTTATCTTTCCTTACATAATTACCATTTTGCCCTTCTTTTCCAATTTACCATATTACCCCTTTACTTATAAATTTCCACTTCGCCATTCACTTATAAAATTTATCATATTACCCTTTACTTATAAAATTACGATTTTGCCCCTTTACCTCCAAAATTACCATATTAACCCTTTTACTTACAAAATTACCATAATGCCCTCATTCATCCAAAATTACTATTTTACCCCTACTTCCAAAATTACCATTTTACCCTTCTTTCTCACAACTTACAATTTTATCCTTTACTTGTAAATTATCATTTAACCATTTAATCATACAATTTCCATATTGTTCTTTTATCTCAAAAATTACCGAAATACCCTTTCCACTTATAAAATTTCCACTCAACCCCTTTATTCACCATTTTTATGAATTTACTAACACTACATAAAATAATGATATTAATACTTCCTTTTTATCATCTAAGTCCACCAACTTGTCATTTTTCAACATAATACTCATTAGCAACTTCACACATTGATTTATATACCTCATAAGCATAATTACTAAAATACCCTTAAACAACAACATCATTCATGCATTAACAACATGGTACATCATAAACAAGTATTTAACATTTCTATCCATATTCCAACTCCTTCTTTATTTAACATACCTACATATGGCACAAAAGTTATCATGCTTTTTCTTTTTAACAACCAATATAAGAAACCATAAACATATCATGCTAAGCATATAAAACATGCATAAAATCATACTAAACCCTAAATGTGCTAGCATGCGTTTTTCCATATATTTAAGGGAGGATTAACGGTTACCTTAATCCCGCAAAATATCAAATCTTACCAAGCATAATTAGCAACTCAACACCTACAAATAATATCCATCATATTTATGTTAGAAATAAGAATCCAAGTATAAAACTTTATAATTTTAATTAATAAAACACTTAACATAAAATACCATTATACCTTAAAAATTATCCAAACAATTTTTAAAATGAAGGGGAGCTCACGCTGCATGAACAGCGTGAGTCTCATGCAAAATTATGGGGAGAAAAGGGTTCGAAGGGGGTGAAGGGAGAAAAATAAACCATTTTCGGGTTAGGGTCTTTAGGCTAGAAAAGAAGGTGGTTAGGGGAGGTTCTAAGGCAAGTGAATGGTGCAGAAGTGAAGAGGAGGTGTAGGTGGAGGCAAAGGGCGGTTTCAAGGCGGCATAGGGCGGCGGAGACGGCGGCGGCGAAGGTGGCTGCTGAAGTGGGTCGAGGTGGAAGGGTTGAGAAGGAAGGAAAAGTGGAGGGAAAAATGGAGGGGTGCAAGGGTTGGTTTCGTCCAACTAATGGATGGCGGTTGTAGAGGGGGTTGCAGGGTGTCGAAAGGTGGGTTGGGTGGCGGCAGAGGTGGCCGGACGACGGCGGTAGAGGCGGTTGCAGGTGGCTTGGCGGTAAGGGGAAAAGCTGGGAAGAAAAAGGAAGAGGAGGAGAAAGGGGAAGTGTGGGGCTCGAAGGGGCTGTGTGGGGGTGCAGGGTGGTAGTAGGCGGTGGCAGAAGGCGGCGCAAGGCTGGGCTTGGTGGTTTGAGCGGCGGCGGGTGGCGGTGAGAAGAAAAAAAAACAGAAAAGGATGGGGAAGAAGGGAGGAGAGAAGGGAGAGCTCGGGGGAGGGATATTAGGCTCGAAAAATGTGGGAATGAAGGGCTTGGGAGCTGAAGAAAAGAAGAGGGAGAAGAGAGGGGGCAGGGCTGGCCGGTGGTGCTGCAGTGGTGGCAGGGCTGTCGGTTGGCAGGGAGAAAGGAGGGGAAGAAGAAGGAAAGGGGAGAGGCATGCGGGGCTATGGTCCAGGGCCAGTTTGGCTCAAAGAAGAAAGAAAACGACGGGGGAAGAGAGAGAGGGAGAGGGAGGAAGGCACGGGAGCTGCAGGGTGGCAGTCGGTGGCAGCGGGCATGGCGTCGAAGGTGCAGGTGGTCGGGCGTGGGAGGTCGAAGAAGGGAAGAAGAAAGGGACGGGGCGGTCAGACCGGCGCAGGAAAGAAGGGAGAGTCGGCCGGTCCAGGAAAAGAAAATAAAGGGGGGCAGCTGGGCTGGAGGGACAGGCGTGCGAGGGAGAGAAGGGGTGAGGCGGGAGAGACGGGCTGAAGGCCCAACGCGTGAGGGAGAGGGGAGAGCAGGCCGGGCGGGCGGCCCAAGGGGGAGAAAAAGGAAAAGAGAAGAAAGAAGAAAAGGAGAAAAGGAGGAGGAAAAGAAAAAGGAAAAATGGGAAAATAGGGGAAATAAATTAAATTAATTTTATAAATCATAAAATGTAATATTCTTGATAATTTATTTAATTTAATAATTTAATTTATTATAATCTAATATATTAGTTTAAAAAAAAGGATAAGGTTGGTAAGATATTAGTTTGGAAAATTATTCAAATAAAATAATATGATAAATAGAAAAATATTTATTTTTAATTTATTAAATAATTTTATCCAAATTTACATACTCTAAAATCCATAAAATAATTAAAATAAATAATCTAAAAGCAATTCTATTCCAAATAAAAGTAATTTATTAACAAATAGGTTTTCGAAATTTTTGGGGTATTAAAAGTGCTTAGTAGTTGGTAATCCTAGCTTAGATACTAATAAAGTACTAGCAGCATTGATACAACTACCACTATCTATAGCCATATTAAAACATTTATCATCAATCAAACATCTAGTATGAAATATATTTTCTCTCTACATTGCATTTGAATCAGGTAGTTTGTTACTATTTAAAGCCCTACACTACAAAAAGATCTCTACTTATTGAAAGTTATATCTCTTCTTCTGACTCACTAGTATCATCTCTAACCAAACTAGTCTCCAATTCTTCCTCCTCAAATTCAGATTCTATGTCTCCAGATTCTCTAATTAAAATATTCCTCTTGTTTGGACACTTAGAAGCTATATGCCTTAATCCTCCACATTTAAAACATTTGATATCCCTAGTTCTATTTGGACCACCAACAGGATTAGTTGTTACATTCCTACCCTTTTCAATCTTATTTCCTACTTTAACCTCATTATTTCTGCCTTTAGGTTCAAATCTTCCATTATTCTTCCAATTTCCAGAAGTATTTCCCCCAAAATTCCTTCTTACTGTATTCTTAATCCCAATCCTAGGGGGTTTATACTGTCTTGTCTTCTTTATTTGACTCTCTATTTTACTAGCTATGTTCACCATTTCAGTTAAAGTCCCATAAGGATATAATTCTACTTTATCAGCTATTTTGGAATTTCATCCACTTAAGAATCTAGCCATGGTAGCATCTGCATCCTCAACAATTCCTATTTTAATTATCAAAACTTCTAATTCCTTAAAATATTCATCCACTGACCTAATTCCTTGATTTAATGTTTGCAACCTCTTATATAATTCCCTATAATAATAACTTGGAACAAATCTTTTCCTCATCAAAATTTTAAACTCATCCCATGTTTGCATAGGTGGTTCTCCACACCTACGTCTAGTCAAAACAAGGTTGTGATACCAAGAAGAAGCATATTCAGTAAATTCCACTACTGCTACCTTAATTTTCTTCTCATCAGAGTAATTATGACATTCAAATACTAATTCTATCTTCCTTTCCCACTCAAAATAATAATCAGGGTCATTTATGCCATTGAATCCAGGTATACTAAACTTAAGATTACTTATGTTCCTATCAACTAAGTATAAATCCCTTTCTTGTCTATTATTCTGTCTAGGCCTCCTATCACTATTGTTGGATACTTGGTCCTCTAATTCTTCTAAATTAGCTACAGGTGGAATTCTAGTCCTAGGGTCCATAGGAGCCCTTCCTAATACCCCTGCATGTTGAGTATCTACCCTATTATGATGCAATTCATTAATCCTTACTTCTTGTTATCCTATTCTTTGTTATAAGTTAGCAGACAACACAGCAAGTTGGGGAGTCATTTGTTCTTGAAAAGTCCTAAGGGTTTCTAATAAGTCATTACTAGAGATTGAAACAGATTGATTAACAGATTGACCGTTGTTAGACATTATTAGGTTTATCTTATGATATTCAAGATAAGACACAATTAACAGGCAGTCTAGAATCAATTTACTTTGTTGAGAAATCAAGCAGACAGCAAATTAATCACTCTAATTATAAAGATATCACAATACCAAACAATATTAAAGATATATCAGCAAATACAGATTACACACTAATTCCAGATAATTATTAAATCGAAAACAATTCAAGAGCTTAAGAAAGAAACGATATTACCGCAAGAAATTTAAGCAATCAACCCAATTACTAAATAGGGACCCCACTTCTTGAAGTCCTTAATCCTTTCTAAAACCAAAAGGTTCGCCGGTCAACCACTCCTGTGCACTTATTTAGTTGTGAACAAAAATGATATCTCGTAATAATTTGCAAATTGATTATCACAAATTGTAGTAAGTAGAAAGATAAGGTTTGAATTTACCAATCAAGGAGTGTTCCTCGAGAATCGTCAAGATTCAAGAATCTTGATCAAACCCTAGCCAAAAATCGTCCAAAGCTACTTAGGGTTTCCCAAGTAGTTTCGAAGCAGAAAACGCAACCCACTTGGTCTCCGGCTTAGACGTGACAAAATCCTTCGATTTCCTTCGTTAATCGCAAACCCTAGATTCACGCTTCAGAAATATGGGTTAGCGAAGTCGAAAAAAGTAATTAAACCAAGAAAACTTAATAACAAGCTATTTAAACCACGAGCACTTGAAAAATTGAGGCTCTGATACCAAATGATGAAACCTGTAAGGTTTTCTAAAAAAAATTCACGTATCGTAATTGAAATCGAGCGCAAGGTTCGATTTGCTTATAAACAGCTTAAGGATTTCTCCAAAGGAAGATCAGAAACTCAGAGCGCAGTTGATACAACGGCTGCTGAAGTTGAGAAGTAAAGAAGATCAAGAATAGATCAAAGAGAAGAAGCAAGAAGAATGCAAATGAGGAGATCGCAAGAGAGAGCGAGAGAGAGCGAGAGAGAGTCGAGAGAGAGAGAGCAGAGAACAGAGAGAATTCCAGAAACTCAATATTTCATACGACCAAAAAGTGTCTCAGGACATACGGTGGATGCTATTTATATGGCATACACAATACAAGGTAAGTGTACAAAAATACACATCGTAGGCCCTCAATTAGTATACATGATTCAGCCCATGAATTAGCCGCACAACAGGAATGGACTGATGGCTGAATCAAAATAATAACAGCCCAAATACAACTTTTACATGCCTTAATAATACAAGAAAAGAATGATACAAATAATTCCCATCAGCTAGAAATTAATTTAGCTAATAATGGTTACCAAGGGATGAATAACCCACGGTCCAACTAACCCAGTTAATCATGGGTTGGGTGGCGGGTCATACAACTAACTTAATCCCCATTAGCCAATTTTGTCGGCGAATGTATCACATGGGATTTTCTAATCTTAAAATAAAATTTCTGCAACAATTCCTCAGCAGCTACAATAATCTTTGATTCCATTCCCCATGTTCTACATTAATTTGCCTAATCAAGCACACAATAAGAAAAAAAATTATAAGCACAAAGTGATTTATAACAATTAATAGAATTACTTAAATATAAATTTTGGAGATTCATATCATGAAATATAGGTATTGCCAATCCAAAAAGAAAGGCAAATTTGACTTGGGTGTACAATAGATAAACAACAACGTTGATTTGTAAAGGCAAGTTGCCAAAGCAAAATAACTAATGAGAGGGATAAAGGAGATTGCACAAACTTGGAAAATTAGAGCATGCACAATGCTTCTACTTTTGTTAGTCAACAAATCATATAAACATTTATTGTCATTAAAAGACAAATTTAGTCAGTGAATCTAAAACACCAAAGAAGAAATGTATGATTTGAAAAGAATCAACACTGGAAATGTCATAGGGCAAAAGGACTAGATTAGAGAGTTATATTATACTTTAGAATACACATATTATATTTATATTTACACTAAATATAGTATGCATTCTTGTAGTTAACTGAGTGATTTGGTGCAAGTTATGAGAACTTCAGGGACTCTACAGTCTCTCCTCTTCAATAATCAGTCACATAGCCCTAATTTTTGCAACTTTTAACCCCCATAATGTACCTACTTCAATGATTCCTCTAATTCTTAGACCCTTTCATTTTATCTATCCTAAATACCTACTCTGTCAGCCCATGTCAAGAATGGAAAATGACAGGAAATTATTAGGTTGTCTAGAGTATATTGAACTAATCATGTTTTTCAGCCTAAAGAAAGAGAAGAAAGAACACGAATCAGTTAATCATCAACTTCAAACTACCCATTAATAGCAGAACTTTGAAGAGCATAAGGGGAAATTCCTACTCACTCGTAAATATGCAAAAGTAGTTTATAGTGAACATATAAACAAACTAGAGGGAAGAAAGAATGCATTTTTGACATAATAATCATTCAAATTTCCTAATAACTTGTCCCCTTTAAAGGAATTGGTCATCTATCAAATAAAAAATCGCAAGATTGGCATTAAATTCTGAATTTAACATCGTACCATTAATGAAAAGTTTTTATGGATATGATAGTCACTCTCAAGGTGAATATGCCATAAGACAAGTATTACCGCCACATGTCATGGAAACTGTTGCATAGGTTGATAGTGTTGTCTGCATCAATGGACATAAATGTTTGAATTTCACCTTTAGAGAATTATGATCTTTCTACCACATTAACATGCAAACACTACACACGAAACACCCTTAGTGACATTATTCGGGGCTAGAGAAAATTGTAGCATGAAAATAAATAGAAAAATGTCAACAATAATTAAGATCAAGAGTAATAACAAGAGCTTCAAAGTATCATGCAATGATAATCCCCTTGGAAAATAAAATATGATCAGTAAATTTAAGAGGAAAAATTTATCTGCCAAGATATCTATGGCTTATTAGAAAGCAAGTGGGGGTTCCCCTGATAGGTAACACAAATTTAGTTTAGGTCTTTCAGCATCATAAATAGTACTTGTAATGGCCTCAATGCATAACAATACATTACGGACATTAAATGCTGCAAGCTACATATGAATAAATTCTGACCCCTTTTTTGCAAGTTAGCAGTCTTCAAACTCTAACAGTGCGATACTTCTATACAACTTTGTACTTAACAATGACAATAACTTCTTACTTACAGGTGCATAGAAAAATTATAAGAATCTTGCTCCACCTTTGAGCAAGCAACAACTTTTCACATGATTACAAAACATGCTTTGAAATCAATAAAATTAGGCAAGCATCATTATGTTTCCTACTCATCATCTCCACTCCCACCCTCCCCCTCTTTTCCGATTTTTT
The DNA here is from genome assembly GCA_039764185.1 of Tamarix austromongolica. Lineage (NCBI taxonomy): Eukaryota > Viridiplantae > Streptophyta > Magnoliopsida > Caryophyllales > Tamaricaceae > Tamarix > Tamarix austromongolica. The sequence goes on along the minus strand of CM077809.1, from coordinate 119,324,451 downwards.
TCCAAGTTACATGTTTCCTTTATCTAGTAACTACTCAACTCAAGGCTCAAAAACGCTGGTTAGAAAAATATGGCATACTCATCAAACTATGTTTTCATCATCAAATCAAGCATCCTATGCTCGTAGATGGTACTAAAGTGCTGGTAAAAAATATTGTAGTAAGGCAAATCCCCCTCCCGAGAGAGCCATGAAAGGTATAGCAATGTGCAAATGGTTTTGTAAGTCCCTTCCCTCACTCCCTCTCCCTTTCTTTTGGTAGTAAGGAGGCATAATAATAATAACAACAACAACAACAACAACAACAATAATAGTTCTCATCTTAAGGATAACATTAATGAAGGTCCTAGAAATCATCTTAGTGGTAGTATTAGTGATAATGTGGTTAAGTGTAATAGAATAACAACAACAATAATGATGATATAAATATTACTAATAATATTAGTGGTAACGATAGTAGTAATATTAATAATAATGTTAAACATAATAAGGATAAAAATCGAAAAGGGAAATAGTAATATAAGAGTCCCAACATTTACACTAATAATAAAAGTAGTAATGGCCAAGTTAGTATTAATGGTATGAGTAAGACAATAATAAATAATAGTAATAGTAATAATAATAATAATAATAATAATAATAATAGTAGTAGTAGTAGTAGTAGTAGTAGTAGTAGTAGTAGTAGTAATAAAGATAACTATATTAATAATAAAATTGTAGCCATTTAAATGATAGTACCATAGTTATAAATATTTCTAAAGTTAGGTTAGATTATAAGAATAATAACATAACAATAATAATACTAATAATAGTAAGAATAACACAACATTAGTAGTAATAATAATAATATTAAGAGTAATACTATTAATATTACTAAAAATAATTAAAACTTGTGGAAAAATATTTTAAGGACCGAGGAAATTAGAGTACCACCTATGGTTGACAGCAGGACAGGCGGCGGCATATGGCAGCAGTGGTGGAGGAGGAAGAGAGGTGGAAAGATGGGGTTGTAGGCTAGAGGAGAGGGAATGAGGGGTGTGTTTAAGGTGGTGAAAGGTGCAACAGGTGGAGAGGGGTGGAATGGAGGTGATGGTACAGTCAGAAGTGGCAGTGCACGGCGGTTGGTACGGTGGCCGAAAGTGGTGGAAGGTGGAGAAGGTAGAAGGAGAGGGAGGCAAGGGAGATGGAGGTGTGGGGAGGTAGGGTGAAGTCCCTTGATTGTTTTGGAGGGTGGAGGAGGTGCTAGTTACAACAGGATTGGTGGCGGACGACGATGCAAGAAGCGGCACAAGGTTGGTGATGGCTGATCAGGTTGGCAACTTTGCACGGCCAGGGCGGCTTGTGTAGGGCAAGGTAGGGGAGGGTGGTGGCTCAATTTTGTAGAGGGAGGTGTAGGGAAGGTTTTGGTGGGTGGCTTTTGCAGTGGTGGTCGTGGATAGCAGCAGAACAGGGAACTGTTTGGGCGGCGGAGAGCAGTTGGGTTTCTAGGCTTGCGAAAAGGAAGCTCAGTTATGGCTGCCCATGGGAGGTATTTATAGGCTAATTGAGGTGGAAAATGATGGAAACCTGTTAGGGTTTCTCGAAAGGATCGATAGATTAATCGAGCACAACGTTCGATTCGCCGGTTCAGCCTAAGGAACAACTCCAAAGGAAGACCAAAAGATTCAGAGGCACAGTTTGTACAACGGCAACTGAATTTGAAGAGTGAATGATCTAGATCGATCAAAGGTAAGAGAGCAGATTCAGAAGAACGAGCAAACGAGAGAATCGCCGAGAGAGAGAGAGAGAGAGACAAGTCGCGAGAGAAGAATCGAGAAAAACTCAGCCAAAATATTCAGTAAAAAAGAATCGTCCCTATTACACATTGACCCAGCTATTTATAGGCGTAGTACAGACCGTATGTCGACGTAAAAAATACACAATATAGACCTTCGAATACACGCTATATCTACAACGGAAAGGCCGAACGGCCTGATTATTTTGGGCCACATAAATAGTCGATCAGCCCAATCAAACCCCAAAATAAAAATGTCCCAAATACAATTAAGTTTAGGACTTAATTCCCATCAGCTAAAAATAACACTTTAGCTAATCATGGCTATTAAGGATTGATTAATCCACAATCCATCTAGTCCAAATTAAGGACCGGGTGGCAGATTATACAACCGACCTAATTTCCATTAGCCAATTTCGACCGGCGAATGCATCAAATAGGATTACAATTTATTAACAAAAAATTACATAATCTGCACACTTCAGATACATAATCTGCACATTCCAGCAACTGCATCCAAAGATCCATAGAGTCCATATGTTGCATTACACTCCTATTTATTCACCAAATAAGACAAACAATTATAAGTAAATAATTCACAGCAATTTTCAAAATTAATTAAATATAAATTCTTAAGATTCACATCAGAAAATGATGAAGGGAGAAGAATACAACTGGGGGTAGGTGAGGCAGGTCGCCGACCGGGGGCGCATGCCCTACAAATTTGTAGGGTACGTTTGGATCGGAGTGGGGGAAAAAGGAAGGGATGGCAGGACGTGTGAGGAGGGACGACGGGTAGGTTGGGTCAAAAATGGAAAGAAAATGACGAGGGCGGCAGGGAAGGATAGCGGGACGGAGGAAGTGGTCGTCGACAGGTGCATTACTGCAGGTCGGGGTTGCAGTCCACGTGAGGAAGGAGACAAAGATGAGGGTGGACCAAACAGTCCAGGGAAAGAAAGAAAAAGAAAAGAAGGTGGTTCTGTTGGGTGGATCGGGCAAAGGAGGAGAGGCTAGGGCGGGCCTGGCCGCACGGGATGGGGAAGGGAGGAGAGTTTGGGCCGTGGGCTAGCCCAAAACGGGGAGGAGAAGGAAAAATAAGGAAAGGAGAAAGGAGAGAAAGAAAGAAAAAGGAAGAAAGGATAAATGATAAAATGGATGGTTTATTTATTTATTTAATTTTGGATATTTAAAATTAATAATAATTTTATAAGAATAAAAATTAAATTCCTTTTTAGATTAATTGGGCTATTTTGGGTAAGCTTACCTTAACTTCCATGTTAATTAGTCAAATGTTCAAATTATTCCTAAATAATTTATTTATTATTTTCTCTTCGTTTTGCCTTAATTCCACTTAGTTTTTAATAAGATAATTTATTTACTTAATTTTCCTAATAAATCCTTACTTTACCACAATTTCTAAATTAAAATTTTGGGGGTATTTCATTCATAATGATGACCTAAAATCATCAACACTAGGTTTTTAAACGAGTTGAGTCAAGTCGAGCCAAGTCGAGATAAGCTTGAGTTTGACTCATTTAATAAATAAGCTTAAAATTAAAGTTTAAACTTGAATTATTTATAAACAAGTTGATCATTTAATGAATTAAGCTAAACTTTTTTAGTAAACTAGTCGAGTTCATAAATTTTTGAGCCGTAAAGAAACTTGAACCTACATTTATTATGCTCAAGTTTGATTCATTTAAAGTTTGTTTAGATCTATATATTAAAATAATTATTTTAGATAATTATTTTTAAATTTCTTAATCTATATTTTTTTAAAATAAGTAGTTATATTAAATAATTAATTTTAATAAATAACTTTAAATAAATATTTAATAATTAAACTGAGTTTAAACCTAATTTTTAAATTTATTAAGTTAGAAAAATGAGTCAAAGGCCGAATCTTTGACAAACTGAACCTAAAAAGTAAAAACAGAGTCATCTTGGTTTGTCAATTACGCCAATCATCAATCAATGAAGAACGACTTATGTCTGAAACCCGGTACCGACTAAAGCAATCAGCCACCAAATTCTGGCCAACCGTCGAACACCTCCGTCGGGGCTCATGACGGGAACTAGCCAGCGCCGTTGAACTCAGCAATGCCGCCCAATCTCTGCCACATGTTCATCCACAATCGATTGATGGATAAGATAAGAGAAGTGATTGAAACGCAGACCGACTGCGATCGACAGGATTTCAAACCCTAATTGAGATTGTAACTCTCACAGCAGAGAGAAAACGTCTCTCACAAAGGACCGGAAAAACTAGTTTTAACTTTATTTTGATTGTTGAAGTTAGTTACAAGTAGAGATGATTGTAATGCACCTTATAGAATGGCCAAGAGAGACTTAAAATTTTGCTTCTTTAGTTGCTAGCTCGGTTGAATGATCTGGCTTCCTGGAGCTGTTCGTGCTAGAAAGATTCTTTACGCGTCATATTTATTTGCGTATGATTAGGTAGTCGAGTCTTCGATATTCTGCATCTGGCCGTTGATTATTTGCAATGGATTCTGCTTTCTTAGGTTGGGAGTTGCTGACTACTGATATTATCCATGGCCTTTTTTCTAGTATGTATGATCCTTTTAATTGAATGTAGTAGTGACATTTTATTCCCTATTGATGTTGCAGGTAGAGTGGTTGTGGTTATGGGAGTTAGTGGTGCTGGAAAATCGTAAGTCATGAACTCTCATGATAAATTGTTACTCCTGTTGGAAAATATATAGTGGTGATATTTAACTATGTCAGCTTGATTGTTTTGCATTCAGCATCATCTTTTATCAGATGAGTGTAATCAGAGAGGGAAATTACTCTGTTATTGTTGGCATTTCAATGAGGAAAAGCTTCATTTAATCATGGAATTGCAGTCAATATCTTCTACGCCCTCAATAACGTGGTTTCCTCAGACCTTTAAAAAATCCATCTGAACAGGCTTCTATAGTTGATATAAAGTTCACTTTTATTTTGTCTCGAATCTTGATTACTTGTAGCAGGTTAGAGTTGTACTTGAAGCCTAAGATCTCAAGGAGTTGCATTTACATTTATGGGTCTATTTCAAAAGGCTCTTGTTTTCCATTTTTCTTTCACTCCCACTTGTGCGATCCCTTTGTATCTAACTCCTGCAATGTTTCCCTTTGCGTCTAAAGTGTTGACTAATATTGAACCTGTTTTCTCAGGCATTATGTTTTGGTTTTGCCTTTTGAAAAAGGGAAAATAAATCTAATAATTTTGATTTGATAATATATGTTGTTAAACTTGTTGACCTGCATATTGATCTTATAGCGAGTCTTTGTGATATATGGGTGCAAGCATTTTTGAAATGCAAGTTATCAGCTTTTAGCCTCATTTTTTGCATGCCCGTTGTCTATTAATATACGCATTAAAGCTATTTGCTGCTCTCTGGAAATTTCTTTACCCAGTGCTATAAATCTATGTATTTATCTTTTATGTACCTCACCAAGGATTCTTTATTTATGTGAAATATTTTCATATCAATTAGATGAAAAAGAATCCACCTCTTATCAGGGTCATGCTTTGATTGGTTACATCGGTCCATTTTTCCATGAAGATAAGGTTTAAATTATGAACTATTTTTATTTTTATTTTCTTGAAAAAGTGCATCACTCGCTTTCTCGGTATTAATTTAACTGATAAACTGATTTCTGATGGACCATAGCATGAAGCAAGAATATGCAAGTCTAAATACAATCAGAACTCCAAGTTAGACATCATGGCTCTATATATTGGCTTTGCAAAGCATGGAACTCTTGGCATGTTTTCTCACTGTGATAAGGCAACATACTATGTTGCGGATAAGTGAATTTGTATTTTACTGCCTTCATATTGAGCGTTAGCCTGTGAAAGTTTTCACAGCTAACAATTAGTCTGATATCTGGTTTATTTGTCCAACAGGACTGTAGGGAGGCTTTTGTCTAAAGAGATCAACTGTACTTTTATTGATGCTGATGATATTCACTCAGAGTCTAACAAAGGTAAATTTCAGGCTAATTCATTTTTCTTTTTTAACCCCCACAATTCAATTGTTATGAAATGAAATCATTTTACATGAAAATATTGAACAGACAAGATGAAAGAAGGGATTCCTCTCTCTGATGAGGACAGGGGACCTTGGCTTTCCTCACTCCGCAGTACCCTACAAGAACACATAATCAGTGGTGAATCTCTAGTTCTTGCTTGTTCAGCCCTTAAAACAGAATACCGAGAAGTTCTGAGATTAGCTGATCCAAATTATAGATCAGGAAACCGGACTTGTATGGTAGAGTTTGTGTTTCTGAATGTTTCAGCTGAGGTGCTAGCTGATCGCCTGAGCAAAAGAGCAGCAGAAGGGGGGCATTTTATGCCTGAGGCCCTCTTGCAATCTCAGTTGGACTTGCTTGAAATTGATGATGCTGAAGGAGTGCTGAAAATTGATGGTATGATGGCTCCTGAAGGCATCATAAACACGATACAAGAGACCATTTTCGGTAGATGGTATGGTAGAGCTATTTGAAGGAGTTGTGGTAACCGATTCTTTGGTGGCAGCTTATATTAAAATACTCAATCTTTAAGTTTTAATCTTTAACCTTCAAATTAAGAGGCAACGGTGGAGATTTGCATTTTGATAATATGCTCATCGCATATCTATATTAAGTATTAATGGTAGTTGTGTAATTAAGAAATTTTGTTACTAAAGAAATGTTCATGAGGCTTGTCCATTGTCTGCGGTTTGTTGATTTATATATTTGAAATATTATGCTCTTAAGGACTTGTTTGATATGAAAGTAATAGGGGTGGAAAAAATTCCCTCCTATTTTATGTCTTTTATATTAAATATTTAATAATAGTAAATATGTTTTTAATAAAATATCCATTTTAGATCAAATTGAGACCTAAAATGGGTATTTATTAGAATAAAAATATTTAACTTTAACTAAATTATATAAGATATATAAAATATAGGGGTAATTTTTCCATCTCTATTATTTTCTAACCAAACGAGCACTAAGAGAGATCAAATCCTGGTCATTTAAGGGATCCTTTTATGCTGATACCATTTGTACTAAACAAGCAATCTATGCCTTTTAATGGCTGCACGCGATTAAAGCATTTTTTTGAAGAAATAAAAATCTCCTACTTTTCTTCTATCCCACCATAGTATCCTCCCATTCCATTGTTCCACCCCCAAAAAAGTTTAAAATTTGTCATCTCTTTAATATTTCCCTTGCTGTTTATTCTCACACTAAATCCACTTAGTGTCCAACTTATGGAATTTGTTGATTGTATTGGGTTACTTATTATATAATATCCTTGGAAAAAAAATAGCCATGGAAAAAAACCAAATTTAGCATTTCGATAGTCCCTTAAAATATGTATTTTATTTACATTCATATTTATTTGTGACGTATAAATTTGCATTTGTTTTACTTTCATGAAGTGCTCTAAATTTTAATAACTTTTTTCTTTAATTAATGATATTACTTTATGTTTTTAATAAAACTACTCATTTTAGTTTACCAAAACTGCTCAAAGCTTTTGATATAACTACTCATTTTAGATACTCAAACAACCCTAAGTTTCTAATGTAACTACTTCAATTTATAATGAAACTTTTTATGCTAGTTTCTTCAACTATTATAAAATTCTAATGACATAATTGGGTTTAATTCTACTACTAAATTTAGTATTGTTATTTTTTTCCTTCTAGGCTTACAAAGTATATGAAGTACTCAAATGATTGTTGTGAACCTATAATGCGCAATATATATGTATGTATTTGATCCAGATTTCAAATTGTTTAGATTGTAGTAATATTAAAAAAGAAAAGAACATTATATGAAAATATAATTGATAAATAGGATTAATTTAATATATAATATTAGTCAAAGTTGGTAGCACAACTACTTTATTTGTCAACTGAAACTACTAATCTCATCACATGAAACTACTAAATGTTTATATGGAAACTGCTACATGAAGTTTATAAAACTACACAAGAGTAAAATGTTGAAATTAGCTTACAAAACTCTTCATATAATATGAGGAATCTACTATAACAAGTTTATAAAAACTAGTCTAAGTTTCTATTGAAACTATTGAATAATGCTAGAATAAAGTTTCTAATAAAACTACTCATGCTATTTTATGGAACAATACTCTAATTTATTCATAAAATAACTCATTGTAGTTTATGAAAATACTCTAATTTTTTTTATGAAACTAATCTATGTTCTAACTAATTTAGTTTATCTAATTCTATAACTTTTTTAATAAAATGACTCATCATAGTTTATATAACATTGAATTTCTACTGGAACTACTTACTTTAGTTTGGTCAATATATATATATATATATATTTTAAATCTACATTTAAAAGTAACTCCAAATGAATAAGTTAAAATATGAAATAAACTTATCCCCTCTATCCTAAAATAGCCTAACTACATATAAGCAGTATTGCCTTCATCATACAAACTAAGATACCTCATTACGTATATGATATAAAACACAAAACAATGCAAGGAAAAACAACTATGTAATCTTTAACATTTAAAGCTATAGCACTCCCAAATTTTGAACCATAAAATTATGATCTAAAGAAAATGTTGAAGCATTTATAAAAGTAAAATTGGAGAATGTTATTGGCACATCAACCATGAGAAAGGCGTGATCATCACCTAATCCATGCCTGATGTAAGGCAAAACGGAACAACAATGAAAAAATGCATGCTCAATTAATAACACAATAATTCTACAACATAAATACAAAGAGAGTTTACAAAATCTAAATATAGGGATCAAAGCCAAGAGTTTAAATAACTCGAAAGAACCAAAAACGTCCCAACATAATAGATAAAAGTACATTTAATAGATTAGCCTAAATCTTAAATAAATAGGAAAGTAATTCTTGAACCCCAAGTAATAGCTAGCTCCTGGCCTATGGTGTCATCCTCAACATACTCTAGCTAAGAATAATAATCTTGCAAATCATACTCTACTTAATGGACCATAAGCTAAATTATTATATTGACCACACAAATTTAGTATGTGTATAGTGAAGTATTAGTAAAATAGACTACCTAAACATATGGTGAGGCCTCATGCTACAAATTAAAGTCACATAGTAGTATGGTGATAATTATACTAATATAAAATAATACTCAGGCTTATAATAGAAATATAATAAGGCATGCTTGTATGGAGATCATGGAATAATAATAATACAATTAATTCATTAAAACCACCTAATATAAACAATAGTATAAATTTTCCTTTATAAACTACATAATTTTTAGTTATTAAGATAATACATTTGACAATGTCCAGTTCTCCATCATGTATAAAAGTCATGATTGCATACCTACATGATAGGATACCACACCTAATACTGAACTGGCTTAGCTCATTTACAGCCCTACATACATCGAGTGCACCTAATATGAGGCCCAACATACCTGCTAATACACCATGGGATACCACACCCACTACACATAATTTAAGTATACTAAGGGGGCTTGTACAAGGATACTGCTGCTACCCATATTGAATACTAATGCCACACTAGCCAGCCATAATATAATCTTATACCTCAAAGATATATGTATACCCCTACCGATCACAACTCGATAGATAAAAAAATATGTACTAAGTAAAAATATAAAATACAAGGTGACCCCCACTAACTCTTAGCTAACTACCTTGAGAGTCGGAAAAAGGCTCAAATAAAATCTTAATTCACTATTTATTAATTACCAAATGCTATCACATATCACAAATTAATTCCATTTTTAGCCGAATCTAGTTATTACAAGTGATAACACCAAACGCATCATAGGACATATAAGCCACCAATTTTGTGTTTTGAGATGGGACCAAACTTAACTAAACTAATGCCTAAATATCATCATTTTGATCCATATTAATTTTAGGGTAAACATGGATATAATCATGATTAAAATGTTTTAATTATATGAATAACTAATAAAGAAGGCCCAAAGGAAGAATAATAGTTGATAAAAAATATCACAAAGTACAGATGGACTAATTAATTGGTTTCTGGGATCAATCGACTAGTCTCATCTCACCAGACTTAAACAAAAAAATGCGACTAGTGGACTAGTCCACTAATTGGTCCCACTAATCAACTGTTCATGAAAAATTAGTCGATGTGTTCAACCAAATTAGTCGATGGGTCTTATATAAGACTAGACTACTCAGGTCACAAGGTAATCAATCAATGCATTTGGCAAAATGATCGACTACTCATAGGAACCATTCGATTGGTTCATTGAACCAATTGACTAATCTTGCAACCAGCCAATCAAAATCCCCAAACCAAGTGAATATTCACACAAGATATTGATTGGTCCAACAAGCCAATAGAATGGTGTGGGTAAAACAACACCAAAATATGAAATTTGCACACTAAAATTTTACCCAACTTTACTATATTAATTTTAGCATGCTTCTATATCATAAAATATATAAAAATATATGTTGCATACATAGAATAATATGGATACCTATTAATATTGGTATTAAAGAAAATCATACTCAAAATAGCTAAAATCATACATAATATTAAGGAACCTAAAACATGCTTAAATTTCAAAGAAAAAAACTTTACTGAATGCTCATGTTATAGAATATAATTAAATCATGTTGAACATAGAAACACACTAAGAACATAGAATAAAAATAAACAAACAAAAATGCTTTATTCATATTAAAAATAAGAATGCCTTACTTTTAACCAATTTTTATAGCATAAAATACTCCCAACATGATGATTATCTACTAGAACCTCGATTTCTAAGAGAATCAAAAATCAAAACCATTAAAACTCCTTTTGAAAACATAATAAAAATGAAATAAGAAGGATGAGGAGAAGAAATATGACATAACACAACCTTTTCTCTAAAATGAAATCCAAAACAAAAACCCAAGGTCTTCAACCTTTCTAAAAAATTTCATCCTTCCTTTCTTAAGAGAAATAAGGGATAGCTAAAGCTAAGATTAGGAGAAGATACAAGAAACAATAATTATGAATAAAGGATAAAAAACTAGAGGCAAACCTCTATTTTATCAATAGAGAAGATAATAAAGGAAAGGTAGAGAATTCCCAACACTTGAGAAATTTTCACAAAGAAAAAGGGAGAGAATTAGCAAATGTTAATGATAGGGAGTGAATTGAATTAGAAATGAGGTGTATAAGTGGAAAGTGTTGGTCGACATACCCAAGTGGGAGAGAAGGAAGTGTAATACCTCAAAATTCACTACTTTTTTTTAAAGCGGAAGTAATTAAATTAAAATCCGTAAATTCTGGGATGTTACCACCACACTTACTACCAAACGGGTTCTCTTCGACAGTTCCAATACCAAGTGCTAAGGCTAAAGAAAAGATTGACATTAAATTAAAACCAAGAGTTCATAAAAGAACTAGAAAGATCATAATATCAAAAATTAGAGTATGCGTAAAAGAATTATAATTAATAATCACAAAGAGATATAATTGTATAACTATTATAAGGTTCATCTCAAATACTGAACACAAAGTAATAAATAAATAAGGATAACCCCGATAAAAAGAGAATTAACATAAAGGAAATAAAATAATAAGAGTAAAAATAGCCATGATACTCTCGAACTTTGAGCCAACCACAAGCTCAACACTCAGCCATGCTGGATGTCTTGCCCACCTGCACAAAGTCAAAAGGGCCTACTACTAGTGGGAATGAGCATCACCCATGAAAATGGTGATCAGTACGATACGTATTGAGTAAGGTAACCGTACACTAAGGCCAACACATAAAATTCACATAAACCATGTAGGATAATAAAAAGAGCATAATCTAACATAATAATATAAAGGCATATGAACATTCAGGTGAATACACCAAGATCCAATATAGTCTAGATTAATTACTTAATTAATCCTTTATCAAATTATTTTCACACCATACTCTTTATCAAGTCCATACGACTACGAGAACCCCACTATTTTTGCCCGTGGATTGGTCTCTAGGGCACTTCGGCTTCTGGCCACTATTTTACCCGGTGGATCGATTACTTAGGGTACATGCCCTACCACTATTACATGTCGGTGGATCGGTTTGGCCCCTTTTCTTGCACAATGTTCCACTGTAAGTAATTAGTGTCTTTTCTATATCTTAGAAAAATGTTGGGTTTAGTTTATTGAGCTCAGGATCTTCTACCATTTTAGCCGATGGATTGGTCACTAGGGTAACATACACTACCACTATTATACGCTGGTGGATCGGTCTCTAGGATATTGTAGTACCTAGCCAATATTATGCTGGTGGATCTATAACACTTCCAAATTTACTACTGAAAAATTTTGTTTTAATAAAAGGTTTTACGAACGTGAAATGACAAAATCGTAAACTCGGGGGCGTTACCGCCACACTTAGTACTAGATCTGTTCACTCCTACCGTTCTAGTACTAAGTGCTACGCTAAAAAAGGTCAACATCAACCACAAGTCATTAATAAAAACACAAGTCATTAATAAAACACAAGTCATACAGAAATCAAAATGCGGTTTAGGATTACTACCAAAAGAGTAGTTAAATAAGTTTTTCGAATACATCACCACAGTAGGACAGAGTAAAATGGTACATCGCAAAAGTTAGATAGAGTCCAGCCAATCACTCTCGACTCCCAAGCCAAGTTTAGGTTTAGATCTTGGCCCAGCCTGATGCCTCATAGGTGTCGTAGGCATCAAAGATGTCATCCCCTACCTACACAAACTCAGACGGATCTTTTGCTCGTGGGAATGAGCAGCACCCATAAAACGGGTGATCAGTACGCTACGTACTAAGTAAGGTAACAGATGCGCTAAGGCCAAACGTACAAATCATACACATAGCATACATGTCATAATCACATAAGCAACATGCGGTAATAAAGATAATAAAGGCAGGCCACGGGTCGAGTAAACTCATTCTTTAGACCTTAGTAAATATAGTCGATTCACATCATAGTCTTTATCAATCCATGTGAGTGCGGAAACCCCACTATTATAGCCGGTGGACCGGTCATGCAAGGCAAAATGCTCCTAGCCACTATTATTCACCGGTGGACCGGTCATGTAGGGAAAAATGCTCCTGGCCACTATTATTCGTCGGTGGACCGGTCTGGCCCCGACTCATATGATGTTCCACTATAATTACTTCGTATCTTTCCCATGTCTTATCATCATTACGTTTGGTTTGTTGAGCACAAAAACCCCCACTATTATAGCCGGTGGAACGGTCATGTAGGGCAAAATGCGCCTGGCCACTATTATTCGTCGGTGGACCGGTCATGCAGGACTCCTCGACTCCTGGCCACTATTATTCGTCGGTGGACCGGTCTGGGCTCGGCTCAACAATCATTCTCTTTAAATGGATAATGTCTTATTTGTGTATTATTCGATAAGCATTTCACCATTGACATGCATGCCTCCGACATTCTACCTCTATCCTCTCAAGGGGGTTGTCCTATATCTTGAGACTTATGCGCCCCTTATCACACCCCGACATCCATTCCTCCTTACGCTTACACATAATGAAAAACTCGACTTCTACGGGTGTAGGTTAGGGCCCAACACCTCATGACATCAACCACACCTACTATCACCCTCTAGGATTTTCCCTTGAAGACCCTAATTAGACCTATGTGACCCACTTTCTCTCACTTACACTACCGTTACTTCATTTATCATTCCACACCTTATCTCATTTAGATCCAATCCCAAATCATATCGCTTTACCCCCTCGATTCCACGCGTAACCGAGAAATCCTAGTTGGCCACTCCAAACCCTATTACCTTTCTTCTCCCACAAGTAACCTCTCTATCTTTCACTCAAAGTCTCTTCTCTCCCATAGAACCCATACTCACCTAAAATAATTCTCCACTGTTATCCTGTATTCCACTCTCCCTTAATCATTTTTACTTCCACATTTGCCAGATTACCGCTTGCTCCCAAAACCCTAGTCGGGTCCCTTACACGCTCTTACACCAACCTATGTACTATTTTTCATCCCAAGTATCCGATCACTCTACATCACTCCCCTTAGCTTATTTACACCCTCAATCAATTAAGGTCACCCTCATGCAAGTTTTATCCATCCTATGCCAACACCCAAAGTCCCTATGCAGATTTTAAGATTCCCATGTATGTTTCCCATCTCTCATTCATTTTGATTATTCCTTCCTCTTTAATTTCCTCTCATGGATCATGAGGTATTTTGGTCAACCTCATATCCCCCTTAGTAAGCTCACTTCCCATTTTCTCTCTTTTTATCCTTTCATTCCCATATCACATTGATAATTATCCTAGCATGCATGTCCTAGAGGGTCATATCATATCACATCATAATTACCATATATACAAATCATGCTCATACCATAAGGAACACACAACATACCTCAACTCCAAGCTGTGCTACACATGAGACAAGTTAATGATAATCATACGATACACGACATAGTATGATATATAAATATAGCATCCAATTCATACAAGTCATACAACACACAAGGGCCTTAGCTACATCCTTACCTAAAGTAACGTCGGGCTTGGAGCACGCTCCTACGATTCTTTAGGGCTTTGGCTCGATTCACCTATAAGAGGGTGAGACTAATGATTAGTTTCCCTTCTACACAAAAATACTATTATTTCTTACTTTAGTTTAAGATTAGGGTTATTATTATCACACGGAGTTTTATAAGTGAAAACTAGGGTTTTTACCATCAAGTTAGCCTATTAAATATTACTATTCGAAATATACTTATGTTATTATTCATAACTATATTTATATCATCAAACCTAATAGCTTTTATTTCTTCTGATGATAGTACTAATACTTGTTAAAATAAAATATTAATAATAACAATAATAATAGTAATACCAATGCTCCTAGAAATAGAAGTCCTATTATTTTTTTAAGGCTGAGGCTAATAACAGTTTTAGGGATAAGATAATAATATAATAATACAATATTAGTATTACTAACAAAGTACTAATATTATTAAAGATAATAATGATATTATTTATATTTGGAATAATAATAATATAAGGGTTCGAATGTTTTCATCATAATAATATTAACAAAATAATAACAATAGTACTAGTAATAACTAATAATGATACCATAGTAATAATGTTAGTAACAAAAGCATTAGGAACAATATTAGCAATGTTTGAATAATAATAATAGTAATAATACTAAGGTTGGGTATTCTTCTTCTATAGTAACAAAAGGGTAACATGCCAATTTCAGCTTCAATAACATTAATAATAATAAAAATAATAGTAATATTATTAACAATGCAACAATTAACAACAACAACAATAATAATAACAATAATAATAGTAATAATAATAAAGTAATAATGATGATAATAATAGTAATAATAATAAAAATAATAATGATAATAATAGTAATGTTAAGAATAGTAATAATAATGAATATACCAATAATATAGTAACCAAAATGATAATAATAATATAAGGGTCCAAATATTTATATTAATAATAAAAGTGATAATGGATAGAGTTAGTATTAACAATATCGACAAGATAATAATAATAATAATAATAATAATAATAATAATAATAATAACAACAACAACAACAATAATAATATTATAGATAATACCATTAATATTATTAAATAACTAATATTTGTATAAAGTGAGTTTAAGGGTTGCGAAAGTTAGAGAACCACCTAAGGTAGTGGTGGCACCGGCGGTGGCGGTTGTGGAAGTTTGAGGTGGTGGAAGAAGGAGAAAGGAGGGAGGAGGATAAAGGAGGGAGGATGAAACGAACCCGACTAGCCGGATCGTACTTGATCCGTTAAACGGGGGCCGGGAACGTACTCGTTTCCCCCTGAACCGAAGTAATCTCCAAGCCAGACGTTGATACTTCAATGGATTTGTGCACGAGTTTAACAAGAAAACCCAAGAAATTTCAATCCCAAAAACCTCCAACCCTTACAAGCAAACCCGCCCGTTATATATGACGGGAATCGAACACCGACAAAAAGGGAGAGAGGGCAAGGGTGAGAAAACGGTCGACCTAAGGCCTCAGATTTGGTGTCAGGGACAAGATCCAAGGCAGGCAAAGGTGGACGTGCGTCGATGGTGACCAGCAACGGTCGACGACAGGGTTGAACAAAGAAAAGGGGTCAAGCCACCAGGAGAGGAACAAAAGGAAAAAAGGTGATCGGCGCTCCCTGAGGAAGAAGAGAGCTTAAATAGGTGGGTAACTAGGGCACGAGGGGTCACCCGCCGACTGGACCGAAACTTGGGCCTGGGCTCAAGTTTTGGTTCAGTCCAACTTAGCTTAAAAGGAGGTTAACACAATTCTCTTATTTTCATTAGATTCAAGAGGAGATTATAACGGGATAATACTGATCCTGAATCCAATGCAAATAGGGAAACAAGGACTAAGTTACCCATACTCATTTAGGCTCGGGGGCGGCCATTGACAACCAACTCCGCCTAACCCGAGACTATCAATGGGATTTCCAAAAATTAGGGTAAATTCATCATGGGCCACTACACACACACCCTACAAAAATATTAATGTTCATGATTACACATGTTACACATTCAAGCTTACTTAATTACAAAAACACAGTTCAAAAGTACTTCCGCCCACGCTTGTTGCCTCCACTCCTCAATTTGGCTTTGGATCCCAACTTACCCTGAAGATGGAAAACGTGGAATTATATGAGTGAGGAGACAATAGGATATGATTACCAAAAAGTAAAAGGAGAGGAGTAGTTGATGAAGTGCGGTCCGTATCATCCCCCCTTCTTTAGAGGGTTTCGTCCCTGAAACCTGCGCTAAGTGATCAAAAGGGGACAGGTTAGAAAAATTAAAAGTTGGGCTAATAGTGCCATACTTATCAGGAAGGTCTATTTTATAGGCATTGTCATTGATCCTTTCTAAGACAGTAAATGGGCCATCCCCCCTTGCATCCAGCTTACCCTTGCGATGGGTAGGGAAGCGATCCTTATGTAAGTGTATCTAAACTAGGTCCCCAAGCTAGAAGACGACCTGATACGGACCACACTTCATCAACTACTCCTCTCTTTTTACTTTTTGGTAATTGTATCCTGTTGTCTCCTCACTCATATAATTCCACGTTTTCCATCTTCAGGGTAAGTTGGGATCCAAAGCCAAATTGAGGAGTGGAGGCAACAAGCGTGGGCGGAAGTACTTTTGAACTGTGTTTTTGTAATTAAGTAAGCTTGAATGTGTAACATGTGTAATCATGAACATTAATATTTTTGTAGGGTGTGTGTGTAGTGGCCCATGATGAATTTACCCTAATTTTTGGAAATCCCATTGATAGTCTCGGGTTAGGCGGAGTTGGTTGTCAATGGCCGCCCCCGAGCCTAAATGAGTATGGGTAACTTAGTCCTTGTTTCCCTATTTGCATTGGATTCAGGATCAGTATTATCCCGTTATAATCTCCTCTTGAATCTAATGAAAATAAGAGAATTGTGTTAACCTCCTTTTAAGCTAAGTTGGACTGAACCAAAACTTGAGCCCAGGCCCAAGTTTCGGCCCAATCGGCGGGTGACCCCTCGTGCCCTAGTTACCCACCTATTTAAGCTCTCTTCTTCCTCGGGGAGCGCCGATCACCTTTTTTCCTTTTGTTCCTCTCCTGGTGGCTTGACCTCTTTTCTCTGTTCATCCCTGTCGTTGACCGTTGCTGGTCACCATCGATGCACGTCCACCTTTGCCTGCCCTAGATCTTGTCCCTGACACCAAATCTGAGGCCTTAGGTCAACCGTTTTCTCACCCTTGCCCTCTCTCCCTTTTTGTCGGTGTTCTATTCCCGTCATATATAACGGGCGGGGTTTGCTTGTAAGGGTTGGAGGTTTTTGGGAATGAAATTTCTTGGGTTTTCTTGTTAAACTCGCGCACAAATCCGTTGATGTATCAACGTCTGGCTCGGAGATTACTTCGGTTCAGGGGGAAACGAGTACGTTCCCGACCCCCATTTAACGGATCGAGTACGATCCGGCTAGTCGGGTTCGTTTCATCTGGTATCAAAGCTTAAGTTGCTCGATCGGCGTTTGCAAATGGTGTACTTCAGTATGAACTTTTTTCGATAATTTTTGTTTCTCTCATCTGTTCTTCGATCTACACTTACCCTTGGGTTTCTCTATGGTAGGGACACTGGTGCGCCTTGATCGAAGCTAGAACGACTCCGGGTTGGTGGCCCAATGGCAGCTTTAGGTGGCGCTACAACGCTACCACCTCGCGAAGCCACAGCCAGTCTCGGTTACTCCCCCCATCTAGGTTGACTACTCGAGTAAACTCGTTTCAGAACTCGTATCTCTAAGACTGATAAGTTATGTTGACTTGGTTTAGCTCTGAGGACGGAGTCAAAACCCATCCGATGATGTGTCCTCACTGCTATGATCTATGTGTGCCATTTGGATGCCTTCCCGGTTGTTTTCCTTGTCGTGAATGTTACTTTCTCGTTTTGTCCTGTTTTGTCTTGTTTTGTGTGGGAATTGTTGCTGTCGAAAATGAACCTTGTGGTTCGTTTGGTGTGGAATTACCTTGGTACGCATGAATCGGAGCCAACTCGGCCGGACTTGTTTCGGAATCGGTTCAACTCGCCTGGGACTCACTGGGCCATGCTAACCCGGCTGTGAACTCGTTCGACCCAGCGAGTTGACTCAACGCCCGAGCCAGGGTGCGTTTGGCGGAGGCCTCGTTGTAATACATTTTTTTTTATGTTTTTTTTTCTTTTCCTCTCTCTGTCTTTCATTTTAGTATGGTTGTATTTAATTAGGGAAGCCTTGTAAATTTTATTCCTGGTCTGTAAGCCCTAATCCCTTCCCCGTTTCGTTCATATCTTGCTTGGGTGTTTGCTGCTTTCCTTCTGTCCTGCCTGGTTTCGTATCTGCCTGGTTGCTTTCTGTGCATTACTCCTGTTCATTCTCATTGAAAGCATGACTTGACGTTCTTTTTTCTTTCTTCTTGGTGCCTGCCTGAAAAAAAAAGAAGGGGGAAATTGGACTTAAAACTAGACAATATTTTGGCCTCCACCTAGAATATAGGGTATAATGGATGAGGGTGAATCTATTGCTGAAATGGTTAGGACAATGCTTGAACGACTTAATACCATGGATGCTACGGTCCGTGGACTTAGGGCTGAAATGGCTAATAATCAGAACAACGAGAGGACCATCAACCAACCTTGAAATAATAATTAGCAAGTAGAAAACGATCTTGAGTCGGTAGGTTATGCACACTCTCCCCACCCTAATCGCACCTATAGGAAAAATTATTATGGGCATGATTAGGGCCTAGGAAGTATCAAATTAAAAATCCCACATTTCAATGGTAAAAATGACTCTGATGCCTATCTTGATTGGGAAAGAAAAATTGAGTTAGTTTTTGATTACCATGATTATCCTGACGATAAAAAAATCAAGCTAGCCATTGTTGAATTCACAGACTACGCTAGTTCTTGGTGGGGTAGGCTTACTAGGGAAAGAGAATGTTACGGTGAGCCCCCTATTTCCTCGTGGCCTGAGTTTAAATTGCTAATGTTCTGACGTTTTATTCCTTCCCACTACCATCGGGATTTGCATCAACGCCTACAATTCCTTAGACAAGGAACAAAAACGGTAGATGAATACTATAAGGAAATGGAGATGTGTCTAGCAAAATTAAACATTGATGAGGACCGAGAAGCCACAATGGCAAGGTTCCTTAGAGGTTTAAATCCCGAGATTGCCGACCTTGTAGAACTCTATCCCTATGTAGAAATGGATGAACTTTTGAACTTAGCTGAAAAACTTGAGAAACAAATAAAGAATCCTAGGGTTAAACCCGAACTCAAGCTCAACCTAGATCCTTCACTAGGAATACTGAACCATCCCATTGGAAGTCACCCCCAAATCTGAGATCTGACAATAAAACTCCAAATTCTTCCCTCCCTCTACCAAGTGAGAAAGGAAAGGCCGTAGCCAACCCAAGTAGACCAAACTCCTCCAGAAATGTCCAATGCTTCAAATGCCTGGGCCATGGGCATATTGCCTCACAATGCCCTAACCGAAGGGTCATGATGATGAGGGACGGAGAACTAGTCTCTGATTCTGAGGAAGAAAGAGAGAATATGCTTGGGGAACTTGGAAATGAAAGCGATGAGGACATGGAGCTACCCCTTTCTGAGTCTCTAGTCATTCGTAGGTCCCTTGCCTCCAATGTTAGGGCCGATCCCTCCTACGATCAGCGAGAGAACTTATGCCACACCCGTTGCTATATCAATGGGACTAAAGGTAGCCTAATCATCGATAGTGGGAGTTGCGTTAATGTGGCCAGTACCGAGCTGGTCCACAAACTAGGCCTCCCAATCATTAAACATCCTTGTCCTTATAAACTACAGTGGCTAAGTGAGCTTGGGGAAGTTAAGGTTAACAAACAAGTCCTCTTAAGTATCCAAATTGGAAGATATGAGGATGAGGTCTTGTGTGATGTTGTACATATGCATGCTAGCCATGCTCTCCTAGGACGTCCTTGGTAATTCGATAGAAAAGTCGTACACGATGGATTCAAAAATTGATACACTGTCTATAAGGATGATAGGAAGTACACCCTAGCACCTCTTTCACCTTCTCAGGTTAAGGAAGACCAACTCAAGTTGAAGGATGAGTTTGATCGTAGAAAAACGCCTTCCACCACTAGTGTTGATAACCGCCTCGGGTCGGACAACGGACCGCATACTAACCTTTTTGCTCAAAAAAGGGATGTTGGGTAGGCCTTCTCTCTAAACATGCCTGTCTAAATCTTAATCTACAAACATTGCCTCGAGTCCTCCACTGACCCTTCATGTTCTCTCCCCCTTGAAGTCCAAAATCTTCTCTCTGAGTTCTCAGACTTATTTCCGGAAGAAGTTCTGAAATGCCTCCCTCCTCTTAGAGGTATTGAACATCAAATTGATTTCATTCCGGGAGTCAGCATCCCCAACCGCCCCGCTTATAGGGCCAACCCAGAAGAGGTTAAAGAACTAAAAAAATAGGTCACTGAATTACTTGAAAAGGGTCATGTTAGGGAAAGCATGAACCCTTGTGCGGTACCTGTTAGTCCCCAAAAAGGACGGGAGTTGGCGCATGTGTGTGGATTCACGTGCGGTCAAAAAAATCACTGTCAAATACCGTTATCCCATCCCTCCCCTAGATGAAATTCTTGACCAATTAAATGGGAGTATCATTTTTTCTAAAATCGATCACAAAAGTGGTTACCACCAAATTCGAATGAAGCCCGGCGATGAGTGGAAAACAGCCTTCAAAACTAACTTTGGGTTGTATGAGTGGCTTGTTATGCCGTTTGGACTATCCAACGCCCCCAGCACCTTCATGAGATTAATGAACCATGTGTTGCGCAATTTCATCGGTAAGTTTTTTGTCGTCTACTTCGATGACATCCTTATATATAGCAAGAATTATCATGAGCATATATAGCACTTGAGGAGTGTGTTATGTGTGCTTCGGGAGGCATGTTTGTTTGCTAATCCCTCCAAGAGTGATTTTTGCCTTGAAAAGGTTATATTCTTAGGCTTTGTGGTTAGTAAGGATGGTGTTAGGGTGGATGAGGAAAAGATTAGTGCCATTAAAGGTTGGCCCACACCACAAAATGTGTTGCAAGTCCGGAGCTTTCACGGGTTGTGCGGGTTTTATCGTAGGTTTGTTCCCCACTTCAGTACCATCGCTGCCCCTCTCAATGATCTTGTTAAAAAATCCATAGAGTTTAAGTGGGGCATAGCCCAGCAAAAGGCGTTTGATCAATTAAAAGAAAAACTTGTTAAGGCACCACTTCTAGCTCTACCTGACTTTGAAAAGGTTTTCGAGGTTGATTGTGATGCTTCGGGAGTAGGCATCAGTGCTGTCCTATCCCAAGAAAAGCGACCCATTGATTAATTTAGTGAAAAATTGAAAGATACCTGTCTCAACTACTCTAACTATGAGAAGGAGCTGTACGCCCTTGTCAGATCTTTAGAGACTTGGCAACATTACTTATGGCCAAAAGAGTTTATTATTCACACTAACCATCAAGCTTTAGGATATTTAAAAACCCAAAACAAGCTGAATCGTCGCCAAGCCAAATGGAGTGAGTTTATTGAGTCTTTCTCCTATATTGTCAAATATAAGAAGGGGGGAGATAATAAGGTAGCTGATGCTTTAAGTCGAAGGCACACCCTCATGGCCACTGTGGATGCTAGTCTCTTAGGATTCTCCCATTTAAAACTGCTCTACTCCGATGACGAGGATTTTGGAGATTTATTCTCTAAATGTCAAAATACTTCCCTTGATAAATTTTACATCCATGACGGCTACCTCTTTCGAGAAAGTCGCTTATGTGTCCCTCAATGTTCCTTTCGAGAACTCCTCGTATCTGAATCTCATGGTGGCGGCTTAATGGGACATTTTGGGTATGCCAAAACCTTAGACGTCTTAAAGGAACACTTTTATTGGCCACACATGAAAAGAGATATGCAACGTTTCTGCTCCAATTGTGTAACGTGCAAACGAGCCAAATCAACTACACATCCGTATGGCCTTTACACACCCCTCCCCGTCCCTAGCCAACCTTGGACAGATGTGTCAATGGAATTTGTTCTTGGCCTTCCTAGATCTAACAAGAAAAAGATTCGGTTATGGTAGTTGTCGATAGGTTTTCAAAAATGGCCCACTTCGTTCCATGTAACAAAACGAATGATGCCTCCCTAATTGCTGACTACTTCTTCTCAAATATTGTCAGACTACATGGGGTTCCCAGGACCATTGTTTCAGATCGTGATGTCAAATTTGTGTCCCACTTTTGGCGTGTCCTTTGGGGGAAACTAGGAACCAAACTTCTTTTCTCGACCTCATGCTATCCTCAAACCGATGGGCAAATAGAGGTAGTTAACCGCACACTTGGCAACATGCTTCGGGATTTTCTTGACAATAACTCACGGCAGTGGGAGTTAGCGCTACCACATATTGAATTTGCTTAAAACCGGACTTCCCACTCCACCACTAGTAAATCTCCTTTTGAAGTGGTTTACGGAATCAATCCTTTAACTCCCCTCGACCTTTCTCCCCTTCCCCCATCTCAATATGTGTCCTTGGGAGCTGACAAACGAGCCAAAATGATTAAAGAACTACATGAATCTGTGGCTAAACAGATTAACATATGAAATGAGACAATGGGTCCCGAGTTAATCACCATAGAAAAAAGGTCGTGATGTGGGATTCCCACATCGGTTACTGAGGGGATCTTTGGGCAGTTTATATGGGGGAGTCAGTCCCACCTCTTGAGCTAGCTTTTGGGTGGATTTAGGGCTCTTCCCGGGGGAGTACCCCTAGGGCCCACTGGGGGAGTACCCCCTTTGGGTCCGTATCATCTGGTATCAGAGCTATCCTCAGTCAAACCTCCCTGCGATCTTCCGTGCCGATCGCCGACAGAGGCAGCACGAGGACGTGCAGTCTATAGGGGGTGGGATATGTGGGATTCCCACATCGGTTACTGAGGGGATCTTTGGGCAGTTTATATGGGGGAGTCAGTCCTCACCTCTTGAGCTAGCTTTTGGGTGGAGTTAGGGCTCTTCCCGGGGGAGTACCCCTGGGGCCCACTGGGGGAGTACCCCATTTGGGTCCGTATCAGAGGAGGAAGAAATGGAGCTATGATGAGGTAGAGGAGGCTCCCCTGGTTGTTTTGGAGGGTAAAGGTGGCGTTGGTGGCACCAGAATTGACTGCGGTGGCGGTGCGAAGGGTGGTAGGGGCTAAAGTTGGTCGTTTGGGGAGGGAAACTTTGCATGGCCAGGGTGGCTCGTGCAAGGGAAATTAAGAGACGAGGAGGGCTTGGTTAGGTAGAGGGTGGTGCAAGGAGCAGTTTTGGTGGTGGTTTGGCTAGTAGTGATGGGCAGCGACAGTGGTTTGCTCATCTAAAGAGGAGGCGGCGAGAAGGGCTGTTTCTGGATTTTCAAAATCAAAATTCAAATTGAGGTAGGCTATGGGGTATATATATATAGATCGATTGGCTGGGAAAAGACAAGGGGAAGAAGACAAGGGGTGCATATGGTAGGTATGCTGCCTGATGGCGGCAGTTGAGGCAATTCTGCCATAGCAGGGGGGCATAGTCGAGGGAAGAGGGAAAGGGAAAAGGCTAGGGGTGCTCGGGACAGGGGAATAGGCTGGTTGGGGTCAAAAATGTGAAAGAAAGCAACGGGAGAGGGAGGGAAGGACGGTGGTAGCGATGGTGGCCGACGGAGCTCACGGTTACTGCTCCTCGGTCGCCGCCCATGCCTCGGGGAAGAAGAACAGATTGGAACCGATGGCTTAGGGAGAAAAAGAAGAAAAGAAAAAAAAGGAACTAGACTGGCCAGGAGGGAAGAAAAAAAAGGAAGAGAGGAGAAGGCGATGTGGGCTTGGGCTGCGTAGGAAGGCCGGGTCGCGCGACGGTGACCCAGATCCGGGGGGGGGGGGGGAAGAAAAAGGAAAAAGAGAAAGAAAAAGAAAGAAAAGAAAAGAAAAGGGAAAATATGTGGGTTGGGTATTTTGGTATTTTTGGGTTATTTAGGATAATAATATTTAGAAAATAATAATTAATTCCTTTTTGGCTTAATTTAGGCTATTTTGGATAATTTTTCTTTTAATCGTATATAAATTAGCATTACCCCCTAATTCTTCCTAATCAACCTATTTATCATTTTTTCCTTGATTGTCGCTAAATAGCTCCATATATTTTAATAAAATAATTAATTTAATTAATCTTCCTAATAAATCCTTATTAAGACATAATTTCTAGAATTAGAATTTTGGGGTATTTCAGGATTGGTCTAGGCCCAGCTCAATATCCTCCACTTTACATGATTAATGTCTTAAGTATCTTATTCAACAATTTTCACCCTAGACATGCATGAATCACTCCCTTTACACTTATCCTCCAATTGACCTATATCATATCATAAGAACCCTACACCTCTTAACTTGCCCAAACCCTAGTTATCCACAACCAACTATAGTTAACCACTATAAACCCTAGTTAATCACAACAAACCATAAATAGCCACTCCAAACCCAAGTTATCCACAACAACCATAATTACTCACAACAACCCATAGTTAATCACTCCAAACCCTAACTCAGTCTCCTTCACATCCTTATAATACTCCACGTACTATTTTCTATCCAAAGTGTTCAAACACCCAAACAACACATACGTTACCTTCCTCACATCCCAAATCAACTTTCCATACGTAAATTTCATGCCCATTCAAACTTTACACATCCCATGCAACCATTCTAATTTTTCATGCGAAACCCGAAAATCCCACGTGAAAGGCTAGATTCAATCATGCAAACCCTTGATCCATCCATATAAAACCCTAAATTCTTACATGCAAAGCCCAAAATTCCTTCATATAAAACCCTAAATTTAATCTACACAAAACCTAAATTTTCTCTCTACAAAACCCTAAATTCAATCCATACAAACGATATATTAGATTCTCCTGTATTACACTATAGATTAGATTATCCCATGTTACTCCATAGATTAAATTCTCCCATATAAAACTACAAATTATATACTCCCATATAAAACCATAAATTAGATTCTCCCATATAAAACCATAAATTAGATTCTTCCATACAAAATCATAGATTAGATTCTTCCACACGAAATCTTAAATTTCCCATTTTATTCTTCCGCTCATGGATCATTAAAATACTTAGTTCAACTCATTTCCCCTTTAGTCAACTTACTCCCCTTTGGTCAACACATTTTCCATTTTCCATTTTCAACCTTTTCCCCACACAATACCACTTTTATACATCCTCACATGCATATCTAAAGGGTTACAAACCAATAATCACATACCACAATATTTCATCATATACACATAGTACACATACCATGTAACCACACATGAAATCAATATAATGATAATATAGGATGCATAACATACAAAGGATATAATGCACACCAACACATAATAGGTCTTAGTAACGCCCTTACCTAAAACGATACCAATCTTGGAGCACGCTCCTATGCCTCCTTAGGGCTTTGACTGGTCTCATCTATATGAGAGAAAAACTAGAAACTAGACTCCCTCTTACTAAAAATACTGTTAATTACTAACTTATTCTAAGACTAGAATTTTGATAAAATACTAAAATAATAATAGCAAAAATACCAAAAATAATATCAATATTAATATTAACAAGAATAATACAAATAATAACAATAATAATACAAAGGACATTACTTAAAAACATAGTGAAATAAGGGCTTCGACCCCTTTACCAAAATAATAGCAATAATAATATTAGTAACTTTAATAATAAAATTTAGTAATAACAATACTAATAAAATAGTAATAATAATAATGATAAAACCATAATAATATTGCAAAAATGATAATAATCATAATGGTAATAATAATAATGATAATAATGGAAAACAAAATGAAGTAGGGTTTCGACCCCACATTGAATAATAATAAATTTATTAAATAATAATAAGAATAGCACTAATAACAACAACAACAAAAACTACTACTACTACTACTACTACTACTACTACTACTACTACTACTACTACAATAATAATAATAATAATAATAATAATAATAAAAATAATAATAATAATAATAATAATATTATTATTATTATTATTAACAACATGAATAGTAAAATAGTTGTAGTAATAATAATGGAATAATAATAATAAAAGTAATAATTTCAAAATAGTAATAATAATAATAATTATAATAATAACATATTAATATTAATAATATTAATAATAGAAATAATAAGAATAAGAATAAAAATACAATAGGGCTTCGACCCTCAATAGAAATAATAAGAAAAAACATTAATAATAACAATAATAATAGAAATAATAATAATAATAATAATAATAGTAATATATTTCAAATAAATAAAATAAAATAAAATAAAGCTTGTAAAAATATGGAAAAAGGTTGAGAGGGTATAAGGCTTAACTTTAGGCTAGTGGGGATAGGCGGCACTAGCGGTGGTGCACGGTGGCGGTGGCGATGGCTGAAAAAAGAGAAGAAGAGGGGAAAAGTAGGATATTGGGGAAAGAAGAGGCAGAATGGAGGTGGGAGTTGGGGTGTTTAAGACTGCCAAGAGGGAGATGAGTAGAATAAGGGTGGTGGCGCAACCAAAGGTGGCGGCAGCCTTGGCCGAATGGGGAAGAAGGAGAGAAAGAGAGGAAGAGAGGGAAAAAGAGGAAAATAGAGGTAGTAGAAGGTAGGGGGTGGTCTGTAGAATAATTTGGGAGGTGAGAGGAGCGGCGGCAGTGGAAGAAGAGGTAGCTAAGGGTGGTTCGAAGGGCAGAGAAGGTAGAAGAATGGGTTGATCGAGGAGGGAACTTCGCACAGCCGAGGTGACTTGTGAAGGAAAAATTGAGGGATGAGGGAAGTTTAGGTAGTTAGAGGGCGGCACAAGGATGAGTTGGGTGGGCAGAGAGGGCGACTAAGTTAGCCGGAGGCGGTGACAACGGTGTCTAAAGGGGCGGCGGTGCACAAGGGAAATATTTTGGGTAAGGAAATCAAAGGCTCAATATAGGCTATTATGGGGATATTTATAAAGTATAAATTAGAGGGTAGGGTTCTATGGGTCAGTGAGGGGATAATGCAAGTAGGGTTAGGGTTCACCGGTGGTGATAAAGCCGACGAAATTCAAATCGAGGCAGGGGGTTGCATAGGGAAAAAGGGGGGAAAACTGCACGAGAAATGGAAGATTTGGTTGGGCTAATGAGGCTATTGAATCGGTGAGGGAGAGAGAAGAAAGATTGGTCAAATCAACGGTGAAGTTGGCGGAAAAATTTTTGGCTGGTGGGTGGCAGAGGTTGTAGGTCGAACGGCGGGAATGGCAGGTGTGAAGGAAGAAGAAGAAGAAAGGTAGGGCGTCAGGCGGTCTGGGAAAAAAAGAAAAGAAAGAAAAGGAGGAGGAACAAACCAATGAAGACATTAAAACAGGGGGGATAAAATGTAGAGTCCAAGGGGAAAAAATGCAAAACGCGACATTGGGAGAAGGAAGGAGGTACCTTTCACGGGGGCTGGGCCGCGCCAAAAGAAAGGAAGGAGGGTTGGATTAATTAAATTAATTAGGATCTTTGGGATACTTAAAAATAATAATATTTAAATAAAATAATATTTAAATCCCTTTTTAGGCTAATTTAGGATTTTTAAAAGATTTTCTATAAATTTTATTTTAATTTGGAACTATTTTATCCTCTTTATTTCTCCAATTAAATTATTTATAAAATTCATATTAATTTGGAACTATTTTATCCTCTTTATTTTAAATAAAATAATTTATTTAATTAATTTCTAAAATAAAATCCTTAATTAGCTAAAATTTCCAAATTTCTCCCAATTAAAATTCTTATAAATTTCTTCTTGATTTACCCTAATTAATTTCCTTTTATTTAAATAAAAATAATTTATTTAATAAATTTTTCTAATAAAACATTATTTAACAACAATTAATAAAATTAAAATTTTTGGGGCATTTCAGGAAGTTTGACGTAGCAATCCAAAGTGTAAGGAGATCACAAGTTGAGGTAAGGTGATGTAAAAGCATATCCATCTCATTCTTCTCATGTCGGAGGTCAAGAGCTAGCATATTTGGATATGGTACCATTTTTATTGAAAATCTTAAACACCTTCATAATAATCTTAATAATATTTCATTAAGTGATTCTTGCAGGTATTATATATGTTAGCAAGAATAATAATTCAACAAGGATATAAAGTGTGCAAGATAATGATAATTCAAGGGTTATAAAGTTGCATGGAAGACAAAGCTAGAAGACATGAATCTTTATTACTTGATTATTCAATGTATTATCATGATTAGGGTTTACATAGCTTTGATATTTTATGTATACTTTGTAATATCTTGTTATTTTTAATTGTAAACCACTATGTATATGATATGGACATGCACTATTTTAGCCTTTTTTTTTGGTAATTAGGCTAGTTGATTTGGGATTGGTAAATAAAGGATAAGCTCGGTCTACATATGTGTGTGTGTGTATGGTTCTTGTATATTTGGTAG
Source organism: Tamarix austromongolica (assembly GCA_039764185.1). Lineage (NCBI taxonomy): Eukaryota > Viridiplantae > Streptophyta > Magnoliopsida > Caryophyllales > Tamaricaceae > Tamarix > Tamarix austromongolica. The sequence goes on along the minus strand of CM077809.1, from coordinate 119,295,568 downwards.
AAATTAGAGATAATGAATTGAATGAATAAAAGGATTGGCCAAATTCTTAAGAAGATTTCAACATCTCTCCATTCCTCTTCAAGTGAGTTAATCTTGAGAGATTTTAGGCATTGTACTATAGAGGAAAATTTGTGATTTCTATTTATAAATCATTTGATCTTGGTGAAGAGAAAAATTCTAGTCTCAAATTTGGGTTGAACATGACTACATCTTTTATTCTTACCTCAACTTTGAACATTATTCTTCTTCAAAGAACAAGACAAAAAGGTCCATTGTGAAGGATAATTCTTCTATTATCTTCCACATCAATTTTGGTATCAAAGAAAGGTTTTTGGTTTGACAAAACTTGGACAAAAACACATCTTCAAAGTGGAAACATGCAAACACATTACATTAACTTTAGTTGAGGTTATTGATCATTCTTGCTATGATTATTTGATTCTTGATTGCTTTTATTAGAATATTGCATGCATTTTTATGATAATATATGGATCAATATGGATATAGAGCATATGAAACATTCATCTTGAAGTAAATATTGAAAGTTTACTTGTTAAGACCAAATGAAAAGATAGCAATTGCATTTCAAAGTTTCAGTGATTTAAGGAAGAAAACATGCGCGTGTGTTATTTTGTGATTGAATTAGTATTAAAGAGAATTATTCTGCATGATATTGTTAGTGATGAGGATATTTTTGAATATTGAATAAATACCTTTGATTATTTATCAATATGCATGATAATTTATTAGACATTTACCCTAATCACTGTTTATGTGCTTTAAAAGAATTGTGTCAGCTGTGTGTCTTTTATTTCTACAAAAATAAGTTTCGTGTAGTACATAATTTAGATAGGTTTTTCATGATTTGAATACACTAAACACATATAGGTTTGTGTTTTGACTTTAATTTAGTTATATTGCATAATAAAACATAGAAAACATACATAACATTTGGAAGGTGTCAAGTGATTAACTATAATTCTTGTTGAATTCTATATCAAGAACTTAACAAGAAATGTATAATGTATCATAATTCATTTGTGTGTGTGGAATATTTGATTTTTCGATATGTTTTTGATTTATATGAATCAAAATATTCTTCAAGAACCAACTAAAAAAGTCTAAAGAGGAATCATTTCTTGATTCAGGTTTCCAATCGAAACCCTATAGATTACTAACTCTTTTGTTGAGTGTGTTATTAAGTTTACTACCATAACCATATATTCAAGTCATTTTTTAGTCAAATTATTAGCTCTCAATCAATCTAGATAAAACTAATGATTAAATTCAACAACCTTTTGTAATGAAAACTCAATTGCAAAGGATAGAGTCTTGATTTTCCAAGCAAGATTTAGTGTAAAATATGCATGAACAAAAGTGGTTCTATAGAGATCAAATAGGAAGCAAATAAAAGCCAATATAGACAACAAGAAGGAGATATTAGAATTCACATGTAGACAATAAATAAGAGTCATAAGGGAGTGGAATTAATCGAAGAATATGTGGTCATCAACCGAAGCATCATCAAAAAGAAGATAAAGGTATTAAACTTGATCTTCCTAATTTTGATGGTATGATTTATTTATTCATGTAGGAAAAAATTATCAAGAATTAGAATTTATAATTATGTATCCTATTTTCCTTTATCTAGATTGCATATCTTACAAATTTGAATACAAATATATGACTACATTGCTAGTTATAGACGAAACTTACAAAACAAGTCTCTAGTAATGTTTTTAAGAGTTAAGTGTCATGTTTTTATTCTTTATTTAGTGTGTTATTTAATTATTTATTATTTTAATTAGTTACATTATGATTTTCTAGTGCATGAAGTAGGTTTTTAAGGGGATTATATCTTATAGGGTTTCTCTTATAAGAAGTGCTTAGAGTAGGAAACAAGACATTGCATGGGGCTAATTAGATCATTTTTTTATTCCTAATTAATTAGTATTATCTTTTAATATTGAGGAGGTGCAAATAGGCAATAAAATCCTTAGAGTTACACATTACTATGCCGAGTCAAGTTGAATGAAATACAAGTTATTCCTTATTTGAATTATGTGTGAGTTATTCTCAATTATAATTAATTATGTGTGAGTGATTATTATTGATACCTTGAATTCGAGGTTAATTACTATCCCCAAAACCATCCATAACCCACACTCATCATCAACCTTAATCATCACTTTTATCATACATTCATCATCTTCAATTCATCTTAAAAATATTCTTCCTACTTAATACTACCTATTTTATTTCCAAACTCTTGATAATAAATATATTATTATACATTTTCATCATCTACAAATAATATTTGAAGTCTCTTCATCAAATTGTCTTCATCCCATGACCAAAACCTAATCTAAAACCCTAACCTATGGACCATATAACCCCAAAACCCTAACCATTCGACCATTATCTTTCTCAATCAATCATCACCAAATCATTATCATCATATACAAACCCTAATCGACCTTTATTACCACCCAAATCATAAGTCCATAATCATATACATATCATTTATTAAGTGGTTATATGAGGTAGAGGCTATATTTGAATTTAATTATTATCATGATGAGAAAAAAATGTAAATGAGGTACTCTTAAGTTTAATAATGTTTCTAGTACATGGTATGAAAACTTGAAAATGACTAGAGAAAGATAAGGTAAATCTAAAATCAAATATTAGGATTAGCTTAAGAAACATTTGAGGAAAACAAACTCTACCTAAAGAGTATGAGTAAGATAATTATATTATATTAAATACTCTTCAACAAGGACTTCTAAGTTTTGAATAATATATTAGGGAATTCAAGAGGTTAACACTCATATGTGACATCCATGACAAAAATGAATAAACATGTGCTAGATTTCTAGGTGGCCTTATCATCATGATTTGAAGTTGGAACTTTTTTTATACATGATTTTCTTGATGATATGATTAAGCTATCTTTGAGATATGAAAAGAAGTCATATCTACTAAGCGTCATGCCAAACAAAGTACTTCTTCTACAATTTACTACACGAGTACACAAGATACAATTTATGGGATGGATACCTCAAGCCCTACAAATGTTGATAAAAAATGAGGAATTAACCAATAGGAGAAGGGAAAGGCCAAGGTCAATGAGGTCTCTACAAATTAATGCTTTAAATGTCCAACATTCTGACACTTTGCAAAAGAGTATCCCAATCAAAGAGTATTATCCATATAAGAGATTGAAGCTATGGATACTTGTGATGAAGGCCTTGAATTTGAGCCAAATAAATTAATTTCAAGTGGTTCTGAGGACAAAGGCAATGCTTGTTATATGATTTAAATATTTCTTCAAATTCAAGCTAATGAGAAACATAACCATTGAGAGAAGATATATAAAATTAAGGGAAGAGTGAGAGATATAGTTTGTTGGGTTATCATTGATAGCGGATCATGTACAAATGTAGCTAATGAAAACACAATATCCAAAGCCTTATTCTCTTCAAGGGCTTAACAAGGACAATGGATTTAAGGTAACCAAACAAACCTTAATCTCATTTTGAAATAGTAATTATTGTGATGATGTGTTATGTGATTTTTAGCCTATGGATGCATGTGAAATTTTAATAGGTATACCATGGAAATATGATAGATGTGCAATTCATAATGGTATTACTAATGAATATCTTATTAAAAAAGATAAGAAAAAGTACAAACTTAAACCTTCAAAGTGTAATAATGATAACATAGTTGAAAATAAAAAAGAGTTTATTTTTGCATAAAAATCTATGATATAGTTTATTAAGGGGGAGGTTAGTTGTTATAATTTGATTGTCAAGGAATCCCTAAAAGGGGAGAAAAATGAAAGCAATAATCAATTAGATTAGAAAAATAAAAATAAAAATAATAATTGACTAGATGAGTTTATTGATGAACATAAATATGTATTTCCTAATAACTTATCACCTGGATTACCATCTAAAAGAGGAATAGATCATGCTATAGGCTTAATTCTTGGTATTTCTTTTATCTAATGAACTTTCCTATAGATGTAATATGGAAGAAGCTGAGGAATTAAAAATAAAAATACAAGAGCTTATAGAAAAAGTATATGTGAGAGAAATCATGAGTCTATGTTATGTACATACATTACCTATTCCTAAAAATGATGGTACGTGATGCATATGTATTAACGCTAGAACTACTAATAGTATAAATATCAAATATAGATTTCCTATGCCTAGATTAGATGATATTTTAGATGAATTATGTGGGGCAAAAGTATTCTCTAAAATTTAACCAATGAGAATAAGAGAAGGGGATGAATGAAAACTACTTTTAGAATGAAATATGGTCTTTATGAAGGGATTGTGATGTCATTTGGATTATATAATATACCTAGTTCATTTATCAGACTAATAAATGAAGTTCTTCTAACTTTTCTTGGAAAATTTATTGTGGTATACTTAGATGATATACTTGTGTATAGTAAAAATGAGCATGATCATCTTATTCATTTGAGGATATTATTTGATAAGATAAGGGAAGCTAAAACTATAAAAAAAAATGGAAAAATGTGATTTTTATACTTTCAAGTATTGTTTTCCTTAGTTTTATTGTAAGTAACAAAGGTATAAAAGTGGATCCTACAAATATTAAAGATATTTGAGATGAGAAATATTTCTCAACTACTACTACTCTAGTTACACATCTCATGAAGAAAAGAAAATTCAAATGGGGGTAAAGATCCCACTAAAACCTTCAATACTTTAAAGGATGAGCTATGTAATGCACTAGTATTATCCTTGCCTAACTTGGATAAATTTTTTAAAGTTACATGTGATGTTAGTGGGGTAAGGAAAGGAGGTGTACTCTCACAAGAAAAAAGGACCATTGCATTTTTATAGTGAAAAATTAAATGGTGCTAAAATGAATTATTCCATATATGATAAGGAATTATTTACATCATATGGATCTTAGAAATATGGATTTGATATTTGAGACGTAAGAATTTGTTTTTTTTTTCTATCATGAATGTCTAATATATTTGCAAGGGAAAAAGAAAATTAGTCCTCGACATGCAAAATGACTTAGTTTCTTAAAATCTTTTGTTTTTTCTATTAAACATTTTGATGGTAAAGAAAATGTAGTAGCAATTACATTAGCAAGGAGATCTATGATACTTATCATGTTGAATACTAAATTATTAGGTTTTGAAATGTTAAAGGAATAATATACAAAAGAGGAAGATTTATTTGAAATTTATGATCCATGTAAGAAAAATCTTAGTAATGGTAATTATATGCTTCAATATGACTTTCTTTTCAAACATAATAAGTTGTGTACACCTTGTTCTAGTGTATGTGATTTATTTGTTAAGAAAGTACATGGGGGTATATCTGGTTATTTTGATGTTCATAAAACTATAGAGATATTACGAGACTATTTCTATTAGCCATAAAGGATAAAGTTGGTACAAGATATTATTGGGAGATGTGTGACTTGTCAAAAGAGTAGTATTTTTTTCCATAAACTTTTGTGTACTCCTTTAATTATTCCTAGTCAATAATGGGAGGGGGTTAGTATATAACTTATCTTTGGGTTACCAAGGACACACAAGGGAAAGTATTATATTATGATAGCTACTGATAGAATTTCTAAAACATCACATTTTATTTCCTGTAATAAAATGGATGATGCAACTACTAGGTTAGATGGTATTTCGAAAAGTATAGTGTTAGATCAAGATGTACAATTTTGAGTTACTTTTGGAAGATGCTTTGGCATATGTTAGGTACTAAATTATATATGTACATCTCATCATCCACAAACAGATGTTTAAACCAAAGTAGCTAATAAGACCTTAGGAACTCTGTTATGAGGATTAGTTAGTAAGAGTACAAAGGATTGGGATATAAAACATGCACATGTTGAATTTACATATAAAAGGAGTCCTTTTAGTAAAACCCGATAAAGTCCATTTAAAGTTGTCTAGGGAGTTAATTTTCATTTTCTTATTGATATGTTGTCATTAAAGAAAGGTGATAGTAAGAACTATGATGCTAAAAAACAACTGAATTCTTTAAAAAACTTCTTGAACAAATTAAGAACAGCATTGAGAAACCTAATACTAAATACTAAACTCAAGAGAATAAAAATAAAATTACACAAGTATTTTCACTAGGAAACTTGGTATGTTCACTCTTAACAAAATATAGATTTCAAAACTTAGGAAAAAAATAAACTAATACTAAGAGCTGACGGACCATTTAAAATCTTAAGAAAATTTGGAAATAATGTTTATGAATGAGAATTATCTAAATCCCATCGAGGAATTTCTAGGAGTTTTCAATAGTGCAAATTTATCTCCCTATTATAGTGAAGCTAATTTGAGGGCACATTATTCTTTAAAACGGTAAAATGATGCAAGACCATCTCCATCTCATTCTTCTTATGTTAGAGGTCAAGAGCTAGCATATTTGGAGATGGTACTAATTGTTCTAAAAAATATTAAATACCTTCAGAATAACCTTAAGTGATTCTTGGAGGTATTATACATGTTTGCGAGAAGATGAATTCACCAAGGATAGCTAGTGTACAAGACAGTGACAATGCAAGGGTTATAAAGTTTCATGAAAGATAAAGTTATAAGATATGTAGCTTGATTACATGATTATCTAATGTATTATCATGATTAGGGTTTATATAGATTTGATATTTTATGTATACTTTACAATGTTTTGTTATTTATAATTGTAAGCCATTATGTATACCATATGCGTGTGCATTAGTTTACCCCTTTGTTAGTTAAGCTAGTTGATTTTGGCTTGATTAATAAAGGATAAGCTCAGCGAACATATGTGTTATGAATCTTAAAAATTTATACTAACTTAATTTTGATAATTGTTGTGAATCATTTATTACTTATAATTGGTTATCTTATTTGTGTGAATAAATAGGAATTTGATGCAGCACATGGATTATGGATGCAACTGTTGGAGTGCTGCAGATTATGTATTTTTTTGTTTATTGTATGTAATCCCATGTGATGCATTCGCCGATCGAATTGGCTAATGGAAACTAGGTCGGTTGTATAATCTGCCACCAAGTCCATAATAATGGATTAGTTGGATTGTGGATTAATCAATCCTTAATATCCATGATTAGCTAGAATTAATTTAGCTGATGGGAATTAATGACTAAATATTATCTTGTAATATGGGGGAGATTTTTTGATGTATTTTTGGGGATGGTCGAGTGTCCATTATCAACCTTCTTCTCGACCCATTTCCTGATTGTGTTGTTGGGCTGTATTGTGAGTTTGGGCTGGTTGTATGGTGTATTTTTATACAGTCTGTACACTTATATAAATAGGGCATATACGATGTAATACGACAGAAATTTTGGACTGATATACAATACTCTCTTGATTTTCTCTCGATTCTTCTCTCGCAATCTCTCTCTCTCTCTCTCGGCGAACCTCTCACTCGCTTCTTCTCTGCTGCGTCTGTTCTCTGTCTTTGATCAATATTGATCGTTCTTTCTCTCACATTCAGTTGCCATTGTAAAACTATGCCTCTGAATCTTTGGATCTTCCTTTGGGAGTTTTCCTTGGGCTGAATCCGGCGAATCGAACCCCGCGCTCGATTAATCTCTTCGATCCTTCCGTGAAACCCTAGCAGGTTTCCATCATTTGGCATCAGAGCCTCGATTATTCGAGTGCTCGTAGTTTAATTGTTACTATTAAGTTCTTTTTCACTTTTGATTCGATATCTGTTGTTTTCGCTAACCCTACTTTGAAGTGTGAAATTTTAGGGTTTGCAAATGACAAAGGCTTTGTTGATTTCCGTCGTTCTTAAACCGGCGATTGAAGTATTTTGTCCGCTGTTTCGAAGTTCCTAAAAGAAACCCTAATCGACCTAGGGTTTCATCAAGAATTTGAATCTTGACTAATTTTGAGACGTATTTTTGTTGGTAACCTCGAATCGTAATTTTCTTGTTATATACTACTGTCTACTATAATTAATTTCCAATTTCTTTCGAAATATTATTTTTTTTCGTTTGATAAGTATATAGGTGAAATTACCGGCGAACCTTTTGGTTTCAGGAAAGAAGTAGACCTCCAAGAAGAGGGGTCCCTAATTAAGTGGATTATTTGCTTAAGCATTCGTGGTAATATCGTTCCCTTTCATTTATCTATCATTATCGAATTGATATTTGCCTGGGAAATTCTGAATAAGCTGTTTTATTGATATATCTGTTAGTCATTGATACTGTGATAATTTCTTATAATTAGTCTGTGTGTTCTGTCTGTCTGAATTTATTAAATAAATTGATCTTGTTTAATTAGCTATTGCTGTGTTAGTTGATTAAGTCAAAAGAATTTCATAATGTCTAACAATGGACAGTCTGTTAATCAATATGTTTCCAGTAATGACTTATTAGAAACCCTTAGGACTTTTCAAGAACAAATGACTACTCAATTTGCTGTATTATCTGCTAATTTAGAACAAAGAATAGGAGAACAGGAAATAAGAATTAATGAGCTACAACATAATAGAGTTGAAACTAACCAATCAGGGGTATTAGGAAGGGCTCCTATGGACCCTAGGATTAGAATTCCACCCATAGCTAATCTAGAAGAGTTGGAAGATCAAGTATCTAACAATAGTGATAGGATACCTAGGCAGAGCAATAGATAAGATAGAGAGTTAGAGTTCATTGATAGGAATCTAAATAATCTTAAGCTTAGTATACCTGGGTTCAATGGAAAAAATGACCCTCATTATTATTTTGAGAGGGAGAGGAAAATAGAACTAGTGTTTGAGTGTCATAATTATTCAGAAGAGAAGAAAATTAAGGTAGTTGTAGTAGAATTTACTGAGTATGCCTCCTCTTGGTATCATAATTGGGTGTTAATGACACATTCCTACCCGCAAGTGCACGGGGTCAGAGTAGTAGTCAAGGTCGATCCCACAAGGATTGGTGAATGACCACTAGGACAATGATAGAACATAACTATGTCTAAACTACGAGATGATATGAAATAATAAATTGTAAGCTAAAATAACTAAATAAGCTAAAAAGAAAGGAAAATAGCACTCAAGTCACTCAAATAAATAGAAGAGCTAAGGTTCCGGTTCATCGCCCCCGATCCTCACATGTAATTGAAGATCACATCACAAAATAATTCAACAATCATAATCAATCATGCCAACAAGGATAGAAAGTGTTGTGCTTTCTCAAGCCACAACCACCCTATTACATATCTATGGCCCTAACTATCTCTAGCTTAGAGTCTAATAGAATGTAATGCATTAAAGTCTATAAAGTTTCCTCCTTTATTGTTGAAGAGGTAAAATCGATCGTCTCTCGACCTACAATTTAATCTCCCGTTGTGCTATTGGGTCTAATACTGGATTATCTCTCGATCTCACCGGTATTTCCCACACCGAAAATCAGAACCCGGCCGTGGTTCAAAAATTCGACAATCAATCAATAACACAACACATACATTATGAATTGAATAAAAAAGGATGCAATAATTCAACACATTAGGATCGGGGAAAATTCCCCTTCACCTTAGCACAAGATCTAGCCCATCAAATTCATAGCAAGAATATTAAAAACAATAAGAGATTCCATAGATAAAGAAAATATCATTAGATAATACCCTTGATGTTCACAAATTCTTGCAAAAATTAACTTCTTGAATCTCCGTCTCTAATTTACAAGAGAGATCTTGATGAATTGGGGAAGAGGATAGAGAAGAGAGAAAAGAGAGGGAGTGGAGGCTGCCTCGAGCTATTAGAATAAGAGTTTTTTACACTACCGCCTCGTGGATCGCTAGGGTTTCCGTAACGATGGGCTTCCCGTGTCAGCTTTGACCATAATTTGTATTTTGACCATAACTTTTTCATCTTAACTCCGATTAAGCTGATTTTGGATGCTTTGGAAAGCTATTAAACATATCTAAAACTTTGATGTTGAAAGCTTCTCCAAATTCAGACCTTTTCGTGGTCTAAATTTCACTTCTTTCAGGCCCATATACTTTAAATATGCATTCTTTCTTTTTCCACTTTAACTTTTGCTCCTCTTTGCTCCTTTTTTTTCTCCTTTCTTCTCCCTTTAAGGTTATTCTTGTTCTTCATCCTTCATGATTATTTTTGTTGCTTGAGACCCTGCAATTTTCACAACACAAAGGCAGTAACAAGAACAAAAAGGGAGAATTCTGACTGAAATTAAAGGTAAAAACTCTTATAAACCTTAGGAATAAGATGTAAAAGTCACACTTATCAACTCCCCCATGCTTAAACATTTGCTTGTCCCCAAGTAAAGTAATACAAGAAACCCACCATGTGGTAAAAGAAAAGTAGTAGGATCCCTTTCTCAGAAAAGTGTGTTTAGCCCTTTAATAGCACAAGAATCAAGTAAGGAGCAATAAGACCCAAAAATATAACAATTAAAAGCTCAAAATCCTTTTTCAAAAGATATTTAGGTTGCCCCCACATGTGAGAAATGTAACCGTGCTATCGAGCTCTAGGGACATGCCATGCAACAAAGGACATCCAATTGTGGACAGTAGGCAGCCATATACCAACTCACTCTTCCCTCAAAGTTTCAAATTAGAATTCTCACTTTAGGTCTTGTGGACACACCTCTCATGTGTTTTATTTTATTTGAAGGTTCTGCTCTAGTCCTCTCACTCATGATCAAGATCATCCATATGCTTGGAATGCTTTTCGATTCTCCACCACTAGAAAGACTTAGAACACACAACAATCAAGAGGTCTTATTAGGGTTGTAATGGGGCCATAGGTTAAAAGGTTAGGAAGGAATTTTTTTTTTTGGAAGTAGATTTAAAAGTCTAGTACCAATGAGATATTTTTTTTTAATAACATATATTTTACCATCCCAACTTTTCATCACGAAACACAAGCACCCAAAACTTCTTATTGATTCTTCTTCTTCTTCTCCTTTTTTTTTTTTTTTTTTTTGAGAGAGATATATCGATTTGCTCTTCATCATACACAACCATTTACTCTTTCACACCTCCCTCATGCTTAGATTACATCATACTCCCAACTTTCTCTTTTTTTTTTTTTGAAATTGTGCAACAACCATTGATTCTAGACTTAGGGAGGGATAAAGGAAATTGGGTTACATGTGTGTTTAGATCAAGAAAATGGCCATAAGCACAACGGGGTTAGCAAAGGATAAAATGTGAAGGTCAGGCTATTTGGCTAATGTAGGTTATGACAAAAAAAACAAGTGCCTCTATCATTTTAATGCACGTCTAAGTCATATGTGGCTTTGAAGAAAACCATTACAAGTTCTAGTTTCCCAAGTCATGGTGGGAGACACACACAAAAGAAAAAATAAGAGACTGTAGTGATGTATCAGTCTAAAGGCTCAAAGTCTCACTAGGTCCAAAATTCTCTAAATCTAACACCTTTTGGCAAAGAGTAAATCAGCATAAGTCAAACTACAATACCACAAGAATGTTAAGGCATATATAACCCTAAAGTTCTCAAACACAATTATACTTTTCTCATAACAATGCAACCAAAACATTTAAGCACATAGAAATCCATTTTCAAAAGATGATTTAAAGGGTCTTATCACACCAAACTAAACACTCATGCCATTGCAAGACAAAACACACTCTTTAATATCATAAATGAAGGGTCATTTCCTTTTCTTTTCTTTATTTGTTTTGATTTTTTTTTAGATAAAAATCTGAAAGAAATGACCAAGGAAAAATATAGCAACACTCATCAAAATAAAATAGGGAAGAATAGAATACTAACCAAATGACAAGGATAGGCCATCTTCTCCCCCATGCTTATGTATCACATTGTCCTCAATGTGAAATAAGAAGCACAAAAGAAAAGAGGAAAAAAAAATCCATAAGGAAACAAAGAGCAAACAAACCAAGAAAACCAAAATAAGAAAAATAAAAAAATTAAATAGAATAAAAAAAAATATTGGGTTGCCTCCCAAGAAGCGCTTGTTTATAGTCATTAGCTTGACTTTCTCACTTCACTTAGGATCATCCAGAAGAATGGTGGTTTTGAGGGCTGCAACCTCACCACCTTCATACACCTTCAACCTTTGCCCATTCACTTTGAATGGCTCTTTATCGAGGCTAGAGATTTCGACTGCTCCGGATGGAAATACTTGTCTGATTGTGAATGGTCCTGACCATCGGGATCTAAGCTTTCCAGGGAACAATCGCAAACGAGAATTAAATAGAAGCACTTGTTGCCCCACTTCAAATGCTCGTTTGGTGATGCGTTGATCATGAATCCTTTTCGTGCGCTCTTTGTATAGCCTAGCACTCTCATATGCCTTAAGCCGGAATTCATCGAGTTCATTCAATTGAAGGAGCCTCTTCTCACCTGCAGCTTGCATATCAAAGTTAAGGAGACGGGTAGCCCAAAATGATTTATGCTCAAGTTCTACAGGGAGATGACAAGATTTTCCAAAAACTAGATTATAAGGGGACATTCCAATAGGAGTTTTAAAAGCTGTTCGGTAAGCCCATAGAGCATCGTCAAGTTTCAAGGACCAATCCGTTCTAGAAGAGCTAACCGTTTTCTCAAGAATTCTCTTAAGCTCACGGTTTGACACCTCCACTTGGCCGCTAGTTTGAGGATGGTATGGGGTAGAAACCTTATGGTTAACTCCATACTTACTCAAAAGAGCATTAAATGCTCTATTGCAAAAATGAGAACCCCCATCACTAATGATAGTCTTAGGTGTCCCAAACCTTGAAAAGATATTCTTTTTCAAAAATTTAGTGACGACTTTTGCATCATTTGTGGGAGTGGCTATAGCCTCTACCCACTTAGATATATAATCAACTACCACAAGAATATATTCATTCACCATAGACTTAGGAAATGGTCCCATAAAATCGATTCCCCAAACATCAAATAACTCCACTACAAGAATGTTTGTGAGGGGCATCTCTTGTTTTCTAGAAATATTTCCCATTCTTTGACACCTATCACAAGTCTTAGCAAAGGAGTATGCATCATGAAATAAGGTAGGCCAATAGAATCCACATTGCAAGACTTTTGCAGCAGTTTTGGTGGGGCCAAAATGGCCACCACACTCTTTACTATGACAATGAGATAGTATAGAATGCATTTCATGCTCAGGGATGCATCTTCTAATGACATGATCAGCACAAATCCTATAGAGGTAAGGATCATCCCAAAAGTAATACCTCAGATCATGTAAGAACTTCTTCCTTTGATGAAAGGAAAGATCATTGGGTAAGATTCCACTTACAAGATAGTTTGCAATATCAGCATACCAAGGATGATTTGTAATAGCGTAGAGTGTTTCATCGGGAAATGCATCTTGAATAGGTGTAGCTTCCTGATTAATCACGTAGGTAGAGGGTAAACGAGAAAGATGATCAGCTACTTGATTCTCACTTCCCTTCCTATCCCTGATTTCCAAGTCGAACTCTTGCAACAATAAAATCCACCGAATGATTCTGGGCTTTGCATCCTGCTTACTAAAAAGATACTTCAAGGCCGCATGGTCAGTATAGACAATGACCTTGTTAAGCAATAGATAAGAACGGAACTTGTCAAAGGAGAAAACCACAGCTAGCAATTCTTTTTCCGTTGTTGCATAATTCATTTGTGCAGAATTCAAAGTCTTGCTAGCATAATAGATAGTATGAAATTTTTTTTTCTTACGCTGCCCCAAGACTGCTCCTATAGCAACATCACTAGCATCACACATAATCTCGAAAGGTAAATTCCAGTCAGGAGTAACAATAATCGGAGCATCTACCAGTTTTGCCTTTAAAGTGTTAAAGGCAGCCAGACATGCATCAGAAAAGTGAAAGGGCACATCTTTAGCCAACAGATCACAAAGAGGCTTTGAAATTTTTGAAAATTTTTTAATGAAACGTCTATAGAAACCTGCATGACCAAGGAAACTACGTATATCTTTAACACATGTGGGGGGTGGCAATTTCTCAATGACTTCAATTTTAGCTTTGTCTACCTCTATCCCTTTGCATGAAATCTTATGCCCTAAAACTATTCCTTCCTGGACCATTAAATGACACTTTTCCCAATTTAAAACCAAATTTGTATCCTCACAACGCTTAAGAACAAGTTCAAGATTATTTAAGCATGCATCAAATGACGACCCAAAAACCGAAAAATCATCCATAAAAATTTCCATAAATTTTTCAATCATATCATGAAATAAAGCCATCATACATCTTTGAAAAGTGGCGGGGGCATTACAAAGACCAAATGGCATCCGTCTATATGCGAAGGTGCCATAAGGACAAGTAAAGGTTGTCTTCTCTTGGTCCTCAGGGGAAATAGGTATTTGCATATAACCAGAATACCCATCAAGAAAGCAATAATAGTCATGCCCCGCCAAGTGTTCAAGCATTTGGTCAATGAAGGGAAGGGGGAAGTGGTCTTTTCTAGTGGCATCATTCAACTTTCTAAAATCAATGCAGACACGCCAACCTGTAACAGTTCTAGTAGGCACCAATTCGTTATTATCATTCTTGACTACCGTGATTCCCCCTTTTTTGGGAACCACTTGGACAGGACTAACCCAAGAGCTATCAGAGATTGGATAGATCATACCTGCATCTAATAGCTTAATTACCTCCTTCTTCACCACCTCTTGCATTGTTGGGTTCAATCGCCTTTGAGGTTGGATCACTTTCTTGTGGTTGTCTTCCATGAGAATTTTGTGCATGCACATGGAAGGGCTAATCCCTCTAATATCAGCAATGGTCCATCCGAAAGCCTTCTGTCGTTCCTTAAGCACTCTCCTCAATTTTTCTTCCTGCAAATTAGTCAAAGATGAAGAAATAATGATGGGAAGTGTATCATTATGACCAAGAAATGCATATTTCAAATGCTGAGGTAGTGGCTTAAGCTCTAGTGTGGGAGGTTCCTCAATAGATGACTTCAATTTTGGAATCTGGGCCCTCTCTAGCCCTTGTAAGGGGACCATAGTGTGACGACCATATGGTGGATGTGCATTCAAGTACCGGACAACCTCTTCTTCTTTCTCTTCATTCTCCCACTCTCTTTGTTGAACCAAACACCTTTCCAGGGGATCCTGCACAACACTTGCTTGAAAACAATCATCAATTACATTATCTAAGATATCAATACAATAGCAAGTGTTATCATCTAAGGGATATTTCATGCTCTTAAATACATTAAAAGTGACTTCTTCGCCTTGGAAACGAAGAATGAGCTTACCCTCTTGGACATCTATAAGAGTACGTCCTGTTGCTAAGAAAGGCCTACCAAGAATTAGGGGAACTTTGTGGTCTTCCTCCATATCTAGCACAACAAAGTCAACAGGGAAGATAAATTTGTCCACTTTAACTAAAACATCTTCAATAATTCCCCTCGGATATTTGATAGATCGATCAGCCAACTGAAGGGACATATTGGTGGGTTTTGGTTCCCCTAGACCTAGACGCTTGAAAACAGAGAAGGGCATCAAATTAATGCTAGCACCAAGATCACATAATACCTTCTCGAATTTTAAATCCCCAATTACACATGGGATAGTGAAACTTCCTGGATCCTTAAGCTTAGGAGGAAGTTTGTTCTGCAAGATTGCAGAGCATTCCTCATTCAAACTTACTGTTTCAAAATCATCCAGTTTCCTCTTGTGAGTGATTATGTCCTTTAGAAACTTCCCATAACTGGGCATCTGTCTCACAATGTCAAGCAACGGCAAGTTAATGTGCACTTTCTTAAGTATATCAAGAAATTTTACAAATTGAACATCTAACTTGCGTTGTACAATCCTACCTGGAAACGGAGGAGGAGGAACATATGCATTTACCTCTTGAGGTGAAGTGTGGATTGTCTCAGGTTGTGATTCAGGCACTTTCTCTTCAGGAGCTTTTTCTTTATCTTCCTTGGGTTCTTGAGGGTATGGTTCAAGTAGTGGTTTCCCACTCCTCAAGGCTATTGCATTAATTTGCTCTTTGGGGTTGATGATTGTATTACTAGGCAAAGTGTTAGGTGCTCTCGCTGAAATGGCATTAGCAAGTTGTCCAATCTGTGCCTCTAGGTTCTTGATGGATGCATCCTGATTTTGGAGGCGGGCTTCTTGTTTCTGAAGATGAGCTTGAATTTGAGCATCATGTTTTTGAAGGGTGCTCTCGGTGTGAGTGATGAACTTGGACATCATCTCTTCAAGGGAAGAAGATTGAGGTTGTTGGGGCGGTAAAGGAGCTGGAGGTGTTGGTTGTTGTTGTGTGAATCCCGGAGGCTTTGTAGGAACTTCATTTCTCCAACTAAAGTTTGGATGGTTTTTCCATCCAGGATTGTACACATTGGAGTAGGGATTGTTCGGTCTCCCATAACTATTTCCCATGTAGTTCACTTGATCATAAGATTGTTGGAAGGGATTCCCAACTTGACATTCTGTGCTTAAGTGTGATCCAGCACATAACTCACACATAGGTGCATTAGCTTGTACCTACATACAAGAAGTACTACCAATTTTGTCAAATTTTTTAGCAAGCAAATCAATCTTAGCCTCTAATGCCGTGATGGAATCTAAAGAGTGAATTCCTGGATTCCTTTGTATCGGGGCACGCTCGGAGTGCCATTGATGGGAATTCGAAGCTAGCTCCTCAATGAACTCATAAACCTGCTCTGGAGTCTTGTTCATAATGGTACCTCCTGCAGCTGCATCTATCATAGAACGGTTAGTAGCAGAGATACCATTATAAAAAGTTTGCATTTGAAGCCACATAGGCAGGCCATGATGTGGACACTTCCTAAGCAAATCCTTAAACCTTTCCCATGCATCATAAAGCGATTCAAGGTCATTTTGCATAAAGGTAGTGATGTCATTTCGTAATTTTGCAGTTTTTGATGGTGGAAAATATCTAGAAAGGAAAGACTTCATCAAATCGTCCCAAGTAGTAATAGACCCTGGGGCTAATGAGTGTAACCAACTCTTAGCCTTATCACGTAACGAAAAAGGGAACAATCTAAGCCTAATTGCATCATTAGAAACACCATTTAGCTTAAAAGTGTCACAGATTTCTACAAAGTTAGCAATATGGGAGTGGGGATCTTCAATAAGGTTACCTCCAAATTGAACTGATGTTTGTAGCATCTGGATAATGGCAGGCTTGATCTCAAAATTATTAGCTTGTACTGCCGGTCTTCGTATGCTTGAGGTTGAGCCATCAAGGCTTGGTGTAGCATAGTCCCGAAGTGACCTAGGAATGGGAGCTTGCTCTTGGATAGGAGCTTGCTCTTGGAAGGAGCTTGTTCTTGGAGTAAGATGTGCTCTTGTGGTGGGATTTGTCCATCATGGGGTGGAGTATTGGTTTCCATTTCAATATTTGTGGTGTGTGACCTGCGTAAATGTGAGATGGTCTTCTCAATCTCGAGATCAAGTGGCACTAGATCACCTCCACTAGCGCGGGTCATGCACTAATGCACCTGCACTAAATCAAGAACTCTTACACCCAAGATTAGTCAACCACAACAAAAAGAATGTAAAAAGATAAAAAAAAAATAAATGTCTAGATCACAATAAATTCTTTGAGTCCTAATGTCACTCGCTGCCAATCCCCGGCAACGGCGCCAAAAACTTGACACGTTCCTACCCGCAAGTGCACGGGGTCAGAGTAGTAGTCAAGGTCGATCCCACAAGTATTGGTGAATGACCACTAGGACAATGATAGAACATAACTATGTCTAAACTACGAGATGATATGAAATAATAAATTGTAAGCTAAAATAACTAAATAAGCTAAAAAGAAAGGAAAATAGCACTCAAGTCACTCAAATAAATAGAAGAGCTAAGGTTCCGGTTCATCGCCCCCGATCCTCACATGTAATTGAAGATCACATCACAAAATAATTCAACAATCATAATCAATCATGCCAACAAGGATAGAAAGTGTTGTGCTTTCTCAAGCCACAACCACCCTATTACATATCTATGGCCCTAACTATCTCTAGCTTAGAGTCTAATAGAATGTAATGCATTAAAGTCTATAAAGTTTCCTCCTTTATTGTTGAAGAGGTAAAATCGATCGTCTCTCGACCTACAATTTAATCTCCCGTTGTGCTATTGGGTCTAATACTGGATTATCTCTCGATCTCACCGGTATTTCCCACACCGAAAATCAGAACCCGGCCGTGGTTCAAAAATTCGACAATCAATCAATAACACAACACATACATTATGAATTGAATAAAAAAGGATGCAATAATTCAACACATTAGGATCGGGGAAAATTCCCCTTCACCTTAGCACAAGATCTAGCCCATCAAATTCATAGCAAGAATATTAAAAACAATAAGAGATTCCATAGATAAAGAAAATATCATTAGATAATACCCTTGATGTTCACAAATTCTTGCAAAAATTAACTTCTTGAATCTCCGTCTCTAATTTACAAGAGAGATCTTGATGAATTGGGGAAGAGGATAGAGAAGAGAGAAAAGAGAGGGAGTGGAGGCTGCCTCGAGCTATTAGAATAAGAGTTTTTTACACTACCGCCTCGTGGATCGCTAGGGTTTCCGTAACGATGGGCTTCCCGTGTCAGCTTTGACCATAATTTGTATTTTGACCATAACGTTTTCATCTTAACTCCGATTAAGCTGATTTTGGATGCGTTGGAAAGCTATTAAAAATATCTAAAACTTTGATGTTGAAAGCTTCTCCAAATTCAGACCTTTTCTTGGTCTAAATTTCACTTTGTTCAGGCCCATATACTTTAAATATGCATTCTTTCTTTTTCCACTTTAACTTTTGCTCCTCTTTGCTCCTTTTTTTTCTCCTTTCTTCTCCCTTTAAGGTTATTCTTGTTCTTCATCCTTCATGATTATTTTTGTTGCTTGAGACCCTGCAATTTTCACAACACAAAGGCAGTAACAAGAACAAAAAGGGAGAATTCTGACTGAAATTAAAGGTAAAAACTCTTATAAACCTTAGGAATAAGATGTAAAAGTCACACTTATCAGTTAACTAGACGTAGTTGTGGGGAGCCACCTATATAGACTTGGGAAGAATTTAAAACTTTAATGAGGAAAAGATTTGTGCCAAGTTACTATTATAGGGAATTACATAAAAGATTACAAACAATTAGTCAAGGAATAAGGATAGTGGATGATTACTATAAGGAATTAGAGGTCTTGATTATTAAGACAGGAATTATTAAAGATGATGATGCTACCATGGCTAGGTTTTTGAGTGGACTAAATTCTGAGATAGCTGATAAGGTAGAATTATATCCTTATGGAACTTTAGGTGAAATGGTAAACATAGCTACTAAAATAGAGATTCAATTAAGGAAGTCTAGACAATATAAACCCCCTGGGATTGGGTTTAAGAGTACAGTAAGGAGAAACTTTGGGGGAACTACTTCTGGAAACTGGAAGAACACTAGTAAGGTTGAGTCTAGAGGTAGGAATAATGAAGTTAAGGTAGGAAATAAGTTTGAAAGGGGTAAGAATGTGACAACAAACCTTGTGAATGGATCAAACACAACTAGGGATATTAAATGTTTTAGATGTGGAGGATTGGGACATATAGCTTTTGAATGTCCAAACAAGAGAAACATTTTAATGAGAGAATCTGGAGACATAGAATCTGAATCTGAAGAGGAAGATGTAGAGATTAGTGTAGTCAGAGAAGATGATAGTGATTCAGAAGAAGAAATAGGATTGCCAGTGAGTAGGGATCTTTTTGTAGTACGTAGGGCTTTAAACAGTAACAAATTACCTGATTCTAATGCTATATAGAGAGAAAATATATTTCATACTAGGTGTTTAATTGACGATAAATGCTTTAACATGGGCATAGACAATGGTAGTTGTATTAATGCTGCTAGTACCTTATTAGTGTCTAAATTAGGTTTAACAACTACTAAACATCCAAAAACATATAGATTGCAATGGCTTAATGAGTTAGGAGATGTCAAAGTTAGTCAACAAGTCTTAGTAAACTTAAAATTAGGAAAATATGAAGATTCTGTTTTATGTGATATAGTTCCTATGCATGCTGCTCACTTGTTGTTAGGTAGACCTTGGCAATATGATAGAAAGGTAATACATGATGGTTATAAGAATAGATATACAATACATAAGGATGATAGGAAGATTGTTTTATCACCTACGACTCCAAAAGAGATATTTGAGGATCAAATTAAAATTAAGTCTGATTACAAGGAATTATCTAAACCTAGTTTGGAGATTGAGATTAGTTCAAAGGACATAAAAGGAACATCTGGGTTTTATGCTAAAAGTAAGGATGTAGGAAAGGCTATGAAGAGAAATGTCAATGTGTATTTGATGGTTTATAAGGAATGTTATGAATGCCAGTTAGGAATAAGTGAAGAAATACCTAGTATAGTAAAACAATTATTGGAAGAATATAGTGAATTGTTTCCTGAGGACATTCCTAGTGGATTACCTCCATCGAGGGGAATAGAGCATCAAATAGATTTTATTTCAGGAGCTGTTATACCAAACAGACCTGCTTATAGGGCTAATCTTGAGGAAGTTAAGGAATTAAAAAGGTAGGTTTTTGAATTGTTAAGTAAGGGATACATTAAGGAATCTATGAGTCCTTGTGTAGTTCCAGTGTTATTAGTGCCTAAAAAGGATGTTAGTTGGAGGATGTGTGTGGATAGCAGGGCAGTAAATAAGATAACTATAAAGTATAGATATCCTATACCTAGGCTTGATGAAATGTTGGATCAATTACATAGTGCTGTTATATTTTCAAAAATAGATTTAAAAAGTGGATATCATCAAATTAGGATGAAACCAGGAGATGAGTGGAAGAAAGCTTTTAAATCTAATTTTGGATTATATGAATGGTTAGTGATGCCTTTTGGGTTATCAAATGCTCCTAGTACTTTTACGAGGCTTATGAACTATGTTTTGAGGGAGTTTATTGGAAAATTTGTTGTTTATTTGGATGATATACTTTTATATAGTAAGTCTGTAGAGGAGCACTTGAGACACTTAAGGATTATTTTGAATGTGTTTAAGACAGAACAGCTTTATGCTAATTTAACTAAGTCTAGATTTTGTTGGGAAAATGTGGTTTTCTTAGGATTTGTGGTAGGAAAAGATGGCATATCTGTGGATAAGGATAAGATTAAAGCTATTCAAGAATGGCATGTGCCAAAGAGTGTGAGTGAATTAAGAAGTTTTCATGGGTTGTGTTCTTTCTACAAGAGATTTGTTAGGAATTTTAGTATTATAGCTGCTCCCTTGACTTCCATAACAAAGAAGGATAATGGATTTAGGTGGGGATTAGAACAGCAAAAATCTTTTGAAACACTTAAAACTAAATTAACCCAAGCACCTATGTTAAGCCTTCCTGACTTTGAAAAGATGTTTGAATTAGATTGTGATGCTTCAGGGTTAGGAATAGGGACTGTACTTTCACAAGAGGACAAACCAATAGCTTATTTTAGTGAGAAGTTAAATGGTAGTACTTTGAATTATTCTACTTATGAAAAGGATTTTCTTGCTTTAGAATGGGCTTTAGAAGTTTGGCAATTTTACTTGTGGCATAGAGAGTTTGTAATTAATAATGATCAAGAAGCTATTAAGTATTTAAAAATTCAATCAAAGTTAAATAGAAGACAAGCTAGATGGATAGAGTTTATTGAAAGTTTTCCTTACATGATTAAGTATAAGAAAGGAAGTGATAATGTAGTTGCAGATGCCCTATCTAGGAGATATGCTTTATTAAATGCAGCTGATAGTACTTTGTTAGGTTTTTCTAGTATTAAATTGTTATACTTAGAAGATCTTGATTTTAAAGAAATTTATAAAAAGTGTGAAGTTTCTACATAGGGGAAATATTTTATTAATGAAGGTTATTTGTTTAGGGAAAATAGGTTATGTATCCCTGAATGTTCTTACAGAGGATTATTAATTCAAGAAGCTCATAGTGGTGGGTTAATGGCACATTTAGGATTTCAGAAAACTTTAGATATATTGACTGATCATTTTATTGGCCTCACATGAAGAAAGATGTTTTAAAATATTGTGTCAATTGTATTGCTTGTAGGCAGGCTAAAACTACTTCAAAACCATTTAGTTTATATACTCCCTTACCTGTATCTAACCGCCATTGGGTTGATGTTTCTTTGGATTTTATTTTAGGATTACCTATGACTAATAGAGCTAAGGATTCATTAATGGTTGTAGTAGATAGGTTTAGTAAGGTGGCTCATTTTATACCTTGTAATAAAAAAAATGATGCTGTGGCTGTGGCTGAATTATTTTTTTTCTAATGTAGTTAAATTGCATGGCATTCCTAAGACTATAGTTTCAGATAGAGATGTTAAATTTTTGAGTCATTTCTGGAAGGTTTTTTGGGGAAAATTATGAACTAAATTATTGTTTTCTACAACTTGTCACCCTCAAACTAATGGACAAACTGAGGTAGTAAATAGAACATTAGGTAATATGTTAGGAGCTGTCCTTGGAAAGAATCTTAGACAGTGGGAATATGTTTTACCTTAGGTAGAGTTTGCTTATAATAGGAATTTGCATTCTACAACTAATAAAACTCCATTTGAAATTGTGTATGGTTTTAATCCTTTAAATCCTTTAGACTTAAGTCCTTTACGTCATGCTGATTTGTAAAATTTTGATGCTAAATCTAGAGCTAATAATATGAAAAAGTTACATGAGTCTGTAAGTCAACAAATCAATAAAAAGGTGCAGCAAATGGCTGAACATGCTAATAAAAGGAGGAGAAAAATGATTTTTAAACCAGGGGACTTAGTTTGGGTACACCTAAGGAAAGAGAGGTTTCCAAATTTTAGGAAGTCAAAATTAGATTCTAGAGGAGATGGACCATCTACTGTGTTAGAGAAAATAAATGACAATGCTTATAAGATTGATTTACCTGCTAAATTTGGGAATGCTAGTAACTCTTTTAATGTGGCTGATCTTAGTCCATTTCTGGGACTTATTCAGGTTTCAGAGGCAAAACCTTTTCAAGAAGAGGGGAATGATATGAATCTTAAAAATTTATACTTACTTAATTTTGATAATTGTTGTGAATCATTTATTACTTATAATTGTTTGTCTTATTTGTGTGAATAAATAGAAATTTGATGCAGCACATGGATTCTGGATGCAGCTGTTGGAGTGTTGCAGATTATTTATTTTTTTTTTGATTGTATGTAATCCCATGTGATGCATTCGCCGGTCAAATTGGCTAATGGAAATTAGGTCGGTTGTATAATCCGCCACCCAGTCCATAATAATTGATTAGTTGGATTGTGGATTAATCAATCCTTAATATCCATGATTAGCTAGAATTAATTTAGTTGATGGGAATTAATGTCTAAATATTATCTTGTAATTTGGGGGAGATTTTTTGATGTATTTTTGGGGATGGTCGAGTGTCCATTATCGACCTTCTTCTCGACCCATTTCCTAATTGTGTTGTTGGGCTGTATCGTGAGTTTGGGTTGGCTGTATGGTGTATTTTTATACAGTCTGTACACTTATATAAATAGATCATATACGATGTAATACGGTAGAACTTTTGGACTGATATACGATACTCTTTTGATTTTCTCTCGATTCTTCTCTCGCGATCTCTCTCTCTCTCGGTGAACCTCTCACTCGCTTCTTCTCTGCTGCGTCTGTTCTCTATCTTTGATCAATCTTGATCGTTCTTTCTCTCAAATTCAGTTGGCGTTGTAAAACTGTGCCTCTAAATCTTTGGATCTTCCTTTGGGAGTTTTCCTTAGGCTGAATCCGGCGAATCGAACCCCGCGGTCGATTAATCTCTTCGATCCTTTCGTGAAACCCTAGCAGGTTTCCATCAATATGTGTGTGTGTGTGTGTGTATGGTGTTTGTACATTTGGTAAATATTCGAGATAGTGAATTAAATGACTGAAAAGTTTAGCCAAAATCTTTAGAAGATTTTGACCTCCCTCCCTTCTTCTTTAAGTGAGTTAATCTTAAGAGAGCTTGGGTATTGTTCTCTAGAGATAAATTTGGGATTTCTCTTTATAATTCATTTGATCTTGGTGAAGATCAAAATTCCAATATGAATTTAGGCTAATGATGACTACATCTTCAATTATTACCTCAATTTTAACATCATTCTTCTTGAAAGAAGAAGACAAAGAGGTCCTATATTGGGAAGGATAATTCTTCTATTATTTTCCATATCATAAGGCGGTAAGGTGTGACAAAAATATGATATAGCATAGGTTTTGTAGGTCAAAGGAGTGGTGTAGAAAGTTAAATATGCAATCATGGCTACCGAAAGAGAGCAAAGTGAGGGGGAAGAAAGAAGGTGAGACATGGCTGAAAAAGTGCTATTAGGGAAGTTTATCTAAATAAAATCATATAATGATAAAAATAATGTAAAAATAATCCTAAAGCACTAAAATATGCTCATTATCCCAATAGATTGTAATTATCAATTTTCATAAACATTGAAATATTATTTGAATTAAAATAAAAAAGGATCTAAAATCATAGGAAAATCAGTCAATTAGTTTGAGCAAACTAGTGAACTGGATTATTGGGAAACAAAATTATCAATCCTTGAGTGTACTAGTTGATCATTTAAGTAAACCAGCCAATCGGTGAACTTAAAATTCACAAATTTATTAAAATTTCATGCCCTTTCCAAAATCAATACTCATTTATTTTATATCAATATAAGTTTAATTATAGTTTAAAGCATTTTAGGATGGGGTATTAAAAACAGTGGAACCCCATCTTTGCAATTTCAATGCAAGATTCTTGAAATACATCAAATTTTTCTAGCCATAACTCTTGAGTGTTTAGGTTATTAATCCTGTATTGATGCATAACCATTACTTAAATATCTCATCTTAAACCTTTAATAATTTTTTTCCCTTTTAAACCTTAAAATTCAAGTTTTGATTTTAGGTGACCAACAATCAATTAGAAGTTGCCTTCGATCCATTGGCTAGCAGCATTTCAGACCCATTACCTAAGGAATCCGACAAATAACTAGCTAGGCCATTTTGGTCAATTAGAGTTAAATGATTATAGCTATTCTTATTTTTCTTATTTTCTTTTGATTCCAAATAAATTTCTATGCTTGATATTTTTATATACCTAGATCAATTCCACACATTATCCTAATGTTTCATTATTTTTTAGAATTATATGATTATTTTACTATTTTTTTTACATATTTATTAAACTTTCTATCATACCTAAACTAATTTTTAAATGATGTTGACCTTTCATGGTGAAATTTAACCACAAACTACCTCTTCCTTACCTCCCCAATACGACTTGACCTTACACGTATTCATTCAACCACATTTTTTGCCACATTCTAATCAACTTACTCACACCAATCCCTCTTTTATACTCTTCTACCCCCATAACCTCTTCCTTTACACTCCAACCCTCCTTTGGCTTGCAAACAACCCTTCCATATAACTTCTCCTCCTCTGGTCTGCCCTTGATCAACAACTGTAAGGGCTTATGCCCTTTGGTTGGTCACTTTGAAAATTGACCAAATTTATTTACTTTTACTTTGCTCCCTTATTCCTTTACCCTTATTCTTGTTCTTGAGTGTGGTTGTGTTTAACCATTCCCTTTGTAGTAGACACTTTCCAATTTTTTCTCATTATTTTCTCTTACTCTCCTTTTCTAAGAGCTTAAGTTTTAGCCATTTAATATTTAATTCTATGCAAATGAGAGTCAAAGTATTTTATTGGTGAATTCATCCTTAAGCTTGTCCTAACCCATTCTTTTTTTTTTTAGCTTAAAGGATTTATTCTTCTTCCTTTAAATTTTATTTCTGTTATAAATCCTTATGCTTTTTCTTTTATATATTTATATTATATTATATTATTTTAGGTGATTAAGGTGAATAAGGTATTTAGGAGTATTTTTTCTTATATACTAGCGTAAATTGTACTAATGATACATATCTTTAGATTAGGGATTTGATGTTCTATGATATTTGATGAATGCATATTTTTTGCCATTTTATTACAATTTTGGTTATTTATTTCAATACTATGTGATGTTAATTAAATTATTTTTAATTATTTTTTTAATTTATAATAATCTCGTGCATTTAATTAATTTTGAGCTTAAAGTTAATTTTTGTATATTTTTTATAGACTATAGTAATTTAAAAATACCTTTCACATATGAACTCAAATTTAAGTGATTTAAATTTTCATATAAATATAAAAACAAGATCTAAAACTTCTCTTTCTAGTGTTGGTTTGTAAATTTTATTGCATATGGATCAAAATTTAATATAAAAATTCAACTAACAATATTTACTAAACTAAAGAGTTATTCCCACTACCCCAGAAAGGGGTTTTAATAACGGTTATCTTATAGTTTTACTAACAGTTTTCAATCGTTATTGAATCGCCCGTTATTAAATCTTTAATAACGGTTCATAACCGTCATGAAAAATACACAAAAACCCACGAATATGTGCGTAAACTTCATATTTAATAACGGTTTTTAAGTAAAAACCGTTGTTAAAAATCAGGTTTTAATAACGGTTTCTCAGTAAACTGTTGTTAAAAATAAGGTTTCAATAACGGTTTATATGAAAAAATCGTTGTTGAAAACTAGGTATTAATAATGGTTAATACAAAAACCGTTGTTAAAACATCATCGAATTACCGTTTCGGTCATTAAATATGCGTTTATTAAACCCTCTAATACGTATTAAATGAGCATAAATATGAGATTAGAAGGAGTTTTAATAACGGTTCTATGAAAAAGTGTTATTAAAACTATATGTTTTTTTTTAGCATTTTTTTGTTTTGTTCATGTCCACATACACAGTTGTATGTTCAAACAATTACCAAATTTGCAATGTAAAACAACATCAATTCATACCAAACTTGCAATCACACCATAATTTCAATCAATCTATAATTGGTATGAATGTCTCAATACACCAACTATACTTAGGAATAAAAATTAGTGGGCATACCACAACTTGGTAGCTCTACACCCCAAAGTAAAGAGTTCACAGATCTAGGCTGGAAGACCGAAAGATGTAGATGAAATACAAACCTGAAAATGCATGTAGAATATATAGATCGCTACCTAATACTGAATGAATGAGTGCACGTGCTTGGCCCATTGGTCTCTAACTCCATCAATTTCATCAACATTGTATTGCTAGCCTCGTGCATAATCATCGGTGAAAAACTACAACGCCCATGTTTCAATTAATATACAGTTATCCATCAGGTCAAAAATATATATGTCATAATTCATTAATAGAAAAATATGGAAATTCAAACATACATGGTTTGGATCTATGTTGACCGATCTATTCTGGACTATAAGATCTATTGCTCTACATACATAGTATCCACAATCATCACCGTTTTGCTGTTGTGGACACTGTCAAATGAATTCAGTTAGCTCTCTAACTATTATATATTAATTTGAATTAAAACAAAATACAAAATAGTTGTCTTCCTACTTACCATGATAGGCTCATATTGAATATTCTTTGGGTCTGGGAAATCGTTCCCACCTCTCCTTTGATATGTCGTCCGCAGTGCCCTAATAAATAGAGTTGGATACATAATATTGTAAGTATATATACCTCAAATAATGAAAGTAGAATATATGTATATATATATATATATAAGATAATGAAGTAAGAAGTGAAAAGTATACTTACATGTCAATAAATTCCTTCCCACCACGACGAGCGACCTCAAAAGGCACGTCATAGGTTCGAAGGGAATCAAACACATAAACTTTATTAAGATCAGGTCGGACGGTGTATAAAACCCAATGTTCAGTTACGAGGTGAGGAATGAGATAGAGCTTGTTGTGTCCCTCAATCAAAATGCGATCCACTAAATAGTTTATGTGCCTACCCTCTGTTATTGTACTACTATAAGCTATGTAGTATAGGCACACAAAAAGCATTCCCTCCAACACAGCGTGACTAGCTACCAACCTATATATGGACAACAATAACAATGGTTTTTGTTAATAACTAATAACTCATATAAGAGGTTATAAAAATTCCATTTCTCCGAGAGTACCAAAATATGAAATATGAAATAATGCTTACGTGACATAAACGGCGACACTCGTGGTTGACATCCATTCCTGATTATAAATGTCGCGTATGTCAACCGTCAATACCATGTAAGTAGCATCGTCCCTTCCAATATACTCAGGACGACAATCAATGGAAATATAATCTTTTGTGTAGCTCGTTCTACTAGTACCTCTCTTAGTTTTACTAGCAGGAGCAGTCTTCTTCTTTGATTCCTTAAATAATAATAATAAACAAAATATATATTGAGCATATATATATGAAAAAGGTATAAACAATGTAACTACTAAACAAGGTCTAATGAAGATATCAAATGTCAATACCTCTTCAGTATTGAGACGTATTTGATCCACATGCCAAGGCACGAAGCTTCCATGAGCTTCTAGCACTGTGGCTGCCTCATCGCCCTCTTTATAATAAGGGAAGGGCGCACTGCCAATTATTGGAGTGTCAATACTCATCGGCCTTGTAAGTAAGGCTAAGTTGTACCCATGGACAGTTTGCGTTTGGGTACTGTAACTGATACAGACCCTTTCTTTTGCCAAAAGAGTTGAAAGATCATTCACTAACAGGTCACATTTATGCAAACCCTAAACGAAAATATTACACATTATTAATTATTTATGACACTGAATACATTTAATAACAATTCATAGTTATGTAATGCTTACCTCAGAAAGAGAAGAAAGACGTGCATCAGCTTCACAATTGTCTCTGACACTATTTACATTAGGTATGTGAAGCTGATCATGGTCGACTGAATCGAATGGCTTATACCCTTGATATTTAATAAATGAAAACTCTTGCTCCATTTTTGCTATCCGTTCAAATGCCACATTCAATTTTTGTGTGAGGATGGCGACTTGCT
Source organism: Tamarix austromongolica (assembly GCA_039764185.1). Lineage (NCBI taxonomy): Eukaryota > Viridiplantae > Streptophyta > Magnoliopsida > Caryophyllales > Tamaricaceae > Tamarix > Tamarix austromongolica. The sequence goes on along the minus strand of CM077809.1, from coordinate 119,266,622 downwards.
CATCAGTGTTACGAGAACCATGAGATCGACCACGTACGCTCATTCTCGTAACACCTAATCCAAGACCCCTGTATCTTCTAGGGTGTTCTACAATTCCTATAGCTTGTGATACAATGTTATATTGGTCTACCCCTTCCTCACCATCTGACGCTTGAAGTTCGTCCTATAATGTATATAATATATGTAACTTTAGCTTACATGAATAAGCATAATATAATAGTTTTCTAAAAGAAAAGTAAGCACGGTTCCAAATATCTATAAACTTACAATTTTTGTTGCTGCAACATCTACATCTTCATTAATATATCCATCTTTTGTTGCTCTAGCCTTCTTCAATAATGTACCAATATTAATGGACGAGGTACATGGGTCTAAGTCTTGTGCTATGAGCTATAAATCAAAAAATATTCTTATAATGTATCAATATTATAAAATTCTTCAGTACGTTGTAAATAGATAAATCACAAAATACATACCAACTCCTCTTCAAGGCCTCCATACCCTTTGTGAGCCATATTATGCCGGTATTTATTCTACTTCACAATCTCTTTATTTTTGGCAATTTTTTTCCTATGTGACAAGCCAAAACATAGTGACATAGTTATTTCAATATTATGCATAATACTAGGATCGATAAAAAAAATTTAATTGTTATCCAACAAATACCTTAAAATCACCCGTAAGATGATATACAATAAATTGGTTCCAACTTTCTTGATCGATGAAACCATATCGTTTGGGTGGATTCTGCCGTAGAGAACCATCCCTCTTTCTGTACATTTTCCTACGAGCTAAATATGGCCTAAATGTTTTTAGACGCTCCCCACAATTTATAAGAAGACATTTCTTCCTACTCTCTGGCACATTAAATACTCTCTACATTGTAAGACATACAAATGTATACCGATATTAATGTATTAAAATTAATAATATTTTACATACAAAAATGATTACATAAAATAATATATTTACCATGACTTCCTACCAAATATGCTCCTTATGACCCGTTGGAACCTGCTTCCAATTATTATAGGAGATAGGAACACGGTTACATGTCACAAGTGAAATGTAAGTCAAGAACATGTTTGAATAAGGGCTAATGGGAAGATTGTAAGTATTCCATCCCAACTCGACTAGTTCTCCTTTATTCCTCATATCTGTGATGATTCTCATAATCGTCGGCCCTCTTTTCCCTTCTTCATCACTACTATCCCTATCAATATTTTTATTGGCCATATCTCTAAAAAAATCAATAAATAAATTTTGTTAGAATGTTATGTATTGACCATAATTGAGTTGAAAAACGCATTTAAAAAAACCAACATAGATATTATATGTTACAATATTATTACCCTCATTGCCTTCTTTTACTTCTTTTTTTCCCCCTTGTTTTCTGATTAGATTCAGGATCTGATACATATATTACTTCACAATGATCATCCCTGACATATATTTCTTCCTCATTAATTGTATTCTTATCATTGTCCAATAATTGAGTTGCTTGCACAGCTGAGACACACTCTTTATTCCAATTGGCATCATTTTCATCATCACATTCATTGGCATTTCTTTTTTTTCGTAGATAGTACTACAGACCATCTGTTATCAGCAGGGTTAGTGACATAGAATACTTGTGTCGCTTGTGATGCTAAGATGAATGGGTCTTGTTTATGCCCTTCCCTATTAAGATCTACTAATGTGAATCCATCTTCATATCTAACCCCACTGCCATTATCAACCCATCTGTAGCTGAATACAGGGATTTTAAATACAGTGTAATATAACTCCCATATATGTTCAATCACACAATAATAATTCATATCTGCATAAGTTGGATTCTTATCTTTCGCACTAGCAACATGCATTGCCTCAACCACTAAAGTCACTCCACTGTTCTGCATTGTACTCTTCCCATCTTGTTCTTTTGTATAAAAAGTGCAATCGTTGATCACATAACTGGTATATTGAAAAACTTCATAACGAGGTTTCTAAGACAACCAATGTAGGGTTTCAGAAATTAAAGTTGGGGAATGTCCAATGAGTGGAATGATGCGATCTCTTATCCAGTCAATAAAGGAAAGATTATGTTTATCGATAATCCATTTCTCAGTCTTTGATGGATTTTCAATCCGTAAAGAAGTCATATGCTCTTCAATGTACGGCTAAACATCATCACTGTTGTGTAATACATATAGATGTGCTGCACGAAACATGTTAGGGTCTACACGCCCAAACTGTTTGCCTCTAATACCCTGTCCTTCAAATTTTCCCGCATGTTGAGACTTAAGAATACCAAGAGCTTCAGCATTGACAAGTACTTTGTGCAAAAATCAATTGCCTCTTCCACCAGGTAACTCTCAACAATACATCCTTCTGGCCGATATTGATTCTTCACATAACCTTTTATTAACTTTATAAACCATTCAAAGGGGTACATCCAATGCCCATAAACAGGTCCTAACATCTTTATCTCATAAACTAAATGAACAGTTAGATGTACCATAATGTCAAAGAATGACGATGGAAAATACATTTCAAGTTGGCACAAAATAATTACAATCCCTTTTTGTAAGGCGTCCAAACTATCAGGATGTATAACTTTAGAGCAGATGGCTATAAAAAACCAACAAAGCCTTGTGATAGTAATTCGAACATGTTTTGGCAAAATTCCACATATAGCTATCGGCAACAAGTGCTGCACCAAGATATGACAATCATGAGACTTCATGTTAATTAATTTCAACTCTTTCATCGATACGAGCCTTCTAACATTTGAAGAATACCCTTCCAGAACCTTGACACTATGCAAGAATTCACAAAATGAAATTTTCTCTTTTCTGGAAAGAGTAAGGCATGCCGGTGGTAAATATGTTCTTCTTCCATTGTCTCGCAGTGTCAGTTCCCGTCTAATACCCATTTCTTCGATATCTATTCGAGCATTTATCCCATCTTTATTCTTGCGTGTAACATTAAGTAATGTACCAACAAGACTATCACATATATTTTTCTCAATATACATCACATCAAGGGCATGTCTCACGTAGAAAGATTCCTAATAAGGAAGGTTGAAGAATATTGACATCTTCTTCCACCCAACTGATGGAGACTTATCTTTATTCTTCTTCCCAAACTTGACACTCAAATGTTTCATCTTCAGCCACACTTGTCAACCCGTCAACCGGATTGGTGCCTGCCCTTCTTCTCGGAATCGATTGAATGCTTTTCTTTGCCTACGATAATGATAATTCTTCGGTAAAAACCTACGATGCCTAAGGAACACAGTCTTTCGGCCATGTGTTAGCTGAACAAATGAAGTATTCTCCTCACATATCGGACATGCATAATGGCCTTTCACACTATAACCTAACAAGTTTCCATACGCCGGAAAATCATTTATAGTATAGAATAACAATGCTCTCAAAGTGAAATTTTCTTCACTATATGCATCAAATACTTCAACGCCCATGTCCCATAAGAACTTCAAATCATCAATCAAAGGTGCCAAATAAACATCAATATCATTCCCAGGTTGGTTTGCCCGAAAATGAGTAAAGACAACCTCATATACTTGCATTTTAGATAGAGCCATAGAGGTAAATTGTATATAACCAAAATCACTGGCCATAAACTGTAGCTACCGTGATTGTGTGGATTCATCCCATCCGCAGAAAGTGCAAGGTGCACATTTCTTACTTCTTTACCAAATTTAGGAAACAACCCATCAATCGTCATCCATTGTGGAGAGTCAGATGGATGTCTAAGAAGCCTGTCATCTATCTTGTCATCAGCATGCCATCTTAGGTTCTTGGCATCTTCAATATCATTAAACATCCACCTTAATCTTGTTATTATAAGAAAATACCATAACACCTTAGCGGGAACCTTGTTCTTCTTGTATCATGGTGCTTTGCATTCAGGATTAGGACAACTATCTAAAGATGTATTGTCATTGCGATATAAAATACAATCATTAGGGCATGCATGTATCTTCTCATAACTTATGTCCATAGAGGATATAATCTTCTTCGCTGCATACGTACGATCGGGTAGAACGTTATCATTAGGAAGCATATCCTTCACAAGTGATAATAATTCTATGCAACTCTTATCACTCCATCCGTTACATGCCTTTAAGTTGTACAACCTTAAAGTAGCGGATAATCATGTAAGCGTCTTACAATCATCGTACAAAAGTTTCTCCGAGTCATTCAATAACTTCTCAAATATTTTTGGACAATCCCGAACACTTTCCTCAACCTTTTGAGTCATCTCCTCTAATGAATGTCCCTCATAGTTATCAAATGATGATCCACTACTATCCCTCCTAACATCGTCATTTTCATATTTAGACTCTGTTTCCCCATTCCATATCCAACAAGTGTAACTTGTATCAATTCCATACACAAATAAATGATCTCTCAAATCATTAGCGTTGACACGCTGAATATAAGCACACTTCAAACAAGGAAAGACTATTCTACTAGAGTCCCGAGCATGTTCAACTACAAACTTGATGAAAAACTCCACTCCTTTGTTATATTTTCTAGACAGATGATTTGTAGACAACCGTTTCTAATCCATAGTTTTTGAATCTAGATATATCCCATGTGAAAGTAATTATTAAAAATCAATTGAATTATAAGTTTAATAATTCTCAAATCACTCTTGCTTAGAAAGAATTAATCTCAAATGTATCATGCTATTCTGTATATATATATATATACGAATCATGCTAACAAGTTTCCAAAATTATATTAATGCTGATCAATGAAACTCCTCATACTTACAAAGAGTTCATATATATATACACATACATACATACGTAGCAAAATATTATACAATTAATAGTTCAAATTATAAAAGATATACATACTACAGGATTTAAGTAATAGCTGCACTATATACATCAAAATGTTGCTACAACTCAAATACCTAAAAAAACAAAAAAACTCATATCTAAAACTAAATCCCCCGATAACCTCGTTGAGCTTCACTAAAAACTATAACTCTGAAAGTCCACTCATCACGATATATCATTTGATCTCTGACATCACCGCAAGAGAGTCTACTCATGGATACTCTAGGGTAACTGAGGTGGATACTCCAAGGCAAGCTATGTCCATACCTCCACTCATCATTGATGACCATCAGTTCTCTTGAAATCCTATCATACTCTCTGGTAAATAGCTCACCCTCAATAAATCTCGGGTGTGGTGCATTAGTGTGGTAGACAAACTACTGTGAAAAAGTAGACGTAGCCGATGCCCATGGCCCTATCTGAGGCAGGGTCGATAGAAGGTGATAAGATTTGAAATAGAAGGGGTGATAGGATGAGCCACTCGCGTACAAATGACATAGCTTGTCATATAACCATATCACATGAGTCCGTACATTTGTATGTGGCGCCATATGAAAATACAGTGGAGGGTATGTCATCTCACTACCTACAAATAAGAACCACTAAATCTTATCATCAAGGTTGTTCTCGAAAGTATCTAAATTACAGAATATGTAAACTGATCTTAAACTAGCTAGACAAATCATAAGTATATTCTACCAGATCATAACCAACTATGTAAACCTAACAACATCAAACTATTTAAAATAAGGACATAATCTTTAGTTATATATTTAACAAACTAGCTAAACATCAAACTATCATCAAATCATTCAAGCTACGCATAGTAAAATCAAGTAGATATTAATAAGATAATATATATATATACACATACATATATACATATATAGTACAACCTAATAAATCCTATATGATTATTATTATTATTATACATAATTATTCATCTCTATTTAATTTTTATCACAACACCGATGCCCAACCAACCTCCTCAAGTTTTCCCCATGCACAATACCCTTATCCTTTGGATTTTTCCCTATAGCCCAAGATTATATTTTTAGTATAATAAACTATAAACCCTAACCCTAACCCTCCCCCTCCCCCTAACCCTAGCCCTAACCCTAACAATAATTAACCCTAATAAATTATAATAAAAACTAACACTAAACCTCATAAGATAATGATCCTAAACCTATAGCTAACCCTAACCCTAACCCTAACCTTAACCCTAACCCTCCCCCTAACCCCAACCCTAACCCTAACCACAATTATTTTCAATTATATATACACATCTTATATATAAATATATTATAAATATATATACATATAATAGAACACATATAAACACACATTTTACAGAATAAAAATACACGTCTTACAAAATATATATTTAAAAAGCATATAAATACACACGATCTGCATAATAATGTGAGTGCTAAGAAAATATATATACACCTTAATTTTATACTTAGAATGTACATATCTTATGATAATAATATATATTTTAGGCTTGTGGATTCTCTTAAAATAATAATACATATTTTTATAAAATAGATTATAAACACATTTATATATATATATGTAAATTAAGGTCTAAGCCACAATCAAAAAAGGACAAAAAAATTTTTCACCAACACATCAAACAACAGATTTTCGAACAACAAACCGCAAGTTTACAATAAGAAACAAACACAACCTCTTCGGTGCAACATGCATGCATTTATATATATATACATATACATATCAGTAGAGACAAATTAAGAAATGAGGGAAGAACAAACACATACGTAAAGGGAGCGATGACGTGCAAGTTGAGAACGGCAACGGCGAAGGTACAAATGTTGGCTACGTTCGTAAGAATGACACCACACACATGGAAAGCCAACAATGGCAGAGGGGTGGTGGAGAGATGATGGTGCGACGATTTCCCTTAATTCAGAGGAGCCGGAGCGGTGGTGCAAGGGTTTGCAAGAGAAAGAGAGTACGAGAGGGAAGTAGTAGAGTCTGAAATTTTGGCACGAAACATAACAGAAAGAAATAAAAGGAACTTTTAATAACGGTTCTTATCTTACAGGAACCGTTATTAAAACGTTCCCAATTTTGAGAACGGTCCTTGTTTGAACCGTTATTAAATCGTGTTTTAATAACGGTTTTATGTCAACCGTTATTAAAATTCCCGTGCAAAATTTCACCTTGTGCTTTTAATAACGGTTATTACCTAAAACCATTATTAAAACTTCCCGCGCATTAATTTTCACGCATTTGACAACGGTTTTCGAACCACAGTTATTAATGTCCCGTTATTATTTTCTGTTTCCGCAGTAGTGTCCAAATAATTTTAAGAAGTCAGTTATTATTTATGTAATCTTATTTTGTATGTACTAATTGACAACACTATATGCATGGAGTAACAAATTAAAAAAAGATAGGATAAAAAAGGATAAGAAAAAGAACAAAAGAAAAAAAAGTGAAACCCCCTACCTATTTCACTATCGGACATTATATGTATTATATAAGATAAGAAGAGTAGGAAAAATACACTGAAAAATTGAAAAACAAATTGGGATAGAGAGCTTGAAAAAAAAACTACTGAAGAAGAGATAGAAAAGTGAGAAAAAGAATTTCAATGCAACTAGCCATCCGAACACATTACTATTTTCTATTTGATTTAAGATATGAAGTGTTATAATTTTATATTTAAATATACTCAAGTTTAATATTTAGAGTATAATTTAATTTATTTTATTTAATTTGATTATATTTCTTAATTAATATATGGGAGCCATATTCTTTATATTATTTAATTAATTGATTCTTTGATTTATAAATTGCCCTATATGTTTATGCTATTATTTATGATTGTATCTAATTAATATACTAGTCATTTTTAATTAGAGCCTAATAAGTTGAGTTTAGAGCAAGAGTTAATTATTTACTTCAGGTCAAGTAACATAATTATAAATTAGATATGCTATGAGAATAATTATATAATTTCACTAAAATAAAGGGGCATAAATAATTAATTGAACTTAAATCATCACTTTTTATTTAAATCATTTGTCAAGAGATAGCGAGACTGATAATTGACGATAGGATTACATAGTTTAAAAAAGTATGTTATTTATATATTCTCATTGATATATAATGGTAATTGAAAATGTTAAGTAATTGGTTAATTGTATTTAATAATTAGAAAGAGGTAGATCTTGGATAATTTTTATTAATTAATTTGATCTTTGTTAGATATTTTTATTATTATATTACTTTAGATATTTTTATGTGAAATTTTTATTTTAGATTTATAATTGTTAGTTTATTTTTTCTCGATAACCTATGTGTAATTTAATTTATTAGAGCTTTTTAGCTATTAATTAGTCTTTATAGAGAATAATTAGGTACTCATTATGCTTTATATTACTTATGACCGATAAACTTACTAATACATATATTTGGCAAACATTAAGTATTTGGGGCCTTTTTCTAGCCCTTTCTAATTGAAAAAATTATTTCAATATAGGAATAATTTAATATCCGTTGATTTATTAATTTAAATCTTGATTTAGGTATCCATTATCATTAATTTTTATTTTCTTATTTTACTTGATTTCCTTATTCTTTGGTATTTTTACATTTAGTGTTGGTTACTTGCATATGGCCCAAAGTAATTCCACTAAATTGGTACCATTTGACTTGGAGATTAAGACGAGAGTTAAAAGGTTAAGGAATCATTTTAAACTATTTAAATTTATAAGGCAACAAAATCAAAAAATGGCAAAGAGATCCTTGAGAGACTATACTATTATAATTCCCCAAAACCCTATTTTAGAAGCTAAAAATAAAATATAAATTATTATTTAAGGTTTAATTAAATATAATATTTTTAATAAAATAATTATATTATTATAATAATAATTATGGCCATAAAAAGAGGAAAATAATGTAGAGACCTAATCAGTGGAGGGTAGAATAATTTACTAAACTAAAATAAATTTGAAGTAAATAATAATAATGATAATAATAATAATTTCTAAACTAATAAGAAATTATTATTTATTTTATATTACTAATTTTATTATTCCTAAAATTCTAAAAAAATCTCAAAACCACCCAACTACCTCACTTTTCCTTTTCCTCCCCCCTTTTCTTCCTTTTCCTTCTCTTTTTCTTCCTTTTCAATTTTTGTTTCTTCCCCTCCTTTGCTAGATTAGGCCACACCTAACACAAGCCCAATCCCTCTCTCCCCCTACTCTCCTTTCCTTTCCATCCTCGACTTAGTCTTCCTTCTTTTTTTGTCTTCTCCTTTGTGTAGCCTAGCACCCCACCTACACCTATCCTCCTCTTTTACCCTTTTCTTCCTCCTTTTTTTTTCTTCCTCCCCTTTTTTATTTGTCTTTAACCTCCCCCCAATGGCACTATAGGAATGGTTGGTTTGAATCCCTATTTCTCTCTCTCCTCCCACCCTCTCCTCATCTTGATCTATAGGGCATGTAGTTGGCCTACCCTACACTTGTCACCTCCCTCCTATGACCCCTAAACTGCCACCTAACCCCCTACATCCTTGTAAATCCCCTTTCCATGTCCCCTATCGTGCGAGTTATGCTAGCATGTACATCGGCCAGTAGCCAACTACCACCTCCCTTTACCTTCTTCCTTCCTTTATCCACTTCCCTTAACCATCTCCAGTATATATAACCTACTCCTGCACCCTCCATTATCTTTTTTCTTCCATTTAAAAACCACCTCATCTTCCTCTTATACCCCTTCAGCCGCTGCCACCACTATCCTCCCGTCGTACCACTATCGCCACACCCTCCCTTCCTCTTTTGTGCATCACCCTCCATCAAATGAGACCTTCCCTTGCCCCTAAATCCCCTTCATCTTCTCTCCCCACTTGTATAAAGTGGATAACTTGAGTTGAACTTTTGTATCCATCTTTACCACTTACGCCTCCTTGTACCGCCACCACCGTAGCAACCACCACCTACATTACCTATAAAACCTTTCCCCACCACTAATTCCCCTTTCCCTCCCTTCCTTCATCCTTTTCTCTCCTTCTCTTTTGGCTACCACCACAATTGCTGTCTATGCTGTTGTAGTAAGGCTCCACCACCACCAACATGACCTCCTCTGACCCAAAAACCCTATAACCCATGAAAGCCTAGTTTCCTTCCTCTTTTCCAACCTCAAAACCTCCTTTCTTACATCACCGCCGCCACCACCCCCACCACCATGCACCACTACATTCACCCCTTCCTGCTATTCCTTTTAGGTTGTGCCCTTATCCCTTGTACTTAGTATATTTTATTTTAAATATTTTATTGCTAATACTACTGCTGCTGTGACTACTACTACTACTATTTAGTTAGGAAAATAAATGAAAAAGGAAAAAAGGATCAAGAAGAAGATTAAATAACTAGTGTTTCATTTCTTATAAGTTGTGAACAAAATCTTTCCTGTGAGGAGGCGTAGGATTCATACTCTAAGTTTGATTCCCTATTAGGTAAGGACATGGTTAAGGCTTGGTTTTTCTATGATTATGTGTTTATGGGTGTAAGGATATATGTTGTGTACTCATATGTGAATGTGGACTACATATGTTGTGTATGATTTATAATAGGTTTAATATGGGTGATATAACTTGTTATGATTGTTATAGTATGACATGCTCTTATGTATGGTTGTTATAGTATGACATGCATGCTTAGAGGCCTTAAGTGGACTTGAGTGGTAGTGGGGGTTTAAAAGAAATAAAGAGGGTGGAGTGAGTAAGAAGAAGTGGGGAAAAATCCTAAGTGTATTGTGACATATGGGTGATAAAATAAAGGAAGAAAATAATAAAATGAAGGTTTAGATTAAAATCTTACATTGGAAGTGTGAGTCTTATATGAGGTATTTAGTCTTTGCATGGGGGAAAGGATTATGTGGGAAAAGTTAGTTTGATGGTTAAACATGGGGAGAAAAGAGTATTTTGGTTGATTAGGGTGTATAGTGAAGAGATAGTATGTGGGATAGTAGAAGTATGCATGGGAGCCTAACTAGGGTTTTGGGGGAAAACCCTAAGTATGTGGGTGTTATGAGAGAATTTATAGAGGTTGGTGGGAATTTATGTTGAGAGTTAAATTGTGTCATATAAATAATTAGAGTCAAGTGAAAAAGAGGGTGGAGTTTGTGTGTAAAGGAAAAGTGTAAAAGAAAAGAGGGGTATTAAGGTTTTGAGGTGACTAACTAGGGTTTCTTATCATATGTGGAAGTTTGAGAGTAGGGTTGTGATATTTGGAGTGATAGCATTGGAATCAAGGGGGGTATCGGCTATATAGGGAAAAGAGAGGCTAAGGCCACATAGGATAGATTAGGGTTTCACGGGGGAATGCTAGTAAGTGATGGTGAGCCTAGGTGGAGAAATAGGAGAGTGGACCTCAACCCACATATATGGGGGCTTTGAACTCATGGTGAGTATGGTGGAAAGAGAAAAAGGATTCCTATATTCTTGGGAAGTATAGAGGTCCCAAGCTATGGGATATGATCATTTAGGAAGTCTAAAGTGGAAGAGTGATAATTAATCGGGGAGTCTATTGGGGGAAAGGATGTCTAAGTTGGATTTAATTTTGGAATAAGACATGAATAAACCATTAAATACTTAAAGTAAAAGAGTATTAACTAGGCCTAGGCTTAGGATGATTTTCTTTCCACTAGTTATAATAGTGGCTAGGAGCATTCTTTCCCGACCGGTCCACCGGCTATAATAGTAGCCAGGTGCGTTTTGTCCTAAAGTAGTATTTCCGTTCCAAAATCTATAATAGTGGAGGTTTTGAGCTCGATAAAACAAACCTTAAATGGTAATAAATCATGAAAAAAGACACTAATTACTTATAGTGGAACACCAAATGGTTCGAGGTCAAGTTAGGTTGATTTTTAGTCCACCGACTATAATAGTGGCCGTGTGTGTTTTGCCCCAGAGTAGTTGTTTCCATTTCACCAGCCATAATAGTGGAGTTCCTATACTCATGTGGATATAATTTGAGAGATGTATAGGGCCTAAATTCTAATAATGGTGACTAATTTGGCTAACTTATTACTTGCATTATTTGCCTTTTATATGTTATTCCCTATCTTAGCCATATGATTATCTTACTTAGTACGTATCGTACTAGTCACCCCATTCATGGGTACTGCTCATTGCCATGAGTAGTTGCTCCTCATGAGAGTGTGTAGGTAGGAGATGATGCCCTTGATAATTTTGATGTGTATGATGCCTTGGGTGGGGCATAGTGATAATCTGATGTACCTGGTGTGGGGTTTGAGAGGGTGTTCTTTGGACTTTTCATTCTATATTTTTCCTACCATTTTTATTTCCAATTATCAGGAGTTATTTTATACCTTATTTCAATTCACAATTTTATACTAATCATGGTTTTAGCACCTCCCAATTTTAGTGCATGGTTTTCCAAAACAAGAAAAAAATTTCAACCAAAAATTTTAGGAGTGTTAGAATAATCCCTAGTACATCTTATTATGGATCAAGCATAAGAAGGCCAGTGGTTGAATCACATAATTTTGAGATCAAGTCTACTATTATTTAGATGATGCCAACTTTAGTCCAATTTAGAGGTATGCCTAATAATGACCCTAACACTCATATTCCTAATTTTATTGAAATCATTAACACTTTCAAATTGAATGGTGTTTTAGTGATTGAATTAGACTTATATTGTTTTTATTCTCATTACAAGTTAAGAGTTGGCTTAATTCTTAAGTACCTAGTTCTATTACAACTAGGGATGATTTGGTGAAGTTTTTTTTATGTCTAAATTCTTTTCACATTTGAAAATTACTAAATTAGGAAACGACATCATAAATTTTGTCTAACATAACTTAGAATCACTATATGGTGCATGGGAAAAATTTAATGAACTGTTAAGAAAATTACCACATCATGACTTGCCTTTCTAGTGACAAATGCAAACATTTGATAACAGTATCTTTACTACTAACCATTCTATACTAGATGTAGCAGAAAATGGTACTATTAAAATTAAGATTTATGAGCAAGTTTATAATTTATTGAGGAATTAGTTTCATATTTCCACCAATAGCATTATGAAAGTTCTTCAAAATAAAGGAATACAATAATTCTATCTATAGATTCCATAATGACATTAGAGGCTAAAATGAATTCAATCACTAAGAAATTAGATAATTTGCGTAGTGCTTTACATATGCTGATTCAAGCGAATGTACCTATTTGTGACTAATGTGGTGGGCCACATGTTAGCATGATGTGTCAAGTTAGTAGTCCTTTCCGACCATCTATTGGTCAAGTTAACTATATTACTAACAATCCTAATAGCAAAAATAATCCATACTCAGCTATGTATAATCTGGGGTGTAGGAACTATCCAAACTTCTGCTAAAAAATTCCATTCAAGTAAGGCCCTCTAGATTCCCACCATATAGACCTATGCCACTTGCTGTAACATTGCCTCAAAAAATATAGAAGCCTTTATTAGAAGAGATAATAAACAAGTTTATTAGTACTACTAAGAAACTTTTCCAAAATCAAGAAGCATCAATTAATAGCTTAGAAGCACAAATTAGGTAATTATCCAAGTAACTTTTGGAAGGCACCTAAAAGATTACCTAGTGACGTAGTAATAAGCCCAAAAGAGCAAATAAGTTCTACATCATTAAGAAGTGGAAATATGCTACCTGGACCACAACATCAAGAGGCAAAGAAAGAAGAGGAGAAAACTCTAGAAATAGTGTCTAAGTAAAAAAAAAAGAAAAAAGAAGAGAGAGGAGGTAACTAGAACCCATTTTAAAAGGTAAAATTGTATATCCCTCCTCCTCCATTTCTTGGTAGAATATTCCAAAGTAAGATGCATGTACAATTTGCCAAGTTTTTTTTTAACATTTTGGAGAAACTACATATTAATTTTCCAGTGATTGATATAGTTAGGTAGATACCTAACTATGGAACTTTCTTAAGAACTTTCTAACTCATAAAAAGAAACTAGACGATTGGGAGTATTATTTTGAATGACGAGTTCCATCTTACAAAAACAAATTTGCCTCATAAGCTAAAAAATCTAGGAAGTTTTAATATTCTTTATGTGATTGACAACTTTAAATTTGACAAAGTGCTATATGACTTAGGTGATAGTATATATTTGATGTAGTTTTCTATTTTTAAGCGCTTGGGTCTAAGAGAGCCAAAACCAACCAAATTGTCACTATATTTAGCAAATAAATCTATAAAATATCTTTGGGGCATAATATAAGTGGTTTTGGTAAAAATGGATAAATTTATATTTTCTATTGATTTTATTGTGCTTAACATGGAAGAGGATCATAATATTCCTCTCATTTTTGGTAGACCATTCTTTTTTTTAGTTAAAATTTTTATAACTACCAAAATGTGAAGAGCTGTAAAACCTAAATTAGACCACCAAATCATCCACACAATCTTTCTATTAGTCATATTTATTAATATTATGAGGGGAAAAACTTCTGCTCGACACTACAAAGCAAATATCTTTAAGAAGCAAATGAAGATGTCGAGTCCTATTACAAAAGATCCAAGAAATCCTTTCATGCCAAATAAAACCTATGACAGTGACAAAAATAGCTCAAAGCATTTCCTTCTCATTTCATTTCTTTGTGGTTTTGGCTAAGATCCTCATTTCTATCTCCCAAGAGCGGATATTATGTCTTTTGTTAAAGGATCTCCAAATTTTCTTCCATGTTTTCTGATTATGTTGAATGTTTTTCCTCTTGACCTCTAGTGTGAAGGCTACACTCTGTATCCTCTAGAAGGTTTAACTATTTTAGTCTAACCTTGGTCATCAATTTATTTTGGATGGTTAACCATGTAATAAACTAATGTTTAAGTGCAGCCAACCCACACCAAATAATGGGCCATCACCATACCTTTTCACTCTTATGTCTAATACGGTCATATATTGTCTGGAAATTGTAATTTCCATCCCTCTTCAAGAACTTTTGCATGCCTTGATAATTAGAAAATAATGATCTAAATTTCTCTCTGATATTGAAAATTTGCTGTAGCTATCAGGAGCAAAGATGAATTGAGTTGAAGGACCACAAGGACTGAGTGCTTAGGTAAATGGAATGAACCCATTTGACTCAAAGGGAGTCTTTTTTGTAGCATAACAATTTTCCCACCGCCACTTGATTCTAGATTTGAACATCAATAAATGCCAACCCACCCTCCTTCATTGGTAAGAAAACTTGTTTCCATGCCACCAAAGCTTTATTTGATGTATCAATCTTACAATTCTAAAGAAATTGTCTACTAATGCACTCAATTTGATGGATCAACTTCTTTAGTAGAATAAAAACTTGACATCGATATAGTTGTAAGCTAAAAATTATTTATTTCAGTAATTGGGCTTGACAAGCATACGAGAGGAGATGAGTGTGCCATCTTGTTAACTTCTTTGCTATTTTTTGGATTAGACCCTCTAACTAGAAAGTGGTTAATCTCATAGTTGATAGAGGGACACCTAAAAAGGTGAATGGAAATCTTCCTTTAGAGAACTTGGTGTTGTGTAGAATTTGATACCTTGTAGCCTCATCCACTCCACCAAAGATGATATTACTCTTTTATGGATGAATAACATTCCCTTATCTTTTAGAAAAATCCTTAATCACATTGATGAGCCCTATAATTAACCCCTACAAAAGAGAAGCATATCATCTACAAAAGATAAGATTTATAATCTTTAAACCTTTACATTTAGAGTGACCCTTAAAGTCCTTATCAGTCCACAAATATTTGAGAGATCTAGTTAAATACTCAATCACCACAACAAACAAGTAAGAAGAAAGAGGATCCCTTTGACACAACCTTTTTCGGCCTTTAAAAGGTTGAGTTAGCTCCCCATTTATTAATATAAAGTAAGAGGTAGTATTAACATAGGCCATGATCCATCTAACCATTTGAAGGGGAACATTATAAGCATGAAGAATTTACTATAGGACCCCTAGTGAACTGAATCATAATATTTCTTATTATCCGTTTTATCATACCTCAAGGAAAGATATGCCTCTAGGAGTATTTTATAACTAGGTCTACATCTAATAGTACATTTTCTCCAAATTTTCTGCCTTAACAAACCCAAATTGGGCCTGATCAATGAGTCTTGGCATTAACACCTTCAGCCTAGCAGTTATGATTTTAGAAATGATTATGTACATAACTCCACAACATGATATCAGCCTATATTCACTTACCTTGGTAGCATTTTATTTTTTTGGAATGAGAGTTAAGGAGGTAATGTTGAGTTAAGTTGGAAGATACCCAATAGTGAGAAAACTCTAAATAGTTAAGGCAATGTCTCCCCCTATAATTTCCCATGATTTTCTAAAAATTCATCTATGAAACTATCAAATCTATGGAATTTATTGTCTCCAATAGAAAAGACAGCCTACTTAGCCTCCTCATGATAAATTAGAGCAAGGAGGAGGCATTTGTGAGAATCTTAAATAATTAGACCCTGCACCATGACTGCTGGATCTACTAATTCTAAATCATAGCCTTTAGGGCCTAGTAGGTCTTTATAAAAATTAAAAAAAGAATCAGATATACATCCAATATTAGAAGTAGTTTCCTTATAATCTAGCTCGATCTACTAAATGAAATTCATATTTTTGTTACCCATTATCCTAGCAAAA
Organism: Tamarix austromongolica; assembly: GCA_039764185.1. Classification (NCBI taxonomy): domain Eukaryota; kingdom Viridiplantae; phylum Streptophyta; class Magnoliopsida; order Caryophyllales; family Tamaricaceae; genus Tamarix; species Tamarix austromongolica. The sequence continues at coordinate 119,250,073 of CM077809.1, read as the reverse complement.
AAGAATTTATGATTTGCATCCACCACATTTAGCTATTGAATTTTGGACATTTGCTTGAGAAAACTTTCATAGCACTTGAAAAGTTTGTTGAAATCCTCTTCACAGGCATTCATTTGATCTTTAACGTCCTTGTTGCTTATATCAGTCATTGGATTCCTTTGGGAATCTGATAGAGCTTTCCTAACCTCCCCCATTCTAAGCTCTAAAGATCCACATTTAGTCTTGGTAAATTCCTTGAAAATAGTCTTCAATTTATGGAGGTTCTTGTAGATGCACAAGAGAGGGTCATCACGTGAATAGCCTCCCTAGTGATTTTTGATGATGTCCAAGAAATTATCATCTTTAGTTTAAAATTTTTTGAACTCAAACGATAGCTTCCTATTAATCTAGACCCTTTTATGGACCTAGAACAAGCAATGATCAGACATAAGAGGTGGCTTGAATTTAGCAAATGATCTAGTAAACTCCTTAAGCCAGGGAACATTCACCATAATCCTACCTAGTTTATAAGCCACTACCTCATCCCCATATATTTTGTTCATCCATGTAAGAAAGCATCTATAGCCATTAAAGTCTCTCAACCCAAGTAGATTAATACAATTGGAAATTTTTTGCATGTATTGAATAGCTAGCATATCCCCTTCCTATTGATCATTAGATTAGAAGATTATATTAAAGTCTCCCATAAGAACCACGTTTACGGTGGCCTTATTGTTCTACTCTAACCAATTCCAAAGGCCTTTCTTGGAAGGAATATAATTAAAGGTATAAATGAATCCCACAACAAAACAAATACTACCATGTAAAGTCAAAACATCACATAAAATACTGGAGGAACAGGTATCAATATGAGTCACTAACTAAATAAGAGGATCCTAAAGAACCCATGCTCGACCATTTTAGTGGTCTTGATAATTTTTGAGAAACATGCAGTTCCTTACCAAAGCTTTTTTTAATACTATATGCTTTATTAGACTTAACTCTAGTTTCCAGTAAACCAATAAGGGAGCAATTACTTTTGTTGATCCATCCCCAAACCTCCCTTTGTTTGGATGGATCATTTATGACTCTTAAATTCCATCTAGAAAACATGGGAGCTAGGGTCATGAGGGTGAACTATAAATTATTGGTCCTTACCCAAGTTCTGAATCATATTAAACTCTTAGAGGGTAAGAAATATGTTTCCAGTACTCTCGACATCTAGGTTACATGCTGCATTTATCTCACCAAGTTTAGGAGGAAGTGTCAACTGATTCCTATGATCTGTAAGTTCAAGACTTGCAAAATTTTCCTTTTCAGTTTGAGGCTTTCTTGACTCTCCAGAGATTGCCTTGTTAGCTTTACCCTGTCCTCTATCCCTGACCACCATCTATTCTTGATATGTTCGAGGCTTGGTAACTTGAGTTTTCTTCTAAAATTTAGATCAATTCTGCTCATTATAAGATAGATCATTACATCTGTAACAAAATGTGGGCTTCCATTTGAATTCTATAGGTTAAGTGATGATAGAACCATCTAGATCTCTAATAAGAATGGTCTTAGTCAATGGATTTTTAGTATCTACTTCAACTAACACACAAGGATAGACAATCCTATCTTTTGTCAATGCGATAACATGGTATCTACTTCAACTAACACAGGAGGATAGGTAATCCCATCTTTCCTCAATATGAAAACATTAGTACAATTAGGAGTGCCAATTTTGCTCACTATCATGCTCAAGGTGCTTAGGGATTTAATAGGCTAATATTCTAATGGAAAATGAGATATTTTGACCGAAAAAGGTACAAATTGCAACTCAAAATTTATAAGATTCAATTTCCTTTATCTTTTTAGAATTAAAGGTCTACTAAGAAATTTAGAATCCAATCACAATATATAGTAGAGTCAATTTAAACAAGAAAAACCCATCACCATGACATATAATGTTAGGCATCGCCACCCAGTTACATTGAGCTTTGACAAATCCCAAAATTTTGTTGAAAGAAAGGTCATGACCAATCACATATGCTATCAAGGTGTGCTTACATTCATCTATTTCCTTATCTACTTTTGCCTTTTCCAGGTTAACCACAATTTTCCTCTCTTCAATTTAGGGTGGAACAGAGTTAAGAGCCATGTGTTGGTCAGGTTTGCAATTAGAAGCAACCTTATCCCCCTAGGTAAGGCCAATTAAAGGAACATTCTGATTTTGATGCATATTTTCAATAGAGACTCGTTCCTTTAATGAATCATACTCTACCCTTTCATCCATTCCTACATTTTGATCTATAGTTATGGATCTATTTGATTTAGATCCATCCAAATCATCCGTAATATAACTTGAATCCTTATTCAACAAAATCTCAGATCCCCTTAGATCCAATCGAGGGTTTGAAAATTAATCATTAGGCTTAGGTTTTATTCTAATGTCATTCGTTTTAACTAAAAATGAATGTATACCCTCATTATTCTTACCATTACTAATGAATCTATCAAATTTACTTGTTCCCTCATCTAAATTTGATTGGTTCATCTGTGAAAGTAAAAGGTTGCCTTCCCTAGCAATTAATTCTTCAGTCATACTAATCTTTACTAATGCCGGTGATAAGTCACTAGATTTTAAAGTTCTCAAGATTCTTTATTGTCTTATCTTTCTTGTTCCAATTAATGATTTCTTTGTTCTTGGCATAAAAACAACTGTGCATTCCATAGTGGGGGTGAATTAGGGCATCGAGAAAGAGAGAGTGAACCTTAATGTATGTTTTTAATTTATTTATAGGAAGGAGTTTAATTTATTTCCACAAGGGTAAGTTAACTATTTGGTTCCAAGGTGAGGAATTTACATTTAATTTCTTTAAAAGCATGAAGCAACAAGTTGAGGATGACATTTGTTATAACGTTGATATGATGTGGTTGTTGATCGATATCAAGCAAGTGTAGTATAACATCTTTGAGAGGGATGTTTGGCACACTTTCATGAACTTGAAGAAAAAGAAGGAGCCAAAGTAATCTAACCCAAAGTATACTTAAAATCAACTATAAAAGAGGTAGTGAAGGAAGAGGTAACTAAATGAGATCTAGGTTGAGTTATTTTGATTTCTATATACTACTTTGCAATATTTTTGGGTTTATTTGGAAACTCCACTTTGGAGTCCGTCAATAAGGGGATATAAACTTTAAAGGTAGTAGGTAACATGAATGGAGAACTTGTTAGGTGACATAATAAGGCAACGAGTTTCATGGCATAGGCTAGTTTTGCTAAGAAACACGAACTCCTCCCTGAGTACTTTTATAATATTTTCATCACCTTTTAAGTATCTTCTATATGCTTTCACTTATATTGAATTTCATTTTTCTCTTTTGTATGTTAATCAACTATTCTCTATAACTTTTTATAGTGTGGATTGATTATCCTTGAGGATAATTCCTATGGTAAGTTTTGAGGAGTTTTGGTTAATTTTTTTTTGCTTAATTGATTTACTATATATTTATTTATTATTATTATTATGATTTTTGAGTGATTTTTCATTATGTGTAATTAGTCGAGTCTTTTTGGTTTTTGTTGAGTATTAGGGGTCGTTAACTATTCAATGGTGAACATATCTATGAATGCACGCTAAAAGAAAATCACAAAATTAAGATAATGTTTGGTAGAGATTTTTGTGTGTGTTAATTTTTGATATAGGGAGCACATATCTATATGATTGGATGTGAATAGAGTGAGAATATGTATAAATTTCTAACCACCAATATGACATATTGAGATTCATCATAACCCATAGTGAGCTTTTAAGCCATATATGCCTTCTTTTATGAGAGTTTCTTATAGAGTATTCTATATTTCATTGGTTTTATTTTTCTTTCTAAACCTCATGTGTACTGATTTGTTTTGATTCAAATTGCTTGTCATAATTCTTGTAATATACTATAGAGACTATTAGAACTTGTTCATGTGCTAATAAAAGCTTTTAATTCATACCCCCTAATTGAGAAAGTGGTAAAGACACCTTTCACATAGCCAGATAGCATTCTACCCCATTTTTTATATACATGAAATATGCACCCCTTAGTTAACCCCTTTACGCTTTTTACATTGACATTTATTTCTTTTATTACTTATATTTGTCATAACTAAAACTTAAACACAACTCTAACCTTGTTCTAAAAACTAGTAGAATTTATTATGAGACTTATATATGTGACTCAAGTTTGCATGTAAAGAAAGTGTTAAAGGTCATCTGAAAAAATAAGTGTGAGGGACATGAAAAAAAGGAAAAAAAGAAAAAAAGTGTGAAAATGAAAGTAGAATAAAAAAAAAGACAAATTAGCTTCTCTCTTTCCATACATTTTGAAAAAAGTGGTGATAATGATTTGGAGGCCCAACAGGAACATATTTGACCTATATGATGCTACATTTTTGTTGAGTCTTAGGGGATCCTAAGCAGTTAATGATAAACATTTAAAAGCATACTAAAAGAGGATCACAAAACTAAGATGAAAGGAAATTGTGTTTAGTTGATCTTTTTTTGGGTTTTTATTGAGTCTTAGGGTCCTTTAACTAGTTAATGATGAACATATCTTTAAAAATATGCAAAAAGAGGATCTAGAAAAATAAGAAAAAGTCAAGTAGATATTTTTTTTGTGTGTTAATTTTGATGTAGGGAACACATATGTATGTGATTGAATATAAATGGAGCGAGAACATGTATAATTTTCTAACCGTCAATATGACATGTTGAGAATCATCACAACATGTAGTGAGCTTTTAAGCCACATATGCCTTCTTTTAAGAGAGATTCATATGCAATATTCTATATTTTATTAGTATTAACATTTTTTCTACACCTGATATGCACTACTTCATTTTGATTCAAATTACATGCTATAGTTCTTTTAATGGGCTATAGAGATTATTAGATCTTATTCATGTGTGAATCAAAAGCTTTAAAGTCATACCCCCTGATTGAGAAAGTGATAAAGGCACATTTAGGATCTACCACCCTACAACGAGTTAGCCTTCTATCCCATTTTTTGTGTACATGAGAAGTGTACCCGTTAGCTAACCCCTTTGAGCCTTTTTCATTGACATTTATTTCTTTCATCATTCACATTTTTCCTAACCAAACCTAAAACACATTTCTATCGTTGTTTTAAAAACTAGTAGAAATTTAATAAGAGTTATGCATGTGAGTTAAGGCTGTATGTAAAAAAGTGTTAAAGAGCATCCAAAAGAATAATTATAGGGGAGTTAAAAAAGGAAAAATAAAAAAAATGTAAAAAAATAGAATAACAAAAGAAAAAAATTAGCTCATCTTTTTTCATATATTGTGAAGAAAATGGCGAAATTGATGTTGAGGTCGAACATGAAGATATTTGACTTATGAGATGCGCTGTATTTTTTATTCATTTTTTTTTAGTCTTAGGGGCCCTTAACTAGTTAATGGTGAATGAATATTTGAAATCATGCTAAAATAGGATCACACAATGAAGGAAAAGGGAAATGTGTTTAGTTGAGTCTTTTTTGTTTTTATTGTGTCTTAGGGGCCTTAACTAGTCAATGATGAGCATATCTTTGAAATCATGATAAAAGAGGATTGTAAAACTAAGATAAAGTTGAGTGGATAGTTTTTGTCTGTTTAATGGAGGGAACACACATATCTACATGATCTAATGTGAATGGAGTGAGAACATGCATTATTTTTTAACCATCCGCATGATATAGTGAGATTCATCATAACACATAGTGATCTATATTTTATTAATTTCTATAATACCCTTTGTGAAGTTTGTGAAATGAGAAGTTATGGTATTTATTAAGATTTGATAATATTTGATTTTAATTTGGAACTATAATTAAGTTTGAGGAAAAGTTAGATTTAAATAAATTTTAGAAATGGAATAAAATGAGTTTTTAGGTGGATTAATTGGCTGGTTCCTTAAACTAATTAACCGGTTTGCTATTTTAAGCTAATAGGTTTTCTTGACTGAACCGATGGACTGGTTAGTAGAATAGTCGACTGGTAGGCTAAAGTGACATACTGGTATGTCGAACTGAGTATATTTTCAAAACTTGATTTTTGTTAAAAGCCTTCTTATACAATAATGGAACCTTGATAATACCATTCCAATTTTTTATTTAAATATTCTTAACTTTTTTTTATCATGTATTTGTCCCGAGGTTTCACCTCTAATTGATTCGAGGTTTTGATTTGGATAATTGAGAGAAAGGGTGACTTCATCTCTTCCTTCTTCCACATCTCTCCTCCTCACACTCCTAGAATAGTTTCCTTAATTTTCTTGATTATCTCTACTTAGCCTGGATATTCCTTCTACACTGATCGTTCATTTCCTCTTTTGTGTTTGATATTATTGGATGAATTCGGCCTGTACTTTTCTAAAAATCACTATTTTTGCTCCAGAAGGGAGGTCAACTTATCTTTAATGAAATCTACTCATTTAGCTCAAATTTAAATTGCATAAATTAGGGTTTTTGATATGTTCCTAACTATACTCGTTCTTGTACTAATTTGTTGGTTATAAATAACCCTAATCACTCCTTCCATGTGGTTTTTTTAGCCACTGAATTATTCCAACTCTCTCTAACCTTATGCTCTTTTCTCACCAATTTGAGCCTAGTTTTGGTTCCTTTCCACTTTTCTGATCCTTTCTCTAGCTTCTTCTGATTTATCTTTAAGTAGTGTCACCTTCATATTATGCTGGAATCTTATGATTTGGTGAATCCATTGAGGAGGTAACTTGGCTTACTTAGTACATAGCAGAGTGATGTGCCCGTTGGCTTAGTCACCTACTCTTTCCTACGAGAAGAGATCAATGTATAGGTTTTCAGGTTAGCCATTAGTTAGCCAACCTCATGTGGGGTGTAGGTTCTAAGATCATGGATATCCAGAGACTTTTGAGTGGCCCTTAATGGATATAAGTTAGGGCGACACCCTATAGTTTCTTCTGTAATTTGATACCATGCACTCGATTTAAATTCCTCATGTATTTGAACATGATAAATCATTGCGGTCCTATATTTATGTAATATAATTTATTTTAGTATTTATATAAAATCTTTTAGCACACTCTACATGATTTTTTTTGGTTTATCTCTCAGCCTTATATTTGATGTGGTATGGGCGGCTAGCATTGATCCTATATTAGGTACAGTGGTAACCCCTATTTTTCCTAATGTTTATTACCTTTCCTCTTTTGTAAGGTTTTGAAAATGAAATTTTAAATAGTAAAAAATGAGAGTGTTATAATTTTTTTTTTCTTAAATCTAATGTGCAATAGTTTTTTTTTATTAAAATTACCTTTCATAGCTCTTATAATGGACTATAGAGATTACTATAACTTTTTCATGTGCTAATGGAAACTTTTAAGTCATTCCACTTGATTGAGAAAGTGATAAAGGCACCTTAGGAGTTACCACCACATATCTAGATAGTTCTATACTCCATATTTTTGTGTGCATGAGATGTGCACCCCTTAATTAACTCCATTGAGCCTTTTAAACTGACATTTATTTCTTTCATCACCTATATTTTTCCTAACTAAGCCTAAAAAATATCTCTATCATTATTCTAAAAACTAGTAGAAATTTTATGAGGCTTACCAATATGATTCAAAGTTATACGTAAATGTTAAAAAGCATCCAAAACAATAAGCATGAGGGAGGTAAAAGAAAAAGAAAAAAAGAGATACAAAAAAGAAAAGTGAATAAAAAAGAAACAATAAGCTTGTGTCTTTCCATATATTTCAAAGAAAAGTGAAAAAAATTATGTTGAGGTCTAACATGAAGATATTTGGCATGTGTGATGCTATATTATGTAATGTGAAGATACCTTGAGTAGCTTGAATTCATAGGATGTCTCTATATGAGCTTGATTCTATTAGGTTTTAGGAGATTTTGTTGAATCCTTATGTCTTTTTTCTTCATTACACCTTTAAAACTATATATTTTATAACCTTTTTTAAGTCCTTTTTCTTTTTAAAATGAGACCATAATCTATTGGAATTTATCTCCAAGAGTTAAGCATATGGGTTAGTCCATTTAGCGAGTAGTTGATATCTTTCATAAAGATTTTATCTATAATTATATGAACCATTTTTGTTTATATATGGGAGTTGCTTATTATTTTTATCAAACTATCTCACATATTTGAGTGTTTTATATGAAAAATATATGGCCATGAATTTGAAAAAAAAAAGAGCATATAACTTTGTGAGGATGAATCTTAATGTCATTAAGGCATAGATAGATTTCCATTTATTATTATTATTAGTCCATATGTTTCATGTTTATGTGTGAAATATATGCTAAAATCAACCTTTTAAATTTTCCATTTCTAAATCTTGGTTTTTTTAACAATAGAACATTATAAGATAACATTTATTATGGGTGTTAGAAGTGTTTGTCTCATTTACATGCGTGTGTGTGTGATTTTATGAGTATATTTTTTGCAAAACCCTCATGAAACCTTTGTTATCCAATGAGGGTGATTCAGGGATTTAAAGGAATTATTACGAATGCTAAGTGCAATCATGAAATCTAAAAAGTTTAATATGTAACACTCCCATTTATCACTACTGAATATTTTTGTTTAAAAACATTGTGGAAGAGGAAAAAGTACCAAAAACATCTATGAAAATATGGTGGTACCTCACCTAATATAGGATTGATGTTTATTTCCTATCTCATGTTAGATATAGAGCTAAAAACCAAAAAATAAAAATAAAAATAAGAGTAGAGCATGCAATAAACATGATATATAGGTACTAGAAGGAAATGTTTATAAAATAAGACCTTGAAGGGTCCCCAAAACATTCAAGTACATGAGAGAAAATTTAAATTCAAGTACAGAACTATTACGAGTAGAAAAAAAATTCAAGGTAGAGCCCCAAACATTATCCATTCAGGACCAAACAATAGTCTTTGAATGTTTACACTCTTATTCCCCCAAGCTCAAAATAAGACAGGCCCATGGCTGATTATCCTCAAAAGCCTACACATGGTCTTATGCTCGTGGGATTGAGTAGGTGATCAAATAAATAGGCACAATAGTATAATAAATACTAAGTAAGCCAAGTTACCACCTCAATGGAAGTCACAAATATATAAGGCCTAGAAAAAAAAGGAAAAAATCATGCTAAACATCTATCGTGTATAGCATATAATTACTATTTCATACTCTACCATGTTCATGTAGTGTATCATGATTTCATTCAATGCAAGGACTTAGAAAATTCATGGCTCATCATCAATAGAAATGTAACATAAATAACATGGATAGGAATGTATGATTTACTAATAAGTTATTCCCTTAAGTGCATTTCCAAGTTTAAATGATCGATTATATTAACTATTTACAAGCAATTATTCCTATTTTTATTTATTTTCCCTTTTTCTTTATCCGCATCCTAATTCATATTATTATTCTTTATCCGTATTCTTTATCACACAATGAAGTACTTATAACCCCATGGTCTCTCTTACTATGGAAGTCTATCTAAACTAGAGGACATAAAGTCTTACTAAAGACAAGTAACCAACAATGGATATAAAGTTTGGCTAAGCCAATTAACTACCAATGGATATGAAGTTTAGCTGGAGCTACTACACCCTTTAGTATCAATATCCCCTAGTACATTATCAATGTCTAGAGTAGGTAAGACATCAAGATCTACTAAGATTCCACTCAAAGGCAATAATAAATGCTTAATAGTAGAATAACACATGGTAATCAAGGATAAGGAAACCTAGACCCATACACAACTCAATCATATTCCACTTTAAGTAATTAATGTGATATTTTCCAAGGTCATGTTATCATATAATTCCCAATTAACATCAAATTAACATATCCCTATAACATTCCATTTTAATCATTATTACCCTCTAACCGTGCTGTGGGATTTCTATTACTACTTAACTAATAAAAAATAAATCTATCATAATAATCGATGAAGGTTAAGAATGTAGATTACATTATCCTTTTGAAGTTATAGCATACTCATTCTAAATTTTCCTTTAAGACCTTCCAACACTTAATTAAAATACTATGAATTATTTATCATTTAATATATCTCATAGGTTAGTTAATTCATTCAAAGATGTCTGCTCTCATCATTAAAGAGTCATATAATAAATTTGTTAATAATTGATTGTTTTGGCTTACCCAAACCATAGATTTTCCTCAAACTAGTTGATTGGTATGATCAAACTAGTTGATTGTTCTACGACTAGTTGAATGGTTTTGACAAACTAGCGGATTGATTTAAGTAGAGAGCAACTAAATTCATCACAAAAATTCCATTTGATTGGTTCCAACCAGTTAACTATTCTAAGGACCAGTCGATTGGTTTAATACAAAATGTTGATCATTTTAACACCACACATCACATATTAGACATTTTAACATGATTCAAAATCTAAAAATATCCAAATTACAAAATTTTTATAGCTTAAGAATAAGATCTAACATTCTCCTAAACAAAATCATGTATCATTTACAATAAATCAACCTTATTTATCATAAATCAAGCCTTTTTTTTAAAAAACATATTAATTAATTCAACACGCATCACTAAAATTCCAAAATCTCATGCAGGCACATATATATTAGCATTTATTAAATACACTAACTCACATACTTATTTATGTCATATTTCAAAGGTAAGAATGCCTTACTTGAAGCTTAACACAAATTTCTACCATAAGGGAAAATTTAAAGTTGAAAGATTTCAACTTCCAATACCTTTAAAACAAAATTTTAAACTCAAAATTTTTTAAATAACCTTTACAAATCAAGAAATAAAATTAAAGGGTGAAAAATAACTTATCACGTCGAAGAGAATAATTGAGGAAGTGTTAGTTGAAGCAAACTCAACTTGTTCCTAAATATAGCTCTTTCTTACTTAAATATAAAATAAGAGGTAGCTAATGGAAGGAACAAAAGAGTGAATTGAATTTGAATGAGAGCTTGAAATGGAGGGAAATTAACATATGTTCTTAAGAATATAGTTATTTTGGAGTCTAAAAGAAAGGTGAGAAAAATGGGTGATTAGGATTATTTATAGGCAACAAATTGGTTAGAGAATGAATGAAAGTATAAGATAGATGAAAAACCCTTATATTACCATTAGAATTTGAGCTGAATAGGGGAATTTATCAAGGATATATTGAATTCCATCTCATAGATAAAATGGTGATTTTTAGGAGAATGCAAGTTGAGTTCATCCAAAAAATATCGATCATAAGAAAGAAAACGGAAGATTTGTGTGGGAAGAAAATTTTCCAATTGCATAGGGATATTTTGAAAATTAAAGCATACTTCCACAAATGTGTAGAGGAGAGAGGAAGAAGAAGACAAGGGTGAGGTCATGCTCGCCCTCATTTGTTTAAATGATGCACTTGATTCTATTCAAGGTAGAAATTAAAGTTGGATAAATGATCAAAAAGGTAGATAACCACTCAAAAATAGCTTGGGTTTGGGTTATTGAAATTCTATTTTGTTGGAAGAATGTTTTTAGAGAATCGAGCTTAGAAACGAATTGGCGTGACAAACGAGTTGATCGGTTTGTTCTACACTAGATGACTATTCCATAGGTAAATTGGATAGTTTTCCCAAACTAGTTGATCCATTTAGTGGAACAAAATCCTTATCTAAAATGACAAACCAATCGATTGGTTCCTAGAATCAGTCTATTATTTCACAAGATAAATTACTATATTAATTTTTTTAAAACTTTTCAAAATTTCCTATCACATCAAACCCAACTATTATTCCAAATAAAGATTGAAATCATCCAAATTTCATGAAACATAATAAATTTACATTCTATATATTTTAAAATATTCATCTACAGATCTATTACCTTGACTAAATGTTCGTAGTCTCTTATACAACTCTCTATTGTAATAGTTTGGTACAAACCTCTTCCTCATTAAAGCCTTAAATTCATCCCAAGTTTGTATAGGTGCTTCTCCACTCCTACGCCTAGTTAAGATAAGATTATAATATCAAGAAGAAGCATAATCTGTAAATTCTACTACAACTACCTTAATTTTCTTTTCATCACAATAATTATGGCACTAAAATACTAACTCTATATTCCTTTCCCATTCAAAGTAATAATCAGGATCATTTCTCCCATTAAATCCAGGTATATTAAACTTAAGGTTACTTACATTCCTATCAATCTGATCTAATTCCCTTTCCTATCTATTAATTTTTTTAGGTCTCCTATTAATATTATTAGATATTTGATCTTCTAATTCTTCTAATTTAGTTAAAGGGGTATCCTATTTCTAGGTTCCATGGGAGTCCTTCCTAATATCCCAGCATGTTGATCATTTAGTCTGTTATTCTGTAAATCATTGACCCTAATTTCTTGTTCTCCTATTCTTTGTTCTAGGGTAGTAGACGATATAGCCAATTGGGCAGCCATTTGTTCTTGAAATGTTCTACGTGTTTCTAATAGATCATTACTAGACAGAGACACTGACTGGTTCACAAACTAGCTGTTATTAGACATAATGAATCCTACACTCCATTTACTTTATAACCAAATAGACAGTCAATCAATTCACAGAAAACAACACAATTGAAGCTAACTAATTAAATAATGACAGCAAAATTGATCACACTTATAAAAGAGTAATCACAGTACAACTACATAATTAAAAGGATCTACTAAAATAGAACAATAATATTAGACAATCGCCGACCAACACACAGCAAGAAAGTTCTCAAGAAAGGAACGAATATACCACACCAACAAATGTTGGTAGTTAAGCTGAATAACAAATTAGAACCCCTCTTCTTGGAGCCCCTACTCCTTTCTAGAACAAGGATTTGCTGGTATTGAGTTAATACCTGCATACTCCTCAAGAAATTAGTGTAACATTAACTCGCAACAAGAATATCACTTCTTAATCTCAAGAATTGCAGGAAGTAGAAGGAGAAAAGGATCGAGTTTACTGAATGCAAATTGCTTATCAATTATTGTCAGGACTCAAAAAAATCCAACCAAACCCAAGCTTAGAAATTCGTAATAAACAGTTACTTAAGGTTTCCAAGCACTATCGTCTCGTTAGGGTTAAACTTCTTCACCAGAAGTAAGGAAAAATTCACTGCCAAATTATCGCAACAAGAATCGTTTGATTCTTGTCAGACGCAAACCCTAGAAATACTAACTTATAGAATCAAAGGTTAGAAAACTCAAGAATCGGAAAGAAACAACAAAATTCAACAATAAACGTAATAAACCACAAGCACTCGATTACTCAAGGCTTTGATACCAAATGATGAAGCCTGGATAGGTTTCAAGAAATTTTTGTCAGATTGTTAGTCGAGTGAAGGGTTCGACTACAAAAGATCGATCAGCCTAAGGGATCAAACCAAAGGAAGATCAAGAAAACTCAGAGCATTGTTATAATCAATGGAAATTGAGGTTGGATTTACAGAAAGAGATTCGAGAAGAATATTAGTAGAGAATAAGATCGAGAAAGTGAGACTTTCGCGAGAGAGAGAATTCAAGAGAGAAAGAAATATGATCAAGTTTTATAATCTGCCAAAAGAAGTGTTATACAAACATCCTATATATGCCTTATATTTGTGCGTATAAAATACAAACAATAAAAGCCATTATACGGTTGATGGGCTCAAATAAAAGGTCCAATATATCAGCCCAACAAATCAACCGAGCAATATAAACAAAATACAAGGCTGTTGGTGCTGATAATAATAATTCAGCCCAACTACAAAATACAAGATTACAACATTCCCATATAAATGATTTACAACTTAATTCCCATCAGCTAATTTATGTAGCTAATTATTGTTATTAAGGGTTGCATAATCTGTAATCCTTCTATTCCAGAAAATATAGGTCGGGTGGCGGATTATGCGGCCAACTTAATTTCCACTAGCCAAGATATGCTGACGAATGTATCATATGAGATTGATAAGTTTACCTATGATATAATCAACAAGAAAGATCAACTTATGCAACAATTTCTAGACCAGCAGCAGCAACTAGCAACATCTACTCACAATAGCCACAATATGGTCCATTTCCAATTATTTGATTTTCCCTAATTATTCACAGAATACAAAAAGTAATTATAGGTACAATGCAATTTACAATAATTAATAGAATTATTTAAATACAAATTATTGAGATACACATAAGTCTTTAGCTTTAGGGTTTCTATTTTACTATAGGTTAGTACCTTAATAGTATAGTTCTTACTTCCACATGTTAATTGATGTTTGTCAAGTTGTATAGGTTTGAGGACCACATAAGTGTGCATTTTGTTTTGATTCTTGTAGCATTTGAGAGTTATAGATGTTTTAATTTGACAGTTCTTTAATCCTACAAATTATGCATACCTTTCATCAATTTAACCCTTATTAGATTCAAAATTCCCTATGAATTTAAAATATTGTTGACATTCCTATGCTAACTAAAAAATTTGGTTTGCATCACCCACTTAATCTTAAGATGTGTCTTAGGGATTGTTTGAACAAAGGCCACAACTCATTAGATTCAATTGAAGTTCACACCTTACTAGAGTTGAGTTGTAATCTTAATAGAATTAGTTAGCCACATCATGATCACCTTTAGATGCTAAATAACAAAAGGAGTCAATGGATCTTATGTTTTGATTGAATGCTGGGGACCAACAAAGGATCCAATAACCCAAGGAGGCCTCATTTGACACCTCTCCAAATTTGTACCTCCTATAACCTATAAAAGCTCACCCTAAACCTGGTAATGGAGCATTGATCAATAAGAAGAGAAGGAGAAAAAGAAGAAGATGAAGTGATTTGGCTAGATAGGGGTTGGTGATACTATGATTTCTTAATTACCATCCCTTCTTACTTTTTATTATTTTTGTTATTTGGCATGTTGAGTCTTTGCATGAGCAAAGAATAAGAAGAATTACTTTTCATCATTTTTGAGATTTAGCATGTTGAGTCTTTGCATGAGCTAAGAACAAGAAGAAGAAAAAGATTAAATGATTCGGTTGGACAGGGCTTGTTGATACCCTGATGCCCTACTTACCTTCCCTTCTTCCTTTTCATTATTTTTACTATTTGGTATGTTGAGTCTTTACATGAGCTAAATTTTCCTTATGGGGGTTGGATATAGTTGATCCTTGTACTTTACTTCTATGACATCATTGTTCTTTCTAGATTTTATATTATATTTCATTACATTGAGCATTAATCTATTACGTGTTTAATGCTACAAACATTGGGAACTTGCATGAATTTTTTGTCAATAGAGATAGTAAAATATGACATATAATGATGAATGATGATAAGGCTACCATCATAAGGTTATATGGCCCTGCCATTAAGCCTATGAACTTTTTGACAATAGTAAAGGCCAATGTACTAGGATGGACATAACCTAAGAGTATTCTTCGTCTAAAGTGAAGTCTCATAAGTCTAGGAGGGTTAATATCCTAAGATCTTAGCACACTATGATTTATTGTAGGTTATGTGTAATTAGTGAAAAAAGATCTCCCTTACCACACTCTATGCTCTAAAATTATCCTTTACAACTCGTTCTAGTTTTGATGTGCTTTTAGCATTCGCTTCTATTGTTATATCTCTTTTGCATCTAATAACATTTCATGGTATAGTTTTACTTCCTTTATGTCTCAATTTTCTTGAATGTTTTTTTGTGAGAATTCAATCATGTTCCTATTGAAATAATACTCACTCATCACTCTCATACTTGGTTTGGCCATGTATACTTGCACACTATGTCATGGAGCATTTATTTCATTATCCTATCACACAATATTGACCTAAGCACACACCAAGTTTTTGGTGCCATTGTTGGGGGCTGAGTTTAAGTGCTATACATTAGAGAAGAATATGACATTTTCAAGTTCTTAGTACATGGCTAACCCTTTAGATTTTTTAGTTTTCCTAGGACTAACCCCTATTTGAATAATATTGGTTTGAGTATAATCCTATCATTTGACCCAAAAATTGTACACGTTCTACAAAGGAATCATGTGGCCTTGCTAACTCAACAACAACAACATCAAAGAGAAGAGGAAACTATAGAAAATGACTAGAGAAAATGACTATATGTGATCCTACCACCCCCTTAGCCTAACATAAACCCTGTGGGAATGCAAGTTCAGCCCTTGGGTGATGATTCTAACCAAGTCATTAGAGATTATGCTTTACCAGTGTAAGACCATCTTAACACTACCATAGCTCACCTTGAAATTCCATCCCCTCATTTTAAGGCCAAACCTAATATATTTCCTATGTTGCAAACCATTAGGACCTTACCTTAATCTTTAAGAATTAAAATCTAAGTAGTCTCATAAACCTCCTTACAACTAAAACTATTCATATAGTCCCTAATAGATTATTTATGAGAGTGGTTATCTTCATTGCCAACTAGTTCAATCACATTATAGGATAACTTAATACAAAATTCCTTATGTGCTACTTCCCTTTTGATAAAAATGCTAATTCGAGGCATAACATCACAGCATTTCTACAAGAGGATGATGACACACTTCACAATATATGGGAGCTATTTATGGAATTATTGAGAAAATACGCAAATGATGGAATTCCATATTGGTTGTAAATAAATATATTCTACCATGGATTAAACCTTCAAGCATGAAACTTAATGATGTGTATCTCAATAATTTGTAGTTAAATAATTCTATTGATTCTTATAAATTGCAATGTATATATAATTAATTTTTTGATTCTGTGAATAATTAAAGAAAAATCAAATTATTAGAAATGGACCATAATGTGGTTGAAGTGAGTAGATGTTGCTGGTTGCTGCTGCTGTCTAGAAATTGATGCATAAGTTGATATTTCTTTTTTGATTATGTCAGAGGGAAAATTATCAATCCCATATGATGCATTTGTCGACACATCTTGTCTAGTGGGATTAAGTTGGATGCATAATCAGCCACCCGACCCATATTTTCTAGGTTAGAAGGATTGCAGATTATGCAACCCTTAATCTCCATAATTAGCTACATAGATTAGCTGATGGGAATTAAGTTGTAATTCAATTATATGGAAATGATGTAATCTTGTATTTGTAGTTGGGATGAATTATTATTATCAGCACCAATGGCCTTGTATTTTTTTGGTATTGTTTCTACTAAAATGTATTGGGCTGATATGTTGGGTTACTGTAATTAAGCCCCTTGAATCGTATATGTCTTGTATTGTATATGCACATTTATAAGGGCATATATAGGGGGGTTGTAAAATACTTTTGGCAGATTATTACAAATTCTCGATCATTCTTTGCTTTGGAATTTTCTGTCTCTCAACTTCTCTCTCTCTTTTGAAAATCTCACTCACTCGATCTTATTCTCTGCTGATCTTCTTCTCGATTCTCTTTTCTATGAATCCAATCTTAGTTGCCATTGATTACAACTGTGCCCTGACTTTTCTTGATCTTCCTTTGGTTTAATTTCCTTAGGCTAATCTATATTTGTTGTCGAACCCAACACTCGACTCACGATCTCGCAAAGTTTCTTTGAAACCTATTCATGCTTCATCATTTGGTATCAGAGCCTTGAGTAATCGAGTGCTTGTGGTTTATTACATTTATTGTTGAATTTTATTGTTTCTTTCCAATTATTGATTTTGCTAACCCTAGATTTTATAAGTTGGTGTTTCTAGGGTTCGTGTCTGACAAGAATCGAATGATTCTTGTTGCGATAATTCGACGACAAATTTTTTTTTTTACTTTCAGCCAAGGAGTTTAACCCTAATGAGACAACAATACTCTGGATCCCTGGATTAACTATTCATTACTTATCTCTCAGCTAGGGTTTGGTCAGATTCTTGATTCCTTATAGTAATTGATAGTCAACTTCGCATTTGGTAAACTATATCCTTTTCTCTCTAATTCCTACATTTCTTATGATTAGAATTAATATTTCTATTGTGGGTTAATGCTACACTAATGTCTTGAGGAGTGTGTAGGTATAACTCAGTGCCGGCAATTTCTAGTTTTTAGAAAGGAGTAGAGGCTCCAAGAAGAGGGGCCCTAAATTATTATTCGGCTTAACCGCCAACATTTGTTGGCACGATATATTCGTTCCTTCTTGAGAATTTTTGTTGCTGTGCGTTGGTTCGTGATTGTTCTAGTATCACTGTTATGTTTTTAGTGGATTCTTTTAATCATATAGTTGTGTTGTGATTGCTCTTTTATAAGTGTGATCATTGTTGTTGACTGTCTATTTTGTTTATTGAGTAAATAGAAGTGTAGAATTCATTATGTCTAATAACGACCAGTCTGTGAACCAATCAGTTTCTATGCCTAGTAATGACCTATTAGAAACACTTAGGAAATTTTAGGAGCAAATGACTGCCCAATTGGCTGTGTTGTCTACTAACTTAGAGCAAAGAATATGAGAACAAGAAATTAGAATTAATGATTTACAAAATAATAGGTTAAATGATCAACATGCTGGGATATTTAGTAGGGCTCCCATGGAACCTAGAATTAGGATTCCCCCTTTAAATAATTTAGAAGAGTTAGAAGACCAAATATCCAATAATAGTGATAGAAGGCCTAGACAAGTTAATAGGCATGAAAGGGAATTAGATCAAATTGATAGGAATGTAGGTAACCTTAAGTTTCATATACCTGGATTCAATGGGAGAAATGATTCTGATTATTACTTTGAATGGGAAAGGAAGATAGAGTTAGTCTTTGAATGTCATAATTACTCATATGAGAAGAAAATTAAGGTAGTTGTAGTAGAGTTTATAGACTATGCTTCTTCTTGGTATTATAACCTTGTCTTAACTAGGCTTAGAAGTGGAGAAGCACCTATACAGACTTGGGATGAATTTAAAGCTTTAATGAGGAAGAGGTTTGCTCCAAATTATTATTATAGAGAGTTGTATAAGAGACTGCAAACATTAAGTCAGGGTAATAGATCTATAGATGAATATTTTAAGGAATTAGAATTGTTAGTAATTAAAACTAGAATTGTTGAGGATGAAGATGCTACTATGGCTAGGTTCTTGAGTGGGTTGAATTTTGAAATTGCTGATAAGGTAGAATTATATCCATATGGAAATTTGGATGAGATGGTTAATATAGCAGCTAAGATAGAGAGTCAAATAAGGAAAGCTAGATAGAATAAGCCACATGAAATTGGGTTTAGAAATAATCTAAAGAGGAATTTTGGTGGAAATAATTCTTGAAATTGGAAGAAAAGTGGGAAATTTGATTTTAAGGGTAAAGGTAATGAGGTTAAAGTAGGAAACAGAGTTGATAAGGGAAAAACTATTGCAGCTAACCCTGCTAGTGGTCCTACTAGGGCTAGAGATATAAAGTGCTTTAAGTGTGGAGGACTAGGTCATATAGCCTCTGAGTATCCTAATAGGAGGAATATTCTGATTAGGGAATCTGGAGATATAGAATCTGAATTTGAGGAAGAAGAGGTAGAGGTCAACACAATTATGGGTGACTTTAGTGAATCTAAAGAAGAAGTAGGACTCCCAGTTAGTAGGGATATTTTTTTGTGTGCATAGGGCATTGAATAGTAACAAATTACTTGACCCAAATGCAATATAAAGAGAAAATATATTTCATAATAGATGTTTAATTAATGATAAGTGTTTTAACTTGGCAATTGATAGTGGGAGTTGTATAAATTCTGCTAGTATTTTATTAGTATCTAAGTTAGTATTACCAACCACTAAACATCCAAAACCCTATAGGATTCAATGGTTAAATGTACTAGGAGATTTTAAGGTTAGTCAACAGGTCTTAGTAAACCTAAAATTAGGGAAGTATAAAGATTCTGTTTTGTGTGATATTGTCCTAATGCATGCTGCTCAAAAAATTTTTAGAGTTAGATCAATGATATTTAATTTTAATATTTTTATTGAAGATATAAAGGTAATCAAAAAATGATGATGATGACACTCAACTTTTCTTAATTTTTTTTAAAAGATAAATTAAAAACAAATTTCTAGCAATAAAATTTTGGAAAGAAAATTAATTTCTTTATTTTTCTTTCCTTTTCATTTTCTTTTCCACTGTCATTTTCTAAGAACCAAATAAATCTTAAGGGAATGACTCATATTTTATGTGTGAAATGTTATATTTATATCCTTATTTTTTGACATAGTCCTTAAAATTTTATTTTTGCATTTTTTTTCTAAATTTTGTGGATTGGCAAGTATTATGGATGGAATTATGGTGTTATTTTTAATTAGGTTTTTTATAAGGGTATTTTAGTCTTTTCACTTATACGTTATCTTCTTTTATGCTTGTTGTGTTTCTTTATGCCTTATTTTGCCTTTACATGTTTATAACATGTCTGATTTGATTAACCACATTAAACTTCTATGTTTTTGAATAACACACATATTTCGGGATAAATTTAGTAATAGTTGGTATTTCATGTGTGGTAACCCATGTGTTAGTAAGTATAAATATAAGTACAATCGTTATGATGATAAGAAAATCAACTGGTTTTTATTAAGCGTGGAGTATGAATTATGTTGTTCACCATGGTTAATAAAACATTGATATTTGGAATATTTTATCGAATAACTGCTTGTATCCATCTTTGATCTATTTTTATCTTTTATGTAGCTTAAACGCAACATTATACATTGAATTGAAAGTATTTAATTTACTCTTTCTAACTTACAAGCAAGTCAATCACCTCTAAAGTTAAAAGATCACAATTACTATCCATTCATTTCAAGTGTCCTTAAAAAATGCAAAGGTTTATTTTCTTTATCTCTAGAAAGCAAGCAACTCGCCTAATGGTGACATATATTCTTTACCATATGAAAATTAATATAATTATAGTTTCAATTAAACCCTAGATAAGAAAGCTATAATTAAAATAAAATGAAAGCTATAGAAATATATGTCTAAAGGAATATTATTTGTCTGCTTTGAGGTTTTTCATTTTGCTTATGACAACCTAAACCGATTTGAAGGAAAAAGACACTAGGTTTATATGTGAGTCAAGCCAATCAAAAGCTTAACTGAGCTCTTTTGAAAAAGTAGGCTTTTACGGCCATACCTAACACAGGTTATATGTTTGATGCTTACCCCATATTTGATATAGGGCTAAACAAACAAGAACAATAAACATCAAAGCACGCATATGGTAACTGAACTAGAATGTTAAAATTAAATCTTCATCATCTTGGATCATTAAGAAGATTATGAACCTTAGAGACATATTCAACAATATAATACAACCTTAGAGTCAACCCCTAAATATTCCATTCCATCATCAAGTATTCAAGTAAACCACCTACATAACCAGCTTTACCCATCTGTGACATATCATACCATAATTTCCACTCTTCCTAATTTCTAGGCCAAATCTAACCACCCACATAACCAAACCCTTTAGTATCAATACCCCCAAATATATCATCAATGTCTAGAGTAGCTAAGGCACCTGGACCTTTTAAGATCTTGGCTAAAGGTAAAGCTTAAAAGAAAAAAAAATCCAAAAAGCAGACTAACATTAGGTGCATAATTAAGGATCAGTTAACATAGAACCATACTCAACTAGAATTTATTTCACATTAAGTGATTAGAATTTATGGATAAGGATGGGTGATCATACAAGGCCCATACAAGCAAATAATGTGAATCCCTATACTAAGCCATATTGATCCCTTTTATTTCCATTTTCCCCAACCATTTAGGTTTACCATTTATCCTTATCTTATGAGTTTCATATCCATCATAGTATTTAATCCAAGCCTTTACTAATTTCCATTTTATCACTAATTACAAAAGAATTACACTATTAGCCTTTTCATTACTTATAATGTAGGCCACAAGATATGATACATTTTAATCATTAATTAGGCTAATAATCCATTTAAAAAATCTACATTTCATCCCATTAATAATTATGTCCCAAATATTCCCCCCAAACATTCAAACAACAAAGCAAAGATTCATGAAAATTAGCCAAATCACTCGATTGTTTGCACCAACTAATAGATAGGTTTGGGTTAACAAGTCAATCAATTTTACTTCAACCAGACCATCCATCCTTCCAACTAGTTGATTAGCTTTGGTAAACTAGTCCACTACTGGTAAACCAATAGATCGGTTTTGCTAAACTGGTCAATGCGTTTAAGTTAATAGCAAGACTAAGGTCTCTACAGGCAAACCAATCATTAGGTTGGGTTAACTAGTAGAATATTTTGGGAACCACTCAATTGATTTGAGCTAACTAGTCAATTGTTTTACCCTACCACAACATCAATTCAAAAATTCCATGAAGATTCTTGCTCTAAAATCATTTATACTCACATTAGAACATGTATCAACATCAACCAACATATTTCTAATGAAATTATCATGAATATCTTACTATAACATTATCATAGCTTATTTTGTCCATTTTAATTTTGTTTTCATAGCTTATATATTTTGAACATAGAAATCATATATCAAGTTGTAATTCATCATAACAACATATATAATCCAAAAAAAGGCATCACTTTTCATATAGGAACACATGCTAACTTTTTAGATGCAAGAATTACTTACTTAATGCATGCTAAGTCCCTTTAAAGATAGGATTTGAAAATCCATGATGACTTCAAATCTTAAAACCTTAAGAACCAAAAGCTTGACTAAGATATTATACTAAAACTTCATAAAATAAAAACAAGAAAATAGAAATAGAGAAGGAAGTACAGTTGGGAAAAAATAGGGAAAAACTCAATTGGACCACTCTACTCTTTCTAAATATCTAACTCTACCTTAGTTTAAAATTAAAACAAGATAGAGCTAGACGTAGAATTAGCAAAGTGTGATTTGGCAAGTGCTTGAAGTGTGAAAGAAAAGAAAAGAATGCAAAACTTGGGTGGATTTTGGCTAGCAGAAAGAAAGTGTAATGCATGGAGGATTGGGATTAATTATAACCAAACAATCGAAGGAAAACACAAAGGGGTTGAAACGCAAGTTGAAACCCTACTTGTGACCATTGAATTTTATTAGGATGGATAGATTTGCATGGGATTTGCTAGCCTAGTCTCCCATGCTGAATTTGTGGCTGTAGGGAACTCAAATCAATTAAGCTAGAAATATTATACATAAATAAAGAAATAGGAGCTCATCATGGAAGGAATCTTCCAACTGCTCATAAGCATGCTAGAGGTTAAATTAACCGATCTCAAAATCGAGTAGAGGAGAAAAGAGGAAGACAATTAACTAAGGTGATTCCTCTCCTTCAGGTGTCTTAATCAACCTTTAGAACAAATCTAGATAATATTTTGGGTTAAATGCATCATTAAAATAGTTAGGAATTCTTGAGGGACAACGGGTATGAGTTGATAAGGTTCCATTTTAGTGGAAGAGATTTTTTTTTCAAAAAAATTGAGAATTCAAAAAAGATGACTAGCTTGATGAACCAGTCGATTAGTTTGGGTATACTAATGAAAAATTAATCTAATAGTCAATTAGATTCTCCGAAATAGTTAATTAGTTTGGTTGAGGAACTCAATTTGGCTAAAATGACAAACCAATCAATTTGTTCATAGAATCACTTGAAATGTTTTCTTGAAAACTAAATAAAACATCATTTTCCTACATGATTTCAAATCAATTTCTATTCTAAATCAAATCATAATATTGAATTAAATCAAAGGCCCAAAAATTGTCAAAATTTCAGGTGTATTACAACACCACCCCTATATAGAGGCCGCATCCTTGAAGCCTATAACAATGAAATCATACATTACACATAAGGTCGTACATATATCACATTCAGAAAATGATACTACCCCCTAATAGAAAGGTTTACAATTATGCTAAAAACTAAGAAATAACTTTGGACACTTAGATTGAATTTTGAACTCGAGCTCCCAAGTATCCTCCTCTATACCATGCCATGAAAAAAGGACATTCACTAAGGGAATGATCTTCGTGCGCATCTCTCTTATCTTTGTATCTAAAATTATCACTGATTTTTCCTCATAAGTCAAAGAATCACCAATCTCTAGTGGCTTCGGCCGTATAATGTGCAAAGGATCTGCTACATACTTCCTTAGCTAAGATACATGAAATACATGGTGCATTCAAGAGAACTCAACCTACAAAGCTAAGATATATGCTACTTCACTAACATAATAAAAAATCTCATGTTGTTCGATGTACTTGAGACTAATCTTACCATTTCTACCAAATCTCATGACCCCTTTAGTGGGAGAGACCCTCAACTCGACTCTATCACCCACTTACTAGCCATTATAATGACTCTTCATATCTGCATAGCTCTACTGTAGGTCTTGGGCTACTCTCATTTGGTCTTGAATTAAACAAATAACCCTAGTCGATTCTTCCATCATCTCGACTCCTAGAACGAGTGTCTTGCTTATATGGTTCCGATATGAGGGACTATGACACTTCCTTCCATACAAGGCTTCAAAAGGCACCATCTTGATACTCACATGATAACTGTTGTTGTAGGTGAAATTGATCAAGTCCATACGATCTTTGCAAATTCCCCTAAAATATAGCACACATGCTCAAAGCATGTCTTCTAGAGTAAAATGTTTCTCTCAATCTGACCATCCATAGCTCGGTCAACATTTGTACTCATCTTCAATTGAGTACCAAATGTGGTTTTCAAGTTATTCCTAATGTGTGATAAAAACTTGGGTTCTCAATATGACACAATGTCCCTAGGAAGTCCATGAAGTCTCACCACATGCTTTATATTGGCATTGGCTAATTGCTTGATACTCCATATCGCCTTCATTGGAATAAAAAAATGTCAACTTAGTTAAATAGTCCATAATGACCTAGATGGAGTCATATCCACTATGGTTCCTCAGAATTCCAACCACGAAGTCCATAGATATGCTATCCTACTTCAACTTAGGAACTTCTAAAGGTTGTATTAACCATACCCATCCCTTATATTCGATCTTGGCCTTCTGACAAGTTAGACATCAAGAAAAAAAGTTTGCTACTTCTTTATGCTAGGCCACCAATATACCCTCTTCAAATTTTTATACACCTTGTCTTCTCCAGGGTGAACATAATAAAGAGTGTAATGTCCCTCCTCAAGGATCTTCTACTTTTGTTCCACACAACCCTATGTTACACACCATCCACCAAGGTATCTGATACTACTATCCTCATAGATCTAGAATCCTTTAGCTATACCTTCCACAATACCTACTCGATTTCTCTAGAACTTGACATCACTCACTTGGTTAGCTCAGATCTCCTCGAACATTGAAGGTGTGATGGTACTATGCTCATTCATACCTCTAGACTTCTAATTGTGATCATATTGATCTGCATCTTCCTTATCCCTTGGCATAGTTGATCTGACAAAATGATCACTCCCAAAGAATGTAACATCTTTCCGCTAAGTTTCTACCACCACATTAGCTTTACCCTCGTAGTATGTCAATTCTAGGTCATAGTCCTTGAAAATTTCCAACCATCAGTATTGGCTCAGGTTCAACTCCCACTTTGTTAAAATATACTTCAGACTTTTATGGTCAGTGTAAAACTTGCACTAAACTCCATAGGGATAGTGCCATCATATCTTATGAGTGAAAACTACTGCAATAAGTTCTTGGTTATGTGTGGGCTAGTTCTATTCATATGGCTTTAGTTTCCCATGCTGCATTAACACACAACCTATCACGTGCTCGGAAGCATCACTATTAACTTCAAATCCTTCAGTCCCACATGGTAATGTGAGCACTAGGGTTGAAGTTGAAAGCTTCTTTAACTCCTCAAAAGCTTCACAACACTTCTTGTCCCATTAAAATTGGGTAACCTTCTTCAAAATTTGGGTTAATGGTCAAGAAATCTTAGAAAATTATACTATGAACCAGCAATAAAAACTAGCCAACCCTAGAAAAATTCACACCTCCTTTATAGAAGTGGATGCTACCCATTCAGAAATAGCTTGAATCTTGGTAAGATCCACTACCACACCATCTTTGGAAATGCATGACTAAGGAAGGTCACTTGATATAACCAAAGCTCACACTTTAAGAGCTTGGCCTATAGTTGGTGTGATCGAAGATAGGCTAAAGTCTTTCATAGGTGTTTCTCATGCATCTCTCAATCTCTAGAGTGGATGAGAATGTTGTTGATGAACACTTTGACAAAATGGTCCAAGAAAGGATGTAAAATAATTCATCAAGGATATGAAAGCTGCAAGTGCATTAGGGAGTTTGAAGGTCATTACTATGAACTCATAATGGTCATTTTTTATCCAAAAGAAACATTAGGATTGTCTTGCGCTACTATCCTCAAATGATGATAGCTTACTCAAAGATCGATCTTGGAGAACACCTTTTCTCCCTTAGGTTTACCAAACAGATCGTTGAACCTTAATAGAGGATATAGTTTTTCACTATAACATAATTCAACCCTTGATAGTCAATACATAGTCTGAGGTTTCCATCCTTCTTCATGGACAACATTGATACTCCTCATGGTGATACACTCAGACGTATGTTGCCTTTCTCTGATAGCTCTTCCAATTAGGTGTTGAGCTTTCTTATGTCCATTTATGCCATAAGGTATGGAGCTTTACACACTGGTTCCGTACTTGGAACAACATCCTTGGTGAAGTCAACTTTTCAAACTAGTAGCATTCCTAGGATTTCTTAAGGGATAGTGTCAAAAAACTCACAAACTACTACCATCTGCTCCAACAATGTTTCCATTGCTTCTATGTCTCTAAAATTACATAATTAGAGTGGATACTCCTACCATACTAGGCCACTCAACACAATTGCTAACACAATATTTATTGAGGGATTGGGTTCACACTTTATTTATGAAACCCCGACACCCTTTAGTCCTCACAAAACCATACATTCTTGCACACAATTGATCAGTGCTTGGTATTTTCCTTGCATACCCATTCAAACAATTATGTCAAAATATTGCAATTCTAACTCTATACGGTCGAATAGAAACTCATTACCTTATACTACCATCACAACCCTTTTATACCACTTAGAGCATGCAATCCTATTCCTCGAAGGCAAAATAACAAAAGTGGAGATACTACTAGAAGGAGATGAGGTAACTCTAGTTATGAAAGAAGATGCTACAAAAGAATGTGAAGAATTAGAGAATAATAATATACACACAGAAAGAGTAGAGACAATAAATATACCAGTCACCACAGTGGCCTAGCAATTTTTTTTGGTAATTAATTAAGATTTAATACCAAAGGAAAGAAGTACAAACTGTTCACAAACAAGAACAAGAGGGGCATACCCCTAAAAACACATACAACCCATCTATCTAGACTTTTTAGGTACTTGGTAACGTGAATATTCCTAGCATCATTGAAGCTAATAAATGTCTCAGAAATAATCTTCTTGATCATGGCGATAGGATTTCTTTGCATAAGCTAGAAATTCACCTTGTTGTGATTGATCCAAATGTGATAGAGAAGGGCATTGAATATGGCTCTCCAAGAAATTTCTTTCGTTTTTCCCTTGGTCTTCCTGATTCGCCAAGTCCTGCAGCTTAGCCAGTCATGTGCATTTCTTACCAAATGCAGCCATGTTAGGATATACTGCCAGAAGATGCTTGGTCCATGACAATGCAAAGAAAGATGATTTATATCCTACTCATCATTTCTGCAGACTTCACAAGTATTATCAGCAATGATCCCCCATTTGAAGAGCTTTAATTTTAGGGGGAGGGCATTATGGTAATGCATCCATCTGAAAAACTTGTGTTTTTCAGGACCACAATGGTTCCATACAAAAGATTTCCATTCAACTTTAGGTATAGAGCTCTTAAGTTGCTAGTAGACCTGCTTGGTACTGTATTTGTCAGAAAAATGCCAATTTGCATAATAGTCTCTGATTTGGTCTCTAACTTTTAGGAGCTATTTAAAGGTCCAAGAGTGATCTATATGCGCTTCAATGAGCCATATATCGTTTCTTCTAAGATATCTTCCATGGATCCACTTTACCCATAAGCTTTCTTTTGTTTCAATGAGTTTTCCAAAGGTATTTGGCCATACATGCTGAATTCCAATGTGAGAACTGCTTTAGGCCCAAGCCACCTTCTTCCTTGGGGTGTAGACTTTTGACCAAGTAATAGGATTTTTATGTCTCTAGGAACCCATGTTATTCCAGAGAAAATCTCTGCATAGGCTCTCAATGCGATGAATAACAACCTTTGGCAAGAAAAAAATTTGCATCTAGAAATTTTCTATACCAAAAATGACAAACTTGAGTAGTTGCATTCTCCCAGCAAAACTAAGAAGCTTGGTTGTCAAGGATTTGAGTTTTTGAGATATATTATCAATAAGGGGTTGGAAGTGAGCAATTTTTAATGATCTAGGGTTGAGAGGAATACCCAAGTATTTTACACCGAAAACTCCTTCAGTAAAACTCAAAGCATGCAGCAACTGGGATTTAGTGTTGTCATTGACACCCCCAAAGAAAACACTACTTTTCTCAGGATTAGCCTGCAGTCCTGAGGTGATGTAAACGGTGTTCAAGACTCCTTTAATAATATTGGTAGATTGTAGGTTCCCTTTGCAAAAAATTAAGAGATCATCAGCAAAGCATAGATTGGTGATTCTACTTAGCTTGCAGTCAGGACGACCTTTGAAAGTATTTCCAGCCCATATAGATTGAAGCATTTGAGAGAGATATTCCATGGTTAGCACAAAAAGGTAAGGAGACAAGGGGTCACCTTGTCTTAGTCCCCTACCACCATTGAAAGGCTTACACAGGCTGCCATTGAAGATAATGGAGAATTGAGTAGTAGTGACACATTGTATAATCAAATGAGAAAAATGGCTGGGAAATCCCATAGCAAGGAGAAACTGTTGCATAAAATTCCATTCTACTGTATCAAAGGCCTTCTATAAGTCAACCTTAAGCATCATCCATGGGCTAATATTTTTCTGTTGTACTTCCTGAGAAGTTCTTAAGCTAGCAACACATTTTCTCCAATCCACCTACCCTCCACAAAAGCTATTTGAGAACCATGAACAAGAGAGGGAAGGATGCTTTGCAGCCTCTTTGTGAGGATGGAAGAGTTAATCTTTTATGCAACATTACAGCAAGAGATAGGTCTATAGTCATTTATGGTAGTGGGGGAGGATTTCTTTGGGATTAGATGCAGGGATGTAATATTTAAAGCTCTTAGCAAGTAGCCAGTGTCCCAGAAATTTTTTATAGCAGCTATGACATCCTCACCAATAATCTGCCAAGTGGATTTGTAGAAGTGAGCATTGTATCCATCAGGTCCAGGAGATTTGTTATCTCCCATTCTAAACACAACATTTTTAATTTCGTCTATAGTCACAGGGGCTGAAAGAGAAGATCTCTGATTTGCATTAAGAATAGGGCCTTGCTTGATGATATGATGATGAATCATTTAGAGGGTGTTTGCTAAGGAGCCCAACAGGAAAAAGTAAAAGTGTATGATTTTAGCAAGGATCTCTATGTGAGAAGTCAGTTTATTTCCAGAGTTGTCAACTAAAGAAGCAATATTGTTTGATCTTTGTCTCTCCTTGACTCTAGCATAGAATAAGGCATTATTTCCATCCCCTAATTTGATATGGTGGATTCTTGATTTCTGTTTTAAGAAATGCTCCTCAAACCCAACCTGTTGCCACCATTTGTCTCTCAGAGTTTTTTCTTTGATTTGTAGGTCAGTATTGTTTGAAGAAGCTTGGAGGGCCTGATTACAATGGAGCCAGTCTTTATGTGCTTGAGAAATTTTATGGTGAAGGTTTCCAAAATGCTCAGAGTTTAGCTTCCTTAGGATTTTTTTTAAGAATCTGAGTTTTGTAAGCAAGATATATTGCTTAGAACCAAGGATAGGCGTACTCTAGGCCTGAGCTACAAAAGGCAGAAAATGAGGAGAAGAAGTCCAGAAGTTGAAAAACTTAAAGGGCTTAATCCCATTATTTATTTCTTGGTGAGTTTTTAAGTGGAGTCTACAATGATCAGAAAGGCAATCTTTAAGGACCTCAACCCAGAAATGGTTAAATTGCTCAAACCATTCATGATCTCCCAAAGCTCTTTCAAGTTTACAACAGACCCTAGTATAAACAATTTGATTATTTGTCCAGTGAATGATGGGCCTGAGGTTGGCAACTCTCCTAAACCACAAGTGAAGAGGCAGTCAGCAAAGTCTTCCATATCAGTAGCATGAGTGATGCCTCCAATTTTCTCTTCATCAGAAAGAATGACATTAAAGTCACCAATTACAAGGCTTGTCTAGCACCTCTTGTATCTGAGCATAAACTCCAGACAGGTGGTAGAAGATTCCATCAGTCCTTTCAACATAGCGATGAATAACTTGCTCAAACACATCAATGAAGGTTAGTTCTCTAAAGAATCCAAATATGGCCATTATAATGGGTAGAGTAATTGTGAATGATAGAAAGATGCTTATCAAAGTGCTTCAAGACTGTAGACATGTTTTTCTCCTTTACTCTTGTTTCAAGTAAACAAACTATATGAAGCTTATTAATTCTAATATAATTATTTACTAATTTCTACTTCAGGGGATTATTTAAACCCCTGATATTCTATACTGCAATATTCATGAGATGGGAGGGAAAGGGATACCATCAATCTGTCTACTATTTGCCCCAGCCTCAAGTAGAATCCCTTTACCCTTTTTATT
Organism: Tamarix austromongolica; assembly: GCA_039764185.1. NCBI lineage: Eukaryota > Viridiplantae > Streptophyta > Magnoliopsida > Caryophyllales > Tamaricaceae > Tamarix > Tamarix austromongolica. The sequence continues at coordinate 119,219,401 of CM077809.1, read as the reverse complement.
TTCAAATTTGTTGAAAAGATGTTCAGCATGGCTTGGGTCACACAGGTTGAGTATATCATTATCAGCGCAAGCATAAGAGGGACCTATAGTTGTGTCTATGATCTGTCTTTTATTTTCCGAAATTTGATCCTTATCTGGCTTGTGGACAGGTGTAGACAAGATAGGCTACTCTGGCTGGGGCTGAGAAGACTGTGGTTTTTTAATTTACCATACTTTGTGGATAAGTTTCCCTGCCTTCTTTTTTGTTTGTTTCTTTTGGTGATGAGCACTTATATCATGACCAACTCTGCCACATTTGGTGTAGAACTTTGGCCTCCCTTCATAGAAAATAAACTGCGTTCCTCAGTCTCAATTTCTTCTTTCTGTAAGTCTGCTTGTGTTTCCCCATTAACAATCGTCGGGGGAGAAAAAGAGAGAGTCATAATCCCCTCCTCACGATGATTCTTTAGAAGAACATCTTTCCAACTTTCAAATGGTTTAGCATCCAGGTGAGGTAGGGTTTCCTGATTCGAATGTTCCCTATTAGGAATAGTAGTCGGGGAATGTGAAACTAGGGAACCATGGGGGATGTCAATAGAAGGATTTGCCTCCTTCAAAATTGGAGGAGATGAAAAGGGTGAGATTTCCTACAGTTCAAGGTTTAGAACATCATCCTCTAATATGTTAATTTTCATCTCTACCATCAGCGATTTGGTTTAATCATTGCTCTGCTGTGTCTTCCATCGAAAATTTTTCCCCGTAGCAAGGACAAGGAGGAGGCACGTGTGGCGTGTTCTCTATTTAAGCCGAAGAAAACTCTTCACCTAGCAATTTTCCTTTACCTGACTTATCACGTTCAGGCTTCCTACTGATAGAACTCCTATAGTGCTAGCTCATCCTTTCCCTAATGAAAAGGGTGAGATCTTAGACCTCTAGAATGACTCACTCAACTAGTAGCACTAGCTGGTGATGGAGAACCATAGGTATTTGAGGTTGTGGCTAGTGAATATATCTCATGATTTAAGTAGTGGTCTAGCTCCTCTAGATACTGACATTGTTGACTTGGCATTGAAATGCTTGGTGTCACGCCATGTCACACCCAATACACATCGCCTTGTTGCCTCTATAGTCTACCCTTAGGTGATCTAACCCAATCCTTTTATAGTGGTAGTTCCTTTCCTCAGCAAAACCCCCTAGAAAATTTTCTCAATAATGGTGCTAACCCCAAGCTCTGACCAAACATTTTTGGTAAGATATCATAGGAGAAAATCCTCTTTCAGTCATCGGAATGCTAGTGACCCTCACAATTTTTCTTACTCTCGGACTAAGCACTCTGAGCCTAGATGACTTGGGATGCCTCCAAAGCTTGCTCATACATTCTGACTATGTTTGATGGACTGATTCCTACTAACAACTCCTAGTTTCAAATTCCCAATCTAATCTTGAAGTAGTGAACTTGCATCACCTTGTTAGCTTCCACTTCAAGGGTAAACTAAATCAGGTCCATATATAGAGTATAATAATCCTCGATAGACATGCCCCCTATTGAAGAGCCATGAACACATCGTACTTCTTCATCCACAGGTGAGTCGGATAGAATCTAGCTCATAATGCCTCCATAAATGGCCCTTAGATTGTAGGTTCCCAACCCTACCCTAGATACTTTTCCACAAAGTGTCTACCCTCCCAACGAGGTAGTAGAAAACCATGTATACCCTTCTATCTCCTATGTAACTATAGGATATAAAAGTATTTACCATGTCTTAGACCCACCGTTCCTTAATGTTAAGGTCCTCCCGACATTTGAAGATGGGTGGGTGATGATGCCTAGCCCTCCTATGCCAATCCTCTAGAGCTGGTGTAGTTATAGGCACCGGTGGAGGTTGAGGTGCTCTGATCTGGCCCTCCATAAACACTCCTATGTTCTCCATGAAGGCTTCACTCCATTCATAGCAATAGTTAGTAGCCGTTATGTCAGAATGAGTAAAAGAAGTTAGGGAAAATTTTAAGCCATAGATTACTAAGTCTCTCACAACAAACATAAATTAAATAGATCAAATTCCCGACCCAACTCTTATTGAGGGACATCTGAGTTTGAAATAATCAAAGTCTTTCATAAAATCAAGGAAAGAAAGAGTAAAAATGCATTAATAAAAACCTTACAGCATTAGTTTAATTTTTTTAAAGATAGAAAATCTTTAGGAATAGTTCAAATATCAATCTATGGTATTAGCTTAATTATCACTGAAAGTGATACACCTTTAATAAAACTTTGATACTAATCTATGGTATTTTCTTAATAATTATGAAAAATAGGAAAATTTTCAAGAAAAGCTTTGATACTAACCTATATCATCCTCATTGTGTAGTACTAAAAAATTTCATTAAACACATGTTGTGGAAGTAGAAAATACTTTGAAACATGGGGTGTTACAACCATACTTGATACAAAATAAATGTCTGCTTTCTACCCCATTTCAGATACAAGGAAAAACTAATAAAAACACTAAAACATCAGAGTTAAAAAATAATGACTTAACTGAAACATTCCAAAAGGTTTAAAACAAATTCCTTAATGGGTTCTATTTAAATTATTATAGGGTACACATTTAGGTATGAATTTACAAAAACTAGGATGGGGTACGAGGCCCAAAACATATACCATGGCCTTCCGTAGATCCCAACAAGACCTTCTTGATTTCCTCGATCACAACCTTAACACAAAAGAGGTGGGTCCTTTACTAGCCATCCTAGAAAACCTACATAAGTTCCTCTGCTCATGGAAATAATCAAGCGAACATGAAAATAGGCTCATCGGTATGCTATGTATAATAGTTTATTTTATAAAATATAGATTACAATATGTTTCATGAAAGTGCCATATATATATATATATATACATAAAAAAAATTGTACATGAAGTCATACTATCATTCATAACTTCAACAAGTAGAATATCTCATGCATAGACTCACCACCTTTCCATATGAGCATATACACACGTGATGGTAAGGAGAAACAAACAACCTCTAGGGTTGATCCCAATAAACCAAATACTCAAGTTATACCATTTACTCATTCATATAAGAGATAATTGAGTCAACCCCTCAATATACAATTTCATCATCAAGTATTTAGATCAACCATTAGCCAAGTGTAATAGCTAGCTTTACCCATTTGTGACCAACAATACTATTATTTTTATTCTTGCCAATTATTAATCACTCTCTTAATCATCATTTATATTCAATCAATTACTAACTTCATAATGATATTTTATGATCTTAGAGTAATGGATTGTTCTCTACCTCATGGTCTTATATACCAGGGAAGCTTATCCAAAATAACAAAAAGTCTAAGGCAAAGCCAATCAGCAAGTGGACATAAGCCTAGGGTAAAGCTAACCACCACAATTGACTTAAGTCTAGGCCAAAGCCAACGAATATGGATGTAAGTCCAAATCAAAGCTAACCACCTAGGTAACCAAAACCTTTAGTATCAATACCCATAGTACATCATCAATTTCTAGAGTAAGTAAGGAACCAGGACTGGTTGAAAGCATGAAAAATGCACAAAGGCAGACTAACCATTATAGCTAATTGAGGATCGACTAACTTAGAACCATACTTAACTCAAATTTTTTTACTTTAAGTGATTAGCATTATATAGTTAAGGATGGGTGATCATATATGGCTGATACAAGCAAATAAGGTAAATCCCTATACTAAGGTGTATTGATCCTTTTTTTCCATTTTCCCCAACAATGTAGGTTTACCATTTATCCTAACCAAAGGGTTTCATATCCATCATAGGATTTAATCTAATCCTTTTACTAATTTCCATTACTCTTATATCCATTTTATCACTAATAATAAGGGAATTACAGGTACAGCCTTTACATTACTGATAATGTATGCCATAAGATATTATCCATTTTAATCCTTTATTTAGGCTAATAATCCATTTTAAAATCTATATTTCATCCCATTAATAATCATGATATAGTCCCAAATATGACCCCAAAACATAAGCAAACCTTAAATCAACAATTCATGGAAAAGTCAATTAGTTGTACTAAATAGTCAATTAGTTTAGGTCAACTAGTCGATCGATTCAACTTCAATTAGACCATGTTTTATTCCAACTTGTTGATCAGTTTAAGCAAAGGAGTCCACTCTTTGTAAACTAGTTGATTGATTTTGTTGGACTAGTTGATCCGTTTTTCTAAACTAGTCAATGGATTTAAATAGAGAGCAACACTAAGGTATCTACTGGCGAACCAATCAATGGGTTGGGTCAAGGAGTTGACTATTCTAGGAACCAGTAAATCGGTTTGATTTAACCGATTGATCAGTTTACCCTAACACAGCATAAATTCACAAATTACATGTTGATTCTTACATAAAAACCATTTATACTCATATTATAACATACATCAACATCAACAAACATATTTCTAATTAGATTATCATGCATATCTTACCATAACATTATCATAGCCTATTTCCTCCTTTTTCATGATCTTTTATGAACTTATGATATTTAAACATGTAAATCATTCATAAAATTTATTTCTTCATGCCAACAAGTATAATATAATAAAAGGAATCACTTTTCATGTAGGAACACATGCTAAAATTTTAGGTGCAAGAATTACTTACTTAATGCAGGCAAAATCCCTTTAAAGATAGGTTTTTCAAATCTATTAAAACATCAACTCTTAAAACCTTAAAAACCAAAATCATAAGTATTATACTAAAACTTCATAAATTTTCAAACAAGAAAATATAAGGGGAAAAGGACATACCACATGCAAAAAAAATAGGGAAAAACTTAACTAGACCACTCAACCCTTTCCAAAGATCTAAATCTTCCTTGATTAATAATTATAACAAGATAGAGATAGAGGTATGATAAGGAAAGTGTGTGCAATAATTTAGCAACTTCTTAAATTGTGGAAGAAAACAAATGAATGACGAACATAGGGAATTTTTGTGGTTGAAGGATATTGCAATACATGAAGGATTGGGGCTATTTATAGCTAACCAATAATGGAAAACACAAATGGTTTTGAAGGAAACTCAAAACCCTACTTGTGACAATTTGAATTTGATTAGAATTGATGGATTTGCCTTGGATTTGCTGAGCAAATCTCCCGAGCTTAATTTATAACTATAGGGAACTCAAATTTAATAGGCCAAAATTCTCATACATGAAAAAATGAGAGGTTGACATGGAAGGAATCTTCCATCTACTCAAAAGCATACAAGAGGTTAAAGGAATCTATCTCAAAATTGAGGAGAGGAGAACAAAGTAAGAAGAAAATTGGTTGATTTCATCTCTCTCTTTCATATGTCTCAATCAACCTCTAGAGCAAATCATGGTAATATTTTAGTTTAAACACATCATGAAAAATAGTTAGGAATCTCTTAGGGAGGATCGATATGAGCTGGTATGGTTCCAATTTATTATGAGGGATTTCTTAGAAAATTAGACATAAAAAAATATCACTAGCTCTATGAACTAGTCGATCTGTTTGGGTATGCGAGTTGAATATTCGTCCAAAAGTTTACTGAGGAACTCAATTTAGCTAAAATGAAAAACTAGTCAATTAGTTCTTGATTTAAAATTAATTTCTATTCCAAATGAAATCATAACATTTAATTAAATTAAAGGTCCAAAATTTGTCAAAATTTCTCATCCATCTATTGCCTAAAAGTGTGTGTTATTACATTAAAAGCTACTCTTTAACGACAATGTCTAAAACTCAATTGATGTAACATTTGAAGCAACCATTAGCCATTGACCTATAGTTTGAAATAGTCCAAAATGAAACAACCTATTATGAGTTAACTAAGCGAATATAAAATTGATGTAACATAAACAAAACCCAACCATCTATGAATAAGATAAATCTAAAAAGAAAGAACCAGACTTGAGTTGATAAAAAATGAGAAAACTTCAAAAAAAGGTAACCTTGCCCGAGTTGATCAATTAACCTAAACATAAAATAATCTCAACATCATGCAACAAGAATCAAAAGTATCTTGATCCAAACTAATTAAAAAAATTTCTTTCCAAACTCAAACCGCATAATAAATTGATCTAAACCTAAAGTAACCTTATTTGAGCCTAGGTATTACTCATAAATTGTTGTGAGTTGTTCCACACCAAAAATGACCCAATCCCAAACTAACTCTGCCCACACTGATTGATTGAAATAACATGATCTAATCTTGAAATCACCTAAACCATAAACAAATGAAACTAGAGCACTAAAACCACTCAAAATGACTTGAATAAAAAATGATCCGATTTGACCTTAACTTCGTCAATAATGGAAAACAACGTACAAAATGTCCTGACCTAAATATAATATGAATTGTTATAACTCAACCTTATTTATACCTCTAGCTTGACTATTTATACCTCAACAGGTTAGATGGTTGACTTTCTGGATTACAATATTTGATCATACTCAAACAGGGTAATGCTTATCTTATTTGATTTATATTAATAAGGTAACAATATTAACCTATTTAACTTTAAATAATTAAGGTAATTTTTAAATTAGTTCTCTAGTTACTCCATCTATTAGGGTAAAACTATTACCTCATTTTATTATAGTGGAATGTTGCGTGGCTTAATATATGGAATATTAAGTTCCTACTTATTAAATACAACCAATTTATTCCTCTCCTAAATATTTTTGGTATCTTTTCATTATTCACACATGTTAATCAAATTGAAATTAAAATTTTCTTAAAATTTACTCAATAAAGTGCTCAATTTTTAACCACTACTAGTTCACCTTTTCCTAGGTTCTACACAAATTTAGAAGAGGGGTTGTAGGTGGAGGCTAAGGGTGGTTTCAAGGCGGCTCAAGGCGGCGGAGAGGCGGCGAAGGTGGCTGCCAAGATGGGTTGAGGGAAAGGGGTTGTGAAGGAAGGAAAAGGAGAGGGGAAAATGGAGGGGTGCAAGAGTTGGTTTTGGCCAACTAAGACATGGCGGTTGTAGAGGGGGTTGCAGGGTGTCGAACGGTGGGCTGGGTAGCGGCAGAGGTTGCCGGACGGCGGCGGTATAGGTGGTTGCAGGTGGCTCGGCGGTAAGGGGAAAAACTAGGGAGAAAAAGGAAGAGGAGGAGAAGGGAGGAAGTGCAGGGCTCGAAGGGGCTGTGTGGTGGTGCAAGGTGGTAGTAGGCGGTGGCAGAAGGCGGCGCAGGGGCTGGGAGAGGTGGTTCAGGCGGCGGAGGCTGGCGGTGATAAAAAAAACGAGGAAGAAAAATGGGGAAGAAGGAAGGCGAGAGGAGGGAGCTCGGGGGAAGAGAAGGGCTCGAAAATGAGGGGAATGGAGGGCTGGGGAGATGGAGAAAAATAAGAGGGAGAAGAGAGGGGCAGGGATGGCCGGCGATCGGCGCTGCAGGTGGCAGGTGGTGGTCGAGTGGCAGGGGAAGACGGGGAAGAAGAAGGAAAGAAACAGGGGCACGCGGGTGTGGTCTAAGGGCTGGTTTGGCTCAAGAAAAGAAAGAAAATGATGGGGGAAGAGAGAGAGGGAGAGGGAGGGAGGCACGGGAGCTGCAGGGCTATGGTTGCAAGCATGCTCGACCATGGCAGAGGGCGCTGGTCGGTTGTGGGAGAAGAAGAAGGGAAGAAGGGGTTGGCGGCTGGACCGACGCAGAAAAAGAAGAGAGCCAATCGGTCGAGGGAGAAAAATAAAGAAGGCTGGGCGTCTGGCTGTGCGCGGGAGAAGGAGAGGCTGGGGGACGGCCTGGCCCAACGCGCGAGGGAGAAGGGAGACGGGCCTAGCTCAGTGGACGGCCCAAGGGAGGAGAAGGAAAAGAAAAGAGAAAAAGAAAAGAAAAAAGAGGAAAAAGGGAGAAAGGGAAAAAAGGGGAATGGAAAAATAGGAAAAGTAATTTAATTTAATTTATAAAATCATAAAACATAATGTTCTTGGTGAATTATTTAATTTAATAATTTAATTTATTATAATCTAATATTTTAGTTTAAAAAGGATAAAGTTCGTAAAATATTAATTTAGAAAATTATTTAAATAAAATAATATGATAAATAGCAAAATATTTATTTTTAATTTATTAAATACTTGTATCAAAATTTACATACTCTAAAATCCATAAAATAATTAAAATAATAATTTTACAAGCTAATTTTATTTCAATTAAAGTTATTTATTAGAATATAGGTTTTATAAAATTTTGGGGAATTACATCACTACCCCCTTGAAGAAAAACTTCGTCCCCGAAGTTTGGGTCTTAGTACTAGGGTTACAAAAATAGGTCCTAAGTTACTTGGGGTAACTACCCCCTTAAAGAGAAACTTACTTAACTAAGGAAAGCAACTACACACACAAAGTTAATAATACAAGTAATCATGCGGGACCCGATGGACAGCTTGACGAGGTTACATCATGGTCGGTCACTCGCTCATCTTCTTCGATTAACGAAGCTGGATAGATTACTCCAAGTGCTTGATTCTGTCTATCCGATGCTTGCCCTGGCCTATGGATTCTTTCAAGGGGCGCACTGTAGCATTCGAAACTTCTATGACCAAGTTGTCCACATTCATGGCACTGAATCAACTTTCCGATGCAATCCTTGCCCGGATGGTCTCTTTTGCAACGTCGGCAGTGGTAGTGTCGATCCAGTCTCTTGCTAGACGTTGATTTGGAAGTACTTTGATTCCTCTTACGTTGAGCTTTAGTTTGAAGTTGAGGCTGGTCCCGCACAACTTTGCTACTGGGGCGATGACTCTTTGCTTCGGTCTCGGTCTCTTCGTTCTTTCTCTTGCCTAAGATGGAGGCTTGTTCTTTGATCAAGGCATCGGCGTTACATGCTCGCTCATACACCGTACTCAGGTCGTGGAAAAATTCAGCACCCATCATGCTTCGGATGTTGAATCGAAGTCCTTGCTCGAATTGAAAGATTGTCGTTGCCTTGCTAGCTGCTATCCCAAGGGCGAACCTCAGCAACTCCGTAAATCGTGCGTAGTACTCTCGAACCGACAAGCTTCCTTGTGTTAGCTCCATAAACTCCTTGAGTTTGGCCCTCTTGTGACTTTCCGTGTAGAAACACGTACGGATAGCGGTTTTGAAATCTTCCCACGATGTCGGTTGTCCTCCTTGAGTATGAAGATCTTCCCACCAAGTGTCGGCCGATCCTCGAAGATAGTATGCCGCGATGTTCGTCCTTCGTTCCTCGGGACAGTTGAGCGCCTCAAACGTCCTATCGAAATCTCGTAGCCAGTTCTCTAAGACCACGGGGTCTTCTTTTCCATCGTAGGTCGGAGGTCAATGACGTGAAACTCTATCGAGCCAATCTTCTCCGATGCTTGTTGCTGGTAACGTAGCTTCAGGTTGGGGTACCGGAGATCGTCGGGCTAAACCCACGAGTACTTCAAACGCTCTCTCTAGGTTGTTGATTCGTTCGTCTCGGTCCATCTTGAGTTAGCTATAAAACAGAAACGTGTTAGGGAAGGTGCTATCTCTCAAGCTAGATGATCTAAACCTAGGTCACTCAATCTACCCATACCCAGCTCTCAAGACTAATCCGGTTTTCAAAACAGAATAGAGAATTAAGGGGAAACCCTAGAAGAATCATTTAACCTTCAAAACTTCTAAGAAATACTATGATGCTTACTTATGGATTCAACTCAAAATGTTTAAAACCAGGAAAGGTTTTATGAAAACATTTCATACCAACTTGTGGTACCGGCTTAAAATACTTGAAATTACAAGAGTACTCGAAAAATAACCCTAACACCAGTTGAGGTATCGGTGTAAAACATTTAAAATTGGAAGCGGTGTAACTTGTCATATCAACTCAATATTTGAAATTGGAAGGGATTTTGGAATCAATTCCGAATGTAATTATTTTTGAAACGAGGAAAACTTTACTAAACCAAAAATTTTCAAACTAAAGCGTGGTTATCGAAACCAATCCTCTGATACCAACTTGTGGTATCAGCTTAAACAGATTAAAAATGAGAGCGTGGTCGAAACCAGCTCTGATACCATATTGTAACACCCCCAAAATTCACTACTGAAAAATTTCGTTAATTAAAAGGAAGATTAGCGGAAGCAGATAAATAAAATGTGAACTTTGGGAGTATTACCGCCACACTTAGTACCAGACCGGTTAACTCATACCGTTCATGTACCAAGTGCTAAGGCTAAGAAAATGAAATACAATTCGAAAGACATTCAACATGCATAAATCAGAGTAAATTGCAAGAACTTCAACATATTTAAAACAGAGTAGCACATCAAATCGTTTTCAGGAATAAAATCCATCGATGGTGGTTAAAGTACCAACATAACATCAAAACCAGGGAATTAAATGAAGAAGGAGGGAAAACCCTAACGATACCGGATAACTCCTTACTCTCTTTCCCGTAGCCCACTTGAGTAGCACCTGAAAAACCTGCAAGGGCACTGCCCATTGAATAGGCAGGGGCCCCATAAAGGGAATCCCTTCAGTACTACGGTACTGAGTAACCCTTTAATACCACACTTAAAGATAGGCCCGCATACGACACATAATGCAAACTACACACACATAAATAATATGAGGTGCATGCATAACAATAACGTACATAATAATTTATAAGTCACGATCGATACTTTGGGCCTTAAGCCATTATTCTGTCATTAATCCATCAATATCATATTTTATATTCATGTGAGTACGAGAACCCCACTATTATAGCCGGTGGACCGGAAGGTATACACTCAGGGCAGACCGCCTCTGACAACTATTATTGCCGGTGGACCGGAAGATAAACACACAGGGCAGAACGCACCCGACCACTATTATTTGCCGGTGGACCGGTCTGGCCCCGACTCACATGGTGTTCCACTATAAGTGATTAGTATTTTTCCAAAATCTTATTCACATACATAACCAATTTTATTGAGCTCGGGACCCCCACTATTATTGCCGGTGGACCGGAATACAGATAACTCATCATCAAGGGCACAACGCTCCTGGCCACTATTATAACCGGTGGACCGGGATATATAAAGAATCATCATCCAGGGCACAACGCTCCTGGCCACTATTATAACCGGTGGACCGGGATACATATAACTCATCATCCAGGGCACAACGCTCCTGGCCACTATTATAACCGGTGGACCGGGATACATATAACTCATCATCCAGGGCACAATGCTCCTGGCCACTATTATAACCGGTGGACCGGTACTCAATATCATAATCATCTGGGCCCGGCTCATTAATATTTCACTTTCAATAATAGTATCTTTCCTTTCTTTAATCAGCAGATCAATCATATTTATTTGCCTCGAATGGGAGATCGATAAACCGGGACACAAAGGTACACCGGTCGTACCGGTGCATATGAGCTACTCAGTACCCTTTAACCATGAACCCAAGGACGCAAAGGTACCTTGGTCGTACTGGTGCATAAAGCTAACTCAGTACCCTACCGACAAGGACACCTAATCCATAAGTATGCATACCCCTTAACTAGGTCCGTAGAGCTAGAAAGAGTAAGATATAGGGCCTGGCTGGGGCACAAAGGCACACCAGCAAATACCAGAATAATCGTGGACTAAACCACGTCCTTAGGGTAGCGACCCCTAAGGAGTCACCATTCCCGATCTCGAGGTCTTTCACTTTAAGTAATAGTGTCTTAATTAAGGTGATCACGAAAAGCACGATAATCCGATACTTATTCACTTTCAATCATTCTGATATCATTAATCGTTTCTTATTCAAATGATTATCCAGAATATCACAGAGAAACCATTAAGGCCATCCTAATTATCAAATACTCTTACTTGGCTAATCAGCATTATTTAATCATATTAATGTTCCACAATCTCAAAGACGTGTTAGGTATAAATTACTCATTTTCCCTTTACTTATATAATTGTTAAGTATCTGTTCCTTACTTGAAAAATTACCACATTACCCTTAAGGTTGCATAATTACCAAATTACCCCTTGTCCACTTTAGATTACCAAATTGTCTCCTACACTTTTTTAGACCACCATTCACCCCTCATAATTACTACACTTATCATATTTCTCATTTGGTTAGTTATATTACCAAATTGCCCTTTTCCTTTGCTATAATTACTAAATTGTCCTTGAGTTGGATAAATTACCAAATTGCCCTTCTCCTTATCATAATTACCATTTTACCTCTCTTAATTATTTTAATTGCCATTTACCCTTTTCAATTATCATAAATTCCAAATTAACCTTCCTCATAATTAATTTACCCCTCTTCATAATTACAATTACCAAATTTACCCTTCTCCATATTTAAAATTACCATAATGCCCTTTAATTGGTTAATTCACCAAATTACCCTTTTATAGCATCGTACTTATCCAATTGCTCTTCTACAATCATAATTTAATTTCTAAATTATCTTTTGTCGTTATCATAATTACCACGTTACCCCTTACTCCCAAGTTTACCATAATATCCTTTTATTTATAAAATAACCATTTTACCCCTTACATCCAATTTTACCATAATATCCTTTTATTTGTGAAATTTACCACCATACATCTTTTACTTTACAAATCACTATTTTACCCTTTCACATCCAAGATTACCATCTTTATCTTTCCTTAAATAATTACCATTTTGCCCTTCTTTTCCAATTTACCATATTACCCCTTTACTTATAAATTTCCACTTCGCCATTCACTTATAAAATTTACCATATTACCCTTTACTTATGAATTTACAATTTTGCCCCTTTACCTCCAAAATTACCATAGTGCCCTCCTTCATCCAAAATTACTATTATACCCCTACTTCTAAAATTACCATTTTACCCTTCTTTCTCACAATTTACAATTTTATCCTTTACTTGTAAATTATCATTTAACCATTTAATCATAAAATTTCCATATTATTCTTTTATCTCAAAAATTACCGAAATACCCTTTTCACTTATAAAATTTCCACTCAACCCCTTTATTCACCATTTTTATGAATTTACTAACACTACATAAAATAAGGATACTAATACTTCATTTTTATCATCTAAGTCCACCAACTTGTCATTTTTCAACATAATACTCATTAGCAACTACACACATTGATTTATATACCTCATAAGCATAATTACTAAAATACCCTTAAACAATAACATCATTCATGCATTAAAACCATGGTACATCATAAACAAGTATTTAACATTTCTATCCATATTCCAACTCCTTCTTTATTTAACATACCTACATATAGCACAAAATTTATCATGCTTTTTTTTTCTTTTTAACAAACAATATAAGAAACCATAAACATATCATGCTAAGCATACAAAACATGCATAAAATCATACTAAACCCTAAATGTGCTAGCATGCGTTTTTCCATATATTTAAGGGAGGATTAACAGTTACCTTAATTCCGCAAAATATCAATTCTTACCAAGCATAATTAGCAACTCAACATCTAAAAATAATATCCATCATATTTGTTAGAAATAAGAAGTTAAAAAGGATAAAACTTTATAAAACAAATTTATTTAATAATAATACACTTTAATTAAATATGGATATACCTCAAAAATTTTCCAAACAAATTCCAAAATAAGGGGGAGCTCACGCTGCATGGGCAGCGTGAGTTTCATGCAAAAACCATGGGGGAAAAAGGCTCAAAGAGGGTGAAGGGAGTAAAATACATTATTTTCGGGTTAGGGTATTTAGGCTAGAAAAGAAGGTGGTTGGGGGAGGTTCTAAGGCAAGTGAATGGTGCAGAAGTGAAGAGGGGTTGTAGATGGAGGCTAAGGGTGGTTTCAAGTCGGCTCAAGGCTGCGGAGAGGCGGCGAAGGTGGCTGCCAAGATGGGTCGAGGGAAAGGGGTTGTGAAGGAAGGAAAAGGAGAGGGGAAAATGGAGGGGTGCAAGAGTTGGTTTCGGCCAACTAAGACATGGCGGTTGTAGAGGGGGTTGCAAGGTGTCGAACGGTGGGCTGGGTGGCGGCAGAGGTTGCCGGACGGCGGCGGTATAGGCGGTTGCAGGTGGCTCGGCGGTAAGGGGAAAAACTAGGGAGAAAAAGGAAGAGGAGGAGAAGGGAGGAAGTGTAGGGCTCGAAGGGGCTGTGTGGTAGTGCAGGGTGGTAGTAGGCGGTGGCAGAAGGCGGCGCAGGGGCTGGGAGAGGTGGTTCAGGCAGCGGAGGCTGGCGGTGATAAAAAAAACGAGGAAGAAAAATGGGGAAGAAGGAAGGCGAGAGGAGGGAGCTCGGGGGAAGAGAAGGGCTCGATAATGAGGGGAATGGAGGGCTGGGGAGATGGAGAAAAAGAAGAGGGAGAAGAGAGGGGCAGGGATGGCCAGCGATCGGCGCTGCAGGTGGCAGGTGGTGGTCGGGTGGCAGGGGAAGACGGGGAAGAAGAAGGAAAGAAATAGGGGCACGTGGGTGTGGTCCAAGGGCTGGTTTGGCTCAAAAAAAGAAAGAAAATGACGGGGGAAGAGAGGGAGGGAGAGGGAGGGAGGCACGGGAGCTACAGGGCTATGGTTGCAGGCATGCTCGACCATGGTAGAGGGCGCTGGTCGGGCATGGGAGAAGAAGAAGGGAAGAAGGGGTTGGCGGCTAGATCGGCGCAGAAAAAGAAGAGAGCCGGCTGGTCCAGGGAGAAAAATAAAGAAGGCTGGGGAATGGCTGTGCGCGGGAGAAGGAGAGGCTAGGGGACGGCCTGGCCCAACGCGCGAGGGAGAAGGGAGACGGGCCTGGCTCAGTGGACGGCCCAAGGGAGGAGAAGGAAAAGAAAAGAGAAAAAGAAAAGAAGAAAGAGGAAAAAGGGAGAAAGGGCAAAAAGGGGAATAGAAAAATAGGAAAAGTAATTTAATTTAATTTATAAAATCATAAAACATAATATTCTTGGTGAATTATTTAATTTAATAATTTAATTTATTATAATCTAATATTTTAGTTTAAAAATGATAAAGTTCGTAAAATATTAATTTAGAAAATTATTTAAATAAAATAATATGATAAATAGCAAAATATTTATTTTTAATTTATTAAATACTTGTATCAAAATTTACATACTCTAAAATCCATAAAATAATTAAAATAATAATTTTACAAGCTAATTTTATTTCAATTAAAGTTATTTATTAGAATATAGGTTTTATAAAATTTTGGGGAGTTACAATAATGATCTATTTAGAGTTTGAATCTCTTTTATAATAGAACAAATGTGTGTTGTAATTTTACAGAACATTCATGATAGATTTAGAGAATGTATATTTCAAGTATTAAAAGCAAAATTTGCTTATTTTAGATATCAGGGATATGCATTGTCGCACTAAAGGAAGTATATTTTTTGGTATGTAATATAATTTATTATGGAACCAACAAAAAATATATTTAGTTTGTATAAAAGGTGATTCATTGCAATTTAATGACATGAATCAAGCCAGTTAATCAAATAAATATTATTAATGTTGTAAAGATACAATGTAACTTGCTTTATCTTGAACTATGAGCTACAAAAGTTATTGGAGAGTGTCTTGTTGCAGATGAAAAGTGTCTAGACTCCTCTCTCTCTAAGAATAGTAAACTAGTGTAAGTAATAATTTTAGTTTCATGTGTTTCTACTACAATCTTTATTGTTGTTGACCAATCCAATGGATCTCTTGTTCCTAGCTACCAATGGTATGTCCTTGAAAAAAATAAGTTATCATAATTTTCCATATCTTTGGTACACAACTATAGTAAAAGAAAATAAAATTAATATTTTCCACACTAAAATCAAATAGGGCACATGTAGTATCTACTTGGATACTGAACTTCAGAAGAAATGTTTTTGTTATGAGTCATATGTGAGCTATTAGCCATATCAAAAGCAAGGGATAACTAGTAGATGCTAAATTTCTTTATGCCAAAATAAATTTAGGATTCCTCTATCTTAACTAATTATAGTATTTAGAAATTTTATAGGAAGTAACACTATTTAGTGTCATTTTCTAGGCCTTAAAAATAAATGTTAATGAATAGAAAGGTCAATGATATTTTTCATAGCCTAGGAGAATTTTGCTGGTGATGTTTGCCTACAATAGTATTTGTGGGACCATTTGATCTATAATGTATACTTTTTATTATAAGTTGCCTTAGTAATTTTTTACAATTACAACATTCCAATTGTTAAGATTATATAAGTGCAAACTACCCTCCTATTGTAGTATACTAACAGTTATCCGTGCTGTTAGTTAGAATCCTCTTTGTAATGTCAGTGGAACCAAAATCCTCAATAGCTTATTGATTTTCTTAGGAAGGATTAACTACTGGATATAATAGGCATGGATGTAATATAAAATAGGTTTGATAAGTTCAAAGTAATATAGGTAATTGTGGATCTTTATAGTCCACATCTATAACTTCAGGGTGATATTATGTATGAGCTTGTTACAATATATAAATAATATTTTGTTATTATATAAATGAATATAAAGATAAGTAATATGAAGAAGAAATTATCCTATATTGGTGGTTATTAGTACTTTGTCTTGTGTAGAGATATTCATTCCCCCATATAAATAATAGTTTTTCTTTTTGTTTATTAAGTACCAGACCTAACAAGGAGGAGAAATGAGAAAAAATATCTAGAAGTTTTTACTAGAGCGAGTATCATGATGATTAAATAACAAAAGGTTATCAACAAATCCATTATCTTTGATTTATAGCATTTATGGTGAACTTTAATGCCTTTGTGACTCTAAAGCCCCCATACTAATATGTGGAAGCAATCTATGTCTATAAAAAAGAGATAAGGGGACCCTAAGTCTTCTTATCTTATGTCTTTCCTTGTTGTAAAATGGGTTAAAGGAGTGACATGATAGATATGAGAGTATTACAAGGCACAAACACAATTCATGAATAGTTTTACAAACTTAAATGAAAATCTATACCCATGTAATAATTTTATTGAAGAACCACTGAATATACTCTTATGTGTTCCTTACATCTAATTTGAACATGCATCTAGGAGAAATATTACTCTTCTTATAACATCTTACTAACTCATGAGCAAGTAAAATATTGTCTGCAATGGATCTTCCTTTTATAAATGTCACTTGAAAATTGTCAATAAGAGAGTTGAGTACTTGTTGTAGGCTATTGGTACGCACTTTAGTGATAACATATAAAGTACATTACAACAAGTTATGGGCCATAATTAATCTAAATTGGTTTCACCTTCAATATTGGGTATCAAATTTTGGGTTGCTATATTTAAATTAGTGAAAAGTGAGCATAAGTAGAAAAATTGTTAAACAATTAGCCATACGTGGTTTCCAACAATACTCCAACATATTTCTTTTATAGGAAAAGGTATTAAATCCATAGAAACCTGTCACTTTATCATCTCCTATACTAAAAAAACCTTGTTTCACCTCATTTTTGCTTATTGGAACAAGGAATAATTTACATGTTTCTATTAATAGTCCATGAACCCAAACAAATGCCTAATTATAAACTCTTACTTTACTCAAATTATATGTTCTCATTAATCTCTTATATTTGTTCTCAAAAATGCCTAAGAAAGTTTTAGGATGAATCTAAAAAGTGTCATGTTGATCTTGTATACAAGTCACTTGATTCCACATATATATTCCCTTCAAATTGGCATAAAAAATATTTAGTATTTTTGTTGCCCAAGCTCATCCATTGTATTCATGATTCTTTTATTATTTAAAAAAAACTATCATCATAACATGATAAGTAATGGAGCTTTTTCAATGTTAAGGATTCCTCTTATATTCATACTTCATTTAATGGATCCATAACAAGCTATTATTATATGACTACATGCATCAAGAATAGTATAAATCAATAAAACATAATTTTTGAAAACACACCCAAAACTCCTTAATATCGATAAGGTTAGGAGGGGGCACATTCAACTTTCTCCTTGTGGTCCCAGATAACATTGAAGTCTCCTATATCCATAGAGCCCTCCAATCATGGCTAATGTTATGAACATCAACTATAATGGTTCGAAAACATTGATTACTAGGGTTCTGCATGAAAATTTTGAAAGGTTGCATGGGATGTATAAAGTCTACATGGGACTGAAATTTGTGTATGAAAAGTGGATTAGGGATGTAAGGAAGGTTATGTAAATATTTTTTGTGTATTGCAAAACTTTGGATGAAAAATAGTGTGTGGAGCGATATAAGGGTACGTAGGTGATCGAGCTAGGGTTTGTGTGGACAATTAGGGTTTGTTGTGGCTGCTTAGAGTTTTTTTGGTACTATGTGTATTTGGTGATTAATTTGTAATTATGAGGGTGGAATTTATGATTTGTGATGTGTGAAGTGTAAAGGGAGTGATTCATGCATGTCTAGTAATGCGTGTATGGTTAGAGTGTTGGGGTTGGGTGTTAGATAAACGGTGACTTAGGGTTAGGAATGGTGGAAGGTGGTTTAGGGTTGATGGAAATATAGAAGGGTGGTGAAATGGGTTTTGATGGACAAATGGAGTCACAGTTTGGAGTAGGGTTTTTGGTGGAAAAGATAGAGGTGGCTAAGCCACACAAAAATGAAGATTAAAGTTTTTCGAAACAAATCGTTCACACAGATTTGACTTGTTACGAGATGAATCCACATAGAATTCGAGTTTAAGTAAGCTTAAGGTTTTTCTTCTCACTCAAATTGTGTTCTTCCTCTTGGTTTCTATGGCTTTAAATAGCCAAAAGTTGTCGAGCCTCCCTTCAAAGATTACAATAATCTTTCCTAGAAACATTGAATTCCCTAAGACTTGCTAGAAGATATTAAATGATCTAGCTACTAACAATCTTATTTGACTTGAAGTAAAAATAATAATATATGACTTAAGACTAGCTAGAAGATATTAAATGATCTAGCTACTAACTACCTTATTTGAGTCAAAATAAAAAAAAATAATAAATGACTTAAGACTAGCTAGAAGATATTAAATGATCTAGCTACAAACAACCTTATCTGACTCAAAATGAAAATAATAATAAATGTTACGCTAACTAAAGAATGTTGCATGTATCCTATTCATGCACCTCCATGTTCATGTATATGCGTGGAGTAGCGTAACCATCTTAGTCGGTGTCGTGTCATGCGACTCTGCTCCCAGGTTCATTCTCCCCAGGTTGGTTTGAATTTTTCCTCAAATTCACAACTTTGATGAAGAATAACAAACACCAAAGGACATATTCTTCAAAGTGATACTTTTCCTTGTATTCTTTTAATATCTCCTTCACACTAAAGTTATCTTTGAAACTCCTCCAATTCCTCTTAATCCTTGACATTGGATCTTCATATGTGCACATCCTTTAACATAAATTGAATGCATGGGGTGCATTATGGTTCATTTGCTTCTTCACATCACATATGTCTTCGTGCACATTATACACCTTTTAATTCACCTTATTTTTGTCTTCAATTTCCTTTGAATGATAAAAGGGTTCCATAACAACATTTTCTCCATAAAAACATAAGGAAACCATGGGATAATAATGCACATCATTCTCCACATAATCAACGTGACGCATGTAAAAACTTTGTTGCCCTTCTTCCGCTTCAATGGTAGTAATAGCATGATTGTCTTCATCATTACATACTCGATTTTATTCCTCATTCACGCTTTCCTTTTCTTCCCTTTTAATATCCTCAATTTCTCTTAAGGTTATAACTCTTTTATTAGGACACTCTTTAGCATAATGACCATAACCTCTACATTTTAAACATTGTCTACTTTTACTTTCAATCTCCTTAACTTTATACTTCTCCCTACATGGCTTAAGATCTTTTTCTTCTATGATAATGCTCGAATTTGATGGCATAAAATTTGAACATGATGTTGCTTTATTCGACATTGAATAGGAAGATTTGGAGAATACCTTAGGCCTTTTGAGTTGCCTTTCAAATTTTATAGCAAGCTTGATCATATCTTCAAGTGTATCATATAGAGAAACTTCAACTTTATCTCTAATGTTAAAATTCAATCCTCCAAGATATCTTACACAAGTTCATTCTTTCCTCTCTTGTAAATCACATATCAAAGATAACTTTTCAAAGTTCCTTGTATATTTTTCCACACTTGAATTCCCTTGCTTAAATGTCATCATTTTGATGAAGTTATCTTGCTCAAATTCTCTTAGAATGAATTTTCTCTTCATGTGCTTTCTTGATTTCTCCCATGACTTGATCTTTGGCTTGTCATCTATTTCCCTTGATCTCTTGAGAATATCAAGCCAAATTGTTTCAAATTTTTGAAGTTTAAGAGTATTTAACTTACATCTCATATGATCATCATATTCTTTAAATTCAATGATGGATTCCATAGTGTGCATCCAATCTATGAATGTCTACGCATCTAACTTTCCATGAAATTTGGGAAAATCAACCTTCAAATCCTTATCTTCACCGTGCTCTTGCCTACTTCTTGTTCGACTATGCGTGCTTGAAGATGGACTTGAGTCTTCTTCAACATATTCAAGTTTTTTATTTAAATGACCTCCTCTTGATTCAATGGCTCGCCTCACCATACCCTCAACTCTATCATTTTGTTCTTCCATCCTATTTTCCATTTTTTACTTCAATATTTTCAAATTGAATGTTGATGGTATCAAGGATGGACCTTATAAATTCTGAATTTTCCATTGTTGCACATGCTAGGGTTTAACTCAGGGTGATCGAATGAAGTTTTATAAATAGAGAGAAAAATAACTAATGAAAAGGAGTATTATATGCTAGGGTCGAGTATATCACTCAAGGAGAAATGTTTTTATGTGTGTGTATTCTCACAAAACTTAAAGAATGGAAAGTATCAATGTCTATCTGTGGCATATGGAAGAAGAAAAATAAGAGAAATGGTAATCATCATCTTTAATTGAATCTTGATGATGTTTTATCAAAATCTTGATGAAGTTCTTGGTTGAAGATGTACTATAAATGATGAATATCTTCAAACAAAGGATGAAGATGTGCTAAGGACTTATGAATGTAGGATCTTGAATGAAATCTTGATAGTTGAAGTGATTCTTGATGAGTGGAATTCTAAGCCTAAAAAAGTGAATTACCTTAAGGAGGGATGAATCATGAGGCTTTGATACCAAATTGATGTGTGTACGGTTAGAGTCTCAAGCTTGGGTGTAAGATAAATGGTGATTTAGGGTTAGGAAAGGTGGAAGGCAGTTTAGGGTTGATGGAAAGATAGAAGCGCGGTGAAAAGGGTTGGGATGGACGAATGGAGTGAAGGTTTGAAGTAGGGTTTTCGGTTGAAATGATATAGGTGGCGAAGTAAAAGAAAATAGAAGGATAGATTAATCTATAAGCCACACAGAAATAAAGATTAAAGTTTTTCGAAACAAATCATTCACAAAGATTTGACTTGTTATGAGATGAATCCACATAGAATTCGAGTTTAGGCAAACTTAAGGTTTTTCTTCTCATTCAAATTGTATTCTTTCTCTCGGTGTCTATGGCTTTAAATAGCCAAAAGTTGTTGAGCCTCCCTTCAAAGATTACAATAATCTTACCACTAATCTTTCCTCGAAACATTGAATTCCCTAAGACTAGCTAGAAGATGTTAAAGATTTAGCTACTAACAACCTTATTTGACTTGAAATAAAAATAATATTAAATGACTTAAGACTAGCTAGAAGATATTAAATGATCTAGCTACTAACAACCTTATTTGACTCGAAATAAAAATGATAATAAATGACTTAAGACTAGCTAGAAGATATTATATTGTCTAGCTACTAACTACCTTATTTGACTTGAAATAAAAATAATAATAAATGACTTAAGCGTAGCTAGAAGATATTAAATGATCTAGCTAGTAACAACCTTATTTGACTTGAAATTAAAAAAATGACTTAATAATAAACGTTATGCTAACTAAAGAATGTTTCATGCAGCCTATGCATGCAACTCCATGTTCATGTATTTGCGTGGAGTAGCGTAACCATCTTAGTCGGTGTGAATCAACTTCTAATCAAATATTAATTAAGTAATTGAATCAGATTTTATATAGACCTTTATACTTTTACCTTAAGGGTCAAATGCATTTATGTTATCATGTTGGACGTATGCTCCATTATTATTCTACATTCTGATTATTTACCTTGCTCAGTGCATCGCGTATTGATCACCCTTTTCATGGATGCTGCTCATTCCCACGAGTAGTATGCCTTTCTGACTTTGTGCAGGTGGGCGAGACATCCGGCAAGGCTAAGTGCTGAGCTTGTTTTGGCTCAAAGTTTGAGAGTGTCGTGGCCGTATATCCTCTTCTTGCTAATTTATCTGCTCCAACTATTTCATTTGTATCGAATTTACCAGTCTACTATTCATTACTTGTATTAAGAATTTTCAATGAACCTTTTATCTTATGAAAGTGTTATTTCTTCCTTTTCTAGAATTTTGACCATATACTCTGATTCATGATTCTTTTATGCATACTCTGATTTTAATGTATGATTCTTTCTACTTCATTTATGAACTCTTGGGTTGAATTTAATGTTAATCTTTTCTTTAGCCATAGCACTTGGTACTGAAACGGTCGAAGAGAACCGGTATGGTACTAAGTGTGGCGGTAACATCCCTAGTATTCATAGGTTTTAAGTGTTTCTATTTTAATTACTTCCGTTTAAAAAAAATTAGTGAATTTTGGGTTGTTACAATTTGGTATTAGAGCAGTTGATCCTTTCGATCACGCTCTTCCGATTTTAAACTTTTTAAGTTGATACCTCAAGTTGGTATCAAAGCTAGTTTCGACCATACTCTTTCATTTTTAATCTTTCTAAGCTGATACTATAATTTGGTATCAGAGTGGTCGGTCCTTTTGGCCACGCTTGTTTTCGAAAATAAATTTGGTTTACGAAGTTTTCCTTGATTTTCAATTATTTTTTAATCCAAAAGGATTTTTCATTTTTAGGAGTTTTAATTCCAGCCACAATGAGAATCGAAAAGTAGATTTCATATTAAGTTTATTCTTAAGGTGCTAGTTTTTTAATAAGTATTGTTGTTACTATGGTGTCCCTTTTTCTCTTAGAATCTTTCAACCCTAACCCTAGTAGCTGTAGGAGACTTCTACGGTGAAGTCTATTTTTAAGGTGGTAGTAATAAAATGCCCTAAAAATTTTTAATTTTAAAAATTATATTTAAATGAGGCTTTATTATAAAAATTAATTAAATAAATTATTTTTACTAAAATAAAAAGGAAATTAATTAAGGCAAATAAAGAAGAAATTTATAAGTATTTTACTTTCAAGAAATTTGGGTATTTTAGCTAATTAAGGAATTTTTTTGAAAATTAATTAAATAAATTATTTTATTTAAAATAAGAAAGAGAAAATAGTTCCAAATTGATATTAATTTTATAAATAATTTAATTGGAGAAAATTAGGGACTTTTACTAATTAAAATGGAATTTATGAAAAATATTTCAAAAATCCAAATTTAGCCTAAAAAGGGATTTCAATATTATTTTATTTAAATATTATTATTTTTAAATATTCTAAATATTTTAATTCATTTAATTAACCTAACTCATTATTTTTTCTTCCCTTTTCCATTTTCTTTTTTTTTCTTTCTTTTCCTTTCTTCTTCTTTTCTTTTTCTTTTTCTCCTTCCCCAACCTAGGCCAATCCAGAGGACCACATCCACCCTTCCTCCTTCCTTTCTATAGGTGCGGCCCAACCCACGCAGTCGTTTCCCTTCCCTTCCTCTTTTGAGCGGCGCTTCCTTTATTTTTCAATCGAAGCGCATTGTATTACTTAAGAACTTTAGCTTGGCCCCAAGACCAGTTCCTTTCCCCATTTTCCTTTCCTTCTTTTTCTTCTGGACTGTCGGTCCAGCCCTTTCTTCCTTCTTTCTTCTTCCTCTTTCCCCCATCATCGACAGCCTGCCATTTCTGTCAACCTACACCGCTACTCTTATGACCTAGTTTTTTACTGCCGTTTCGCTCCTCTCTCTCTCCCTCTGACCATCAACCTTTTTACCCAACTGAATCTCCTCTACTCTAGCGCAATTCCCTTCTTTTGCTGGACAACCAATCCCCGCCCGAACCTTATTCCCACTAGCCAACCTCCCCGTCGATAACCTTAACCCTACCTTCCCTATTTCCTACCCGACCCACTAAACCCTACCCTCTCTTCTAAATTCTATAAATGCCCCCTTACATTACCATGTATCGAGCCTTTGTTTCTTATACAGAAATGCCCGACCTTGCCACCCCTGCAAGTTCAGACACTTCTACAGCCACCGTCGACCAACTTGGCCACCCTTTCAAGCCACCAGAGTACTCCTTGCACAACCCTCTACCTACCTAGCTCATCCGTCCCCCTCAATTTTTCCTACACAAGCCACCCTGACTGTGCTAATTAGCCTTCCCGATCAGCCCTATTTTCTGCCTCCGCCACCATTTGTGCCACCATTTTCCACCTCTTTTTCCACTGCCACCGCTTCTTTCACCTCTCATTCTCTTCTGCAGACCCTCCTCTACCTCCCTTTACCTCTCTTTTCCTCTTTCTCCCCCTCCTCCTCTCCTTTTCTCCTTCTTCCCCATTCGGCCACCACCACCGCCGATGTGCACCGCCACCTTTGGTTGCGCCACCACCCCATTCTGTCCCTCCACTTCTATACAACCATAAGCACCCCATCTCCCACCTCCATTCTACCTCTCCTTTTCCCAGCATTTAACATTTCCCCTTTTCTTCCCTCTTTTCGGCCGCCCCTGCTTGTACCATACTCCATTGCTGGTGCCGCCTATCACCACCAACCTAAGGTTGAACCCTAAACCCTCTCAACCGATTTCCCTATTTTTACAAGCCTTATTTTATATTAATTCATTTATTTGAATATAATTACTATTATGATTATTATTATTATTTCTATTTTTATTATGTATTATTATTATTAGTATTAATGTTTTTATTATTATTTCTATTTTAGGTAAGGAGTTACTAAGGCCTATTGTGTGTTGATATGCATCCTTTATTTATTATTGTAATTATTTCATATGTGGCATAACATAGAGATGAAGTATGTTTTTGTGTGTTTACATGATATATGTACTATGTGTATGTGATGAAGTATTGTGGTATGTGACGATTTGTTTGTGACCCTTTAGAATTACGTGTGAGGATGTATAAAAGTGGTATTATGTGAGAAAAAGGTTGTAAATGGAAAACGGGAAGTAAGTTGACTAAAGGGGAAATGAGTTGACCTAAATATTTTAATAATTTATGAATGGAGGAATAAAATGGGGAATTTAGGGTTTTGTGTTGAAGAATCGAATTTATTATTTCATATGGAAGAATATAATTTATGGTTTTATAAGGTAGAATCTAATTTATGGTTTTATATAGGAGAATCTAATTTATGATGTTATATGGGAGAATCTAATTTATGGTTTTGTATGGGAGGATCTAATGTAGGATTCTATATGGGTGAATCTTTGTTTCATATCTTTTGAATATAGGGTTTGGTAAGTATGAATCTTTGGTTTGGTATGGATTGAATTTAGGGTTTAGTATGGATTAATCTTTGTGTTTTATATGGTTTGAATCTAAGGTTTGGTATGGATGAATATTTGGTTTTGCATGGATTGAATTTACGGTTTGGTATGGATGAATCTTTGGTTTTATATGGATTGAATTTAGGGTTTGGTGTGGATGACTCTTTGGTTTGTATGGATTGAATTTTGTGTTTGGTATGGATGAATCTTTGGTTTTATGTGGATTGAATTTTGGGTTTGGTAAGGATGAATATTTTGTTTTATATGGTTTAAATGTAGGGTTTGGTATGGATGAATCTTTGTTTTTGTGAGGATTAAATTTACGGTTTTGTATAACAGAATCTTAAGTTTTGCATAAAAGAATTTAGGGTTTCGTATGGATGAACTTAGTGCTCTGCATGAAAATTCGAAAGGTTGCATAGGATGTATAAATCTGAAAAGAAGTGAAATTTACGTATAAAACGTTGATTTGGGACGTAAGGAAGGTAATGTAAGTATTACTTGGGTGTTTTAACACTTTGGATGAAAAATAGTACGTGGAGCGATATAAGGGTACGCAGAAGATCGAGCTAGGTGTTGCGGGGTTAATTAGAGTTTGTTTTGGTTGCTTAGCATTTTTGTGGTATCATGTGTATTTGGTGATTAGCCGGGCCATCCAACCATTCTCCCTGTCCCTCGCCCGACCCCTTCTCCTTCCCTCTTCTTTTTCTACCTTCTGCCCTGATCTGCTCTTATTGTCCATGCTCCAACCATGCCCTACCACTGCCACGCCAACCAATTTTCCATGCTACCACCTACAACTCTTTCTCTCTCTCCTGTCCCTTTCTTCCCTTTTTGGACCCACACCATTCCTGCACCACAGCCCTCATGTCCCTTTTCCTTTCCCTCTTCTCCCCCTTCCCTCTCCTTACCACCCTACTGGAGCCCCAACTAGCCACCTACTCCCTCTATCTCTCCCTCTCTTTTTTTCTTACCCTCACCAGCCCTTCCTACCTCATATTTTTTAGCCTTCTTCTCCTTCCCCAACCTCCTTCTCTTATTTTCTTCTCCCCCCATTTCCACCCTTGTTTTTGCAACACCGCCTTCTCAGCCGCTTCCTTCACCAAACCAACCATCGGCAACACTTCCTACTACCACCCTAAACTACCACTCCACCCCTTGAGTCCCCCTACAGCCCCTTCTTCCTCCCCTCCTCTTTTTCTCTTCTTTTCCCTCCTCTCTCAGCAGCTACCCTACACCACCTCCTTTCGTTGCCATCCCATCACCTATTCTACCACCCAAGCCTCCAAGCCACTCCCTGCAACCTCCTCTACCACCGCTACACCCCCTTTGGCCTAAAAAAACCCCCTCACCCCTTCATTTTCCTTCTCCCTTTTCCTTCATTCTCAGCCACACCCACCCTGATAGTCCCCTTAGCTGCCTCGCCCTCGCCGCCTCTAATGCCATTGGCCGCCAATAACTTGTCGCCGACCACCACCTACACCCCCTCTTCACTCTTGCACCCTTTTTTTGCCACTAATCCTCCCCCACCTACCCTCTTTTCTAGCTCCAAAGCCTCAACCCGAAAATGACCACCCCTCCCTTCTACCTTCCTACCTTCGACCCTTTTTCCCCCATATAGCCTGCACGTGGCTCATGCTACTCATGCAGCATGAGTTCCACATTGTTTTGGGAATTGATTTGTTTAATCATTGAGGTATATTAATAGTTAAGTAAAGTGTGTTATTAATTAAGTGTTTATAAAGCTTTATCCTTTTAATTTCCTACTTCTAATATAATAATTATTGACATTATTTTTAGGTGTTGATTTTTTTTTAAACCTTGAATCTTTAACAGAGATATCGGTAAGATTTGAATTTTGTGGGATTAAGGTAATCGTTAAACCCCACTTAAATGCATGAATAAACGTATCTTGGCACATTAGGGTTTTTAATATGTAATATTTGATATATTTGCTTGTACTGATTAATAAAAAGGGAAGTATGGTATTTTATGTGTATGTGTGGAAATATTGTCTAAGGAAAGAGTTTGGCTACTAATGAAAGAGTTAAGTACTTATCCATATGATATTATATTATTGTGACCATTTATGCTTGAATAATATTACTGTGAGCCCTAGGGGCATTTTAGTAATATGTCTTGTGCAAGAATGTGGCCTAATATGTATGGATGTCAATAAGTATTATATTAAAATTTAATAGTTGGTGGAGTTGGATAATGTGAATGGAGTATTAATATTACTATTTCATGTAGTGATGATAACTTATAAAAGTGGTAAAATAAAAGGGCAAGATGGTAAATTTGTAAGGAAAGGGCATTCTGGTAATTTTAGAGAAGAAGGGAAAAATGGTAAATTTTAAGTAAAGGGGTATTATGGTAATTTTAAAAGTAAAGTGGAGAGTGGCAATTTTATTAATAAGGGGGAGATTGGTAATTTTATAAGTAAAAGGGTATTATGGTAAATTTTGGGAGTAAAGGGTAAAGTGGTGATTTTGGAAGTAAAGAGCAAAATGGTAATTTTATAAGTAAAGGGAAAATGGTAATTTTATAGATAAAAGGGCATTATAGTAATATTGAAAGTAAAGGGTACAATGGTAATTTTATGAATAAAATGACATTATGGTAACTTTAGAAGTAAGAGTAAAATGGTAACTTTATAAATAAAAGGACTTTATGGTAAATTTGGAAGTAAGGGGTTGAAGGATAATTTTGTAATTAAAAGGATATTATGGTAATTTGGAATTAAATTATGAATATAGAGAAGGGCAATTTGGTAAAATAACCAACCTTACTGCTGGTAACCCTAACCCTACCTTCCTTATTTCCTAGCCGACCCACAGAACCTTATCCTCTCTTCTAAAGTCTATAAATACCCCTTACACTGCCATGTATCGAGCTTTTGTTTCTTACCTAGAAATGCCAAATATTGCCACTACCGCCTGTTCGGAATCTTCTACTGCCGTCGTGGCCATCTTTGCCACCCGTTCTGGCTACCCGAGTACTCCTTGCACCACCCTCTAGCTAACTAAATCATCCATCCCCCTTGATTTTTCCTACATAAGCTACCCCGGCTGTGCGAATTAGCCTTCCCAATCAACCCTATTTTCTGCCTTCGCCACCCTTTTCGCCACCATTAGCCACATCTCCTACTGCTACCGCCGCTTCTTTCACCTCCCATTTTCTCCTGTGCACCCTCCTCTACCTTCCTCTACCTCTCTTTTCCTCTTTGTCCCTCTCCTCCTCTCTTTCTATCCTTCTTCCCTATTCAACCACCACCGCCACCGCCGTGTGCCATCACCTTTGGCTGCACCACCACCCCCATTCTGTCCCTTTCCTTCTATACAACCATAAGCATCCCATCTCCCACCTCTCCTTTTCCTAGCATTTAACTTTTCTCCTTTTCTTTCCTTTTTCCCGCAGCTGATGCCAACACCGTACACGACCACCAGTGCCGCCTTTCACCACGAGCCTAAGGTTGAACCCTAGACCCTCTCAAACCTTTTCCCTATTTTTACAAGCCTTATTTTATTTTATTTCATTTATTTGAATATTATTATTATTACTATTTCTATTTTTAATATGTATTATTATTATTATTAGTATTAATGTTTTTATCATTATTTCTATTGATGGTCAAAGCCCTATTGAATTTTTATTTCAATTTTATTATTATTATTATTATTATTATTCTTATTATTCTTATTATTCCCATTATTACAATTATTAATATTAATATGTTATTATTATTATTATTTCTATTTCAAAATTATTATTATTATTCCAATATTATTATTACAACTATTTTACCATTAGTGTTGCTATTATTAGTATTATTGTTATTATCATTATGATTATTATTATTATTTATATTATCATTGATATTATTTTTAGTATCATTACTATTATTATTTTAGTATCATTTTTTATTATTATTAGGGCAAAGTCTTCAACCCTATATTATCAACTTTTAAAATAATTTTATTATTTCTTATATCTATAGCAAAGTTAAAAAATTGTTAATGTTATTTTTATTAACATGTTATTATTTTATCAAAACTAGAAGGAGGCATAGGAGCGTGCTCCATGATTGGTGTTGTTTTAGTAAGGGTTTCTAAGGCCTATTGTGTGTTGATGTGCATTATATGCTTTCTATGATACGCATCCTTTGTTTATTAATGTAATTATTTCATATGTGGTATAACATGGAGGTAAAGTATGTTTTTTTGTGTTTACATAGTATGTGTACAATGTGTATATGATGAAGTATTGTGGTATGTGATGATTTGTTTGTGACCCTTTAGACATGCATGTGAGGATGTAGAAAAGTGGTATTGTGTAGGAAAAAGGTTGTAAATGGAAAATAGGAAGTAAGTTGACTAAAGGCGAAATGAGTTGACCTAACTATTTGAATGATATATGAGTGAAGGAATCAAATAGGGAATTTAGGGTTTCTTATGGAAGAATCTGATTTATGGTTTCGCATGGAAGAATATAATTTATGGATTTATATGGGAGAATCTAATTTATGTGTTAAATAGGGGAATCTAATTTATTGTTTTGTGTGGAAGAACCTAATTTATGGTTTGTATGGGAGAATCTAATTCATGGTTTGGTATGGGAGAATCTAATTTATGATGTTGTATGGGTTAACCTAATTTATGATGTTATATGAGAGAATCTAATTTATGGTTTATATGGGAGATTCTAATTTATAGTGTTATATAGGAGAATCTAATTTATGATATTATATGGGAGAATCTAATTTATGGTTTTGTATGGGAGGATCTAATGTAGGGTTTTTATAGGTGAATCTTTGGTTTTATATTGTTTGAATTTAGGGTTTGGTAAGGATTAATCTTTTGTTTGTATGGATAGAATTTACGGTTTAGTATTTATCAATATTTGGGTTTCATATGGTTTGAATCTAGGGTTTGGTATGGATGAATCCTTTGTTTTGTATGGATTGAATTTAGGGTTTGGTATGTTTAAATCTTTGGTTTTGTATGGATTGAATTTAGGGTTTGGTATGGATGAATCTTTGGTTTAGTATAGATTGAATTTAGGGATTAGTATGGATGAATCTTTAGTTTTATATGGTTGGAATATAGGGTTTGGTATGCATGAATCTTTAGTTTTGTGCGGTTTGAATTTTGGGTTTTTTATGATGGAATCTAGGATTTTACATGAATGAATTTAGAGTTTCGTATGGATGGACTTAGGGTTTTGCATGAGAATTTTGAAAGGTTGTATGGGATTTATAAAGTCTGCATGAGAGTGAAATTTACGTATCAAAAGTTCATTTGGGATATAAGGAAGGTTATGTAAGTATTGTTTGTGTGTTTGAACAATTTGGATGAAAAATAGTACGTGGACCAATATAAGGGTACACAGGTGATCAAGCTAGGGTTTGTGTGGATAGTTAAGGTTTGTTGTGGCTTCTTAGAGTTTTTGTGCTATTGTGTGTATTTTGTGATTAAATTGTAATTATAAGGGTAGAATTTATGATTTGTGATGTGTGAAGTGTAAAGGGAGTGATTCATGCATGTATAGGGTTAAAATTTTCCGAATAAGATAGTTAAGACATTAATCACTTAAAGGGAAAGATTATTGAGCCGAACACAGACCAGTCCACCGACGAATAATAGTGGTTAGGGCATGATATCCTACTTGTTTTCAGTCCACCGGCTATAATAGTGGTTAGGCTTTGTACCTGTGCATTTCCGATCCATTGGCTATAATAGTGGGGGATTCCATGCTCAACAAAATTGAACATATTATGCCAAGATATGGGAAAGACAATAATTACATACAGTGGAACACCAAGCGAGCAAAGGCCAAACCTGTCCACCGGTAAATAATAGTGGCCATGTACTAAGGTATCCTGGAGACCGGTCTAACGACGAATAATAGTGGTTAGGGCATGATGTTCTATGTGTTTCCGGTCCACCGGCTATAATAGTGGGGTTCTTGTACTCACTTGGATTTAATAAAAAGCATGGTGTGAATCGACTTCTGATCAGAGATTAATTAAGTAATTGAATCAGATTGTATACGGACCTCTATACTTTTACCTGAAAGGTCATATGCATTTATGTTATCATGTTGGTCTTATGCTCTATTATTATTCTACATTCTTTATGTGTTGTTATGTGTTGGCCTTATTGCTTAGTTACCTTACTCAGTACATAGCGTACTAATCACACTTTGCATGGGTGCTACTCATTTCCACGAGAAGTATGCCCTTCTAACTTAGTGTAGGTGGGTGAGACATCTAGCAGAGCTGATTGTTGAGCTTATTTTGCTCAAATTTCGAGAGTGTTGTGGTCGTATTTCATCTTCTTACCAATTTATTTGCTCCTATTGTTTCATTTGTATTGAATTTACCACTTTACTATGCATTACTTGTATTGAGTATTTTAAATGAACCTTTTATCTTATGAAAGTGTTATTTCTTCCTTTTCTGGAATTTTAACCATATACTCTAATTCATGATTTTGTTACACATACTCTGATTTTTAATGTATGATTCTTTCTAGTTCTTTTATGAACTCTTAGGTTGAATTTAATGTTAATCTTTTCTTCAGCCTTAGCACTTGGAACTAAAACAGTCGGACAGAATTGGTCTGGTACTAAGTATAGCGATAACATCCCCATAATTCATAGGTTTTAAGTATTTCTATTTTAATTACTTCTGTTTCAATAAAAAGTCAGTGAATTTTGGGTTGTTATAGTTTGGTATCAGAGCGGTTGATCCTTTCAATCACGCTCTTCTAATTTTAAACTTTTTAAGTTGGTACCTCAAGTTGGTATCGAAGCTAGTTTCGACCACACTCTTTCATTTTTAATCTTTTTAAGCGGATACCATAAATTGGTATCGGAGTGCTTGGTCCTTTTGGCCACGCTTGTTTTCAAAAATAAATTTGGTTTACGAAATTTTTATTGGATTTTGAAGTATGTTTCGAGCATCCTTCCATTTTTAATCATTTTAAGCTGATACTATTAGTAGTATCATTTTAAAAATGAATTTGAATTACGAAGTTTTCCTCAATTTCCAATCGTTTTTTAATCCAAAAGGATTTTTCATTTTTAAGAGTTTTGATTCTAGCCACGCTGAGAATGGAAGGGTAGATTTCTTATTAAGTTTATTCTTAAGGGGTTAGTTTTTTTTATAAGTATTGTCGTTACTATGGTGTCCCTTTTTTGCTTTGATTCTTTCGACCCTAACCCTAGTAGCTGTTGGAGACTTTTGGGGCGAAGTCTGTTTTTAAGGACGGGGTAATGAAATGCCCCAAAATTTTTTAATTTTAAAAGTTATATTTAAATGAGGCCTTATTATAAAAATTAGTTAAATAAATTATTTTTATTAAAATAAAAAGGAAATGATTAAGGTAAATCAAGAAGAAATTTATAAGTATTTTAATTTCTAGAAATTTGGGTATTTTATCTAATTAAGGATTTTATTTTAGAAATTAATTCAATAAATTATGTTATTTCAAATAAGAAAGAGAAAATAGTTCCCAATCAATATTAATATTATAAATAATTTAATTGGAGAAAATTAGGGTATTTTGCTAATTAAAATAGAATTTATGAAAATTCTTTCAAAAATCCTAATTTAACCTAAAAAGGGATTTAAATATCTTTTATTTAAATATTATTATTTTAAAATATCTCAAATATTTGAATTAATTTAATCAACCCAACCCATTATTTTTTCTTCCCCTTGCCTTTTTCTTTTTCTTTCTTCCTTTTTCTTTCTTTTTCTTTCTTCTCCTTTTCTTTTTCTTTTTCTTTTTCTTTTTCTCCTTCCCCGACCTGGGCCAGCCCAGTGGCCCAAGTCATCCCTCCCTCCTTCCTCTCCTTAGGCGCTGCCCAGCCGGTGTGGGCGTTCCCCTTCACTTCCTCTCTTGCATGACACTTCCTTTATTTTTCCACGGAAGCGTGTTGTTTTATTTAAAAACTTTAGCCTAGCCCCCGGGCCAATTCTTTTCCCCTTTTTCCATTCTTTCTTTTTCTTCTGGATAGTTGGTCCAGCCCTTTCTTCCTTCTTTCTTCTTCCTCTTTCCCCCATTGTTTATAGCCTGCCATTTCCGTCAACTTGCACCGCCGCTCCTATGCCTTGGTTTTTTTGCCATCGTTGACCGGTCGTTTCACTCCTCTCTCTCCCCTACTGACTGTCAACCTTTTCGCCCAACTGAATCTCCTATGCTCTCACACAATTCCCTTCTTTTTCTGCGCAACCAATCCCTGCCCAAAACTTATTCCTGCTTATAACCCTAACCCCACCTTCCCTATTTCCTTGTCGACACACAGAACCTTACCCTCTCTTCTAAAGTTTATAAACACTCCCTTACATTACCATGTATCGAGCTATTGTTTCTTACCCAAAAATAACCGACCTTGCCATTGCTTCCTGTTCAGATGCTTCTACAGCCCCCGTCGGCTAACTTCGCCACCCATTCTGGCCACTCGAGGACTCCTTGCACAACCCTCTAGCTAACCAACTCATCCATCCCCCTCGATTTTTCCTACACAAGCCACCCCAGCTGTGCGAATTAGCCTTCCCGATCAACCCTATTTTCTACCTCTACCACCCTTTGCGCCACCATTTGCCACCTCTTCTGCCACTACAACTACTTCTTTCACCTCCCATTCTCTTTTTCAGACCCTCCTCTACCTTCCGCTACCTCTCTTTTCCTCTTTCTCCCTCTCCCCCTCTCCCCCTCTCCTTCTCTCCTTCTTCCCCATTCGGCCACCACCACCACCACCTTTGGCTACACCACCACCCCCATTCTATCCCTCTCCTTCTATACAACCATAAGCACCCATCTCCCACCTCCATTCTACCTCTCCTCTTCCTAGCATTTAACTTTTCCTTTTTTCTTCCCTCTTTTCGGCCACCACCGCCAGCGTCGTACACCACCATCGATGCCGCCTATCACCACCAACCTAAGATTGAACCCTAAACCCTCTCAACCCTTTTCCCTATTTTTTCAAATGTTATTTTATTTTATTTCATTGATTTGAATATAATTACTACTATTATTATTATTTCTATTTTTAATATGTATTATTATTATTATTATTAGTGTTAATGTTTTTATTATTATTTCTATTGAGGGTCGAAGCCCTATTATATTTTTATTTTGAATTTTATTATTTTTATTTTTATTATTTCCATTATTACTATTATTGATATTAATATGTTATTTTTATTACTATTATTATTATTATTATTATTATTATTATTATCATTGATATTATTTTTGGAATCTTTACTATTATTATTTTAGTATCATTTTTATTATTATCAAGGCAAGGTCTTTAACCCTATATTATCAACTTTTTAATGATTCTATTATTTCTTATATCATTAGCAAAGTTAGAAAATTTTTAATGTTATTTTTATTAATATCTTATTATTTTATCAAAATCCTAAGGAGGCGTAGAAGCGTGCTCCAAGACTAGTGTTGTTTTAGTTAAGGGTTACTAAGGACTATTGTGTTTTATGTAAGTGTATGGGTGAATCTTTGTTTTATATGGTTTGAATTTAGGGTTTGGTAAGGATGAATCTTTGGTTTGGTATGGAATAAATTTAAGGTTTAGAATGAATGAATCTTTGGGTTTTATATAGTTTGAATCTTTGGTATTGTATGGATTGAATTTAGAGTTTGGTATGGATGAATCTTTGGTTTTATATGGATTGAATCTAGGGTTTGGTATGGATGAATCTTTGGTTTTGTATGGATTGAATTTAGGGTGTAGTGTGGATGACTCTTTGGTTTGTATGGATTGAATTTAGGGTTTAGAATAGATGAATCTTTTGTTTTGTGTGGATTGAATTTAGGGTTGTGTATGGATGAATCTTTGGTTTTATTTGGTTTAATGTGGGGTTTGGTATGGATCAATGTTTGGTTTTGTGTGAATTGAATTTAGGGTTTTTGTATGACGGAATCTTAGGTTATGCATATAAGAATTTAGGGTTTCGTCTGGATGAACTTAGGGTTCTGCATGAAAAATTGGAAAGGTTGCATGGGATGTATAAAGTCTGTATAGGAGTGAAGTTTACATATGAAAAGTTGATTTGGGATGTAAGGAAGGTAATGCAAATATTGTTTTGGTGTTTTAACACTTTGGATGAAAAATAGTATGTGGAGTGATATAAGGGTACGTACTAGATCGAGCTAGGGTTTGTGTGGACAATTAGGGTTTGTTGTGTGTACTTAGAGTTTTTGTGGTATCATGTGTATTTGGTGATTAGCCAGGGCAGCCAACCTTGCTCCCTCTCCCACGCCCAACCCCTTATCCTTCCCTCTTCTTCTTCTACCTTCTGCCCTAATCTGCTCTTGTTGTCCATGCTTGAACAACGCCCTACAACTGCCACGCCGATCAATTTTCCCTGCTACCACCTACAACTCTTTCTCTCTCCCTCGTCCCTTTCTTCCCTTTTTGGACCCAAACCATTCCTACACCACAGCCCGTATGCCCCTTTTCCTTTCCCTCTTCTCCCCTTCCCTCTCCCTACCACCCTACTGGAGCCCCAACTAGCCACCTACTCCCTCTGTCTCTCCCTCTTCTTTTTCTTACACTCACCAGCCCTTCCTACCTCATATTTTTTAGCCTTCTTCTCCTTCCCCAACCTCCTTCTCTCATTTTCTACTCCTCCCATTTCCACCCTTGATTTTGCAACACCGCCTCCTCCACCGCTTCCTTCAGTTAACCAACCATCGGCAACACTTTCTACTACCACCTGCTACCGCCCTAAACCACCACACAACCCCTCGAGCCACCCTACAATCCCTTCTTCCTCCCCTCCCCATTTTCTCTTCTTTCCCCTCCTTTCTCGGTAGCTACCCTGTACTGCCTCCTTTCACCACCGTCCCACCACCTATTCCGCCACCTAAGCCACCAAGCCACTCCCTGCAACCTCCTCTACCACTGCCACACCCCCTTTGGCTTAAACAAGACCCCTCACCCCTTCATTTTCCTTCTCCCTTTTCCTTCATTCTCAGCCACACCCACCCTAATAGCCCCATTAACCTCCTCATTATCGCCACCTCCGCCGCCCTTGGCCACTAATAACTTGTCCCCGACCACCACCTACACCCCCTCTACTCTCCTACACCCTTCTCATACCTCCAATCCTCCCCCACCTGCCCTCTTTTATAGCTTCAAAGTCTCAACCTAAAAATGACCACCCCTCCCTTCTACCTCCCTACCTTGAACCCTTTTTCCCCTATATGGCCTGCACGTGGATCACGCTGCTCATGTAGCATGAGTTCCACATTGTTTTGGGAATTGATTTGTTTAATCATTGAGGTATATTAATAGTTAAGTAAAGTGTGTTATTAATTAAGTGTTTATAAAGCTTTATCCTTTTAGTTTCCTCTTCTAATATAATAATTATTGACATTATTTTTAGGTGTGGATTTTGTTATTTAAAGCTTGAATCTTTAATCGGGATACCAGTAAGATTCGATTTTTGCGGGAATTAAGGTAATCGTTAAACCCCACTTAAATGCATGAATAAACGTATATTGACACATTAGGGTTTTTAATATGTAATGTTTGATATATGTTTGTTAATACAATTTATGTATGTGCTTGTATTGATTAATAAAAAGGGAAGTATGCTATTTTATGTGCTATGTGTTGAAATATTGTCTAAGGAAAGAGTTTAGCTTCTAATGAAAGGGTTAAGTACTTATCCCTGTGATATTATATTATTATGACCATTTGTGCTTGAATAATATTATTGTGACCCTAGGGGCATTTTACTAATATGTCTTGTGTAAGAATGTGGCCTAATATCTATGGATGTCAATAAGTATTATATTAAAATATAATATTTGATAGAGTTGGATAATGTGAATGGAGTATTGATATTACTATTTCATGTAGTGATGATAACTTAATAAAAGTGGTATAATAAAAAGGTAAGATGGTAAATTTGTATGGAAAAGGGTATTATGGTAATTTTAGAGAAGAAGGGGAAAATGGTAAATTATAAGTAAAAGGGTATTATGGTAATTTTGGAAGTAAAGAGGAAAGTGATAATTTTATTAGTAAAGGGGAGATCGGCAATTTTATAAGTAAAGGGGTATTATGGTAAAATTTGGGAGTAAAGGGTAAAGTGGTGATTTTGGAAGTAAAGGAGGTAAAATGGTGCTTTTGGAAGAGAACGATGAAATTATAATTTTGTATGAAAAGAGCAAAATGGTAATTTTATAAGTAAAGGGCAAAATTGTAATTTTATAAGTAAAAGGATATTATAGTAATATTGAAAGTAAAGGGTACAATGGCAATTTTATAAATAAAAGGACATTATGGTAACTTTGGAAGTAAGGGTAAATGTAATCCCCCAAATTTTTCAAAGCCTATATTTTAATAAATAAATTTTATTTTGCATAAATTAGCTTTTTAATATTTTTAAGTTAATTATTTTATGGATTTTTGAGCGTATGAAATTTGGTATAAATATTCAATAAAATGAAAATAAATATTTTGTTATTTTATCATACCCTTCTTATTTAAATAATTTTCCAAATCAATATTTCACTAAAATTATCCTTTTTAACCCTTATATTTTAATTATCCTAAATTAAATTATTAAGTCAATTTATTACCCAAAATTATTCTATTTTATTATTTTATCGATTAAAATATTCCATTTTCCCTTTTCCTTTTCCTTTTCCCCTTTTCCTCTTTCTTTTCTTCTTTTTCTCTTTTCTTTCTTTTTCTTCTTTGGACCGCAGGCCTGCTTCGGCCTATCGTGCCCTCCCCTCCTGCGTTAGGCTGTTGGCCCATTCTCTCCCCCTCCTCCCTCCTTTCCTTTTTCCTTTCTTGGCCCATCTCCTTCTTCCTTCTCTCGCGCGAGCCGGCCTGCCCCCTTTCATTTCTTTTCTTTCTTCCTCGACCGGGCCGGCCTGCTGCTTTCTTTTCTCGGCCGCCCGTCGCAAGCCCAGCACCCTAGCCCCCAACCCTCCTTTCTTCTTCCCTTCTTCTTTTTCCTCTTTTCCCAGCAATAATCCCAGCCATCCTCCACCATTTTTGCTGCCCAACCTGCAACTCCCTCTCCCCCGTTGACCTCCCCTGTCTCCCTCCCTCTCCTTCTCGTCGTTTCCTGCCATCCCGGTCCCACCATCCCTATCTCCTTTTCCCTCTCCCTGCCGTCGCCATCCCTTCTCCCTCTCTCTACAACTCCCATCTCCCTACCACCTACACCACGCTCGAGCCCCTATCCCTTCCCTTCTCTTCCTCTCTTATTTATTCATCCTTCCATGCTCACTCTGCAGTTTTTTCGAGCCTTATGCCTTACCTGAGCCTCTCCTTTTCTCCCTTTCTTCTCCTCCCCTCTTTCCCCCTATTTTTGTTTGGCCAGCCATCTCTGCGGCTTCTGCCACCTCAACCACAACCTGCACCACCTCCCGCCACCCTCTACCTCACCCTCAAGCCATCACAACCCCCATCAACCCACCCCGCAGCCCCCTCCTTCCTTCTCTCCTCTTTTTCTCTTTTATCCCTACCTTCTTGGTAGCCACCCTACACCGCCATATTCCACTGCCTTCCCGCAGCTTATGCCACCACATAAGCCACCACATTACTCCCTACAACCCTCTCTACCACCCCCAATCCTCATTTGGTCGAAACCACCCTCTACAGGCCCTCGTTTTCCCTCCCCATTTTCCTTCCTCACTAGCCTGCATCTCGACCTCCCTCCTCGGTTGCCACCTTCGCATCCTTGCTGCCGCCGCCTCCGCTGCCCTTAGCCACCTTCAACCCGTCCCCGACCAATACCTACACCCCCTCTCCACCTCTACACCATTCCCTTGCCCCAAATCCTTTCTCATCATGTCTTTTTCTTAGCCCTAAACCACCAACCCGAAAATACCCATTTTCCCCTATTTCCACCACCTTCGAGCCCTCCTTTTTCTTTCCTTGCATGCAGCTTATGCTGCATGAGCAGGATGAGCTGCTAACCTCTTTAATTCAGTTGAAAATAATAATTTTATGGTATAATAATATTTTAGTTTAATTATTTGAGTAATTAAGTATTATAAAGCCTTATAATTTTGTTTTTATCTTTTCTAATCTAATAAGTCTTGAATTATTTTTAGGTATTGGTTTTGATAAATAAAGCTTGAACCTCTAACCGGAATACAAGTAAGGTTCGTTTTTCGATAATTGAGGTAATCGTTAAATCCCATTTAAACTCATGGATTAATGTATGTTAGCACATTAGGCATTTTTAATGTGTATTATGCTTGATATATGTTGTTAATATATTATATATTTTTTCTTATGTTGGTTGATGAAAAAGAAGTATGAAAGATTATGTGATATGTTTGGAGATATTGTTTAAGGTAGAAGTTGGTTATTAATGAAAATGTTAAGTATTATCCATGTTGTATTATGCTATTATGATCTTAATGCATGATTAATATTTTGTGAGCCTTAGGGGATTTTATTAATGTATATTGTACAAGAATATGGCCTAATATATATATGGGTGTTAATAAGTATTGTATTAACTATAAGAGTTGTCGATGAGGCAATAATATTAATATTTTATGTAGTAATAATAATACTTTAATATAAGGGGTGTACTAAGGGTAAAATAGTGATTCTTAATTAAAAAGGGCATTAAGGTAATTTTGGAGGCAAGGGTAAAATAGTAAATTTGTTAATAAAAGGGTAAAATGGTAAATTTAGAAGTAAATGGGTAAATAGTAATTTTGTAAATAAGAGGGATAAAAGTGAAAAATGGAAAGGAGTAACTTAATAGTTATAATAATTGAGAAGGGTAAAATAATAATTTAAATAACTAAAGGGTAATTTGACAATTTAATAATGGAAAAGGGTAAACTGGAAAACATGATAAATGTGAGGAGAAATTTGCTAATTTAACCAACTAGAGGGGTAATTTAGTAATTAGGATATTAAATAAGGGTAATTTGGTAATTTGACCAACTACAGAGCAATTTGTTAATTATAATAAAGGAAATGGGTAAATTGGTAATGTAACTAACCAAATGGGAAATACATTAAGTGTAACAATTACAAAGTGTGATTAGTGGCTTAATAAGGGTAGGAGATAGTCGGGTAACCTAAACCGAGTAAGGTTATAGCTAAGGCCGCCTATGTGTTACGCATTTTACTTGCCTTGGATGCCTTGTACAATTTTATGTCGTGCTCTACATGCTATTATCTTATAGCTGGAGTTAGCCATGCATGTTTAGGGCGGAATCTATTGAATAAGATACGATAAAATACTAATCATGTAAAGTGGAAGATTATTAAGCCGGGTCCAGCCGATCCACCGGTTAGTAATAGTGGTTAGGTGTGTTTTGCCCTATAAGTGACCGATCAATCGACGAATAATAGTGGTGTGGACTTTGTCCTGCAAGTGACCGGCCCCCCGACAATAATAGTGGGGGATCCCAAGCTCAATAAACCAAACCATAATGTGATAATTTGCTTAAAAGATACTAATTACTTATAGTGGAACACTGTGTGAGCAGGAACTAGCCGATCCACCAGTTAGTAATAGTGTTTAGGTGTGTTCTGCCCTATAAGTGACTGATCCACCAGCAAATAATAGTGGTGTGGACTTTGTCCCACAATTGACCGGCCCACCGGCTAGAATAGTGGGGTGTTCCTATACTTACATAGATTCGATAAAAGGTATGGTATGCATCGACTTTCGATAAAAAGATTAATTAAATAATTAATCTAGAATACGTGTATACTTTATGTGTGGCCTTGATCATTTATACGTGGTAGAATTTCTTCATGGCCTTATGTACTAAATGTGTGGGTTTGAATATTATGTTTACACCTGTCGTTATGTATGAACATAGTAGTATAACATGTGTTACATTGCGGACCTTTTTTTAAGTGTGTATTTAAAGGGTTATTTGGTACCGTCGTACTGAAGGATTTCCTTCGTGGGCCCCCTACATATTCAATGGGTAGTGCCCCTTGTAGGTCGTGATCGGTGCTATTCAAGTAAGCCTCGGGAAATAGCGCAAGGAACTATCCGGAACTACTAGGGTTTTAATTTATCTCTTTTAAATTCAATGTATTTGTTATTTTGTAACTGTCGTTGTTGGATTTTACTCTCGTAAATTGTTTACTGCACTTCTCGAATTTGTATATGCTTAAGTTTCTTGTAAAATTGTGTTTTACCTTTTTAGCCTTAGCACTTGGTATTGGAACGGTATGAGTGAACCGGTCTGGTACTAAGCGTGGCGGTAATATCCCTAGAATTCAAGGTTTATTATTTTGCTTCCGCTAATTTTCTCTTAATTAAAAAAAATTTTTCAGTAGTGAATTTTGGGGGTGTTATAGTAAAATGATAACATTATAAATAAAAGGACATTATGGTACATTTGAAAGTAAGGGGATAGAAGGATAATTTTTTAAATAAAAGGATATTATGGTAATTTGGAAGTATGTGGTAATTTGGTAATTATTATAACAACGAAGAATCATTCGGTAATTAAATTTTGAATATAGTGAAGGGAAATTTGGTAAAATAACCAACTAAAGGGTAAATTGGTAGTTATAACAATGAAGAAAGGGCAATTTGGTAATTCAAATAACTAAAGGGTAATTTGGTAATTAAATTATAATTATAGAGAAGGGCAATTTAGTAATATAACCAACTAAAGGGTGAATTAGTAGTTATAACAATGGAGAAAGAACAATTTGGTAATTCAACCAACTAAAGGGTAATTTGGTAATTGTGATAATAGAAAAGAGCATTTTGGTAGTTTAACCAACAAAAGGGTAATTTGGTAATTTTGATAATGGAGAAGAGTAATTTGGTAATTATGATAATAGAGAAGGGCAATTTGATAATTTAACCAATTGAAGGGTAATTTGGTAATTTTGATAATACAGAAGGGTGATTTGGTAATTATGATAATAGAGAAGGGAAAATGGGTGATTTAACCAATTAAAAGGAATATTAGTAACTATGATAATGTAGAAGGGTAATTTGGTAAATTATCCAACTAAAGGGCAATTTAGTAATTATAACAAAGGAGAAGGGCAATTAGGTAATCTAACAAACCAAATAGGAATTATGATAAGTATAAAAATTATGATGGGTGAGTGGTGACCTAATAAGTGTAAGAGATAACTTGGTAACCCCAACAGAGTAGGGATGTGGCTAAGAATTAACTATGTGTGGGTTATATGCCTTGTCTGCCATGTGTTATGCCATATTGTGTACTTTATGCTCAATGATTAATCATTTGTAGTGCAACTTGGAGTGAATGTATGCTTATGTGGCATCCTTATTTCATGCGGATGATGATTATATATGTTTTGCATATGATGTTATATGTTGTGACCCTCTAGGACATGCATGCTAGGATGTTTAATAATAGGATACGGGGTGAGAGGATAAAAATGAATAAATGGGAAGTGATTTGAGCAAGGGAACATGAAAATTGACCTTGTGATCTCATGATCCATGAGGGGGAAAATAAGAGGAAGTTATGATCAAAATGAATGAATGATGCAACTCTTGCATGGGAGACTTCTAGGGTTTGCATGGGGTGATTGGGGTCTACATAGGATGATCCTTATGTAATAAAGGTGCTAGGGTTTGAAGTAGGCAACTAGGGTCTCAC
Source organism: Tamarix austromongolica (assembly GCA_039764185.1). NCBI lineage: Eukaryota > Viridiplantae > Streptophyta > Magnoliopsida > Caryophyllales > Tamaricaceae > Tamarix > Tamarix austromongolica. The sequence continues at coordinate 119,176,280 of CM077809.1, read as the reverse complement.
TATTACATGTATAATTGGTGAGTAGAGTGATGGGATTTGGGTGGAATCTAAATGAGATGAGGTGTTGGATGATAAAAGAAAGGTTGGGCCACATAGGTCCAATTAGGGTTTGAAGGGAGAATCCTAGAGAGTGGTGGTGAGAAAATTTAGATGGTATAAGGTGATAGGCCTTAACCCACACCATTTGGAGTTGGAATTTTGTTATGAGTAAATAGAATGAGGAATGGATGTCGGGGTGAAATAAGAGGCGGAGAGGTCTCAAGATATGGGACGGGCCCTCTTGGAAAAATAGAAGTAGAGGTTGGTGACATGCATGTTCAGGGTCAAATACTTTCGAATAAGATATAAATAAGACACTAATCATTTAAAGTGGAAGATTATTGAGCCGGGCCCAGACCAATCCATCGGCATAATAGTGGCCAGGTGCCGGGGTGCCCTAGAGACCGATCCACCGGTATATAATAGTGGTTAGGTGCGTTCTACCCTATAAGTGACCGATCCACCGGCTATAATAGTGGGGAATCTTAAGCTCAATAAACCGAACATAATAACGATAAGATATGGGGAAGACACAAAGTAATTACAGTGGAACATCATAAGAGTTGGGCCTAGACTAATCCACCGGCATAATAGTGGCCAAGAGTGTTCTGCCCTAGAGACTGATCCACCAATATATAATAGTGGTCAGGTGCATCCTGCCTTATATATGACCAATCCACCGGCTATAATAGTGGGGTTCTCACACTCACATAGATATAAAATCTGAGAGATGATTGGATAATGATGGACTAATGGCTTAAGGTCCAAAAATATTGATTTTGTACTATGACATGGCTTATGGCCCGAAAGTATTAGTTTTGCACTATGACATGGCTTAAGGCCCTAAGGTATCAATTTTGTATTATGAATCATTAACATTTGATGGACTTGTTAAGGATGTGAATGTTAAGTATATGAAGGGTATGTATACACACCTTATTATATATGAATATAGTGTTGTATCATGTGTTACATTGTAGGCATGCTCTTAAGTGTATTTTTAAAGGGTTACTTAGTACTATAGTACTGAAGGGCTCCATTTGTGGGGTCCTTGCCTATTCAATGGGTAGTATCCCTTGTAGGTCTCTTTTTAGGAACTATTCAAGTGTGCAACGGGAAAGAGAGTAAGGAATCATCCGGAACTATTAGGGTTTTTCTCTTTATCTTTTAAATTCCTGGTTTTAATGTAATTGTTGTTTTTGTAACCACCATTGGTGGATTTTGTTCTTGTAAATGGTTTGTTACGCTACTCTGATTTAGATATGGTTTGTAAATTATGTTTTACTCTTCCGGTCTTAGCACTTGGTACTGGAACGATATAAGTAAACTGGTCTGATACTAAGTGTGGTGGTAATACCCCAGAATGCAAAGTCTTGTTGCTTTTCTTCCGCTATTTCTTTTAATAAAACAAAATTTTTCAGTAGTAAATTTTGGGGTGTTACAATATGTGTTGCCAAGAACACTATTTATAATGGTATGAAGAGACATATCCATGTTAGACATAGTTTTGTGAGATAACTATTGAGAAAATGTGTGATCTCTTTAGAGTTCGTTAGATCCGAGAGAAACTTGACAGATCCTCTCATGAAGGGTCTAACAAAGAGAGTCATCCTTGAATCGTCGAGGGGAATGTGGCTTAAGCATTTGAGTTGAGGAAATTATGGTAGATACCACATGTGGTCAAATGAAGCCATATGATTCCTCTTTTGCACTACATTATTATTCCTATGATGCATAGTAGTGCGTTGTTGATAGGTTGAGCTTTATAATCCTAATAAGTTCATAGCCCTATGTTTTGGGTGGTTCTTGTGAGACAAACTTGATGAACTCACTGCTAGACTTTTATAAGGTTGAGCATACTTGTGATCTTAATGGATCTATAGCCAGGTTTGGTAGTGCTTGTGAGATGCACTTAATGGATTAACCTAGGTGAGTGTGAAGGTGGGCTACCTTCTATGAAAGACTCAGGGCGTCTTTCTAGAGCACTTATGAGCACCCTAGGTGTGTGCATGGCTATTAAAAGCACTTGGGTTATTATTGCGGAATTCGATGAATATAAGATAAAACATGTGTTGTAAGGGTCTTAGTCGAAGTCTACGTCGTTCAAGACTCATTCATTTTCCAAATATGGTTATTACCTCACTTTTTTATGTATCAATTCAATCCTTGTGATATTGATACCTAAGTGTTATTCCTTCTTTTTTCAGATCTATTGTGATTTTCTTTCTATTTTCCATTAATGGGGGATTGTTGGAGCAATGAAAAACTATTTAGCATTGCCGAATGTTGATGTTGGCTCTTTTTCTTGTCCCACATTGGTGAGGAATAGTGGATTTATTAATTTTTTATATCCCTTTACCCATTGACATGTTTGAGTATTAAGTTAGGATTGTTTTGTGTGGGTAGTGGGTAAGACTATATACCACACACACATGTATGCCTGTCAATCCGATACGGTTAGGGTCGGGCTAGGGGCGTGTCCGTTTCTTTGGCCTTCGTTAGTTACTATTATTATGGTGCATTTTTACCTAGTCTTCCGATTTTTTTTATGTGTAAAGAGTGGTAGACTTTCCACTCTTCTATATTTTTCTATTTATTTTTAATATAAAATATATTTTTTTTGGTTTTTGGAAGGCATAATGTGAAGAATGCTAGAGCTATAAACCCCGATCTCAATAGCTCGAACTCTGTTCATTTATTTCAAATACTCTCTTTGAATTTCTATATATTTGTACATTGTTCTTGTAGTTCTAATCTTTCAATTATGAGTGTACAGGATCGAAAGTACTATGTTAACCTTGAAAGTAGATTGACTGACAAAAGAATTTATATCAATGTCCGGTCGAAATTTACTTTATGGCAGTGATTGATTATCGCCGCACAATACTATTTTCGATTTGGATTGTTTTCTTTCGATTTAATTGCTATATATATATATATCGAATATATTAGAACATTCTTTTCTCATTAGCTTTTTAATGGGAAGAATAAGAACTAGATACCAGTGACAGTAGAAGAAATGGGGGATCGATTAATAAAACTCACATTTCTCTGAATTCATCCACGAAATAGAAATTTGAAGTCCGGCATAAGATTGCGATCCTATCATTATCATCCAATTGGACAGGCACTAGAGATGATCTGGCAAGTTGAGAACACAGAATAGGTCTGAAGCCTAAAATAAATAAAAAATGCAACTAATCGACGAAGAGAGTTGATAACAGAAGGTGGGAAGAGAAAGCAGGTGCAATTGAATCATGTGACGACGAGCAAATATGAATCAGAAAGGAAATAGGCAATAAGCTAGGGATAACATCATATTTCTTGTTATACCCAAAGAGGACGCGGCAATGAGTCAGGAGTCAGGACAGCGGTCTGGGCACGACAGCTGGAGTGAATCTAAACATCGCGTCATGTACTCATGGGACTGCACCCTTCATTTTGTCGGTTCATATCTGTCTCACAATCACATTTTAGCGGGTAGGTTTGTTCTCTGCTCCGATAGTCCGTGGGGTACTATCCTTGATAAGTGTGATTATTTTATTTTAAGTTGAATCGTTAACGTATCGGTTTATTATTCAATTAATGTCATATCAGTTTATTGTTAAATTAATAATAGATTAGTTTTATATTGAGTTGAATGATGTAAAATTTTAAGCTGGTTCGGGTCCTTATTGAAAATATATTCTAAATTTTAATAATAATTTGTATTTGTATATTTAGGTATTGTACTTATGAATAAAAAATTATTTGTTGCTGTCTGTTTAAATATTATCATTTCTTCGATTATTTTTTTTTTATTTTTTTTAATGTGGGTAATTGAGTATGTAACTAGATTGTAAAACTCTACAAAATGATAAAATGATTATTATTTAAAAATTATTTCTATTCCAACATCATCTAAGTAAAGGATATTAGTGATCATAAGGCTAGTATGTTGATTAATTGATGATCATCTTCCGCTAATCATTGACATGAGATATCAAACTAATAACATAAATACATGTTATGAAATATGGTATTATAGCGACTATCGAAAAATATTGCATTGACTATTGTGTGAAGTGTCGTTAATATTCTCCAAATAGTATATTATTGTCTAACTTGAGATCTTTGTATATGTCAATATGATGATTGAAATGTTTTAACTTTACTAACGTTACCTGTATCCATGGGTGATCATAAAGATAATGATCATACATAGTGTGAATCATACAAAGGCATGTAGTTGATTGAGATGGAATTTGTCCATCTCATGACATGAGAGATATATCTTTTAATCCCCTCGATAAGTATGACTAATGTTAGTGTGGCCCTAAGTAAATGATGTGTCATTTATTTAGGGATTATTTTTAGTGGTGATTGAGAAAGAGTTTGATTGAACAAAGTAAATTGACATAATTAATGCTTTTTGTTCAATATAAATATCCTATCACAAAAGGATAGATATACATGTTATAAACAATTTGGTTCGAGTATATGACATTTACATAAATTGGATAGTCATAACATCTTGTTAGAAACTTCATATAATTTTTGGACCAGAAAGGAGTTTTAGTCCACTACCAACATTACTAAAGCCTATAAAGACACACACTAATTGAACTATTAAAAGATGAACTTTAAAACTGGGTTAAATGAGATCTTAATATGATTAATATCTCTTTAAGCTCATGGTGGTATTAATAGGATTAATCCCAAAGTTGTTTTTAATATGATTTAAGTCTAAGTCTAATGTAACTATTGTGGGTTGGGGTTTTAATATGAAAACAAGGTTAGGGTTTTATTATATAGATCCTTACTCTCTCCTTTCATGGTAGGTTAGGTTTTCTACTATCAAGCCTAACACTTGACAAATACATATCGAGTTCCCATTGGCACTAGTATGAATACTACGATGATGTAGTTTGTTGTGTGAGGATACCAGTAGAAGTGCAATGTAATTCACGCATGCTCAAACAAAAATGAAATACAAATTTGAATAAATGATGATTGGGAACAAAAAAGGGCATATCGAATCATTCTCAACTCCATATTCAATTCATTTCAATCAATTAACCTAATTTTGGAGACTAGTCGATTCAATTCTAATATAGCATGTGTTATTGGGTGTTATAGCTTTCAACTTATATTCAGTAGTCTAGTTTTTGTTCGGAGAAAATATTTTAGTTGTGGGTTAGATTTGGTGTAACACTCCCATTTTTAACACTTAAGAATTATGTTTTAAAAAGCTAATTGAGAAAGTTAAAATAGTAAAAGTGTAGAGTATTACTGCCGCACGTACTATACATCTGATTTCTTCTATCATTATTATACCAAGTGCTAAGGATAAAATATTATTCTTCTTAAATTAATAACACAATTATAAGAAATAGAAGAGAGATTACATAGTAGATTAACATTGTTCTACTAATATAAATTGTTAGCAGTTAAAAAATTCATATGAAAATGAGTACTTACAGAAATAAGAGTCCAAGAATGTCCTAATTAGAAGATAGCAATTAGGATACTAAATAGTCCTAACTTTCAACCCAAAATTCTAGTCTTCAAATTGATCACATATGATGTTCTACAAAGTCACAATTACCTATCAAATAAGTAAGGGTACCATGAAATAGAACCCATTAGTATAAGGGTACTGAGTAACCCACTATATATATATAAAAAAAAAACTAAACATGAAAAGATCACTCAAATCACATAGAATGTATCAAAAGAGGATGTGTAATACTCTATTTTTAGAAACTCTAATTATAAACAAATAATTATGTGTAATTAGTTATAATAAATATTGAAAGATATTTATAAATATTATTAATATGTGTATTTGTAGCACACCCAAAAAATTATAGTTGAAAATTTTCATTTAATTAAAACAAACACAAGTACGGAGGTGCTACCACCATGATAAGTACAAGCCTAGCCCCTAGCTAGTCTCGTACCAACCACAAGGCTATGGAAAATTTCCTGAATTGATAGGTATACTTAAGGTGAGAAACATAGAAATTCAAAATAGTCATAAAGAGGGAATTTGAGTGTGAAATACCAATTCAAGACCCTCAAGGGAAAAAGTTATACAATGATAGAGTACAACTAGAAAAATGATAGAGAGTCTGGTTGGCATTCACTCTTGGCCCCAAGTAAGTCTAACAGTCACCACACATCCCCACTTGACCTATTTAGTATGCCATAGGCATCAAACACAGTATCTCCTACCTACAAAAATTAAGAAGCGCCCTCTATTGGTAGGAATGAGCATCACCCATGAAATGGGTATTCAATACACTATGCATTGAGCAAGGTAACCATATAGGTAAGGCCATGTAAGAAAGTAGATAAGTAAGGTATAAAAAGCATAATTCAAGTTCATATCATTAGCTTAGACTAATATTTTTGTCTTATAAATTTCTCATATTAATTCCGTATGAGTACGGGAACCCCACTATTATAGCCAGTAGACTGAAAACACTCCATAGGGCAAAATGCTCCTTACCACTGTTATAGCCAGTGGACTAGAATGACTCTATAAGGTAAAACACACTTAATTACTATTATAGCCGGTGGACTAAAAAATCAACCTCACTAGCCCCCAACTCATGTGGTGTTTCGGTATAAGTAATTAGTATCTTTTCATGTCTTATTACCATGTAATGTTTGGTTTATCGAGCCTAAAATTCCCCACTATTATAGCTAGTGGACCGAAAACACTCCACAGGGTAAAATGTACCTGACCACTATTATAGTCAATGGATGAAAAAAATATATCCTCACTAGGCTTGGCTATATAACCTTTCACTTTAAGTATTTTGTATTTTATTCGTATCTTATTCCACACACAACTTTGACTAGACATACATGACCTGCTAGACTTCTCATGCTCACCTCCTTTATTCTTAGCTTTTCGAAAATCCTATCCTATATCTTGGGACTTCTACACCCTGTAGTACATCTAAACATCCTTTCCCCCTTTTCATTATTACCAAGAATACCCAACTCTTATGTGCATGAGTCGATGCCTAATTTCCATATCTCTGAATCAACTCACTAGCACTCTCTAGGGTTTTCTTCCGAAAAACCCAAATTTGGCCTATGTGGCCCAACCTTCCTCTATCCCACACAAATCATGCTCCTTTTCCCCAAAACTCATCTCCTCAATTGATTGATCTCCAAATACTCACCTTTACTTCCCATTTTACACATGTGACCACGAAACCCTAGTTGGTCATCCCAAAACCCTAGCACCTCTCTTTCCTCATACAATGTTATCCCTTCATCACTCTCACTTACCATCCCCTCTTCCACATGACGCATATCCAACACACCCTATGACCTCGAGACTTCCTTCCCATCTTTTCCCACTCACCGTGAGAAACAAAAATTTTTCTACATGTGCATGGTTTAAGGTATCACTTCCCAATCTCTTTTTCAACTCCTCTTTACTCTCTAGGGTTTTCCTTCAATACCTAAATCTAGCCTATGTGGCCTCACTTCCCTTCATTCTACACAACCCATACTCTTCCTTGTTACAAAAACTATCACTTACCTCAAATCACACTGAATATCATAACCTCACTATCCAACTTCCACGCTAGATCACAAAAACCTTAGTTTGCTTCCCTAAACCCTAGTACTTCTCATTCCTTTTATGCCACCCCCTCAACACCCAAATACATTTTTCTCACTTGGCTCACTATTCCTCCATATGACACCCCTTCCATCTTTTATTCCCCATTCTAACCATTTACATTACTTTTTCCTTCCTTATACACTTCTCTCACTTACAGTTTCCTCATAAAACCCTAGTCAAGTCCCCCATGCATCCTTACACTAACCCATGTACTATTTTTCAAATATGGATTCCAATTGCCCTAACAACTATTCCATTACCTTAATTAACCCTCAAGTCAAATTTTTCCATGAAAAGTTCATCCCCATGGAAAGGTTAACCATCCCATGCAAACCCTATAATCCTCATGCATGTGTTTGCCCATTCCCTTAATTTGCTCCCATTATTCCTCCTTTATCCACCTATAAGTCATAAGATATTTAGGCCATCCTTACCATTCTCTAGTTAACTCACTTTCCTCACTCATTTCCATTTCTCTCACAACTGCATCACACTATTTAGGGCTTGCTATCATGCATGCCATTAGAGTTAATATCACATAAGCACATCTCAGTACAGGTAGCAATACCACATTACATATCTTATAAAATGCATGCAGCTTACTCAAGCTCCATGCTTAGCAAGCTTCAATCCAAGAGAAAATCCATAGTATATAAGACACACAAATTAAATAAACACACATAACAAAATTTTCAAACACATTAGGCCTTAACCATATCCTTACCTAAAACAACACCGAACTTAGAGCATGCTCTTACACCTCATTAGAGCATGGACTTGGTTCATTTATAAGAGGGAAATACTAGGGTTAACTTCCTTCTTACAAAAATTATCATTATTTCCTACTTACCTTTATCATAACCTAGTATTAAGGTTATTAATAATAATAGTTTCTTTAGTAGTAAAAATAATGGTATTATTCTTAAAATCGTTAATCATGCTATTATCAGTTAAACTAGGGTTAGGTAGTCATATTGGTCCATGTTAAGGTATTATTAGAAATATTGACAATACTAAAGATAATACATTTAATATTAACAACAATTGATTAATAATAATAATAGTAGTAGTAGTAGGAGTAGTAGTAGTAATACGGAAATAGTGACAATAATGATAATAATGATAACAATAATAATAATAATAGTGATAATAATAATAATAATAATAATAAGAGTTTAAATAATTATAATAATAATAATATTAGTGATAATAGTGCCAATGTTAACAACAACAACAATAACAACACTAATAAAATAAAATAACAATTACATTAATTATGTTTAAGGGTTAAGAAGGTTAGGGCACAACTTAGGGGTGGTGGTAGCTTAGTGGTGACACCAACGGTGGTAGGGGAAGTAGGGTGTAACACCCCCAAAATTCACTACTGAAAAATTTCGTTAATTAAAAGGAAGATTAGCGGAAGCAGATAAATCAAACGTGAACTTTGGGAGTATTACCGCCACACTTAGTACCATACCGGTTCACTCATACCGTTCCAGTACCAAGTGCTAAGGCTAAGAAAATGAAATACAATTCGAAAGACATTCAACATGCATAAATCAAAGTAAATTGCAAGGACTTCAACATATTTAAATCAGAGTAGCGCATCAAATCGTTTTCAGGAATAAAATCCCCCGATGGTGGTTAAAGTACCAATATAACATCAAAACCAGGAAATTGAACGAAGAAAAAGGGAAAACCCTAACGATACCGGATAACTCCTTACTCTCTTTCCCGTAGCCCACTTGAGTAGCACCTGAAAAACCTGCAAGGGCACTGCCTATTGAATAGGCAGGGGCCCCATAAAGGGAATCCCTTCAGTACTACGGTACTGAGTAACCCTTTAATACCACACTTAAAGATAGGCCCGCATACGACACATAATGCAAACTACACACACATAAATAATATGAGGTGCATGCATAACAATAACGTACATAATAATTTATAAGTCACGATCGATACTTTGGGCCTTAAGCCATTATTCTGTCATTAATCCATCAATATCATATTTTATATCTATGTGAGTACGAGAACCCCACTATTATAGCCGGTGGACCGGAAGGTATACACTCAGGGCAGACCGCCTCTGACAACTATTATTGCCGGTGGACCGGAAGATAAACACACAGGGCAGAACGCACCCGACCACTATTATTTGCCGGTGGACCGGTCTGGCCCCGACTCACATGGTGTTCCACTATAAGTGATTAGTATTTTTCCATAATCTTATTCACATACATAACCGATCTTATTGAGCTCGGGACCCCCACTATTATTGCCGGTGGACCGGAATACAGATAACTCATCATCCAGGGCACAACGCTCCTGGCCACTATTATAACCGGTGGACCGGGATATATAAAGAATCATCATCCAGGGCACAACGCTCCTGGCCACTATTATAACCGGTGGACCGGGATACATATAACTCATCATCCAGGGCACAACGCTCCTGGCTACTATTATAACCGGTGGACCGGTACTCAATATCATAATCATCTGGGCCCGGCTAATTAATATTTCACTTTCAATAATAGTATCTTTCCTTTCTTTAATCAGCACATCAATCATATTTATTTGCCTCGAATGGGAGATCGATAACCCGGGACACAAAGGTACACCGGTCGTACCGGTGCATACCAGCTACTCAGTACCCTTTAACCATGAACCCAAGGATGCAAAGGTACCCTGGTCGTACTGGTACATAAAGCTAACTCAGTACCCTACCGACAAGGACACCTAATCCATAAGTATGCATACCCCCTAACTAGGTCCGTAGAGCTAGAAAGAGTAAGATATAGGGCCTGGCTGGGGCATAAAGGCACACCAGCAAATACCAGAATAATCGTGGACTAAACCACGTCCTTAGGGTAGCGACCCCTAAGGAGTCACTATTCCCGATCTCGAGGTCTTTCACTTTAAGTAATAGTGTCTTAATTAAGGTGATCACGAAAAGCACGGTAATCAGATACTTATTCACTTTCAATCGTTCTAATATCATTAATCGTTTCTTATTCAGATGATTATCCAGGATATCACAGAGAGATCATTAAGGCCAGACTAATTATCAACTACTCTTACTTGGCTAATCAGTATTATTTGATTCATATTATAATGTTCCACAATCTCAAAGACATGTTAGGTACAAATTACTCATTTGCCCTTTACTTATATAATTGTTAAGTATCCATTCCTTACTTGATAAATTACCACATTACCCTTAAGGATGCATAATTACCAAATTACCCCTTGTCCACTTTAGATTACCAAATTGTCTCCTACACTTTTTAGACCACCATTCACCCCTCATAATTACTACACTTATCATATTTCCCTTTTGGTTGGTTATATTACCAAATCGCCCTTCTCCTTTGTTATAATTACTAAATTGCCCTTGAGTTGGATAAACTACTACATTACCCTCCTTCATTATCATGATTACAATTTTGCCCCCTTAGTTGGTTAAATAATTATCACTTTACCCTTTAATCGGCTAAATTACCAAATTTCCCCTTCAGTTGGATAAATTACCAAATTACCCTTCTCCTTTATCATAATTACCATTTTACCCCTCTCAATTATTTTAATTGCCATTTACCCTTTTTAATCATTATAAATCCCAAATTACCCTTCTTCATAATTACAAATATTAATTTACCCTTTTTCATAATCAAAATTACTATATTACCCTTCTCCATTATTAAGATTACCATAATGCCCTTTAATTGGTTAACTTACAAAATTACCCTTCTATAGTATCATACTTATCCAATTGCTCTTCTACAATCATAATTTAATTGCTAAATTATCTTTTGTCGTTATCATAATTACCAAGTTACCCCTTACTCCCAAGTTTACCATAATATCCATTTATTTACAAAATTACCATTTTACCCCTTACATCCAATTTTACCATAATATCCTTTTATTTATGAAAATTACCACCATACATCTTTTACTTTACAAACTACTATTTTACCCTTTCACATCCAAGATTACCATCTTTATCTTTTCTTACATAATTACCATTTTGCCCTTCTTTTCCAAATTACCATTTTGTCCTTTACTTATAAATTACCACTTCACCATTCCCTTATAAAATTTACCATATTACCCTTTACTTATGAAATTACGTTTTGCCCCTCTACCTCCAAAATTACGATAATGCCCTCCTTCATCCAAAATTACTATTTTACCCCTACTTCCAAAATTACCATTTTACCCTTCTTTCTCACAACTTACAATTTTATCCTTTACTTGTAAATTATCATTTAACCATTTAATCATAAAATTTCCATATTATTCTTTTATCTCAAAAATTACCGAAATACCTTTTTCACTTATAAAATTTCCACTCAACCCCTTTATTCACCATTTTTATGAATTTACTAACACTACATAAAATAATGATATTAATACTTCATTTTTATCATCTAAGTCCACCAACTTGTCATTTTTCAACATAATACTCATTAGTAACTACACACATTAATTTATATACCTCATAAGCATAATTACTAAAATACCCTTAAACAATAACATCATTCATGCATAAACAAGTATTTAACATTTCTATCCATATTCCAACTCCTTCTTTATTTAACATACCTACATATGGCACAAAAGTTATCATGCTTTTTCTTTTTAACAAACAATATAAGAAACCATAAACATATCATGCTAAGCATACAAAACATGCATAAAATCATACTAAACCCTAATTGTGCTAGCATGCGTTTTTCCATATATTTAAGGGAGGATTAACGGTTACCTTAATCCAGCAAAATATCAAATCTTACCAAGCATAATTAGCAACTCAACACCTAAAAATAATATCCATCATATTTAGGTTAGAAATAAGAACCAAAGCATAAAACTTATAAATTTTAATTAATAAAACACTTAAAATACCATTATACCTTAAAAATTAGCCAAATAATTTTTAAAATGAAGGGGAGCTCACGGTGCATGAGCAGCGTGAGTTTCATGCAGAAAAGAGAAGGGAAAAGGCTCAAAGAGGGGTGAAGGAAGCAGGATTTATCATTCTCGGGTTAGGGTCTTTAGGCCAGAAAAGAAGGTGGTTAGGGGAGGTTCTAAGGCAGGGGAATGGTGTAGAAGTGTACAGGGGGTGTAGGTGGAGGCTAAGGGTGGTTTCAAGGCGGCGTAAGGCGGCGGAGACGGCGGCGGCAAGGCGGCGAAGTTGGCTGCCAAGATGGGTTGAGGGAAAGGGGTTGTGAAGGAAGGAAAAGGAGAGGGAAAAATGGAGGGGTTCAGGGGCTATTTTCGGCTAACTAATGGATGGCGGTTGTAGAGGGGGTTGCAGGGTGTCGAACGGTGGGTTGGGTGGCGGCAGAGGTGGCCGGACGGCGGCGGTAGGGGCGGTTACAGGTGGCTCGGCGGTAAGGGGAAAAACTGGGAAGAAAAAGGAAGAGGAGGAGAAGGGAAGAAGTGTAGGGCTCGAAGGGCGGCGTGGTGGTGCAGGGTGGTAGTAGGCGGTGGCAGAAGGCGGCGTAGGGGCTGGGCTTGGTGGTTCAGGCGGCGGAGGCTGGCGGTGATAAAAAAAACGAGGAAGAAAAATGGGGAAGAAGGAAGGAGAGAGGAGAGGGCTCGGGGAAGGAGAAAAGGCTCAAAAGTGGGGCAGAAGGGAGCTGGGGTGGTGAAGAAAATGAAGGGGGGAGAAGAGAGGGGCAGGGGTCGGCGATCGGCGATCGGGGCTGCAGATGGTGGCAGGGCTGGTCGGGTGGCAGGGGAAAAGAGGGAAGAAGAAGGGAAGAACCGGGGCACGCGGGGTGTGGTCCAAGGGCCGATTTGGCTCGAAATGGGAAGGAAAATGACGGGGGAAGAGAGAGGGAGAGGAAGCAGGTGGTGGTGGTAGGTGCAGGGTGGCAGTCGGTGCTCGACAATGGCAGAAGAGTCGGGCATGGGAGGAGGAAGAAAGGAGAAGAAGAAAGGGACGGGGCGGTCGGACCAGCGTAGGAAAGAAATAAGGCAGCCGACCGGTCCAGGGGAAAAGAAAGGAGGGCGGGCTGGGCGTGCATCAGGCGTGGGGGGAGGAAAGGAGGGCTGGAGCGTGTAGGGCGAACGGGCCCGTGGCCCAAGCGGGGGAGAGGGGGCGGTGCAGGCCGGGCGGACGGCCCAAAGAATGGGGAAGAAGGAAAAAAAGGAGAAGAAAAGGAAAAAGGGTAAAAGAAGGAAATGGAAAAATAGGAAAAATAATTTAAATTAATTTTATAAATCATAAAATGTAATATTCTTGATAATTTATTTAGTTTAATAATTTAATTCATTATAATCTAATATATTAATTTAGAAAGGATAAAGTAGGTAAAATATTAATTTGGAAAATTATTTAAATAAAAATAATATGATAATTAGCAAAATATTTATATTTAATTTATTAAATAATCTTATCCAAATTTATATACCTTAAAATCCATAAAATAATCAAAATAAATAATTTTACAAGCAAATTTTATTTCAAATAAAGTCATTTATTAAAATATAGGTTTTCGAAATTTTTGGGGGATTACATAGGGGTTGTAGAGGTGGATTTTTAGGCTAAAACAGAGAGAGTGAGATGGTGGTTGTGGTGGTGGTGTATTCTCTGGGTTGAGAGGGTTGGAATGGTGGTGGTGGCATAGTAAAGTGGCAGTGCAAGTAGTGGTTGTTGTGGTGGCTGAGGGTGGTGGAGAAGGAGGAAGGGGTGAAGGAGAGGGAAGTAGGGAAAAAGGAAGGTAGGGGGAGGTAGGGTAGGCTTTGTTGAGTAGTTTGGGTGGTAGGAGAGGTAGTGGTTGCTGCGGAGATGGTCGCACATGATGGCAAAAGGGGCGATGATGGGTGCAAAATGGCAGGTCGAGTAGCCAAGTGTACAAAGTAGGGGTGGCTCATGCAGGGGAAAATAGGGACGGTGAGTGGTATAGTTTGGTGGCGGGTAGTAGTGTGAGAAAGAGTTTGGGAGGTGTTTTGGGTGGCAGCATTGGGAAGTGACGGTGGGGAAGGCGTCTGAAGCTGCAGTAGCACAAGGAGGGCTAATTTTCTGAGTAGGAAAAAAGAGGCTGAAGGGAATTGGTTAGAGGGTATTTATAGGTAATTGGAGGGAGGAAAAGACAAAGGGGTAAGATGATAAAGGGGCAAGAGGACAAGCGTGCAAGTGTGGTAGAGCCCACTAACCGGTGGTGGCAGGTCGGTATGAGCCTGTAATTTTGTAGGGTTGGTTGGGTCGGGGGGGAGAAAAAGGAAAGGGATGGGGTACATGTGGGAGGATGTATAGGACTAACTGGGGCTATAAAAGGAAAGGAAAAGGATGGGGAGAGAAGGGAGAGTGGTAGGCTAGTGTTATGGTGGCTACACTAGCTGTTGGTGTAAGGTTGTAAGTTTCGACCTGCAAAGCATGCGAGGGAGATGAGGGAGAGAAGGACATGAGGGTCAACTTTCTGGTCTAGGGGAAAAGAAAAGAAGAAAAATAAGCGGAACCGAGTAGGCGAGGTAGAGGAAAAAAAAGGTTAGTGGGCTGGGCCACGAAAGGAAAGAAGAGAGGGAGATAGGTTAGGTCATGAAGGCATAGGCCCAAACAAGGAAGAGAAGGAAAAAAAGGAGGAAGGAGGAAAAGAGAAAGGAAAATGGAAAAAATGAAGGAAAAAAGGGGAAAAATAGGTTGGTTGGGGTATTTAGAATATTTTGGTATTTTAAATATTTTAAAATAATAAAAAATTAGTAAAATAATAATTAAATTCCATTTGTATGTTAATTTAAGATATTTTGGGTAATTTTTCCAAAATTCTATTTTAATTAGCAAAATACCCTAATTTTTCCTTATTAAATTCTTTATTATTTTCCTCTTGATTTTTCCTTAAATACTACCCTTATTTTAATAAAATATTTTATTTAATTAATTTTTCTAATAAATTCCTATTTTAATATAATTTCTTAAATTAGGGTTTTGGGATATTTTAGTACTATTATGACATATTAAGTTAAAAATTAATAGATTTTAGGTTATTAAATTTAACTATAGTTGGGAATGAGTATCCATTTCTTCAAATAAACTTAGTTCGATAATTTTAAATCCTACCGAATATTTTTACCCTAAATATTTACCTATATATTTTACCTAACCTATCCCTTAATATATGCGAGAATCCCCTAACCATTAGCTTAATCTTCCCTACCCCGACACCTTATTCTTACGCATCATTACCCTATACTATCTGCACCCTACCTCCCCTCTCCCCTTTTTTCTCTCTCTTGGTTTTCTTCCTCATTTCACTGCACACAACCTTCTTGTTAACATCTTCTTTCCCCACCCATGTCTTGCCAAAAACTCACAAACAAACTTACATTTACCCCCTCCTTCTCTCGAGCTCCCTTGTGAAGAATTTTTCCTCTCCATTTCTTCCAATCATTTGCTCCTTCCACCACTATTTTATTTGTTGTAACACCAACCACCACCGAAGCTCCATACCATGCACCAACCATCATCACCATAACCTCCCCAATATACACACCATCCTCTCTCTAGTACACTTTCCCTTTCTGATGTGTATGGGAGGGTGGATTTCACAAATTGATGAGATTATGCTTCAATTGTGATGATAATAAATAGGATAAAGCTCGGTGATGGTGGATTAGGGTTGATCACATTATAATAGGAGGAAAAGAAGGTGGTGATGATTCAAAGAAAATAGATAGGTTCGAAGTTGGTGGATTACTAAAGGTGATGATTTGTATGGTTTATGGTAATTGTTATATGCATTCGACAATGGTGTATTGATTATTTTAAGCTTCAAAGGTTAGGGTTTAGATGAAGGTTGAAGTTATGGTTTAAGTTTAGGGTTGGGGTATGATTCGAATCAAAGGATTAAGGCTACGTTTTGTCTATATGGAAAAGTTAGGGTTTTGAATTGTAGGTTTAGGGTTTTGGTTGTGTATACCAAATTAGGGGTTTAATTAACTTTGAGTTATAGTAGGATTTTGATAGGAATTATGGAAGAAAAAATATGGACTAATGAGAGTAGAAATTATATGAATTAATCTCTATTTCACATAGATAAAGAGATTAAAACTTTTCATCTAAACCATTCACACAGATTTGATTTGATTTTAAACTCACACAAAATTTACTTGTATTCAACATCAATGTTGATTTTCAACTTCAATTCAATTCTCAATGCCCATACTTGACATTCATAACAGCTTATAACCTTTCTACCACAAGCTAAAGCATAATTTTAGATATTCCAAGCTAAAAGATATTATGCTATATTTAAGCTAACTTTATGCTAACTTTATTATCTAACTTTACTACTTAATTACTAAATTAGCTAAATTAATAATAATGCTCAATGGTTCTGTAAACAAGCTCCTCCATGCACATGGTCATCATTCCTTGCATGCCATTCATGCCATGTACATGCACGTAGATACTTAGTTTCTTATTTATTACTTTCTAGCAACGTAACCATTCGTTGGTCTTCAAATTTGTGGGATATACTTTCTAAATGAATAATAATTGGTTCCATAATTAAGAAAGCTAGTTCTTGAGTGTTTTCTCTTGCATCACTTTATTCCTTACTTTTAGCATCCCCCGTCGATATAACCACACCACTTCCATCCACTTTTATAGTTTCTCCACCTCCACCTTTGGCTTTTCTTTCCATCCCTATCTCATCACCACTAGACACTATTGTGGTTCCTTACCCATTCCATTCTATCTTAACCCCCAAAGCCAACATCCCTAACCTGCGGCTGTTTTAACGGAAGCTCCATCACTTCCCTACACCCATTAACACTAAAACCCTTCTTTTATTCTTCAACCTTTTGTGTTTTTTTTCTTCTCCTCCCTTTTCTCCACTTTACCCAACAACTATTCCCTCCCTACCTTTGGAAATTTTCACCATTCGTTAGTTACTTAAGTACTAACCATTCTCACCATTTCTACCCTCCATTCTTCTCGGTCAAAACGTCCTCCATTAGTGTTAAGTTTATTCCTTAGTTGTCCTCTTGCTTATTCCACTGGCTAGTGGCCCTTATTATTTTGATAAAATTGGGATTATTTTTCTATAATATTATATGCTAATAATGTATGTTTTTGGATTTTAATTTCCTAGATAATCCTTGAGAGCTTTGGAGTCAATCACTTTTGTGTATGCTTGGATTTAGGTAAATCTAATTATTCATAAAATGGTAGAAAATTATGTAGGAGAATGATAGGAACTTTTAGACCTAGAATAATGCTAGGGTTTATGCTTTTCAAGTATTTTATCATGCATGATAAAATGATAATATACTAAAAGGATGATATACATGATTATTGATAATTAAGTTATATGCATGGTCATATGTCAAATGTTTTATATCTGCATGTCTATGATTTTGTTAGAGATTCCATTATCAACATGTTATGATTCAAATTCCATGGTATATGCCTCATGAATGATCATGCATGGTAGTATGGTTACATAGTTCACTTGGACACATGTGCACATGATTAGGGTTAGCTTATGATATATTCTATTTTATATATCCTAGGGTTAGATATATGCTCCTCCATGTACTATAATGATAATATTTCCATTTAAATGATTTCTCATGCTTTAAGTGTGCACATGTATTCTGCCTAAAAGATGTGGTATGTGGTAGTTGTATGATTAGGGTTTCGATAGGTGGGCACAATCCACTAAATGTATAAAAGGTGAAAAATACAATTAATCGCCAAAATGCAAAGATTACCTATGAGCTAAAATAATGTGAAATATTATCTTATTGCTTGCTCATGAAAAATCCCACATAATGATATGGTTGACACAAAAATGAGTAAAATGTTGAAATTAGGGTTTTGAAGGGTATTTTAGTAGTTTTAACCTAGTGTATCATTTACAAGTAAATGAATGCTAGGATGGCCTCAGCCTTTTGATAGGTTAACCATATATTTGACTTGGCATGACATAGAGGTATGACTATAGGGTTTACCTAAATATATACCTATGACCTTAGGATTTATTTAAATAATTAGAAATGAAGGAAAATGGTTAATTATGAAAAATAGAAATTTCTATGTTGTATGTGACTTATATGATCACCTCATAAGAGAATAATACTTAAAGTAAAAGATCTTGGGTTGGGAACCTTAGAGGTGAGGTGTTATCCTTTGTTTTTAGTTCATTAGTGTGCCATTATGTCCTAGTTTAAGGCCCTACTCTACTCTATAAGTGATCTACGAGCCCTATAGGGGGTATTGATACTTAAAGATTAGATGATAGAGGTTGGGAGAATATTGGGTTGCTTTTTAAGTACTATTATAACCAAGTGTACTACTATGTCTCTAGGTTTGAGGTAAGGGTATTGTGTTGTTTTTGGGCACCAATATGACTAGATGTATCACTATATCCCTAGGTTGATTTGTATCCCTCTCAAGTAAGGAATAAAAATGAAAATGCTTGTTGTGTGATAAAAGAAATGGATTGTTAGTTTGATAATTATCTCAGTGCTTTTCCTTGGTTTATGTTGGATTTTTTAGTTTGGTAGTTTACTTAGTACCCTATCTTGTTATTATTTTGGATTGTTGTTTTAGTAGTTGTCTTAGTGTCCTACCACTATGATTGGAATGTATTTAATTAATCAAACAGACTTTACAGTTTGAAACAATGAGAAGTTGGTTGGTATGTTTTGATATTACATTGAGACTTAGACCATGATATATGTTTCCTCATGAGTATTATTGTATGGTTTATACCTTGTGCTTATGTATACGATTCGATTTCTATGTGGCTTTGTGGAATGTGGGTATGCTTCCTCCTATGAGGTATTGCGATTTACTCGGTAAAAGAAATTCATACCGACACTACATCTGAAAATGATTATGTGAGGGTCATGGAATAGCATGAAGGTTATAAGAATGGGCAAGATAAGTGGAGTCCTTGGGAAGATGTTTTATTTTTAAAATGGGTCTTTTTTTCGAAGAGTTAGGGCAAACCGAAGTTATACCTTCAGGTGCTTTTTTCTTACTAATGGTTTTCCTATAGACTCTTAAGTCCTATATTGTACTTTTGTTACATTATTGTACTACGACATCTATTTGTAACTCTATTGTATATTATTTCTATTTTTTTTTAATTACTTTAGTTGAGTTTTATTTTAGCCTTAGCACTTAGCATAAGAAAGGTGACGAGCTAGAATTATTCTATTTGTGGTGATAACACCTGATAATTAAGTAATTAATGCCTTTGCAGAAACAAAAAAAAAAAAGCTGAAATACTTAAATATATATGTAATAACACATGCGATGACCATGTTTGATAAAACAATATCACCCAAGCTACATGCTCCACATATCAATTTATTTAAACCATAAGTGAAACTTATAAATCAAGCCTTCAAGGAACGGTGTAACACCCCTAGAGTTATGAATAAAAAAACAATCTATTACATAATTGATTTGATGCAGGAGCATCTAATGAATCTAATGATTGTCATGTTCATCTTAATTCTCAAGGTAAGGACGAATTAGCTTTCTTAATGTTGGAGCCTATCATGTTAAATATTCTTGATAACTTGTATATGCTTTGTATTGAAAACCATTCAAGTTGTTCTTGTAGGTATTTCACATATTTGCAAGAAGAAGATGTTAATACACTTTAATGTGTACAAGTATTCAAAGCATGCAAGACTATGGCATACATGGGATGATACTTTACATCAAGAAGATATGATGATGATTCTCATTAGTTTTATTAACTTGTTGTAAACCCTAACCCTAAGTGTATTTTATGTAAGTTAGGTTTTGATATAATTTCATGTATGTATCATAGTTAATTGTATAGCTTTGTAATATTAATCCTTAGTATCATTTAACCAATGATGTTATGATCAGGATTAATTATTATATGATCTTAATTCAACCAAGATTAATGAGCTCGAATTAAGGTTAAGGACCGGATGATTGAGCTTGTTCAACCGGCTGGAACTTCCCTATATATACACTATTGTGTGCATGAAATCATAAGCTAAAAAATAAGATGAATATATAGAATTTGAATACAACTTTGAGCATAGCTAGCTTGTGTCTATCTCTCTCATTTTGAGTCCTCATTGAGCAAGGAAAGTCTGGGACATTACCTTCCTCCATTGAGCTCAAGCTTCGACATTTTTGAAACCTGATTGAAACCCGTCGAACCTACCTATATTTGCAACCTATTTTCTTCAATTATAATTCCTAGTATGCCTTCTTTTTTTTGCTTAATTTCATGAGTGACATCTTCAACACATTAGTCTTCGATCAAAACTTCCTCTACTTTGATAAACACATGATAATTGTGGAACCATAAAATCATATAACTCAAGGTGTTACCACCATACTTGGTATAAGTTTGGTTTTTTCTATAACTTTTATACCAAATTCTACATATAAAAATGTTACTTTACTTAAATTAATAACACAATTATAAAAATTAGAGTAGAAAGAGATTCAAAGTAAATTAACATCATTCCAAATAAACCAACTATCAATCATTACAAAATTCAATTAAAAGAAATAGAAAGGAGTCATAAGAGCATATAAGCATCAAGATTAAAAGTCACCAGAGAAAATACTAGATAGCCCTAACTCTTAACCCCAAGTATTTTCATTCAACTGGTCTTCAAAACTAACATGCAAATATCATTTCCTATTAAAAAAACTAGGGCCTATAAAAAGAAACCCTGATGATTCCATATTTTCTCTTATTTTATACCCTTTTAGTCTTAGTTTTTATTCTTTTATTTTAATAACATATAAGGAAAAATATAATTTTGTCCTTATAAGTGATAATAATAGTATATATTTAATTATTTGAGTTAAAATGATATAAAATGCTGGGTTAAAATTATGAGATAATTTTTTTATATATTTAATTTTACTTTGTAATTATAATATTATATATATATAAGAAAGTTGTAAAAATTGTTTGGCCCAAATGACCAAAGGCCCAAAAGTCACAAAGGCTAGGGCAACTTATGATTAAGGTCAAAAGAAGAAAAAAAAGAGAGTGAAAAATGTTGGTGGCTAACAAACAAGGTCCAAAGGCCTAAGAGAGAAATAAATGAAGCACAATAGAGCATAGGAAAAGAGATTAATAGAGGGATGTGGCAGCAAAAGATCGAGGAAATGACAAGGAGAAAGGTTATGAAGGCTAAGGGCATAAAAAAAAGAAAAAAAAAATAGGAAGCGCGGTTGTCGGAGTAAAAAAATCTCATATCTCTATCCCTTCGAGTATATATTTTTTTGTTCTAATTCCAAATCTAACGAACTATAATTTTGTATTCAAATATTTTTAGTTTCAATGTTTTATGTATATCATTTATAGTCTTTATTTATTTCATTTATTTTTATTTTAATTAATACCTTGTACAAATTTTTTTTTACCAAGGATATGGCGAATCCCTATTATTTATGTTGATATATTGATTGATTGCTTGATTAAAAGATTACTCTATATATTTTATGTTGTTGTTCTAGATTATACATAATTAATAGATTAACCACCTTTAATTAGTATTTAACAAGTCAAGAAAAGGTATAACATCTGATTCTCAACTTTAGGTTAAATAGAAAAAATTGGGATTGAATAGGTAATGAGAACAATTATACGATTTCTACAATCATAGGGAAGCATAAATAATTTATTAAACCTAAAGTATTTTTTTTAAATCCTTTGACTAGAGATAGTGAGATTGATAATTGACGATAGAAATGCGTAGTTTGAGAAAGTGTGTTAGTTAAATATTCTTGTTGACACACCCACATAATTAGTAATTGAAAAGATCAAGTAATTGATTAATTTGTTAGTATAATTGGATAGTGGTAGATTTAAATTCCCTTCTAGATTTTACTAATTGATTTTATTTTTATTATATTTTATTTTATTATTTCTTAGTTTAATCTAGTAGACATAAAATTTTTAGTTTAGAATTAGTTATTTCTTTAATCAATCTTGATCAATTAGGCTTCGTTAGAGTGATTGGAGTTTTATGTTATTATTCAGTCTTTGTGGGACGATAATTTGATACTCATTGTTCCCTATGTTACTTGTGACGGGTATATTTGTTAATAGGTATACTTAGTCGACATTAAAATTTTTTTGCACCTTGTCGGGGACAAATTTAATATCCATAGACCCAAAACTTTATATCTTACTTTATAAAAATTTTATTTATTTATTTATTTATTAATTTATATATTTTATCTTATATTTTATTTTCTAAATTTACTTATTTTTCTTTATCTTTTTCATTCTTATATTGGTGGAGGTCACTAGTACATGAAATGAAGCAATCTCAATAAATTGATAGCCTTAGATGTAGAGATTTAACAAAAGTTTTTAAAATTAAGAGTGCATTTAAAAATTATTCAACTACAAAGGAATATGAAACATCATTCTATAGATGCCATTATGACATTGGAGGCTAAAATGGATTTAATCACTAAGAAATTAGATACTATGGGTGTGTTTTATGTATACAGTTTCAAGCGAACGTACCTATTTGTAACCTGTGCAGTGGATAACATGTTATCATAGAGTGTAAAGTAGGTAATCTTTTCCAACCATCTTTTGACCAATTTCGTTTTCTTGCTAACAATGTGGGTAGTCAAAATGATCCTTGGATTTCTACCACAAAGACCTAGGCTACTTGCTCTAATGCCATCTCAACAATCACAAAAGCCTTCCTTAGAAGAAATGATGAGAAAGTTCATTAACACTACAGAGACACATTTTTAGGATCAAGAAGCCTCAATTAACAACTTTGAAGCACAAATTGGGCAATCAGCTAATGCACTTTATGGAAGGGCACCCAACACACTTCCAAGCAACACAATCACAAACCCAAAAGAGTAAGTTAATGCTATATCATTAAGGAGTGGGGATATACTACTTGAACCACAACCTTAAGAAGTAAAGAAATAAGAGAAGAATTATTCAAAATCAATGTGTAAGTCATAAGAAGAGGTAACTAAGACCCCATTTCAAGAGTTAAAACTGTATGTCCCTCCTCCTCCATTTCTTGGTATAATTATACAAAGTAAGTTGGATGCATAATTTGCCATGTTTCTTGATATTTTAAAGAAAGTGCATGTTAATTTGTCATTAATTGATATTGTGAGGAAAATGCCTAACTATGCTAAATTTCTTAAGGAAATTCTTACTCAAAAATGAAATTGGAAGATTATGGTACCATTAGATTGAATGAGGAGTATTATCCTATATTAAAAAATAAATTACCTTCGAAGCTAAACGATCTAATTGTGTGATTGAAAATTTAAAATTTTCCAAATTGCTATGTGACTTAGGCTCTAGCATAAATTTGATGCCTTTCTTGGTTTTTAAGTGTTTGAATCTGGGAGAACCAACACCCACTAATATGTCTTTATAGTTGATTAATATATCTATTAATTATCATAGAGGCATAATCTAGGATGTTTTGGTGAACATGGATAAATTTGTATTTCCTATTGAATTCGTTAAGGTTGATATGGAAGAGTATCAAATGATTCCTCTCATTCTTGGTAGACCATTTCTAACTATAAGGGGGACTCTGATTATTGTTCATGAGGGTAAGTTGAGTCTTCCATTCCAAGGTGATAAAGTTACATTTAATGTCTTTAAAAGCATTAAATATCCTTCTATGGATGACAATTATTATACCATTCATGTTGGATAAAATGATTAATGATTGTTTTCAAGTAAGTGTCATATAAAATCATGTAGAGAGGTTCTTGGTACACTCCTAGAGGAATGAAGATGGAGAAGGGGTCAAAGATGTAGTTTAACACCTATGTGCCCATCCACCTTATGAGAGAAATAAATTAGTCCCCTTATGTGGACTAGAGAAAGATCAAGTCCCAAACTTAAAACTATCAATTAAGGAGCCACCGAATTTAGAACTCAAGCAAATTCTCAAACACTTAAAGTATGTTTTTCATGGTTATAATGATACTCTTAAGTTATTGTTTATTTATAATTAGTTGAGTTGCTAGAAAAAACGTTGATGAGATTGCATAGGGAGTGAAATAAGGCATTTAAATGGAAATTGTTTGATATTAAATAGATTAGTCCTTCCACAAGCATTCAAAATATTCTCATGGAAGATAACAATAATAAGGTGATCCAACCTCAAAAGTGGCTAAACTCAAAAATGGAAGAGCTAGTGAAGAAAGAGGTAATTAAACTATTAGATCTAGGTATGATATATCCCATATTTGATATCTCTTGGGTTAGTTGTGCACAAGTGGTTCCTAAGAAGGGTGTAATTGCTATGGTTAAGAATGATAATAATGAATTGATACCCACTAGAACTATTACTAGATGTCATGTTTGTATTGATTTTAGAAAATTAAATGATTTCTCAAGAAAATATCATTTTCCTCTTCCCTTTATTAACCAAATGCATGAGTTTTTAGATAAAGGACATGAATTTTATTATTTTCTAGATGGATATTATGGTTATATGCAAATCTTTATATCTCTAAAGGACTAAGAAATTACCACTTTTACATATCCTTATGATACCTTTGCATATAGGTGGATGCCTTTTGGCCTTTTTAATTCTCTTACTACTTTCTAAAGATACATGATGGCCATATTTTATAACATGGTCGAGAAATTTATGGAAATTTTTATCGATATTTTTTAGTGTTTGGCTTATTTTTTGATGCATGTTTAGATAACCTTGAGGTTGTGCTAAGATGTTGTGAAGATACAAATCTTGTTTTAAATTGGAAAAAATGTCATCTAATGGTTTAAGAAGGGATTATGTTAGGGCATAAAATTTCACGTAAGGGGATAAAGGTAGATGAAGAAAAATGTAAAATTGTTTAAAAATTACTACCCTCAAAATTTGTTAAGGACATTATTAGTTTTCTTGGTTATGGTGGTTTCTATAGAAGGATCATTATGTACATTTCAAAAAAATTAAAACCTCTATTTGACCTATTGGCTAAAGATTGGATCTTTGAATTTTCTAATGCATGCTTAATGGCTTTTTATGGTCTTAAAGAAAAACTTGGGAATGCTCCTATTATTATTTCTTAATATTAGAATTAAAGGCTTTTTTTTATTATTGCTTCATATTAGAATCTTCCTTTTGAAATCATGCATGATTAAAGTGATGTGGCTTTAAGAGTAGTTTTAAGAAAACATAGGGATAAAGTTTCTATATTATTTATCATGCTATAAATACTTTGAATTCTACATAAAGGAATTATTCCATTGTTAAAAAATAATTGCTAGTTGTGATCTTTACTTTTGATAAGTTTCACCCTTACTTGTTGCTTAATAAAATATTTATTTATACTAACCAGGTTGCTTTAGGATATCTTTTTGTTAAAAAATATTCTAAGCCTAGAATAATTTGATGGATTATATTGATAAAAGATTTTGACTTGTATAGTAGGGATGAAAAGGAAGTGGAATTAACATAGCAGATCATCTCTCCCATATACTATCATCATATGAGTTAATTATGGATGATGAGCCTATTCATCATAGGTCCCTTGATGAGATGCTCTATGCAGTTACAAATAATCTCTTGTATGCTAATATTGTAAATTACCTTGTAAGTGAAATTATTCCTAATGACTTGTCATATTGTCAAAGGAAGACATTCATGCATGACTTGAGATATTATTGTTGGGATGATCCTTATTGTTATAAAATATGTTAATAGGGATGCATGATTTTCATTCTATTTTATATCATTACCATTAGAGAATGTGGTGGTCATTTTGGAACCACCAAAACTAAACTAAAATTCTACATTGTGGTTTTTATTATCTTGAATTTTTTAATTATGCTTATTCTTTTTGCTAAAACCTGTGATAGATACCAAAGGGTTGGTAATATTTCTCAAAAATAAGAAATTTCCTATTATAGGTCCACTTCCTAAATCTTTGCATAATGAATATATCCTCGTTGCAGTCGATTATGTATCTAAGTTAGTGGATGATATTGCAACTCCCACGAATGTTACAAAAGTTGTCACAAAATTCATGAAAAAGAATATCTTTACAAGACTTGGAACGCTAAGGACTATCATAAGTGAAGGGGCTTCTCATTTTTATAATAGAGCATTTGATTTTATCCTGGGTAAGTATGGAATTATGCATAAGGTTGCAAATCTGTATTATCCCTAAACTAGTAGATAAGTGTAAGTGTCAAACTAAGAAATTAAAAGGATATTGGAAAAAATGATGCTTCTATAAAAGATTGGTCTTTAAAGTTAGATGATACACTTTGGGCATGTATGATCTCATTTAATATCCTATAGGAATATCTCCATATAAACTCGTTTTATAAAAATTGTGTCACCTTCCTATAGAACTTGAGCATAAATATTTTTGGGTGACCTTTTTTCTCAACATAGATATGTAGGCTGAGGATGAGAGAAGAATCTTATAATTAAAATAATCTTAATGAATTCTGATTAGGCGCACATATGAATATTCTCAAATCTACAAGGAATGCATAAAGAGGATGCATGATGAAAGGATTAAAAAAGGAGAGTTTGAAAAAGGACAACAAGTATTCCTTTTTAATTCTCGCTTCTGATTGTTTGTTGGTAAGTTTTGTTCACTTTGGTCTAGACCATTCATTGTGACACGAGTTTCCCCTCCTTGAGTAATAGAGATAAGCAGTCTAGAAAAATAAACGTTTAAGGTAAATGGACCCCAACTAAAAATTTAAGAAGATAGAGAGCTTGAGAGCCTCAAATTCGTCACACGCTTAAAGAATCTCAAGTGAGTGGGACTAAAATCAAGCTAATGATTATAAAAAAAATATTTCTTGGAAGGAAACCTAAGTGTGTGTTTACTCCAAATTTAAAAAAAAAGGGATTTTGTTTTGATTTACTAGAAACTTTGTTTTTTTTCCTCTTCTTTTGGTTACAATTGCATAGTAATTTAATACGTTTAAGAAGGAATTGTAGGGCATAAGGACATGCCAATTTTAAATTTAGGTGGTAACACAAATGGATAATTTGTGAGGTAACATATAGTGGGGACATGTTTCATAACACAAGTTATATTCGCTTAGAAACACATACTTCTTGTAATACCCCATCTTTTGTAAAGTGTTGAATAAGAGATTATAAAAATTTTGGTTTTCAATTTTAATATGGTATTATTATTTGGTTTGAGATAAATTTGGATTTGAAATAAGGTTGGAAAATTAAATTTAATGAGTTTTTTAGGTAAACAGATCAGTTGATTCCATGAACCGATCAACTAGTTTGTCATTTCAGTAAAATGGTTTTTACTTGATTAAATTGATACACTTGTTGGTGAACTAATTGACTTGTCTATAGAATAGTCAACTAGGAGGCCAAATTAATGGACTAGTTTGTCTAGTGGAGCATTATAACACCCCAAAATTTACTATTTTAAAAAAAATGGAAGTAATTAAATAATATTAAAACTTGTGAATTTCAGAAATATTACAACTACACTTAGTACCAGACCGATTCACTCCTACTGTTCCAATACCAAGTGCTTAGACTAAAAAGGATATTTGTTAAACTTAATCAATACTTAAACCAATTGTTCATAAAGGAACTAGAAGGATAATAACATAGAAATTAGAGTACACATAAAGAATTTATATATCCCAAAGTATGAAATCAAAGTTCCTTGAGAGGAATAATGTTTACATGATAATGTTTAATTTTGGAAAATCCAATACATGAAAGAAATAACAGAAGGGAGTAAAATAACAAAGAGATAGAATCTGGCCACACCACTCCCTATCAACAACCTAGGTCGGACTCATCACTCAGCCCCGCCTGATGCCTCATGGATATCGAAGGCATCAAAATAAGCATCACCTACCTGCACCATGTTAGATGGGCCTCCTGTTCATGGGAATGAGCAAGACCTATGAAAATGATGATCAATAAGCTATGTATTGAGTAAGGTAACTGTACACTAAGGCTAACACATAAAATCACATAATCCAAGAAGGATAATAAAACAACATACGATTACTTCAGATAAACAATAAATAAAGGCCATTTATAATACAGATTAATTAACTAATTAATCTTTTATCGATACTCATTTCACACCATGATCTTTATTAAATCTATGCAAGTATGGGAACCCCACTATTATTGTAATATCCCAAAATCCTAAGTTCCGAAATTTTGGCCAAATAAGGAATTAGTAGGGAGTTAAGCATATAAATTCATTTACTTAAAATATAGGGAATCAATTAAGGTAAGTTAGGAGGAAAATAATAAAGAATTTAATTGAAAAAAAATTAGGGTATTTTCCTAATTAGCATGGAAGTTAAGGAAATTTATCTAAAATAACCTAAATTAAGCTAAAAAGGAATTAATTATTATTTTCTAAATATTTTTATTCAATAACCCAAAAATATTCTAAATAATTTATGCAAAATCCAAAACCAAAAAAAAAAAAAAACCCATTTCCCTTTTTCTTCCTTTTCCTTTTCTTCCTTTTCTTTTTCCTTTCTTCTTACCCGCCGGTTGGGCCTCGCCCGGCCCAACTTTCCCTTTTCCCTCCCTTCTCCTTCCCCCGTGGCCCAGCGCGTCCAGCCTGCATCGCAAGGCGCAACGCAAAGTTTTGCCCCGATATCCTCTTAAACTCCGCGTTTCAATTAGCAAGAAGTAATCGTTGCCAACCGGCCGGTTCTCCCTCTCCTTTCTTTTTCCCTGGACCGCCGGTCCACCCCCTTTCCCTTTTCTTCTTCCTCCTGCGTGACCGTACCCCGACCTGCAACTGCTGCACCTGCCGGCAGCCGCCTGCAACAGCCGGCCACCCTGACTTTCCCTCTCCCGTCGTTTTCTTACACCAATTCGACCCCAATCGGCCTTTTCCCCTCTCCCGAGCGACCTGCCCCTTTCCCTTTTCCTCTTCCCTCGACCCCGACGCCCCTGCCATGGCAGAACCGCCTCGACTGCCGCCACCGGGCGGCATGCCTGGTACCTGCCACCGCTTGTCTTCTTCCCCTTGTCATTGCCCACCTCAATCGGCCTATAAATACCTAATGAGCATCCTTAATCTGGGTTTTGATTTCGAAACCCAAAAACCCTCCATTCTTGCCGTCGCCCCGTTAGACAAGCCCTACGCCGCCGCTGCCTAACACTGACGATCCAAACACCCCCAGAACCAACCCTTGCACCACCCTCCACGCAACCAAACCGTCGCTGCCTCTGTTCCTACCCCGCGCGAGCCACCACAATCGTGCGAAGGTGCCACCCCGAAAAACGCCACCGCCGCCTTGCGCCGCCCTCTGCCGCCACCTCCGCCGTAATTAACCCCCGCTCCACCTTCCAAAGTGACCAGCAAGTCCTCCCCTACCTGCCCATACCCTCCTTACCCCCTGCTTCCTTCTCCACTGGCCTCCACCATTTCCACCACCTTCCTCCTCCTTCGGCCGCCGCGTCCACCACCGCGCGCCGCCTCCCTGCTCACGCCACCACCCTCATTCCACTCCCCTCTCCCTGCAGTCTCCTCCCCCACACTTAGCTTCCTTTTTCCTCCTCCCATCTAACCACTTTCCCCCACCTTTTCCCTCTTCTCCTCCTCCACCGCCGCCGCCGCCGCCGCCTCGCGCCGCCGCCGGACCACCACCGTTCTCAGGTGGTCTTCCACTCACCTGAACCCTAAAACCCTCCTCTTATGCCACCTATAGTGGCTTATACCTAATATTAGTATTATCACACTTATTATTATTATTATTATTGTTATTATTATTACACTTATTATTAGTATTATTATTATTAATATTACTGTTATGATTATTATTATTATTAACTTATTTACTAATACCATTTCTGTATTATCCTTAATGCTATCATACTATCACCCCTTCTAACCCTAAACCCTATTATACTTAACTTAGGGCTAATACCATTTTCGTCATTATTGGCATTTCTAATACTACTATTATTATTACTTTTATTATTGTTGTTACCACTATTAATCTCTGTATCCTAATAGTGTTATTTTCTTACAAGCCATAATCTTTCTCAAAACCCTAGCTTTCAACATACTTAACCATTAGTGTTAGTGTTATTATTTTTATTAATACTATCGCTAAGATTACTACCACTGTTAGTGTTCTTACTATTTAACCCAACCTTATGTGAAGTATTGTAACTACGTAATAGAGTTTTACCATACCTAATATCTCTAACATTGGTGTCATCCTATTATTGATATTACCCATATGCTGATTCTATTAGGGTGACAAAATATGGGAGCCCTTATATTATTTATTCAACATACGACTTTTATCATGACTACCCCTAGGAGTGTTAGCTCGTTGTTATTGCAACCATTGTAGTAGTATTTTAATACTAACACCAACATAAGTATCACTATTGGTAGTTTACCATTACCATTATTACCATTACTTAACTATGTCTAGCAAACACTAATGCTATAAAAATAGGGCTAATGGGTCTAATAATATAAGTGTAACAATAGGTATTAAAAATAAACATATTTTGACTACTAATTTTTAGTATACTAATTCTGAGGTAAAAACCCTAGTTTTTGTATAAAACTCTTTTTAGTAATAAAAACCCTAACCTTAAACTAGAATGAGGATTGATAGTAATTATAAGGGAAACTAATACTTAGCTTTTTCCCCTTTCATAGGTGACCCCGATCCGAGCCCTAAGGAGCTAGAGGAGCGTGCTCCAAGCCTGGTGCCTACCTAGGTAAGGACGAAGCTATGGCCTTACGTTATGTGTGATGAAATGTGTTGATGAATGATGAGCATGCCATGTTGATGTGTATTATGCATGTGTTATGAATAACCTGCTTTGTGTAGCGCAGCGTGGATCATGAGGTATGTTGTGTGTGCCTTATGTTATATATGCATGCCATGTCCCATGTTTATTGTTGATGTTGACGATGTGACTTGTTATGACCCTCTAGGACATGCATGCTAGGGTTTTGGGTAGCATAAAATGATAACAAAAGAACAACGGGGAAGTGGATGTTGGAATGTTTGCATGGGGGGGCTTAGACCTTGCATGGGCGTAATCCTTACGTGGGAAAAGTTGATTTGGGTTGTAAGTAAGAGCTTGGGAGAGTCTTGGAGGGATTGGAGACTTAGTATGAACAATAGCACATAAGTTGGTGTATAAGAGGCCTTATTAGGGTTTTGTGTGTGAGTGGGTGTTGGAGAGTCTGCATGGAGTATTTAAATTATGCATGGGAATGAATCTTACGTGAGGAAAGTTGATTTAGGAAGTAAGTAAGATAATGTCAAAGTTACGGTTCCATTGGGGACTCGGGTGCAAAATTTTACGTGGATCGATGTAAGGGTGTCTAAGGGACCCAATTAGGGTTTTGGGAGAAAATGAGGAAACTAAGGGGTAGAAGGGTAAAAATGATCAAGGAAGGATGGAGTGTGGGGTTGAGAGTGAGAGTTCACTTATATAAAGGGGGAGTATGGGTTTTCTAAAGGAGAGGAGAGATTTGGGGTGAAAGAGGGAGATTACTTATTGAGGAAGTAAAGTGCTAGGGTTTGGGTGGCCAATTAGGGTTTTGTCGATCACACGTGAACTTGGGAAATAAGGTAATACATTTGGGGAGGTTCATAATAAATACGAGGCGCGAGATAGAGAACAAAGTAACGTCTGGGTAAGTAAGAAAGAGTTGGGCCACATAGGTCCGACTAGGTTCTCCGAGGAGAAACCCTAGAGGGATGAGGACATACGGAGTCGATATCATATGTGTCGGGGTAGTCTATATTCTTGGAGATCGTGCCTTACTATATGTCACTATGCCCTAGTCTACGGGGGATGGATGTCGGGTGTGAGAAAAGGGTAAGTGTCTCAACATATGAGGCGGGCCCGCTTGAGAGGCAAATAGTAGTATGTTATTGGCATGCATGTCAAGGGTGATGTGTGATTTAATAAGACACGGATAAGACACTAATAACGTAAAGCGAAAGACTGTTGAGCCGCTTGTGCGTTTCGTTCCGGTCCACCGGCTATAATAGTGGTCAGAGGCGTTCTGCCCTGTGCGTTTCGTTCCGGTCCACCGGCTATAATAGTGGTCAGAGGCGTTCTGCCCTGTGTGTTTATTTCCGTTCCACCGGCTATAAATCGGCTCAATAGACCCAAAGTAAATAAGTTAAACCATGGGAAAAATACTAAGTACTTACAGTGGAACACCATGTTGAGGCGGGGCCAGTCCGGTCCACCGGTTAGAATAGTGGTCAGAGGCGTTCTGCCCTATTTTTTTATTTCCGGTCCACCGGCTATAATAGTGGGGTCCCCGTGCTCACATGGATTATTGAAGAATGCGTGAAATGGACTTATTTCATTAATGAGAATACAGAATAAGACATCAGAAAGTGATTAGATCTATTCATGCATGTCATCGTATGTTATCTATGTGTTGAATGTGGGTCTTGTGTGCTATGTGTTGGCCTTAGCTCGTCTGTTACCTTACTCAATACGTAGCGTACTGATCATCCGTTTCATGGGTGCTGCTCATTCCCACGAGCAGAGGGCCCTTCTGACCTTGTGCAGGTAGGAGATTTGGTTTTTGATGCCTACGACACCTATGAGGCATCGGGTGGGGCTGAGTATTGAGTCTACTTTGGTTGGGGCCGAGAGGGAGCTGGTCGGACATCTTGTTATTTCCGTTGTCATTTATCATGTTTTGAGTCGTATTTATGTTACGCTCGTATTTTGGAATGGAATTCTTAAATTGTAATCCTAACGATATTTTAACTGCTGTTGGCACCTTAACCTTCCTGGATATTTTATGTTGATTATGCACTTATGCTTTGTTGGTTTCACTTCACGAAATTTTGATCTAGCCTTAGCACTCGGTATCGGGACGGTAGAAGTGAACCGGTCCGGTACTGAGTGTGGCGGTAATACCCCTAAATTCATGGTTTTAAATTATACGCTTCCGTTAAACCTTTCGTTTTAAACGAAATTTTTCAGTAGTGAATTTGGGGTGTAACAATTATAGCCGGTGGACTGAAAAACACACTAGGCACAATGCACCTGACCACTCTTATTAGCTTGTGGATTGGTCACATATAGGGCGGAACGTCCTAACTACTATTCCTTAACGGTGGATTGGTTTGGCTCCTGATCGCATGGTATTCCACCATAACCACTTAGTGTCTTTTATGTGTCTTAGCAAACTCAGTTTTGGTTTATCGAGCTCGGGATCCCCCACTATTATAGCCAGTGGGCCAGAAACACACAGGGCATAAAGCTCCTGACCCTTATTATTGGCCGCTAGATTGGCCGCATATAGGGTGGAACACCCTAACCACTATTCCTAACTGGTGGATCGGCTTGGACCTGGCTCAATAATCTTTCACTTTACATGATTAATGTTTGAAGTGTGTTATTCATAATTTTAAGCTTAGACATGCATGACTAACTCCATCTACGCTTATCCTCCAAAAGAACCCGTCTCACATCATAAGATTCATGTACCTCCTAACTTTTCCTAACATTCTTTCCTCCATACCTTATGTCACACTAGAGCCCATATCCCATATATGTGGGTTAAGGCACACTACCTTAAACTTCCAACTCCACTCATTGTCTCACTCTAGGGTTATTCCAAAACCCTAATTTAGGCCTAAGTGGCTCATCCTACTCCACCTCACACAACCCAAATCATTTTAACACTCCACACATCACAACCCATAGATTCCACCCTCATCATCACACTTTAATCACCAATTACACATGTGACTACAAAACCCCAAGTAGCCACACTAAATCCTAGCCGGCCACACCAAACCCTAGCTCGATCTCCTATGCATCCTTATACTATTTCAAGTTGCACCATACATAAAATAGTTATATCAATACACATAAGGTACATCACATATTATGGCATATGGAATACAGGGCATATAAGACACATTACATACATACGGCCTTAGCTATACCCTTACCTAATACGACATCGGTCTTAGAACATACTCTTATACCTCCTTAGGGCTTTGACTGGTCTCACCTATAAGAGAGAAAAAATAAAGATTGGGTTCCCTCCTAATAAAAATACTATTATTTCCTAATTTGTTCAAAGATTAAGGTTTTGGATAAAATAATAATATAATAGTAATATCATTAACTAATTAATAATTTTGGTAAAGATAAAAGTAATAGTAGCAATATTGTGAAAGATGATAATATAAGATTTGAAGAGTTTACCATAATAATAATGATACTAAAAATAATAATAATGATAATGATAATAATAATAACGATAATAATAATACAAATAATATTAATAATAATATTAGTATCATTCGAAATAAATGGTGAAATAAGGGCTTCGACCCTTCACCAAAATACTACTACTACTATTACTACTACTAATAACAACAACAACAACAACAACAATAGTAATACAAAATAATAATAACAATAATGATAATAATTATAATAGTATAAATCAAAGATAATGTAAAGTAGGGTTTCGACCCTACTTTGGAATAATAATAATACTACTAATAATAGTAATAAGAATGTTGTGGATCGATACTAATTTGGAAAAAATAAGATCTAATTAGAATCAATTAGAACACACAAGAATTGAGGAGAGAAGAACACTCAAGAACACATATTGGGGAAACAGATGATCTTATTGATGTGAAGTAATTGTGATTACAAAGAATCAAAGAAATTCTTACTTAAATCACTCAATTCATCAAGAAATTACAATAGAACTCAATAGGAGAAGAAGACGGCGTTCACTCTTCCATTAGGCTTCTAATCGCATGGTATTTATACTATACGAAACTGTCATTAGCGAAAACCGAGGCGGAGCAAAAAACCCAAAAAACACGAAACGTGTTAATAAACACGGTACCCCGTGTTTATTTTCTGTCTCTCGGCTTCTCACGGAAACACAACATATTTTCCTATTGAAAAAACACGGATCGTGTTTCACAAACACAGACCCCCGTGTTTCTTTCCAACTTTGATAGTCTATAGTATTTCAGCCACAACTTCTTCATCTGACCTCTGATCGAGCTGATTTTTAATGTGTTGGAAAACAAACAGAAAGATCTAAAACTTTCATGTTCAGTATATTTCCAAATTATAATTTTTGCAAGGTAAAATATTCACATATTTCTAGAACTAGTTCTACTTCAAATTCCTCCGAAACACTTCACACACCAATCCAAGCTATTCTACACACCAAATACGAGTCATAAGCTCACAATTCTCCACCTTGACAACGTATTTAAAGTAGCTAGAACCAGGAATACAAAAGACCATCTGTAAAAACCCTTGGGCCCCAAAAGGCCCTCATGGTACACAAACACCAACCAAGTTAAAGCAATGCTCGAACTTGTTCACCATCAATGGCTTCGTTAGCATATCCGCTGGATTCTCAACAGTAGCCACCTTCTCCAACATAACCTTGCCTGCAGCAATAGTACCTCGGATGAAGTGGTACCTGATATCAATGTGCTTCATCTGATGATAGAAAGAATTCTGATTCTGTACCAAACAGATAGCACTCTGACTATTGCTACGAACGATGAGAGCACCATGACCAAATCCAATCTCATGAATGAAACCACCAAGCCACGAAGCTTCCTGAAAAGCCTCAATCATAGCCATATACTCAGCCTCAGTAGTAGACAATGCAGTCACATCTTGCAAAGATGACCTCCAGCTAATTGCCGAACCACCAAGACAAAACACATAACCTCCAGTGGATCTCCTATTATCAAGATCATCACCATAATCAAAGTCAACAAACCCTATCAACACATCAGTCGACCTTCCATACTCCAAACTAGATGATGCAGTACCCTTCAAGTACCTTAGAATCCACTTCACTGCTTGCTAGTGAGCCTTCCCAGGATTCGCCATATATCTGCTCACAACACTCACAGCTTGAGCAATATCTGACCTGGTACAAACCATAGCGTACATCATGCATCCCACAGCATTAGAGTAGGGAACTGTGGCCATAAACTCCTCCTCATCTTTAGATTTGGGCAATCTAAAGTAGAAAATCTGAAGTGAGTAGCCAAGGGAGTACTAACTTGCTTGGCATCAATCATATGAAACCTCTCCAACACCTTGTTCACATATTGCTCCTCTGACAAGTAAAGACGCTTCTGTCTGCGGTCTCGAATGATCTCCATGGCAAGGATCTTCTTCGCAACTTCCATATCCTTCATCTCAAACTTAGTCTTCAAGATTGTTTTCACCTTGTTAACTTTAGACAGATCTTTTGCTGCAACAAGCATGTCATCGACATATAACAAAAGATATACCAGAGAACCATCACCACCCTGCTTCAAGTATACACATCCATCGTAATCACTCCTAGAGAACCCATGCTCAATCATAAACTGATCAAACCTCTTGTACCATTATCTAGGCGACTACTTCAGACTATATAGTGACTTCTTCAATAAGCACACATGATCCTGCTTGCCTTCAACAACAAAGCCATCTGGTTGGCCCATATAGATCTCCTCCTCGAGCTCTCCATGTAGAAAAGCTATTTTAACATCCAATTGCTCTAACTCCATATCTTGCATAGCCACAAGCACAAGTAAAGTACAAATAGAAGTATGCTTGAAAACAGGGAAAAATACCTCGTTATAGTCTACACGAGGTATTCGACTAAACCCACGCGCAACTAAACGAGCCTTGTACCTCGGTCCCTCAACACCTAGAATTTCCTGTTTGAACTTGTACACCCACTTGCAGTCAACAATTTTCTTTTTCTTGGGTGCCTTCACAAGTTCCCATGTCTGATTCTTCCATAGAGATTGCATCTCCTCCTCCATAGTAGCACACCACGGAACAAAATCAGCACTAACAATGGCATTTGAGTATGACACTGGCTCATGTACATCAACTACAGTCTTAGCACTAGCCAAAGCATAACTTGCTCACTCCTCAAAGCCATACCTCACAAGAGGCTTCACAACCCTCCGTGGACCGAGAGCAATGCCCCTTTGCTCCACCTACTGCCTGGATCCACCCACTTCAGGAATAGTGGATCATATACTAGAAGATTCTGAATGATCCACCTTATCTATGACACCATGCAGATTCTTCTGCTCCACCTCTTCAGACAATCTATCAAAAGAAGACTTAGTCATTTGGAAGAATAAGGACTCATTGAAGGTAACATCCCTGCTAGTCAAAAACTTGGATGTTGTTGTACCCCATAACCTGTACCCCTTCACGCCGGATGTATAGCCAAGAAAGATGCACTTCTTAGCTCTAGGCTTGAGCTTCCCATCATTCACATAAGCATAAGAAGGACATCCAAAAATATGCAAATAAGAATAATCAGCTGGTTTTCCAGACCATACCTCCTCAGGTGTCTTTAAATCAATAGAACGATTGGGTGACCTGTTCACCAGGAATGCCCCCATGTGAACTGCCTCAGCCCAAAACTGCTTGCCTAATCTAGCTTGTGACAACATACATCGAGCCTTCTCTAATAGGGTCCTATTCATCCTCTCAGCAACCCCATTCTCCTGTAGTCTTCCAACACAAGTACGATGCCTAGCAATACCATGGTCCTCACAGTACTCAGTGAAACTACGCTCCACAAACTCAAGGCCATTACCTGTCCTAAGACACTTCACTTGTTTCCCAGTCTGCTTCTCTAATAAAGTCTTCCAATGCTTGAAAACTTGAAAGACATCATTCTTATTTTTAATAAAATAAGTCCTAACCTTCCTAGAGAAGTCATCAATAAATTTTAGTAGGTATTGTGAACCACCCTTAAAAACCACCCTTGCAAGACCCCACAAATCAGAGTGAACATAATCCAAAGGCCCCTTTGTACTTTGTGTAACCTTTGAAAAACTAACCTACTGCTTGCCAAACACACAGTGCTCACATAAATCTATAGTACCTGTACTCTTCCCATCCAACAACCCTATCTTGGAGAGTTCAGTCAAACCTTTGACACTCATATGTCCAAGTCGCATATGCCAAAGTCTAGTAACATCCGAGTCAGACATACTCAATGATGTTACTGCAGCTGCTCCCTCAACAATGGAACCAACAAGCTCATACAATGTCTCGATCCTCTTACCTTTCATTGCAATAAGAGCCCCTCTAGTAATCCTCATCGTGCCATCATCAATCACACAATGATATCCATTACAATCAAAAGAACTCAATGAAATCAAGTTCTTGGTCATCTCAGGGACATGTTGAACATTAGCTAGTGTTCTGACCACACCATCATACATCTTCACCTTCACTATCCCAATCCCAGCAACTTTGCATGCAGCATCATTACCCATCAGAACTACTCTAACTCGAGTCGTCTTGTAAGTTTGGAACCATTTACTTTTGGGACAAATATGGTAAGAGCATCCAGAGTCCAAGATCCATCTATCCATAATCTTGGTCTGACTATTAGTGATAGTCAACACACCACAATCACTATCATATTGAGCTATAGTAGCATCATCCTTTGTGCCAGATGATTCACTAGGTTTATCTCTAGATAACCTATTAGGACAAAAATTCTTGATATGACCCTTCTTGTGACATCCATAGCACATGACATTCGTGGATATGTTTTTCCTTGACTTTGAACTAGACTTCTTCTTCTCACCAGAACCCTGTTCTTGAGTTATGCCCCTAGCTACAAGTCCCTCACTATTTGAGTCACTAGAACCACCTCCAGTCAATTGATTCTCAATCAGCTCCCATTGTAGCAAGGTAGTCTTGACATCATCAAGAACCAACTCATCATCCTTCCCATACAGTATGGTCTCACAAAAATGTTTGTAATCAATAGGCAAAGAGCACAACAATGTAATAGCAAGATCTTCATCCTCTAATTTAACATCTATATTCCTTAGATCCATAATTATAGAGTCAAATTCATCAAGATGAGATTTTAGGGATTGTCCCTTACCTAATTTTAACTCATGCAACTTGCTCTTCAATAACAAATGATTTGTCACCGACTTTGTCATGTATAGAGTCTCCAGCTTGAGCCATAGGAATGACGTTGCTGTTTCTTTAGCCACCTCATGCAAGACCTCATTAGACAAACACAATTATATGGTGGAAAGGGCCTTTTGATCTATCTCCTTGAATTTCTCAACTGTCATGGAATTAGGCTTCTTTGATATCCCGAGTAACGCCTTCTCCAATCCATTCTAAATCAGGATCGCCTTCATCTTCAACTTCCATAAGCTAAAGTTCATAGACCGATCAAACTTCTCTATATCAAAACTTGTAGACATCTTGAATATGAACCCAACATTTTGATACCAATTTGTTGTGGATCGATACTAATTTGGAAAAAATAAGATCTAATTAGAATCAATTAGAAC
Organism: Tamarix austromongolica; assembly: GCA_039764185.1. Classification (NCBI taxonomy): domain Eukaryota; kingdom Viridiplantae; phylum Streptophyta; class Magnoliopsida; order Caryophyllales; family Tamaricaceae; genus Tamarix; species Tamarix austromongolica. Next base: position 119,136,275 of record CM077809.1, on the reverse strand, counting down.
AAACAAGAATTGAGAAGAGAAGAACACTCAAGAACACAGATTGGGGAAACATATGATCTTATTGATGTGAAGTAATTGTGGTTACAAAGAATCAAACAAATTCACACTTAAATCACTCAATTCATCAAGGAATTACAATAGAACTCAATAGGAGAAGAAGACGGCGTTCGCTCTTCCATTAGGCTTCTAATAGCATAGTATTTATACTATACGAAACTGTCATTAGCGAAAAGCAAAGTGGAGCGAAAAACCCAAAAACCACGGACCGTGTTAATAAACATGGTACCCCCGTGTTTATTTTCTATCTCTCGGCTTCTCACAGAAACAAAACACATTTTTCTGATGAAAAAACACGGATCGTGTTTCACAAACACGGGCCCCCCGTGTTTCTCTCCAGTTTTGATAGTCTTTAGTATTTTGGCCACAACGTCTTCATATGACCTTCGATAAAGATGATTCTTGATGCATTAGAAAGCTAACACAAAGATATGCAACTATCATGTTTAGTACATTTTCAAATTCTAATTTCTTCAAGGTAAAATATTCACATATTTCTAGAACCAGTTCTACTCCAAATTCCTCTAAAACACTTAACACACCAATCCAAGCTATTCTACACACCAAATATGAGTCACAAGCTCACAAATAATGATAATGATATTGATAATAATAATAATAATAATAATAATAATAATAATGATGATAATAATAATAATAATCAAAATAAAAATAGAATAGGGCTTTGTCCCTTAGTAGAAATAATAATAATAGCATTAGTAGTGGTAGTAGTAGTAATAATAATAGTACTAATAATATATAATAATTATAATATATTTGAAATAATGGAAATATAATGAAATAAAATAAATAAAACTTGAATAAATAGTGTTGAAAGGTTGAGAGGGTTTAGGGTACAACCTTGGGTTGGTGGCGACAGGCGGCACCGGCGGTGATGCACGACGGCAGAGGCGACGTGTAACACCCCAAAATTTACACATTTTTTTTAAAAGTAATACTCATAAATTAAAACCGTAAATTTCGGGGATGTTACCGCCACACTTAGTACTAGACTAGTTTACTTCTACTGTTCCAGTACCAAGTGCTAAGGCTAAGAAAACATTATCAGTAATACCATACAAATTCAAATTTATAAAAATGGAAAGCAGAGTACGCGCAAGTCTTACATAATTTAAAATACCGGCTATTGTTTTTCCAGATAATAACTAAACGACATTAGTAAAATTGTTTCGATAATTCAAACATAATGAAAGATAACATTAATCATAAATTTACAAAGGACCATGGCCATGTCTCTCAAGAAATCGATCCAACCCAGCTATCACTCCACCCTTCATGATGTCCCGCAGACATCAATAGCATCAAAGTAAATATCTCCTACCTGCAACAGATTAGATGGGCCTTCTGCTCATGGGAATGAGCAGCACCCATGAGACGGATGATCAGTACGCTACGTACTGAGTAAGGTAACCAAATACTAAGGCCAGCATATAACACATTAATTCATGCAGGATAATGATCACATACAATTACAACCCACACATATGATACATAGAAGCATAAAGTGAAATCCATAACATATAATCAACAGTCCACACATAAGGCCCAAAAAGGTCCGGATTAATCATTTATTCTTTCTTTTATCAGGAGTCGATACACACCATATTCTTTATCAGGTCCATACGAGTACGGGAACCCCACTATTTTTGCCGGTGGATCGGTTGCGAGGGCACATGCCCCACCACTATTTTAGCCGGTGGATCGGTCACGAGGTTAATATACCCTACCACTATTATATGTCGGTGGATCGGTTTGCCACATATATATAGTTTGGTTTGTTGAGCTCGGGATCCCCCACTATTATAGTCGGTGGATCGGTCACTAGGGTAAAATACCCTACCACTATAAAGCTGGTGGATCGGTCTCTAGGCTACCACAGTACCTGGCCACTATTATGCCGGTGGATCGGTCTGGGCCCGGCTCAACATCTTCCACTTTACGTATTTAATAATTTATTTATGTTATTCGGATATTCATTTCAAGACATGCACATCCAATAACGTATCCCAATACTATAATAACCCTAATTACCTTGAAACCCGAACTCTACGTAAGTCATTATCCCATGCATGCCCTAGCTCCCTTACAAACCTTAGCTCCATGTAAGCCCTAACTCCACGTAAACCATATCTCCATGCAAACCCTAATTCATACACAACTTTAAGTCAATGTATACAACACTCCCATGCAAACCCTAGTTCATACCATCTTAGGCAAACCCCAACACCACGTAAACCATAACTCCATGCAAAATCTAACGCACATGCAAACCCTAGCTCCATATAGATATACTTCCATGCAACTCTAATCCACATGCAAACCCTAACTCCACGTACTACACTCTCATGTAATCCCAATTCATATGCAAACCTTAACTCCACGTAGACATGCTTTAATGCCAGCCCTAACCTCAGGTCATTTTATGCAAACCCTAACATCATACCATTCCATGCAAACCCTAACATCATGTCATTTCATGCAAACCCTAACATCATGTCATTTTATGCAACCTCCAACTCCTTGGCATTCCATGCAAACCCTAGCACCATGCCATTTCATGAACCTTAACAACATGTCTCAAGTCATATCATACAATAATGACATAAACATACGCATAGTTCTCATGCCACCGTTTATTCACACCAAAATACTTCAACTCTACAATCATACCACATGCAAAATAATTAATAATAATGAACATAAAATATATGGCATATCAAACACATAGTGCATACAAATGCATAAATGGCCTTAGTAGACCCTTACCTAAGACGACATCGGTCTTGGTGCACGCTCCTATTCCACTTGAGGGATTTGATTGGATTCGCATATTATATCAAGCATACTAGAATTATACTCTCTCATATAATTTTATTGTCCTCTAACTTATTCCAATATTTGGTTTTTAATTAAAACACTGCTACTTAAGAAATAACTTTAGAAACTATTACTTAAAAATATAAATGAATTATTATTTTCATTCGAAGAGGGTGGTGATCTAAGAGTTTCTACCCTTCACCAAAATAAAAATGATAGTATAATAATGATAATGATAATGATAATGATAATAATAATAATAATAATAATAATAAAGTATAATATTATTAATGATACTTTTATTAGTAGAATATTAATATTATTAATACCAAAATTCTTAAAAGTACAAGGTGGATTTCAAAATCAATCCATTTAAAAATAACATTATTCAAAAATGTAATAATGATATTAATATTATATATATATACTTATAATATAAAGGTTAATAAAGATAATAATAATAATAATAATATAATTAGTAATAATGTTAAAAATGTTAATAATAGTTGTAAAAAGCAAATGTGCGAGACTTAGTTAAAATTTTAGGTTTCTAATCCTCCTGAAATAATAACTGTATTAAATAAATAATTACACTAATAATAATAATATTTATAATATTATTAATAATAATGGTAAACATGTAATAATTCCCTTAAATAACCAAAATTTGAGAATAATAACTTATCTAACTCAAGAATGATCCCAAACCTGTCAACAAAATTTAGCAATTAGGATTCAATTGAAAACAATAACAATAATAATAATAATAGTAATAATAATAATAATAATAATTAAAATCGAATTAACATTAAAAACTAGGATAAAAATAGAATAATTATCAATAAATTGAAAGGAAGTGTTTAAAAGGTCTAGAGTTTCACCTTGAGTCGGAGGGTATGGGTGGCACCGATGGTGGTTCCCGGAGGTGGCTGGAAATTAGATCTAAGAAGGGAAAAAATGAAGAAAAAGAGGTGAGAGGGAAGGAGAAAAATAAAATAAGATTATAGGTCGGTGGAGGGGACTTAGCAGGAGTTATTGGTTGGATTGGAAGGTGGTAAAAGCGACGGATGTGGTGGTGGATGGTGGTTCAAGGTCTCGGGGTGCAATTTTCTAGCGAGATAACTAGACAAATTTGCACAATTATGGAATCTTGAACAAGGTGAATCAAAGATCTTAGATGGTTTAGTTAATTATAGGGTGTTTCAGGGAAGAGTTTGGGAGGGAGAAGAGGTGTCGAGGTTTTGCAACAGTGGAGAAATGGGTGTCTAAAGGAGCGGTGGCGCACAGACGGGTGCTTAGGTTTTCGGGGAAAGAAAGCTCGATTTCGAGCCATAAGAGGGGTATTTATAGTAGTGGAGGGTAGGGTCGAGTTTTGGAGGTTACCAGAAGATCCATTTTTGTGGGAAAATGGGTTGGGTTTGTCGTTGGTCAGGCGGCACAAATTCAAAATTTTACCCGACCTTCGAGAGGGAAATGGGGGCAATCGTGGGGAATAAATGGAGAGTAGGGCAATTCAAATGGAAGGGTGTGTCGAGAGGAAGAAAATGGGCAGTAGAAATGCCAGTCACGCCACGTGTGGCCGGCGGTTCCATTTTAGTGGAGAAAGGGAGTTGGCGGTTATGGCGTTGGGCGGGAGGAGGAAGAAGAAGATGGGGGAGGCTGGACCGGGCGGTTCGAGGGAGAGAAAAGAAAGAAAAGGGGAGGCAGACCGGGCAGTTCGGCGCGAGATGGGGGAGGGTTAAATGCAATGATGAGTTTTGAGTGTAAAAAGGGATAATGAACGTCGTTCTAGGCCGCCGCGCAACGGTAAAAAAAAGATGAAGTAAAACGTGGCATTCGAGAGGAAGAAGAAGTGAAATGCGGCGTGGAGAGAGAGGGGGGGAGACGGAAGTTAAATGCGACATGGAGAGAGAGGGGGGCAACGACGCACGGGTTGGGCCGTGCTAAAGAAAAGGAATTGGGCCGCGCAACAGGCCCAATTCGGTGAAGAAGAAGAAAAAGAAAGAAAAGGAAAGAAAAAGGAAAAGAAAAGAAAAGAAAATGAAAAAAGGAAAAAGGAAAAGAGAAATAATTAGGTTGGTAAAATTAAATAAATCTGAATATTTAGGATATTTAAAATTAGTAATATTTAAATAAAATAATTTTTAAATCCCTTTTCAGGCTAAAATAGGCTTTTTAAAGGATTTTTCCAAGATTTCCATTTTAAATTAATAAATCGCGCAAATTTTATTTAATTTAATTATTTATAAAATTAAAATTAATTTGAAACTATTTTATATTTCATAATTTGAATAGAATAATTTATTTAAATAATTTCCCAAATTAAAATCTATAATTAGTTAGTATACTCAAATTTCCTTTACTTAACATATTTATAAAATTTCTTATTAATTCGCCCTAATAAATTTCCTTTTATTTTAGTAAAATAATTTATTAAATTAAATTTTCAAATAAAACCTTATTTAAATATAATCTTTAAAATTAGAAAATTTTGAGGCATTTCACGACGACCTAGAATAGAGAGGAAAAGAGAGATAGTTGAGTGCTGGGAAAAAGAGAGGGAGAAAGAGGGTGGAATTTTGGGTGTTTATGATTGCCTAGATGGAGAAGAGTAGAATGAGGGTGGCAACATAGCTAATGGTGGTGGTGTATGACGACGGTTGTGGTGGCCAAAAGTGGAGGAAGGAGAGAAAGAGAGGAGGAGGGGGAGAAAGAGGAAAATAAGGGTAGGGGGAGATAGAGGGGAGTCTATAGTGCAGTTTGGGAGGTACAGGAGGTGGTGGTTATGGCGGGAATGGTGGTGTGAAGGGTGGCAGATTTAGAAGGAACGCTTGATTGAGGAGGCTACTTTGCATAGTCGGGGTGGCTCGTGCAGGGAAAATTGAGGAAGAAGGGTGGTGTAGTTAGTTAGAGGGCGGTGTAGGGAGTGGTCATATAGGTAGTTCTAATGGTGGCATTGGGCGATAGTGACGGAAATAGTTTCTAAAAGGGCGGTGGCACATAAGAGTAAAATATCAGGGTTTCAAGAAAAACTCAAGTCCACGCTGATTATTGGGGTATTTATAGAGCAAAAGGGAGGGATAAGATCAGAGGGGTCACAGGAGAATAAGGCAGGTGGGGTAGGGTTTACTGGTGGTTGTTACGTCATGGCCTATGATTGACAAGGGGAAAAGAGGGGGATCATGTGAGAAAAGAGGGAAGTGGGTTAGGTCAAGGTGACTAACGAGTTAAGGGGAAGAGAGTGGAGAGGAAACAACCGGTCAAATCGGGTGTGGTCGACGACAGAATCTTAGGTAGTTTGGGGAGGAGTTGCAGGTCGATAGGGGAAAAGGAAGGAGGAAGAAGGAGATGGGGCATGGACTGGGCGATCTAAGGAAGAAAAGAAAGAAAATAAAAGAAGGGGAAAATCGGCGAAGCAATGGGGACAACAAAAATGAACGAAAACGCAACGTTCTGGGTATGGGTTGCATCAAGAGAAAATGAAGAAATGGAGAGGTTTGAGTCGTGAGAAACTAGGCCCAATTTAGGGGAAAGAAGAGAAAAGGAAAAGGAGAAGAAGAAAAAAACAAAAGAAAAAGGAAGTCAAAGAAAGAAAGAAAGAAAGGAAAAAGGAAAAAGGGGAAAATAAAAATAAGTGGGCTAGGATAATTAAAATAACTTGGATAGTTGGGGTATTTAAAAATAATAATAATTAAATAAAATAATATTTATTTTCTCTTTTTAGGCTAATTTAGGATTTTTGAAAGATTTTTCCTAAATTCCATTTTAATTAGCAAAATACCTAAATTTTTCCTAATTAAAATATTTATAAATTTCTTCTTGATTTGCCCTAATTAATTCCCTATTATTTTAATAAAACTAGTTTGTTTAAATAATTTTCCAAATATATCCTTATCTTAATTAAAATTTATTAAAATTAAAGTTTGGGGCATTTCAAGCATATTTTTAAAACTCAATTTCTAGGAAAAGATTTCTTATACCGAAATGGAACTTTCCCATGCCGAATAGTTCCTAGGAGATTCTTAATGATATATATCTCCAAAATTTGTACTTAAATAATTCTATTAGTTGTTATAAATTATGTTTCACATATAATTACTTTTCTTATTGTGTGATTACTTAGGAAATTAACTCATGACATGGGAGTGGATCAAGATGATTGTTGTGTAGCTGCTACTGGGTACTGTTACAGAAAATGTGTTGTATTAATTTGTGATTATCCCATGTGATGAATTCACCGGCATACTTGGCTAATGGGAATTAAGCTGGCTATGTAATCTACCAGCCGACCTATATTTATTAGGTTAGCTGGAATGTGGATTACTCAACCTTTGGTAACCATGATTAGCTATCAGGTTTTAGTTGATGGGAATTAATTGTAAATCCATTAATTTGGATTGTTGTACATTGTAATTATTTTGTTGAAGTTAGGCTATTCTTTGCCCCAAATCCTTGATCCCTAATGTTGTATTTTTTTTTCATTTGATTTTTGAGTTGTGTTTGGGATGATATATTGTAAATTAGGTGTGAAGCCCATGGCCCGTATATGGTTGTATTCTGTGTATTGTATACGCCATATAAAAGGCGTATACCAGGTTGTACGAAGACACTTTTGGATGAAATACATTCTGATTGAATTTTCTGGAACTCTCTCGACTTCTCTCTCTCTCTTGCGACCTTCTCGTTCGCATCTTCTTCTTCTTCTTCGATCTTCTTCCTTGATCTGTTTCTCGATCTTTTTTTTTCTACAGTTTCAGTAGCAGTTAATTCAACTATGATCTGAGTTTTTCTAATCTTCCTTTGGATTAAGACCCTTAGGCTGATTGTTTTGGCGAATCGAACCCCGCGCTAGATTTTTTCGATCCGGCGAAAACTTGTGAAACCTATCCAAGCTTCATCACTTAACCTTTTTCATAATGCATTTAGCCTGAAATTACTACCTTAGATCTATCTAAAGGGTTAATTGGGATAATTTAGGGGGGAAGGACATGACCTTAACCTTGTCTTCTTCCACCTCTATCCCTTGCAAATTTTTGAGAGCATTGGTTCAATCTCAGATGATTTTGCTCAACTAAAAGATTCCTTCCATTATCCCTCTTCTGAATTACATTTCTAGATCATTGACATGCATTTTTTGAAAATCACCATTTAAGCTTTGGAGGATAGGTTAACAAATCTCAGATGAAATTCGTCCATTTATCTCGAATTTAAATAGTAAGAATTAGGTTTTTAGATTTGTTTATATCAGTTTCGTTGCCTATAAATAGCCCCAATCATCCCTTTTGTTTACCTTTCTTCAGCAACCAAAAATACCTCACTTTAAATTATTCATCAATTCCCTTTGCACTTCAAACCATATCATTGAATTCATTTCACTCTTCTAATCCCTTATCTAGCTCCCTCTTGTTTTAATCATTAAGTAAGAAAGAGTTAGATTTGGGAAAAATATTGAGTGGTTTAATGGAGTATCTTTTATTTTTCCTTACATGTGGTATGTTCATTATTTCCTTTCTATTTCAAGTTTGAATTTATAAAATTTATGCACAAATTTTTGAGTTTAAAATTGTTGTTTTCAAGGTCGTAAAAGTTGAGGTTTTTATAGGTTGCGATTTCTAGGTTAAGAAAAAACTTTCGTGTATCAAGTAAGTGACTATTGATTCTAAAATGGGTTATTAGTAATCCTAGATAATATAAAATATTCATGATGTTATTATATGTTGGCATAAAAATATATAGCTTACATAACTGATTTGGATGGTTAGATGGGGAATTTAAAGTGAAAAGCATGAAGCTTAGGAAAAGATGGGTTGTGATGATTAATGTAGTGATGTGCAATTTCAATAGGCTAAAAATGTGTTATGTAATGTTAGAACATATTCCAATGTAGTATGATAAAGATTTTATAATCATGATCTATATGAACATGATTGTTTGGTCCTATTGTAGGGCAAACAAATCAAATGGTTAGGTTATACCAAACGAGTGATTCCTAAAATTGTTTACTAGTTGACCTAATCTAAGGACTGATAAGCCAACAAAGACCATAGTCTAGCTCTCTTCTTAAACCAATTAACTTTGGATAGAATAGATCAATTGGTCTATGAATAGTCGGCTGATTTTCCCAAACGGATCAACTAGTTTGAGAAAAATCAAGATTTGGTCAAGTCAAACTAATCGACTGGTCAACCCAAATCAATTGACTGGTTTGTGCAACTAATTGAGTGGTTGGGCTAGACCGATGAACTAGTTCGGCTAGTTTGTATAATTTGGTTACTTTCGGTTTGGTTATGCTTTGAGGCTATGAATGGGTTTTTCTTATGATTATTAAAGGGATAAAATATAGATTTTATCATAGATTAATGACCTAATTAGTTGATTTAATGGATCATAAGTTATGATATACCCTATGAGTATTGTAAAGGCTTAATGGGTGTACCACATATGAAATGTGATGATCTTAAAGAAAAAAATAGTAATGAATTACCACATGTGTTTGAATAAAATAATATGATGGTAATGAATAATATTGGACATGGATTAATGGAAACCTCACATATGCTTGGTAAATGGAAAGGAGTAATATAGAAGAAACATGTGAATGCCTTGATTGATCTTTGTATGGGCTTTGTGTGATCACTTAACCTCATTAATAATGTACTAATGACATAAAGAAAAATATAATTAAGTTGTGTATGGGTTTAGGTTACCTGATCTTTGATTAGCTACTAGGGGTTAGTCTGCCTTTGGGCATTTATAATTACCTTTAGGCTTTACCTTCTGGCAAGATCCTAGAGATTCCAGTGCCTTACCTACTTTAGATGCTAATGATGTACTAGGAGATATTGATACTAAAGGATTTGGTTACCTAGGAGGCTGGCTTCGACCTTGACTTGTGTTCTTATGGGTTGGCTTTGGCCTGGATGATTATCTTTATCCTAGACTTATATACACTTTGGTTATTTCCTTCAGTCTATACTTTAGGTCCCTTATTTTGGATAAGCTTCCATGGTATGTAAGACCATAGGGTGGTGTATAGTCCATCTCTTGATGTTAAAACTTTAGATGATGAATAAGTAAATGAAAACAATTAGATAATGATGAAAGCAATGAATTTATGATAAAAAGGTAAAAGCTAGATTATTCACACTAAGGTCAGTATCCTTAATCATTAAGAACCTAGAGAAATAGGGTAATTCAATGTAAGTGAGAGATATAGAAGGTACCTAAGAGGTGATAACAATATTGTAAAAATATTAGGGGAGAGTTGTACACCCCTGAGTTAACCTTTGAATCACATGTGTAATTCTCATAAAAAAATTCACCTAGTTTTAGAACAAGGGTAGGCATGTGTTTTAGGTTTGGTTGAGAAAATTTTGGGTGATGAAGAAATAAATTTCATTAGAAAAGCCTCAAATATGTTAACTTAGGGGTGTACAACTCTCCCCTAGTATTTTTACAATATTGTCATCACCTGTTAAGCATCTTTTATATGCTCTCACTTATACTGAATTACCCTTTTCCTCCTTTTCATGGATTGATTTTCCATTGAGGATAATTTCCATGATAAGTGTAGGGAAGTTTTGGGTCATTTTTGTGCTTTATTGATTTGCTATGTGTTTATTTTTTTTGAGTGTTTTACATGATTTGTGTTTAGTTGAGTCTTTTTTTGGAGTCTTAGAAGGCCTTAACTAATTAATGATAAAATTATCTTTGAAATTTGACTAAAAGAGGATCACAAATTGATATAAAGTCGAATAGAGATATTTTGGTGTGTTAATTTCAAGGTAGGAAACCTATATCTATGTGATTGGATGTCAATGGAGTAAGAAAAAGTATGATAACCATTAATATGGCATGTTGAGATTCATCACAATACATAGTGAGATTTTGAGCCATATATAATTTCTCTTCTACGTGTTTCACATAAAATAATCTATATTTTATTGGCTTTATTTTGAATTATAAACCTCGTATGCACTATTTGTTTCGATCAATTCACTTGCCATATCTCTTGTAATGAACTATAGAGATTTCTATAACTTATTCATGTACTAATCATAGGTTTTAAGTCACAGTTGCCCTAATTTTGGAAGTGAGAAAATCACCTTCCGATTTACTATCACATAGCTAAATAACCTTCTACTCCTTTTTGTGTACATGAGTTGTACACTCCTTAATTAACCCCTTTGAGCCTTTTACATTCAAAATTATTTCTTCATCACCCACATTTTTCTTATCCAAAACTAAATACATCTCTACCCTTATTCTAAAAACTAGTAGAATTATTTTATGAGCTTTACATATGTGACTCAAGGTTGTATATGAAGAAAGTATTAAAGAGCATCCAAAAGAATAAGAACGATAGATTAGAAAAACAATTCAAATAAAAAATAATCACATAGAAAATCAATGAAGTAGAAAAATGAATAAAAAATCACCCACACTTATCATGGACATTACCTGTAATGGATAATCAATCCACACAAAGAAGGAAAAGGAAAATTCAATATAAGTAAGAGCACATAAAAGGTACTTGAAAGGTGATGACAATATTCTAAAAATACCAACAAAAAAGTGTAACACCCCAATTTTCACTATGGAAAAATTTCATTTGAAACAATATAGAAGTTGAAAGTACTAAAAACACTTAGAAAGAACGGGGTGCTACCACCATACCTATCACAAGATGGATGTATTCCACTTACCCCATATTAGGTACAAGGTTAAAACCAACCAATCCAATTTTAAAGTTGAGTGTGCAACTTAAATTGCACAAACATTTATATGATTGTTCACATCAAAGGACCACGACGGTCCCTAACCAAGTTAAATACATGAAGGCAGATATGTTAAGAATATGAGGCTATATTAAAATGAGAATAGGTCGTGACTCCAAAACCATGGTCCATCACGGTTAGCACAAAATCCTCCAAATTTCCACACTCTATCTCCCCAATCTAATATGAGGTAGGCCCACTAATGGCCATTCCTAAAAACCTTCCCATGGCCCTCTACTCATAGGAATGAGTAGGTGACCTAGTAAATGGCCACATTGGTATGCTACATATTGAGTAAGCCAAGTTGCTTCCTCAACGGAAACACAAGTTATATCATAACATTGATATCATATTTGATATGTGTCATACAAATGCCATAAACATAAAAGTAGTCGTGCATCAAGATATACTATCATGTATAACTCAAGAAAGTCAGAATGTATCATGTTTACCCTCATATTATAAAAATATAGATAATCACATATATGCTAGGCAGATTAATTCAGACAACCACTAGGATTTATTTTTCAACTTGCTCAATCGATTAGGTTATACCATTTCCTTATTCATATATTGATATAGATTAAAATCTAGCTAATTATTCAAATTATTAACCAATTGGTCATTTAAGCCATTATCAAAGTGCTCAAATTTGCATCCAAATTCTCATAAACAACCATAATAAAGGTTAATAACAAGATTAATGATTAAGAATAAACTAAGGCCATCCTAGGCTCAATTATTTAAACTTAGGCACTTTAGACCCTATGTGACTAAAATGCCCTTGAGGCCAAATATCTACATTATCATCCATTTTAAATAATAATTATATTTTATTTATTAACTTGTCAAGAAAATGCTAAAATAAAATATTTAAATTATTTGACATGCAAATAAATTACCATTTACACTAAATGATCACTTTACTCATATACATGATTTTGCATGTAAAACCGAATCACGTGTTCATAGAACATCAAACCATATTTTCCCATGGTAAACAATACAAAATAGATATTAGATATGCTTATAAAAATAATTATTTTCATACATTCAAAATGACCAAAATACCCCTAGGATATAACAACAAAGACAACAACAACAACAAAAAAAATGATAATAATAATAATAATAATCATGTTAAAATATGTGTTTATAAAACATCAACTCACAAATCTCCATACAAAATAATAATTGAGGCATAATAGGCGTTCTTATTGGTTTAAATATCATAGTTTGCTTAAATGACCAAAATGCCCCTAGGGTATATGATAATAATATTTATTTTGAAATAAGTCTAGGTAAATAATTTATTTCCATTATTTAAACCATATTAACATATATTTTGTTTACATAATAGTTTTCACAGGTTAGAATGTTTTATTTTACCAAATCCCATACTATCGTTATTAGGCAAATAATCAAAATATAATAAATATATTTAATACAAATTATACATCAATAAATAAAACATATTAGGCATACTTATAAGAATAATTATCATGATACACTTATTTTTACCAAAATACCCTTGCAATATATCATAATGATGATGATGATAACTATAATAATGTCAAACCATGTGTTTATGTGATACCATGTTTTAGAAATCCTAATTAAAAATCAATAATTATGTATAATTAGTTGTAATAACTATTGTAGGGTGTTTTACATTAAATATGTTATTCATATATATATATATATATATATATATATATTACTATTATGGCATATTATATATAAATTTCAATTATGTTAAAATATTATAGAATTTAGGTTACTAAATTTAATCCTATTGTAGACCCCAATCGAAATAAAGTAACCATACTCTTGGTAACTAGATATTTTTACCTTGATTAACCTTCCTAAATTATTACACTATGACATACTATATTCTAACCATACCCTACTCCCTTTACTTGGCGTGGCCTTCATGTGCACCATACCACTATACCTTCTACACATCTCCCTTACCCCCATGATCCCCTTTCCTATGTTTTGCTCGACTTTTGCCTTCATGTCACATCCTCTTAATAGCTCCATTTTCCTATATTATTTTTTTTATTAACCCCTAAGAAAATCCTATATCCCTCTCCTTTCTCCCAAGCTCCCTCAAGCAAGAAAAACCCGTATATCTCAATTGTTGCTCTCATTGCCTGCTTTCATTTTCACCATTTTTATACACAACACATGCCATTGCTACTCCTCTTTCCCTATCAACATCCACTTCACCCACACCTTTGACATCCATTTCCAAAGCCATCCCCAACCTACACTAAAACCCACTAAAACACCCCAACTCCCTTCGTCTAAGCCAATTAATCACCTCCCTTCACCTTTGACCATTTTTGTTGATCCACTTCACCCTGCTAAACCTTTCACCACCGAAGCCTCCCCACTTGCCTTTAGCTATTTATATTGGTCTCATTCCCCTAGTAACATCTAAAGGTGTCATTAGTCACCCCTTTTCTTTGACAATTCTTATCGTTGCCTCCTCCTTTAATATGTGATTTGTTGTTGTTCCTTGTTTGCTTGGTTAGTTGCTAACCTATTTTTTTGAGTGGTTTGATTAATATTTTACTTATTGTTCTATTGTTTTACTTGCTAATATATGTGCTATTAGGTGTTAACACTCATTTGGTTTTGGTTCTTTGGTGTGCTGGTGTGCCTTAGTAAGGATCTAATCTACCCTAATGATGACCTATAAGCCCTATAGGGGGTAACAATACTTAAAAATTAGGTAAATGAGGATGGAGGATACCATGTTTCTTTTGTGCACTAGTAGGACCATATGTACCACTATAAGAGCCAAAAATTTACTATTAAAATTTTTAATTTACAATGGAATCATATTATTAAAATAATGGGTGTTACCACTATAATTGACCTAAGTATGGTTTACCGAGCCATCCTTATATTAATTATAAGGCTGAAACCATTTAGAGAAAAAAAAAGGTAATTAGAAATGAGAAAAGCTTTTATAAATATAAATATGAGTTTAGATATTAGCTCCAAGTTATAATAATAGAATAAAAACAATGGGATACCATGGATCAAAGAGTCTAAAAGGTATTCGGGTAAAAAAATCATTCTAATAATATAACTCTTCTCCTAAACATCCAGTATAGATAAAAGTTACTTCTCCTCACACAATACATCAAAAGCAACAAACTCATCAACCTAGTCCTCAAAGACCCTTAAAAGCATCTGGGTCATTTGCTCATGGGAATGAGAATCACCCAAGAAAAAGGATGGTCAGTACGCTATATAATGAGCAAGGTACCAATACTATTGAATCACGTATATAGATAAACACATAAACTCATAATAGATGATAAGTGCATATAGAATTTATGAAAAGTCTGATAAGGTAAATATTAAACCAAGCCTCTCTATTGGATATAACTATTTTCATTTTCTATTTATGATGAGTTTAGGGGGCCCACTATTCATAATCTGGTGGAATTAATATAATTACCTTCTTAGGGACAACACATCTAAGATACTATTATCATTTGATGTAACGGAATTGAAAACATCATCTTCTTAAAACAAAATGCTCCTAAGCTACTATTATCATCAGGTGGAACAAATATGAAAATATCATATTGGTCTTGACTTATGTGCTTTTCCACTTTAAGGTGTTATTTGGTATTACTTATTATTAATAATTACTTTTAGATAAAAACTACTTTTTAAAAAGTACTTTTATAAGTAAAATGTATGTTTGTTTTAACTTTTATTCTATAAGTGATTAATGCTAAAAAACTACTCATTATACCTTACTAGTGTTTGGTTTTCATTTTCCTACGAAATTACTTTTTTTTCCATCTTTAGTTTTTATCTTCCTATATATATCATTTAGTAATAATTACTATTTAAATTATGTAATATTAAATATTAAAAAGCATATGAAACATTAACAAGTATAAAAAATATAAAGATATTATAAAGTACTAAAAATTATAAACTTATTAAAAACAATTATGAACAACCACTAAATAAAATTTATAAATTTACAAACATCTATTATACGAAACAAATGGATATATATATATATATATATATATATATATATATATATAATAACATAAAATCTAATAGATTCTCAACACAGCTCAGGTATGTAGGCTTATATTAAACATCGCATAATCTAGGAAGAAGAGCAAAAAACAAGGATGCCACCCAGCAAACTGACTAATAATAGCTTCCCGCCAACAAAGAAGGATGGGGAATCAGATGATGCTTTAGCTGCAACCTCACCATCGCTGCCGTTATCACTTCCAACATCCGAATTTTCATCAGGGTGATTAAAATCGGATTGGACTATAGGATCAGGAGTGGAATCATCATCATATTCGTAAGTTGGATTGGTGGGGGTGGGAGTAGGGTCTTCGACCATATCCTTCAAGCTCGGAGGCAGACCTTGCTCGTGAGTGACGTTTATATGGAAACGTTGTCCGTGCCTGCAATGATCTCCATCGTAGTCGCCAGAGAAGAAATAGGTGGCACCTTCTTTCAGGAGAGGGACTAGCAGCGTCGTTGGTTGGACGACCGTCGAAGAAGGATCGGCGGTCGACCATATGGTTACATCGTCGACGTCTACATTGCATAGTTCATATGTTGTCGTCGTTCTCTTCTGCTACTGCTAGGCTCCCCGAACGGCATGAAATTGTTTTAAAAAATTTTTTTACTAAACATTACCGTGCCGCACAGTTATAAAAGTTATTTTAGTTAAGTAGTAAAAGTAGGTTAAATCTACTTATTAATTTTAGCTTATATGAGGTAGTTTTATGGAATTAATTTTAAAAATAACTTTTATAAAGTGAAGCCAAACAGTAATAATTAATCTAAAATAACTTTTTATAATTAATTATACAAAAAACTACTTTTGTTAAGTTAAAACAAAAAGGCTCTAAATAATTGACCTTTTATCCATTAAGTTAATTTATATTCCTATTCATGATAACCATGTGCCCCACTCTTCTTATCCTGGTAGAACAAACTAAATCACATTATTAGGGACAACATATTAGAGACACTTTATAATCTAGCAGAATGGATCTAAAAACATAACCTCTTCAATGTCAAACACTCTTGAGCAACTATTATCATCTAGTGGAGTAGATATGAAAAACATCACCTTGGCCTAACTTATGTGATCTTTCACTTGAAATAATTAATTTCTTATTCATGATTGATATGACAAGTATAAAACATAAATAAGGCAAGTAAAACATCAACATACAGATAATATAACCGCCTTAAATGTTAAGATGCTCAGTTTCCCCCAAAACCCTAAATTAACAATTTAGACATAACTTCTACCGTATTGATAATTTACCCACTAAATTTCGTATGTTTACCTCAACTATTATAATTTTTAGCATACCCTAAATTCAACGTCTCAATCTCAGATATTACATATGCAATAATAGCCCTATATTAAAAGTTATTATTTATAAAGCTCCCAAACCCTAATTTCACAAGTAAGTCTTAACTTTTCCCATAATGCTCACAAAATCAACAAATTCTATATAAATCCCTAGAAGTTCAATATTAACAACATATCCGAAATTTTTTATCTAAATCATATGTTTTGCACATGTCTTAATAATATTACCTTTTTAAGGTTACTATTCCCAACTTAGGCCATTTTCTCATTTTGGGGAACTTACGATGTTCACAATCTCTCCAATAACTACATATGATATTTTTTGCATATTTTTAATACTCCAACAACATTATTATACCAAAATTACCATATTGGACTCTATTAGCCAAAATACACTTATAGATAGCCGAAAGCCCTTCTTTTACAAAAATCTTATATCCTCCATATCATTACTATTAAATCCTTCATTTATTATCATATATATTAAATATTCTTATTCCCCAATTATCATACTTTATTTATCCCATACCACTCTTCTTCAAGTTATACTCACCACAAAAATTACAACCTAATGTCGTAATGTCATATTAACACATCTTGCGTTAATTATACTTTCTTTCTATCACATATTCCATATTATTATATTATATCATATCATATCATATCATTAAAAACATGTTTTTAACCATATAATAAAAAACATTATGATAATATGCATATCCATGCAAGCCTTTAACACAAAACCCTAAAACATCAACTAGTATCCTTATAAAAAAATGCTTTGGCCTCTAAGCATACTTACCCTACCTAGCCTCTTTTGATACCTCCAAAGTATCACCTAAGAACAATTGAAAAAACATAAGTAGAGTTAAAATGATATAATTAAGGAGGATTTAAGGTAATGGAAGGGTGAAAAAGTGGGAAATACCAAACTGAGGTTTGAAGGAGTCTCGACAAAATTATGTGCAACAAAGAGAGAATCGATTGAAGAGACAAAACAAGGAAGGTGTCAATGGTAGGTTCGTTAAAGGGTGAGGGTGAGGATTAGTGTTTTCGCTAAAGGAGGGTCATAGGTTGTGGTAGAAATGGCCAAAATGTAGTGAGCGCTTGGTTTGGTGAAAATGGCTAAATGGAAGGGGGTAGCAATAGTGGGTTTTTCTAGTGCTTGGGGATAGGTTGTGGTGGTTTTTTCTAGTTATTAGGGTTAGCTAATGGAAAATATGTTTGATGATAAGGGCGAAGGTAAGGAAAATTCTACTAGTGGAGGTTTTGGTGCCTCAATTTGGCTCGTTGGTGGGGCGATCTTGGGTGATTTCAATGATAGCTAGGCAGGGAATAAAAGGAGGGGGAGTTGTATCTGGGTTGTAATATTTTGACAAAAAAAAACATAGGGAGGAGGGGTAGATGTAGGGGTTAAAAGTACCTTGTATACACACATACACATAGGAAAAGGATAGGATATGAGAGGTGAGGTGATCATGCAACAAAATTGAATACTAACCCTATAAATAAGGAGGGGCAAGTTGATTGGGGGGGAAGGTTAGAGAGATAGAATTGGTAGGGAAGACATTCATGCAAGAAGAAGAGAAGAGGAGAAGAAAGTTGAGGTGAGGTGTGATGAGGACAGGTAGGGAGAAATAAAATAAAATAAGATAAGGAAAGGAGAAGAAAAAGGGAATAGGGAAAGAAAAAATTGTTGTTTGTAATTAGGTTTATGTTAAAATAAATTAGGTTAAGGTATTAGGATAATTTAATTAAAAAATTATTTAGGATTATTTTTAGGTTAGAAAAGATATTAATAACCTAAAATAAAAATTAGGGTTAGACTAGGATTTAGGATTAGGGAGTTAGGGTAAGATAAAAATATTAATTTTCTACTATTATAATTAGTTTGTGATGTTAATTAATCCACATTTGGATTAGCTAAAATTATGGGATATTACATCACTACCCCTTTAAAAGAGGGT
The DNA here is from genome assembly GCA_039764185.1 of Tamarix austromongolica. NCBI lineage: Eukaryota > Viridiplantae > Streptophyta > Magnoliopsida > Caryophyllales > Tamaricaceae > Tamarix > Tamarix austromongolica. Next base: position 119,117,241 of record CM077809.1, on the reverse strand, counting down.
TTTTCCCAGAATATAATAAGAAAATATTGGGGAAGGAGAGAAAAAAGATGTAGGGAAGGTGATCTTGGAGGTTAATGCTACCAAAATTGATACTATACTATTGGAGAGTACTCCTTCAAAAGAGAGAGAATCATGAACCTAACACACATGAGTTGAAGAGCTCAAGGTACAACTCACACATATCCTTCTTAGTCTCCTAGGTTACCTCCTCTACTTCATGCCAACTCCAATGAATATTCACAAGTGTGACTGAACTCATCCGGGCCTTTCAAATCTTAGTGTCAAGAATCAGCAAAGGTTAATCCATGTAGGTTAATGAGTTGTCAAGCTCTATCTCATCTAGTTTGATAATGTAGGACAAATCTATAATTTACTACTTGAACTAGAAGATGTGAAATACGTTATGAACTTATGCCAGCTCTAGTGGAGGCAATAGGTGGTATGCAACCTCACCACCCCTATCATGAATCATGTAAGGACGATTATATCTTAAACTTAGCTTAACCTTGCAACCAAATCTCTCCACCCCTTTTGTGAGTGAAACCCTCAACAAAACTCTGTCTCTTATCTCAAATTTGTCACTATGACGTGTATGATCCACATAACTCTTTTGACGACCCTAAGCTACTTTCATCTAGTCCTAGATCAACCAAACCTACTCTGTTGTCTCCTCAATCATCTCTAGTTTAAGTATAATAGTCTCATTGATATCACTATAACATAAGGGTGTCCAGCACTTATGTCTATACAGTCCCTCAAAGGGCACTATCCCTATGCTAGTGTGATAATTATTGTCATAAGAACGCTCAATCAAATATAGACAATCTTTCTAATTACTTTAGAAGTCCAAAATGTAAGCCTATAGCATATCATTTAGGGTTTGAATCGTCCTCTCAGTTTTCCCTTTTGTAGCTAGGTGGAAGGCATATTCATCTTCAATCTCATGCACATAACTTCCTGTAGCTGCCCCTAGAAATATGAAAGAAACCTCAAATCTTAATCAGAGACTATATCAAGAGTATAATGTGCCTACTCACCAAAAACCTAAAATATACATCAATAAGTTGATCCATACATAAAGTGGACTTCATCAGCACAAACATAGCTGATTTAGTCAACCTATCAATGATAACCTAAATAGTTGCACTTGTTATGAGTCCTCTATAACCCAATTACAAAATCTATTGAGATGGAATATCACTTATAGCTTGAAATATCTAAAGGCTCAACCAAACTTACAGGCCTCCAATGCTTAATCTTCACTTTCTGGTAAGTCAGACATTTAGACACAAACTCTGCTACCTCTTGCTTCATGCGAGGTTGCTAATACATTCTTTTGAGGTCCTTATATAACTCATTCCCTCTTAGGTGGATTGAATAGGGATGATAGTAACCTTCCTCTAAAATACAACATTTTAGATAAGCACAAATCTAAGACACATACAATCATCCCTTGTAGCAAATGCTACCATCCTCGTGAATCCATAAACCCTCAGCTCAACCACCTGAGTGTTTAGTTGAATCCTCTCGAGCTTAACAACCCTAGTGTATCTTGGTCATATTTCATCAAAAAATGCCGCCATGATTGTCAATAAACTCATATGGACCTCTTAGTCACCATGTTAGATTATCTTAATCCGTATCGCATTAAGCTTCTCCAATAACTAACTAGACACCGCAACAAAACTCAAAGAGTGTGACATCTTCACACTCAAGGTAAATATAATAATGTTGGCCTTACTCTTATGGTAGGTTAACTCGATATCATAGTCCTTCACCAAGTTTAACCATTTTCCTTGCCTCATATTCAAGTCCTTATTGAATATATATATTTGAGGCTCTTCTAGTCGGTGTAGAATCTACATTAAGTCTTATACAAATAATGCCTCTAAATCTTCAGTAAGAAGGCAACTACTACCAACTCTAAGTCATGTGTCAAGTGATTATACCCATTGTGCTTTAGGCAGCAAGAAGTATAAGCCACTACCTTACCATGTTGCATCAAAATGAAACCCAATCCTTGCTTTGATGCCTTATAGTAGACCTCAAACCTATATGATCGTGATGTTAGAGTCAAAATTGATGTTGTAGTCAACTACCTCTTTAACTCTTGAAATGCCCCCTAACAAGCATCATCCCACAAAACCTAGTTATCTTTTTTATAAGGTTCATCAAGGGATGAATTACCTTTAAGAAATTTTGAATAAAGTATCTATGGTACTTAACAAAGCTTAGGAAACTATATACCTTAGGGACGCTAGTGAGTGGCTTCCACTTAGTAACTGCTAAAATATTATTTAGATCCATGATGAATCCTCCGAATAATACCATGTGACCTAAAAATGCAACCTCCCAAAGCTAAAACTCTCACTTAGAGCCCTTGGCATACAAATTATGCTAAAATATTCTAAGGAGTGATAATATCATACATAGGTACTACTCATACTCCTCTCTACTCATAGAGTAAGCCAAAATGTCATTTATGAAAACTACAACAAATTAATCAAGGAATGACTAGAAAAATATGGTCACTAAGTCTATAAAGATGGAAGGGGCATTGGTGATACCAAAAGACATCACTGTAAATTCATAGTGCATGTACCAGATCTTAAAGACCGCCTTCATTATGTATGCCTTGGCAATGAACAATTGATGAGATCCTAACCTCAATTTGATCTTCGAGAAGATTGACACACTCCAAATCTATTCAAACAAGTCATCAATCCTTGGAAGTGGATAACATCTCTTTACTATCAGCTAGCTCAAACCTCGATATTCGATACATAGATGAAGGCTCCTATTCTTACTCTTCATTAATAGAACTAGTGCTCCAAGTGAACCTTTTAACTCTCTTAACACTACAAGTGTCATCTAGTAGGGTGCATTCAAAATAGGTTCTACCCTTGGTACCAACTCAAAAGTGAATTTTATCTCATATACTAATGATATGCATCGAACCTTCTTAGGAAACATGTATAGAAACTCTCAGGCAACTAAAATATCATCTAATGCTAAAACATCCTCATATAGCTCTTAAACTTCACATAACCACATAAGATAACCACTTTGCACCAACAAATACAATATATGAGCATATATAACCTTAATTATAGGTCTAAGCTTGTATCTCCAATAGAAAACCATACAACTTGAGGTCCCCCAACATGAATCACTCTAGAACTAGTTTATCACTGCCTTGTACCTCAAAAACATATCCAACCAAGGATAATGTCGAAAAACTAAAGGTCTAAACCTAACCAAGCCTACTATTATTTCTACCCCACCCATCTCTAGGGAACATCCTTATAGAGCCTAGTACAATCCAATCTATCCCTAGAAGGCAACACCCTAGATATAGATATAGAAGAAGATGGAGAAAAAGAGGCTTTAGAAATATATGCAGTAGACACAAAAGATGAAGATGCCTCTAAATTAAACAATATATAACAAAGTAGCAAGAGGATGAAGAACATATCAGTGACCATATCAAACTACCTATCAACCTCTGCCTAGCTGATTACATTCAGGCGCTTTCCTGATTATCGTTCTTAGTATCCTCCAGTATACCCTCCTAAACCTTGGCTCTATCCTCCTCCCTAAGAAATTGGATGAGGCCCTCGTAGTCTCCCTTTAATCTAACTAGGCTTGTAAGTAGGTGAGGAATGTGCCCACTATTGTTGTTGCTATTGTCATGGCTAGTAGGGTCACTATTGATGGACCTACTTTTGTTGTATTGCTAGTTCCTATTGCTAATACTAACCCTATTAACACTGACACTCTAAATAGTAGTGGCCCCACTAGCCACACCTCCTATACTGAATAAGAGTGCCCTAATAGTCTCTCCCAAGATCATCCTAACCATACAATCGACACAGTAAGTTCCTTGAATAGATAAAAAAACATACTCTAACTGCTTAATTAACGCTATTATTAGAACTAACCTCCCTAAGGTTAGATCTAAACCTGTTGATGTAATATTGGAGGTTTGCATCCTCAAAATTAGATTCTACCTCTAGAACCTTGTGTCTCCAAGTTCCTCCTACCTAGAATGGATGAATTCTCCTAAACTAGCATAGCAGCGATACACACCTTCCTATAAAACATTATTAATTCTTTTGAAGTCACCACACTTATAATCCTTTGGATGCTATAGTGGATCCCCTACTCAAACCGGTATAGTACCATTGATTAACTAGCTGTGATCCGCGATGCGAACATCAGTAACTCCATGCTTCCCTAAGTTAACTACAAGTTGGTATCAATAACTCTGTGAAGCAAGCATGATACTTTTAGGACATCCATGGCCCACCTAGATCATGATGACCTACCAACAATGGCTATTCCTTGCAATAATAAAGTTGTAATGTTGTGGTGGGTAGTTAATTACCTCAAGCATCCTATCCATGTCCTGAGTCCATCCCTCTAAGATTACCAGGTCCTCATCACCAACATAGGTTAGGGGTTCATGTCCCACAATCCTTCGAAGCTAGTCTTATCCAATACCCTCCTATGGGTACTGTAGAGGTGGTAGTTATAGCTATGGAGTGATTTGAATGAACTTGATAAATGCCTTGAAGGTCTCCTCTAAAAGACCAATACGGTTGTTAAGTGTCGCAACAAACTAGTTGCAAGGTATAAAATGAATTAGGGAAAATATTTTCAACTTACTAACACATTGTACACATAATCACATTCAAGTTCCACCTAGGTTACCCATTCTCGATTTCTCATAAGAAGATTCAAGTTTCTTTAAATATATAAAATAGACCAATGAAATCAAATGAGTGACCGTTTGAAAACTAAATTCAAAACACTGCAATCAATGCCAAAAGCTATGATACCAACTTATAACAACCTAAATTTTACTACTAAATTTTTTAATTTAGAGTGGAGGTATATAATCTAAATATAGGGTGTTACCATCGTAATTGACATGTGTTTTGTTTTAGCAAACCATTCTTACATCAATCACAAGGTTAAAATCATTCATAATAAAAATAAGGTAATTAGAAATGAGAGAAGCTTTTATAAATATATATAGGAGTTTTGTGATTAACTCCAATTTAGAATAATATAATACAAACTAAGGGATACTATGAATCAAATAGTGAGAAAGGTAAATAGGTAAAAATATCATTTGAATAAAATAGCTCTTTGCTCAAACAACTGGTATAGATAAAAGTTACTCTTCCCTAAATAATGCATTAAAAGTAGTAAACTCATCTAACTAGTCCTCAAAGGTATACACAAAAGCATTCGAATTATCTACTCATGGGAATAAGCAACACCCATGAAAAAGATGGTCAGTACATTATGTATTAAGTAAGGTAACAATACCATCAAGTTCAAGATATAGTTAAATAAATAAACTCATAAAAGATGATAAATACACATATAATTCATGAAAAGTATAATAACATAAATACTAATCTAGACCTCTTTATTAGATATAACCATTTTCATTGTTTTCTTTGCATTGATTTCATGGTCTCCATTATTCTCAATCCGATGGAATGGATTGAAGGGCCTTCTCAAGGATAACATACTTGAGCCACTATTATCATTTAGTGGAATGGATATGAAATCATCACCTTCTTAAGGCAAAAAACTCCCAAGCCACTATTATTATATGGTGGAACAGATATGAAAACATCACTTTGATCCTACCTCATGTACTCTTCCATTTTAAATCATTAGTGTCTTACCCATTATGTTACTCAATTTAAATTCTTATTCATGATAATCATGGACCCTACTATTCTTGATTTGATGGAATGGACTAAAGCACCTTCTCAAGGATAGCACACCTAAGCTGCTATTATTATCTGGTAGAATAAATCTAAAAACATCACCTCCTTAAGGTAAAACACTCCTAAGCTATTATTATCATCTAGTAGAATAGATATGAATACATTACCTTAGCCTGACTCAAGTGATCTTCCACGTTAAATGATTGATGTATTATTCATGAAAGATTTGAAGAGTTAAAAAGCATAATTAAGGCAAGCTATACATCAACATATAGATAACAAGACTATTTTAAAGGTTAGCATGCTCATTGTTTCCTCGACACCCTAAATTCATAATTTAGACATAACATCTTCCATACTGATATTCTACCCACCACATTTAGTATATCTTCTTCAAATATTATCATCACTATCATACCCGAGATTCATGGTCTAACTCCTACTTTTTACGCATAAGATAATAGCCTGATCTTAAATGTTACTTTTTATAAAGCTCACAAACCCTAATATCATAGGTAAGTCATTACTTTTCCCATAAGCTCATAAAATAACAAAATTCACTATACATCCCTAAAATGTCAATATGAACAATATATCCTAAATTATTGGTCTGACTCTAATTTTTTACATATGTGATAATAAGAATACCATTTTAAGGTTGCTATACCCAACTGAGGCAAATTTCTCATTTTAGGGAACTTATGACCTTTATAATTACTATAACACCCCATTTCTTAAAAATATAATGTTTATAAATATCAGTGTTTATTTATGAGTTTCAAAATTTAATTTAATTTTAATTGGGTTATTTAATTGAAATCATATTTATCATAAATATTTGTTAAGGTGTTAATTCCTTTAATGGTTTTATTGACACATTTAATTTTCAAGTTTTATTGACACCATATAAATTTTATTTAAATCATTTTTTTTTGTCGACTATTCTAGATAAATTTATTCACTATTATAATTTTGTTAAAATAAATAATTTGATTTCCATTTAAAATATTTTTTTCCTATCTTGTGTTTGATTTTAATATTCTAGATTAGTTTTTATGTATAGCCTCATCATGTTATTTTAACTTTATTAGAGGCTTATATTTGTTTAATTAAAATAAATTATTTTTAAAAATTAAAATTACAAAATTCCTTTAAAGTGGTAAAGTCATTTTATTAATTTATATATATATAAATTAAAATAAATTAACTTTATTTATTTTGACTAGGTCAATATGATTTTTGGAAAATTTCAATTAAAATGGTTTTCATAATTTATTTATGATTTTATTTTCAAAGTTTATTTTCTTCCATTCCCCCCTTTTCTTACAACAAATATTTCAAAAATGTGTTAAATTATTTTGGTTGTTTGATCTTCTATTAAAAGAAAATTTATTATTTTTCAGATCTTTATACAACAATTTTCACAAAATGAATTTTAGATCAAATCATTAATTTATTATAATTTAGATAGTAACAAACTCCTAACCCGATCGCTCACCTCCATCCCCATTTCCTTTTCTCTCTTTTTCTTGTCCCTCTATTTTCTTTCTACTTCTTCCCATTTACTTTAGAAGAAACCAAACCCATCTCCTAACCTGCCACATCCTACCTCCTTAATTAACCACCATTACAGCTATCGTTGCTTGACCACACCACTACTGTACCGCACCATGCCACCACAACATCCATACCTTTCGCTTGTTGTTATCCTCGTTAATGGAGCACACAATAGTAGCATCTAGAAACAGTAAGCAATAGCAACGCTACTGCCACCGGGACACCTTCGACGGACCTGACCATCAGCAAGTGGTCCTTGATCATTGATGATTCTCCCACAACCCTTATCCCCTCTAATTTCATAACAATTCATTTGGTATAATTATCCCAAACCCTAACTCTTAATTTGATTAAGTTTTTGTTAATTAGCTTATGATCAGCTAAATTGGTTATGGAAATATGTATATATATGTTTTATGAGTGATTTGGAGTGGTTAACTGCAATGCATATTGTTAAATAGTGAAAATTAGATTTTTGACCTGGTTATGTCTGGATTTGTTAGATTTATCTGATTAAGCTATTTTGGATAAATTGATTATGCAATATACTTTGAAATGTACTTAATTTCATGTTGGAATTGTCAATTTGGTAAAATTGTGTGAAATCTATCAAGATTGCATTTTTAGGTCAAAAATCTTGTGGATATAAATTAGATTGTGTAATTGAATTATTTTATTATATGAATTATACAATATATTTTAGAATATGTCTAATTTTCATTCTAAACTATCGATTTAAATATTTGAATAAGATTTTGCCAGATTTACAATCCTATATCAAAAACCCTAATTATGTTAAATTGGGTACTTTGTTTATTATTTTGAATCAATTTAAATAAATTAATACACTTTGACCAAATTAAAATTTTAATTCTGAAACCCTAGTTTTGAAATGTAGTTTATAAAATTTGTCATTTATATGATTGTTTTCTTTTGAAATTAATTTTTTAAAATTGTTTATAAAACCTTCAATTTAGATTAATTGATTTGAATGGTTTAGGTTTGTATTTTGGGCTTTAAAACTGTAATTTCTTTGAATATATTTATGGAGTTAGTTGTGTTTGATTCTTTCACATATTAATCAATTAGTTTTGATTTGAAACTAATTAAATTGAGTTTTTAACTTCTTGTTTGGATCAATTTTTCTAAAATTGTTTAGTTTCATGTTTTAAGTGGTAAACCCTAATTTTATAAGTGGTTTTTGATAATATTTACTTGTTTTCTATTATTCTATGTTTGAATTAGTTTTCTCTAAGTTCAGCCTACGATTTTCAAAGATAATATAAAAAGGCGGGGTCGTGGATCCCAAAGCTAGGATTTTTCCTCCTTCTTGTGCTTGGATAGCTTGGAAGCATAGAAGCTAGGTAAGCCTCCTAATCTCCTAGTTAGTAGAATATTATATGTTAATGTGTATTGTTCCATATTTTGACTATGCTAAGAACATGGTATGGTTTGTAAGGTGTGTAGTTTTTGTGTCTATACTATATGGCTATCTTCTGGTATGGTATTGTGTAGCTTTTCACATATGAATCGTGATTATTTGTGGTTTTAATGTATAAGTTTTTTATGCTACATAAGTTGTATAAATGTACCATGATCTATTCTTTTGATATCATGTTTGTTAATGCAAATGTAAGTGGTTGAATAAATCAATTGGTGATCATATATGAGTGTTGTTAATAACATTGATGATTATGTTACATATGATGGAATATATGGTCAAATACATAAAGTATGAATAATTAAAGTGATAAGTGAAAGGAATAAATTATGAGAATTATCTTGTAAGTCACATCAGTGGTTATAGCTAGGGGTTTCAATCCACCAATGGGAATTATACTATAGGTCACATTAGTGGTCATAGCTGGTGGTTGTATATAGTCGACCTTGATTAGTGTCGAGATGGCCTTTGAGGTAGGGTCATGTGGTAGATGCCTTCCTTGTGATTTTGTTTGTTTTAAGCCCATAGTGCAATAGTGAGGCCCTTCTCTCTACTTTATAAGTGACCTATAACCCTAATAGGGGTTATCGATACTTAACTGTTAGGGTGTCCTAGGTGGTTGTGTTGGTCATAGATACAAAGTTGTAGGTCGCAGTGTTTGCCATAGTAGCAAAGCTATAGGTGGCATGTTGTTATAGGTTCCTTAGCCGTCATGCCCTAAAATTGATAATAAGATATTTTGGATATGGATATGGTTAATATTATGTTTGGATGTGATAAATACCATATCTTGGAAATGAATAAATGAAATGAGTGGAATAAGCAGAATAATTGAATTATGATTGCAAATATAAGGAAATGTTAATATTGTGTGATGTAATATCTTTTGATAGAATTGATCAATAAGTGGTTATATGAATTAATGTGGAATGTTTGCATAGAAATCAATGAATGATTTAAATGGAATTAAATTGAGTGAGTGGCAGTATACAATCTTCTATTGATGGCACAATTATACCATAATATTATGTTCTTTTGTGGATTCATGCTAAATTAATTGTATGTTTTTTAAAGGATATGCATGGATATTGGGTCATAGTCTCCTACTACTATTTTATTCAGCACATGTTGTCCTGATATATTTTCCATGACCTTATATGAGAGCATGCCTTTCCTATTTTACTAGTTATAACAAGTATATGAATCTATGTGTGAATGCTATAGCTATGAGTTAGGTTGTTTACTTAGTATGTTATTATATTGACACTATACATTTTTATGTGTCTATCTACAATCACTTTGACTTGAGTTCTGATGTGATTATTGGTTTGGATTGAGAGTTAGAGCTACAAGAGTTTTATCCCTCGAGGACTCTTATCATTATTTGTAAATATTTCAGATATCTAGTTTTTGTATTGAAAATTTAATTTGGTGTTACAAATGGCCATTTATATTTTTCTTATTGTTTGGTTAAGATTTTGGAATCCTATTTTATCTTAGAAGTTTTTTTATCAACAATGATTATACATGGATTTTCCATGACTTTATTAGAAAGGATTTTGATTTATTCCCTATTTTAGGAATTTTGAAACATGGTTTTAGCCTTCCACATATCAAGAGATAGTTGATAAACATCTGTCTTATGGTAGATGTGATGGTAGCACTCCCCCTTTCTCACATTTACTTTCAAATTATATCATTTTTAATTGAATTCTTTCAAGAGTAAAAATGGGGATGCTACAATTACTCAAATAACTCAGCTTGATATTATTAGCATATTTTTGATACTACAAAAATGTTAAAAGATCAAACTTTCCATTTTATCCCCTATTAACCAAAATATCCCTATAGATAAACGTAATCCCTTATTTTATGAAATCTTATATCCTTAATATAATTATTTCCAAATCCTCCATTTATTATACTACATATTAAATATAATTATTCTTCAATTATCATACTATATTAGACCTATACCACTCTTCCAAAAGTTATACTCATCAACAAAATTACAACCTTGCATAGTAACTTCATATCAGTACATCTTGTGGTATTCATACTATCTTTCTATCACAAAATCCATATTATCATATTATATCATTAACAATATATATTTAATGATAAAATAAAAATATCATTATAATACACATCGCCATGCAAGAATTTAACACAAAAATCCTAAAACATTGACTAATATCCTTACGAAAAAGGCTCCGGTCTCTAAGTACGCTTATCCTATCCCACCTTTTTTGGTACCTTTGATTTATCAACTAAGAATAGTTAATAAAATATAATTATAGTTTAAATAATATAATTAAGGAGGGTTTAAGGTAATTGAATGGTGAAAGAGTGGGAAAAACTAAACTGAGGTTCGAAGGTGTTTCAGTTAAGTTGTCTGCAACAAAGAAGAGACCAGTTGAAGGGGGAAAGATGGAGGGTAAAATAAAAGTTTTTGCTTAAGGGTGTGGGTGAGGAATGATTGTTTTGGACATAGGAGAGTGGTAGGTTGCACTGGAAATGGCCGTAAGGTAGTGTGTGCTTGGTTAGGTGAAAATGGATGACTGGAATGGGGTAGCTTTTATGGCTTTTGCCGGTGCTTAGAGATAGGTTGTGGTGGTTTTGGCTATTACCTAGGGTAAGTTAATGGAAAAGGTCACCGGTGCTAAGGGTGAAGGTATGGAAAATGATGTTGCTGCATGTGTTAGTGTAACACCCCCAAAATTCACTACTGAAAAATTTCGTTTTATTAAAAGATAATCGCGGAAGCAGATTAATAAAATGTGAATTTTGGGAAGTATTACCGCCACACTTAGTACCAGACCGGCTCACTCATACCATTCCAGTACCAAGTGCTAAGGCTAAGAAAAGTAAAATACATTCTAAAAGAAATTCAACACACATAAATCAGAGTAGCGCATCAAATCGTTTACAGGAATAAAATCCACCAATGGTGGTTACTTTAACAACGTTAACATTTAAAACCAAGAATTTAAATGAGAAAGAGAAAAAGCTACGATACCGGAAAATTCCTTACTCTCCTTCCCGTAACCCACTTGATTAGCACCTGAAAATACTTGCAAGGGCACTACCCATTGAATAGGCAGGGCCCCATAAAGGGAATCCCTTCAGTACTAAGGTACTGAGTAACCCTTTAACAGCACGCTTAAAGATAGGCCCGCATACGGCACACAATGCAAGCCACACACATATAAATAATGGGAGATGCACACATAACAATAACAAACATAATACTTTATAAGTCACGATCGATACTTTGGGCCTTAATCCATTATTCCATCATCATTCAATTAATATCATATTTTATATCCATGTGAGTGCGAGAACCCCACTATTATAGCTGGTGGACCGGAAGTCAACACACAGGGCAGAACGCCTCTGACCACTATTATTGCCGGTGGACTGGAAGGTAAATGCATAGGGCAGAACGCACCTGACCACTATTATTTGCTGGTGGACCGGTCTGGCCCCAACTCACATGGTGTTCCACTATAAGTGATTAGTATTGAGCTCGGGACCCCCACTATTTTAGCAAGTGGACCGGAATATATAAAAAATCATCATCCAGGGCACAACGCTCCTGGCCACTATTATAACCGGTGGACCGGTACTCATAATCACATACTAGGGCAACACGCTACTGGACCACTATTATATCCGGTGGACCGGTGCTCAATATCACATACCAGGGCAACACGCGCCTGGACCACTATTATAACCGGTGGACCGGTACTCAATATCATAATCATCTGGGCCCGGCTCATTAATATTCCACTTTCAATAATAGTATCTTTCCTTTGCTTTAATCAGCACATCAATCATATTTATTTGCCTCGAATGGGAGATCAATAACCCGGGACACAAAGGTACACCGGTCGTACTGGTGCATAAAGCTAACTCAGTATCCTACCGACAAGGACACCTAATCCATAAGTATGCATACCCCCTAACAAGGTCCGTAGAGCTAGGAAGAGTAAGATATAGGGCCTGGCTGGGGCGCAAAGGCACACCAGCAAATACCAGAATAATCGTGGACTAAACCACGTCCTTAGGGTAGCGACCCCTAAGGAGTCACCATTCCCGATCTCGAGGTCTTTCACTTTAAGTAATAGTGTCTTAATTAAGGTGATCACGAGAAGCACGATAATTAGATACTTATTCATTTTCGATTGTTCCGATATCATTAATCGTTTCTTATTCTGATGATTATCCAGGATATCACAGAGAAACCATTAAGGCCATACTAATTATCAAATACTCTTACTTGGCTAATCAGCATTATTTAATCATATTATAATGTTCCACAATCTCAAAGACATGTTAGGTACAAACCACTCATTTGCCCTTTACTTATAAATTGTTAAGTATCCATTCCTTACTTGATAAATTACCACATTACCCTTAAGGTTGCATAATTACCAAATTACCCCTTGTCCACTTTAGATTACCAAATTGTCTCCTACACTTTTTAGATCACCATTCACCCCTCATAATTACTACACTTATCATATTTCCCTTTTAGTTGGTTATATTACCAAATCGCCCTTCTCCTTTGTTATAATTACTAAATTGCCCTTGAGTCGGATAAACTAATACATTACCCTCCTTCATTATCATGATTACAATTTTGCCCCCTTAGTTGGTTAAATAATTATCACTTTACCCTTTAATCGGCTAAATTACCAAATTGCCCCTTCAGTTGGATAAATTACAAAATTGCCCTTCTCCTTTATCATAATTACCATTTTACCTCTCTCAATTATTTTAATTGCCATTTACCCTTTTCAATTATCATAAATTCCAAATTAACCTTCCTCATAATTAATTTACCCCTCTTCATAATTATAGTTACCAATTTTACCCTTCTCCATATTTAAAATTACCATAATGCCCTTTAATTGGTTAATTTACCAAATTACCCTTCTATAGCACCATACTTATCCAATTGCCCTTCTACAATCATAACTTAATTTCTAAATTATCTTTTGTCGTTATCATAATTACCACGTTACCCCTTACTCCCAAGTTTACCATAATATCCTTCTACTTACAAATTACCATTTTACCCCCTTACGTCCAATTTTACCATAATATCCTTTTATTTATGAAAACTACCACCATGCATCTTTTACTTTACAAATTACTATTTTACCCTTTCACATCCAAGATTACCATCTTTGTCTTTCCATACATAATTACCATTTTGCCCTTCTTTCCCAAGTTACCATATTACCCCTTTACTTATAAATTACCACTTCACCATTCACTTATAAAATTTACCATATTACCCTTTACTTATGAAATTATGATTTTGCCCCTCTACCTCCAAAATTACCATAATGCCCTCCTTCATCCAAAATTACTATTTTACCCCTACTTCCAAAATTACCATTTTACCCTTCTTTCTCACAACCTACAATTTTATCCTTTACTTATAAATTATCATTTAACCCCTTTATTTTTAAATTACCAAAATACCCTTTTACTTATAAAATTATCGAAATACCTTTTTCACTTATAAAATTTCCATTCAACCCCCTTATTCACCATTTTTATGAATTTACTAACACTACATAAAATAATGATATTAATACTTCATTTTTATCATCTAAGTCCACCAACTTGCCATTTTTCAACATAATACTCATTAATAACTACACACATTGATTTATATCCCTCATAAGCATAATTACTAAAATACCCTTAAACAATAACATCATTCATGCATTAACAACATGGTACATCATAAACAAGTATTTAACATTTCTATCCATATTCAAACTCCTTCTTTATTTAACATACCTACATATGGCACAAAAGTTATCATGCTTTTTCTTTTTATCAAACAATATAAGAACCATATACATATCATCCTAAGCATACAAAACATGCATAAAATCATACTAAACCCTAAATATGCTAGCATGCGTTTTTCCATATATTTAAGGGAGGATTAACGGTTACCTTAATCCCGCAAAATATCAAATCTTACCAAGCATAATTAGCAACTCAATACCTAAAAATAATATCCATCATATTTGTTAGAAATAATAAGTTAAAAAGGATAAAACTTTATAAAAATTCAATTAATAGAACACTTAATATAAAATACCATTATACCTTAAAAATTTGCTAAATAATTTTTAAAATGAAGGGGAGCTCACACTGCATGGGCAGCGTGAGTTTCATGCAAAAACCAAGGGGGAAAAAGCTCAAAGAGGGTGAAGGGACCAAAATCCATTATTTTCGGGTTAGGGTCTTTAGGTTAGGAAAGAAGGTGGTTAGGGGAGGTTCTAAGGCAGCGGAATGGTTCAGAAGTGAAGAGGGGGTGTAGGTGGAGGCTAAGGGTGGTTTCACAGTGGCATAGAGAGGCGGAGACGGCGGCGGCAAGGCGGCGAAGTTGGCTGCCAAGAAGGGTCGAGGGGAAGGGGTTGAGAAGGAAGGAAAAGTGGAGGAAAAAATGGAGGGGTGCAAGGGTTGGTTTCGGCCAACTAAGGCGTGGCAGTTGTAGAGGGGGTTGCAGGGTGTCTAACGGTGGGTTGGGTGGCGGCAGAGGTGGCCGGACGGCGGCGGAAATGGCGGTTGCAGGTGGCTCGGCGGTAAGGGGGAAAAACTGGGGAGAAAAGAAAAGGGGTCGAGAAGGGAGGGAATGTAGGGCTCGAGGGGCGGCGTGGTGGTGCAGGGTGGTAGTAGGCAGTGGCAGAAGGCGGTGCAGGGGCTGGGCTTGGTGGTTCAGGCGGCGGAGGCTGGCGTTGATAAAAAAACCGAGGAAGAAAAACGGGGAAGAAGGAAGGAGAGAGGAGGGAGCTCGGGGGAAGAGAAGGGCTCGAAAATGAGGGGAATGGAGGGCTGGGGAGATAGAGAAAAAGAAGAGGGAGAAGAGAGGGGCAGGGATGGCCGGCGATCGGCGCTGCAGGTGGCAGGTGGTGGTCGGGTGGCAGGGGAAGACGGAAAAGAAGAAGGAAAGAAACAGGGGCACGCGGCTAGGGATGCAGGGGTTGGTTGGGTTCGAATGAGGAAAGAAAATGACGGGGGAGAGAGGAAGAGAGAGGGCAGGGAGGTAGGTGGTGGCCGGGTTGCAGGCGGCGGCGTGCTCGTCTTGCGCAGGCTGTCGGGCCTGGGAGAAGAAGGGAAGAAGAAGAAGAAAGGGACTGGCGGGCGGCTGGAGCGGCGCAGGAAAAGGAGGGAGCCGGCCGGTCCAGGGGAAAATAAGGAGGCGTTTGGGCTGGTGTGCTGGGCGGCGTGCGCGAGGGAGAAGAGGGAGGAGGCGGGCCGAAGGCCCAGTGCACAGGGGAGGGCTGGCCTGGCGAGGCAGCCCGGGGGAAAAGGAAAAAAAAAGAAAAAGAAAAGAAGAAAGAGGAAAAAGGGAAAAAGGGTAAAAGGGGAATGGTAAAATAGGAAAAATAATTTAATTTAATTTATAAAATCATAAAATATAATATTCTTGGTAAATTATTTAATTTAATAATTTAATTTATTTTAATCTAATATTTTAGTTTAAAAAGGATAAAATTGGTAAAATATTAGTTTGGAAAGTTATTCAAATAAAATAATATGATAAATAACAAAATATTTATTTTTAATTTATTAAATACGCTTATCTAACTTTACATACTCCAAAATCCATAAAATAATTAAGATAAATAATTTTACAAGCAAATTTTATTTCAAATAAAGTCATTTATTAAAATATAGGTTTTCGAAATTTTTGGGGTATTACATCACTACCCCCTTAAAGAAAAACTTCGTCCCCGAAGTTTGGGTCTTAGCACTAGGGTTACAAAAAGAGGTCCTAAGTTACTTGGGGTAACTACCCCCTTAAAGAAAAACTTACTTAACTAAGGAAAACAACTACGCACAGAGTTAATAATACAAGTAATCACGCGGGACCTGACAGACAGCTTGAAGAGGTTACATCATGGTCGCTCACTCGCTCATCTTCTTCGGTTAATGAGGCTGAACGGATTACTCGAAGCGCTTGATTCTGTCGACCCGATGTTTGCCCTAGCCTCTGGATTCCTTCACGGGGCGCACTGTAGCATTCGAATCTTCTATGCCCTAGTTGTTCACAATCATGGCACTGAATCAACTTTCTCGTGCAATCCTTGCCTGGATGATCTCTTCTGCAACGTCGGCAGTGGTAGTGTCGGTCCGATCTCTTGCTAGACTTTGCCTTGCAAGTACTTTGATTCCTCTTACATTGAGCCTTAGTTTGAAGTTGAGACTGGTCCCACAAAACTTTGCTACTGGGGCGATGACTCTTTGCTTCGGTCTCGGTCTCTTCGTTCCTTCTCTTGCCTAGGATGGAGGCTTGTTCTTTGATCAAGGCATCGGTGTTACATGCTCGCTCATACACCGTACTCAGGTCGTGGAAAAAGTCAGCGCCCATCATGCTTTGGATGTTGAATCGAAGTCCTTGCTCGAATTGAAAGATTGTCGTTGCCTTGCTATCTGCTATTCCGGGGGCAAACCTCAGCAACTCCGTGAATCGTGCGTGGTACTCTCGAACCGACAAGCTTCCTTGTGTCAGCTCCATAAACTCCTTGAGTTTGGCCCTCTTGAGACTTTCCGTGTAGAAACGCGTACGGATAGCTGTCTTGAAGTCTTCCCAAGCCATTGGTCTTCCTCCTTGAGTTTGAAGGTCTTCCCACCAAGTGTCGGCTGGCCCTCAAAGAAAATACGCCGCAATGTTCGTCTTTCGTTCCTCAGGGCATTTGAGCGCCTCGAAGGTCCTATCAAAGTCTCGTATTCACCCTTCTAAGACCACGGGGTCTTCTTTTCCATCGTATGTCGGGGGTCGATGACGTGAAACTCTATCGAGCCAATCTTCTCTGATTCTTGTCAAATGTAAAGTAGCTTGAGGTTGAGGCAACGAGGGATGTTGAGCCATTCCTATGAGTACTTCGAACGCCCTCTCTAGATTGTTGATTCGTTCGTCTCGGTCCATCTTGGAGTAGCTGTAAGACAGAAGTCTGTTAGGGAAGGTGCTATCTCTCAAGCTAGGTGATCTAAACATAGGTCACTCAATCTACCCATACCCAGCACTGAGGACTAATCCGGTTTTCTCGAAATAAAGGAGAGATAGGTTGAAAACTCCTTTTAGGAATAATTTAGCTTGAAAAACTTATGTGAAATACCTTGATACTAACTTGTAGTATCAACTCAAAACATTTAAAAATCGAGACAGGTTTTATGAGAATACCTGATACCAACTTGTGGTACCAGCTTAAAATGCTTGAAATTACAAGAGTGCTCAAAAACTAACCCTAACAACAATCGAGGTGTCTGTGTAAAACATTTAAAATTGAAAGAGGTGTAACTTGTCGTATCAACTCAATATTTGAAATTGGAGGGGATTTTGGAATTAATTCTGAATGTAAATGTTTTTTAAACGAAGAAAACTTTGGCAAATCAAAAAATATCAAACTAAAGCGTGGTTATTAGGACCAACACCCTCATACCAACTTGTGGTATCAGCTTAAAAGATTAAAACCGAGAGCGTGGTCAAAACCAGTTCTGATACCGACTTGTGGTATCAGCTTGAAAGGATTAAAACCAAGAACGTGGCCGAAACATGCTTCAAAATCAAATACAAATTTCAAAAACCAAATTTATATTCGAAAACGAGCATGGCCAAAGGACCAACCTCACTCTGATACCAACTTGTGGTATCAGCTTTAAAAGATTAAAACCAAGAGCGTGGTCGAAATCAACTCTGATACCAACTTGTAACACCCCCAAAATTCACTACTGAAAAATTTTATTCTATTAAAAGATAATCGCGGAAGCAGATTAATAAAATGTGAATTTTGGGAAGTATTACCGCCACACTTAGTACCAGACCGGTTCACTCATACCGTTCCAGTACCAAGTGCTAAGGCTAAGAAAAGTAAAATACATTCTAAAAGAAATTCAACACACATAAATCAGAGTAGCGCATCAAATCGTTTACAGGAATAAAATCCACCAATGGTGGTTACTTTAACAACGTTAACATTTAAAACCAAGAATTTAAATGAGAAAGAGAAAAAGCTACGATACCGGAAAATTCCTTACTCTCCTTCCCGTAACCCACTTGAGTAGCACCTGAAAATACCTGCAAGGGCACTGCCCATTGAATAGACAGGGGTCCCATAAAGGGCATCCCTTCAGTACTACGGTACTGAGTAACCCTTTAACACCACCCTTAAAGATAGGCCCGCATGCGGCACACAATGCAAGCCACACACATATAAATAATGAGAGATGCACACATAACAATAACAAACATAATACTTTATAAGTCACAATCGATACTTTGGGCCTTAAGCCATTATTCCATCATCAAATAATTAATATCATATTTTATATCCATGTGAGTGCGAGAACCCCACTATTATAGCTGGTGGACCGGAAGTCAAGACACAGGGCAGAACGCCTCTGACCACTATTATTGCCGGTGGACTGGAAGGTAAACGCACAGGGCAGAACGCACCTGACCACTATTATTTGCCGGTGGACCGGTCTGGCCCCGACTCACATGGAGTTCCACTATAAGTGATTAGTATTGAGCTCGGGACCCCCACTATTTTAGCAGGTGGACTGGAATATATAAAATCATCATCCAGGGCACAACGCTCCTGACCACTATTATAACCGGTGGACCGGTACTCATAATCACCTACTAGGGCAACACGCTACTGGACCACTATTATATCCGGTGGACCGGTACTCAATATCACATACCAGGGCAACACGCACCTGGACCACTATTATAACTGGTGGACCGGTACTCAATATCATAATCATCTGGGCCCGGCTCATTAATATTCCACTTTCAATAATAGTATCTTTCCTTTTCTTTAATCAGCATATCAATCATATTTATTTGCCTCGAATGGGAGATCAATAACCCGGGACACAAAGGTACACCGGTCGTACCGGTGCATATCAGCTACACAGTACCCTTCAACCATGAACCCAAGGACGCAAAGGTACCCTGGTCGTACTGGTGCATAAAGCTAACTCAGTACCCTACCGACAAGGACACCTAATCCATAAGTATGCATACCCCTAACTAGGTCCGTAGAGCTAGGAAGAGTAAGATATAGGGCCTAGCTGGGGCACAAAGGCACACCAGCAAATACCAGAATAATCGTGGACTAAACTACGTCCTTAGGGTAGCGACCCCTAAGGAGTCACCATTCCCGATCTCGAGGTCTTTCACTTTAAGTAATAGTGTCTTAATTAAGGTGATCACAAGAAGCACGATAATCAGATACTTATTCATTTTCGATCGTTCTAATATCATTAATCGTTTCTTATTCAGATGATTATCCAGGATATCACAGAGAAACCATTAAGGCCATACTAATTTTCAAATACTCTTACTTGGCTAATCAGCATTATTTAATCATATTATAATGTTCCACAATCTCAAAGACATGTTAGGTACAAACCACTCATTTGCCCTTTACTTATATAATTGTTAAGTATCCATTCCTTACTTGATAAATTACCACATAACCCTTAAGGTTGCGTAATTACCAAATTACCCCTTGTCCACTTTAGATTACCAAATTGTCTCCTACACTTTTTAGATCACCATTCAACCCTCATAATTACTACACTTATCATATTTCCCTTTTGGTTGGTTATATTACCAAATCGCCCTTCTCCTTTGTTATAATTACTAAATTGCCCTTGAGTCGGATAAACTAATACATTACCCTCCTTCATTATCATGATTACAATTTTGCCCCCTTAGTTGGTTAAATAATTATCACTTTACCCTTTAATCGGCTAAATTACCAAATTGCCCCTTCAGTTGGATAAATTACAAAATTGCCCTTCTCCTTTATCATAATTACCATTTTACCTCTCTCAATTATTTTAATTGCCATTTACCCTTTTCAATTATCATAAATTCCAAATTAACCTTCCTAATAATTAATTTACCCCTCTTCATAATTACAGTTACCAATTTTACCCTTCTCCATATTTAAAATTACCATAATGCCCTTTAGTTGGTTAATTTACCAAATTACCCTTCTATAGCATCATACTTATCCAATTGCCCTTCTACAATTATAATTTAATTTCTAAATTATCTTTTGTCGTTATCATAATTACCACGTTACTCCTTACTCCCAAGTTTACCATAATATCCTTTTACTTACAAATTACCAATTTACCCCCTACGTCCAATTTTACCATAATATCCTTTTATTTATGAAAACTACCACCATACATCTTTTACTTTACAAATTACTATTTTACCCTTTCACATCCAAGATTACCATCTTTATCTTTCCATACATAATTACCATTTTGCCCTTCTTTCCCAAAATACCATATTACCCCTTTACTTATAAATTACCACTTCACCATTCACTTATAAAATTTACCATATTACCCTTTACTTATGAAATTACGATTTTGCCCCTCTACCTCCAAAATTACCATAATGCCCTCCTTCATCCAAAATTACTATTTTACCCCTACTTCCAAAATTACCATTTTACCCTTCTTTCTCACAACCTACAATTTTATCCTTTACTTATAAATTATCATTTAACCCCTTTATTTTTAAATTACCAAAATACCCTTTTACTTATAAAATTATCGAAATACCTTTTTCACTTATAAAATTTCCATTCAACCCCCTTATTCACCATTTTTATGAATTTACTAACACTACATAAAATAATGATATTAATACTTCATTTTTAACATCTAAGTCCACCAACTTGCCATTTTTCAACATAATACTCATTAATAACTACACACATTGATTTATATCCCTCATAAGCATAATTACTAAAATACCCTTAAACAATAACATCATTCATGCATTAACAACATGGTACATCATAAACAAGTATTTAACATTTCTATCCATATTCAAACTCCTTCTTTATTTAACATACCTACATATGGCACAAAAGTTATCATGCTTTTTCTTTTTAAGGGAATGGTTCAGAAGTGAAGAGGGGGTGTAGGTGGAGGCTAAGGGTGGTTTCACGGCGGCATAGGGCGGCGGAGACGGCGGTGGCAAGGCGGCGAAGTTGGCTGCCAAGAAGAGTCGAAGGGAAGGGGTTGAGAAGGAAGGAAAAGTGGAGGAAAAAATGGAGGGGTGCAAGGGTTGGTTTCGGCCAACTAAGGTGTGGCGGTTGTAGAGGGGGTTGCAAGGTGTTGAACGGTGGGTTGGGTGGCGGCAGAGGTGGCCGGACAGCGGCGAAAATGGCGGTTGCAGGTGGCTCGGCGGTAAGGGGGAAAAATTGGGGAGAAGAAAAGGGGTCGAGAAGGGAGGGAGTGTAGGGCTTGAGGGGCTGCGTGGTGGTGCAAGGTGGTAGTAGGCGGTGGCAGAACGCGACGCAGGGGCTGGGCTTGATGGTTCAGGCGGCGGAGGCTGGCGGTGATCAAAAAATCGAGGAAGAAAAATGGGGAAGAAAGAAGGAGAGAGGAGGGAGCTCGGGGGAAGAGAAGGGCTCGGAAATGAGGGGAATGGAGGGTTGGGGACATGGAGAAAAAGAAGAGGGAGAAGAGAGGGGCAGGGATGGTCGGCGATCGGCGCTGCAGGTGGCAGGTGGTGGTCGTGTGGCAGGGGAAGACAGGGAAGAAGAAGGAAAGAAACAGGCGCACGCGGCTAGGGATGCAGGGGTTGGTTGGGTTCGAATGAGGAAAGAAAATGACGGGGGAGAGAGGAAGAAAGAGGGCAGGGAGGTAGGTGGTGGCCGGGTTGCAGGCGGCGGCATGCTCGTCGTGCGCAGGCTGTCGGGCATGGGAGAAGAAGGGAAGGAGAAGAAGAAAGGGACTGGCGGGCGGCTGGAGCGGCGCAGGAAAAGGAGGGAGCCGGCCGGTCTAGGGGGAAAATAAGGAGGCGTTTGGGCTGGTGTGCTGGGCGGCGTGCGCTAGGGAGAAGAGGGAGGAGGCGGGCCGAAGGCCCAGTGCGCAGGGGAGGGCTGGCCTGGCGAGGCAGCCCGAGGGAAAAGGAAAAAAAAAAAGAAAAAAAAAAGTAGAAAGTTGAAAAAGGGAAAAAGGGTAAATGGGTAAATGGGGAATGGTAAGATAGGAAAATAATTTAATTTAATTTATAAAATCATAAAATATAATATTCTTGGTAAATTATTTAATTTAATAATTTAATTTATTTTAATCTAATATTTTAGTTTAAAAAGGATAAAGTTGGTAAAATATTAGTTTGGAAAGTTATTCAAATAAAATAATATGATAAATAGCAAAATATTTATTTTTAATTTATTAAATACTCTTATGTAACTTTACATACTCCAAAATTCATAAAATAATTAAGATAAATAATTTAACAAGAAAATTTTATTTCAAATAAAATCATTTATTAAAATATAGGTTTTCAAAATTTTTGGGGTATTACAGTTAGTGCCTCGATTGGGCCACTGGTGTGGATGATCTTGGGTAGTTTTGGTGACAACTAAAAGGGGAAAGGAGTGGGACCCATGGATTACACCAAGGGAGGTATATAGGGATTTGTTTGTGACAAGTGTTTTGCATCCCATATTTATGGAGGGTGTACATTTCCTATTACATTATGATTTGGTGGTGAAAGAGTTGACCATGATCAAGGATGTGTGAAAAGCTAGGATGGGACTATCGTCGCGAATTGTTATTTTACCAAATCCCTTACTATTATTATTAGGTAAATAATTAAAAAGTAAAAAAATATACTTAATATAAATTATGAATTAATAAATAATATATATCAAGCATGCTTATAAAAATAATTTTCATTCTACACTAAAAATGATAAAAATATCCCTAGATTATAAAATAATAATAATCATGTTGAAACAAGTGTTTTTCAAATATTGCATCACACATCCCCATACT
Source organism: Tamarix austromongolica (assembly GCA_039764185.1). Taxonomy (NCBI): domain Eukaryota; kingdom Viridiplantae; phylum Streptophyta; class Magnoliopsida; order Caryophyllales; family Tamaricaceae; genus Tamarix; species Tamarix austromongolica. The sequence continues at coordinate 119,093,628 of CM077809.1, read as the reverse complement.
CAATAATAATTGAGACATATTAATTATTCTTATTGGGATAAATATCACAAAATACATAAATGACCAAATTACCCTAGGGTACAAGATAATAATATTTATGTTAAAAATATGTCTAGGTATGCTCAACTTATCATATTAAATATATATGACATATATAATTTATTCCCATCATTTACACCATATTTATATATATTTTGTACACATAATAATTTCCATAAGTTAGCATAACTTATTATACTAAATCTCATACTATTGTTATTAGACAAATAATTACAATATAATGAATATACTTTATACAAATTATACATCAAAATTGTAATGTGCTATCATTAAATATCTAATGATTTTAGTGGAATATAAGGATTACATGATTTCTAGCAAAACACATAAATTTATCAATAACCAACAAAAAATTATTAGGCTTCATAAATAAAGTTTTGTACCTAAAAATAATATTGCATTAACTATATAGATATTTAAACAATAAAATATTAATTTTTATTAAAATATTTTCTAAATAAAAAAATTACCAAATTTTCCTCAAGTAAAAATGGGTAAAAATTTATTTGAAAATGTTATGATGCCCATGCAACGTGAGTTTTGGGGAAAATATGGCAAGGCTCAAGGGTTGAGACTAAGGAAGGGGGACACATGGGATGCAATGGTGGTGGTGTTGGTCACTGGTCAAGGCTGAGGAAAGTTAAGGAGGTAAATGTTGTAGGGTGGAGAAGGAAATAGGGTACAATTAGGGGGAGATGGAAAGGAAACCAAGGGAGGAAGGAGAAAGTTAAATAAGGCTCAGTTGAAGGGTTTGCTATAATGGTCGATGGTTTTGTTGGAAGTGGAAAAATGGTTGCGGAAACTAGGAGACAAAGTCTAGGGAAGTTGGTGCTAGTGAGGGCAAGGAGACAAGACAAAGGAAAAGGATAAAAGAAGGAGAAGGATAACCAAAGGATAGGTGGTGATGGTTGTATACTTGAGATGGTGGTACTGTGAGGGAGGGGCAGTTAGAGATGTGTGGGCTGCATGGACAAAGATATAGAGGAAGGGTGATGGTGCAATGACAAAATGGAGTTGGGGAATGAAAAAGAGAAAGGAGAAGAGAAGAAGGGAAATTAAGTAAGGCTTGGCGGTGTGTGATAGTGATGTGGTGATGTTGGACAAAGCTAGGGTTAAGGCATTGATGGTGTGTGATGATGGTGTGATGGGTAAGAGAAGGATGATGCAAAGGGGGGCCCAAGCAGTTTGTAATAACCCCATTTTTACTTCTGATTTTTAAAAAAAAAAATGATATAGCGTGGAAGTAAACAAAAGAAATAGAGATTGTTCCCACCACACCTATCATAAGGTCAACTTCTATCATCTATATTTAGATAGGTGCAAGTCTAAAAACCTATTTAAAAAATATAGAAATATAACCTAAATAAAAAATCATCACTGATAATGTTAGCAGAAAGTCTTATAAAATCATTACTAATTTATCATAAAAAAGCCTTTGAGATAACCTAGATTTTCAAAATCTCAACGAAGCATGAAAATATAAATGGTTATTTACAACACCAAATTAAATTTAAAACACAAAACGTAACTTCTAGAACATTTACAAATAATTACAAGAGTCCTTAATAGAAAAAAACATGGGTAGCCTAACTCTTAACCTAATCGCAAGTCATATATGAATTAAACTATAGTACCTGCAAACAAACATTTAAGTTAGTGTAGTTCCAATACAATGATGTACTAGATAAACAACCTAAATCATAGCAATAACATACACACATAGATTCCTATACTTTCCATCACTGATAAAACATGAAAGACACGATCTCATAAAAGATCATGGAAAATAGAATAACAACATATACATACTAATGAGAGTAGTAGGAGAATGTGACCCAAGAACAATGCATATCCCATTAAAAACATACAATCTTAACTAAGTATGAATTCACTAAAAAATATGTTGTTATAGTAGAATTTTTTCATTATGGAAGAATGTCATAGAATATAACAAAATTCATGAATTATAATTGAATTTGTGTCACACTCTCACATAAATCATGTCATTTCAAATTCACACCACTCTTCATTATGTTTAATTCCATTTATATCATTAATTGATTTCTATGTCATCATTTCACTTTAATTCATTCAACCTCTTATTGATAAAGTACACTAAAATATATTAGGACATACATTCTTATGTACAACATTATTATTCATTTCCTTATATATTATATCACAATCCACTTTTTCATGTATTCATTATATTTCAATGATATGGCAGCTTACTTATGTAATCAATTCCACTAAAACTTACACACACATACACACACGCACACAAAACCACATTATTTTATTCAAAAAATTCTCAATCACTAACGAAATAATCATATAGAGTACAGAGGCTACAGGATACCCACAAATATGCTACCGCATAGAGACAAATAACACCATACAAAATGATTGTTACCTATAAAAGGTAAAGATGGACCTCAATAAAGTAATATAGATCAATATAAAACACAATATATGCTACCACACTGAGAAATATGGCACCATATGAAATCATAGGGATGTCATCTGCTACATGACCATACCTTAGAGGCCATCTTAAGGCTACTTATGGTGGGCTATATATAAGCACTAGCTATGGCCACTGATGTGAACTATAGCATAATTGTCATTATTCATTCATTTTACTTATCATGATTTTTGATGGGGTATTTGATGCACAACATAATATTATACTAGTTTGTGCAAGTAGTGGAGAAGTTTGGGGTTAATATTTGGGATTTGTGAGAAACACAAGGGTCACATATTTATTAACACGGATTGTGTTTTTTCACAAATAATTTTGATTTTTTTTTAAAAAAGGCCATGAGTAAGGAAATCAATAGAGGGGTCTCATGTTTCCTAAAAATGGACTATGTTTTTCCTTTATTGCTTAAACACTTTGTTTTATTGTGTAGTTTTTTTAGTATAAAATAGATATGAGAGAACCTTAGCCATCAAGTAATTTGAACTATCTTCTTCTTCTTCTCTATAGAATTCTCCATTGATTAGAGAATTGTAAATATGAATTTTCAAGGATGTTATGAGGATTGTCTACATTTGGTGGAATTATTGTAGAATAGCAGCTACCATGCCACAATAGGGATGGCACACTTTAAAGCATTATATGGATGAAAATGTCATAGACCCTTGTGTGGGAGTGATATCAGTGAGACGGTAGTGTTGGGGCCTAAGTGGATTGGGGAGATGATGTACTAGGTTTATCTGATCCAGGATAGAATGAAAGCTACTTAGACTTATCAAAAGAGTTACACAGTTACACGATGTACTAGGTTTATCTCCATATTCTCCATCACTAGCCTATCTAGAGCTAATACCACCTCAACCCCAAGCTATTAACCCCCATCATATTTCACAACAAAATCGGTCGCCACCTTTACACTATTACCACCTCCACTCCACTTTTCTTCCTCATTCTTGTCACCATGACTCCCCTTAGAGGCCATGAGACTTAGGTAGGGTTCTATGACTTAGGGGAATTTTATTAACATTGCAAAAAGAGGCATATAAGAAAATACTAGGGTGAAATTCAGCTTAATATCAGTTGGAAGGTGCTAAACAAATAACTTAATCAATATAAAGAGAATTAGGGTAAACATTGGATGGAGAGGGTTGACCATGCATGGGGTGGATCACACCTGATGGGAGCTATGTCTAGGGGTAGTTAAGTGTGTGATGGTTGCTAAGAATGGATATAGGGAAATAATGACATTGTTGGGTAGCTTAGCACAATTGGGGGGGTTATCAGATGCTAAGAGATGGGAGATTACTAAGTTGGTGAAACTAGGGTTTTGGTAGTAAAGAACCCTATGGGTTGGTTATTTTTATATATAGGAAATGGGGGGAGTTGGGTTGTACCTTTCAACTATGATGTTAATCATGCTATTTTGCGCAAATGAACATTTCAAAAGGGGTCCATTTTTGCAGGTTATTACCACATATGTGAAATCAAGAATTTAGGCTGCAAAAATTTATGGGATGAATTAGCATAGTAAAATATGTCTAGTTTTAAAAAATTAGGGCTAAATAAGTAATAAACAAGGGGCTAGATCAACTAGGGAGAACTAGGGTTTTGATGAGTAACCCTAGAGGGAAATGGTTACCATATGTGAGATATGTGGGTAATAGACCATGACTCATGATAAGAGGGGATTCTAATTATAAGTTTGGGTTTGCTGGGTAAATTGGGGAATTAATGGAATAATTAAGCGTATGGTGGTACGAGGGGTTATGAAATTAGGGTCTTTAAGGGGATAAGGTAGGTTCGAGCTCGGGAAGAATTCATATATGAGTCATTCATGGTTTAGTGCGGTACTTGAAACAGATAAGACATGAATAATACACTAATCACTTAAAGTAGAAGATGACTTGAGTCGGGGTTGGTTGCACCTTCTTTACTACTCCACCGGTGAGGATAGCGAGGTCCTAAAATCAAGTAATAAAAGAAATAAAAAATAATAACCTATAGAAAAAGACTAGTTACTTATAGTGGAACACCACATGGGTCAGGATCTGTTATACCTTATTGCCGATCTACTAGTGATAATAGTGGCTAAGAGTTTTCTACCTTAGGTTTGCACCTTATTGACCATTCCACTAGTAAAAATAGTGGTAGGAGAGTGTTCACTTGGGGTTGTACCTTGTTTACTGTTCCACTAGTGAGAATAGTATTGTCCTTTGACCCATGTGGACATACCTCATGATTTAACTATTTACTACATTATTATTTTGAGTCCATATAATATTGAATCAACCAATATAACATACTTATATACATTTTATTTCCTTTTGCGGTGTCATTAACTGCTCTGTCCTACTTGATTGTATTATTATCTTACTTAGTACATAGTGTACTAATCACCCCTATTATAGGTGATGCTCATTCCTACGAGCAATTTTCCTTTCTGAGCCTACGCAGATGAATGAGGATTCTTTGAATTACTTTGCCTCTTATGATGATATGGTCAAGCTGGAGTGATGCAATTATGTCCAAGGTTGGGGACTAGAGAGTGATATCTTGTTGTTGTCCTTTCCAGCTTTTTAGTTTTAATATTCTTACTTTTGCTAAATGATGTTTTTGTTTTTTAGTATTTCTTATGGAAACAAGCACTTAACCTTTATTATATTATAAAATTCTACTTTGTTATGTTTATCATAAATTGCAACCCCACTTGTTTTTTGCCTTATAGTTAGTACAAGGATGGCTTAAAGCCAGACTTATACCAATTGCAGTAGTAAGACCCCCTCTTATGGTTGAATGATTTTACATTGAAAATGAAAATTTTCAATCCTGATTTTTTTAGAGGTATTAAAGCTATAATTATGTTATGAAGTAAATATATAAGATCATTCTTAACCTAATTTCCATGGAGTTTATATTTTATCTCATAAATACAAAATCAATACCTAAAGTTCTAAAACACCATAGGTAGGGAGCACAGTACACTATGGACCATAGGTAGGGACAAAGGTAACTACTAACCGCATGTAGGCACAAAGGCAACTATTAAACCATAGGTAAGCATAAAAGGCAACTACCAAACTATAATAAAGACACAAAGGTAACTAATAACCATAAGTAGGGCATGAAGGTAGGTACCAGCCATAGGTATGGAATGAAGACAACTATTAACTCACCAATCCAATATCACTATGAAAAAATAATAATAACTTCTATTTTTATTTACTCGAGGGGCAATCATATCAACCGAGAGACATTAACGTACACCAATCATATCAGTGTACAAAGGCAATCCAATATCCTATTAATATCAACCTAAGGACACTAAGATAACCTAGTCGCTCTAGCACATTAAATAAGGTATAATACCCTATCAACAAGGAATATAATCCATAAGTATGCATACCCTGTAAGAAGTATGTAGAGCTAAATAGAGTAACATATAAGGCTTGGTTGGGGCAATAAGCCACATCAACAAAAATCCAAACCAAACCATAGGCTAAACCACATCTTTAGGGTAGCTGTACTTAAAGATTCACCATTTCTAGTCTCAAGGTTTTTCATTTTAAATATTAATATTTTATTAATTCATCCATGAGATCACATAATACAAAAATAGATCCAATTTTCTTAATCATTTTTACTCATTTGTAATTATTTAATATAACTATAATCAAAGTCCACACTAAAGTCAACCTAATACTCTACTAAAGTCGTTCTAGGTTCAATTTATCACGTTTAGGCACATTAGGTCAAAAATAACCAAAATACCCTTGTAATCATAATTATCACATTATTATCCATTTTAAATACTAATTTCATTTTAGTAAATAATTTGTTATGAAAAGGATAAAATACCATGATCTACCCATTCTCTTCCCTTCTTTATTTTCACTATTCACTATTGATTTGGTGTGAGTTTTTAAGGTAAGATAAATCTTTCTATTAGGGGTAGATTGATTGGTCCTTTTTCTATAATATATGACATTAAAGTTATTTTTGGTTTTTTTTTTCATTTTGTTAAGCATTCATATGTTGTAGTGTTTTATTTAGGTTGCATTAGACACTCACTTGAATTCTCCATTAATAGTTTGAGTATGCAAAACTAATGATGGTGAAGGGTGAAAAGGTTAGCATTGAAAAGTGATATGGCATTGCCATTAATCCCTCAAAGCTCACTACGTGACATTGCCATGGCCTGTAGACCATAATGGAGACAACTTGAGAGTTTACTTCACCCCTAAGTGAAGTTCATTGAGTGTAGAACGAAGCTTGATAGGATATGAACTTTCATAGGATACTTGCAATTGGTGATAAGTGATTCCCCTTGTATGACTTTATCACTTTATTTTCGTCTCATCGATCTTCATGTTGGTGTTAATGAACTCTTAGTGACCATTTACTTTCATTTTTTTTTATTATTTCTAAGACCCTTCCATTATTTCATAGTATAGTTTAATTCTTTAGTAAGTTTAATTCTGTTAATGTGTATTTCACTAGATCCCTAAGGGATATTTATACTCACTACTTTATTACATGGATTGACTATGTATACTTGCATGATTATGTTGTGATGCATCCATTTTATTACCCTATTAAGCATTGTTGACCGAAGAACACACCAATGTTCAACCCTAATTGAGATGAAAATGTTAAAAACAAAGTAAATGAGATTCTAATAAGTAATGTTTTAAATGCAAAAGATCAATTTGCTAGACAATTTCCTAACTAAAGAGTTTTAACCTAGCAAGTATGGAACCATGTGATGTTCATGATGGACTAGGGTCTAAATCTAATGATGATACCAAGAGTATGTATAAAGAGGATGGTAATCCATGTTTTTTACTTCAAAGGTTATTAAATATCTAACCTAATAATCCACTTACACAAAGGGACAAATATTTTAAAACTAAGTGTAGAATTGGTGATACGGTTTATAGAATCATCATAGATAGTTGTTCATGTGCTAATGTTACCAGTGAAATGATGGTTGAGAAATTAGGTTTAGTAACTACTAATCATCCTAAACCATATTCATTACAATTTATTAATAAGGATAAAGGTGTTAAAGTAGATAAGGAAACCCTAATTACATTTCATAAGCAAACTTATCATGATTATGTGTTATGTGATATATTGCTAATGGATGCTTGTGGTATTTTACTAAGAAGATCATAACAATACAATAGAAATTCAATTCATGATGGTGTGACTAATGAATATATTATGATTAAATTTAAATTTAAATATAAATTGAAATCATCTCAATGTGGTCATATATAACTTAATGAGACTAAGAATAGCTGATTCTTACATAAAAAACATATGATTAATTTTAATGAGCTTGAAGGTTTTTGCTATACTTTAGTAGTAAAAGAATCTCGATTGGAGGGGATAATTCTAACAATTGGAACCATACTAGATTACTTAATGAACATAATTAAGTATTTCCCAATGACTTACCTCTTAGACTACCGCCTATTAGAGGTATAGAACATGCTATAGATTTAAATCCTAACATGCCTTTACCTAATAAATCTGTTTATAGATAGAACCCATAAGAAAATATAGAATTACAAAGACAAATATAAGAACTTATAGATAAAAGGTTATGTGAAATAAAGTATGAATCCTTATTGTGAACCTACCTTGTTAATTCCTAATTTTATCCTTCTTTTTCAGGTTACTTATGATGCTAGCGGGGTAGTTATTGGAGAAATTCTTTCACAAGAAAAAAGACTTAGTATATACTTCAATGGTAAGATAAATAGAGATAAATTAAAGTATCTGACATATGATGAGAAGTTCTTTGCATTCCCATGTAGTTTAGGGATATAGAGTCATTATTTGAGGCCTAAACCTTTTGTATTACATTCTAATCATGAGGGTTTATAATATTTACATGGTCAAAGTAAAATTAGTCCCAGACATGTAAAGTGGATAAAATTATTACAATATTTTGTGTTCTTTGTCAAAGACTTATACAGGAAAGAAAATGTAGTAGTTGATGACGCTCTTTCTCGCAGGTCTACATTGCTTGTTATATTAGTTGCTAAATATCTAGATTTTGATATATTAAGAGAATTTTATCCTAGTGATGAAGATTTTAGTGACGAATTTCAAGAATGTAAAGAAAATAGATTTCGTGGAAATTATGCATTATAAATTGATTTTTATTTAAACTTAATACATTTGTGTATCCAGATTATGTATAAGATATTTACTTGATAAAGATGTAAATAAAAGAGCTATAGTATAACATTTTAGTGCTAAAAAGGCATTAAAATATTACAAGAGAAATTGCACACTTGATTAAGGGTGTAAATTATAGTCAATTGATGTGTTACTTGTAAGAAGAATAAAAGTTATTGTCACAAAGGTTTATACACATCATAACCTATACCTAGCAAAACATGGGAAGGACTTAGTCAGGAATTTATCTTAGGAGTGCCTAGAACATAAATAGGTAAAGACTCTATTATGGTTGTGGTAGATATATTTTCTAAAATAGCTCATTTTATTCCATGCAATAAAATTGGTCATGTTACATATGTTGTTAATTTATATTTCAAAGAAATTATGAAACTACATGGAATAATTAAAAGTATTGTTTCATTTAAAGATGACGAGTTTATTAGTTAGTTGTGGAACACATTATGGCACATTTGTGGAACTAAGTTGTAAATTATTAATTCATATCATCCATAAATTTATGGGTAAACATGAGTTACAAATCTTACTCTTGGAACTTTGTTAAGAGAGTATGTAAATAAAAGTACTAAATATTGGGATATTAAGTTAGCTCATACAAAGTTTTCTTAAAATAGAATTTCTTCAAGTACTACTCACTCAAGCTTATTTGAGATTATGTATGAGGTAAATCCATATATGCTTGTTGACATGGTACCCTTAAAAATGGTGAGTTTACAAATTATGAAGCTAGGAAATGAGTTGAATAATCATTTAAAAGATTCATGAACTATTCAAGGGAAACGTAGAACAAGCCAATTGAAGGTATCAAAAGAAAAATAATAACATCACACTCCATGGATATTTTTTTTGGGTGATTTAGTTTGGTTACATTTGCTTAAGGAAATGTTTCCTAACCTAAGAAAACATAAACCAGTGCCAAGAGTAGATGAATTATTTAAGATCTTTAGAAAATTTATAGAATGTGCTTATGGACTTAAAATCCTAAAATCTTATGGTGGTATTTTAAGAACATTTAATATTGGTGATATATCTCCATATGACAGTGATGTCAATCTGAGGCCAAATTCTTTTCATGTTAGGGAGAATGATGTAGGAGCACATATGGATTCTCACGGTAAATCTATGGATTCTTATGATAATGATGATTTGACATTGTTAGTAATAGAGTGTATTAAAATATGTTTCTTTGATGATAATATAACTTTGACTAACCATAACAAGTACATTCTAAGTGATTTTTGTAGATATGTATCACATTTGCAAGGAAAAGGTTTAAGATGTGAACACATTGAAGATTTCTTCTTATATTATAAGTGTAACACCCCAAATTCATTCCACATAACCCAAAGATCCATTCATACCAAACCCTAGATTCAAACCATATAAAACCCAATGATTCATCCATACCAAACTAAGTATCCATCCTTACCAAACCTTAAGTTCAAACCATATACAACCCAATGATTCATCCATACCAAACCCTAGATCTGAACCATATCCAATAAGAGATTCATCCATATAAAACCTTACATTAGATCCTTCCACGCAAAACCGTAAATTAGATTCTCCCAATCAAAACCATAAATTAAATTCTTCCATACAAACCATATATTAAATTCTCTCACATAAAATCATACCAAACCATAAATTAAACTTCCCCATATAAAACCATAAATTGGATTTCACCAGACAAATCATAAATTAGATTCTCCCAATTAAAATCATAAATTAGATTCTCCCAAGTAAACAATAATTCGATTCTCCCATATAACATCATAGATTACATTCTTCCAAATAAAACCATGCAATAGATTATTCCTTATAAATTCATAAAATTAGGTTAACTCACTTCCCTTAGTCAACTTCCTTCCCCATCCTCCTTTTTCATCCTTTCTCCCACAAAAAATCATATCAACATCCTCACATGCATGTCTTACAGGGTCATACACAAATCATACACATGCCATACGAAAACATACTTCAACTCCACGTCATATCATATACGGCATAATTAATTATCATAAACATAGAATGCATAGAATACGAGGCATACAATGCACATTAGCACATAAAAGGCCTTAGCACCCCTTACCTGAAACGACACCGGTCTTGGAGCACGTTCCTATGCCTCCTTAGGGCTTTGACCAAATAATAACATACTAATAAAATAACCTTAACAAAATTCTAACTTTGCTAAAGACATAAAAATAATAGAGATATTATAAACCTTTATAATATAGGATTCAAGACTTTACCCTAATAATAATAATGATACTAATATAATAATATCAAAATTAATAAACTAATATCAATGAGAATATAAATAATAATAATAATAATAATAAGCTTTAAAATTTAAAGTGGGGTTTCGACCCTACTTATAACTAATGACTTACCATTTATTTAATAATAATAATAAAATTAATAACCTATACAATAATATTAAAATAATAAAGATAATGATAATATTATTATTAATGGTTATAAGAACAATAGAAATAATAATACTCAAATAATTAAGTGCAAATGTTAATACAATTTTAGGGCCTAAGATTTTCCAGAATAAATAATAAAACAATAATAATAATTATTCTAATAATTATAATATTAATAATAATAATAAGAAGAATGATAATAATCCTATAATAACTTAAAATTCGAAACTAACAATAATATTATTTTATCACCACTCTCCACCCTGCAAGTACAATTCAGCATAAAATTTCTCATCAAATAATAATAAAACATATTAAGAATATAAATATTAAGAATAATAATAATGGTAATTATATGCAAATAATTGAAATAAATTAAATCAAGGCTTATAATAATATGGAAAATGGTTGAGAGTGTCTAAGGTTAAACCTTAAGCTGGTGGGGATAGGTGGCACCGGCGGTGGTTCACGGCGGCGGCGGCGGCGGCCGAAAAAATAGAAGAACAAAGAGAAAGATGGATGTTGGGAAAAAGATAGGGAGAATTGAGGTGATATAAGAGGTGTTTATTGTTTCCCAGGAGGAGAGGGACAAAATGATGGTGGTGGTGCAGCCAAAGGTGGCGGAGAACGGCGGAGGACGGTGGTTTAAGGCTTCGGGGTCAAAATTCCGGCGAGAACGAGCATCTAATTTGGCACAGCTATGGAGGCTCGTGAAAGAAGAATCGAGAGGTTAGAATGGTTTAGTTAATTAGAGGACGTTGCAGGGAATAATTTGGCATGCGGAGGTGGCGTTGAAGTTGGCTATCGGCGGAGGAAACGACGTCTAAAGTCTCGGTGATCGGCAGCTCGGGCTTAGGGTTTCGGGAAAGAAAAACTCTAAAAACTCCTATAACAAGGCTATTTATAGATGTTGGAATGGATAATGAGGAGCTGGAGGTCGACATGGAAGTTTTAAATGCAATAATTTGGGTGGCCGGTGGCAGAAAACTGTCGGGCCATCGTTTGGTTTGCTCGAAATTTCGAGAGGTTGGGGAGGAGAAATGGCCGAGAGTTAACGTCAAATAATTATATGAAGTTATTTATGGAGTTAAGAGGAAGAAAATAAGACAAGAAACGGCCGGTATTATTCACCGTAGCCGGAGAAGCCATTAATGAGGTCGAAAGTTGCAGCAGCGTCGACGGAGGAGGAAGGAGGAAGAAGGAAGAAGAGAGGGAGGCGGTCGGGTCGGCCGGGAAAGAAAAGAAAAAGGAAGAACCTGGCCGGTCGGGCGCGACGAGGTAAGGTTTTAAATGAAACGACGAGCTTCGGAGGAAACGGAGCCAAAACTCAGCGTTGGAAAGGCGACGAAGGGCCCCGCGCGGGCTGGGCCGTGCCGAAGAAGAAGAGGAAAAAGAAAAAGAAGAAAAAGAAAGAAAACGAAAAGGAAAAAGGAAGAAAGAAAAAGAAAAAGGGAATAAGGAAAGGAGAAATAAAATAGGTTAGGCCCAATTAAATTAATCTAAATATTTAAGATATTTAAAAATAATAATATTTAAATAAAATAATATTTAAATCCCTTTTTAGGATAAATTAGGATTTTTAAAAGATTTTCCATAAATTCCATTTTAATTAGCAAAACACCCTAATTTTCTTCCATTAATTTATTTATAAAATTAAAATTAATTTGAAACTATTTTCTCCTCATTATTTTAAATAAAATAATTTATTTAGTTAATTTCTAAAATACGAATCCTTAATTAGCTAAAATACCCAATTTCTCTTAATTAACATACTTATAAATTTATTCTTTATTTGCCCTAATTAATTTCCTTTTATTTTAATTAAAATAATTTATTTAATTAATATTTATGATAAAACCTCATTTAAATATAATATTTAGAGTTAGAAATTTTCGGGGCTATTATGCATGGAATTCAAACTTTCAAGTCAAATAAGACCTAGTTATCATTCTCATATAAATTAGGGCTTTTGTTAGTCGTTTCCATATAATAATTAGCTACATTTGTTTGTAATAAATTTTTATGTGATTTGTGTATTATATAGGTTAGTAATGTGTTTCTATTAGAAGTTAGTGTGCTACTTTCCATTTGGGAATTAATATGGCTATTTGAGTATGCTACTTAGCAAGTGTCGCCACCTATATAACGCATGACTCGACACATTGTAACATAGAAGAGTTAAATATTATTAAATCTAATAACAAGTTTATCTTTCTCTCATTGAATGGAATTTCCTCCCTAAGACTAATTGGATTAATATTAGCTAGAGTACTTTGAATATGCTCTTGGAGAAACAATCAAAGCTATTTTTCGGTTGAATCTTGTTTGCAAATTCGTAGTCTTCTTTGAATTCATTGTTGAATCTTGATTAAAGATTCTCATCTTTCTCCTTAGTCTTCAACCCACTAATCCTATAATTCATTCGAACTTTGAATCTCATATTTTCCTAAGAATATTCATACCAAAATATTTTTGGTAAATTCTACTTCTTGCAAGCATGTATAATACCAATAAGAATTACTTAACAAAATATCATTAGAGTTATCATGAAGCTATTTTAGATTTTCAAGAGAAATTAGTGCCACTTTCAAATATGTCAACTCTTCACCTTTAACATTTGATGGCCATTTTAGCTACCAAAATGTCTAGGATTAAGGTTACAAATTGGCTGGGTGATGTATCAAAAAGGTGGAAAAAAGTAGCCACAAGTTTAGGGTGGCTTGGGGATGGGGGGAAAGTATGGCTCATGTATGATTGATTTTCTTATACAAAAAAGTGACAAATTTGGGATATGTTTTCTTGCCCATAGTGTGTTTAAAAAAATACCGGAGGGACTATGAAAGAAAGTTTAGTGGAAACCTTCCCAAATTAGAAGATTTTTAGAGTCGTGTAATTTTAGGAGAAGGGTGATTAAGATGAAATTAGATGAAGGGGATGCTACTACATCATTCTCCATTTCTTGAAAAGGTTCCTAGTTTGGGTCAAAAAGGTTCATCATGGATGTAGGGGATTAAATCTTCTACATTAATGGTGTTTGAAATATTACTCATCTCTTATGGTAGCTTGAGTTTATACGCATTATCTCCTATCTTCTCTAAAACTCTTTACAGACCCTCACCTCTTAACATCAACTTGTTCTTTCTTCTTCTGGGAAATCATTCTTTGTGTAGGTGAAGCTAAACAAAATCTCTGGTTTCATATAAGTGTTGTTTGCATTGTTTTTTGTCTCTTATATTGTTTAGCTTGTCTACCCTTTCAATTTGTTTCCTTACTTGCTTATGGAGTGCCTTCATGCTTTTGGCTCTGTCCTTGGCTTCAAAACTTATTACTTCACCTGGGGGAGAGGTAGAAGGTCTATAGGAGGAGTGGGGTTTAGACCATGGAGAAACACAAAAGTTGAATTCCCCATGGCATAAGTGGGATACTAATTATAATAGAATTTAGAAAGTATAAAGTTTAGTATCACAATCCCGTAAGGATTTATAGACTAAACTTTGGAAAAGTATGGTGAGGGTTTGGTTTCTTACTTCGGTGTGGCCATTAGTTTGTGGATGGTAAGTGGTATTAAAGATAAGTTTTGTACTAACAAACCTCAGAAAAGACTTCCAAAAATAACTAAGGAGTTTGGTATCCCTATCCGAAACAATGGATTTGGGTATACCATGTAGCCTAACTATTTCTTTGAAGAAGAAATAAGCTAAATAAGTGGAGTCATCTATTTTTTGACAACCAACAAAATGAGCTATCTTAGAGAACCAATCCACCCCCACCATTATAGCATCATGTGGCCTTTATGTTAACGGTAATGCTATACTATAGCCCATGTTAACATGATCCGATGGTTGGTGGAGGACGAGGGTGGGAGTATATAGTCCATGATGGAAATAACTTTTAGAATTTTTGCAAGTGGAACATCTTACCACTATACCTTATAGATATCCTACCATTCTAGGCCAAAATAAATGTTCCTACCAATTGATTCCAAAATGTCTTACAAGCCCTCCTTTATGTACCTATACATGATAAAGAAAGCTCCTTGATGTAACTAAATCCTAGGAATCTTAATTTTAATAAAGAAAGCATAAAATATATTCTAGAGAGAGCATCAGTTAAACCATTGGTTTTGCCACTCTTATGTTTAGCTACAAATGAAAACGGTTATAGGAACTCCACCCATCTAGAATGGCTATGGTTGAGTTTAAGCCGACAATGGATGTACATGAGAAACTCATGATCACTATGTAATATAAACTATTATGGTCTTAGATAGTGTGACCAGGGATCTAAGTCCCTTATGAGAGCATTAAGCTTCTTATCATAAGTTCTATATTTCATAAGAGACCCGTTGAGATTTTTACTTAAATAGGCGATAAGCTGCCCTTCTTAGACGAGGACCACTCTAATTCCGAGATTGCTAGTATAACACTATACCTAAAACATTTTTTAGTGATCATGTAAGGTAAAAAGGGGTGCTTCTCCTAACTTGGTCTTGATCACTTATAAATCATCTTGAGTAGCTCTTGTAAACTTAAACTACCCTTTCTTCATGCATTATGTGATGTGGGTGAGGAGAGTACTGAATCCCTTAATGAATCTTTGGTAGAAGGACGTACGTTGATGGAAGGATCTTGTTCTTTTCTATGGACATCCCATCCTTAAAAACCAAAAATCCTAGAAAAGTAACCGTAGTTACAAAGAACTCACTTTTTTCTAGCTTAGCATACAACTTGTTTTTTTTAAAGCGTAAGGAATACCAACTCAAGTGTTTTACATGATCTATTTCATTTTAGACTATACACAAGTATGTTGACAAGATATACTATAAAAACATGGTAATGAATTCTACATACTTTGTTCATAAGTTTCATGAAGGTACTAGGAACATTTGATAATCCAAAGGGCATCACATCCATTCATACAATCCATTTTTTATTTTAAATGTTAATTTCCACTCATTTCCTTCTTTCATTTATATTTAGTAGTAACCTCTAGAAAGTTTAATTTTTAAAAAAAGAGAAGCACCATTCAAATAATCAAGCAAGTCATCAATTCTAGGTAATAGATACCTATACATAATGGTTTTGTTGTTGATAACTCTAGTATCAACACAAATCCTTATGTTTCCACCCTTTTTTGGTGCTAGTAAGGTTGGTATCACACAAGGAGTAAGGGATTCTTGAATCAATCCCTTAGTGACAAATTCTTCCACTTGATTGTCAAGCTCTATGGCTTCTTGGGGATTATAATGGTAGGTCAGTTTTTTAGGAAATGTAGCACTAAGTACATGATTTATTTGGTGCTCTATGCCATATAAGGGTGGTTGTATAGGGGGTAAATCATTTGGGAACAAATCTCCAACATTTTCTAACAAAACCCTAACTTAAGGGTCCACAACTGCTCTTTCCTCATTCTCCCCTACCAATAACAATAAATACATTTCATTTATCTAAAGCCCTAAATGGATAATGGAAACTTCAAAGGGGTGAGGATGATGTTCTTCATAGCATACTTTAAGGTGTAGTTGTTTCCTTCCATCATAGGTCATATGCCCATCAAATTGCTAAGTGTGCCCCATAATCAAGTGGCATGCATCCAATGGAGCTACATCACACAACATTTGGTTATAGTAGGTTTTTTCAATTGAAAAACCCACATGTACTTGCTTGGTCATCTCCACAACATTACCATTATTCAACCATTACAACTTTTATTGTTTAGCGTGGGGTGTCATGGACAACCTCAACTTTTCCACCAGTGCGCATGAGTCCACATTTGCACAACTCCCACTATCCACTATAAAGGAGAAACCTTACCACTATTGGTGCATTTATTTTGAAATATGCACTCCTTTTGGTTTTCTTCAAAATGGCTTTCTTTCGTATGAAACTTTTGCCTCACCATAGGAGCTTCTCCCATATCAGGTGGTGCTTCTTCCTCTTCTTCTTATTAATGGACCGAACCATATTATTCTACTTCCTCCTTGGGTGTGGATTTACTAAGCTCCAAAATAGTCATGACCCTTAAGTTAGGGCTTTCATTTTGTTAATGCACGACTCTGTTCTCCTACTCATTCTCTTCCTTTCCCCTTCAAGTCTAATTTTAGGGGAGAGGAGGGTGGCTTGGATGGTGTTGGCATATTTTTGGGAGGAAGCAAACTTGGCTTGTTAATGTTAAACCAAGTGGTCCTCTTCTCCTTCTTGTGCTTTTCAACTCTATTAGCCAAGTGGAAGTGTTTATCTAAGGTGTATACCTTTGCATCTCCACTTTTTTTTAACAAAATATTTCCTAATATGTCCCATGATCTTTGACATGGTATGTTCTTCACTTTCCTCAATGCCAAGTCTTAGTGTCAAGTTTTTGAACTCTAGTACATATTCTTCCACACTCATAGGCCCTTCCATTAGTAAGGATAATTTGTTGAACAAGTATCAAGTATAAAAGGATGGCACAAAACTTTCCCTCCTAAGCTTATTTGTCTTTTGCCACAATTTAACTTTTGATTTTCCTTTTCTCCTTCCTTTTTTGGTAAGGTTCTCCCACCAAAGAGAGGCATAACCCTTATAGCGCATTTAGATTGGGGTGAAAGGGGGTTAATGGAGATGAATCAATTGATTCACCCCTATTTGGGTACAATTTTTAATAACTCTACCAGGGTGAATCAGATTTTGGGTATGACCGAGGTGAAGGTGAAAGAATAAGTAAATTTTTGACATGATAGGACCAAAATACCCCTCGAACCCTATACCCTAACCTGATCAGATTTATCTATTTAATACGAGGATATAAATATCATTTTCTTAATTTTTAACCTTCTTTCATCTCAATCTAAATGAAGATTTTAAAACATTCACCCCTATTAGCCCATGTTAGGTTAATAGCATCCAAAAAACATTTTAAAACATTAACCTCGATTCACCTCCATTCCCTTAACCTATGTTAATTTTTAATATTTAACCTCTTCCCAATGCATTCTAATCGAAATAGACCATTAAGTTTCAAGGTGGATACTTTGATGCTTTTGTTATCTTTGTACCTTTTAGCCTCAAAGATCCTAAAGCATCTTAATTCCTATTTTAGGAAATCTTTCAAATTATGTTGGCCTTTAAACTCTAAGATATAAGCTTTGATATCCCTAAAGTCACTTCCTTTTTTTTCTCCTTCTTCTTTGTTCAAGGGATGACTCACTTGTTTAAGAGTAATCTTCACTTGAGAGGTTTTCAACACCAAGGGGTTCCTCTACTTCATGGGGGCTTTGGTTTGGATAGTTTGTTGGAGGGTTGTTGTTTGGGATAAGTTATTGAAAAAGGGTTTGGATGTGACCTATTTCCTCATGCAAAGCTACAAACTTGTGATTTATTCTTTAAGTTTCATGTTGTAGGGCATCAATGGCACAATCCCTTCTTTTATTGTGTGTCTCATTAAGATTTACACCTCAATATATAGGATAAACATCTAAAGGGATAAAAATTTTGTGATGATGAAATGGGGTTTTAAAAAGGGGGTAAAGGTGAAGGAGAATTTTCGTTTTGTAAGTTGAGGGTTTGAGGATATGAATGGTAAGATTGGGAAAGAAAAAAAAAGAGCTAGATGGTGAATAAAAAAGTTTTCTTCCTAATGTGAGGAGTCAAAAGGGATGGATAGTGAGGAAAATATATTTTTTCCTTTATATATTTAGGGCTTTAATGGCCTAAATAGTGAAGAAAACATTTTCTTCTTGTCGAGAAAGGTCTAGAGGGGCTGTTATGATAGAAAAAAGTTGAGTTTTTGGCTTGGAATATGATGTAGGGCTAATGGTAAAACAAAAAAGATACCTAATTTATAACAACCTAAGATTTAATACCAATTTGATGCATGGTGAATAAAAATTTGGTTGAATTTGGTGTGAAATAAAATTGCTAGATAATAAGCCACAAAAAGGAGAAACCTAGAGGTGAGAAGTAGTGTGGAATATATGAATTAAGTGACCATAATTCATATACTTAAATCACCACTAAAGCTATGCAACACTTGTGATAAAAGACACAAGATTTGTACAGATAAATCAACCAAGGAGTTAATTTTCACTCATGAAGAGGGAACTAGGCTAATGAAATACCCATACAATCAGCCTTTTCTTGCTCTTATATAGTGATACAAATACTTAGTTACAATCTAACTAAAATAGAAGTAGTTAGAAACCAAACTAGATAGTTACTAGTTAGTTGCCTATTTTAGTTTAAGTCTAACCAAACATAGCCTATTTTTCCTTACCCTAATGGAGGACATGTGTCCCTTTTCCACTTAACCCTTACTTTGGCTTACTTAGGTTGTATACAAGTTATTCCCTAAAATACAAGCTATTACATGATTTAAAAAAAATAGTTAACCCTAAAGTCAACTTTTAATAAGGTGCTACCATTTACAAGTGGGGATTATAATGCATAAAAAATGGTTATAATTCTACAAAATGGTAAGCTACCAGCTCACTTTTCTTCCATTTGTTCCTTGTAGGTCATTGGCAGGGGGATGGATGTTGTAGGATGTTAAAAATGGTAGGGATAGTGAGTGGTGTAGGCTTGAAAAGGTGGTAAGAGGAGGTACTTTTTACATGCTAAGAATGATAGGTTGCACATGTTGGTTTTGGGAAAAAAAATTGATGGTAGGGGAGCTGAAAGAAAGGAAAAAGGTGGCTGAGTATTAGCTACAAGATAGCTTGGATGATGGCATCAAAAGGTGGCTAGAAGACTGGCTAAGATATGTCTACAAGCTTATGGTGGCTTGGGAAAGTTTGCATGGTTCATGCATAGTTGATTTTCTTACATAAAAAGTTGGCAAATTTGGGCTGTGTTTGTTTTGCCATAATGTGTTAAAAAAAAGAAAGAGTTTGGGAAAGGAAATTTTATGAAAGAAAGTTTAGTGGATGCCTTCCCAAATTAGAATAATTTTAGGGTTATCTAATTTGTGGAGAAGGGTGTTTAAGATGGGAATGAATGAAGGGAATTCTTTTACATTATCAGTTCATACCTTGGTTGCTTTATCTCTACAAATGTTATGTCTCTTATCTTAAGAGCTAGATTCAAGTATATAAATTAAGGGTCACTTAGTTTATATCTTCAACACTTCTTTTCACCTCTAAATCTCTCATTTTTGTGGCTTATCACCCATCCACTTTAATTTGCACAACGTTTAGCCAAGTTTGTATCAACCATGCATCAAATTGGTATCAAAGCTTAGGTTGTTATATATTTGGTGTCATTTTCATTCTATCATCATCTGTACATCATTTTCTAAGCCAATCACTCAATGGTTTTTTATCATGATAGGCCCTTGAGGTGTGTCCCTATAGGAAGAAATTTTTTTCTTCACTTTGCAAGTTTGATAGCCCTCAAGCTACAAAGCCAAAAATAATTTCCTCACCATCCTGCCCTTTTAACCCCTCACACTACAAAGAAAATATTTTTCTACACCATTCATCCCAATCATACATTTAATCTACAAGGAAAGAAATTTCTTCCCCAACTAACCTATTTGAACCCTAACATGTAAAAGAAGGAAAATTTTCTACACCATTCTGCTATTCGAACCCTCAACTTAAATAAAAATAAAACTCTCCTTCCCCTTACCCCCTTTTTCAAACACCATTTCGTCAACAAAATTTATTTTTAACCCTGTGGATTATCATCCTATCCGTAGGGATGTGTTTTGGATTATTAAAATTTTCTAGTACCTTTAGGAGACTTATAAATAAGGTACTTAAACCATTCACTACCAAGTTTCTTGAAGTTTATTTTTATGACATACTTGTGTATAGTCAAAATGAATAAGTAGTATCCTAAGCTAGAAAAATGTTAGTTCTTTGTAACTAGTGTTAGTTTTCTAGCATTTGTGGTTTTTAAGGATGGGATGGCCATAGACAAGACCAATATTAAAGCCATCAAGGCTAGGACAATGCCGAGCAATTTAACTCAAGTGAGATCCTTCCATGGACTTACTTTCTTTCAAAGTAGAGTGTGAGTCAAGCAGAGTTAGAATTGGAGCTATCCTCATCCAAGAAGGGAATCCCATGACCTATTTTAGTTAAAAGCTCAATGGATATTGTATGAAATATAACATTTTTTAGAAGGATTTTTGTGCACTCGTAAGGGCCTTAGATCACTAGTCGCACTATCTAAGACCCTAACAGTTTTTATTACACACTGATCACGAGTCTCCCAAATACATCAATAGTCAGCACAAACTTAACCCTAGGCATGCTAGATGGGTGGAGTTCTTATTACCCTTTTCATTTGTAGCTACACATAAGATAGGAAAAGCTAATGTTGTAGTCTATTCCCTTTGTAAGAGATATTTTAATATTTCTTTATTAGAAGCAGGAGTCCTAGGATTTAGCTACATCAAGGAGCTCTACTACAAAGATGAAGATTTCAACACCTAATTCAAGAAACAAGAAAAGATCAAGGGTTCATTCACTCTTCAAGATGTGTTCCTATTCAAGAACAACAAGCTTTGTGTACCTAAGAGTTCCATGCAAGAGTTGTTCACCTAAGAAGCACACGAAGGAGGACTTATAAGAAATTTTGGAATCAAGAAAATTTTTGATGTATCATAGGAACATTTCTTTCAGCTTAGAATGGTAGGAGATGTATAAGGTATAGTGGTGAGATGTGCCACTTTGAAAAAGTCTAAGAGTCACTTCCATAAAATATTGTATACTCTCCTCCCCCATCCACTATGGGATTATGTTAGCATGGGCTTTATTGTATCATTGCCTCTACATGAAGGCAACATGATGCTATAATAGTAGTGGTAGATCAGTTATCTATGATGAATCATTTTGTTCCTTATCATAAAATGAATGACGCCTCTTATAGAGTCGATATATTCTTCAAGGAAATAGTAAGGCTATATGGTATACTCAAAACCATTATTTCTGATGGGGTTACCAAGTTCCTTAGCTATTTTTGGAAGACCTTTTGGAGTTTGGGCAATACAAAACTTCACTTTAGTATTGCATACCATCCACAAACCGATGGTTAGACTAGTGTAAAAAATCAAACCCTCACCATGCTCCTCAAAAGTTTGGTCCATAAATGCTTATGGGATTAGGAGACCAAACTTTATTTTGTGAAATTCTCTTAAAAATAGTCTCCCACGCTTGCCCGAGGCGTTCACCTTTTGAGGTAGTCAATGGTCTGAACCTTACTTCTCATATAAACTTCCTACCTCTCCCCACATGTAAATTAATAAGTTTCGAAGCTAAGGATTGAACTAGAAGAATGAAGAGACTCCATGATCAAGTAAGGAAATGAATTGAAAGGGAGAATGAGCTAAATAGAGTAAGAGCTAACAAACATTGCAAATAATACTTATATGAGGCCAGAGATTTAGTTTGGCTTCACCTACACAAAGAACGATTTCCCACAAGAAGAAATAATAATTTGATGCCAAGAAGCGATGGTCCAAATAGAGTCTTCAAGAAGACAAAAGATAATGCTTATAAACTTGAGATACCAAAATAAATGGGCAATATTTCCAACACCTTCAATGCTAGAGATTTACTCCCCTACATCCATGACACACCTTTTGACGTAAACATTGACAACCCTAAAATTCTTCTTATTTTGGAAACTATCCACTAATGTTTCTTCCATTAATTTTCCTTTCCCAACCCCCTTCTTTTCTTGAACACACTATGGGTAAACAAACAAATCCCAAATCTATAACTTTTTTTATGTAAAACAATCAACTACATATGAGCCATGCAAACTTTCCTAAGCCACCCTAAACTTTCAACCATATTTTAGCCAATCTTCAAGCCACTTTTGAGCCACCTTTTGATGTCATCATCCAAGACATCTTGTAACCAATACTCAACCACCTTTTATTCTTCCTTCCAACCCCTACCTTCTAGTTTTCTTAACCCAAAACCCACAAATCCAATTGTTTGTATTACACACTAATCACGAGTGGAGTTCCTATTATCCTTTTTATTTATTGCTAAATAAAATAGTTGTAAAACCACTATTTTATAGCACTTAAGGATTTTTATACACTCATAAGAGCCTTAGATCACTAGTCATACTATCTAAGTCCCCAATAGTTTGTATTGCGCACCACATTTTTAGCCTACAAAAAACACCCCTACCACCTTTTTAGACCTACACCACCCACCATCCCTGCAATTTTTTTCAGCCTTCCACGTCTGTGCCCCCTACTAAAGACCTTTAAAGAATAAAAGGAAGAAAATTAAGTTGGAAGCCTACCGCAATAGAGAATTATGACAATTTTTTATGCATTGCAATCCCCACTTATGCTTATGGCAGGCCTTTCTTACAAGTTAACTTCGGGGATTAACCATTTATAATTTTTAAATCATGTAATAGCTTGTATTTTAGGGAATAACTTATACACAACAAAAATTAGGAAAATTAAGGGCTTAGTGGAAGAGGATATCACATCATCTATTAGCTTAGGGAAAACTAGGTTATGTTTGGTTAGAATTAAACTAGAAGTGGCAACTAATTAGTAATTATCTAGTTTGGTTTCTAACAAGCTCTAGTTTAGTTTGATTGTAGCTACATATTTTTAAAACTATAGAAGAGCAAGAAGGGTTTGATTGTAGGGGTTTTTTGTCAGCTTACTTCTCCCTTCATGAGCAAAAATTACCTCCTTAGTTAGTGTATAACTTGGCTAATATATCTCTACAAATCTTGTGTCTTTTACCTTATGTGTTGTATAACTTAAGTGGTAAGTTTAATTATATGAATTAAGGGTCATTTAATTCATATCTCTCACACTTCTTCTCACCTCTAAATTTCTCATTTTTTTGTTTATTTCCTAACCTTTTTATTTTGCACCAATTTTAACTCAATTTATATCCACGATGCATCAACTAATCAAGGAGGAAATTTTCACTCATGAGGAGGGAAGTGGGAAAATGAAATACCCCTACAATTACCCCCTTCTTGGACTTATATAGTGTTACAAATATTTAGTTACAATCTAACTAAACTAGAGATAGTTAGAAATTAAAGTAGATAGTTAATAATTAGTAACCTTTTGTAGTTTAAATCTAACCAAACAAGTCTAGTTTTCCTCACCCTTAATGTTATTGTGTGCCCCTATTACATTTAGCCTTACCTTAGCTGATTTGGATTGAGCTCAAGTTATCCCTTAAAGTACAAGCTATTATATGATTTTAAACAAAATAATGGCTAACCCCTAAAGTAAACTTGCAAGAATACAATCATAAGTACAAAATGTGGCCATGATATCTACACTTGTAGACCACTATCCTTTTCATTCATTTGGTTGAGGGGCTATGCAATTACATGGGTAAAGGTTGTGTATGCAGGCTAGAAGAAAAGGGGTAGTAGTTAGGGTTTTTTTGTAGGTTATGTTAAGGTGGCTGGGGTGATTTTGCTACCTAGTTTTTGCAGGGATGGGGACATGGGATTTGACCATGAGGGGTTGGGTTATTGATTAGAAGGGGGCTGGTCATTTTAGCTGCCAAAATAATGACTCCCACTTCCAATTGAGTTTGTTTTGGAAAAAAATAGCATTGGTTGCATCTAGGTTGGTTGAAATATTTTGGATTGCCCTGAATGTAGCTTAACAAATTGGTCCCCTTGCATTGAAACCAACTTGGTAACACACTCAGTAAAATGGTTAGTAATTCCTAGGGTTTGTAGAAACCCAAATCAACTAATACCATATATTGGTCCTTGGTTGGTTCAGGTAGGAAATTGATTTTAGTGAATCAAATACACAATCAAAAACCAAATATAACACACGGAAAAATGATTTGTTACATCTTGTATGTTTCTTGGTAAAATATTCAGATAGAATTAAACTAAATAACTTCAAATTCATTAGATGCACTTCAATCATCAAGCACTTAATTTATGTCAATCCCGTGTATTATGTTTAAGGTAAGATGAATGCACTAATATATAAAAATCATATGTAGTTAATCCAAAAATGAACATATAAAAATCATGGACTACTTATGCCTTAATGGTTCAAGAGGTAGTAAACAAATGTTCAACAAAAATCTCACATCCAAGTTATGATTAGAATGAAGTTTCTTAATCAATTATTCTACCCCTAAATTCATTCCAAAATATAAGTATTTTTCATGAAATATCATTTTTAATTATGCATGATCTCATGTAGAACAAATCTCATCACAATAAATACATATAAGCAATGTTTATACTCAGTTATTCTTTATGATATTAAAAACCTATATACACATCAACTTATCTTATTTGTCCTTTTTTACATGTAAACATATAGAATTCTTCCAAGAATACTATACTACGTTCAAAAACTCTATGCACAATCCTTTAAATCAAACTCATGCAGGAAATATCTCAATAAAAACAATCAAGATTCAAAAGATAGTAACAAGAAGAATCAAGACCCTTAGCTTAGGACCATCAATGGTGGGTTTTGCTTGACTCCATGTTGAAGATGATTTTTATTCCAATGGAGGTTTATCCAAAAAAGCATTTGATCAAAAAATTGATGTGGAATATAATGGAGAATTAATCTTTTACAAATGTAGAACCTTTTGTTTTGGTCTTAGAAGAAAACTTGAGACTCAAGTAGGTTTATGTAATCGCCAATTTGTAATTGTGGTTTTGTAACTCTAAAACAACTAGTTAATTCTCAAGAGAAATCTCCAAGATTTCTTTAATAACAAAACTGATGTGAGATTATCTAACACATGTGATAATTTAGCTATTAATTTTCCTAAGAATGAGGGTGTTAATAAAACCCTCATCCCTTAGGTTAAATTAATTAGCTAACCTTAGCCATGCAAATTAGACCTGGCCATGCATGTTAGCCATATAATTTTTCCAACTTCTAAAATGGTTAAAAGTGTCTTAGGACAAGCCTTGGTGGGGAGCCACAAAATTTTGGGACTTAAAAGTTATCTTTTTCGTAATTTATTTTGAGCAACTCAACTAAAAAATAGTGCATATAGGCATGTTGATTTAGGAGCCACTTTTGGATTTATGGTGCATTGAATATGGAGAATAAGATCTAGTCATGCATAGGTAATTTTTAATCTTGGAAAGGCCATCCATATCTGCTTTGCTGCCATTTCTGATATAAAGATACTTTTTTACACTTTTGAGTATCTTAACATCTAAAAGAATGTCTTGTCTCTTTCCCTTTTTTTTATGATTTGTTATGATCTTGTTTCAACTTATTTTTATGAACTTTTACTAAATTTATGTAATAGAAACTAGAACCCCAATGTTGGAACATATGAAGAAAATTTATTAATTTTTAGATCTTTATACAAGAATTTTAACTAAATGAGTTTTAGATCAAATCATTAATTTATTATAATTTAGATAGTAACAAACACCTAACCCGATCGCTTACCTCCATCCCTATTTCCTTTTCTCTCTTTTTCTTGTCCCTCTATTTTCTTTCTACTTCTTCCCATTTACTTTAGAAGAAACCAAACCCATCTCCTAACCTGCCACATCCTACCTCCTTCATTAACCACCATTACAGCTATCATTGCTTGACCACACCACTACTATACCACACCATGCCACCACAACATCCATACCTTTCGCTTGTTGTTATCGCCGTTAATGGAGCACACAATAGTAGCATCTAGAAACAGTAAGCATTAGCAACGCTGCCGCCACTTGGACACCTTCGAGGGACATGACCATCAGCGAGTGGTCCTTGACCATCGATGATTCTCCCAAAACCTTTATCCCCTCTAATTTCATAACAATTCATTTGGTATATAATTATCCCAAACCCTAACTCTTAATTTGATTAATTTTTTGTGAATTAGCTTATGATTAGCTAAATTGGTTATGGAAATATGTATATACATGTTTTATGAGTTATTTGGAGTGGTTAATTGCAATGCATATTGTTAAATAGTGAAAATTAGATTTTTGACCTCGTTATGTTTGGATTTGTTTGATTTATCTGATCAAGCTATTTTAGATAAATTGATTATGCAATACACTTTGAAATGTACTTAATTTCATGTTCGAATTGTAAATTTGGTAAAATTGTGTGAAATCTATCAGGATTGTATTTTTAGGTCAAAAATCTTGTGGATTTAAATTAGATTGTGTAATTCAATTATTTTAATAAATGAATTATACAATATATTTTAGAATAAGTCTAATTTTCATTCTAAACTATCCATTTTAATATTTGAAGAAGATTTGGCCGAATTCACCATCTTATATCAAAAACCCTAATTATGTTAAATTGGGTACTTTGTTTATTATTTTGAATCAATTGGGTGTAATATATTTTATAAAATAGGCCTAATTGCATTTCTAAACATTCAATTTAAATAAATTAATACACTTTGACCAAATTAAAATTTTAATTCTGAAATCCTAGTTTTGAAATGTAGTTTATAAAATTGGTCATTTACATGATTGTTTTCTTTTGAAATTAATTTTTTAAAATTGTTTATAAAACCTTCAATTTAGATTAATTGATTTGAATGGTTTAGGTTTTTATTTTGGGCTTTAAAACTCTAATTTCTTTGAATAGATTTATGGAGTTAGTTGTGTTTGATTCTTTCACATATTAATCAATCAGTTTTGATTTGAAACTAATTAAATTGAGTTTTTAACTTCTTGTTTGGATCAATTTTTCTAAAATTGTTTAGTTTCATGTTTTAAGTGGTAAACCCTAATTTTATAAGTGGTTTTCGATAATATTTACTTGTTTTCTATAATTCTATGTTTGAATTAGGTTTCTCTAAGTTCAGCCTATGATTTTCCAAGATCATATAAAAATGCGTGTTCGTGGATCCCGAAGCTAGGATTTTTCATCCTTATTGTGCTTGGATAGCTTGGAAGCATAGAATCTAGGTAAGCCTCCTAAACTCCTAGTTAATAGAATATTATATGTTAATGTGTATTGTTCCATATTTTGACTATGCTAAGAACATGGTATGGTTTGTAAGGTGTGTAGTTTTTGTGTCTACACCATATGGCTATCTTCTAGTATGGTATTGTGTAGCTTTTCACATATGAATCGTGATTCTTTGTTGTTTTATTATATAAGTTTTTTATGCTACATAAGTTGTATAAATGTACCATGATTTATTCTTTTGATATCATGTTTGTTAATGCAAACGTAAGTGGTTGAATAAATCAATTGGTGATCATATATGATTGTTGTTCATAACATTGATGATTGTGTTACATATGATGGAATATATGGTCAAATACATAAAGTATGAATAATTAAAGTGATAAGTGAAAGGAATAAATTATGAGAATTATGTTGTAAGTCACATTAGTGGTCATAGCTAGTTGTTTCAATCAACCCATGGGAATTATACTATAGGTCACATTAGTGGTCATAGCTGGTGGTTGTATATAGTCGACCTTGATTAGTGTCGAGATGGCCTTTGAGGTAGGGTCATGTGGTAGATGCCTTCCTTGTGATTTTGTTTGTTTTAAGCCCATAGTGCAATAGTGAGGCCCTTCTCTCTACTTTATAAGTGACCTATAAGTCTAATAGGGGTTATCGATACTTAACGGTTAGGGTGTCCTAGGTGGTTGTGTTGGTCATAGATACAAAGTTGTAGGTCGCAGTGTTTGCCATAGTAGCAAAGCTATAGGTGGCATGTTGTTATAGGTTCCTTAGGCGTCATGCCCTAAAAGTGATAATAAGATATTTTGGATATGGATATGGATAATATTATGTTTGGATGTGATAAATACCATATCTTGGAAATGAATAAATGAAATGAGTGGAATAAGCAGAATAATTGAATTATGATTGCAAATATAAGGAAATGTTAATATTGTGTGATGTAATATCTTTTGATAGAATTGATCAATAAGTGGTTATATGAATTAATGTGGAATGTTTGCATAGAAATCAACGAATGATATAAATGGAATTAAATTGAGTGAGTGGTGGTATACAATATTCTATTGATGGCACAATTATACCATAATATTATGTTCTTTTGTGGATTCATGCTAAATTAATTATATGTTTTTTTAAAGGATATGCATGGATATTGGGTCATAGTCTCCTACTACTATTTTATTCAGCACATGTTGTCCTGATATATTTTCCATGACCTTATATGAGAGCATGCCTTTCCTATTTTACTAGTTATAACAAGTATATGAATCTATGTGTGAATGCTATAGCTGTAAGTTAGATTGTTTACTTAGTATGTTATTATATTGACACTATACTTTTTTATATGTCTATCTACAATCACTTTGACTTGAGTTCTGATGTGATTATTGGTTTGAATTGAGAGTTAGAGCTACAAGAGTTTTATCCCTCGAGGACTCTTATCATTATTTGTAAATATTTCAGATATCTAGTTTTTTTATTGAAAATTTAATTTTGTGTTATAAATGGCCATTTATATTTTTATTATTGTTTGGTTAAGATTTTGGAATCCTATTTTATCTTAGAAGTTTTTTTTTATCAACAATGATTATACAAGGATTTTCCATGACTTTATTAGCAAAGATTTTGATTTATTCCCTATTTTAGGAATTTTGAAACATGGTTTTAGCCTTCCACATATCAAGAGATAGTTGATAATGATCTGTCTTATGGTAGATGTGATGGTAGCACTCCCCCTTTCTCGCATTTACTTATAGATAAATGTAATCCCTTATTTTATGAAAATCTTATATCCTTAATGTAATTATTTCCAAATCCGCCATTTATTATACTACATATTAAATATAATTATTCTTAAATTATCATATATATTAGACATATACCACTCTTCCAAAAGTTATACTCATCAACAAAAATACAACCTTGCATAGTAACTTCATATTAGTACATCTTTTGGTATTCATACTATCTTTCTATCACAAAATCCTTATTATCATATTATATCATTAACAATATATATTTAATGATAAAATAAAAATATCATTATAATACACATAGCCATGCAAGAATTTAACACAAAAATCCTAAAACATTGACTAGTATCCTTACGAAAAAGGCTCCGGTCTCTAAGCACGCTTATCCTATCCCACCTCTTCTGGTACCTTTGATTTATCAACTAAGAATAGTTAATAAAATGTAATTATAGTTTAAATAATATAATTAAGGAGGGTTTAAGGTAATAGAAAGGTGAAAGAGTGGGAAAAACTAAACTGAGGTTCGAAGGAGTATCGACTAAGTTGTGTGCAACAAAGAAGAGACCAGTTGAAGGGGAGAAAGAAGGAGGGTGAAATAAAAGTTTTCGCTTAAGGGTTTGGGTGAGGAATGATAGTTTTGGACATAGTAGAGTGGTAGGTTGCAGTGGAAATGGCCGTAAGGTGGTGTGTGCTTGGTTAGGTGAAAATGGCTGAATGGAATGGGGTAGCTTTTATGGCTTTTGCCGGTGATTGGAGATAGGTTATGGTGGTTTTAGCTATTACCTAGGGTAAGTTAATGGAAAAGGTCACCGGTGCTAAGGATGAAGGTATGGAAAAGGAGTGGTTTTAGCTATTACCTAGCTACATGTGTTAGTGCCCTTATTGGGCCACTGGTGTGGATGATCTTAGGTAGTTTTGGTGACAACTAGAAGGGGAAAGGAGTGGGACCCATGGATTACACCA
Organism: Tamarix austromongolica; assembly: GCA_039764185.1. NCBI lineage: Eukaryota > Viridiplantae > Streptophyta > Magnoliopsida > Caryophyllales > Tamaricaceae > Tamarix > Tamarix austromongolica. The sequence goes on along the minus strand of CM077809.1, from coordinate 119,062,858 downwards.
AGGGAGGTATATAGGGATTTGTTTGTGACAAGTGTTTTGCATCCCATATTTATGGAGGGTGTACATTTCCTATTACATTATGATTTGGTGGTGAAAGAGTTGACCATGATCAAGGATGTGTGAAAAGCTAGGATGGGACTATCGTCGCGAATTGTTATTTTACCAAATCCCTTACTATTATTATTAGGTAAATAATTAAAAAGTAAAAAAATATACTTAATATAAATTATGAATTAATAAATAATATATATCAAGCATGCTTATAAAAATAATTTTCATTCTACACTAAAAATGATAAAAATATCCCTAGATTATAAAATAATAATAATCATGTTGAAACAAGTGTTTTTCAAATATTACATCACACATCCCCATACTCAATAATAATTGAGACATATTAAGTATTATTATTGGGTTAAATATCACAAAATACGTAAATGACCAAATTACCCTAGGGTGCAAGATAATAATATTTATGTTAAAAATATGTCTAGGTATGCTCAACTTATCATATTAAATATATATGACATATATAATATATTCCCATCATTTACACCATATTTATATATATTTTGTACACATAATAATTTCCATAAGTTAGCATAACTTATTATACTAAATCTCATACTATTGTTATTAGACAAATAATTACAATATAATGAATATACTTTATACAAATTATACATCAAAATTGTAATGTGCTATCATTAAATATCTAATGATTTTAATGGAGTATAAGGATTACATGATTTCTAGCAAAACACATAAATTTATCAATAACCAAAAAAAACTTATTAGGCTTCATAAATAAAGTTTTGTACCTAAAAATAATATTGCATTAACTATATAGATATTTAAATAATAAAATAATAATTTTTATTAAAATATTTACTAAATAAAAAAATTACAAGATTTTCCTCAAGTAAAAATGGGTAAAAATTTATTTGAAAATGTTATGATGCCCATGCAACATGAGTTTTGGGGAAACTATGGCAAGGCTCAAGGGTTGAGACTAAGGAAGGGGGACACATGGGATGCAATGGTGGTGGTGTTGGTCAGTGGTCAAGGCTGGGGAAAGTTAATGAGGTAAATGTTGTAGGGTGGAGAAGGAAATAGGGTACAATTAGGGGGAGATGGAAAGGAAACCAAGGGAGGAAGGAGAAAGTTAGGTAAGGCTCAGTTGAAGGGTTTGCTATAATGGTCGATGGTTTTGCTGGAAGTGGAAAAATGGTTGTGGAATATAGGAGAAAAAGTCGAGGGAAGTTAGTGCTAGTGAGGGCAAGGAGACAAGACAAAGGAAAAGGAGAAAAGAAGGAGAAGGATAACCAAAGGATAAGTGGTGATGGTTGTATACTTGACATGGTGGTGCTGTGAGGCAGGGGAAGTTAGAGATGTGTGGGCTGCGTGGTCAAAGATGTAGAAGAAGGGTGATGGTGCAATGACCAAATGGATTTAGGGAATGAAAAAAAGAAAGGAGAAGAGAAGAAGGGAAATTAAGTAAGGCTTGGGGTGTGTGATGTTGGACAAAGCTAGAAAAAGGGATAGGTTGTAGATGAAATGAGCTAGGGTTAGGGCATTGGTGTTGTGTGATGATGGTGTGATGGGTAAGAGAAGGATGATGCAAAAGGGGGCCCAAGCAGTTTGTAACAACCCCATTTTTACTTCTGAAATTTTTTTAAAAAAAATGATATAGCGTGGAAGTAAAAAAAATAAATAGAGATTGTTACCACCACACCTATCATAAGGTCAATTTCTATCATCTGCTTTTAGATAGGTGCAAGTCTAAAAACCTATTTAACAAATATAGAAATATAACCTAAATAAAAAATCCTCACTTATAATGTTAGCAGAAAGCCTTATAAAATCATTACTAATTTATCATCAGAAAGCCTTTGAGATAACATAGATTTTCAAAATCTCAACCAAGCATGAAAATATAAATGGTTATTTACAACACCAAATTAAATTTAAAACACAAAACTTAACTTCTAGAACATTTACAAATAATTACACGAGTCCTTAATAGAAAAATATATGGGTAGCCTAACTCTTAACCTAATCGCAAGTCACATATGAATTAAACTATAGTACCTACAAACAAACATTTAAGTTAGTGTAGTACCAGTACAATGATGTACTAGATAAACAACCTAAATCATAGCAATAACATACACACATAGATTCCTATACTTTCCATCACTGATAAAACATGAAAGACACGATCTCATAAAAGATCATGGAAAATAGAATAACAACATATACATACTAATGAGAGTAGTAGGAGAATGTGACCCAAGAACAATGCACATCCCATTCAAAACATACAATCTTAACTAAGTATGAATTCACTAAAAAGAATGCTGTTATAGTAGAATTCTTCCATTATGGAAGAATGTCATAGAATATAACAAAATTCATGAATTATAATTGAATTTGTGTCACACTCTCACATAAATTATGTCATATTCCAATTCACACCACTATTCATTATTTTTAATTCCATTTATATCATTCATTGATTTCTATGTCATCATTTCACTTTAATTCATTTAGCCTTTTATTGATAAATTACACTAAAATATATTAGGACATACATTCTTATGTACAACATTATTATTCATTTCCTTATATATTATATCACAATCCACTTTTTCATGTATTCATTATATTTCAATGATATGGCAGCTTACTTATGTAATCAATTCCACTAAAACTCACACACACACACACACACACAACCACATTATTTTATTCAAAAAATTCTCAATCACTAACGAAATAATCATACAGAGTACAGAGGCTACATGATACCCACAAATATGCTACCGCATAGAGACAAATAACACCATACAAAATGATTGTTAAGGTCATAGAGACTCAAGATATCAACAAAAACCACTTGATACCCTAATTCCTTAAGTGCTCATAACCCCATAAGGCACATAAGTCACCTATAAAGTGTAAAGATGGACCTCAATAAAGTCATATAGATCAATATAAAACACAAAATATGCTACCTCATTGAGATATATGGCACCATATGAAATAATAGGGATGCCATCTGCTACATGACCATACCTCAGAGGTCATTTTAAGGCTACTTATGGTGGGCTATATATAAGCACTAGCTATGGCCACTGATGTGAACTATAGCACAATTGTCATTATTCATTCAATTTACTTATCGTGATTTTTGATGGGGTATTTGATGCACAACATAATATTATACTAGTCTATGCAAGTAGTGGAGAAGTTTGGGGTTAATATTTTGAATTTATTAGAAACACAAGGGTCCCATATTTATTAACACGGATTGTGTTTTTTCACAAATTATTTTTATTTTTTTTAAAAAAAAAACCAAGAGTAAGGAAATCAATAGAGGGGTCTCATGTTTCTTAAAAATGGACTATATTTTTCCTTTATTGCTTAAACACTTTGTTTTATTGTGTAGTTTTTTTTAGTATAAAATAGATGTGAGAGAACCTTAGCCATCAAGTAATTTGAACTATCTTCTTCTTCTTCTCCATTGATTAGAGAATTGTAAATATGAATTTTCAAGGATGTTATGAGGATTGTCCACATTTGGTGGAATTATTGTAGAATAGCAGCTACCATACCACAATAGGGATGGCACACTTTAAAGCATTATATGGACGAAAATGTCAGAGACCCTTATGTGGGAGTGATATCAGTGAGACGGTAGTGTTGGGGCCTAAGTGGATTGGGGAGGCTATGTACTAGGTTTATCTGATCCAGGAAAATCGACTTAGAGTTATCAAAAGAGTTACACAGATTAGAGATGCCATAGTGGTAACTTTGAGCCTGGAGACAAGGTTGGTTGGACGGTCTCCCCCACTAAGAGAGTGTAGACGTTTGTTAGGAGGGGAAAACTGAGCTGAAGATATATTGGTCCCCATGACATCCTGGATAGAATTGGCGAGGTTACTTATCGGTTGGCGCTTCTACTAGAGTTAGTACATGTCCACAATGTCTTCCACATCTCACAATTATGGAAGTACGTTGCAAATCCTTCCTATGTGATCGAGCTTCATGAGGTTGAGCTCAATCACTCTTTGATCTATAAGGAGATGCCACCACTATAACAAGTTTATCTCTATTCATAAAGGTTTTCTAGAGCCGCTATAGGATGGAAGAAGCCACCTAGGAATCAAAAAAGGACAAGCACAAGTCATACCCTAAACTCTTTGCTTTATGTAAGTTAAATTCTAGAAAACCCTTTTTTTCTTTAAGGGATAGAATCTTGTAGCATCTGTCCTCATAGTTAGGGTTGACCATCGAAATCACCTTGTTCTCCATTCCCTTATTGCTATTACAAAACCTTCACCTATTAATTTAGAGACAAATTCTACCTTTAAGGGAGTAGTGATGTAAACATTTTCAAAAAGATAATAATATAATAATAAATTAATAAAATAATAATAATATATAATTTTAAATTTATTATTTAGCTTAATTTTGAGACATTATTTTAAATATTTAGTCTAAAATAAATTATACACAAATTATAATCATTTAAATTATTTATATAATTAGCATTAATCTACCCTAAAATTCTAATCTAAAAATTTACAAAACTTTCTTTTTATCCTTTTCCTTTTTTCATTCTTTTTTTGTTCTCCTTTAACCCTTTTCCTTTTTCTTCCTTCTTATTTTTTCTTTCTTCATTTCCCATATGGGTTGGGCCGAATCTGGCCTAAGCCCCCTCTTTCCTTTCTTTATTGTCTCCTCGCCGACCCAACATCTCCTCCCTCTCCTTTTTCTTTCTCCCTAGGTGATTGACCCAACTCCCCCTTCCTTTTCTTTTTTTCCCTTTTCTCCCTTTTTTCTTTTCTATTTTCCCCATTTCTCCCTATCTCTTACTCGTGCCTACATGCCTTACGCCCATCCACCCCTTCCATTTTTGTCACCTAAAGGTTCCCTGTAGCCAACTAAGCTCCCCCACCCTTTCCCTTCTTAGCCATATAGGATATACACGCTAATATGTTCCTGCATGATCCCTCCTACACACTCCTTTACACCAGCTGCACCTACCTTTACCCTACTGTTGTTGTGTCGTCCTTCCCTTTGTTACCAACTATCCTTGTTGTCTTCCCTACATCCTCATCCTTTTCATTGCCTATAAATACCCCCTTTCGGTAATCCCTCTTCTTATCTTCTCTATTTTTAAACTCCATTTTCTACACACCACTTTTTCATCTGCTCAAATTACCATCACCATCGCTGCCAGATCATACACCCCAATCTCCTCCCCTCTTCCTTCCCTACACCCTCTTATTCTTGTTGATCCCTATTACCCCTCCTTCTCCACTTCCATTTTCTCCCTAAACCTTTGGTTTTGTAGGTTGCTCCCCTACACCACCTTGTATCACCACCACCATTGACCAACTCTTTCCTTCCACACTAACGTTGCATCTCAGCTAGGTGCTGCAGCCTGTATAGCCACTAAAACCACCCCTTTCTTCCCTCCATTTTCCCCTCTTTTCTCCTCCACCCTCTTGGTTTCACCACCACTGATTGTGGCACAACCCTTTCTCCATCACTAGCCTATCTAGAGCTAATACCACCTCAATCCCAAGCTATTAATCCCCATCATATTTCACAACAAAATCGGCCGCCACCCTTACGCCATTACCACCTCCACTCCACTTTTCTTCCCCATTCTTGTCACCATGACTCCCCTTCTTACCTTTTAGTCTTTATTGTTATTATTTTATTTAAAGAAAAATAAAATTAAATAATAAGGAAAATATAGCCTAAGTTTTGATATTTCCATGTTTTAGATACTATTCCAGTGATAGGAGGAGATGAGGAATAGGTTATTCATTCTTAGAGACCATAACCATTTCGGTAAGGATAAATTCATAGCTAGGGCCTTGTTTTGTTAAAATGTGACTTTATTATGTGATAAGTGAATACATGCATAAAATAATAGATGATCTAGGGTTATCTGTGTAGCTTGATTTGGCAAGGACAAAAGGTAAGTATATATGAGGATATAATTGTGGTGGTTCAAGTATTGATGTATATTTCTATTATACAGTACTAAATGTTTTGAGATGTTGAGGAGTCCTTGTATTAGAGGCCATGAGACTTAGGTAGGATTCTATGACTTAGGGGAATTTTGTTAACATTGCAAAAAGAGGCATATAAGAAAATCCTAGGGTGAAAGTCAGCTTAATATCAATTGGAAGGTGCTAAACAAATAGCTTAATAAATATAAAGAGAATTAGGGTAAACATTGGATGGAGAGGATTGACCATGCATAGGGTGGATCATACCTAATGGGAGCTATGTCTAGGGGTGGTTAAGTGTGTGATGGTTGATAATAATGGATATAGGGAAATAATGACATTGTTGGGTAGCTTAGCACAATTGGGGGGGGGGGGGTTATTGGATCTTAAGAGATGGGAGATTACTAAGTTTGTGAAACTAGGGTTTTGGTAGTAAAGAACCCTATGGGTTGGTTATTTTTATATATAGGAAATGGGGGGAGTTGGGTTGTACCTTTCAACTATGATGTTAATCATGTTATTTTGCGCAAATGAACATTTCAAAAGGGGTCCATTTTTGTAGGTTATTACCACATATGTGAAATCGAGAATTTAGGCTGCAAAAATTTATGGGATGAATTAGCATAGTAAAATATGTCTAGTTTTAGAAAATTAGGGCTGAATAAGTAATAAACGAGGGGCTAGATCAACTAGGGAGAACTAGGGCTTTGATGAGTAACCCTAGAGGGCAATGGTTTTCATATGTGAGATATGTGGGTAATAGACCATGACTCATGATAAGAGGGGATTCTAATTATAAGTTTGGGTTTGCTGGGTAAATTGGGGAATTAATGGAATAATTAAGGGTATGGTGGTACGAGGGGTTATGAAATTAGGGTCTCTAAGGGGATAAGGTAGGTTCGAGCTCTAGAAGAAGTCATATATGAGTCATTCATGGTTTAGTGCGGTACTTGAAACAGATAAGACATGAATAATACATTAATCACTTAAAGTAGAAGATCACTTGAGTCAGGGTTGGTTGCACCTTGTTTACTAGTCCACCGGTGAGGATAATGGGGTCCCAAAATCAAGTAATAAAAGCAATAGACAATAATAACCTATAGAAAGAGACTAATTACTTATAGTGGAACACCACATGGGTTAGGATCTATTGTACCTTATTACCGATCTACTAGTGACAATAGTGGCTAGGAGTTTTCTGCCTTAGGTTTACACCTTATTGACCATTCCACTAGTAAGAATAGTTGTAGGAGAGTGTTCACTTGGGGTTGTACCTTGTTTACTGTTCCACCGGTGAGCATAGTATTGTCCTTGGACCCATGTGGACATAATTCATGATTTAACTATTTACTACATTATTATCTTGAGTCCATATAATAATGAATCAACAAATATAACATACTTATATACATTTTATTTCCTTTTGCGGTGTCATTAACTGCTCTGTCCTACTTGATTGTATTATTATCTTACTTAGTACATAGTGTACTAATCACCCCTATTATAGGTGATGCTCATTCCTACGAGCAATTTTCCTTTCCGAGCCTATGCAGATGAATGAGGATTCTCCGAATTACTTTGCCTCTTATGCTGATATGGTCAAGCCGGAGTGATGCAATTATGTCCAAGGTTGGGGACTAGAGAGTGATATCTTGTTGTTGTCCTTTCCAGCTTTTTAGTTTTAATATTCTTACTTTTGCTAAATGATGTTTTTGTTTTTTAATATTTCTTGTGGAAACAAGCACTTAACCTTTATTATATTATAAAATGCTACTTTGTTATGTTTATCATAAATTGCAACCCTATTTTTTTTTCCTTATAGTTATTACAATGATGGCTTAAAGCCAGACTTATACCAATTGCAGCAGTAAGACGCCCTCTTATGGTTGAATGATTTTACATTGAAAATGAAATTTTTCAATGGTGATTTTTTTAGAGGTATTAAAGCTATAATTGCGTTATGAAGTAAATATATAAAACCATTCTTAACCTAATTTCCATGGAGTTTATATTATATCTCATAAATACAAAATCATTACCTAAAATTCTAAAACACCATAGGTAGGGAGCATAGTACACTATGGACCATAGGTAGGGACAAAGGTAACTACTAACCGCATGTAGGCACAAAGGCAACTATTAAACCATAGGTAAGCATAAAAGGCAACTACCAAACTATAATAAAGACACAAAGGTAACTAATAACCATAAGTAGGGCATGAAGGTAGGTACCAACCATAGGTATGGAATGATGACAACTATTGACTCACCAATCCAATATCACTATGAAAAAATAATAATCACTTCTATTTTTATTTACTCGAGGGGCAATCATATCAACTGAGAGACATTAACATACACCAATCATATCAGCATACAAAGGCAATCCAATATCCTATCAATATCAACCTAAGGACACTAAGATAACCTAGTCACTCTAGCAAATTAAATAAAACATAATACCCTATAAACAAGGAAATATAATCCATAAGTATGCATACCATATAAGGCTTGGTTGGGGCACTAAGCCACATCAACAAAAATCCAAACCAAACCATAGGCTAAACCACATCTTTAGGGTAGTTGTACTTAAAGATTCACCATTTCTAGTCTCAAGGTTTTTCATTTTAAATATTAGTATTTTATTATTGCATCCATGAGATCACATAATACAAAAATAGATCCAATTTTCTTAATCATTTTTACTCATTTGTAATTATTTAATACAACTATAATCAAAGTCCACACTAAAGTCAACCTAATAATCTACTAAAGTCGTTCTAGGTTCAATTTATCACTTTTAGGCACATTAGGTCAAAAATAACCAAAATACCCTTGTAATCATAATTATCACATTATTATCCATTTTGAATACTAATTTCATTTATTTGTTATGAAAAGGATAAAATACCATGATCTACCCATTCTCTTCCCTTCTTTATTTTCACTATTCACTATTGATTTGGTGTGAGATTTTAAGGTAAGGTAAACCTTTCTATTAGGGGTAGATTGATTGGTCCTTTTTCTATAATATATGACATCAAAGTTATAGTTGGTTTATTTTTTTTTCATTTTTTAAGCATTCATATGTTGTAGTGTTTTATTTAGGCTGCATAAGACACTCACTTGAATTATCCATTAATAGTTTGAGTAGGCAAAACAAATAATGGTGAAGGGTGAAAAGGTTAGCATTGAAAAGTGATATGGCATTGCCATTAATCCCTCAAATCTCACTACGTGACATTGCCATGGCCCATACACCATAATGGAGACAACTTGAGAGTTTACTTCACCCCTAAGTGAAGTTCATTGAGTGTAGAACGAAGCTTGATAGAATATGAACTTTCTTAGGATACTTGCAATTGGTGATAAGTGATTACCCTCGTATAACTTTATCACTTTAATTTTAGACTCATCGATCTTCATGTTGGTGTTAATGAACTCTTAGTGACCATTTACTTTCATTTTTTTCATTATTATTTCTAAGACCCTTCCATTTTTTCATAGTAAAGTTTAATTATTTAGAAAGTTTAATTCTGTTAATGTGTATTTCACTAGAACCCTAAGGGATATTTATACTCACTACTTTATTATATGGATTGACTATGTATACTTGCATGATTATGTTGTGATGGATCCATTTTATTACCCTATTAAGCATTGTTGACCAAAGAACGCACCAAAGCTCAACCCTAATTGAGATGAAATTGTTAAAAACAAAGTAAATGAGATTCTAATAAGTAATGTTTTAAATGCAAAAGATCAATTTGCTAGACAATTTCCTAACTAAAGAGTTTTAACCTAGCAAGTATGAAACCATGTGATGATCATGAATGACTAGAGTCTAAATCTAATGATGATACCATGAGTATGTATAAAGAGGATGGTAATCCATGTTTTTTACTTCAAAGATTATTAAATATCTAACCTAATAATCCACTTACACAAAGGGACAAAAATTTTAAAACTAAGTGTAGAATTGGTGATACGGTTTATAGAATCATCATAGATAGTTGTTCATGTGCTAATGTTGCCAGTGAAATGATGGTTGAGAAATTAGGTTTAGTGACTACTAAAATCCTAAACCATATTCATTACAATTTCTTAATAAGGATAAAGGTGTTAAAGTAGATAAGGAAACCCTAATTACATTTCATAAGCAAACATATCATGATTATGTGTTATGTGATATATTGCTAATGGATGCTTGTGGTATTTTACTAAGAAGACCATAACAATATAATAGAAATTCAATTCATCATGGTGTGACTAATGAATAAATTATGATTAAAGTTAAATATAAATATAAATTGAAATCATCTCAATGTGATCATATATAACATAATGAGACTAAGAATAGCTGATTCTTACATGAAAAACATATGATTAATTTTATTGAGCTTGAAGGTTTTTGCTATACTTTAGTAGTAAAAGAATCTCGATTGGAGGGGATAATTCTAACAATTAGAACCATACTAGATTACTTAATGAACATAATTAAGTATTTCCTAATGACTTACCTCTTAGACTACCGCCTATTAGAGGTATAGAACATGCTATAGATTTAAATCCTTACACGCCTTTACCTAATAAATCTGTTTATAGATAGAACCCATAAAAAACTACAGAATCACAAAGAAAAATATAAGAACTTATAGATAAAAGGTTATGTGAAATAAAGTATGAATCCTTATTGTGAACCTACCTTGTTAATTCCTAATTTTATCCTTCTTTTTCAGGTTACTTGTGATGCTAGCGGGGTAGTTATTGGAGAAATTCTTTCACAAGAAAAAATACCTATTATATACTTCAATGGAAAGATAAATAGAGATAAATTAAAGTATTTGACATATGATAAGAAGTTCTTTGTATTCCTATGTAGTTTAGGGATATAGAGTCATTATTTGAGGCCTAAACCTTTTGTATTACATTCTAATCATGAGGGTTTATAATATTTACATGGTCAAAGTAAATTAGTCCCAGACATGTAAAGTGGAGAAAATTATTACAATCCTTTGTGTTCTTTGTCAAAGACTTTCATAGGAAAGAAAATGTAGTAGTTGATGACGCTCTTTCTCAAAGGTCTACATTGCTTGTTATATTAGTTGCTAAATATCTAGATTTTGATATATTAAGAGAATTTTATCCTAGTGATGAAGATTTTAGTGATGAATATCAAGAATGAAAAGAAAATAGATTTCGTGGGAAGGAATTAGTCAGGAATTTATCTTAGGAGTGCCTAGAACATAAATAGGTAAAGATTCTATTATGGTTGTGGTAGATATATTTTCTAAAATAGCTCATTTTATTCCATGCAATAAAATTGGTCATGCTACATATGTTGTTAATTTATATTTCAAAGAAATTATGAAACTACATGGAATAACTAAAAGTATTGTTTCATTTAAAGATGACGAGTTTATTAGTTAGTTTGGAACACATTATGGCATATTTGTGGAACTAAGTTGTTATTTATTAAATCATATCATCCATAAATTGATGGGTTAACATGAGTTACAAATCTTACTCTTGGAACTTTATTAAGAGATTATGTAAGTAAAAGTACTAAATATTTGGATATTAAGTTAGCTCATACAAAGTTTTCTTAAAATAGAATTTCGTCGAGTACTACTCACTCAAGCTTATATGAGATTATGTATGAGGTAAATCCATATATGCTTGTTGACATGGTACCCTTAAAAATGGTGAGTTTACAAATTATGAAGCTAGGAAATGAGTTGAATAATCTTTTAAAAAATTCATGAACTATTAAAGGGAAACATAGAAAATGCCAATTGAAGGTATCAAAAGAAAAATAATAAACATCACACTCTATAGATATTTTTTTTGGGTGATTTAGTTTGTTTACATTTGCTAAAGGAAATATTTTCTAACCTAAGAAAACATAAACTAGTGCCAAGAGTAGATGAATTATTTAAGATCTTTAGAAAATTTATAGAATGTGCTTATGGACTTTAAATCCTAAAATCTTATGGTGGTATTTTAAGAACATTTATTATTGGTGATATATCTCCTTATGACAGTGATGTCAATATGAGGCCAAATTCTTTTCATGCTAGGGAGAATGATGTAGGAGCACATATGGATTCTCACGGTAAATCTATGGATTCTTATGATAATGATGATTTGACATTGTTAGTAATAGAGTGTATTAAAATATGTTTCTTTGATGATGATATAACTTTGACTAACCATAACAAGTACATTCTAAGTGATTTTTGTAGATATGTATCACATTTGCAAGGAAAAGGTTTAAGATGTGAACACATTGAATATTTCTTCTTATATTATAAGTTATTATAAGTAAAAGGAGCTATTATGCATGGAATTCAAACTTTCAAGTCAAATAAGACCTAGTTATCATTCTCATATAAATTAGGGCTTTTGTTAGTCGTTTCCATATAATAATTAGCTACATTTGTTTGTAATAAATTTTTATGTGATTTGTGTATTATATAGGTTAGTAATGTGTTTCTATTAGAAGTTAGTGTGCTACTTTCCATTTGGGAATTAATATGGCTACCTGAGTATGCTACTTAGCAAGTGTCACCACCTATATAACGCATGACTCGACACATTGTAACATAGAAGAGTTAAATATTATTAAATCTAATAACAAGTATACTGCTCGGTTATCTTTGACTCATTGAATGGAATTTTCTCCCTAAGACTAATTGGATTAATATTAGCTAGAGTACTTTGAATGTGCTCTTGGAGAAACACTCAAAGATATTTTGTGGTTGAATCTTGTTTGCAAGTTCATAGTCTTCTTTGAATTCATTGTTGAATCTTGATTAAAGATTCTCATCTTTCTCCTTAGTCTTCAACCCACTAATCCTATAATTCATTCTAACTTTTGAATCTCATATTTTCCTAAGAATATTCATATGGTGGATATAAATTGGGTTAGAATTGGTTTAAATTAAAATGGTTGAGTAATAAGTCATGAAAATAAAAGATTTAGAGGTGAAAAAAAGTGTTGAAGATATGAATTAAGTGGCCCTTACTTCATATACTGTAATCTACCACTTAAGCTATAAAACACTTAAGATAGGAGATACATGATTTTTAGAGATAAATCAACCAAGGAGGTAATTTTCACTCATCAAGAGGGTGTTAGGTTGACCATAGACTCCTATAATTAGGCCCTTCTTATGCTTATATGGTGTTACAAATATTTAGCTATAATCAAATTAAACTAAAGCTAGTTAGAAACCAAAATAGGTAGTTACTAATTAGTTACCTAAAATTATCCTCTAAAGTACAAGCTATTACATGATTTTAAATATAAAAACGGTTATAGAGTCAACTTACAAGAGGATAATCATAAGTACAAGGTGGTGATTCTAATACTCCAAAAGGTGGCAATGATTCTAATACTTGTAGGCCACCAACCTTTTCATCCATTTGGTAGGGGGGGGGGGGCTTTTGAATGATATGGGAAAAGGTGGTGTGTGTAGGTTGGAAGAAAAGGGGTAACCGCTGGTGCTTTTTCATAGGCTAAGTAAAGGCAGCTAAGGTGTTTTTGTTGGATGGTTTTTGTAGGGATAGGGACGTGGGATTTTTAGTATCTGAGTGTGGGCAATGGGTGAGAAGGTGAATGGTCATTTTAACTGCCAAAATGTCTAGGATTAAGGTTACAAAGTGGTTGGGTGATGTATCAAAAAGGTGGAAAAAAGTAGCCACAAGTTTAGGGTGGCTTGGGGATGGGGGGGGAGCATAGCTCATGTATGATTGATTTTCTTATACAAAAAAATGGCAAATTTGGGATATGTTTGCTTGCCCATAGTGTGTTTAAAAAAAGACCGGAGGGACTATGAAAGAAAGTTTAGTGGAAACCTTCCCAAATTCGAAGATTTTTAGAGTCGTGTAATTTTAGGAGAAGGGTGATTAAGATGAGATTAGATGAAGGGGATGCTACTACATCATTCTCCATTTCTTGAAAAGAATCCTAGTTTGGGTCAAAAGGTTCATCATGGATGTAGGGGATTAAATCTTCCACATTAATGGTGTTTGAAATATTACTCATGTCATATGGTAGCTTGAGTTTATACGCATTATCTCCTATCTTCTCTAAAACTCTTTACACATCCTCACCTCTTAAAATCAACTTGTTCTTTCTTCTTCTGGGAAATCATTCTTTGTGTAGGTGAAGCCAAACAAAATCTCTAGTTTCATATAAGTGTTGTTTGCATTGTTTTTTATCTCTTACATTGTTTAGCTTGTCTACCCTTTCAATTTCTTTCCTTACTTGTTTATTGAGTGCCTTCATGCTTTTGGCTCTGTCCTTGGCTTCAAAACTTATTACTTCACTTGGGGGGAGAGGTAGAAGGTCTATAGGAGGAGTGGGGTTTAGACCATGGAGAACCTCAAAAGGTGAATTCCCCATGGCATAAGTGGGATACTAATTATAATAGAGTTTATAAAAAATTAAGTTTAGCATCACAATCCTGTAAAGATTTATAGACTAAACTTTGGAAAAGTATGGTGAGGGTTTGGTTTCTTACTTCGGTCTGGCCATTAGTTTGTGGATGGTAAGTGGTACTAAAGATAAGTTTTGTACTAAAAAACCTCAGAAACGTTTTCCAAAAATAACTAAGGAGTTTGGTATCCCTATCTGAAACAATAGATTTGGGTATACCATGTAGCCTAACTATTTCTTTGAAGAAGAAATAAGATAAATAAGTGGCATCATCTATTTTTTGACAAGCAAAAAAATGAGCTATCTTAGAGAACCAATCCACCCCCACCATTATAGAATCATATGGCCTTTATGTTAACGATAATGCTATATTATAGCCCATGTTAACATGATCCGATGGTTGGTGGAGGACGAGGATGGGAGTATATAGTCCATGATGATAATAACTCTTAGAATTTTTGCAAGTGGAACATCTGACCACTATACCTTATACATATCCTACCATTCTAGGCCAAAATAAATGTTCCTACCAGTTGATTCCAAAATGTCTTACAAGCCCTCCTTCATGTACCTCTACATGATAAAGAAAGCTCCTTGATGTAACTAAATCCTAGGAATATTACTTTTAATAAAGAAAGCATAAAATATATTCTAGAGAGAGCATCAATTACACCATTGGTTTTTCCACTCTTATGTTTAGCTACAAATGAAAAAGGCTATAGGAACTCCACCCATCTAAAATGCCTATAGTTGAGTTTATGCCGACAATGGATGTGCATGAGAAACTCATGATCACTGTGTAATATAAACTATTATGGTCTTAGATAGTGTGACCAGGGATCTAAGGCCCTTATGAGAGCATTAAGCTCCTTATCATAAGTTCTATATTTCATAAGAGACCCATTGAGCTTTTTACTTAAATAGGATATAAGCTTCCCATCTATACACAAGTATATTTCATGAAGGTGCTAGGAACATTTGATAATCCAAAGGGAATCACATCCATTCATACAATCCATTTTTATTTTAAATGTTATTTTCCACTCATTGCCTTCTTTCATTTAGATTTAGTAGTAACCTCTACGAAGTTTAATTTTTTTAAAAAGAGAAGCACCATTCAAATAATCAAGCAAGTAATCAATTCTAGGTAATATATACCTATACATAATGGTGTTGTTGTTGATAACTCTACTATCAACACAAATCCTTATGTTTCCACCCTTTTTTGGTGCTAGTAAGGTTGGTATCACACAAGGATTAAGGGATTCTTGAATCAATCCCTTAGTGAGAAATTCTTCCACTTGATTGTCAAGTTGTATGGCTTCTTGAGGATAATAATGGTAAGTCAGTTTTTTAGGAAATGTAGCACTAAGTACATGATTTATTTGGTGCTCTATGCCATATAAGGGTGGTTGTATAAGGGGTAACTCATTTGGGAACAAATCTCCAACATTTTCTAACAAAACCCTAACTCAAGGGTCCATAACTGCTCTTTCCTCATTCTCCCCTACCAATAACAATAAATATAATATTTTTCATTTATCTAAAGCCCTAAATGGCTAATGGAAACTTCAAAGGGGTGAGGATGATGTTCTTCATAGCATACTTTAAGGTGTAGTTGTTCTTCATTCCATCATGGGTCATGTGCCCATCAAATTGCTAAGTGTGCCCCATAATCAAGTGGCATACATCCAATGGAGCTACATCACACAACATTTGGTTATAGTAGGTTTTTTCAATTGAAAAACCCACATGTACTTGCATGTTCATCTCCACAACATTACCATTATTCAACCATTGCAACTTTTATTGTTTAGCGTGGGGTGTCATGGCCAACCTCAACTTTTCCACCAATGTGCATGAGGCGACATTTACACCACTCCCACTATCCACTATAAGGGAGAAACCTTACCACTATTGGTGCATTTATTTTGAAAGATGCACTCCTTTTGGTTTTCTTCAAAATGGCTTTCTTTGGTATGAAAAAGTTACCTCACCATAAGAGCTTCTCCCATATCAGGTGGTGCTTCTTCCTCTTCTTATTTTTAATGGACCGAACCATATTATTCCACTTCCTCCTTGGGTGTGGCTTTACTAAGCTCCACAATACTCATGACCCTTCAGTTAGGGCTTTCATTTTGTTAATGCTCGACTCTGTTCTACTACTCATTCTCTTCCTTTCCCCTCCAAGTCTAATTTTAGGGGAGAGGAGGGCGGCTTGGATGGTGTTGGCATATTTTTGGAGGAAGCACACTTGGCTTGTTAATGTTAAACCAAGTGGTCCTCTTCTCCTTCTTGTGCTTTTCAACTCTATTATCAAAGTGGAAGTGTTTATCTAAAGTGTATACCTTTGAATCTCCACTTTTTTTTAACAAAATCTTTCCTAAGATGTCCCATGATCTGTGACATGGTATGTTCTTCACTTTCCTCAATGCCAAGTCTTAGTGTCAAGTTTTGAACTCTAGTACATATTCTTCCACACTCATAGGCCCTTCCATCAGTAAGGATAATTTGTTGAACAAGTATTAAGTATAATAGGATGGCACAAAACTTTCCCTCCTAAGCTTATTTGTCTTTTGCCACAATTTAACTTTTGATTTTCCGTTTCTCCTTCCTTTTTTGTCAAGGTTCTCCGACCAAAGAGAGGCATGACCCTTATAGAGCATTTATATTGGGGTGAAAGGGGGTTAATGGAGATGAATCAATTGATTCACCCCGATTTGGGTACCATTTTTAATAACTCTACAAGGGTGAATCAGATTTTGGGTGTGACCGAGGTGAAAGTGAAAGAATAAGAAAATTTTTGACTTGATAGGACCAAAATACCCCTCAAACCCTATACCTTAACCTGATAAGATTTATCTATTTAATACGAGGATATAAATATCATTTTCTTAATTTTTAACCTTCTTTCATCTCAATCTAAATGAAGATTTTAAAATATTCACCCCTATTAGCCCATGTTAGGTTAATAGCATCCAAAACAAATTTTAAATCATTAACCTCTATTCACCTCCATTCCCTTCACCTATGTTAATTTTGAATATTTACCCTCTTCCCAATGCATTCTAATCGAAACAGACCATTAAGCTTCAAGGTGGATACTTTGATGCTTTTGTTATCTTTGTACCTTTTAGCCTCAAAGATCCTAAAGCATCTTAATTCCTATTTTAGGAAATCTTTCAAATTTTGTTGGCCTTTAAACTCTAAGATATAAGCTTTGATATCCCTAAAGTCTCTTCCTTTTTTCTTCCTTCTTCTTGGTTCAAGGGATGACTCACTTGTTTAAGAGTAATCTTCACTTGAGAGGTTTTCAACACCAAGGGGTTCCTCTACTTCATGGGGGCTTAGGTCTGGATAGTTTGTTGGAGGGTTGTTATTTGGGATAAGTTGTTGAAAAAGGGTTTGGATGTGACCTATTTCCTCATGCAAAGCTACAAACTTGTGATTTATTCGTTAAGTTTCATGTTGTAGGGCATCAATGGCACAATCCCTTCTTTTATTGTATGCCTCATTAAGATTTACACCTCTAGATATAGGATAAACATCTAAAGGGATAAAAATCTTGTGATGATGAAATGGGGTTTTAAAAAGGGGGTAAAGGTGAAGGAGAATTTTTGTTTTGTAATTTGAGGGTTTGAGGATTTGAATGGTAAGGTTGGGAAAGAAAAGAAATGGGCTAGATGGTGAATAAAAAAGTTTTCTTCCTAATGTGAGGAATCAAAAGGGATGGATGGTGAGGAAAATATATTGTTTCCTTTATATATTTAGGGCTTTAATGGCCTAAAAAGTGAAGAAAACATTTTCTTCTTATCGAGAAAGGCCTAGAGGGGCTATTATGATAGAAAAAAATTGAGTTTTTGGCTTGGAATATGATGTAGGGCTAATGGTAAAACAAAAACGATACCTAATTTATAACAACCTAAGCTTTAATACCAATTTGATGCATGGTGAATAAAAATTTGGTTGAATTTGGTGTAAAATAAAATGGATAGGTAATAACCCCTCAAAAAGGAGAAACCTAGAGGTGAGAAGAAGTGTGGAATATATGAATTAAGTGACCATAATTCATATACTTAAATCACCACTAAAGCTATGCAACACTTAAGATAAAACACACAATATTTGTACAAATAAATCAACCAAGGAGTTAATTTTCACTCATGAAGAGGGAACTAGGCTAATGAATTACCCACACAATCAGCCGTTTCATGCTCTTATATAGTGTTACAAATATGTGGTTACAATCTAACTAAAATAGAAGTAGTTAGAAACCAAACTAGATAGTTACTATTTAATAGTCTATTTTAGTTTAAGTCTAACCAAACATAGCCTATTTTTCCTTACCCTAATGGAGGACATGTGTCCCTCTTCAACTTAGCCCTTACTTTGGCTTATTTAGGTTGTATGCAAGTCATTCCTAAAATACAAGCTATGACATGATTTAAAAAAAAATAGTTAACCCTAAAGTCAACTTTTAATAAGGTCCTACCATTTACAAGTGGGGATTATAATGCATAAAAAATGGTTATAATTCTACAAAATGGTAAGCTACCAGCTCACTTTTCTTCCATTTGTTCCTTGTAGGTCATTGGTAGGGGGATGGATGTTGTAGGATATTAAAAATGGTAGGGATAGTGGGTGGGGTAGGATTGAGAAGGTGGTAAGAGGAGGTACTTTTTTCATGCTAAGAATGATAGGCTGCACATGTGGGTTTTCGGCAACAAAAAAAACTCGATGGTAGGGGAGCTGAAAGAAAGGAAAAAGGTGGCTGAGTATTAGTTGCAAGATAGCTTGGATGATGGCATCAAAAGGTGGCTAGAAGACTAGCTAAGATATATCTACAAGCTTATGGTGGCTTGGGAAAGTTTGCATGGCTCATGCATAGTTGATTTTCTTACGTAAAAAGGTGGCAAATTTGGGCTGTGTTTGTCTGCCCATAGTGTGTTAAAAAAAGAAGGGGTTTGGGAAAGGAAATTTTATGAAAGAAAATTTAGTGGATGCCTTCCCAAATTAGAATAATTTTAGGGTTATCTAATTTGTGGAGAAGGGTGTATAAGATGGGAATGAATGAAGGGAATGCTCTTACATTATTAGTTCATACCTTGGTTGCTTTATCTCTACAAATGTTATGTCTCTTATCTTAAGTGTTGCATAGCTTAAGAGCTAGATTCAAGTATATAAATTAAGGGTCACTTAGTTTATATCATCAACACTTCTTTTCACCTCTAAATCTCTCATTTTTGTGGCTTATCATCCATCCACTTTAATTTGCACCACGTTTAGCCAAGTTTGTATCAACCATGCATCAAATTGGTATCAAAGCTAAGGTTGTTATATATTGGGTGTCATTTTCATTCTACCATCATCCGTACATCATTTTCTAAGCCAAACACTCACAGGTTTTTTTTTATCATGATAGGCCCTTGAGGTGTGTCCCTATAGGAAGAAATTTTTTTCTTCACTTTGCAAGTTTGAGAGCCTTCAAGCTACAAAGCCAAAAATAATTTCCTCACCATCCTGCCCTTTTGACCCCTCACACTGCAAAGAACATATTTTTCTACACCATTCAGCCCAATCAAGCCTTTAATCTACAAGGAAAGAGATTTCTTCCCCAACAAACCTATTTGAACCCTAACATGTAAAAGAAAGAAAATTTTCTACACCATTCTGCTATTCGAACCCTCAACGTAAAAAAAATAAAACTCTCATTCCCCTTACCCCCTTTTTCAAACACCATTTCATCAACAAAATTTATTTTTAACCCTATGTATTATCATCCTATCCCTAGGGATGCGTTTTGGATTATTAAACTTTTCTAGTACCTTTAGGAGACTTATAAATAAGGTACTTAGACCATTCACTACCAAGTTTTTTGAAGTTTATTTTTATGACATACTTGTGTATAGTGAAAATGAATGACAACATATAAAGCATCTTGAACTTGTATTCTTTGTCCTTAGAAATAATAAGTAGTATCCTAAGCTAGAAAAATGTTAGTTCTTTGTAACTAGTGTTAGTTTTCTAGCATTTGTGGTTTTTAAGGATGGGGTGGCCATAGACGAGACCAATATTAAAACTATCAAGACTAAGCCAACACCGAGCAATTTAACTCAAGTGAGATCCTTCCATGGACTTACTTCCTTCTATTGAAGATTCATCTTGGAATTCAATACTCTCCTTACCCCCATCATAGAATGCATAAAGAAAGGAGAGTTCAAGTGGACAAGAGTTACCCTCGATGCTTTTGAAGTAATCATGACTAAGTTAGAAGAAGCACCATTTTGGCCATACTCGATTTGCAAAAACCTTTCAAAGTAGAGTGTGAGTCTAGCAGAGTTAGAATTGGAGATATCCTCATCCAAGAAGGGAATCCCATGACCTATTTTAGTCAAAAGCTCAATGGATATCGTATGAAATATAACATTTTTGGGAAGGATTTTTTTGCACTCGTAAGGGCCTTAGATCACTAGTCGCACTATCTAAGACCCTAATAGTTTTTATTACACACTGATCACGAGTTTCCCAAATACATCAATAGTCAGCGCAAAATTAACCCTAGGCATGCTAGATGGGTGGAGTTCTTATTACCTTTTACATTTGTAGCTAAACATAAGATAGGAAAAACTAATGTTGTAGTCTATTCCGTTTGTACAAGATATTTTAGTATTTCTTTATTAGAAGCAGGAGTCCTAGGATTTAGCTACATCAAGGAGCTCTACTACAAAGATGAAGATTTCAACACCTAATTCAAGAAACAAGAAAAGATCAAGGGTTCATTCACTCTTCAAGATGTGTTCCTATTCAAGAAAAACAAGCTTTGTGTGCCTAAGAGTTCCATGCAAGAGTTGTTCACCTAAGACGTACTCGAAGGAGGACTTAAAAGAATTTTTGGAATCAAAAATTTTTTTTGATGTATCATAGGAACATTTCTTTCAGCCTAGAATGGTAGGAGATGTATAAGGTATAGTGGTGAGATGTGCCACTTCGAAAAAGTCTAAGAGTCCCTTCCATAAAATATTGTATACTCTCCTCCCCCACCCACTATGGAATTATGTTAGCATGGGCTTTATTGTATCATTGCCTCTACATGAAGGCAACATGACGCTATAATAGTAGTGGTAGATCGGTTATCTATGATGAATCATTTTGTTCCCTATCATAAAATGAATGACGCCTCTTATATAGTCGATATATTCTTCAAGGAAATAGTAAGTCTATATGGTATACTCAAAACCATTATTTCTGATGGGGTTACCAAGTTCCTTAGCTATTTTTGGAAGACCTTGTGGAGTTTGGTCAGTACAAACCTTCTCTTTAGTATTGCATAACTTCCACAAAGTGATGGTTAGACTAGTGTAACAAATCAAACCCTCACCATGCTCCTCAAAATTTTGGTCCATAAATCCTTATGGGATTAGGATACCAAACTTTATTTTGTGAAATTCGCTTATAATTAGTCTCCCACACATGCCTGAGGTGTTCACCTTTTGAGGTAGTCAATGGTCTAAACCTTACTTCTCCTATAAACTTCCTACCTCTCCCTACATATGAATTAATAAGTTTTGAAGCTAAGGATCGAACCAAAAGAATGAAGAGACTCCATGATCAAGGAAATAAATTGAAATGGAGAATGAGCTAAACAAAGTAAGAGCTAACAAACATTCCAAACAATACTTATATGAGGCCAGAGATTTAGTTTAGCTTCACCTACACAAAGAACGATTTCCCACAAGAAGAAATAATAATTTGATGCCAAGAAGTGATGGTCCATATAGAGTCTTCAAGAAGACAAAAGATAATGCTTATAAACTTAAGTTACCAAAATAAATGGGCAATATTTCCAACACCTTCAACGCTAGAGATTTACTCCCCTACATCCATGACAAACCTTTTGACGTAAACTTTGACAACCCTAAAATTCTTCTTATTTGGGAAACTGTCCACTAAACTTTCTTCCATCAATTTTCCTTTCCCAACCCCCTTCTTTTCTTGAACACACTATGGGTAAACAAACACATCCCAAATCTATCACTTTTTTATGTAAAACAATCAACTATGTATGAGCCATGCTAACTTCCCTAAGCCACCCTAAACTTACAACCATATTTTAGCCAATCTTCAAGCCACTTTTCAGCCACCTTTTGATTTCATCATCCAAGCCATCTTGTAACCAATACTCAACCACCTTTTATTCTTCCTTAAAACCCCTACCTTCTAGTTTTTTTAACCCAAAACCCACACATCCAATAGTTTGTATCACACACTAATCATGAGTCTCTTAAGTACATTAATGTTTAGCATAAACTCAACACTAGGTATGATAGATGGGTGGAGTTCCTACTATCCTTTTTATTTATTGCTAAATAAAATTGTTGTAAAACCACTATTTTATAGCACTTAAGGATTTTTATACACTCATAATAGCCTTAGATCACTAGTCATACTATCTAAGTCCCAAATAGTTTGTATTGCACACCATTTTTTTAGCCTACAAAAAACTCCCCTACCACCTTTTTAAACCTACACCACCCACCTTCCCTGCAATTTTTTGCAGCCTTCCACGTCTGTGCCCCCTACTAAAGACCTTTAAGGAATAAAAGGAAGAAAATTAAGTTGGTAGCCTACCGTAATAGAGAATTATGACAATTTTTTTGGCATTGTAATCCCCACTTATGTTTATGGCAGGCCCTTCTTACAAGTTAACTTTGGGGATTAACCATTTATAATTTTTAAATTATGTAATAGCTTGTATTTTAGGGAATAACTTATACACAACCCAAATTAGGAAAATTAAGGGCTTAGTGGAAGAGGATCTCACATCATCTATTAGCTTGGGGAAAACTAGGTTATGTTTGGTTAGAATTAAACTAGAAGAGGCAACTAATTAGTAACTATCTAGTTTGGTTTCTAACCAGCTCTAGTTTAGTTAGATTGTAGCTACATATTTTTAAAACTATAGAAGAGCAAGAAGGGTTTGATTGTAGGGGTTTTTTGTCAGTTTACTTCTCCCTTCATGAGGGAAAATTACCTCCTTGGTAAGTATATGACTTGGCTAATATATCTCCACAAATCTTGTGTCTTTTACCTTATGTGGTGTATAACTTAAGTGATAAGTTTAATTATATGAATTAAGGGTCATTTAGTTCATATCTTTCACACTTCTTCTCACCTCTAAATTTCTCATTTTTGTTGTTTATTTCCTAACCTTTTTATTTTGCACAAATTTTAACTCAATTTATATCCACGATGCATCAACTAATCAAGGAGGAAATTTTCACTCATGAGGAGGGAAGTGGTCAAATGAAATACCCCTACAATTACCCCCTTCTTGGGCTTATATAGTGTTACAAATATTTAGTTATAATCTAACTAAACTAGAGATAGTTAGAAATTAATGTAGATAGTTAATAATTAGTAACCTTTTCTAGTTTAAATCTAACCAAACAAGTCTAGTTTTCCTCACCCTTTATGTTATTGTGTGCCCCTCTTACATTTAGCCTTACCTTAGCTGATTTGGATGGAGCTCAAGTTATCCCTTAAAGTACAAGCTATTATATGATTTTAAACAAAATAATGGCTAGCCCCTAAAGTAAACTTGCAAGAATACAATCATAAGTACAAAATGTGGCCATGATATCTACACTTGTAGACCACTATCCCTTTCATTCATTTGGTTGAGGGGCTATGCAATTACATGGGTAAAGGTTGTGTATGCACGCTAGAAGAAAAGGGGTAGTAGTTTGGGTTTTTTTGTAGGTTATGTTAAGGTGGCTGGGGTGATTTTGCTACCTAGTTTTGGCAGGGATGGGGACATGGGATTTGGCCATCAGGGGTTGGGTTATTGATTAGAAGGTGGCTGGTCATTTTAGCTGCCAAAATAATGACTCCCACTTGCAATTGAGTTTGTTTTGGAAAAAATTTCTTTAATTTAGCATTGGTTGCATCTAGGTTAGTTGAAATATTTTGGATTGCCCTGAATGTAGCTTAACAAATTGGCTCCCCTTCCATTGAAACCAACTTGGTAACACACTCAATAAAATGGTTAGTAATTCCTAGGGTTTGTAGAAACCCAAATCAACTAATACCATATATTGGTCCTTGGTTGGTTCATGTAGGAAATTGATTTTAGTGAATCAAATACACAATCAAAAATCAAATATAACACACTGAAAAATGATTTGTTACATCTTGTATGTTTCTTGGTAAAATATTCAGATAGAATTCAACAAAATAACTTCAAATTCATTAGATGCACTTCAATCATCAAGCACTTAGTTTATGTCAATCTCGTGTATTATGTTTAAGGTAAGATGAATGCACTAATATATAAAAATCATATGTAGTTAATCCAAAACTGAACTCATACAAATCATGGACTACTTATTCCTTAATGGTTCAAGAGGTAGTAAAAAAATTTTCAACAAAAATCTCACATCTAAGTTATGACTAGAATGAAGTGTCTTAATCAATTATTCTACCCCTAAATTCATTCCAAAATATTAGTATTTTTCATGAAATATCATTTTTAATTATGCATGATCTCATGTAGAACAAATCTCATCACAACAAATACATATAAGCAATGTATATACTCAGTTATTCTTTATGATATTAAAAAACTCTATACACATCTACTTATCTTATTTGTCCTTTTTTACATGTAAACATATAGAATTCTTCCAAGAATACTATACTAAGTTCAAAAACTCTATACACAATCCTTTAAATCAAACTCATGCAGGAAATATCTTAATAAAAATAATCAAGATTCAAAATATAGTAACAAGAAGAATCAAGACCCATAGCTTAGGACCATCAATGGTGGGTTTTTCTTGACTCCATATTGAAGATGATTTTTATTCCAATGCAGGTTTATCCAAAAAAGGATTTGATCGGAAAAATTGATGTGGAATATAATGGAGAATTAATCTTTTACAAATGTAGAACCTTTTTTTTTGGTCTTAGAAGAAAACTTGAGACTCAAGTAGGTTTATGTAATCGCCAATTTCTAATTGTGGTTTTGTAACTCTAAAAAAGCTAGTTAATTCTCAAGAGAAATCTCCAAGATTTCTTTAATAATAAAACTAATGTGAGATTATCTAACACATGTGATAATATCCTAGCTATTAATTTTCCTAAGAATGAGGGTGTTAATAAAACCCTCATCACTTAGGTTAAATTAATTAGCTAACCTTAGCCATGCAAATTAGACCTGGCCATGCATGTTAGCCATATAATTTTTCCAACTTCTAAAATGGTTAAAAGTGTCTTAGGATAAGCCTTGGTGGGGAGCCACAAAATTTTGGGACTTAAAAGTTATCTTTTCTGTAATTTATTTCGAGCAACTCAACTAAAAAATAGTGCATATAGGCATGTTGATTTAGGAGCCATTTTTGGATTTATGGTGCATTGAATGTGGAGAATATGATCTAGTCATGCATAGGTAATTTTTAATCTCGGAAAGGCCATCCATAATTGCTTTGCTGCCATATCTCATATAAAGATATTTTTTTACACTTTTGAGTATCTTAACATCTAAAAGAATGTCTTATCTCTTTCCCTTTTTTATGAGTTGTTATGATCTTGTTTCAACTTATTTTTATGAACTTTTACTAAATTTATTTACTAGAAACTAGAACCCCAATGTTGGAACATATGAAGGGCTTGGGATGGTTAGTTTTGGTTTGATTTTAAATAAACTAGATCATTAAAATTGAATTATTTAATCCATAAATAATAGGAGTAAAATATCCTTAGTTATTGATGAGAAGTGCTTATATAAGGATGTTTTGAAGGGTAAATAATGTGTTTGGGAGGATGGATTTTTCAAAATGATGAAAATGTACTTCAATTGTGATAATAACAATTAAAATAAGACTTGGTGATGGTGTATTAGGTGTTAACTCATTCGAATAGGATGGAAAGATGGTGGTTATGATTTTAACAAAATAGATAGAGTCTGATGGTGATGGTTTGAATGGTTTGTTGTAATTCTTATAGGCATTCGACAATGGTGTCTTGATGATGCTAAGCTATGAAGGTTAGGGTCTAGATGAAGGGTGAAGTTGTCGGTTAGGGTTAGGTTTAGGGTTAGGGTTCGATTCAAATAGAAAAGATGAAGTGTTGTTTGGTTCAAATGGAAGGTGGTAGGTTTTCGAATGGTAGTTCAAGGTTTCTAGTGGGTAAACCAAATTAGGCCTTTGCTTAACTTTAAATTATAGTGGGATTTGAGTGATAATTATGGCTAGAAATTTATGGATTATGGAGAGTAGAAAAGGATATGAATTAATCTCTAATTCACACAAACAAAGAGATTAAAACTTTTAACCTAAATAATTCACACATTAACTTGAATTGAATTCACACAGAATTCACATTTTCTCAACTTTAATATTGATCTTCAACTTCAATGTCTCATACTTATGCCTTCTATGGTTGCTTATATCCATTCTACCTCTATGCATTAATTTATTTTTCCAATGTAAAAGGTATTATGATGCCTCTATGCGAACTTTATGTTAATGCCATGCTACTTTATGCTTTACCTATTATCCAACTCTACTACTTGATTAATTAATTCTCTAACACTAATATTAGTGCTTGAACATGCTTCCAAAAAACTCTCCATTCAAGTGGTCATCATTTCCATGCAAGCTATGCATGCCATGCACATGCACGTTGACACTTAGTTGCCTATTTGGTATATTTCCAGCAACGTAACTATCTGTTGGTCTTCAAATTTGTGGGAGATACTTTCCAAATGAAGAAAAATTTATTCTATAATTATGAAGTCCAATTCTTAAGTGAATGATGTTTTCCTAAATAGATTACCTCATGATTTTCCTCCTTTGAGAACCATAGAGCACCAAATTGATTTTGTTACATGTGCTAGACTTCCTAACAAAGCTACCTATAGATGCAACCTAAAGGAAGCAATGGAGTTACAAAGACAAGTGGAAGAGTTACTTTCTAAGGTTTTGATTCAAGAATCTTTGAGTACTAATGCAATTTTTACTTTACTTGTTCCAAAACAGGATGGAATCATGAGGATGTGTATTGATAGTTGAGTTATCAACAATAGTACTATCAAGTATAGGTATCCTATTCCAAGACTTCATGATTTACTTGATTTATTGTGGCTTTTTAGAGATATATTTGAGGATTGGCTACTACTAAATCTGCTTAAAGGAAGTTGATGAATGGAATACCATATTCAAGACAAAGGGTGGGTTGTATGAATGGATGGTCATGCCATTCGGTTTGTCTAATGCCCCTAGAACTTTTATGAGACTTATGAATGAAGTAATTAGGCCATTCAATAGCAATTTTGTGGTTTTTTACTTTGATGATGTACTTGTATCTAGCTCTAGTGGAGATGAATTACTTAGGCCAATCACTAGCAAGTCTGTAAATCATTTAAGATTTATATTTATAGCGCTAAGGAATAGTAAGCTTTAGAAGCATGAGTTCTTCATACCTAGAGTTAATTTATTAGGTTTTGTTGTTTTTTAGGATGTTATAGCTATGGATGAGTCTAAGGTGGAAGCTATCAATACATGGACATCACTAGCAAAACTAACACAAGTAAGGTTATTCCATGGCTTTCTTCATTCTATAGGAGGATAATTAAGGGCTTTAGTACCTTATTGTCACCTATAACAGAAAGCATGAAGAAAGGATAGTTCAAGAGGAAAAGGGAAGCCCAACAAACTTTTTAAGTAATTAAGGGAAATCTAAGTGAAGCCCGTATTGTAGCATTACCCAATTTCAAGAAGTTGTTTGAAATTGAGTGTGATGTAGCGGAGTAGGTAATGGGGCTATTTTACTAGAATAAGGAAAGCCAGATACCTTCTTTAATGAAAAGCTTAATTGATCAAGGATGAACTATAGCACATATGATAAGGAGTTCTATGCTATTGTTAGAGCTTTTGATCACTAGTTACACTATCTTATGCCACAACAAGTTATCCTACACACAAAGCATGAGTCATTGATGTAGAGCAATTGTAAACACAAGCTTAACCCTAGGCATGTAAAATGGGTAGAATTTTTACGATCTTTTTCCTATGTATCCAAATATAAAAGTGGCAAAATAAATATAGTAGCTGATGTACTATATAGGAGGCATTGTATGCTTTCTTTATTAGAAGCTATGGTGTTGAGGTTTTGGTGAATCAAAGAGCTCTACTAGGAAGATGAAGACTTTGCTTGCCACTTCAAGAATCACGACATGAGGTCCATTTGTGATTTAAGATCACTTTTTATTCAAGAATAACAATATTTTCATTCCTAAATGCTCAATTTGGGAACTTCCTATTAGAGAAGTACTTGGGGGAGGCCTAGTGGAACGCTTTGGCATCAACAAGGCCATAGATGTATTGTATGAAGATTTTTATTGCCCTAGAATGGAAGGAGATGTCCAATGGGTAGTGTCAAGATGTGCTATTTTTCAAAATTCCAAAATTCACTATCATCAATGAATTTACACCCCCTTACCAATCCCACACCAACAATGGGATCACATAAGCATGGAATTTATTGTGGAATTACCTAGGACTCAAAGGCAACATGATACCATAATGGTGGTTGTGGATTGGTTCCCTAATATTGCTCATTTTTTTTTCATAAAATAAAAGATTCCAATTATATAACTAATATATTCTTCCAAAAAATAGTAAGGCTACATCATATTCCTAAGTCAATTATCTATGGTAAAGATACCAAGTTCCCTAGCTATTTTTGGAAGACCTTGTAGAGGTTAGTTGGTACCAAACTTCTCTT
Organism: Tamarix austromongolica; assembly: GCA_039764185.1. NCBI lineage: Eukaryota > Viridiplantae > Streptophyta > Magnoliopsida > Caryophyllales > Tamaricaceae > Tamarix > Tamarix austromongolica. Next base: position 119,033,599 of record CM077809.1, on the reverse strand, counting down.
TAGTACCTCCTACCATCTATTAACAGATAGGTAAACCAAAGTAACAAATTGAAATCTTACAATGCTCTTTAGAATTTTGGTTCACAAGTCCTTAATAGATTAGAACACCAAACTTAGCCATGTAGAGTTTGCTTATAATCAATCATCGACTTTTGTGGCCAATCATTCACCTTTTGAGGTAGTGTAAAGAATGAATTCCACTACTCCAATTGAACTTTTGCCTCTTTTAATTGAATCAAACACTAATTTCAATGCTAAAGAGAGGGATAAGGAAATAAAGGAACTACATGAGAAAGTAAGATCCAAGATTGAGAGGATTAATGAGATGAATAAAGCTAAGGCAAACAAGCATCGCAAGAAACACTTGTATGAACCTGGAGATTTGGTTGGAATTCACCTCAGAAAGGAAAGATTTCCTATAAGGAGGAAAAATAAATTAATTCCAAGGAGTGATGGTCCTTATAAAGTCATTGAGAAAATTATGGACAATGCCTATAGACTTAAGCTACCATAAGACATGTGAAATATATAAAACACATTTAATGTGAGAGATTTACTACTCTGTATTCATGATGATCCTTTTGAAGACAAGGAGATTAATTTTCAAGATGGAAAGATGTGGGAGCATCTAACACATGCAATAATTTCCTAGCCATTAATTTTCGAAAGAATGAGGGCATTAATAAAACCATCATCGCTTGAGTTACTTAAATTAGCTAACCTTCGCCTTGCAAATTAACCCTAGCCATGCATGTCAACCATTTACTCATTCCAACTTCTAAAATGGGTTAATGTGTCTTGGGACTTGGTGTGGAGGAACAAAATTTTGGGAGTTGAAAGCAATCCTTTTAATAATTTATTTTAAGTAACTAAACTAGAAAATAATGCATATAAACAAGTTGATTCAGCAGCTATTATTAGCTTTATGGTGCATTGAACAAGAAGCATAAGAGCTAGTCATGCATAAGTCAATTCAAGCTTGGAAAGATCATTTCTAGGCCTAATTTGTTTCCATCAAGACCTAATTTGCTACCATAACTCATATAAAAACATTCTTTACACTTTTTTTAATCTTTTAGTCTAAAATAATGTCTTATATCTTTTCCATTTTATTATGAATAGTTAGGATCTTATTTCACCTTATTTTTATGTAATGTTACTATATTTATTTAATAGAAACCAGACCCCTAATGTGAGAGCACATGGCATGCTTGGGAGGGATAGTTTTAGTTTGAGTTTAACTAAACTGGATAGTTAAATTTGAATTATTTAATCCATATGTGATAGGTAGTCAAGTTGTAACAAAATTAACCTCAAAAAAGTCCTATAAGTATTGATCTAAGGATTAATAGAGGAAAACTCATATTTTGTTCCCATATGCTCTTACTTTTTATCTCCACTACCCTTCATACTATAGTGCAAGAGTTTGAAGCTTATCCTAAAAAATCTTACTAATTTTATGCTAAGTGTAGAATACCTAAGGTGGTATCTTCAAGTATATGATTTAAGGAGCTACCAAATATGATATTTTCTCTTCATCTTCAACCTATCTTTCATTTTCTTATTTTCACGTCGCATGAACCCATACACAGCCTTCATCTTAGCTTAACCCAATTGTATCCCTTATGCATTAAAAACCTAAACTCTCAAGATAACCCTCACTTGAAGGGAATGACTAATTTTGTAAATTCCGAAATTTCGTTTCTTATTAATCTTTTGTTATGATTTAGAAGTCAACACACACACATGTGTGTTATACTATACAAGTTGACACATACACACGTTCATATACACGCATTCACACACACATACATATGCACATAAGGCCTTAGTTCCCTCTTTATTAACCAAGCCCAACCCAACCAGTCTAACTTAGCTAATTAAAGATCTAAACTAGTTCACTACATGTCATATTATACATATAATGATATATATTTACTAGCTACAAGACATTATGAAGTTTTCATAAAATATCAAAGCAAAATAAAACCCAGCTCTTCTAATACTCTGAATAATCAAGTAATTAAACTTTGTGTCTTGTAGCTTTATCATTTATACAACTTTATAATCCTTTTCTTTCCATTGTCTTGTACACTTGATATCTTTGGTGAATTATTCTTCTTGTAAAAATATATAAATATCTCGAAGAATTACTTGAAAAATCATCATTAGATTTATCATGAAAGTATTCAACATTTTCAAGAACAATTGCTGCCACTTCTGAATATTCTAACTCTTGACCTCGAATAATAGAAGAATGAGATGAATATGTTCCTGCATCATAAGCTAGGTAAAGGGAATGGAGATGAATTAGGATGAATGTTTTAAAATGTTATTAAAATATTATTTTATTAACCAAGATGAATATTTTTTAATCATATTTAGATTGAGGTGAATGAGGATTTAAAAAAATAAGCAACTAACACTTATAAACTTTTGTCAAATGAATAATTCTATTCTACATAGGTAATTTTGTTCGGCCTTATATAATCTACATTTAAATTTTCCTATTTCCCTCCATGGCCCCCAAAAATGGGGCTATGGCAGAGAATAGAGGAAAATTTTTCACTTTAATAACCCCTAATATCCCTAAAAAAAATAAGTCTCCAAATAGGGTGGATGAATTGATTTATCCTAATTTATCTCCGCACAAAACGGGTGAAGATTAAATGAGGGGTAAGTTGGCTATACACTTAATTTAAGAATATAAAAGCTATGTTGAGTTCAAAAATATATAATTTGTTATCCATCTTCCAACTTCACATTTCAAGCCTTGAAACTCACTAAAGAGAAGGTCCTAGATCTTGAATGACTAAAATAGTATAAAGAAAATATTAATCACCTAGAGATAAATCTAATTCATTTACTCTTAGATAATCTCCTTATACATCCTCTCCATTTCCTTTCTCTTATAGCCTGAAACCTACAAAACTTAATATGAAAATGATAAGTAAAATAGACCAAAGAGACACTTATACATGATGCAAGTAACTAAAGATGCAACTAGGAAACTTTTTAGAACCAATCTATGAAATAAATGTACAAGAAACCCCCCAAGAACTACTTAATTTGATATTAAAAATTATTAAGAAGTCAATTTTATGACTTAAGAATCATAACCAAAACCATGTGTGTTCTATTGTGCTTCTTAATGTTAAAATATTATTCCTAAGCATGTTCAAAAGATGCTAGAGATGAGTCAACAAAGAGAAAATTACAAAAAAAGGTTATCATATAATTATTTTTCTTATATTCCGACAACTTAATTCATTGTCTTTGATCCAACACTTCTTTATTTTGATGTTTAGAATCCCCTTTAGGATCCTACTTGTTGTTCTAAAAACTTTACACATAACTAGCCAAGGGCATACACTTATTAACCCTTTTTTCTATTCTTTTATTCTTTATAAGAATAAAATGTAATAGTTTATCTTCTTAAAAGAACAACATAAGACTATTGCATGATTTTTTTTCTAAAGCAATGTAAATCTAAAGACAATAAATCTACAAAGTAATATGCATTAGCTCAAAATTAAACTAGAAGTACAAAAAGATAAAAGGTAAAGGCAAGTGTATCATTTGGTAAGCATCTTGCCATGATTTCAAAAAGTTTACTACTATTTTTTTAAACTATAGAAGATAAATATAAAATAATCTAGTGTTACTACCATACTTAATAAGAATCCTATTTATTAACATTCACATATCAAGTATAAGGAAAAAATGTCAACAAGTTTAAATAAGATAATAACAGAATAAGAGGAACTTCATAAACAAGGATAAAGTTTCGTACATAAACTCCAAGTGCAATAAAAATCAAAATACAATAAAGGAAAACCATGGATCAAAGAGTCCATGAGGTATTTAGAAAAAAAATCTAGCTACTCCATAATTAAGATTGTACATCCGACCTAAAAAACATCCTCCATAGGAGTTGCGTCAAAATTAATAAATTTATCAAGATATTAACATACTTACACACTAATAACCAAGGTGTTTTCTCATGGGAATGACCAAAATCAATGAAAAGGATGGTCAACACTAGTGTGTTGAGTAAGGTGATTAGTAATATCATAAGGGTAAGGCATGCATAACATATAAAATACACAATAAGATAAAGTTATACATGCTCACCACTAAAGAAAAAAAGTAACCTAAGATTTAATTGTATTAATTATGCATAATTAGGTGGTCACACAAACCCATTTAATTAACACATTGAAACCATGCAACCAATAGTAGCAATTCTTTTTCCTGGGAAATGGTAAATATACTAACATGAATTTAAAAAAGTGCGAGGAAAAACCTCGGTTACAGCCAAAAAGTGGGGGTTAAACCCAGGCCAAATATGGCCAAAGACACAGTCCCTGCAATACAAACTTGCCAGGGAACAAAAAAATATAGAAACCAAAGTTTGACAAAATAAAAGCCTAGCAGCTCACTGCCTATATGGAGATTCTGTTATCCTCTTCAAAATACAGTGCACTAAAGACATACTTCTGGACCTGGACAATGATGTTATTAGGTTCAATAATGTTTTCTTCATATAAAGCAACATTTCTGTTCTTCCAAATGAGGTACACAAGAGCTACCAAAGCAACAACTCAAGCTTTCCAGAGTTTGTGCTTTCTGTGCCCATTTCTATGTATGATTCTCATAGCACTATACAGGTTGTTAGATCCCCTGGAAAGGACAAGCCATTTTCTGATATGCTGCCATATTTGTTTGGTTTTGACATAGTCAAAAAATAAGTTCTCATGGGTCTCAATCTTGTCCCGGCAGAACACACATTGTCTTGTTCCTGTCAAGTAGTGCAATCTATCTTTAGTGTAGAGTCTGTGCTTGAGAGCTAACCAAAGGATGAAAGAGCATCTTTTGGTCTTGTTTTGATGCCATACTACCCTATGATGTTTCCATTTGGCTGCCTTATCTCGAAAGTAGTTGTAAGCCAGCTTGGTGGAAAATCCCCTTTCCATCTGCCAAGAATTTAGCAGGACTTTGTCTTGTTGAAGAGAACCTACCTGCTACACCAAGTTTGAAACAAGTTGGCTGAATGATCTCAAAAAATGGGAAGTATTTTGATTGGGGGTGAATACTTCCAAACCTCAGTAGTGCAAGTAGTGTGAGTGGATCCACTTGGTCCAGAGAGTTTCTTTTTCATTTTGTATTTACTTAGGAAAGCTGAATTCCAAGCCTGTAGATGTCTAATACCATGGCCTCCCTCATTCTTAGGCATGTAGAGTGTTGTACAGGCCACAGGGGGGGATTTACCTTGCCAAAAGAAATTTATACAGAGGGAAGTAATACGGCTGATAACCACTTTAGGGATGGAAAAAATAGAGAACCAGAAACCAAGCAGACCCTACACCATAGAGTTAATAATTTCCAGTCTTCCTGCATATGATAGGGAATTAGCATTCCACATGCTTAGCTGGTCACAAATGCTGTTGATCAGTTGTTCAAAATCACTAGCTCTCAATTTGTAGGGATTTAATGGGACCCCCAAGTATCTGAAGGGGAAACTACCTATAGGCATGTTGGTTATACTTCTCAAAGTAGCCTAGGTCTGATCATTAATGCCTGCCATAAACATAGAGGATTTATGGGTGTTAACAGTCATCCCAGAGCATTTAATAAAATGTTGCAGCCCCTACATTATGATTTTAACAGATGGAACATCCCCTTTATAGAAAAGGATGAGATCATCTACAAACGGCAAGTGGGTGAGTCCCATATGCCTGCATTTTGAGTGGTAAGAGAATTCCTTGATATCTTCCTAGTTCTTCATGAGCCTGCTAAAATATTCCATACACAACACAAACAAGTAGGGGAAAATGGGATCCCCTTATATGAGGCCTCTGGCTCCCTTGAAAAAACCAAACACATTACCATTTAGCTTCAGAGAGTATGTTGTTGTTGAGACACATTCCATCAGCATACGTATGAAATCCATAGGAAAGTTGAAAGCCTTCAGTAGCTGAAATAAGAATCCCCAAGAAAGGGTATCATATGCTTTCCTGAGGTCAATTTTAATCATGCATTTTAGGGTAGTTATTTTCCTGTTGTATTCTTTCAAAAGCTCCTGGACCAGGAGAATGTTCTCAGTCATCAATCTTCCCTTGACAAATGCCCCTTGTTCAGGGCTAATTAGATGCTCAAGCACTACAACCAGTCGACTCACCAGGATTTTAGTGATGACCTTATACAAGGTATTACAACAGGCTATAGGCCTGAAGTCTGTCACAGACCTGGCATTTTTTGATTTAGGGATGAGAACAAGAATTGTATGATTCACACTCTTTAGAAGCTTTTTATTGGTGAAGAACTCTTGCACTACTTCACAAAGTTCTTGTCCTGTGATGGTCCAAGAAGTTTTGAAAATTTTTGCTGTGTATCCATCAGGTCTAGGAGCTTTGTTATCTCCAAGAGAGTGCAAGGCTACTCTGATCTCAGTGTCTGAAATAGGTTGATGAAGTGCCTGGTGATGACTTTCTGATAAAATGTTTCCCATTGCCATAATATTCACATCTAGGGGTGTAAGCTGCTCTGAAGTTCCTAGGAGTTGTTGGTAGTAGTCCAGGAACTCCACTTCCATGTCTTGGTTAGAGGTGGTGTAAGAGCCATCCCTTTTGACTAGCTGCACAATTCTGGATTTGGCTTGTCTGGCCTTAAGCCTATCAAAGAAGAATCGAGTATTTTGATCTATACCAAACATGAACTTGTTTTTATTGAGTTGGGAAACATAGCTAGTTGCTGCTGATCTAAGAAAATTAGCTTTCTTCCTGAGATTAGAGAGGATAGCAAAAACATAAGAGGAGCCCTGAGATAGTTAGGCTTCCTACCCTACTTTGAGCTAAGATTCTACATGGTTAGCTCTTGATATAATATGAGAATAATCAAGAGTACTAAGCTTTCTTAGCTCATATTTAAGCATAGTTAATTTTTTGCAAAAATTAAACTGACTAGTACCACAAAAAGAGAAGCCTCAAGCTCTGCTGACCATAGATTTGAAACTAGGGTGATCACACCACATGTTGAAAATTTTGAATGGTTTCTGCCTGGCAGTTGGCCTGCCAAAGTTAAGGATGCAAGGGGAGTGGTCAGAAGAACTCCCAGGTGGTAAGAAGGCTGCAGTCCCAATAAGGCCAGAAGCAAACCCTGAGGAGTTCATCATAGCTCAATCCAATTTGGATTTGACATTGTGGCCAATAAAAGTATGGTGGCAACCAGTGGAGGGGATGTCAGACAGCTGAGCCACTAAGCAATAGGTCTTGAAGTCAGCTGTTTCATATTCAGTGATAGGTCTAATTCCACACCTATCTGAAAGGTTTAAGGGACAATTGAAGTCCCCTGCCACCACCCAGGGTCCTAGAATATCACCTGCCAACTTCATAATAGTATCCCAAAGGCCCTTCTGTCATTAATAGTGTACATGCCATACAACACAATGACATAGAGTTTGGTGCTAGTTTTAATTTCCTCCACTAAAACAGAAATTGTTTGTGGAGAAAACTCAACAGGTTGCACCCTGAAAGCAGTTGGGTCCCAAAGGAGTAGCAACCTGCCATTAGGGTGTTGGGAGAAGTTATCTAAATGCAACCAGCCTCTGAAAAAGTTATCTACCATGAGTTGAACTTTTCTATCATCCAATTTTTGTCTCTATCAATCCAACTAAGAAGCAAGATTTTTGTCTACAAAGATCGAAAAGGGTTTTTTGTTTCAGGGGAGAACCTCCTCCCCTTATATTCCAGATCAACATATTCATGAGGCTTTACCAGGCTTCTTGATGCCCTTAATGAGAGTACTTTTAATCTGTTTCATAGCAGGGCTCTTTTTCTTCCTTTTAGCTGCTTTGGATACTACTTGCTGCCAGCCATTGACCTCTAGAGGTGCTTGTAACTATGGCCTATCTAAGTCAGGTATGCAGGCAGTTTGTATCTGAAGTCTACTTGTACTCCCACCTTTTAGAGGGCTTATTCACACATCCTTTTCTTGATTCAGCTGTACTAGCTCAGACACCCCATTTAGTGGGGGGATATCTCAGGTTCAATCCCCTCTTTAATTACTGAATTATGATTCTGCTGCTCTGAACCCATCTCCTTCTCAGTAGGATTGGGTTTCTTACCTGTTTTCAAATTCTTAAGAGCTTGTTGGCCTTGAGCTTTAGCTGGACCCTTCTGAGGCTGTACAACTATCTCTGTAGGGGCAGGTTGATTTCTTTTGGAGACATGGTTCACTATATTTTCTATAGGACTCTTCTGATTGAGCAAGCAATTTTTTTCCAAGTGACCCAGGCTCCCACAGCATTCACATACAAGTGGCAGGTCTTCATATTCAATGCTTTCAAGATATTCATCATCATCACTTCTGACTTTGATAGCAGAAGGTAGCTTTCCTTTGACATCAATATCCACTAACACCCTCCCATACTCAATCTTTGATTTTTGAAATGTGAAATCATCAATGAGAATGGGCTTACCAATAAAAGAGGTAATTTCACTGATTGCCCCACAATTCCACATCTCCATAGGGAGGTTGACCAATCTAACCCAGACAGGGACCTTAGTGATTTCCTCCTTATCAAAGGAAAAAAATCTGGGTATTTCCTTGAGCACAAAGGCTTTCCCCTTGATAATATAAGGTCCTCCAGCCAGGGCTTGACTTCTTCCAGCCTGGTCCTCAAATTTCAATACTACCCATCTAGAATTGTGGATAATGTATTTGAAAGGCTGCCTAATAACATGTTTGACAATGCCCAAATGATATCTATCAGGTTTCGCTCCCACAAAGCATCCTAGTAGACAAGCCCCCCATGATTCATCCACGGGGTGAATATTCTTCTTAGACATACGAACCGCATCACCTTTTGGGGGCACATATTCACATTTTTTTTTAGAAATGCTGGGGAATAGGTCTGTAAACAATTTCACTACTGGCGGGGTTACTTGGGATGGTGCCTCCTATTCATTATTCAGTTCAATTTCCCCATCCAGAAGTTTATCAGCATTATCTAAGAGGGTACACTCCACCCTATCCACTTCCTCATCTAATTCCATGAGAGGTTCAGGAATTGGATGTATTGGGTCACTATTACTCGTCCTTGCTGACAGACTTTGGCAAGAAGGTTGCTGAGAGTCACATTCTGTCACAGGCACTATCTTCAACTGTTCCATTTTATCCAGATTAGTTTTCTTATTACGCTGGGAATGTCTCTTCGCTTCTGGGGAAGGATCCTTCTCCAAAATCTCCAAGGGAACCACAGGAGAGAAATCAGATTATCGATCCTTAAGGGCAGTACATTTGTCAGGAGAGTTCTCGATAGTTGGGCCTCGCGGGTTTTTCTTCTTGGTCCCCATCTTAAAAACAAACACAGCAAAGCTAAGGAAAAGAGGTGGAGAAACAGAAAGGAGGGATAAAGGCTTACAAACAAAGCTCGATGGACCAGAAAGTTAGCTCTTGTGCTTGGGTTCCATGGGAGTAACTCTAGCACGAGGGGGAAGACCACCGAGCTTGTAGCAATTCTTTTCCCTTTCCACTAAAAATGGGGGAAAGGTAATCAACCTCACTAATGATATCATATAGAAGGTAAGAAATGTATGTTCAACTAGTAATCCTCAAATCCTTAAGTATAATTAGCCCTATAGGCTAGCATATTAGATTAATATAGGGTAAATTAGGGTTCTCTAGTTTGATAGAACCAAAAAATTATTTTAATAACTCAAGTACATGGTCATGATTTATGTACTCTTTCACTTTAAGTATTGATGTCTTAATAGTACCTTATTCACACGTAGCACATAACAAAAATTTAATACCCTATCATAAACACCTGCAAAATGAGTTTAAAAATATATCAATAAAAGTCCTAAAATTCTAATAAAAATGTTATTTTCTAACATACTAATTTACTGGTTTACCTAAATGATTGATTATTATGCTAAAATATTGACAATTTTATTCTCTATGAACTAGTCAATTAGTTTGCATAAAGTAATCAATTAGTTATCTAAAGAATTCATATAATTTTCTAATTTTAATTTGAGTCTCTTTTTAATGTATATGGAAAACATCTAATTAGAATATATTTTTTCTAATGATAATATTTACGTTATTTGGATTATTTTTTACATTACTGAGATCATTCTATAATTTAATTTAGTTAAATCTCCTCAAAAAGCACTTTTTGAGGCATATCTCTCCTTTCTATCCTCCCTCAATTTTCTCTCTCTTTTTTGGTTGTTGAGATGTGTGTTTGATTGTTGCATTTCTTTTCTAACTTACCAACCTTCTTTAATTGTTCCCTCCTTGCCTACAGTCAAACTCCCTCACATCATCATGTCTTCTCTTACACCCTTGTTGCCCACACTCAACCATACTAATCTTGCCTCTCTCATTCTTGTGGATTTTGAATAGCTATATCTTCTATACCCTCTATGCCTAATTCATTTTCACTTCTTACTAGTTATTCTTGCTATCTTGTTCCCTTCTCTTGGTGAAATTTGCCAAGTGTTGAGTGTTATCCATTCTTCTCCCCTTTTCGTCTCTATTAGGAAAAAAATAGAGGTTCCTCCTATTTTCTTCCTTCCTTAGTTGAATTATTATCTCTGTTTTCTTCTATAAATCTTGTCTTTTGTTCTCCCTTGTTTCACTTAAGCAAGGAAATATTAAGTTTTGAGAAATATTGAAGATTCTAGCTTCATTTTCCTTGAAATTATGTTTCATAGAAAAGGTAGAGTTGTGTTTTTGTTGTTATTCTTCTTCGTCTTCTTCTTATTTAGATTTCATTTTATTTTAATGGAGTATTAAGGACTTCTAATGGATTTGACTACTAATTCTCATACGAATTGAATTTTTTTTTTATAGTCGTTAGGTGAGAGTTTTATGCTAGAAGAATTACCTTAAGAAAAGTCATTCTCATCTTTAATATGAATGAGGTTTTGTTTCTTATAGTGGTTCCATGTTCTTGGTGTGTGTGTGTGTATTTTTTTAGCATGGGCCAACTGTATTCTATAATTCAAGCATATAGTAAAGATTCCCTCTAAAGTTTAATCATTAGGCATTTCTCTAATTTTATGAATGATTTTCTAGTTTAAGTATGATTTCATTTAAATGCCTGAAATACCATGTATAAATATGGTTTTATGTGCGTATAATGTCTCTTTGTGTGTTTTATGGTATAGTAGCATGGTAGGATTAATATGGTAAAGTTTGATGAATTTTGGCATGTTTATTGTAAGTTTTAGTATTATTTTACCAAGACCAGTTGATCATTTTTTTGAACCCATCCACCAGTTATATGAACAATCAAACACATAGATTGGTGACCCCGTGACCAAAGTAATTTGGTTTTTATATAGGCCCATCAATTGGTTAGACCAAACCTATTAACTTGTTTCCTATGAATAATCAATTGATGAGGCCGACCAGTTGACTGGTCCACTATTGTTATTTTTTGTTCAAGTCTAGTATGACCAGACACAGCAACGGGTCCCATGGACCAATTGACTAGTTAGGCTATTTTTCTTTAGGATCATTATTAATTGTTTTTCTTCTTGTGAAAATATTATACTGATAGCTCTATTTAATTATAACATTTAAATTAAGATTACAATCATATTTTCTTGGAATTAATCAGAATCATAATGATGATATTTAGGATTTGATTTGGCTAAGTTTGTTGTCATCTTTAAATATCGAATTGGTGCCTTTTATACTGTATGATATCATTAGCCTAATATATCATTAACAATACCATATCTAAAAATAGACATGATATCATTTTGATTACCATTCCAATTTAAGCTAGTTTTCATAAAATTGGACCTCATGTTATTTATAATTTATTAAAACACTTCACATATAATACTTATCATATTTTATCCCATATAACACTTATGCTAGACCAAAATTCTAGATTTAACCAAAAATGAAAAAACAAACTCATTAGTTCATCTAAAAATCTCTAAATTTTAAAGACTCTATGAATCAAATAACATAATTTATCCCTAAGACCAAGACACTTAATAAATCTACAAAATTCCACAAGGCTAAGAATTTCACCAAAATTACACACACCCACCCTCACATTAATAACACCTCAAACATGTAATTATGTTCGATTTAAACAATCAAGGAAAGTGAAAAGGACCCAATGGCTAAAACCCCCACAATGTAAAATCCCAAATCTTACAAACCTCAACCTGCTACTCAAGTTACAAATTTTAAATATAATTAATTTTACTCATCCAATGACATGATAATATATACAACTATACTATCATGCTTGAGATTCTATAGCAAAGCCTAGGAAGGTATAAAAAAGGCATTTCACATAAAATCAAAAAAAAAACATCATGACTTTACTAATGTAACATGTGGATGTAAATGAAAGTATAACATCATCATGATTTCTAGAAAAAAACATGATAACAAGTAAAATTCACAAAATTAACATATAGAAACACTTAATCCCTAAACTAGATACATGTACTCCTTACTAAAGGCTAATACATTCTCTAAGCACAAAATACTCCCAAAAACATTCTTCCTCCCTTTGATAACCTAAAACACAAATATAAGAATTAGAAAAATGGAAATATAGAAAGGTTTAGAGCAGAAGAATAAATTTAAAGGAGATGAGAATAACCCTCAAGGTTTCAAAAAAGGGGGCTTGAATAAGCTTGATCAAACCTTCACCAATCCATGAATTTAACTTGTGTTTGTTTATAACAAGCACTAAAGATTTAATGTTCAACATTTTAGAAGTTAAAAGTTGCAAGGAAATGGATAAGAGATTAAATAAAAGGGTTAGAACCAAGGGGAAGCTAAGGGGAAAAAACCTAACAATAGTAAAAGTGAAGAGAGATGAAAGAGTAAAGTTAAAGTGTAGAAAATTTTACTTAAGAATATAATGAAAAATATAAGGGAATACACCACTTATGGTAGTTAAAAAAGTTCCTAAAACTAAGATATAATTCATGTAGTAAGGTTGTTCACAACCAAAAGGGGTGATAGAAGTGATTTCCATGGGTGAGAGAGTGTAAGAGATTTATTGGAAGGTATTTGAGGTTATAATAGTTAGATTTTTAGTTGATTAGGAAAGAACATGGAATAATCTAATAATGTTGTTTAAGAAGGGATAAATGTTTATGTATTTATGTTCATGAAAGTAAAAATGTATTAAAAATAGTTCAAGTATGAAAAAATGTCCAAAAAATGGCTAAAATTGGGGGAAATAACCAAATAATTTCCAAAATCATGAAAAATTAGGGAAATATGAAAATTAAATCTAGGAATCCAAATAAATAAAAATATTGAGTAGAGTAATTTATATGAGGTCAAAAGAGATTAATAAAATCAATAATGGTGAAAATCACCACTATTCAATCGACCAAAAGAGGCTGCCAGTTAGATATTGAATTTCTTAGATGATAGAGGTTGAAGTGTTATTAGAAAATTATTCAAAAGTAAGGCCTAACTAACCTCCAGTATGCTAAATTGAAATTTAGGGGTTGAAGGGTAAAAATTTTCAAGATGAGAATTTGAGAAGTATGGGTAAAGTATCTAGATAACGTTTAAGGGTAAGGAGACTAATCACCCACTAATTAAGGTTAGTAAAGTGTGACGTATTACAAATAAGGCCTATGAAATTCTAGGTGTATGTATCCTCTTAATTCTAGAATATCATCTAAAAGTGGACTATATCTAAAAGATCTACATAATAGCACTTATAAGGGAGTTAAACATGAGAGCTATGGTACCAAACCTTTTAGTAGTAGTAACATAACTCTAATCTCCAACATAAATATAATCATTACAAATAAAAGATTGAGTAATGCAAAAAAAAGGAAAAAAATAAGAGGAGAATGTTAATTTGTGACCATAGAATAGAATACCTAGGCTGATATGTTGCTAGGGCCTAAAAGGATTAAATAGGTGGACAAGTGTATAGTGGATAGAGACTTAGGAGTGGAATGTCTATTATTTTATAACTTTACAAGATCTTTGAATTGATTCTAAATACATTGGAATTCTCAAATGTTTCTTAGATACCCTAAATTGATATTGGCTTCGGCTTGGCCTCCCATAGAATCTAAGGCTTCTTGCTTAACATAGAAATAGTGTAACCTAAATGGAATGAGTGACACTTGTTAGGGGTAAATGATCTCAAGTGATGTTAAAGTAGTTGAGATTTATCTATGGAGATGGTTAGATGTGGTAATTGTTAAAACTGAGGTGGCAAAAGAAGATTCCCTAAACTAAGCAAAGGTGACAAAGAAATATATAGAGGGATGTCATGGTGGCTTAGGCTATAAGAAAGGACTAACATAGAACACAATTATGTTGGTTGTTGATCTGGTTGGTAGAAGCTATATAAGGAAGGTTTCAATGGTGATTCTAGGGTTTGTAGAAGCTATGGGGGGAATGTGAATGGGTTATACAAGGTTTTATGAGTTTCCTTGTGTAGTTGGAAATTTTGGTGATGATACAAGTGTTGCTTATAGATCGTATTTGGGAAAATATTTCACCCAAATTAGTATTATTAGCTAAAAGGGTTGTCAAATATGGTGTGGCTTATGGCATGCGTAAGGGAAATCATATGATTCAACGACCTTATTGGGGGCTAGGTGACAATTCATAAAGGTTGTTGGAGGCTAAGGAAAGGTAACGACTAGTGAGGGAGATAAAGGAATAGGAAGGGTGGAGAGAGTGGTGGGTGTTGGGGTGATGTTAACAAAAATATGGGGATAGCCACTAATAGGCTAGAGGTGAGCCACTAATGAAGGTATATTCAGCCTGATCTTGATCTTGATTGATTTTGTGCCACTTTCTTACATGTTGTCTATAGGGTTCCTAGATATCTATGAGGGTATCTTGGATTCCTTACTTATATCATTTATCTTGTTCCTAAATGTGTACAAAATTATTAGACATATGATGAAGGAGCATTCCCCTCATATGACAATGATAATCTATTTATAATTTTTCTAAGTTAGCGTAATCAAAAAATCTCCTTACATAAACTATAAAAGCTAGATTATAAGGAGGCACGCAAACCATGAAACAAATATTATGAGCCATAAACTTACCACCTTTTCTTAGCTTTCTTATGGACTTAAGCCATGTCATAGTGTAAAATCGATACATTCGGGCCTTAAGCCATTATTCAATCATCATTAATTCAATTTCATATTTTATATCCATGTGAGTGCAAGAACCCCACTATTATAGCTGGTGGATCGGTCACTTATAGGGCAGAACACACCTAACCACTATTTTATGCCGGCGGATCGGTCTCTAGGGCAAGATGCTCCTAGCCACTATTATTTGCCGGTGGACCGGTCTGGCCCCGACTCACATTGTGTTCGACTATAAGTGATTAGTATTTTTCCATAATTTTATTCACATACATAACTAGTTTTATTGAGCTCGGGACTCCCGCTATTTTAGCCGGTGGACCGGAACACATATAATCATCATCGAGGGCAGACACTCTTAGGCCACTATTATATCCGGTGGACCGGTACTCAATATCACTTGCCAGGGCAACACGCTCCTGGGCCACTATTATAACCGATGGATCGGTACTCAATATCATAAGTCAACTGGGCCCGGCTCACTAATCTTTCACTTTTTTAATTAGTGTTTTTCCTTTCTTTAATCAGTACAACAATTATATTTATTACCTCGGACGGGAGATCAATAACCCAAGACACAAAGATACACTGGTCAGACTAGCGCATACAAGCTACTCAGTACCCTACCGACAAGGACACCTAATCCATAAATATGCATACCCACTAACTAGGTCAACAGAGCTAGATAGAGTAAGATATAGGGCCTAGCTGGGGCACAAAGGCACACCAGCAAAAACCCAAATAATCGTGGACTAAACCACGTCTTTAGGATAACGACCCCTAAAGAGTCACCATTCTCGATCTCGAGGTCTTCCACTTTAAGTATTAGTGTCTTAATTAAAGTGATCACGAAAAGCACAATAATTAGATACTTATTCGCTTCCAATTGTTCTGATATCATTAGTTGTTTCTGTAATACCCCGTATGTTTTAAAATTCAAATTATTAAGTTTAATGATTTGATTAACTTAACTTGATGCAAATATTTAATTATTTTAATTTTGAATAGTTTTATGGATTTATCGAGGATTTCGAATTCATATTTGAATTTAATTAATTTTTGTTATTGCGAACCATAATAGATAAATTTGTTAACGACAATGATTTTATTATATTCTTATGAGTTCGAGTCTCGGTTAAAAATATATATTCCCGTTCTTTCTCGTATTTTGATTTTTAATATTTCAAATTTATTTTCGATTATATCTTCGTCATGTGATTACGGCTTTATTTTGAAATTATATTTCGTTGACGAAATATATTATGTAAATTATAGAATTTCGCTTTAAATAGTTAAATTTATCTTAATAATTTTATCCATAGAAAATATTTCCGACTTTCAATTTATTCGTTTTCGGAAATTGTTAATATTTTATGGAAGTTTAAATTTTAAAAAGGTTTTAGGAAATTATTTATGAATTTCTTTCCAGAATTAACCTTCTTCTGTTTTACGCATTTTCATTTACGAAAAATTGATTTCGGAAATTATTTAAATTAGTCTCGGTTATTCGAATTTCACTTAAATATTTCATTACATACTTTTAAATAATTTTTTGAGGTCTTATAATATATTTCCGTAAATAATAAAAAAAATTTCGTTTGTTGCTAAATTCTTCGAAAACTGTTTTCGAAATTCTTTATATAGCTTTTTATTAATTTTAAGCCTTCGGATCCTTTCGAAATATATTTTAGATAAAATTCTTCCAATAGAAATTTTGATTTTTAATATTTTATTTGATACTTTTATTTTAAAAAAAAAAACACGGACCAAACCTAGTTGGTGCCCCGACCCCCCCTCTCTTCCTTTTCCCTTTTCCTTTCTTCCTTTCTCTTCTCTTCTTTTCCCTCACAGTCCCCATTCCCCTGCCCCCTGCGCCTTGTCCCTATTCGCAAAACCTAACTTCCCAGCCACCTCCTTCTCCACCGGCCCCTACGAACAGCCACAGCCAGAGCTATAACCGTGAGTAGCGCAACAACCCACTGAAGCGCACAGCAGCAGTCGCAGCGGCTAGCTCGATCGCAGCTGTAGCAGCAACCTCCGGCGGCAGTGCGGGAGCAGCTGCAGCAGCGACGAGCCGCCGTCCGGCCACGACAAGCATCGCCGACCACCGGCGAGCTGTCCCTATTCCCCGACGAAGCTTCCCCAACCGTCCTTTGCCCCGATTTGTCGATTTTTCGTTTGGTATAATTTTTTGAAAACCCTAATATGAATTTGATTAATTGAATGTGATTTAGCTTGTAAAAAGCTAAATTTATTGTTTGATTTTGTATATATGTGATGTAAGATTGATTTGGATATGTCAATTGTATGGTTATGTTGAGATTTTGGAAAATTTGGATTTTTGGCCGGGTTATACCCAAATTTTTTGGATTCGTCCGATTTGGCGATTTCGGACAAATTGATTATACAATATGTTTTAAAATGTATCCAATTTCATTTTGGAACTATCAATTTGAGAAAATTATGCAGGTTTTATCGGAATTTGATTCCTAGGTCAAATTTTTGGTGTAATGAAATTGGGTCGTATAATTGAGCCGTTTCGCTCAATTGATTTTATAATATTGTTTAAAATGTATTTAATTTTATATTGGAAATGTTGATTTGGGAAAATTGTGTGTAATTGATCAAAATTGGATTTTTAGGTCAAAACTCCCGCGGGTTTAAATGGGTTTGGGTAATCGGGTTATTTTTTTCAATTGACTATGTAAATTACATTATATTATGTTTAATTACATTTTCAAACCGTCAATTGATATGTTTTGGCAAGAATTGATGGGATTTGCGTTTCGGGCTCAAAAACCCTAATTGTGCTAAATTGCGTATTTCTTTTATTGGTTTTGAACAATTGATTATTTGATATGTTATAAAATGTGTTTAATTGCATTTCCAAACATTCAATTTGATTAAATTTATAGAATTTTAACGAATTGTTTTTTTGGGCCTAAAACCCTAAATTTCAAGTGAAATTATGAAATCGACTACTTGTATTGTTATTTTCTAAAAGTGAATGTATAGAAATAGTTGAAATGGTATTAATTGCTTTCTAATACCTTTAATTTGAATTAATTAAATTGAATTACTTGAGTTTGTGTCATGGGCTTTAAAACCCTAATTTTCGGGGAAGATTTTCTAAAATTGATTTTTCTATGTGTATTTTATCTAATCGAATTCTATCTTTGGGTTTTAAACCATTTAAATTCTGTTTTAACCTAATAAGTTTGGATTCGGTTCTATGTAAATGGTTGGGTTACCTATTTAGTTATAAAACCTAATAAATAAGTCATTTTCGATAAATTAACTTATGATCGTTTATTCTTTCTCGGGCTTTCCAAATTAAGTTGAAATGTCCCAAGTGATATTTGTATTAATCCGTTTTGATTTAGTTTTAACCTTAAATCTTAATAAAGCTATGCTTTTAAGTTCTACGTTTTGGACACGTTTTCTAATAAAGATCATTTGTGTCATTTATGTGTATTTAATTAGAGTATGTGAATTATTGATTGATAGTATAGTTTCTAATTTATTTTTTTTAAATTTCTATCGGATCTAGGAAAGCTTTATCATGGATCCACGAGCTAGTGATCTCTCTCCCTCTTATATCTCTTAGCTAGCTTCGGATCCAGGTAAGTTCTCTAGTTACCTCTACTCATGGGTATTTCATAAGGAGGTGGCTAAGGTTCCTACGTGTTACATGACTTGTATGCCTTAGGTGCCTTGTATATATATCATGTCCTGTTGTGTATCATATGATTATCCTTAACATGTTTTATGCGTAGCGCGGTTTAGAGTTAAGGTGCGTGGTATGCGTTTTCTCATGACATGAATGTTATATCCATATGTGGTGATTATGATGTGTTGTGATATGATGTAACCCTCTAGGACATGCATGCTAGGGCGATTATTATTATTATTATTATGACATGGAGATAAAGGGGTAAAAAGAAATAAATGGGAAATGAGATGCTAAAAGGGAGTATAAGGGACCCAATTAGGGTTTTGGGAGAATTAGTAATCTGGGAAAGGCGAAAGTAAAGATAATTAACGGTGAGTGAGGTGCGGGTTGAGAGTGACAGTTTAGGTTATAAGGAATGATTATGAGTGTTTTGGGAGAGAAGAAATATGGGGTTAAAAGGAGAGGTTAGTTGTGGGGGGGGGGAAGGGTGCTAGGGTTGAAGTGGCCAACTAGGGTTTTTCTGTCATATGTGAAATCGAGAGGTAAAGCGATATGATTTGGGATTGGATCTAAATGAGATGAGGTGTGGGACAATGAATGGAGTAATGGTAGTGTAAGTGAGAGAAAGTTGGGCCACCTAGGTCCAATTAGGGTTTCCAAGGGAAATCCCTAGAGGGAGATAGCATGTGGAGTGGATGTCACGAGGTGTTGGGCCTTAATCCACACCCTTAGGAGTTGGTTTTCATTATGTGTAAGTGTAAAAGGGAATGGATATCGAGGTGTGATAAGGGGTGCAAGGGTCCCAACATATGGGACGGGCCCTCCTGGGAGGATAAGTGTGGATATAGTTAGTCGTGCATGTCAAGGGTAAAATACTTTCAAATAAGATATATTAAGACACTAATTACTTAAAGAGGAAGATGTTGAGCCGGACCCAGACCGGTCCACCGGCAAATAATAGTGGTTAGGGCCGGGGTGCCCTACATGACCGGTCCACCGGCTATAATAGTGGCTAGGCGCGTTTTGCCCTGCATGATTTCCGGTCCACCGGCTATAATAGTGGGGGATTCCGTGCTCAACAAACCGAACGTAATAACGTTAAGACATGGGAAAGACACAAAGTAATTACAGTGAAACATCATGTGAGTCGGGGCCAGACCGGTCCACCGGTGATTAATAGTGGCCAGGAGCGTTCTGCCCTACATGACCGGTCCACCGGCTATAATAGTGGCCAGGCGCGTTTTGCCCTGCATGATTTCCGGTCCACCGACTATAATAATAGTGGGGTTCCCGCACTCACATGAATCAATAAAGACTATGATGTGGATTGATTATATTTACCAAAGATCTAAAGATTGAGTCTACTCGACTGGGGCTGGACATGTCCCTAAGTAATGTCCGTGAGGCTAAATGCCCAATTGGTTATTGCCCGTTTGATAAATGACCGATTCAGCTTTGTTTGGTTTGACGTTGTCCAAAAATGTCTGGTTGGTTGGTTTAACATTATCCATAAATACCTGGTTGGTTTATCTGAATCTTTTATCGGTTTAAGATACTACATATGTTTCACATGTTATTATATGTGTAGGGTAAGACTTGTGATGTGGGTTTGAGTATGCGTAATATTGTATTAACGTATTATATCATAATCTAATGTGCACTTGATGTTATACTTTACGTCTCTTCCATAAGGTAGGGTAGTGGGACTTACTCAGTATTGGACCCATACTGATACTACCTTGGTTGAATGGGTCCTGTGATGATCCACTGATGGTGGGGAGTAGACCTCTTGTGCAGGTTTAAGATCGAATACTATTTTGGGGGTGGAAGACCTGACTTGAGTGAGTAGGCGATCCGGATATTTATCCTTCGGGATTTGTTTTATTTAATTGTATTCATCTTTGGAAGTTACAAGTGTTGTATTTAAATTTCCAAGGGTTTTGTAATTGACTTTTAATTTCTCGTAACGCTGTCATACTTTTAAAATTCGGATTTAATTGTTTGACAGGTTTTAGCCTTGCATCTAACATGAGATAGATGGTTGACATGTATCTTGTGTTAGATGTGGCGGTAACATTTTCCAAATTCGCTCCTAGCTTCGGCCTTATTCTTTCAAAAATGTTTTTTCAAGAGTGAAATTTGGGGGTGTTACAGTTTCTTATTCAGGCGGTTATCCAAGATAATACAGAGAAACCATTAAGGCCATCATAATCTCATATAATTCTGAATTAGGATTTGTTCTCGTGATACTTACAAATTATCGAATATTCTTACCTTTCAAATCAGCATTATTTAGATCATATTATGAAATTCCACAATTGCAACGATATGTTAGGTATAATTTACTTATTTACCCCTTACTTATATAATTGCTAAGTCATCCCTTCCTTACTTGATAAATTACCATATTACCCTTTAGGTCACAGAATTATCAAATTACCCCTTATTCGATTTAGGTTACCAAGTTATCTCCTACGCTTTTTAGATCACCATTCACCCCTCATAATTGCTACACTTAACATCTCTCCCATTTAGTTGGTTAGATTACCAAATTGTCCTTCTCCTTTGTTATAATTACTAAATTGCCCTTGAGTTGGATAAATTACCAAATTACCCTCCTTCATTATCATGATTACTATTTTGCCCCCTCTAGTTGGTTAAATAATTACCAATTTACCCTTTAGTCGTTTAAATTACCAATTTGCCCCTTTAGTTGGACAAATTACTAAATTACTCTTCTCATTTATCATAATCACCATTTTACCCCTCTCAATTATTATAATTACCATTTTACCCATTTCAATTATTATAAATCCCAAATTACCCTTCTTCGTAATTATAATTATTAATTTACCCCTTCTTCATAATTATAATTACCAGCTTGCCCTTCTCCATATTTATAATTATTAATTTACCCTTCTCCATTGTCATAATTACTATATTGCCCTTCTCCATTATAAAAATTACCATAACACCCTTTTATTGGTTAATTTACCAAATTACCCTTCTCTATTATCCTAATTATCCAATTACCCTTCCATAATCTTAATTTAATTACCCACTTATCCTTCGCCATTATCGTTATTACCAAGTTACTCCTTACTCCCAAGTGTGCAATAAATATCCTTTTAATTTACAAAATTACTCTTCTATCCCTTACTCCCAAGTTACCATAATATCCTTTTATTTACAAAATTGCCACAATACCCTTTTACTTATAAAATTACCATAGCACC
This sequence comes from Tamarix austromongolica, assembly GCA_039764185.1. NCBI lineage: Eukaryota > Viridiplantae > Streptophyta > Magnoliopsida > Caryophyllales > Tamaricaceae > Tamarix > Tamarix austromongolica. The sequence continues at coordinate 119,011,553 of CM077809.1, read as the reverse complement.
CTTTTTTACTTTACAAATTACTATTTTACCCTTTTACATCCAAAATTACCATCTTTATCTTTCCTTACAAATTACCATTTTACCCCTTTACTCCGAAAATTACCATAATACCCCTTACTTATAAAATTACCATTTTGCCATTTACTTATGAAATTATTATTTTGCCCCTCTACCTCCAAAATTACCATAATGCCCCTTTACTTGAAAAATAACCATAATGCCCTCCTTCATCCAAAATTACTATTTTACCCCTACTTCCAAAATTACCATTCTTACCACTTACTTATAAAATTACTATATTGCCCCTTTGACTCCAAAATTACCGCTTTACCCTTTTCTCCAAAATTACCATAATACCCCTTAACTTATCAAATTATCATTTTACCATTTTATCATAAAATTACCATATTATTCTTTTACCTCAAAAATTACCATAATACCCTTCTTTCTCACAACTTACAATTTTATCTATTTACTTATAAAATTATCATTTCACCCCCTTTCTTTTGAAATTACCAAAATACCATTTTGCTTACAAAATCACTGTTTTACCCTTTTCTTTCAAAATTACCAAAATATTCCTTTACTACAAAATTTCCAAAATACCCTTTTCACTTATAAATTTGCCATTTAACCCCTTTATTACAACACTTTTATGAATTTACATCAATACATAAAATACCAATATCAACACTTCATTCTTATCATTTAAGTCCACCAACTTGTCATTATTCAACATAATACTCATAAGCAACTACATATATTAGATCACATACTTCATAAGCATATCACTAAATTACCCTTAGACAATAATATTATTCATGCATTAGCAACATAATACATCATAGACAAGCATTTAACATTTCCATCAATAATCAACTCCTTCCTTAATTATCATACCTACAATTGGCACACAAAACATGCATAAAATCATACTAAAATCCCTAATGTGCTAGCATACGTTTTTCCATGTATTTTAGTGAGGATTAACGATTACCTTAATCCCGCAAAAATCAAATCTTACCGGTATCCCGGTTAAAGATTCAAGCTTTAATTAGCAACTCACCCTAAAAATAGTATCAATGCTTATCATGGTAGAAACAAGAATCCAACCATAAAACATTATAACATTTAATTAATAAAATACTTAACTTAAAATTTTGCATTGAAATACTAAATCATCCAACAGCTCATACTGCTCATACAGCATGATCTGCATGCAAAATGAAAGGGGGGAGTCTTGTAACACCCCAAAATTCACTATGTTTTTTAAAGCGGAACTAATTAAAATAGAAATACTTAAAACCCGTGAATTTTGGGATGTTACCGCCACACTTAGTACCAGACCGGTTCTCTCCGACCGTTCCAATACCCAGTGCTAAGGCTAAAGAAAAGATTAACAATCAATTACAAAACTAATACAAACTAAACTTCAAATAATCATTAAACGGTTGTAAAACGAAATCAGAGTGCGCATCAAGAAATGTAATTCATTTCCAAAAGAGAATTAAACTTACAACTGATATAAGGTTCATTAAAATAGTCAATCGAGTAATGAATCAGAAAATGGTAAATACTATACCAAAGAAATAACAAAAGGAATGAAATCGTGTAAAGAAGGAATACGGCCACAACACTCTCGAACTTCAAGCCAAACATGCTCAACACTCAGCCCCGACTAATGTCTCGCCCACCTGCACAAATCAGAAAGGCATACTACTCGTGGGAATGAGCAGCACCCATGAAAAGGGTAATCAGTACGCTACATACTGAGTAGGGTAACTGAAAACTAAGGCCAACACACAAGCACATAAAATCATGCATAAGAATAAAATATCATAAAGACCATCATCATATCATAATATCGACCAATCATTCAGGTGCATACATAAAGGCCCAATCATAGTCGAGATTATTTATTTAATTAATCTTTTATTGGAAGTCGATACACATCATGCTTTTTATCAATCCATGCGAGCATAGGAACACCCCACTATTATAAGTAGTGGGCCAGTCACAATAGAGCATCATGCCCTAACCACTATTATTACCGGTGGATCGATCACATATAGGGTAGAAACCCTAACCACTATTCCTAACCGGTGGATCGGTTTGGTTCCTCCTCGCATGGTGTTCCACTGTAAGTAATTAGTATCTTTTATTTACCTTAGCACAACTCTGGTTTATTTTCATTGAGATCGGGATGCCCCACTATTATAACCGGTGGGCTGGTCACAATAGGACATCATGTCCTAACCACTATTATTACTGGTGGATCGGTCAGAATAAGGTAAAACCCTAACCACTATTTTAACCGGTGGATCGGTCGCAGATAGGGTAAAACCCTAACCACTTTTCCTGATCGGTGGATCGGCTGGTCCCGTCTCAATATCTTCCACTTCATATGATTAGTGCCTTAAGTATCTTATTCAAATGCTTTCACCCTAGACATGCATGAATCATAAATTATAAATTCCATATTCATCATTATACTTTATTCGCCAAGTACACATGTGCTACCACCAAACCCTAGACATAGATGAATCACTCCCTTTACACTTATCCTCCAATTCTACTCCACATCTCAATCTAGGGTTTTATCCCGAAACCCTAATTTAGGCCTTAACATCCCCTCTTACTCCACTTCACATCACCCAAATCATTTTAACACTCCACACATCAGACATCATCAATTCCATTCTCATAATTACACCTTAATCACCAAAAACTCATGATGCAACAAAAACCCAAAGCAGCCACACCAAACCCTAATCAACCACCACAAACCATAATTAACCACTACGAACCCTATTTAACAATACAAACCATAATTAGCCATTCCAAACCTTAATTAACCACGACAATTCACAATTAGCCACTCCAAACCCTAGCTTAGTCTCCTACATACCCATATAATGCTGTACGTACTATCTTTCACTCAAAGTGTTTAAACACCAAAACAACACTTACATTACCTTCCTTACATCCCAAATCAGCCTTCCATGTAACACCCCAAAATTCACTACTTTTTTTTTAAAGCGGAAGTAATTAAAAGAGAAACTCTTAAATTAAAACCCGTGAATTCTAAGGATGTTACCGCCACACTTAGTACCAGACCGGTTCTCTCCGACCGTTCCAGTACCAAGTGCTAAGGCTAAAGAAAAGATTTACATTAAACTCAAACCAACAGTTCATAAAAGAACTCGAAAGATCATACATTAAAATCAGAGTGTGCGTAAAGGATTATGAATCAATAATAAGATAGAAATCAGAGTATGCATCAAGAATTATAATTTATATCCAAAAGAGAATTAACTTACAACCGGTAAAAGATTAATAAAAGGAAATAGAATCACATAAATATTGAAATATGGCCACAACTCTCTCAAACTTTTAGCCAGACAAGCTCAACACACAGCCCCAACTGATGTCTCGCCCACCTGCAAAAAGTCAGAAGGGCATACTACTTGTGGGAATGAGCAGCACCCATGAAAAGGGTGATCAGTACGCTACATACTGAGTAAGGTAACCGAGCACTAAGTCCTACACATAAGCACATAAATCATGCAGAAGAATAGAAGAACACAATCACAAATGCATATGATCAACCAAGTAAAAGCGCAAAGGCCCTTGAATAATCAAATTCAATCACTTAATTAATCTCTGATCAGGAGTCGATTCACACCATAATTTTTATCAAATCCATGTAAGTACAGGAACACCCCACTATTATTGCCAGTGGGCCGGTCACTTGCGGGACAAAGTCCACACCACTATTATTCGTCGGTGGATCAATCACTTGCGGGACAAAGTCCACACCACTATTCTTGACCAGTGGATCGGTCTGGTTCCTGCTCACATGGTGTTCCACTGTAAGTAATTAGTATCTTTTAAGTGTCTTAGCAAACTCTGGTTTGTATTTATTGAGCTCAAGTCACCCCACTATTATTGGCGGTGGGCCGCAAATGCACAGGTACAAAGCCTAACCACTATTATTACTAGTGGATCGGTTACACATAGGACATCATGTCCTAACCACTATTTCTGACCAGTGGATCGGTCTGGACCCGACTCAATAATCTTCCACTTGAAATGATTAGTGTCTTAAGTATCTTATTCAAAGGCTTTCACCTTGGACATGCATGAATCATTACACATCACAAATCATAAAATTCCACCATCATAATTACACTTTAATCACCACACACACATGATAACACAAAAACACTAATCAGCCACACCAACCCTAATTAACCACAACAACCCATAGTTAATCATTCCAAACCCTAATTCAGTCTCCTCCACACCCTTAATTTGCTCCACGTGCTATTTTTCATCCCAAGTGCTCAAACACCCAAACAACACTTACATTACCTTCTTTACATCCCAAATTAACTTTCCACACGTCAATTTCATACCCATGCAGACATTAATCTCCCATGCAAACCTTCGAACCTTTTTCATGCAAACCCTAAAATTCCACATGAAACCCTAAATTCAACCATGCAAACCCTAATACCACCATACAACCATCAATACCACCATGTAAACCCTAATACCTCCATACAACTATAAATACCACCATAAAAACCATAACTCCGTCATACAAAACCCTAAATTCAATCCACACAAAACCGAAAATTCATCCATACCAAACCTAAATTCAAACCATATAAAACCCAAAGATTTGTCCATACCAAACCCTACATTCAATCCATACCAACAAAATATTCATCCTTACCAAACCCTAGATTCAAATCACATAAAACCAATGATTCATCTTTACCTTACAATTGATTAGATTCTCCCACATAAAATCATAAATTAGATTCTCCCAAAAAAACAATAAATTCGATTCTCCCATATAACATCATAAATTACATTCTTCCAAATAAAACCATATATATTATATTCTCCGCATAAAACCATAAATGATATTCTTCCACATAAAACCATACATTGGATTCTTCCTTATAAATCCATAAAAGTAAGTCAACTCACTTCCCTTAGACAACTTCTTTCCCCCATTATCCCTTTTCATCCTTTCTCTCACACAAACCATATCAACATACTTACATGCATGTCTTATAGGATCACAACACATATCATCATACAAAAATAATATGCATGCCATACAAAAACATACTTCAACTCCACGTCATATCATATACGACATAATTAATAATCATAAACATAGAATGCATAGAATATGAAGCACATAATGCATAGAAGCACACAATGGCCTTAGTAAACCCCTACCACAATCGACACCGGTATTGGAGCACGTTCCTACGCCTCCTTAGGGCTTTGACCAAATAATAACGTACTAATAAAATAACCTTAACAAAATTCTAACTTTGCTAAAGACATAAAAATAATAGAGATATTATAAACCTTGATAATATAGGGTTAAAGACTTTACCCTAATAATAATAATGATACTAATATAATAATATCAAAGATAATAAAACTAATATCAATGAGAATATAAATAATAATAATAATAATAATAAAACTTTGCACGGTTATGGAGGCCCGTGCAAGAAGAATCGAATGTTGAAAATAGTTTGGTTAACTAGGGGGCATTGTAGGGAAGAATTTGGGATGTGGCGGTGGTGTTGAGATTGGCTAACGGCGGCGGAAAATGCGTCTGAATTTGCAGTGGTCGGCAACTCGGGCTTAGGGTCTCGGTGAAGAAAAAACTCCAAATACACCTATAACAAGGCTATTTATAGATTGTAGATAGTATAATAGGGTTTTGAAGCTCGACAGGGAGGTATTAAGTGCAAGAATTTGGGTGGCCGGTGGCAGTAATGGCTCGATGTCCGTTTCGGAGTGGTTCAAATTTCGCATGCCAGGAGAGAGAAAACGGGAGAGATTTAACGTCCAATAATTATGCCAATTTATTCCTGGAGTTAAGAGGAAGAAAATGAGGCAAAAAACGACTGGTGTTAATCACCGTAGCCATTGATGGCGGCCAGCGTTGCAGCGTCATCGACGATGGGGAAAGGAGGAAGAAGGAAGAAGAAAGAAGGCGGACCGGTCAGTCGGGGAAAAGAAAAGAAAAAGGGAGAACCAGGGCGGTTGGCATCGGTTTCTACCTTCATTAAACTGAGTGCGTAGTTTCATCATTAAAGAAGCAAAAACGTTGCGTTTGGGCGTAAACAAGGGATGCCAGCGGCGCTGGGCCGCGGGAAGAGAACGAAGACGGTGGGTTGGGATGCGTCCAGGCTCAACCGCAGAAGAAAGAAGAAAAAGAAAGAAAGAAAAAGAAGAAAAGAAAAAGAAAAGGAAAAAATTTAAGGTTTTGGGTTTAAATAAATTAAATAGAATATTTTGGGTATTTAACATAAAATATTTATTTAATAAAAATATTAAATTTCCATTTTAGGCTTATTTAGGGTTTTTAAAATATTTTCCATAAATTCTATTTTAATTAGTAAAACACCCTAATTTTCTACAATTAAATTATTTATAAAATTATTATTAATTTCAAACTATTTTTCCCTTCTTATTTTAAATAAAATAATTATTTAGTTAATTTCTAAAATAAAATCCTTAATTTAACTAAAATACCCAAATTTCTCCTAATTAAAATACTTATATATTTATTCTTGATTTTTCCTAATTAATTTCCTTTTATTTTAATTAAATAATTAATTTAATTAATTTTTTTATAATAAAACCTCAATTAAATATAATATTTAAGATTAGGATTTTTTTGGGGCATTTCATTGCACACATAAATTTCATACCCATACAGACATTAACCTCCCTCTGCAAACCATCGAACCTTTTCATGCAAACCCTAAAATCCCACGTGAACCCTAAATTCAACCATACAAATTTAGACTCTTCCATATAATTAAAACCCTATATTCCTCCATACAGAATCTTATATTCAATCCATACACAAACAAAGATTCATCCTTAATTACCAAGCCTCAATTCAAACCATATTAAACCAAGGATTCATCCATACTAAAACCCAAAGATTATTCCATATAATACAACTGATTAGATTCTCCCATTCATAACCACAAATTAGATTCTCCCATACAAGACCATAAGTTAGATTTTTCCACATAAAGCCATAAATTAGAATCTCTCATCTAACACCATAAATTGGGTTTTCCCATACAAAACCATAAAATAGATTCCCACATATAAAACCATAAATTTTTGAAACCATAGAAGTCATAAATTAGATTCCCCCACACAAAACCCTAAAATTCTCCATTTTATCCTACTACTCATGAATCATTAAAGTACTTAGGTCAACTCACATCTCTTGGTCAACTTCTTTCTCCATCCTCATTTTTCATCCTTTTCCCCACACAACCACATCAACATCCTCATATGCATGTCTTACAGAATCACAACACATATCATCATACATAAATAATACACATGCCATACAAAACATATTCAACTCCACGTCATATCATATACGACATAATTAATAATCATAAACATAGAATGCATAGCATATGAAGCACATAATGCATATAAGCACACAATGGCCTTAGTAAACCCTTACCTAAATCGACACCGGTCTTGGAACACAATCCTACGCCTCCTTAGGGCTTTGACCAAATAATAACATACTAATAAAATAACCTTAACGAAATTTTAACTTTGCTAAAGACATAAAAATAATAGAGATATTATAAACCTTGATAATATAGGGTTAAAGACTTTACCCTAATAATAATAATGATACTAATATAATAATATCAAAGATAATAAAACTAATATCAATGAGAATATAAATAATAATAACAATAATAATAATAGTAATAAAAATAATAACATTATTAACAATACTAATGGTAAAATATTTGCATTAATAATAATGGAATAAGAATAATAGAAATTCGAAATATAAAATAATTATAATAATTATACTTATACCATATTAATATTAATAATAGTAATAAAAGATATAATAAGGGGAATAATAATAAAATCAAATTAAAATACAATAAGGCTTTAGCACTGAACATAAATAATAATAAAACAATAATACTACTACTAATAATAATAAAACATATTAAGAACATAAATATTAAGAATAATAATAATGGTATTTATATGCAAATAATTGAAATAAATTAAATCAAGGCTTATAATAATATGGAAAATGGTTGAGAGGGTCTAGGGTTCAACCTTAAGCTCGTGGGAATAGGCGGCACCGGCGGTGGTGCATAGAGACGGCGGTGGGGGCCGGAAAAATAGAAAAAAAGAGGGAAAGATGGATGTTGGGAAAAAGATAGGGAGAATTGAGGTGAGATAAGAGGTGTTTATGGTTTCCTAGGAGGAGAGGGACAAAATGATGGTGGTGGTGCAGCCAAATGTGGCAGCGCACAGCAGCGGACGGTGGTTTAAGGTTTCGGGGTAAAATTCAAGCGAGAGGAGCAGCAAACTTTACACGGTTATGGAGGCCCGTTCAAGAAGAATCAAAGGTTGAAAATTGTTTAGTTAATTAGATGGAGTTTCAGGGAATATTTTGAGGTGAAGAAGCGGCGCCGAGGTTGGCTAACGGCGGAGGAAAGCATGTCTGAAGTCAAGGTGGCGGCCAGGCCTGGCTTAGGGTTTTCGGGGAAGAAAAAATTCCAAAACTCCCATAATTAGGCTATTTATAGATGGTAGATGGGATAATAGTGTTTTGGGGGTCGGCAGGAACGTATTAGGTGCGAGAATTTGGGTGGCCGGTGGCAGTAATTGATCGGCCATCATTTGGGTTGCTTCAGATTTTTGCGAGGTTGGGTAGAAGAAATGGGCGAGATATAACAGACAAGATTTATGCCAATTTATTCCTTGAGTAAAGAGGAATACAATGAGCCAAGAAACAGCCAGTCAAAGGTCTCGTGGCCGGAGATGCCATTGACTGGGTTGAAAGGTTGCAGCGCAGCAATGGAGGAGGACAGAGGAAGAAGGAAGAAGAAAGGGAGGTGGGCCGGTCAGCCGGGAAAGAAAAGAAAAGGGGAGAACCGGGCGGTCGGTGCGAGGGAGTGTGTCATTAAATAGAATGATGAGTTTCGGTGGAAACGAAAGCAAAACGTGGTGCTGGAAGGGGGATGAAGGGTGCGCGACGCGGCTAGGCCGAAGAAGGAAGAAGAAGAGGAAGACTATGCTGCAACTGGCCCAGTTCGGAGAGAAGAAGTAAAAAAGAAAAAGAAAAGAAGAAGGAGAAAAAGGAAGAAAAAGGAAGAAGGAAAAAGGAAAAAGAGAAAAGGGAAAAATAATGGTTTGGCTTAATTAAATTAATTTGGATATTTGGGTTATTTAAAATTAATAATATTTAAACAAAATAATATTTAAATCCCTTTTTTAGGCTAAATTAGGATTTTTAAAAGATTTTCCATAAATTCCATTTTAATTAGCAAAACACCTTAATTTTCTTCCATTAAATTATTTATAAAATTAATATTAATTTGGAACTATTTTATCCTCCTTATTTTAAATAAAATAATTTATTCAGTTAATTCCCAAATTAAAATCTTTAATTAGTTAAAATACCCAAATTCCTCCAAATTAAAATACTTATAAATTTATTCTTGATTTGCCCTAATTAATTTTCTTTTATTTTAAATAAAGTAATATAATTAATTAAATTTTATAATAAAACCTCATTTAATTATAATATTTAAAATTAAAAATTTTCGGGGCATTTCAAGTCTTGAAGAGGGTGTTAAAGGAGGCTAGATTTGTTATTTTCGGGTTAGGTTCTTTAGGCTAGAAAAGAAGGTAGATGGGGGAGGTTTCAAGGCAAGGGAATGGTGTAGGAGTGAAGAAGGGGTGTAGGTTGTGGCCGGGGATGGTTTCACGGTGGCAGAGGGCGGCAAAGATGGCTATCGGGCTGGGCGTGGCTGAGAAGGAAGGAAAAGATAGGGGAAAAATGAAGGGGTGCAAGGGCTGTTTTCAACCAACTAAGGCATGGCGGTGGTAGAGGAGGTTGTAGGGTGTTGAATGGTTGTTTGGGTGGCAGCAAAGGTGGCCGAATGGTGGCGAACAGGGCGGTTGTAGGTAGCTTAGCGGTAAGGGAGAAAAGTGGGGAGAAAAAGAAAAGGGGGAGAAGGGAGGAAGTGCAGGGGGCTCGAGAGGGTGGGGTAGTCGTGTAGGGCAGTAGGAGGTGGTGGCAGAAGGCGGCGCAGGGGAGGGGGAGATGCAGACCGCTGCGAGCGGCCCAAGGAGGAGAAAAAAATAAAAGAGAAGGAAGAAGAAAAAAGGAGAAAAAGGAGAAGGAGAATAAAAAGGAAGTGAGAAAAAAGGGGAAATAAAATAATTTATAAAATCATAAAATTTAATATTCTTGATAAATTTTTAATTTAATAATTTAATTCATTATAATTTAATATATTAATTTAAAAAGGATAACGCTAGTTAAATATTAGTTTGAAAATTTGTTTAAATAAAAATAGCATGATAAAATAAAAAATATCTATTTTAATTTACTAAATATTTCCGTCCAAATTTATATACTCAAAGATCCATAAAATAATTAAATAAATTGTTTTTAAAAGAAAATTTATTTCCAACAAAAGTTATTTATTAAATCATTGTTTTTCTAAAATTTTGGGGAATTACAAAGGAAGCAAAAGAACCCTATGAAGTGCTCAATTTTTAAACCAAGCATACAACCACCTCACTTCTTGTAGAAATTTTTTTGAGTTGAGTTTTGTGTATTAAAAGACTTTAATTAGTAATTAATGGGTTAAATGGCCTAGGAAAGAGGCATTGGCTGTCATCCACGAGAAGAGGGAGAAGAGTTACTTTTCTTTATTTAATTAAGCATGGGCAGGAGGAATGTATTAGTTTCCTTTTTCATGTAATTTATGGTTCCTATGTCCTATTAATTACTTAAACCTAATGTAGTAATTAATACAAGAGGAAGGGATTTGTGAGGCCCAAAAATCCACCCCCATGATAATTTTTTGACTCATATTGTAACACCCCCAAATTTACTACTGAAAAATTTCGTTTAAATCAAAAGGTTTAGCAGAAGCGAAAGAATTAAAACCGTAAACTTGGGTGTATTACCGCCACACTTAGTACCAGACCGGTTCATTCCTACCATTCTGATACTAAGTGCTAAGGCTAAACTAAACAATCATTAAGTAAGAATCATCAAAATATAGGTTCATAGTTAACATAGATCATTCACGAAAACACGAGTCAACAATAGTTAGGATATAGTTTAAGAATACAACTTAAGAGTACGGTTTCAAAGCAAGAAGCATAGTACAAAATATAGCTAAATAAAATAGATCCCAAGGGACCAATATCCGGATCGCCTACTCACTCAAGTCAAGCCTTCCACCCCAAACTAGTAATCGATCAAAACTTGTATAGGAGGTATGCTCCTCACCATCGGTGGATCATCACAGGACCCATTCAATCAAGGTAGTATTAGTACGGGTCCAATACTGAGTAGGGGCGCAGGTGCGCTAAGGCCAAGCATACAATCATATCACATAGCATACATAGCACAATCATATAGACAACATGCGATAACCCGCAAGATAAGGCGTGAATACTTTTCTGGTGACTTATTCTTATTTCTCATTAATAATGCGTTCATTCCACACATATTCTTTAATAGTCCATGTGAGTGCGGGAACCCCACTATTATAGCAGGTGGAACAGTCACGAGGGCCATGCCCTGCCACTATTATAGCCGGTGGACCATGCATGAGGATAACATACCCTGCCACTATTATTTGCCGGTGGACCGGTCTGGTCCCGACTCACAAGGTGTTCCACTGTAAATATTTGTATCTTTCCCATGTCTCTTATCATTATTCTGATTAGTTGTTGAGCACGGAATCCCCTACTATTATAGCTGGTGGAACGGTCATGAGGGCCATGCCCTGCCACTATTATAGCCGGTGGACCGGTCACAAGGGTAACATACCCTACCACTATTATTTGCCGATAGACCGGTCTCGATCCGGCTCAACATCTTTCTTTATAAGTGGTTAGTGTCTTAACATATCTTATTCAAAAGATCTTGACCATTGATATGAATAAATCATTCTCTTTATGCTTTACACATCACAAACAATAAAATTCCACATTCATAACTACACTTTAATCAATAATTCACATGATAACACCAAACAACTCTAAGCAGCCATAACCAACGCTAATTGTCCATACCAAACCGTGGTTAACCAATCTTAACCCTATTTTACCATAACAACCATTCTTAGCCATCCCAAACCTTAATTATCCTCAGCAACTCGCAATTAGCTACTCCAACCCTACTTAATCACAATGACCCAGAGTTAATCACTCCAAAACCCTAATCTGGTCTCCTCCATACCCTTATACTACTCCACGTACTATTTTCTGTCCAAAACAGTTAGGCACCTAAATAATGCTTGCATTACCTCCCTTACGCCCCAGATCGACCTTTCATACGTAAATTTTGCTCTCACGCAAACGTTATACATCCCATGCAACCCCTCAAACTTTTCACACAAACCCTAAATCCCATACAATCATTAACTCCCATGCAAAACCCTAACTCCACCATGCAAACCCTAATACCACCATACAAACATTAATACCACCACACAAACCACAACACCACCATGAAACCCTAATACCACCATAAGCCATTAATATAACCATGCAATCATTAATACCACATACAAACATTAATGCCACCACACAAACCATAACACCACCATGGAAACCCTAATACTACCATAAGCCATTAATACCACCATGCAATCATTAATACCACCATACAAACCTTAATACCACCATGCAAACCATAATACCACCATGCAACCATAATACCGCCATGCAAACCCTACTACCACCATGCAAACCATAATACCACCATGCAGCCATTAATACTACCATGAAACCTTTAATTAAACTCTCCCACGAAAAACCATAAAAATCATAAATCATATTCTCCCACACAAACCCTAGAATTCTCATTTTATTCTTCCACCCATGATTCATTAAAATATTTCGATCCACTCACTCCCCTTGGTCAATCTCCTTCCCCATCCTCCTTCCTAATACATCAATTCGCTCACATGCATGTCTTACAGGATCACGACACATATCATCACATATACATAATACACATGCCATGTAAACATACCATACATATTTCATCTCCATGTCATACACACGCAACATAATTGATAATGATAAACGTAGGGTACATAGCATGCGAAACACATAATACATGTAGACACACAAGAGGCCTTAGTTAGGTCCTTACCTAAGGCGACGCCGGGCTTGGAGCACGCTCCTATAACTCCTTAGGGCTTTGGCCGGGGTTACCTATAAAAGGGGGAGAAGCTAAGTATTATTTTCCCTTGCAAGTACCATCAACCCTTATTCTAGTTTAGGATTAGGGTTTTTATTACTTAAAAGGGTATTATACAAAAACTAGGGTTTTTACTTTAGAATTAGTATCCTAAATATTAGTAGTCAAAATATATTTATTTTTTGATACTTATTGTTACACTTATTTTATTAAACCCATTAGTTCTAATCTTGTAGTAATATGGTTTATGCTAGCTATAGAAAATAGTGTTAGTATTAATAAAATAGTGACACTAATGTCTAGTGATAGAAACCTTAGCGTTTTAAGGCCAAGTCTATTAATGGCGTTATATTTGAAATAATAATATTACAAGGTCACAATATTACAAGTAACGATTCCTAAGGGTGATAGTGATAATATTTGTATATTCTTGAATAACACAAGGGTTCAAATGCTTTTGGTTAATATAATAAGGTAGTGATAGTAGTAATAATAGTAATAGCTAATAATAGTGTCTTAGTAATGAGGTTAGGATTAATGTTAAATGGTATGGTAATAAGGTTCAAGTACCCTTCTTAGTTAACAACCACATGATATTTACTAGCTTGATTTAAGTAACATGGGTAAGAACAAAAGTAGTATTATTATTAACAATAGTGATAAATGTGTTAAGTATAATAATAATAATAATAGTTATAATAATAATAATAATAATAATAATAATGATAATGATAATGATAATCATAGTAATAATAATAATAACAATAATACAACCAAGTAAGGTTAAGAAATAATAATAATAACCATAGTAAGGATAATAGAAATAATAATAATAAAAATGTTAATACTAATAATTATAAAAATAAGACCAAAGTTAAGTATAATACAAGTTAGGGTTTAAAAGGGATGTTAGTATTAGTAAGAAAATAAGAACATTAATGATGGAGACAATAATAATGATAATAATGATAATAATAATAATAGTAATAATAATGAAAGTAATAATAATAATAATAATAATAATAATAATAATAATAGTATTAATATTGGTAGAAAATAGTAGCAGTTATATAAAAGGGGTATTAGGGTTTGGATGAGTGGAGAACCACCTAGGGTCAGTGGTGGTCCGATGGCGGCGACGGCGGCGGCGATGGAGGAGGAGAAGAGGGGGAAAGATGGAGGTGGTGGTTAGATGGGAGGAGAAAAGAAGAAGTTTGAGGTGGGGGAAGAAACAGCAGATGAAGGGGAGTGGAATGAGGGTGGTGGCGTAGCAAGGGGTGGCGGCACGCGGTGGTTGGCGCGGCAGCCGAGGGTGGTGGAGTGAGGTGGAAGATGGGCGAGGAAGGAGGAGAGGGAGGCAGGGGGAGTTGAAGGTAGGGGAAGGTAGAGGAAGCTTCCCTGGGTGTTTTAGATGGTGGAGGAGGTGCCGGCAGAGGCGGAAATGGGCGGAGGAAGGCGGCGCGAGGGGCGGCGAGGGCTGGAACAGGTTGTTCGAGGAGGCACTTTTGCACGCCCAGGGCAACTCGTGCAAGGCAAGGGAAGGGGTGCTGGTGGTCTGGTTTCGTAGAGGGAACTGCAGGGATGGTCTCTGTGGGAGGAGTTGGTTGCGGTGGTCGCCGAAGATGGCGGAATAGAGAGCTGTTCGGGCAGCGACGAGCGGTTGGGGTTTTTGGGCTGTGAAAGAGGGGGCTCGGTTAGAGCTGCTAAGACAGGTATTTATAGGCTAATTGAGGAGGAAAAGGACAATAGAAGAAGAAGACAAACGGGCAGGTGTGGCAGGACCACCGGCCAGCGGTGGCAGGCGGTGCAGTCCAGCCATCGTAGAATAGGTCGGGGAGGGGGAAGAAAAGGAAAGGAGATGGCACGCGGGAAGGGGAGAGAGGGAGTTGGTCGGGGTCGAAAGAGGAAAGAAAATGGCAGGGAGGGCAGGGGAGGACGGTCGGCGTAGGTGGGTGCCGGCGAAGATCGTGTTTGCAGGTCAGGGTGCAGGTCGGGGAAGAAGAAGACTAGACCGGTCGGTCAAGGGGGGGAAAAGAAAAAAAAGAAGAGGGCTGGTTCGGTTGCTGGCCAAGAGGAGACGAGCGAGGGGGAGCAGGCCGCACGGCTTGGGCTCCGCGGGACGGGGTAGGGGTAGGGGGTCTGGGCCGACGGGCTGGCCGAATCGGGGGGGAGATGGAAGTAATGTAAAGGAGGAAGAGAGAAAAAGAAAAGAAGGAAAAAAAAAGAAAATTGGAAAATGGAAAAAATGATAAAATGGTTGTGTTGGGGGTATTTGGGTCTTTATTTATTTATATATTTAATTTAGATATTTAATTTTAATAATAATTATTTTAAGAATAATAATTAAATTTATTTTTAGATTAATTGGGCTATTTTGGATAAATTTTCCTTAACTTCCCTTCTAATTAGTAAAATGTCTAAAATTTTATAAATAATTTATTTATTGATTTATCTTTATTTTCCTCAATTAATTTCCTCTTTTAATTAGTAAAATGAAGTAATTTATTTTCTTAATTTTCCCTAATAAATCATTATTTGCCATAATTTCTAAATTAGGATTTTTGGGGTATTACACATATGATATTTAGCATGACTTTGAGTAGAGTTTGTTTAAGATGAACCTTTTTACCTAAGGGATGCTTATAATTTCTCTCAAATTCTTACATTGTTATATGGGCGTAGAAATGAATGAAAAAGGAAGTTTTTGATTCAGTATTATGCAGAGAAGGTCAAGTGCCTTTTGTTCCCCAACAAACATAGTGTATGGTTTGTTACATGTCAAAAATCTTACAATCTTTAGCTTAAGAGTTGTTATCTTAATTGGTGATTATAAGTATTTGATCTCAAGGGTTAATTGAATATCAAATCCAATTTCCCATCTCATCATCTCTCTTATTTTTCTGTTTTTTGGAGCTAAACCTAGGTTCCATCATCAACTCTTAGCTCGACCCAAATTTTTTTTAGCATTTTATGCACCATCATTGCTTGATTATAAGTTACATGTACTTGAAATAGTTTTTGCATTATGATGGCTATTCTTCATATACCTTAGTTTTAATAGCATTATAAGACATTTCCTATATAATTATCTTGGTTATAGAGATTTAAGGGGATTGATTGGGAGTTAAAAGGAAAATGGAATCAAAAGGAGAGAGGGAAAGGAAAGAGAGTCAATAGGGAGTCAAGAGAGGGAAGAAGAGGTATTTTTTAGAGCAAATTAGAGAATTAACTTAATTAGTTGATTCCCTAATAATTTATTTCATTAATGAATACAAATTTTTGACTTATCCCTTGACACAAAAGCCTAATCAAAACTTCCCTAATTAAATTATGAGGTTAGTCACTTCCATAAGATAACTATCAAAACTTTCTTGATCTTACCAAATAAAATTTTCTATTCTTATTAGATACTAAATAATTAAATAATATATCTATTAAGATAACTTTATATCAATATCTTTTAAATTTTCTAAATAATAACTCCTCAAACTAAAAAGCTAATTTTGCTTAAATGGAAATACAATAAAATCTTATGAAAAATATAAAGTATTAGAATTATGTTAAATCTTAATAGCATATAAATAGTGTTAGCCATTTACCTCTTCCTAGAAGGCCTAATATAAAGGATCTTTTTGACCCAATTCTTACATCATTATTGGTTCTCTTATGATATAAGAACATCCTCATAGGGCCATCTTTCTTTAAAGATGTAAAAATGACACATAAGGTTAAATTCCTTTGGATTAAACCCTTTACCAAGATTTCATCAATATGTCTTTGTAGTTCTTTACTTTCTTTGGGTTTACATCTATAAGTGTTTCTATTTGGTAATCTGGCTCTAAGAAATAATCAATTTGATTCTCAGTACCTTGAATGGGAGGTGAGAAATGAGATAAATGGAAGGGAAAGCATACTTGAATGGAGGTGAATATGGCGTTTAGATAATTATTTTGTTAACCTAGGAAAACATATCTTAAATTTGTATAGGTTGTGAGTAACCTAGCTGATAAAAATATATAAGTATAAATTTAAGCCCTTTAATTATTATTATGCATTCTTATGTCTCTGTATTCCTTTATAATGCATGGTGGATACCAATTGGGTTAAACTTGGAGCAAAAATTATGGTTGGATAATAAACAACAAAAAAGAGAAAAATGGAGAGGAGAAGAATTTTTGAAGATTTGAGTTAAACGATCATTAATTGATACACTTGAATCTACCACTTAAGCTATACACCAATTAAGATAAGACACACAAGATTTTGGGAGATAAATCAAACATATTATGCACTAACCAAGGAGGTGATTTTCACTCATCGAGAGGGAGGGATGACCAAAAACCACAACAATTGACCCCTTCTTGCTCTTACATAGTGTTACAAATACTTAGCTACAATACAATTAAACTAGGGCTAATTAGAAACAAACTAGATGGTTGCTACTTATTCATTTTTCTCATTAAATTCTAACCAAACATATCCTAGTTTTCCCCTACCCCAAAGTGATTGTGCGCTCCTCTACAATCAACACATACTTTGATTGATTAATTTTTTTAGTGTAAGTTATCTCAAATAGGTAAAATCTCATGTGTAATTTAAACATAAAAATGGTTAACGCCTAATGTCAACTTGTAAGAAGGGGATGCCATAAGTACAAGTGGAGATTACAAGGCATCAAAAGTGGTCGTGATTCTGCATAGTGGTAGGATCCCAACTTCCCTTTTCCCATTTTTCCCTTGCTACTCTTCAACATGTTGCCCTACTGCTATAGGCAGCAAAAAGGGTGGCAGTGATGATGGGTTTTGTAGGCTGGAAAAGGTGGTAGGGGAGGTGATTTTTGCAGTCTAGACATGGCCGCGTAGATATGTATTTTGGCTTATAAAAGTCTCGAAGCTGATGGTTGGGGGAAAGAAAAAAGGTAGCTTCATTTTTGCTGCAATATGGCTTGGATGATGACATCAAAAGTGCCTTGACAATTAGCTAACGATATGGCTACATGTTTAAAGTGGCTCGGGGGGAAGTTTCCATGGCTCATTTATGATTGTTTTCTTTACATAAAAATGCAGTAGATTTTTGTTGTGTTTGTTTTTCCATCATGAGCACAAAAAAGAAAGGGTTAGGGAATGGTTAATTGATGAGAGAATAGTTTAGTGGACACCTTCTTATAGTAAAATAATTATAGGGTCATCTAATTTTGGGGAAAGGATGGTTAAAGTGGGATAAATGAATGGGAAGCTCCTCCATCATTCTCCCTATCTTGAAAAGATTCCTAGGTCAAGTTAAAAGGCTTGCCATGGATGTAAGGGAGTAAATCTCCAACATTGAAGGTTTAGGAGATATTCCCATGTTTTTTGGTAGCTCAAGTTTATAAGAATTATCTCCTATCTTCTCTAAGACTCTATATAGACCATCGCTTATCGGCATCAACTAGATCTTCCTTCATGTGGGAAACATTATTTGTGTAGATGAAGCTAAAAAAATCTCCTGACTTATATAAATGTTGTTTGCGATGTTTGTTGGCTGTTGCTTTATTTAGCTTATTTACCCTTTCAATTTGTTTCCTTAATTGTTAATGGAGTCTTTTCATGCTTTTGTCTCTGTCTTTGGTTTTGAAACTTATTACTTCACTTGTAGGGAGAGGTATGAGGTCTATGGGACAAGTGGGGTTCTAACCATAGACAACCTCAAAAGGTGAATACCCCATAGCATAGGTGGGAGACTGATTGTAAGCAAATTCAGAATAACTAAGTTTTGTATCCCAATCCCATAAGGATTTATGGACCAAACTTTGGGGGAGCATGGTGAGGGTTTATTTTGTTACTTCTATCACTAAAAGGAAGTTTTATATCAACTATGGGTCTTCAAAAAATAGTTGAAGAACTTGGCATCCCTATCTAAAACAATGAATTTGTAGCCTAACTATTTATTTGAAGAAGAGATTAACTACATAAGATTTATTGACTATAGGTCTACATAAGATGTGTTATCCATTTTATGAAAATCAATGAAACGAGCCATCTTAGATAACCAATCTACTACCACCATTATAACATCATGTAGCCTTTATTTTCAAGATAATACTTCAATAAAGTCCATGATAACATGATCCCATGGTTTATAGGGCATAGGAAAGAGATTTTACAATCCTAGATAGAAGTGAATCTTAGACTTTTGGCAAAAGGCACATCTCGCCACTATACCTTATATATCTCCTGCCATTCTAGGCTAGAAGAAATTTTCTTGTAATACATCGACGATTTTTTTATTTCAAAAGGACTTGCAAGCCTTCCTCTATCTATGTATCAAATGAGCAATTCTTGAGTGGGACTCTTAGGCACTCAAATCTCATTTCTCTTGAAAAGGAAATTGTCTTAAAGTGTGAACAAACCCTTGATCTTATCTTTTTCTTCGAAGTAGGTCCCAAAGTCTTCGTCTTCATGCTAGAGTTCATTGACTCAATGAAATCCTAGGACTTTTTCTTCTAATAGAGAGAGCATATAATATCTCCTAGAGAGGTAATTGGCTACAACATTAGTCTTTCCGCTCTTATGTTTGGATGATACAAATAAAAAATATTGTAGGAAATCAACCAATGTAGCATGCCTAGGGTTGAGTTTGTGCTGGCCATTGATGTACTTGAGGGACTCATGATTGGTGTGTAATAAAAACTATTAGAACCTTTGTTAGTGCAACCAATGATATAGGGACATTGCAAGTGCATAAAACTCCTTATTATAAATGTTATAGTTCATGAGAGACCCATTTATATTTTCACTAAAATAGGCCACGGAATTCCCTTCTTGGATGGGGACTACTCTAATTCCAACTCTACTAGCATCACACTCTACATTGAACAATCTCTATAAATTAGGTAAGGCTAAGATGAATGTGTCTCCAAAATTGTTCTTCATCACTTCAAAAGGGTCTTATATGGCTCTTTTCCATATGAACTATCCTTTTTGTACATTCGACGATGGGGGCGAGGAGAGTACTGAATCATTTGGTGAGTCTTTGGTAGAAGGGGGCAAGTTTGTTGAAGGATCTTACTTGAGTCAAACTGTTTGGGGTTGGCTAAGTATTGATGGCTTTAATCTTTGTCTTGTCCATGGCTTTGTCATCCTTAAAAACAAGAAAGCCTAGAAAAGTAATCCTACCTACAAACTGACATTTTTCTAGCTTAGTATACAACTTGTTATTTCTAAGGGTAAGGAATACGAGCTCAATATGTTTTACATGTTTTCTTTCATTTGGACTATATACAAGTATAACATCAAAATAAACTACAACACATATTATAATGAATGGCCTAAGTACCTCATTCATAAGCCTCATGAAGGTACTATGAGTGTTTGATAATAGTTCATACAATCTATTTTTTTATTTTGAGCATTGCTTTCCACTCATCACCTTCTTTCATTCCGATTTGGTAGCAACCACTATGAAGGTCAATTTTACAAAAAAGAAAAGCAACATGCAAATAATCAAGAAGTTCATCAAGTCTAGGTATTGGATACCTATACTTGATGGCGATATTGTTGGTACCACTACTATAAGCATACATCCTCTTAGATCCATCCTTCTTCGATACTAGCAAGACTAGTACCACACAAAGACTAAGGGATTATTTACTCAATCTCTTAGTGATAAATTCTTCCACTTGTTTGTTAAGCTTTATGGATTCTTTAAGAGTACAATGATGAGTTTCCTTGTCAGCAAGGTAACAAGAGGTACAAGATCAATTTGGTACTTTTTGCCTCATATGAGGGGGGTTACATCTTTTAGGAACACATCTCCAAACCTTTATAACAAAATCTTAACCCGAGGGCCCATGGGTATTCCCCCTTCATTCTCTACTACCAATAATTATAAATACGATATTTTCTCTTTGTCTAATGGCCTAGATACACATTTCTCATCTACAAACAAGGACTTTTAACACTTGGTGGCTCCTCTATCTATGGCTAATATAAACTTCAATGGTGTAAGGATGATTTTCTTCTTAACATACTTCAAGGTGTAGGTGTTCTACCTTCCCTCATGTGTAATGTACCTATCATATTACCAAGGATTCCCTAAAAGCAAGTTTTATGCATCCATCAGGACTATATCACATAATACTTGTCTTCGTAGGTTTTTCCAATGGAGAAAACTATGGGCACTTGCTTGGTCACCTCCACAAAACTACCATTATTCAACCATTGCAACTTATATGGTGTAGTATGTGGTGTGGTGGCCAACCCTAACTTCCCCACCAATGTGCATGAGGCCACGTTTACACAACTCCCACCATTCACTATATAGGAGTAACCTTGTTACTAATGGTGCATTTGGTTTGAAAGATGCACTCCCTTTAGGTTTCTTCATCATGGATTTCTTTAGAATTCAAAATCTATCTCTCCATAAGAGATTCTCCCACATTAGGTTGTACTTCTTCCTCTTCTTCTTCTTCTTCATGGACCAAGTCACATTCTTACACTTCTTCCTTAAGCATGGCTTCATTAAGCTCCATGAGTTTCATGACCCTTCTATTAGGGCATTCATTTTTGAAATTCCCTACTCCTTGGCACTTGAAGAATCTCACATTCTTTATTCTACATTGTTCACCTACTCCTCTTCCTTTCCACTTCAAGTCAAACTCAAGGGATTGGAGGGATGGTTTGGATGGTGTTGGCATATATTTGGGACAAAGAACACTTGGTTTTTTGATACTAAACTAAGTGGTTTTATTTTCCTTCTTGTGCTTTTTGACTCTACTAGACATGTGGAAGAGCTCATCTAAGGTGTAATACCTTT
Source organism: Tamarix austromongolica (assembly GCA_039764185.1). Taxonomy (NCBI): domain Eukaryota; kingdom Viridiplantae; phylum Streptophyta; class Magnoliopsida; order Caryophyllales; family Tamaricaceae; genus Tamarix; species Tamarix austromongolica. The sequence goes on along the minus strand of CM077809.1, from coordinate 118,989,463 downwards.
ATATCTCCACTTTTCTAGCAAGGTCTTGACTAAGACCTCCTATGGAACATGACAAAGTATGTTCTCCACTTTCCTTAATGCCAATTCTTAGCATCATTTTCTTAAAATCTTATATATATTCTTCGACACTCACAGGCCCTTGCTTTAGTAAGGATAACTTGTTGAAAAATTACTGAGTGTAGGAGGCTGGCACAATTCTTTCCCGTATGAAATTATTCATCTTTTCCCATGATTTAACTTTCGATTTTCCTTTTCTCATTCTTTGATTGGTAATATTCTCCCAGCAAAGAGAGGTGTCTCTTAAGCTTTAAGGTGGCTAGTTTGAAACTTTTTTCATATTTGTACCGTTTGGCCTAAATTTCCTAAAACACCTTAATTCCCATTCTAGAAATTCTTCCAAGTATTTTTGACTTTCAAACTCAGGGATTTTAGTTTTGATATACCCGATGTCACTTCCTTTTTCTTTTCCCCTACTTCTCGGTTCATGGGATGAATCACATGTTGAAGAGTCATCTTCACTTGAAAGGTTGTCAGCAACATGGGGTTCTTCACATTATATAGGACACATTTTGGATGGTTTGTTGGAGGGTTGCTGTTCGAGACAAGTTTTTTGCAAAATGGCTTGAATATGGCTTATTTCATCGTGTGCCTCATTTTGATTTAAAACCCTAGGTAGGGTATGATAATCCATAGTGCAATGGGGTTCAAATAGGGCTAAGAAGGTGGAGAAAACAAAATTCTTGCAAGATGAGGGCTCGAATGGCTTGGAAGGTGAATAAATTGTTTCCTTTTGCATGTTGGGGTTCAAATGCAATGGATTAGGGAAGGATTTTTTTTTTGCATATTTATGGCTCAAATGGACTATAAAGTGAAGAAAAAAATGTCCCCATGCAGGAAAAGGTCTCAAAGAGCTACCGGGTTTGAAAAAGCTTGGAAAATGGTGTAGGGCTAATGGTTGAACAAAAATAAAACCTAATTTATAACAACCTAAAATTCAATACCAATTTGATGCATGAAAGATACAAATTGGGTTAAACTTCATAAAAAAATTATGTTTGGGTAATAAGCCCCAAAAATGAAAAAAACAGTTAGGAGAAGAAGTGTTGAAGATATGAGTTAAGCGACCCTTAATTCATACTCTTGAATCTACCACTCAAATTATGCAACACTTAAGATAAAAGGCATAAGATTTTGGGAGATAAATCAACCATGGTATACAATAATCAAGGAGGTGAGTTTCACTCATCAAGAGGGACTAAAGATTACTGAAAACCCCTATAGTTAGCCCCTTCTTACTCTTATATAGTGTTACAAATATATAGTTACAATACAACTAAACTAGGGCTTATTAGAAACCAAACTAGATAGTTATTACATAGTCACCTCTTTTAGTTTAATTCTAACAACAAAAAAAAGCCTAACTTTTCCCCAACCAAAAAGGTTAAGCACCCTCTTCAATAAGCCTTTACTATGTTTGATTTTATTTGAGTGTATGGTATCCCATATAAGTATAAGTTATTATAAGCTTTAAACATAAACATTGTTAACCCCTAAAGTCAACTTGTAAAAAGGGGCTTCCATAAGTATAAGTAGGGATTACAAGGCATCACAAGTGGTCATGATTCTACATAATGGTAGGCTAGAAACTTTCCTTTTCCCTTTTTTTCCTTGTAGATATTCTATAGGTTCTGCTGGTGCTGTAGGATGTAAAAGGGTGGAAGTGATGGTGGCTTGTGCAAGCTAGAAAATGTTGTAGGGGGAGGTATTTTTGTAAGTTGGACATGGCAGTGTGGACATGCATTTGTTCCTTCAAAATTCTTAAAGGTGGGGTCCAAGGGGAGGGAAACAGGTGGTTGAATATTGTCTGCAAAGTGGCTTCAATGATGACATCAAAAGTGTCTTGAAAATTGGCTAAAAATATGGGTGCAAGTTTAGAGTGGCTTGGGGGGGGAGTTTTCAGAGCTCATGCATGGTTGTTTTCTTAAATAAAAAGGTGGTAGATTTGGGCTGTGCTTGTTTACATATAATGATCACAAAAAAAAATGGGGTTAGGAATGGAAAGTAGATGGGAGAATAGTTTATTGGAAACCTTCCCAAATTAGAAGAATTTTAGGGTCATCTAATTTGGGAAAAAGGGTGGTTAAAGTTGGATTATTTGAAGGGGATGCTCCTCCGTCACTTTATTAGCATAATTGAAGTGTAAGATGATGTATTAGTTGAGATGGTTTTGTGGAAGAGCTAGAAGAGGGTTGGAACCATCTTGGATAATATAATCATTGCCAGCAAATATACAAATATGGGTGAATAACTACTCCCTTTTCATCTAAATTTATAATTCTCATTTAAGTAGAGGGAGAATAGTTTTTTGTCCTTACTTTTCCTCTCTATCCATCCCCCTCCCCAATGTTTTTACTTTCCATTAACTTTTTCAAGATCAAAATGCTATTATCAAACAAATCATGATTATTTTTAGAGTACTATAAAATAGGTTAGAAAATAAATAAATAAATATCATATATATGAACGAACTCGTATAAAAGAAAAAAATGACCACCATTGACACTAAAGTAACAAGCTTACTAGCATGTAATAAAAATAGGCACATGTATTGGGCCCTTAGAAAAATATATATGTTCAATGGTAATAGAACCACAAGTAATTGGGTAGTTAGGAAAACTCCAACAAGTACTAACAATATATTATTAATGCTGACAAAAGACATCTAAATTCCAATAATAAGGCATACAAAAGTTCTACATGAACAAGGCAACTCAATGAAAAAATTAAAAGAAAATGTAGTGAAGATCATTAAAAGCCAAAAAAAAACTAACACCTCAATGCATTACTAGAGCTACATGAGGAGTACCAAAAAACAAAGAACAAGCAACACAAATATTCAACCATCAAAAATTTTAGAAAAAATATTTAACCATATAAAATTTCAGACCTAACACAAAATTTTTTGTTGAAATATTCAACCATCCAAAAGGTTAATGCTATATTATATGTCCCACACACTATACATTTATGAGCTTCCATTGACACTCCAAGAAGCACCCTCAAATCTTCAAGATTCCTTGTAAGATAAAATTAAGTTGTATCAAAATGGCATTCTTACAAGGAATCCTAAATATTTGAGGGTCCTTCTTGGAGTTTGATACCTTGGAGTTGGTGCAAAAATATTAAATGGCGAATACCTAGATTTTTTTTCTAGAGTTTGCAATTTGATTACCTCATTTCTCAATACTAGAATCTAATACGTCATAGCATTTCTCAAAGAATACATATGTATCAAATATTCTATCACACTTGTTTCTTTTTCTCGCCTAAACATTTACATTGCTTGAAGTAACATTATATACATCTAAAGTTGAAAAATCGAGAATAAGATGAGAATTGTTGTCGATGTCAAATGAAGTAAACCCTTTAATTTCAATTTTGATTTGAAAATCATCTAATGTATGTCATTAATTAATCCTTTGAGCTACCTACATTTCAATGATTTTATGCATCACACCTTCTCCTTGCTTGATTTTTTACCACTATTTAAGCATCATGTCTTAATGCTCTGTCATTCACATAAGGATCAATAATATTTGGAATACAAGATAATGGAATTGTTTCTCCAATCAACAACTATGGGATGAACCTTAAACCAAAATAAATTAATTTGAATAATATTAAACAAAACTAACTAAATGAACAAAAATTGATAAATAAATTTGAAGCAATAAAATCATTATAGTAGATCAATTCTAATACACACCTTGATAAACTTATACCATACTCCATCCTCAACTACTCATTTATATTAAATCCCGTTCTACACAATATCACTATTCGATAAATTTTCAAAAACAACATAGATCGGTGTAAGCTTACCCTTTAGATACTTATTTATATTATTAAACTTTTCCTTATTGTAAGAGTATTGAGGAAATTTTTCTACCAACGTATTCAAAGTAGCATCATAAGATGTAGATGTGAATATAACACATGGACTTTTTCTAATATGTTTCTTATGTACCAATGCATAGTTGATACAAATTATATTAAACTTAGGAGATCAAATGGTGGTTGCCTAAGGAACACAAAAAATGAAGATAGAAGAAGAGAGGTGAAGTGAAGAATATATGAACTAAGTAACCTAGTTCATACACTTGAATATACCACTTAAGTAATACAACACTTAAGAAAAAAGATGCAAGCATGTTGAGAAATAGTTGAATTGAGGTCTGTACTAACCAAACAGGTGGCTTTCTCAAAATTGGAGGAGAATAGGAAGAATAAAAGACCCTTTCATCCAACCATTTCATACACTTAAATAAGTGTGCGAATCTTAGTTACAAAAATAAATATGCCTAACTAAAAGATAAGCTAGTTAGGACTTAAACTATCTACTTGCCTATTAATGTAACTATCCTAGTTTAATTCTACTAGCTAATGCATGATATTATCCTTCACTTGGTTGTGCACCTTTCTACCCAACCCATTCCCCATGGTTGAGTTTGAGGTAGGGTGCACATAATCAACTATTATCTAGCTATTTCATCATTAATTATGATAAAAATCTAAGCTAATAAAAATAGCCTACAACATGGGCTATTATTAGTACATAAAGATGAAGGGAATTATCATAAATATTATTGAAAACTCCTACATCCCCAGACCAACCCCATTTTTTGGGTCTATTTGAAGTTTGAAAAAGTACACCTATAGCGATTGTATGAAGGACCTGCTAGTGGTAAAGGCTATTGGTTGACTTTAGATGAGTGGTGTGGTTGTATGCTTGTGTACGCTGCATTTTATGCCAAAAAAAAGAGTAGCAATGAAGTAGATAGGGTGGAAGAGTGTGGATTGTGTTTTTTGCTCAAAAAAATGAAGCCATGTAAGGGGTGGACGGAGGTAAGGGGGTTAGGGTAATGGAAGGTGAAAGGCTAGAGGTTGGGGTTGAATGAAAGAATGGGGTGATTATTGAGAACGTATGTGCTCAAGTGAATTTTTTTTAGCCTTTAGGTCGACACAACCATGTTGGCTAATACCATTATAATACGCCATTTTCAAAAACCTTTTTTTTATCAATTAATAATCATATGATTAGTGATAAATATTATTTTTGGTGGTTTTATATAAAAAATGTTATTATTTTTTGTATTATTTCGATGGTTTACGTATAAATTTAATCAGGTAAATTTTTTGATAGAAATTGAAGTATTTAACTTAATTTTAGTCATACCCTTAAATCTTATTCAAAAATATTTTATGAATAATATTTTGATCCGCAAGCTAAAAATAATTTCCTAAGATTTATTTCTGAATATTTTACTCTTTCGAACCTTTTTAAACTATTCCTAATCTGAATTATTTCCAATCCAGTACCCTAATCTATCCAAACTAAACCTAAAAATAAAATAAAATCTACCTACTTTATCCTACTATTTTTACCTGACTAACTTATCTCTTTCTTTCCCCAATTTCCTCTACTAATTACTCTCCCTGTATCCCTCAACCTCTTACTTGTTCTATACATTTTTTATACGTATACACAATACATGCACACTCTCACGCATCCTTCCCCGCTGTAGTTTTTCCCTCAACTATTCCCCCAACCAAACCGCCCTTCTTCCCGCTCTATTCCTTTTCATCACCATTCTTCCTAACCAAAAAACACCTGCATTATATACATACACTCATGCATAAACTCCACTATCCCTTTCCTTCTCTGTTATATGCTGATTTTCCCAGCTCCTTCACCCTTTTCATTCTCCACCCCTCTCTTATTTTGTTTGACTTTTCCAACCAAACAACCCTCCCTCTCTGTATACATACACATGCCACATACTCCTAGCCATCCCTCCAACCAAAAAATCCCACACTCCCCTATATTATACATGCACAACACCTCACACTCCCTCCCAACATCCTCTCCTCTTGTGTCTTTCAACACCCAACTCCCTCACCATTTCATGCAACCCATCCCATCATTGACCATTGCCTCACCACCTTTTGCCACACACCTTTCTCCATAGCCCATCGTAGCGCCCTACCCCCTTCATTTCTCTACCTTCCCCGTCTAACACAACCCCAACCATCAACCCTCCTCCCCCTATTCTTAGCTTTGTTTATTTCCTCTCCAACCCCTAGCCTCCTCCTCCTTCTAGCAACTATGCAAACATCTCCCTACCTCACACTCCCTTCCAACACCTCCAACCATCCCTAGTAGTCCCTACCACACTAGCCCACACTGACTATGTAACCCTAGTAGCTATTGACTAGCCTCCCTTCTCCTCTTCTTCCTCTTCTTATTACACAACTTGTCACCCAACCCTGACTATCTACCACCCTCACTCACCAGGCACAACTACACATATATATTGTATGCGATTTCGTGGTCGCCTTAATAAAATACTAATACTTAAAGTGAAAGACCTCGAGATTGGAAATGGTGGCTCCTTAGAGGTCACTAACCTAAGGACGTCATTTAGCCTAGATTAATACTATGGATTTTTGCTAATGTATCTTAGTGCCCAGTCAGGCCCTACATCCTACTCTATTCTATTCCACGGACTAATAGAGGGTATACATACTTATGGATTAAGTATCCTTTTCGGTAGGGTACTGTGTTACCTTTGTGTGCCAGTGCAACCAGGGTACCCTTGCGCCCTTGGGTTGATAATCAGTAGGATACTGTGTTGCCTTGTTACATGGATATGACTAGAGCACCTTTGGGTCTTCAGGTTGATTGATTTCCCCTCAAGAAAATAAATAAAAATAAAAATGATATGATTTGATTGAAATAATGATTATTAGATTATTAGATTGCTTGGTAGCAGCCTTCGTGCCTACTTACAATTTTCTTAGGTTTTGGTAGCAGCCTTTGTACCTACCTATGGTTTTGGTAGCAGCCTTATGCCCACCGATAGTTTCGATAGTAGCCTTCATGCCTACCTATGGTTTAGTAGTAGTCTTCGTGCACACTTATAGTTTTGGTAGCAACCTTTGTGCCTACCTATGGTTTCAGTAGCAGTCTTCATTCCTACCTGCTATTTTCTATGGTTTTAGTAGTCGCCTTTGTGCCTACCTATGGTTTTGATAGCAGCCTTCGTGCCTATCTGTATTGTTATTATGTTTGTGAGCATACCTATGATATCAGAGATTTTATTATGTTGTATATATGAGTATACCTATAATGTTATGGATTTTATTATGATGTACCTATAAGTATACTTGGGATGATGTGGATCTTAGTATATTATACCTATGAACCTACCTATGATGTATGTAATTGGTTGTGATTTATGCTAAGACATGAATTATGCTGCGAAGGTTAAAATTATGGGTATTAATTATTTATTTAGAGAGTATCTCTAGGATGTTATTGATAAGTTTAATTTTTTTAGATAAATGAATATGAGTAGTACGTGATATTGATAGAATTTGATTATCTAAATAATTATAATATCTCAATCATCGCATGTATATGTATATGTCTTATACCATGTTAGTTGTATGCCTTGCATGTGTTACATGTTGCTTTTATCATATTAGTTTGGTATAAATGGTTGCTTAGTATGGTAGTACCCAAGGTTTCATTCTCATGGGCCTATACCTATTTAATGGGTAGTGGGCTTTTCAGGTCAGCCTCAGAGTTCAATCAAATGCTAGTAGTTTGGATTTGAGAGTGTAGGGTCATCTAGTGTTTCTTTTACTATCTTATTTTTAGTTGTATTTGGACCCTCATGTCCTCCTATAATTTCTCTCTTGAGTTTTGTAAACTATTGATGTTGTTTTTAATTAGCACGCTATTTTCTAATTATCTCTCTATTGTGATTTCTATATTCATGTTATTAATTTATAGAGAATAATGGTTTCAGCCTTAGCACTTGGTATGATAAAGGTAGAGGAAACCAGACTTATACTAAATGTGACGGTAACACCCTTTATCTTTATTATTTTAGCTTCCACGCTTTACTCTACAAACGAAATTTTTCAGTAGTAAATTTTGAGATACCTACATCTAGTTGTGTCATACCTACACAGTGTAATGTTTTTATTTTGACATAAGCGTGAAATATAACACTACCTTGTCATGTTGGACATATAAAGATTTGTTCAGTTTTGATTTTTTAACATGGTTGTGTCAATTAAAATGCTCTAGCCATTTTTTTACCCAAAATTGCACCAATCCTCTAATTTTTGACATTTTTTTGTAAAAAAAAAAAAACTTTCCACACCTATCCCTTTTACATTCTCCTTTTGTTTTCTTTTATTTCCAAATAAAACTCTTATAACAAGAGGGTCCACCTAATCAACCATGGCTTTTTATCCTTCTTAGCTAATAGGTACTTGAGGTTTGTGTGATCTATGAAACTATAACCTTTTATATAACAAGTTAGGACCAGAACTTATCCAAAGAAAACTAAATGGCTAAAACCTCCGTCTTAGTTGTGGTATAATTCATCTTAGCTTCATCCATTATTCAGCTAGCATAGTTCATTTACCCAAGAAAAGACCCAAGCGCATAATCATTTGTGTCACACATTACCTCTAATAGAAGGTTCCAATAAAGTGGCCTCATTATCAAAGCATTTTTCGTAAAACCTTGATTGTATGGCCAAATAACTCATCTAAGTTACAATATGGTTGAGGCTCAACCTTCCCAGCAGTATTTTTTCCTACCTCAAATGAACTTAGATATAACATGTCTAGAGACTTATTGTAGTTCAAGCCTCATCATGAGCTTTTAAGAATCCTAGATATACTCTTTTATGCATATAGTTCCTTATTTGAATGTGTACATTTCAATGTAAAGTTATTTCTTTTATAATAGTGGTAGGAACCTTCCCTTCATCAACTTCATCATTTTATTCTATGAGCTTGCCTTAATCTTCCTTTTATTTCTTTATTATTGACATAAAGTTTCCCATGATAAGGAGGCATAACCTATAAAGACATGATATCTGAGAATAATTCATATAATCATCTGTAATATTTTAATGATGATGATGATGATGATGATGATGATAAAAGAAATATAAAAGTAATAAATAATTATGATAATGAGAGTAATAGTAATGTAATAATGCTAATAGAAAAAAATATATTTATAATGGCATTAGTAATGGGAAAATAGTAATAATAACTCATTTAAGTTATTTATTCATGTTAGTAACTTGGTTAAAACAACATACCTAAGCTTTAAATCAGATATCTTAAAGTATGTCCATCCTCTACTTCAAGAAAGTGAGAAAACCTTAGCTCTCACTCTAGAAAATCCTTGGGACTCAAGGTTCTATCAAGCTTAAAAGGCTTGATTTTTTTTACCCCTTTGATCATATTATCTTCTAAACCTTCTTCTTTGAGAGTTGTTTGAGTTAATTCACGTACATTTTCTTCACTCAAGTTTATATTATTCTTTTAGATAGATTGATTGGTTCAATATTCTTGTTTGTGCACCACTACCCCCGCCCCAAACATTTGAAGAACATTTCTCATGTCAATTTGAAGATTTTTGATATCTTTATCCCTTTTAAGAACTTGAGCATCATTAAGGTTTAAACCATTGGTATTTGATCATTCAAAATAGTCTAGTTTTGAAATAAATAAATAAATAACATTGCAATAAATTGGTAAGCAGTTAAAGGATGACTAGAAGGTTGTTTTTATGAATTGGCTTTAGAAAGATAGAATGAGAATAAATCAAACCTAACTAAAACAAAGCACAAATACTGATTTGATGAATATGGGACATAGTTCCCTAAATCTAGCGAGCAATATCTACCTTGATCATGATTTTTACAACATCTAAGGAGGAAAATGATACCTAAAAAAGTTTAGAATCATTAAAAAGAAATAAAAAGTGATATAAGGTATACTATTATAAGTTTGTTATCACATGACAACAGGACAATAATGTTTCCCTTTCCCTATGTTGAGCAACAAGCATTATGGTTATTTATGATTTGAACAATAATCACCTTGAGGATGATAAAAACATATCTAAGGAAAAAATAAAAATAGATGATAGTAATCATTCCTCTATTCAAAAAAAAACTTACGCTGTATTTGAAGTGAAAATTTAGTATGTGGCTTTTCGAAGTTTTATGGTTTTTTTTACATCGATCATTTTTCCCATGTGAGAATGTTCTTGCCATCCCCTAAGGGATTTAAATTAGATGAGTTGATCAATAATTGAACTATGGTAGATTGTCCCTACAGTGAACTCTAACATATATGTACATTGTTGTATGTGTCTTACATCCGGACTCAAACGTACATGTGTTTGGTATAGTCCTAATTATCGTCTTCATTAGTTACTAATCTCTTTTTTAATGAATCCCCCAATTCTTAAGTTTGGGGTTAAATTTAAAGTCTATAACAACATTTTTACAACCCATATTAGTGAGTTAATAGAGAAAGGGATTGATAGAGAGTATTAATTAAGTGAATTAGATACCAATCGAAGATATGATAAATAAAATGGTAAACAAATTCGGTCTTGCTCCAACAAAAGAGAAAATAGAAGATAGAATGAGATGGATAAAGGATTTCATATTCAAGTAACCTTTGAAATAAAATACTTACAATAACCACTTAAGGTGACAACTCTTAAGATATTGATTTTAAAATTTTTGTAAAACTGAACAAACCATGCACTAGGTTGGTCAAAATGAAAACAAACAACCTAGGGGTTGGAAAAATACTCAAATAATTCCTCTTTCATTCATCTTCAAACCCATATAATAGTGTAAGAAGTTGAGAAAATTACAACCAACCCTTAGGAAACCATAAGGGTTCAACTTAGCCAAACTCTACTCTAATGCATGCTAACTATGGTAAGACTCAAACAATCAACATGGGAGTTTATATTTCGAGCCTCCCATCATCCATATCCCATGCCCTAGCTATTAAATTATTTTTACAATCTAATATTTAGGACATAGGAATCATAAATAACAAGAAGAAGAAAAACTAGTACATTACTCATTCATATAAGTAAATAAATGGAAATATAATCCTTCGTGAAGACCCCCTTTTGTCGGCTGCTATGGTTACTTTTTGGGAAATTAACTCCCCTTAACTAATGCTAATTAAGCTCTAGAAAATACCAAAATTTAACTCCAAAATCTACTACAAAAGTGAAGTGGCTGCAAGCTTATGATTTCAAATAATGTGTGCTCCATGTGTTGATTTTTACTAGCTGTTGGCCAAATCTTGTATGGATTTTCAAACCATATTTTTAAGTCACATTCAATCCATAATAAAGCCAAAAAAGGTGGTGAGTTGATGACTTATAATTATTTGAATGGATTACATGGCTCCTTCTAATCTAACTTATATTTTAGTCCAAGTAAGCAGAGTTTTTAATTACCCTAACTTAGAAAAATTTACGAATAGATTATTGTTATCACAAAACAGGGATGCTACTACATCAAGGTATAAGAATTGAAAAAAGGAAAGAGCATTAGTAGTTAATAGGGAAGACAAGAAAGAGAGATTAAGATAGGATCAAAGTGTAACACCCTAAAATTACTACTTTTTTTTAGTGGAAGTAATTAAAATAGAAATACTTAAAACCTATGAAATTTGGAGATGTTACCACCACACTTAGTACCAAACCGGTTCTCTCCGACCGTTTCAGTACCAAGTGCTAAGGCTAAAAGGATTAACATAAAACTTAAACCAAGATTTCATAAGATGGATTAAAGAGATTATAACATAGAAATCATAGTACGTAATCAAAATTCCTCGAAGTAAATAATCAAAAGGAATTAATCGGATAGTGAAGAAATAACAAAAGAATTAAATCGTGTAATAAGATAATATGGCCACGTCACTCTCAAACCTTGAGATAACCACAAGCTCAACACTCAGCCCCGCCGAATGTCTTACCCACCTCCACAAAGTTAGAAGGGCCAACTACTCGTGGGAATGAGCAGCACCCATGAAAGGGGTGATCAATACACTATGTATTAAGTAAGGTAACTGAGCACGAAGGCCGACACATAAAATCACAATATTAATGCAGAAGAAATCAAAGAGCATATACATGATAACATAAACGTGTGTGACTATCCAGGTAAAGGTACCAAGGCCCTTACATAATCCAATTCAATTACTTAATTAATCTCTAATCAGAAGTCGATTCACACCATGCTTTTTATCAATTCCATGCGAGTACAAGAACACCCACTATTATACCGGTGGGCCGGTCACACATAGAGCATCATGCCCTAACAACTATTATTACTGGTGGATCAGTCACATATAGGGTAAAACCCTAACCACTATTATAACCGGTGGATCAGCCACATATAGGGTAAAACCCTAACCACTATCCCTAACCGGTGGATCGGTTTTGTTCCTGCTCTTATGGTGTTTCACTATAAGTAATTAGTGTCTTTTATTTGCCTGAGCAAAACTCTAGTTTATTTTTATTGAGATTAGGATCCCGCAATATTATAACTTGTTGGCTGGTCACATATATGACATCATGTCCTAACCACTATTATAACCGGTGGATCGGCACATAGGGTAAAAATCGTAACCACTATTCTTGACCAGTGGATAAGCTGGTCCAGTCTCAATATCTTCCACTTTAAGTAATTAATATCTTAAGTATCTTATTCACAAGCTTTGACCTAGAACATGCGTGAATCATTCCCTTTACACATCACACAACACAAATCATAAATTTCATCTACATAATTACAACTTAATCACCAAACACACATGATACCACAAAAACTCTAAGCAGCCACAAAAAACCCTAATTGTCCACAAAAACCCTAGCTCGGTCTCCTACATACCCTTATATTTCTCCACGTACTATATTTCCTCCAAAATGTTCAACCACCCAAATAACACTTACATTACCTTCCTTATATCCCAAATCAACCTTTCATACGTAAATTTCACTCCCATGCAAACTTTACACACCCCATGCCAACCCTAATACCACCATACAACCATTAATACCACCATGCAACCATTAATACCACCATGCAGCCCTAATACCACCATGCAAACCCTAATACCACCATACAACCATTAATACCACCACGCAACCATTAATCCCACCATACAAATCCTAGTACCATCATGCAACCACTAATACCACCATGCAACTATTAATACCACCATGCAAACCCTAATACCTCCATGCAAACCCTAATACTCTCCATGCAAACCCTAATACCACTATACAACCATTGATACCATCATACAAACCCTAATACCACCATGCAACCATTAATACCATCATGTAAACCGTAATACCACAATATAAACCCTAGATTCTGTCATACAAAACCCTAAATTCAATCCATACAAAACCAAAGATCCATCTATACCAAACCATAGATTCAAACCATATAAAACCCAAAGATTCGTCCATATAATACAATTGATTAGATTCTCACATTCATAACCACAAATTAGATTCTCCCATACAAGACCATAAGTTAGATTCTTCCACATAAAATCATAAATTAGAATCTCCCATATAAACCATAAATTAGATTCTCCCATATAGCATCATATATTACATTCTCCCATACAAAATCATCCAAACCATAAAATAGATTCTCTCATACAAAACCATAAATTAACTCTCCCACAAAAAATCATAAAAATCACAAATCAAATTCTCCCACACGAAACCCTAAAATTCTTCATTTTATTCTTCCACTCATGAATCATTAAAACAATTAGGTCAAATCACCTCCCTTGGTCAACCTATTTCCCCACCCTCCTTTTTCATCATTTCTCCCACACAAAAAATATCAACACATTCACATGCATGCCTTACAGGGTCACAACACATATCATCATATATACATAATACACATGCCATATAACAATACCAGAACATGCTTAAACTCCATGTCATACCATATATGAAATAATTACAATAATAAACATATGATACATAGCATGCGAAGCACATAAGGCATATAAGCACACAAAAGGCCTTAGCACCCCTTAAATAAAATGACACCGGTCTTGGAGCACACTCCTACGCCTCCTTAAGGCTTTTACTAGTTTTACCTATTATGAGGGAAAAGCTAAAATTAGACTCCTGCCTATCAAAAGTACTATTAATCACTAACTTATTATATGACTATGTTTTTAAATAAATAATAATATATTAATAAAATAAAATTAACTAATTACTAACTTTGCTAAAGATTTAAAAATAATAAAAATATTATAAAAATTGATAATATAGGGTTAAAGACTTTACCGTAATTATAATAATGATACTAAAATAATAATAGCAAAGATACTAAAAATAATATCAATGATAATAATAATAATACAAATAATACTAATACTAATAATAATACTAATAATAATAATAATAATAATAACAACAACAATAATAAAAAGGCATTACTCAAAAACAAAGTAAAATAAAGGCTCCGGCCCCCTTTACCAAAATAATACTAATACTAATACTAATATTAGTAAAATAAATAACCAAATTAGTTATAATAATAATGATGAAATAATAATAATAATAATAATAATAATAATAATAATAATAATAACAATCACATAGCAATAATAATACCAATAATAGAAAAACTAATAGTAAAGGAGTTGTAACACTAATAATGGAATAATAATAATAGTAGTAATTTGAAATAGTAATAATAATAATAATAATAATAATAATAATAACATATTAATATTAATAATAGTAATAATAGAAATAACAAGAAGAATAATAATAAAATCAAATTAAAATACAATAATGCTTCAGCCCTCAACATAAATAATAATAAAAACATTAATAATAATAATAATAATAATAATAATAATAATAATAATACATATAAAAATATAAATAAGAATAATAATAATAGTATTTATACGCAAATAATTGAAATAAAATAATTTAAGGGTTATAAAAATAGAGAAAAAGACTGAGAGGGTCTAGGGTTCAACCTTAGGTTTGTGGGGATAGGCGGCACTAGCGGTGGTACACGTTGGCGGTGGCGGTGGCCGGAAAAAGAGAAGAAAGAGGGGAAAGTTAAATGTTGGGAAAAGTAAAGGCAGAAATTAGGTAGGAGATGGGGTGTTTAAGAATTCCTATAAGGAGTGGAGCTGAATGGAGGTGGTGGCACAGCCAAAGGTGGCGGCACACGGCGACGACGGTTGTGGCCGAATGGAGAAGGCGAGAGAGAGAGGAGGAGAGGGAGGAAGAGGAACAAAAAGGTAGAAGAGGGTCTACAACAAAGAATAGGAGGTAAAAGAAGTGGCAGAAGCAGCAGAGGAGGTGGCTAATGGTGGTTCGAAGGGCGGCGGTGGTAGGAGAAAGGGTTGTTTGGGAAGGCCACTTCGCATAGCCAGGGTGGCTTGTGCAAGAAGAATCGAGGGGAACGGGTGGTTTGCTTAACTAGAGGGTGGTCCAAGGAACAGTTTAGTAGGCGGATACGGCAGCAGAGTTGGCCGGATACGGCGGAAACGGTGTCTGAAAGGGAGGCGGCACAATGTAGGGAGAATCTGGGTAAGCGACCAAAAACTTGGGGTATTTGTAGGATGTAAATGAGAGGCTGAGGTTAGTGGGAAGAAGAGGGAATAGGGAAAGTGGGGTTAGTGTTCGCCGGTGGGGTCATGGCCGGTGAAAATTTAGATCGTGGCATGGAGAGTGATGGGCCGGGGTAAGGGAAATCATGCGAGGAGAGGGGAATGGGCAGATGAGTGTGGTTGATGAGTTGTTGTGGAAGAGAGGGGGAGGAAAATGGCCAGTCAAAATGGGCGTAACCGGCAGCGAAATTTTTAGAGGTGGCGGCGGAAGTTGCAGGTCGAACATAGCTGGGGAATGAGGAAGAAGAAGATAGGGGAAGAACCGACAATTCGAGGGAGAAAAGAAAAGGGGCAACCGGGCTGAGCGTGAGGTGAGGTGGTTTAATTTAAATGCAACATAGAGTTTCAGTGCAAAAAGAGAAGAAACGCAGTGCATCTTGGGACAAAAGAAGGGTGACAGCCGTGTGGGCTAGGCCATGCCGAAGAAGGAAGAAAAGGAAGGATTGGGCCACGGGAAGTATGCCCAATCAGGGAGAAGGTAAGGAATAAAAAAAAAAGAAAGAGAAAGAAAAAGGAAACGAAGAAGAGCAAAATAATTAGGTTGTGTTAATTAAATTAAATAGAATATTTGGGATATTTAAAAATAATAATATTTAAATCCCTTTTTAGGCTAAATTATGATTTTTAAAAGATTTTCCATAAATTCTATTTTAATTAACAATTCACTCTAATTTTCTTCCATTAAATTGTTCATAAAATTAGTATTAACTTGACACTATTTTCCCTTTCTTATTTTAAATAAAATAATTAATTTAATTATTTTCCAAAATAGAATCCTTAATTAGCTAAAATACCACAACTTTTCTAACAAAAAATATTTATTATTTTCTTCTTAAATAACCCTAATTAATTCCCTTTTATTTTAATAAAAATAGTTTATTTAATTAATTTTCATAATAAAGTCTTATTTAATAATAAAAAATAAAAATAGATGTTTCAGGGCATTTTATAGAGAATCAACTAAACTATTAATTCCTAATTGGTGAAAATAACATTAATACATTTGCCTTTTTCCACTATTAATTCTTATGGATTAGACAATTTCCCTAATCTTCTAGAATAATATCTTAATAAAATCTAATATAGCATCTTAGTGTCCATACTTCTTATTATCTCTTAACTCTTAATATTTAGCTACTAAAAATACTACTAAGTATATTAACTAATTTACTAATAATTGCCCACTACAATCTAAAAATGTCAACTAATACACTAGTGTTTTCCAAATCAAATGTTCTAACCTAATTTTCTTTCTCTCTAATAGGATAACATATAAAAATGCTCCCTTCCTCCAAATCATGATTACCCTCAAGCATAAAGTTAAGGTATTAGTCTTAGAACTCATCCTATGTGATGTCAGTTAATGCAAGATATCCCAAATGTTTGTTTGCAATGGCTAAAAAGTGTGAAGTTTCATCCATATAGTAGGTAGCAACTAGGATTTCCAATGGGCTAAGGATATCTAATAAGATGGGTGGTATATGGTGGAAATTTTCCCTAGGCCTATATATTAACCACATTAAAACTTTGCAACCACTCCAAAGTACTTTCAACAACAAATGGACTTTTCTATCTTTTACCTATGATACACAACTTGTCCTTATAGAAAACCTAGAGCTTTGTTCCAAACACATGTGTTTCCCATATGAATAGAGTGATAATTGCATGAGATAGATGGTCCCATGTTTCTACTTATGTTATCAAGATATGTTTGAGGAGATATATTGGTGTGTTGACTTCTAACATAGTTAAATGATACTAACGGAGTCAAGTAGACCTTCTTAAACCAATCAAGTGTAACAAGGATATAATAGAAGGTTGCAAAAGGCTATTTACATGATTTGTAGTGTACAAGGGTAAGGAAATTGTGGTATTATCGTTTGTAAAAGCTATAATGGGGTATAAAGCACATATGAAGGGTTTTTAGGGTTAAAAGGTGTTGTGGTGGTAATTGCAAAGGAATTTAAAGGGTGGAATTGCAAACTCGGAGGTTAGGGGCTTTAGAGGTGATATTTGTGGTAGCATGAGGTGGATAATAGGGTTATTTTCAGTATTCTAAGGCTTCAACAACCTTAGGATTAGTTTGTTACATACCAACAAGTGGAGTGATGGCATATAAGAGGGTGGTGGTGTGGGGTTTGGGTTAGTGGTGTATGAATTAGGATATGGTTTTGATGAAATAAGGGTCATATGGTTAGGTTGCTATGAATGAAGAGTTTTAGGATTAGTAATTTGCAAGATTAGGGAATATTGAAATTTTGGGGTTCTTGGAGATAGTGTGGGGGTGGAGAGTCAGTGGTGGTTTATTAAGGATGTTAAGAGGTTGAAGGGGGCAGTGTGGTGCAAGTAGTGGAAAAGGGTAGTAAACGAGAGGGAAAAGGTGTGGTGTAATACCCTATATACAAATAGGTATTTTTATATAAATATTAAAAGGAAAAATAAATTGTAAAAATGATCTTCAAATTGAGGTATTGACGGCATTGTCAAACAATGTCTTTGTCCTTGTTTTGATGATAATAAATGAGGTGAGAGAACTAATTTATTTTATTAAGTGAATAAACTATTATGGATGTAAAAGAATTAAAAACACAATTACTCAAATCATTTCTCTATTTCACATTTAAAATAGCAATGCTCAAGATGTCAGGTGTATATTTCATGTGTTAAGGTATCTGGTAAAGTTGAATAAGAAGTAAATATTTGATTTTAATCTCTTATGATGTTATAAAATCATCCACAATATAATGTTTAATAAAAACTCCTTGTTGTTTTTAATCCAAAACTATTATAAAATTGTTTTTGTTCATATTATTTCTAGTCATAACCAGCCGACTAGTCTAAAGACCAATAGATTAGTTTAGCTCAAACCTAGGGCACTAAACATGTAAAAAATCAAATGGTTTGATTGATGCACCAAACCAATCAAATAGTTTGATTTACTAGTTTATGGGTTTTTCTACTACAAAAACCTATTCATTTCTATTTAAAAACATTGATTAGTTTTATCAAACTGATAGATTAGTTTGAAGACATAATAAACTAGTTTGACCAAACAGTCCATGGATTTTACTCTGGTAGAAACCAATTAATCTTTGCTTAAAAAAATCAACTAGTTTCATCAAATTGATAGAATGATTTAACTGAAAATTCCATAGGTTTTTCTCTAAAAGAAGCTCATTAATCTCTATTTAAAAATGTTAGTTGGTTTCATCATACATAGTGACTAGTTTGCAAAATTGATTGATTAACTATACCAACTAGGCTAAAGGTTGAGATAAAGTACAAAATGGTTTTTCTCTGAGTAAATAGATTGGATGGTATGTGGAACACTTTGATTGGTTTACTAATCCACACTACTATTAAACTATATACACAGTACAAACTATGTAAAACACAAAAACCAATGCACTGGATTATGTAACTATAACATTTTTCATCTTAAGTTTGAACATATTTAGTCATCTAGTTTACCCAATTGATCAACTATTTAACGTTGAATGCTTATTTTTTATCCATTAGATGTTACAACCTTTTGGTACCTAGCTCTGATTATTACTCTATCTTACGTAGTGGGTGCCACTAGATCTGTATTACACTAGGAGACGATCGAAAAAAATAGCTTTTAAGGCACAAGATGAACTATTTGAGTGATTAATAATGCCTTTTCAGTTTGAAGGGGCATTTGTGCTCAATGGCTATCCGATGAGGGTGAGAGATAAAGGGACTCTCTCAACATTTGTTAAAAAACTTTTCAACTACAATCATTGTGCAATTAACCATATATTCTCTCAATTATTCAATTGCTCCTTCAAACTCTCAACACTTTCAAATCATGAGCTTTTCACTAAAAATTGTTAGTTTCTCACTTCCATTAGCTAGAATTTCTCTAAAACTATAATACCTCTTATTAAATCAAGATAGATTACATCTTATCCAAAGTTCTAAACATTCATATCTTGATATTTTGGTAAGAATCAGTTGTAATCATAAGCATATTTACAAAATCATTAAAATGGGGGTAATGAGAATTTGCTTATCATTTGTTGAGAGATTCTTATGATGTAAGAGCATCCCCCCACAAATGATAAGAGCATGATGATTAATTTGTCTATGTTAGAAAGTGCGAAAGCACTCCTGACTTGGATAAAAATTATTAGCTATAATTGCAAGGCATGCATGAGCTGACCAAGCTACTGTCTTTCATCATGGCTTAAGCCAACCTAACATGGGTCATGATATAGCCAAATAAAATAAAACACTAGCCCTCAAGGACATCCCACAATTGGGTGAAAAGTTAGCTACAAACCAACGCAAAATTATGAAAAAATCAAATCCATGCAAATACAACCATAGAGCAACCATTTTAGCACCTTGGGCCACAAAAAGGAGGGGACAATGAACACATATGTTGGCTTGATTTGTTAACTTCAAGTGGCAGCATGAACACAATTATTATTTGGGTAAAAGGGAGATTAAGTGTACCAGTTGGGTAATGGAGTATTTAGCCATTTATAGTTTGTTTATTTTTCATAGTTTTAGCTAGTTTTCAATAAGGATTGATGTAATATCCTATCTTTCATATCTTTCAAAAAATGGAAAACCTAGGGCCTAGGAAGGAAGTGTTTTTGTTGTGATTTTAAAATTAGTTTTGGTGAGGAAGCTAATTTCAAATTTTCTTAACTAGATAATTGAGTTGGGGTGTAACTATGTATTCAAAATAGTAATCAAGTCAACCATGATGGGTAATATGGTAATTTTGTAAACTTGGGACCCTAAGACACCTCATATATATGTTAGCTACCCATGAATTAGAGGAGAGAACTCAATACTAAAAAATTAGAAGAGTTAACACCCATTCTCATATTCAAAGCTCAAGTGAAGGGTTTTGTCTCAATATTCTAAATCTCACACTTTATATCCTTAAAATTAATACTGAGATAGTGAATGTGAGTATCTAATCTCAAGTGTTACTTGTAGATCAGATATACCCTTTTCTCTCCATCATTCTCCCTTCTCCATTTTTTGTTCTTGGTTGATAGTTCCCACACCACCATTATTCCTTGGCTAGCTTGAACTAATTATTTAGCTTATGCATCATCTTGTTGAGAGTTTAGAGAAATTAAATAAGTAAAAAAATTAAATTATCTCTTAGAGATTCATTGAAATTATAAGACTCATAAACTGGGAGAAGAATGGTCATCAATTAAAATATGTCACTTGTTCAAATTCCAAAAGATATAACTTTTTAATAGTGGATGTAGAAAGTAAATTGTTCTTGAACCACTATAAGTTGTGTATAAATTTTTATTTACCATTTCCATTACTTCAAACCATATTCACTCCCTCTAGGTTTCTTTCAAGTGGTGTCTTTTCTTAGGCTATCTTGTAAAGTAGGATAAGCAAAACACTTTTTTGACTTTAATCTCTTAGGATGTTTTAAAATTTTCCTTAAAATTATTTTGATAAACACTCTGTGATGATTTTAACTTAAAAATATTTTAAAATTATTTTCAATCATATTAGTTCCCATTAGAACCAGATAATAGGTCTCAAAACCAATCAATTGGTTAGTTTTAAACACAATGTATTAAGTGTGAAAAAACTTAGATGGATTGGCTAACACATCAAACTAATTGACTTGTTTGATTAACTAGTTCATAGGTTTTTCTCAAATAGAAACTTACATTAATTGGTTTCATCAAACTGATTGACTAATTTAGAAACCCAATCAAATAGATTGACCTACCAACCATGCATTTTGCTCATGCAGAAACCCATTAATCTCTATTTAAATGGATTGACTAATTCCATCAAACCTATTGACTAGTTTGGAAAATTAATTAACTATTATAACTAATTGGTCTATGGATTTTTCTCCCACAAAAAGATCATTTATCATTATTTAAACATATTGATTGGTTTGCAAAATTGATTTATTTGTTTGACTAACTAGACTAAGGGTTTATACGAAGTGCAAACTAGTTTTTTCATAAGAATAACTAATCAAGTAGTTTGAGTAAATTGATCACCTAGTCTAAGGGGCACATCAAGTAGTTTATTAAACCATGGTGATGTTCAATGATGTTTATATGACCAATTTTGTACAAAAAAAATTGATTGATGGGTTTATGTAATGATAACATTTTCATCTTAGGTCTAAATATATTCAGTCAACTACTTTGAACAACCGATTGAACAGTCTGCACAACAAATTAAAAAGTTTATTGAATTGATGAGCTAGTTAGCATTAAATGTTGATTTTTCTACTTGTTAGTTAATATACATATTTTTGGGCCATTTAGGCCCTATGGCTACCAACATTTATTGAAAAAAAATTTCAACTACAATCATTGTGCAACTAGTCATCTATTATCTCAATAATTTTATTGCTTATTAAACTCTCATAACTTTCAGATATTGATTTTTTATTAAAAATTATTCTTTGCTCTCTTTTCTTAGCTAAAATTTATCAACAACATTAATACCTCTTATTACATATATATAAATTACATCTCCTCTATATTTCTACAAATTCATATCTTGATTTTAGGCGAGAATCAATTATAATCACAACCATATTTAAAAAATTCATTACAAATAGGTTAGTGGGTGTTTACTTATCAATATTTAGAGTTTATTATTAAGATTCTAGAAAAGATAAATAATTCAAGTTGTAAATAATTTCTTAAAGGGACATTGAAATTGTAAGGCTCGTAAATTAGGAGAAGAGTGATCATCAATAAAAATACATCATTTGTTCAAATATAAAAGGTTGAGCCTTTTGGTAGTAGATATAGACAGTAATTCACTCTTGAACAACTATAAGTTGTGAATGAATTTTTATTTACCATTTCCATTCCTCTAAATCTTACTTACCCCCTCTATATTTCTTTCTCAATGGACTATTTGATTGTTATGATAAACTAGTAGAGTAATAAATAGTGTGATTTAGTTTTGCTAGTTCTAATGAAATAGTTGACTACTATACCAAAATCTATCATTTAGTTATACTATAAATTGCGATATTTATTATGTTTTAAACTCACTTCCCTTTTAAATGTTCACATATCCTTGGTGATCTATTTTATTTTGATGATAAATTATATTTTGGTAGTTTGAAACTCTCATTACAACCTCTTTGTGACATTTAAACCTTAGTACCATGATTCCTACCCTAAGAAGAACCTTTTCCTTGATTTTCCTTTAGTCACATCACCCTTTCTTCCCTCCCCCTATGGTTGTACCATGTATATCTATTGGCAATGCAAAATATACCTTTTCCCTTCCTTTTTTCAATTAGTTTGAGATCCTCCTACAACCTTTGCCATTTCTTAAAATTCTTTCAATTATTTTGTACTTTTTCTCCACATACTCTAGTGCTAACCACCTTTTTTTACTTGACCAAATTCCCTATCTCTCATTTGTGCTTAGTTGAATCTTTATCAACCCTTAAAAACCCTCTCCTCCTTTACTATAAGAAAACACTAAGAGTGATCCTTGGTTTTGTTCTCTTAATCCCTTCTCTCTAAGAGAAAATCTAGGTGATGATAAATCATAGACCCACACAAGTGTCACAAAGGTCTATAACTTTTTATGTTTCGTAGGGTACAACAAATGTTTTTTGTAAAACTTCTGAAATGTGTCTTATCCCTTGATGAACTTCTTAAAGAATTATACCATATTTTAGTAGGATGATGATTGTGAGTATGTTTTTTCAAGAGTTAAAAATATTATTACATCATTAGTAAGTGTGACTCTGTCTTCTATTTTAGATGGGTTGAAGTGTATGATGATGCTTCAAAACAAAAGTTGGGTTATGTGTTGATTTAGTATAGGAGATTAGTCACTTACACTTCAAGCCAATTAAAGCCACACGAGAAAACTACTCACTGTATGGTTTAGAATTGGCAATTATAGCTTACACTTTGAAGATCTAGAGACACTATCTTTATGATATCCAATGTAAGTTATATACCAATCACAAAATCATCAAGTACATTTTCACTCAAAAAGAGTTGAATATTAGATAACTTGAGTTGGTTAAGGAATAAGATGGCAAAATTATATATAAGTGATGGTGTATGCCCTAGATTTGTATTAAGATGAAGTGTCATATCATGGGGGAAGGTTATTATGCTCCTCATTTTTTCGAACATAGACAGCATAAGTGGTATCAAGACTTAAGAAAATCCTACTGGTATCCTTACATGAAGCAAGAGATAGATGATTTTGTATCATGATGTTTAATATGTCATAATGTCATGATTGATGATTAAATACCTATACAGTCTGTGTGGCATTTAGTTTTTCATTATTAGAAGTACAATTCAGTCTCCATAGATTTTATCTGTGGTTTTTTAGAGACTCGCAGTTGAAGTGATATGATTTGGGTCATCACTAACTAGATGACTAAGTAAGTAGGTTTTATACCAATTATCTTTAATTAGAGTATAGCTAGGGTGTGCATGAGATTTGTGGTGATTTAACATGATACACTTATTGACATAGTATCTTGTAGCAATTCAATATTTCTTTGATACTTCTGAGGGAAGATACAAGAGATTATGAGCATGAGGCAGAGGATGAGTATCAAATTCCACCTAACTACACATGATCATTTAGACTCTAAAGGATATGATGTAGTCTTATTTAAGGGACTTTTAGGATATTTAGGAAGAAAAATTTTAATTAGTGTAATTTTATTACAATAATAGCTATCATTTCATCAATAGAATGGCACTACTTAAGGCACTCTATGGATGGAAGTGATGGAGTTCATTACGTTTGAGCAACATCAATTGGACTATTATGCTTCGTCTAGAGATGAATTAGGACATCAAATTGATTTAGAACTAGATGGGGAAACTAATAATAAGAAGAAGAGTTATTTTGTTCAAAGAAATAGTTAATGATGAGTATTTTCCTAGCATTTTATTTTAGTTTTAACTTTAGGGACAACATTTGTATTTAAGAGGGTAGTGATATAATATCTCGTGTATATATAAATTATTTTATAGAAATTTTAAAACTAAAAATGAATTTTGAAAATGACTTTCAAACTCGGACCAATCTACTAGTATTTGTCATTTATGTGTTTTTCTTCTTCATGTTTTGATGAATCAGTTGACTAAAACACTAAACCTAATCAACTAGTTTAGTTGGAACTAGCAATATGTAATGTATTTTAAACTCAAATATCATCCAATAGTTCATATAACCTTAGAGATCCATTATTCATTGATTATAAAACACTTTTAGAAAGCTCTAAAATTTTATTATAACCTTTTTTCATATTTAAACCTTTCTACCAAAATTCCCATTCAAAAAGCACCTCTTCCACATTTTCCATAATTTTCTCTAGGTCATTTCATCCTCCCTATCCCTCAATGGTTACACAACACAGATCTATTATAGTCTTAAATATACTTTTTTGGCTTCTTTTTCATGTGATCTAAGATCATCTTACAACCTTAGTTATGCCCTACACTTCTACCCACTTTTTTCCACTTTGTAAACCCTTACTCTAGTGCCTAGCAACTTTTTGATCCCTAGTCCTTTTTTTCTCAACCAAACTCTTTTGTTGTGTCTCTCTTTCTTTCCTTCTCATTTATGTTCATCTAAATCTATCAAATCCCTTAGAATTCTTGTCCTCCCTTGTTATAAGGAACCACTAATTATGTTCCTTAATTTTCCTTATCTTAAGCTCATTTTTAAAACAAGAAGTATTATTATTCCACTACTTTCTTCGCAATCAATTTTAATTTTTTTTAATCTCTAAATTTATTTTTGTTAAGTTATTTTCTTTTATTCTTGATAGATGAATAGCAATCCTAGGTTTTAGAGTACATTATAGGTGGTCTCCTTTTCTTGAAGATTTTACTAGAGGGTAAACTTGGCAAGACCTCATAGATGAAGAATAATGTGCAATGCATCATGTGATTATAATCATTTTCTAGCATTAATTTATGAGCAATAATGTGCAGAATGCATCACTGAAGATGTACAAGGAGGTATCAATACAAAATGGTCTAGTTACCAAGGTAGTTTGCTTCAACCTAGAATTATGTCCATATTGGTTGGCTTTAGTTTGAACTTATGTCCACTTGTTGATTGACTTCAGCCTACACTTTATGTCCATTTATAGATAGGATTCCATGGTATTTGATACCATAAGATGGTGCATAGTCCATCGCTCGATGATAATAAAATATGGACGGTAAATCTGGTTGACAATTGGATACGAAATGGAAGTAATGATATGGTTGAAAAAATGGTTAAAGTTGATATATGCACTTGACTATTTGGATACAGAAGGAACATTATTGAGTGATTGGCCTATATCTTACATGGATAAATGGATGGCATATCTTAAAGGAGTTTGATATATGGAAATAACCCTAAGGGTTAATAGAATACTCTCTACTATTTCTTATGTAAGTTGTTGTCTGAAAGTGTTATGATTCTGAAGAATGTTGTTTTTATTTACTATGCTGAAATTGTATATGGTATCATGTCTTATGCATTCTTACTTATATATATCATCGTACAATATTGCATGTTGTACATTATGTTCATAAATGTAAAATTAACACACTTGTGTACATTAAGGGAGAAACATGACTTACTTAGTATGTAGTGTACTAATGTGTCTCGTTGCTCTATCACCTGCTCATTCCCACAAGTATAAGATCATGTGCAGGTCTTTAGAGATGGCCCATAAAGGGCATACCTTAGTCGGGTCAGGGCTTGTGAACGAGGACATCTATAATGTTTTGATGGGCTCCATGGAGGACCATGGTTTTTAACTTAGTTTATCATCCCACAACCTATGTTTGTAATCCTACACTTACTAGTATGTATTTTGTAATGTTTAGACCATAACCCATTAGGGACATCCAACGTAAGCACTTCTATATTTGTTAAATTAAATTATTACTTTGCGCACTCTAATTTTTATATTGGGCTGGTTTAGCCTTGTATCTGATATGGGGCAGGCAACAGATGTTTATCCTATATCAAGTACGATCGTAATGCCGTATTTTTTCTATGTGTTTTCTACTTCCACGGTATTTTTTAATAATGAAATTTTTGGTAGGGAATATGGGGGCATCATAGGTTGTTATCTAAGAATTTTCATAAAGATTTTATAATTTTAAGGAATTGGTATTGGTGAGAAGATACCACATGTTGGTATTAGAGCTTTTTTTCCTCAAGATTTTCCATTTTTAAGAAGTTGATGAGCTAATACCATAGCTTGGTATTAGAACATTTCTTAAGGATTTACTACTTTTAAGATTTTTTTTTAAATTAATACCATAGGGTTTTACTAAAGCTTTTTACTCTACATATAATTTAGAGTTGATATAACATAAAGATATCTATCTTGATTTGAAATTTCTTTCACAATTTCCAACAACTTCAATTATTTCAAAACTCAAATTTCCATGAGTGTGAGTTGGGTTAGGAATTTGTTATAGTTAGCTTATGCTTATGTGTGATAAACTTAGTACTCGCTGGCATAAATTGTAGCCCTAACTTATTCTAGTTATTAGTACATGATGGCTACTAATCATTGCTATGAACATATCGAAGCCATTATGGAGATCATTGGAGCCTACATAGAAGGCTAGATTCAAGCACCACAACCTCTATTAGTGCTTATAATTGCACTAGCTATCGAGGACAAGCTCAAGAAGGTAGGTTAACATCATCCACACATCTTTAAAGGTCAAGAGGGCCTTGATATAATGGGACGGTGGGTTCGAGACATGGAAAAGACCTTTACCAACTGAGGTTTTCCAAGTGACAGAAGGGTAAACGTGGTCATCTATTATCCGAGCGGGAAGCCAGATGCATTGTGCCGGAGCATCTAGCTAAGAGGTGGAGAACATACTAGTTGGGGCCATTAAAAGAGGCACTGTGAGCCAGATTCTACCTAGCTCATCTACACATGAGAAAGTAAGATGAGTTTATGGCGCTTCGGCAAAGAGGCATGTCCATAGAAGAATACTACACTCACTTTATGTGCATGGTCCAATTTGCTCCAAAAGTAGATGCTAATGAGGTGATTCAGGTTCAACACTTTAAGATTGGATTAGGCATCCAATACCAGGACCTACTGGTTGGAGTCACCCCACCAGATATAGTTGGGATGTATAAGCAAGATTTGGAGGCATCTCGAGTTATTCAAGATTAAAGTGCTTAAGTGGGGAACAAAAGGAAGTTTGGGGGTCCCTAGCATTTCAGTGACCAAAAGAAGGCTTTCTCTAGGGGTAGCTTGTTGTTGAGGTTTGGTTGGAGCATAGGGTCACCACCCAATTGGGAGGAGTTTTTGGTGGTTGTGTTGAGGAAAGGTACTACCACTATAAGAAATGTAGGTCAGATCACTTAAGGGTTAACTATAGAGGCAATAAGGTTATATGCCATAGGTGTGGCATGGTCAAATGTAGACCAGAGCTCAAAGCAAGGGATTTATGCAATAGCCAGGCCTTAGATTATGAGAGTTCCTCCATTGCTAGCTAGTGTGGCTAGCCAAGAAAGTCAACCTAGATATTTGAGGCCTCTCCCATGTTAGCAAGTGTAAGGATCAACTAGCACCCTAGAATTTCCATCAATAGCGCACTAGAAAGTGATGAGTCAGTAGAGGCAGAGTACCAAGCCAATGTGGTGACTAGTATGTTCACTGTCTCTATTTATTATGCCTGTGTACTATTTTATTTTGGTGCTTCGCATTCCTTTATTATATTTTCTTTTGTAACGAGAGTTTCTTTATCTCTTTCAAGTAGCATCTCTCCTTCTATAATTTTACCTTTAGAGAATAGAATTTCATACTCTAGGATGTACCATGGGGTTGTAATGGTTGTAAAAGGAATAGAGTTTCCATTAGACCTCATAGAATTGGAGTTGTGAGATTTCAACGTAATTATCTTAATGGATATGCTAGAAAGGTACTAAGCACTAATAAATTGTGTACAATAATGTATGGTTCTATGAGGGCCAATAGGTATTGGGATTTCATACCAGAAGTGTGAACCTAATCCCTCTACAAAGATTGTGTCAATAATGGCATTGATTAACCTCATATACAAGGAGTATCTACTCTAATTGAGTAATATCAAAGACACCAAAGTATTTGAGTCCCCCCTAGAATAGATGGTAGTATTCCATGACTTTCTTGATGTTTTCCTTGAAGAGATCCCCTAAATGCTGCTAATTTGAAAATTGGAGTTCACTATTGGTGTGTTCATAAGAACAAAGCCAGTGTCTAAGGCCCCAAGCCATATGGAACCTATAAATATGAATGATCTCAAGGCTCAATTAAGAGAGCTTTTGAAAAAATTCTATATCTATCCAAGAATATTTTTGTGGGAAGTGCCAATGTTGCTCGTGAAGAAGGATGGAAGCTTGAGACTATCAACTACCATAGATTGAATAATGTGATGGTGATGAACCATTATCCATTACCACGGATCGATGACCTATTCGATCAACTCATGGGAGCCAAGGTGTTATCCAATATCGACCAATTATTAGACTATCATCAATTGAGGCTTACAAAATGGAACATTCCTAAGATTACATTCTAGACAAGGAATGGCCATTATTAGTTCATTGTAATGCTCTTCAGACTCAATAATTCACTTACAGCTTTCATATCCTTGATGAACTAGATTTTTCATCCCTTCTTAGACTAGTTCATCATAGTGTTTATCGACAACATCCTCATCTACTCTAGTAACTGAGAGATGCACAAGTAACATCTAAGGTAGACTTTGTCCTTGCTCAAATCACACCAATTGTATGCCAAGTTCTTGAAGTGTGAGTTTTTGTTAGATCAAGTGGCCTTCCTTGGTCATGTGATCTCTAAGGACAATGTGGCAATAGATTCTTCCAAGATTTAAGCTATTTCTAAGTGGCTAGCACCTAATTCTATAAAGGAGGTACATAGTTTTCTAGGGTTAGCCCATTATTACCATTAGTTTGTGGTAGACATTTCTAAGATTTCTTGACCATTGATCTAACTTTTAAAGAAGGCTATATGATATTAGTGAGATGGGAAGTATGGTGAAGGTTTTGTGGAGTTGAAGAGGCATTTGAATTTAGCCCTAGTGCTCATATTACCAAGTCAGATAGATGGTTTTGAAATATACCATGATGCTTCTAAGCATGGGTTAGGTACCATGCTCATGTATTATGGAAGAGTGGTGGCCTATGCCTCATGATAACTAAAGCTGCATGAACATAACTACCCAACACATGATCTAGAACTTTCTACGATAGCGTTTTCTCTCAATATTTAGAGGCACCATCTTTATGGAGTTCAATGCAAGTTCTACACTAACCATAAGGGCCTCAAGTACATTTTCACTCAAAAGGATTTGAACCTAAGAAAACTCCAATGGTTTAAAAATGTCAAAGACTATGACTTGGAATTGACTTACCATGAAGGTAAAGTAAATGTACCTAATTAAAAGACATCAAATTCGTTAGTCATGATTGTGTTATTATATCATCTTTTCCAAGATATTAGGAAGATAGAGATCAAAATGATCCTAATTAGAAGTATAGAGACAAGATTGAGAAAACTTTCCATCACACCTTCAATCTTCAAGGATATCTAAGCTAACTAATTGGGCAATGTTAAGCTTGAGAGAATCTAAATCGATATTGTAGAAAACAAGGCTTAAGGATTTAGGATGCATAAGGATGGTAGTATTAGAAATCGTAGTGGGTGGTGTGTACCATAGGGTTGTGTAGGGCTCAAGAATAAGATCCTTAAGGACATTACACTCCTTACTCCATTAACCGAATAGGAGATAAGTGGTACAATAATTTGAAGAAGATAAACTAGTGGCCTCATATGAAGTAGGAAGTGATAGAGTTCTTTGTCCAATGTCTAACATATTAGAATGTTAAGGTCGAACATTAGAGACTAGTAGAGTTAGTACAATCATTGGAATTTCCTGAGTGGAAGTAGGATAACGTATCAATGGACTTTGTGGTTGGTCTTCCAAGGACCCATAGTGGTTTTGATTCCATTTAGGTTATTTTGAATCATTTGACTAAGTCTTCTATGTTTAAACCAGTGAAAGCAATGTGGGGCATGGTGCAGTTAGCTAATACCAATAGAAAGCATGTGGTGAGACTTCATGGAGTTCCTAGGGACATTGTGTCTGATTGAGACACCAAGTTTTTATCACACTTTTGGTAGAAATTACAAGATGTCTTTGGTACTCAACTAAATATGTGTACAAATTTACACCTAGGTATGGATAGTCAGACTGAGAGGACCATTCAAACTCTATAACACATATTGTGAGCAAGTGTGCTAGATTTTTGGGGAAGTTGGGAAGATTGTATGGATTTTATTGAATTCTCCTACAACAAAATTTATCATGTAAGTAACATGATGGTGCATTTTAAAGCCTTGTATGAAAGGAAGTGTCATAGTCCCTCGTGTTGGAATGACATTAGCAAGACACTCATGCTAGGACCAAGATGATTGAGGAGACGATTAGGCACATCCACTTGATTCAAGACCAAATGAGAGCTGCCAAGACCTACAGAAGAGCTACACAAATATGAAGAGATGCACTAATGGTTATGAGGTAGATGATAGAGTCCTATTAAGGGTCTCTCCCATCAAAAGAGTCATGGCGTATGGTAGGAAGTGTAAACTTTATCCAGGTACATCAGACCGTACAAAATTATGGATTGTGTCAGTGAAGTTGCATACCACTTAGCTTTACTAATGGAGTTGTCACATTTACGCAACATCTTTAACTTATCTCAGCTATGGAAGTATGTAGCAAATCCTTTTCACATTAGTCAATCGAAATCACTAGAGCTCAAGGAGTCCTTAACTTATGAGGAGTGACTGGTTAGTATTCTGGACTCCAAGTCAAGAGAGATAGGTATGAAGATCGTTACCCTGGTGAATTTTCTTTGGCCACCGCATGGTATAAAGGAGCTTACATGGGGTGTCGAGGAAAAAACTAGAGCTAAGTATTCAAAGTTGCTTTCATAATTAATATCATAGGTGTAAATTGTTTTCTTTAAGGTAACCCTTCTTTCTTAACTACGAATATGATGTGTGTATGACCTTATGTGCAATGTGGGACTTAGTTGTTATAGGATTCAAGGGCATCACCTCTTTAAGCGGGTAGTTCTGTAATACCCCACACTTTTGTATAATGGATGAATGAGAAATTTTTTTCAAATTTTAGGCCTTTGATTTTAATTAAGGTTATGATTTGATTTGGGATAAAATTAGATATGAAATCATGTTGGAAAATGAATTCATTGTGTTTTTCATAAAAACCTATCTACCAGTCCATCATTTTAGCCAAATTAAGTTCTTTGACTAAATGGATCGATTAGGAGGGGAAAACCAATGGACTGGTGAATAAACAGTTTTTTGGTGGATCCAAACCAATCAAGTTGTTTGTTGAGCTTGTCATGTTTTCATGTTTGATTTTTTAAAATAAAGTCCTTAGACTATACAAGATTGTCCCTCTGAGATTCCTAACCATGTTTATGATGCAATTAACCAAAAATATTTTCTCAATTTATTCTGGATGTCAATTTGGACGCAAGAGCAGAGAGATTGATGTGGGAGAAGAGTCGCATGACATGGCACCAACTAAGATGGTTACGCTACTCCATGCAGATGCATGAACATGGAGGTGCATGCATGGGCTACATGCAACGTTCTTTAGTTTGTTAGTGGCTAGATCATTTAATATCTTCTATCTAGTCTTAAGTCATTTATTATTATTTTTATTTAGAGTCAAATAAGTTTGTTAGTGGCTAGATCATTTAATATCCTCTAGCTAGTCTTAATTCATTTATTATTATTTTTATTTCGATTCAAATATGGTTGTTAGTATCTACATCATTTAATATCTTTTAGCTATTATTAGGGAATTCAATGTTTCTAGGAAAGATTAGTGGCAAGATTATTGTAATGTTTGTAGGGAGGCTCAAGAACTTTTGGTTATTTAAAACCATAGAAATCGAGAGAAAGAACACAATCTGAATGAGAAGAAAAACCTTAAGCTTGCTTAAACTCGAATTCTGTGTGGATTCATCTTATAACAAGTCGAATCTGTGGGAATGATTTGTTTTGAAAAAATTTAATCTTTATTTGGCTTAAAGATTAATCTATCCCTCTATTTTTTTTTACTTCACCATCTCTATCTTTTCCACCGAAAACCCTACTCCAAACCATCACTCCATTCATCCATCCAAACCCTTTTCACCGCCCTTCTATCTTTCCATCAACCCTAAACCACCTTCCACCTTTCCTAACCCTAAACCACCGTTTATCTTACACCTAAGCCTGAGACTCTAACCGTACATGCATCAATTTGGTATCAAAGCCTCATGATTCATCCTTCCTTAAGGTAATTCACTTTCCTAGGCTTAATATTCCACACATCAATAATCACTTCTACTATGAAGATTTTATTCAAGATCCTATATTCACAAGTCCTTAGCACATCTTCAACCAAGAACTTCATCAAGATCTTGATAAACATCATCAAGATTCAATTAAAGTTGAAGATTACCATTTCTCTTATTTTTCTTCTTCCGTACGCCACACATATACATTGATACTTTCCATTCTTTTGAGTGTTTTGAGATTACACACACATAAAAACATTTCTCCTTGAGTGATATAATTAACCCTAGCATACAATACTCCTTTTCATTCGTTGGTTTTCTCTCAATTTACAAACTTCATTCGATCACCTTGACTTAAACCCTAGCATGTGCAACAATGTAAAATTTAGAATTTATGAAGTCCATCCTTGATGCCATCAACATTTAATTTGAAAATCTTGAAGTAAAAATGGGGAATATTATGGAAGAACAAAATGATAGGGTTGAAGGCATGGTGAGGTAAGCCATTGAATCAAGAGGAAGGTCATTTGAATAAAAAAACTTGAATATGTTGAAGCAGACTCAAGTCCATCTTCAAGCACGCATAGTCAAACAAGAAGAAGACAAGAGCATGGTGAAGATAAGGATTTGAAGGTTGATTTTCTAGAATTTCATGGAGATTTAGATGTGGAGACATTCATAGATTGGATACACACTATGGAATCCATCTTTGAATTTAAAGAATATGATGAACATATGAGATGTAAGTTGGCTACACTTAAACTTCAAAAATTTGCAAGAATTTGGTTTGATAATCTCAAGAGATCAAGGGAAAGAGATGGAAAGCCAAATATCAATTCATGGGAGAAATTGAAAAAGCACATGCAGAGAAAATTCATCCTATGAGAATTTGAGCAAGACAACTTCATCAAAATGATGACATTGAAGCAAGGGAATGAAAGTGTGGAAGAATATACAAGGAACTTTGAAAATTTATCCTTGATATGTGATGTACAGGAGAGGAAAGAACAAACTTGTGCAAGATATCTTGGAGGATTGAATTTTAACATTAGAGATAAAGTTGAAGTTTCTCTATATGATACACTTGAAGATATGATCAAGATTGCTATAAAATTTGAAAGGCAACTCAAAAGGCCTAAGGTATTCTCTAAACCTTCCTCTTCCTTTTCCAATGAAGCAACATCATCTTCGACTTTTATGCCATCAAATTCGAGCATTATCATAGAGGAAAAAGATCTTAAGCTATGCACGAAGAAGTATAAAGTTAAGGAGATTGAAGGTAAAAGTAGATAATGTTTTAAATGTAGAGGTTATGCTCATTATGCTAAAGATTTTCCTAATCAAAGAGTTATGACCTTGAGAGAAATTGAGGATTTTAAAGGGAAGAAAAGGAAAGCGTGATTGAGGAAGAAAATCGAGTATGTAATGATGCAGACAATCATGCTATTACTACCATTGAAGCGGAAGAAGGGCAACCAAGTTTTTACATGCATCACATTGATTGTGCGGAGAATGATGTGCATTATTATCCCATGATTTCCTTGTGTTTTTATGGAGAAAATGTTATCATGGAACCATTGTATCATTCAAAGAAAATTGAAGAAAAAAACATGGCGAGTTTGAAGGTGTATATTGTGCACAAAGACATATGTGATGTGAAGAAGCAAATGAACCATAATGCATCCCATCCATTTGGTTTATGTTCATTGATGTGCGCATATGAAGATCCAATGTCAAGGCTTAAGAGGCATTGGAGGATTTTCAAAGGTAAATTTAATGTGAAGTAGATATTCAAAGAATTCAAGGAGAAGTATCACGTTGAAGAATATGTCCTTTGGTGTTTGTTATTCCTCATCAAAGTTGTGAATTTGAAGAAAAATTATTCAAGAGAGGGAGATTGATGCAAGAACATGGCCTTATTCATTTTCATACATGGTTTTGAGACATGTTTGAAGAGTTTCTTTGAGTTCTTGGAAGTGCCAAAGTTAAACAAGACATTCTTGATTTTCAAAGCATAAGTTGTGTTTTATGCAATTTCAAGCAACCAAACAAGACCCTAATGACATGGTAGCTATGGGATGAGTCAACCTATATTTTGATGACATGTTGGAGACATCAGCCCATATCATGATGACGTGAATTTGAGGGAAAATTCAAACTAACCTGGGGAGCATGATGCGGGAGCAGATTCGCAGGATATGGCACCGACTAAGATGGTTATGCTACTCCATGCAGATGCATGAACATGGAGGAGCATGTATAGGCTACATGCAATGTTCTTTAGTCAGCATAACATTTATTATTAAGTCATTTATTATTCTTCTTATTTTGAGTCAAATAAGTTTCTTAGTAGCTAGATCATTTAATATCTTTTAGCTAGTCTTAATTCATTTATTATTATTATTTTTATTTCTAGTCAAATAAAGTTGTTAGTAGCTAGATCATTTAATATCTTCTATCTAGTCATAAGTCATTTATTATTATTTTTATTTCGAGTCAATTATGGTTTTTAGTAGCTACATCATTTAATATCTTCTAGCTAGTCTTAGGGAATTCAATATTTCTAGGAAAGATTAGTGGCAAGATTATTATAATCTTTGAAGAGAGGCTCGACAACTTTTGGCTATTTAAGGCCATAGAAACTGAGAGAAAGAACACAATTTGAATGAGAAGAAAAACCTTAAGCTTGCTTAAACCCTAATTATGTGTGGATTCATCTTGTAACAAATCGAATATATGTGAATGATTTGTTTTGAAAAACTTTAATCTTTATTTCTGTGTGGATTAAAGATTAATCTATCCCTCTAATTTTTTTTACTTCGCCATCTCTATATTTTCCATTGAAAACCCTACTCCAAACCGTCACTCCATTCGTCCATCCAAACCTTTTTCACCACCCTTCTATCTTTCCATCAACCCTAAACCGGCTTCCACCTTTCCTAACCCTAAATCACCATTTATCGTACACCCAAGCCCGAGACTCTAACCGTACACACATTACAGATGACCTTAACAATTATATTCTTCATCCTCTTTCATCTGCATGATTATGAGATCGAATGCTCCAATCTCAAGCATGCTTCTGAGTGGTTGGAATATTCCTTATGCACTGAATTCCTATTACTCCATTCGTGAATACAAATGTTATCCTAATTAAGCTAAATTCTCTATAGACACCATTTGAGCTATGGACAAGATGTTAGCAAATACTAGATAAATCCATCCATTTCAATGAATTCAAATGGTTAATGGTACGATTTTGAGTCAATCTCCAAACCCTTAGTAATTAATTTGGTAATCTTTACTCTCTTCTAATTTTAAGACATTAAAAATTGATAAGATTCTGATATAATTATGAGTTTGAAACTTTGATTTTAAAGCAAAGATTTTCCTATAATGGAACCCCTGTTTTTTAACAAGATTTTTGCCTGCATGAAATAAGTGATTATTGTTGTTAAACTTATTAGTATATGTTCCTACATGATAAATGCTATCTTTGGTTGATAAATGCATGTTGGCATGAAGAAATGCAGTTGTATGTATGATCTTCATGCTTAAATGACATGATTTGGGTGAGAAGCATGACAATGGATAAAAGTAGGCTATGATGATATTAAGGCGATAAGTGCATGTTAATTTGGTTGGAAATATGTTGGTTGATGTTGATGCATGATCTTACATGAGTAAGAATGATTTATATGAAAGAATCTACATGGAATTTGTTGTTTGATGCTATGTTGGGGCAGATCAATTGACTAGTTCCTAAAACAATCGATCGATATTCCAGTAGAAAACTTGATCTTACTCTCTACTTAAACCGATCAATTGGTTTGGAAAAAGATCAACTGCTATGAACAATCAATTGGTTTAACCAAACCGATCAACACATTTGAGGAAAGCATGGTCTGGTTGAGTCAAGCTGATTGATTGGCCGACCCAAACTGATCAAATAGCTACACTAGACCAATTGCTTGGTTCGCTTAATTTGCTTTTTATGTTTGGTTATTGATGCATAAATTTGCAAATAAATTGTGTCTTGCTAAGATTTGATGATGGAAATTGGGCTTAGATCCAACAAAATAGACAGTAGAAGAGAGGATGAGATGGAAATGTGGATTTGATATTCAAGTAGCCCGTAAAATCAAATACATATAATCACCACTTAAGTTATCAACTCTTAAGCTAAAGATTGTAAGATTTTTTATTTACAATAAACTATGCATTATGTTTTTTGGAGACCCAAATTCACATGACCTTCTCTCTAGAAAAATCAATCAATGGCTTCATTTTTTATTCAATTTATGCTTATATAAGAGTTTATGAAGTTGAGAGAAATTCCAACCAACCATTAGGTAACCATAAGGGTTCAACTTAACCAAACTCTACTCTAATGCATGCTAACTGTGGTAGGACTCAAGAAATCAGCATGGGAGCTTATTTTTGAGCCTTAAATAGCCCTCCTAATACGTTAAATGCTACCTTAAGTTTAAGTAATTAATTAAGTTATAAAAAAAGGAAACTAATACATTATTGATGTCTATGTTTAATTAAATAGAGAAAAGTAACTCTTCTCTGACTCCTTATGGACGACAACCAAGGTAAATTTTATAAGCTATTAAAATCCTTAATTAATTCTAATTAAGGTCTTGAAAAATAATAAGCTCAAATATAAAAATTTGCTACAAGAAGTGAGGTGGCTTCATGCTTGGATCGAAATTGAGCACTTCATGGGGGTGTTATGCTAGTTGGTTTTAAACAAAATGTGTGTGGCTTGGTAAGCCATAATTTTTAGCAACATTAAAGCTATAATGAAGAAAAAAATGTGGTGAGTTGGTGGCTTAAAATTTTTATTAGCATGGCTCCTTATAATTAGGCTCATATTTTGTCTAAGTAACGAGAGCTTTTGATTTTCCTAACTTAGAAAAATTTATGAATATATTAGTGTTATCAAATAATGGGGATGCTCCTACATCATCCTACCCCTCTTGAGAAGGATGTCCCTTTAGCTCATCATGTATTTAAGGAAGTAAATCTCCCAAATTAAAAGTGATTGATACGTCCCCTAGTTCTGGTAGAAGCTCTAGCCTGTATACATTATTTCCAACTCACTTAAGTACTTTGAATGATCCATCACTTTGTGGCATTAGTTTATTCTTCCTCCTTGAAGGAAATCTCTCATTTATAAGATGAAGCCAAACTAGATATCCTAGCTTGAATATTTTTCTCTTTTCAATGCATGTTAACTTTCTTTTTGTTAATCTCATTAACCTTCTCAATTTTGGACCTTACTTGGTCATGTAATTTCTTGAATTTGTTAGCCCTATCGGTTACTTAAAAACTGACTTGTGCTTTAATGGGGAGAGGAATGAGATCAATGGGAATGGTGGGATTCACACTATACACCACTTCTAAAGGGGAAAAATCAGTTGCATAAGTAGGGGACTGATTGTAGGAGAACTTTTTGTGATTAAGTTTGATGTCCCAATCCCTCAAGGATTTGCAAACCAAACTCCTTAGAAGTATAGTGATGGTACGGTTAGTGACTTCTATTTGAGTATTTTGCTAGAGGTGATAGGCAATGATAAAAAGAATTTTAGTACCAACGAACCTCCAAAATATCCTAAAGAAGTAGCTAAGAAACATGGTATCCCAACTAGAGACAATTGATTTAGAAATACCATGTAACCTAACTATCTCCCTAAAGTATAGATCTGCTATGTAAGAGGCATCCTCCGTCATGTGACAAATGAAAAAATGTGCCATCTTGGAAAGCTAGTCTACCATCACCATAATGGCACTATTTTTCCTTTGTGTCTTAGTTAATACCACTATGAAGTCCATACTCACATGATCCCAAGGATGATATAGTATAGGCAAAGGAGTATAAAGCCCTTGGTGGATGTGACTCTTGGATTTTTGGCAAGTAAAGCACCTTTCCACAATTGATTCTACATCCCCTACCATTCTAAGGCAATAAAAATGCTCTTGTAGTACATCACGAGTCTTATTACTGCCAAAATATCCAACAAATCCTCCTCCATGCACCTCTCGAAACAACAACTCTCTTATAGAACTCTTAGGAATGCATAACATGTTACCCTTGAAGAGGAAGCCATCTTAAATTAGGTAGGGACTTAAATCCTTTCCTTGATCATCAATATATCTAGAAAAGTCTACATGTTCTTTGTAAAGATCTTTGAAGCAGCTAAATCTTAGGAATCTTGATTTAATAAATGATAACATACAATATATCCTAAAGAGGTAACCTACTATGACATTAGTTCTACCTCTCTTATGATTGGCTACAAATAAGAAAGATTGCAAAAACTCTATCCACCTAGAATGCCTACGGTTGAGCTTATGCTTCCCATTGATGTATCTTAGGGAATCATGATTAGTATGCAATACAAAATGTGATGGCCTAAATTAATGACACCAATGACCTAAATCCATAATAATAACATAAAATTCCTTATCATAGGTGTTGTAATTTCATCTTGATCCATTGAGCTTTTCACTAAAGAAGGCTATTGACTTTCTTTATTACAGTATAATTGCTCTAATCCCTACTCTACTTGCATCACACTCGATTTTGAACACTTTGTCAAAGTTGGGAAATCATCGTATTGGGGCTTCACTCAACTTGTCTTTGATGACTTCAAAGGCTTATTGTGCTTGTTTAGTCCATTTAAATTCTCCCATTTTAAGGCACTCTATGATAGGTGCTAGAAGTGTAATAAATCCTTGGATGAACTACCTATAGAAAGAGACAAGTCCATGAAAGGATCTAACGTTAGTGATGGATGTGGGTGTAAGTCACGTTCTTATTGCCTCTACCTTTAACTCATCCATAAAAATACCACCTTTGGGTACAAAAAATCCTATAAAGGTGACTTTGGGCACAAAGAATTTACACTTTTCTAGTTTACCATACAAATTGGTTCTCATAAGAGCTAAAACTACAAACTTTAAGAGACTTACATGATCATGACTATTAGAGGACAATACAAGAATGTCATGAAAAGTACACAACTACAAATTTAGAAATGAAGGGTCTTAGGACTTCATCCATGAGCCTCATGAAGCTATTTTGTGCGTTGGAAAACACAAATGGCATGACCATCCACTCATATAGGCCTCATTTATTCTTGCAAGTAGTCTTTTATTTGTCTCCTTCCTCCATCCTAATTTGATAGTAGCCACTCCTAAAGTTAATTTTATTAAAAAAAAAACACTTACCTCATGTAAACAATCCAACATGTCATCAAACATAGGTATGGGATACCTATACTTGATAATAATTTTGTTTATGGATTTACTATCAACACACATCCTCACTGAGCCATCCTTCTTTGTTACCAAAAGGGTCGGTACCACACATGGACTAAGTGATTCCTTAATGTAATTTTTTTGCAACAATTATTCAACTTATCATTGCAACTTCATGGCCTCTTTAGGGTTAAACATATAGGTCGGTTTGTTAGGGAGAGTAGCACCGGGAAGAAGGTTAATTTAGTGCTCTATGCCTCTTACGAGAGGCAACTCACTAGGTATTTCATTTGAGAAGACATCCCCAAACTCACATAGCAAGGTTTTGACCCTTAAGTCAAGTGGACTACAATTCTCATTATTTTCAAGCATTAACAAAAAATACATGGTTCTCCTTTTCCCTATGGGCTTGTAAAACCCCTTCCCATCTATGAACATAGCGTTTATACACTTTAGATCCTCCCTAACAAATGAGGACAAAATGCTAAGCAATGTGAGTACAATATTTCTGTTCACATACTTCAAGCTATAAGTGTTATTCCTACCATCATACTTGACACACCTATCATCTTGCCAAGGCCTACCTAACAAAAAATGAAATAAATCTATAGGAACTAAATCACAAACAACTTTATCTTGATAAGTCTTCATTATGGAAAATGGAACAACAACATGTTTAGTGACCTCAACCATCGAGCCATAATTAAGCCATTGAAGTTTATATGGCTTAGCATGTGTAGTAATCGACAAATTAAGCTTCTCTACAAGAGTGCATGAAGCTAAATTTGCATAACCACCCCCATCAACAATAAGAGAACATATTTTACCAAGTATTGTGCACTTATTATGAAATATTTTTTTTTCCTTTGGGACTCCTCATCCAAGAATTCTTTTGCATGTAACACCCTCCTCACAATCAAGGCCTCCCTAATATCCGGTGGGCTTCCTCAAACTTCGCCTCCTCTTCTCTAATTGATTTCTCCTCCTCTTCTTTCCCCTTCAATGGCACCTCCTATAGGTCAAGTAAATTCATCACCCTTTTGTTTAGACGTTCATTTTAATAATTCCCAATCCCTTGACACTCCTCACTCCCTTGCTCCTACTTGTCTCACTTATTTTGAGCCTTCCCTTACCTATAACATCAAGTGCTTGGGGTGTAGAAGATGTATTAGATGCCTCCCTTTGAGGGTTTTGGTTTTACTTCACTATACCAAACTTCAAACCCCTATTTTCTTTTTTAATACTTTCCACCTTAATGTATAGATGAAACAATTCATCTAGGGTGTAATAATTGTAAAGATCCACCTTCCTAGTAATATCACTTCTTAAACATTATAAAAATAATGACATTATATGCACCTCCACCTCTTGCAAACCAAACCTCAAAATGAACTTTTCAAAATTCCTAATATACTCTTCTATACTCATAGATCGAAGACATTTTATTATAAAGGTCTTAGGTGTAAAAAGGTGGTAAAAATCTCTCCCTCATCAATTTTTTCATTTTTTCCCATCTCCTCAACTTTGAATTTCCTTTTTCTCCCTCTTATGTAATAATTTTTCCCACCATAAAGAAGCATTCACTTTTAGTTTAAAGACCACTACCTTGAATGACTTCTCATCAATATAATATTTAGCTACAAATGTCCTATTACACATCAACTCCTAATCCAAAATGTCTTCCAAATTATGTAAGCCATCAAAATCCAGAATCTCTATTTTTATATCATGAGAAGAATCCCTTCTAACATATATCTTCCTCTATTGGAACCTATTAGACTCACTAGAAGAAGAGCTAAAATTACTAACTTCTTCCTCTAGGTTGAGTTCCTCCCTTTCCACATGAAATGATGGGACTCTTCTTGAGTGAGTAATGCTAGCATTTGGTGCAAGTGATTTTATAGCCCCATATCTTCTCAAGTTGTGTGCTTCTTCAAGAATCAAACCTCTAGGATTTTTTTGGTTCTTCATGGTGGTTTGGAAAGGAAGAAGCGAAAACAAGTGTGAAAAAGTGGGGTGAGGGTCGAATGGTGGGATTTTTTTTATGGTTTTTTGTTCAAATAGGGTAAGGTGTGAGATGGTGGTTCAAATGGTGATAGGTTTTGATGAAAAGATGACTGAAAAAATGGGATGAAAAATGGTGATGCTCGATGCTAAGGTGGTTGTAGTTGATTTTTTTTGTGAAAAATATAGAGGGTTTTTATGGTAGTTTAAGTGGTAGCAGGGTGGCTGAAAAATGGGGCTGGAAAATGGTGGTACAATGTGTAGAAGCATAAGAGAAAACAAAAGACCAAACTTTATCAACCTTGAGCTTTGATACCAATTTGATGCATAAATTTCCAAACAAATTGGGTCTTTCAAAGAGTTGCTGATGCAACTTAGGTTTAGCTCCAACAAAAAAGAAAAAAAAATAGAGGATGAGATGGAAATATGGATTTGATATTGAAGTAACCCATAAATGAAAATACTTACAATCACCACATAAGGTATCAACTCTTAAGCTAAAGATTGTAAGATGTTTTATTTACAACAATCATTCCACTATGTTTGTTGGGGAACAAAAGACACACGACCTTCACTACAAAAAAAACTGAATCAATGGATACCTTTTTCATTCATTTTACACCCATATAAGAGTGTAAGAAGTTGAGAGAAATTACAACCAAACCTTAGGTAACCATAAGGGTTCAACTTAACTAAACTCTACTCTAATAAATGCTAACTATGATAGGACTCAAAAAATTAACATGGGGGATGATTTTTGAGCCTCGAACAGCCCTTCTTTATGCATTAACCCCTACATTAAATTTAATAAAATAATAGGATGTAAGAAACATTAATTATAATAAAAAGAAAACTAATACATTACTCAAGCCATACTTTATTAAATAAATAAAGTAACTCTTCTCCCTCTCCTTATGGATGACGGCCAAGGCCTCTTTTCTAGGCCATTAAACCACTTAACTAATGATAATTAAGGTCTTAAATGGCACTAAAATCAACTCCAAAAACTACTATAAGAAGTGAGTTGGATGCATGCTTGGTTTCAAAATTGAGCACTTTATGGGGGTGTTATGCTAGCTGGTTTTGGACGAAATGTGTGTGGATCGTTAAGCCATATTTGATCCATAATGAAGACATTAAAAGGTTGTGAATTAGAGGCTTAAAATTATTGTTACATGCACCGTATAATTTAGCTCATATTTTAGTCCAAGCAATAAGAGTTGTTTATTCTCCTAACTTAGAAGAATTTATGAACAGATTATTGTTATCACATAAGGAGGATTATCATGCATAATTTATGCTTTTAAAATATTATTGGTATTATTCAAAGGTTATTTAATGATAAAATACTAATTTTATAATGGATTATTGGCCAAATTGGAGGATAAAATGAACTAAGGGTTATGGAATACCTTATGGGTAATGGAAGGATAAAATGAGAATTTCACTTATGATAAGTGAGACTAATTAAGAAAAGAGTAAATAAATTAGCTTAGGGTATAATTAGATTTGATGATGGATATGAATAAAATTGGCCAAGGATAAATAGTAAACCACATAGTTGGAAAAAATGGAACGAAGGGGATTACAATGAATTAACATGGAAAGTTGACTTGTTTGCTTTGTATAGGCCTTGTATGATCACCCATATTTATAAATCAAATATTAATCATATAAAGCAAAAGAAAATAAAGTTGAGTATAGGTCTGGGTTACCAAATCCTTGATTAGGTACTAGAGCTAGTCTGCCTTTGGGCATTTTTGGTGCCTCCGAGCAGATCCTTAGAAGTTCTAGTGCCTTAACTACTTTAGATACTAATTATGTACTAGAACGTATCAATACCATATGGTCTAGTTGCCTAGATTTTTGGCTTTGGCCTAGACTTTATGTCCCATTTTGGATAGGCTTCTATGCTATATGAAACCATAAGGTGGTGCACAGTCCATTGCTCAATTATAATAAAATAAGATTAGTAAATACTAATTGATAATTATTAATGGTAACCAAATGAATGGTTACCAATTGGCTATGAAATGGAATTAATGATATGGTTGAACAAATGGTTAAAGTTGGTCTATGCACTTGACTAATTGGTTATGGAAGGGAACATTGGTGTAACACCCCGAGTCGATACAACCACGTGGGGGCTACCTTGGAGTGCTTTCGGATTGATCGGCTGACCCCACAAATCAACACGAATCATTTCAGCACACTTTGTCCTCACTCACGCACTTCCCGAGAATGTTTTAAAAAATTTCCAAATACATCCCAGGAGGTCA
This sequence comes from Tamarix austromongolica, assembly GCA_039764185.1. Taxonomy (NCBI): domain Eukaryota; kingdom Viridiplantae; phylum Streptophyta; class Magnoliopsida; order Caryophyllales; family Tamaricaceae; genus Tamarix; species Tamarix austromongolica. The sequence continues at coordinate 118,944,911 of CM077809.1, read as the reverse complement.
CCCATCCTAAAATTGATCCATGGCCAGCACGCTCAACTATGGAGTTCTTAGGACGGAATCAGCAAAAGGATGGTATACCATGTTGATATAAGTAGCCAAATCAATCCTTATAACACTCCACTTAATTTGAAGTATTACATTCACCCCCACTCAAAGAATGCAACGTCCTCATTGCACCTCAACCAATGATTGTCTCAATACAGTTCATCCCAAGAAGCATCCCGCTAGGTGGCTAACTAGCTCATCCAAGTTCAGCTCATGGTGGCATTTTGCTCTAATACCATTTGTAACACCCCGATTCGATACGACCACACGGGGGCTACCTTATAGTGCTTTCGAATTAATCAGCTGGCCCCACAAATCAACACGAATCATTTCAGCACGCTTTGTCCTCGCTCACGCACTTCTCGAGAAATTTTTAGGAGGTCACCCAAGAGGTCACCCATCCTAAAATTGCTCCATGGCTAGCACGCTTAACTTTGGAGTTCTTAGGACAGAATCACCAAAAGGATGGTATATCATGTTGATATAAATAGCCAAATCAATCCTTATAACACTCCGCTCAATTTGGGGTATTACAATTGGTTGAGTGATTGGCCTATATCTTACATGGATAAATAGATGGCATATCTTAACGAGTTTGGTAAATGGAAATAATGTTATGGGTTGTTAGATTACTCTCTACTATTTCCTATGTGAAAGTGTTATGATTCCTAGCATGTTGTTTTTACTATGCTAAAATTGTAGATGATAGCATGTTTTATGCACTCTTACTTATATGTATAGTCCTACAATAGTGCATGTTGTACATTCTGTTCATGAATGATAAATTAGTATACTTGTGTACATTGAGAGAGCAACTTGGCTTACTCAGTACGTAACATAGTAATGTACTTGTTTGTTTAGTCACCTGCTCATTACCATGAGTAGAGGATGATGAGTAAGCCTTTGGGGATGGCTAGAAAAGGACCTACCTCAGTTGGGTCAAGGATTGTGAGCATGGAAATCTGGAAGGTTTTGGTGGGATCCATAAATGACCATTATTTTTAATTTGGGTATCGTGCCCCAACTAATATTTTTAATCCTGCACTTATTAGTATGTATTTTGTAACGTTTTGACCGAAACCCGTTAGGTTCTGCCAATGTAAATAATTTTGGAGTTTTTTAATGAAAATGTTACTTTGCACATTATGTTGTTTTAATGTTGGGTTGGTTTAGCCTTTTATTTGATATGGGACTAATGGCAGACGTCTTTCTTATGTCAAGTATGGTAGTAATGTCATATTTTTCCTAGTTATTTTTCTACTTTTGTAAAAAATTTTAATGAAATTTTTAGGAGTAAAAAATAAGGGTACCACAAAAACTCTCCACACGCACCATTTTAGCTATAAGAAAAGATAACTCTATTACCTTCTAAAATTTTACCAAATTACATGAATTCATGCTAAAGAGTTGGGGTTTTTATTTATAAAATCTATTTCCAATTATATTTCTACCCCAGTAGTGAACCACAACCCCCTTCTCCATTTCTTTTGACCACCTAACCCCCATTTTTCCCTATCTTCCATCTCCACTTGTTTTCTCCTCTCTTCTTACTCTCTAATTCTAATAGCCTACTTCTCTTCTAATCATTCCTCCAGATCTTTATTTTTTTCAATCTTAAAAAATATTGTTAGATTTAGGAAAAGATTGAGGGTTTAAATCCTCCCCTTAATTTTTATCATTTTGGAAAAGTTATGCATTCTAAATTTTCCTGCCTCTTATTCTATTTTTGTTATATGATATTTTAAAGAGTGTTACTGAGTATTAATTTCTTATTTAATGTATTTAAGATATAAATGTTGCAAGCTAAGGTTTTTCTATACAATGTGTGGTGTTACTAAATTTCACCTCAGGTAAATCATTTGTGCCTTGTGGTGTGGGGTGATAGAGCATGCAGGTTATTGTAAACCTTAATGTTTTTTATTGTATACAAACATATATAAAAGTAGTATTACTTTTTGTGAAGCATGCCTTGAATTTATTTTATTTTAGGTAAAAAAAACTGAGTTATATGGATATGCCTTAATGATTAATTAGAAACATAATATGAATGAGTAGTTGAGCATTGTAAATCATTGTTTGTAAGTGCTTAGTAATGTATATGTAGCATGGTTAATATTGGAGACTAGATTTGTATATGAAAATGCATCTTTAAACTATTTTTCCACACACTAATCAACTGGTTTCAAAAATAGTCGATTGGTTAGGCCAACCCATCAACTAGTTTTAAAAGGTCATTAGGATTTGGGAGTCACACACAGATCAACTAGTCCATAAGATTGATTGATCAATTTCAGCCAAAAAAATCTTTTGACATTTTCAGACTTGCCATGGCTTAGGGCATGATATTGTGTTATGATATGATTCTTAGATGCTAGAATTTATTGATTTGCATGAGCTAATAAATCCAAAATGATTGACTAAATTAGCTAAGTAATGATGACATCACCTCTACATACCTTTAATGGGAAATATTAAGTGTTATTTGGATATAATGCCTTGTGACCCTTGATGTTAATTATAATTTGGATATTATGGAGTATTATTTACTTAAAAAGAAATGAATTGTCTGAACTTGTGCATCACTAACTCTTGGAGTAACTAACTATGGGATAACTACAATTATATTCACCTATAGGTATGCACCTGTGTTTACGGGAACCCTCGTTCATTTCAATACATATCATCATCTATGTTACACCTATAATGACATATAGGGGTGTTAACATTTAAATTTTAGGATACCTAGAAATGCGATGAGTTTTTCACGACCTTGTCCTATGACTAAGAGTACGAGGAATTTATATTTATTTTCATATGGTCACTCATTATCCACTAGTTAAGGCATTCTCATGGCTGAGTTTCATGATGAAAAATCAAAGAGCTTGCTCACTATTCTTGCATGGATCTAAAATGTGTGATCACAAATCTAAAGAGATAATAACATGAATCAGTCCTAGAAGTTTCTTAAATGGTTGTGTATTATTTATATGCTTGATATATGGTTATTTCATTGATGTGATATATGATTTCCCTCATATATATTTAAGAGTTAATGCATGATCTAAACTATGAGTGATTACATAACCTAACCCATTTCTCAAATTTAAATAGTTATATAATATTGTGATTAGAACATCATAAATAATTAGTAAAGCATAATGAACCATGAATTTATGCACTTGATGTGAAGCATCATATTTACATGAATCCATGTTTATCTTTGAGCATGATGTTACCTACCTTCATATACATGTATAGGAAACCATGTTGGGTGTACCACATTAGTTAAGCATATGTATTGTTGTGTAATAGTAAAAGTACAATAATGTCTGTTATCATGATTTGTATGCCTATCATAACATTGTGTGTATCATAAAATTACATGATAAGATAATTTGGCTTACTCACTACATAGCATATGAGTGCGTATGAGTGTTCTATTTATTTGATGACTTACTCGATGCCATAATCAAGCGACATTGAGTAGGTTGACAAGGATAACCAGTAGATAGTAACCTACTTCTTTAGAGACGAGGCATTAAGATCAAGGCATTTCGACGTTGTATTTCTCTTTTGATGGACCTTTAACCACTGAGGCCTCATTTTAGTTACCTTTCCTAAATTCTCTATCATGTATTTTTACTTGTTTTTAGACTTGATATGGTCTTGATTTACAAACACAAACACATATTATATTTTATGATATCTATTTCACATAATCTTTTTCTTGTGCTTTATTGTTAGACATTCATCTTTGTGTCTAGCATAGGACGAAAAGTAGGGCATTTATCTTATTTTAAGTAAGGCAGTAGAATCTCATTTTTTTTTAAAAAAAATTTCATCTTATCACTTATGCAAATGCCTTAAAAATGATTTTTTTTCTAGTAAAAACTAGGGGTGTTACATTTGGTCTCAACTTGGATCCGCTAACCCATTTCTTATATTGATCGATTAGTTTACCCATTTTGTAGTATTTTCTCTTTGTTTGTTTCTCAAACTAACCCACTATATTGTAGGAATAGTAGCCTGGTTTGTTTGGGAATTTTGAAGTATATATTGAGGCTTGACCTTTAGGGTTGAATCTTCCACTTAACCTTTAGCTTAATTGAGTAATGTGTAAAATGTGAATAATTATAAATGTATAGTATGTATTGAAGTGTTGACCTTGAATAAGATATTTATGATTAAAGTGGAAGATAGTGGAATTTTATGTTGATCTTATTTAGTTGATCACCTAGTGGTTTTAGTCCATCATTATGTGAATTATGCTAACTATCTATAATAGGTTAACTAGCGATAGTCAATTCACCATTATGTGAATTGAACTAGCTATCTATATTGGGTTAGCTAATGATAGATAACCCACCCTTATTTGAGATGCATGGATTGTCTATATTAGTTCAGATTGTGGTGATTGTCTACATATTTGATTTGCACTAATTACCTATAATGGATTAGTTAGTCATCGATAATCTACCTTTTTAAAAATTTTTATGGTTAGTCATCTATATTAGCTATTATACCTATTTTATTTGCATTGAGTTATTCTAATTATCCACATTTTATTTGCACATTCTCTAAGTTTGAATCATTATAGTTATGGTATATATTATGAAATGAATAGAGCATCATGAGATGGATAAGTATGAATGGGTTCTTCTCTAAGTTGGTCATCAGTAGTTTGTGATAGCATGTTATGTAAGTGTATTAGTTGATTTAGCACTTTAAAAACCATGCCTAATTTATTTCATGTTACTTCGAGAAGGGAAGCCTTATTTTCTCAGTATATAGGTGTATGAATATTGCACTTTGCAGATGACATGTTACATGTCTCAAATGATCGTGGTGGTGGTGGTGCATTATATGACAACATGTTTAGGGAAAAGTGACTACATCTGGGTGAGGACTTAGAATATGAACTATCTTGTGTTATCCTTTGGGATCTTTTTTTATCTAAACATTTTAAGCTCTAATGTCTCATTATACCTTTTTCTTGTATTTTAGGTAGTTAATCTCCGCAAATGTTATCTTGTTATATGATATTATTTTCCACTTGTTGCCTCTACTGCATGACTAATTTTTAAAATTTTTTTACCTGACTTTAAGGATATGAATGGTATGGTAACTATAATCATGGTAAGAGTGGAGGTGCTACCATTACTTTAGTTTTCTAGTGCATATGCTAAACAAGTTGGCACATGTTTAATGGAAGATGGTGGCTTATGAGATAATTGACCACCAAAAAGTTAAAAGAGAGAATGGATAAGAAGTAGGATAGTATTTGATCTAACGTGGGGCTAAAAATCAAACACTCACAACCACCACTCAAGGTTTCAGTACCTGAGATAAAAACTATGAGATTTTACACTCAATACAAAGTTTTCACTCAACATTGAAGAGAGGGAATATGATGGCTTTGAAAATATAATTTTATTTTAAGGGGTAATGTGTCCCATTGTGTTGAGGCTACCCATATTTATAGTGGCCATTTGTATAAAACGTTCATTCTACCCTTCCCTTTATCTAGTTAATTACATTTCAACCAATCTAGTTAGTTAATACAAGTTAACAAGGAGTTGAACTGTAACTAGATTAGGTTGATCACATGAAGGGTGTTATGGCCTAATTTTAGACACTCATACCTCCATATGGCTGAGCATACATGTTGATTTATCAAATTACAATTAATCACTCACTTCCCATACTTAATCAATCAACTATCTTGCTTTAGTCAATCAACACTTACGGATTTTACTTGGTTGACATTCCTCACCTACTCCATCATCCACTTTTCTTTTCTTTTTTCTTTTTTTGAAATCGCCATGGCAACAAGGTTAACTTAGCTTATTAGGTGTCATAATACTTAGCAACAATAATAATATAGCTAGTTGGCCTTGGGCTTGATGTGCCACAATAGTTGGCTGGGCTTGGGATATATATGCTACCATAAATAATTATGGTTGGGCTGTACATGCCACTATGCATGCATTGTTCGTGCATGGATTGGTAGGTCTACTTATTTTCTCATCTTTAAATAATTAATTTTATCCAACTTAAGTGTTTTGTGATTCTCTAACTTAGAAAAATTAATTAGTGAAATCTTATTATCTAATGCTCCTACATCATCCTCCCCATCTTGGGAGGATTCCTCATCATCCACATATGGCTCATCATGAAGGTAAGGAGGTAGATCACCCACATTAAATGTGTTTGATATATTTTCCATTTATGTAGTATCTCAAGTCAATAAGAATTAGTTCCAATCTTCTCAAGAAACTTAAAAGATCCATCATTTCTTGGCATATGCTTATTTTTTCTTTTCAAGGGAAAAGTTTCTCTTCTGAGATGTAGCCACACAAGATCTCCCAGTTCAAAATTTTTTTCCCTCCAAAGTTAGTTGGCCTTCCTTTTATTTATTTCATTAACCTTCTTGATTCTTGCTATGGCTTGCTAATTTAATTTCTTAAAGACTTGAATTTTGTCTTTGGCTCCAAAATTTGTTTGGGACTTGATCAAAATGGAATGACCTTGATGGGAGTAATATGGTTGACAACATACATGATTTTAAAAGATGAATGGTTGATGGCATATGTGGGCCATGAGGAAGCTCAAGGTCCCAAACCTTGAGGGAGTTTTGTACCAACTTGTGTAATATAGTTGTCAAGGTTCAATTGCTAACTTTGGTTTGGCCATCAATTTGTGGATGGTAGGTAATACTGAATCGAATTTTAGTACCAACAACCTCCACAAATTTTTCTAGAAATACCTAAGTAATTTGGTATCCTTATCTGAGACAATGGATTTAGAAATACCATGCAACCTTACTATTTATTTAAAGAGTATATCAGCTATATAAGAGGCATCATCCGTCTTATGACAAGGGACAAAGTGAGTCATCTTAGAAAATTGATCCACTACTGCCATGTCTTTAAGTTATACTCAAAGCCACTTGGAATTCCATACTTAAAGTGTCCCAAGGTTGATAAGGGATGGGTAATGGAGTGTAGAGTCCTTCATGGAAGTGACTGTTGGACCATTAATAGGTACAACATCTAGCTATACCTCTATGTAAGTCACTTATCATCTTAGGTCAATAATTGTGCTCCAAAAGTGCATCATATGTCTTATTGATCTCAAAATATCCATTTAGCCAACCTCCATGTGCTTCTCTAATCAATAGCTCTCGAAAGGGACTCTTTAGAATGCAAAGCTTAGTATTATTGAAGAGGAATCCATCATTTATGACAGAGGAGCTTCAAAGCTTGTCTCAGTCTTCAAGGTACCTTGCAAAGTCTTCATCCTCCTTGTATAGCTTATTTCAGCATCCAAACCCTAAGACTCAAGCTTCTAATAGGGATAAAATACAATACCTTCTAGAGAGGGCATTAGCTACTACATCACTTTTGTCACTCTTATGTTTTGCTACAAAAGAGAAGGATTGTGAAAACTCTATCCATCTAACATGCCTAGGTTTGAGCTAACGTTGCTCATTTATATACTTTAGAGACTCATGATCTGTATGTAATAAAAATTGTGCAGGTCTTAGATAATGAGACTAATGATCTAGAGCCGTAATAATGACATAAACCTCCTTGCCATACATGTTGTAGTTAGATCTTGATCCATTGCTTCTCAAGAAAATAGGTTATTTGCTTACCTTTTTGTAGTAGGACCGCTCCAATCCTAACTCCACTTGCATCACATTAAACATAAAATTTTTTTTTTGCAAAACTCAGTAGCCTCAAGATGGGGGCCTTGGTTAGCTTGCCCTTGATCACCTCAAATGCTTCTTGGGCTGCAAGTGTCCACTTGAATTCTCCCTTCTTCTAACACTCAATGATAGGGTCCAAAAGAGTGCTAAATCCTTTTATGAACCTCCAATAAAATGAGGCAAGTCTATGAGAGGATTGAATATGGGTTACGGATGTGGGTATAGGACACAAACTTATTGCCTCCATCTTTGACTCATCCATTAAAATGTCATCCTTAGATATAACAAACCATATGAAGGTGATTTTTAGTATAAAAAAGTCACACTTCTCTTAACTTTCCATACAAATTGTTGTTCCTAAGGGTCAAAAATATAAACATTAAATGCTTTATATGATCTTCACTAGTAGAGGAGCACACAAGCATATCATCAAAGTACACTAAAATAAATTTAGAGATAAAGGGAGGGACAATAATAGCTCAAATCCTCCCCCTTTGACTCAGCTAAGTCTTAAATTCTCCCTAACGTGCAAAAATTAATTAATGAAATATTATTATGGTACACTCCTACATAATTTTCTATTTTCACAAATTCTTATTTTTAATGGATAATTTTTAGCCCCAAAATTTGGGTGTTACATGTGGGGATTTTACTAGAGCAAGGATTGTTGGGAAAATATAATACTCCAAAACTCTAATTTAGGAATTAATAATAAAATAGGGATTAATGGGTGAGATTGTATTAAATATACCATTCTTAATAAAATAATGTTATTATCATAAAAATAATTAAAGCCAAAAAGGAGGAAAATAATATGGGAATCAAATTAGTAGAGGTTAGAATAATTTACTAAACTAAAATAGATTTTAAGAAAATTATAACAAAAATTTTAAAATTAAAAAAATTTATTTATTTTTATTAATTTCATTATTTCCAAATATTCAAATAAAATCCAAATGCCCCAACCACCTTATTTTTCTTTTCTTTTCTTTTTTTTTTCTTTTCCATTTTTCTCTCTTTTTCTTCCTTTTCTTTTTCTTTCTTCCTTTTTCTTCTTTTTCTTTTTTTTATTCCTTCTTATTAGCTGGCCCCCTCCCCTCCTTCCTTCCTCACACGGCCTAACCCCCTTTTTCTTTTTTTCCTACATGCGGCCCAAGTCGCCCCGCCCCATCTTTTCTTTTTTCTTCCTTTTGTTTTCCCTTTCTTCCTCCTTTTCCCTCATCTTCTACTGAAATGCCCTAAACAATTCCTAATTTTAAATAGTATATTTAAATGAGGTTTGATAATAATAGTTAATTAAGTAAATATTTTATTTAAAATAAAAGGAAATTAATTAGGGAAAATGAAGAATAAATTTATAAGTATTTTTATTAGGAGAGATGTTGGGTATTCTAGCTAATTAAGGATTTTATTTTAGAAATTAACTAAATAAATTATTTTATTTAAAATAAGAAGGATAAAATAGTTCCAAATTAATATTATTTTATAAATAATTTAATAGAAGAAAATTAGGGTGTTTTGCTAATTAAAATGGAATATATGGAAAATCTTTTAAAAATCCTAATTTAGCCTAAGAAGGGATTTAAATATTATTTTATTTAAATATTATTATTTTTAAATATCCTAAATATTTAGATTAATTTATTTGGCCCTGACCTAGCTATTTTCCTTTTCCTTTTTCCTTTCCTTTTTCCTTCTTTTCCTTCTTTTCCTTCTTTTCCTTTTTCCTCTCTTTTTTTTCCCCCGACTGGGCCTGTCGTGGCCCAGTTCCCCTTTTTCTTTTCTTCTTCTTCTTCGGCACGGCCCAGCCCGCGCCGTCGTCCTGCCTCCACCCTCGACACTGTGTTTCGTTCCATGTTACGCCCAAAGCACGTCGTTTCATTTAAGCATTTCCTTACCCTTCTTCCGCCCCTCTCCGCGCGGCATTCCATCTCTCTTTTCCTTGGGACGCAGCGTTTCATTTAAAACCTTACCGCCCGCGCCCGAACTGCCCGATTCTTCCTCCTTTTCTTTCTTTCTTTTTCCTTCGCGAACCGCCCGGCCAGCCGTCTTCTTCTTCTTCCTTTCCCCGTCGTAGACGACGCTACAACGCTGGCCGCCATCAATGGCATATCCGGCTACGGTGATTAATACCGGTCATTTTTTGTCTCATTGTCTTCCTATTAACTCCAGGAATAAATTTGCATAATTATTCGACTTTATCTTTCGCCCGTTTCCTCTCCCCAGCCTCGCGAAAATTTGAAGCAAACCAAATGATGCCCGACCGTTTTCTGCCACCGGCCACCCAATTTCTCGCATCTAATGCCTTCCTGCCAACACCCAAAACCCTATTATCCCATCCACCATCTATAAAAAGCCTGATTGTAGGAGTTGTGGAAGATTTTCCTTCCCCGAAACCCTCAGCGAGGGCTGCCATCACCGCAACTTAAGACGCGTCGTCCTCCGCCGATAGCCAACCTCAGCGCCACCACATCATCCCAAATTCTTCCCTACAACGTCCTCTAGTTAACTAAACCATTTTCATCTCTCGATTCTTCTTGCACGAGCCTCCATAAACGTGCAAAGTTGGCTGCTCGTTTCGCCAGAATTTTGACCCTGAAGCCTTAAACCACCGTCTGCCGCCGTTCGCCGCCACCTTTGGCTGGACCACCACCATCATTTAGTCCCTCTCCTCTTGGGAAACCATAAACACCTCTTTTATCACCTCAATTCTCCCTATCTTTTCCCAACATCCATCTTTCCTCTTTTCTTCCATTTTTCCGGCCACCGCCGCCGCCGTCGTGGACCAACGCCGGTGCCGCCTATCCCCACCAGCCTAAGGTTGAACCCTAGACCCTCTCAACCATTTTCCATATTATTATAAGCCTTGATTTAATTTATTTCAATTATTTGCATATAAATACCATTATTATTATTCTTAATATTTATATTCTTAATATTTATTATTTTTTCCCCTTATTATTTCTTTTATTACTATTATTAATATTAATATGTTATAAGTATAATTATTATTATTATTTTCTATTTTGAATTTCTATTATTCTTATTCCATTATTATTAATGCAAATATTTTACCATTATTATTGTTAATAGTGCTATTGTTGTTATTACTATTGTTATTATTATGATTATGATTATTATTATTGTTATTATTATTATTATTGTTGTTGTTATTATTATTTATATTCTCATTAATATTAGTTTTATTATCTTTGATATTATTATATTAGTATCATTATTATTATTAGGGTAAAGTATTTAACCTTATATTAAAAAGGTTTATAATATCTCTATTATTTTTATGTCTTTAGCAAAGTTAGAATTTTGTTAAGGTTATTTTATTAATATGTTATTATTAATATGTCTTTATGTCTATTATTTGCTCCAAGACTGGTGTCGTTTTAGGTAAGGGGTGCTAAGGCCTTTTGTGTGCTTATATGCATTATGTGCCTCGCATGCTATGTATCCTATGTATTATTATAATCATTCTGTATGTGATATAACGTGGATGATATAACGTGGAGTTGAAGAATGTTTTGCATGGCATGTGTATTATTTATGTATGATGATATGTGTTGTGATATTGTAAGACATGCATATAAGAATGTCGATGTGGTTGTGTGGGGAAAAGGATGAAAAATAAGGATGGAGAAAGAAGTTGATCAAGCGATATGAGTTGACCTAAGTATTTTAATGATTTATGAGAGGGAGAATAAAATGGGAAATATAGGGTTTCGTGGGAGATAATATAATTTATCATGTTATATGGGAGAATTGAATTTATGGTTTGTTTGGGAGAATCTAATATATGATGTTATTTGGGGAGAATGTAATTTATGATATTATATGGGAGAACCTAATTTATGATTTGATTGGGGGAATCTAGTTTATGATTTGTTTGGGGAAATCCAATTAATCCAAAATATGGTTTTGCTCGGGAAATTCTAAATTATGATTTTATGTGGGAGAATCTAACTTATAGTCTTGTATGGGGGAATCTAAATTGTGGTTATGAAAGGGGAGAATCTAATCAATTGTATTATGTGGACAAATCTTGGGTTTTGCTATGGATTGAATTTAGGGTTTTATATGGCAGAATCATGGGTTGAATGGTGGTATTAATGGTTGCATGGTGGTATTAGGGTTAGTATGATGTTATTAAGGTTTGTATGGTGGTATTTATGGTTATATGGTGGTATTAGGGTTTGTATGATGTTACTAAGGTTTGTATGGTGGTAATTATAGTTGTTTGGTGGTATTAGGGTTTACATGTTGGCATTGATGGTTGGATGACGATATTAGGGTTTGCATGGTTGAAATTAGGGTTTCACATGGAATTTTAGGGTTTGTATGAAAAAGATGCGAAGGTTTGCATAGGGAGATTAATGTCTGCATGGGTATGAAATTTACGTGTGGAAAGTTAATTTGAGATGTAAGGAAGGTCATGTAAGTGTGGTTTGGGCGTTTGAGCACTTGGGATGAAAAATAGCACGTGGAGCAAATTAAGGGTACGGTGGAGACTGAATTATAATTTGTTGAGGTTAATGGTGGTCTGTGGTGGCTGCTTAGGGTTTTTGTCGTATCAAGTATATTTGGTGATTAACGTGTAATTGTGATTTGTGATGTGTGTTGATTCATGCATGTCTAGGGCAAGCTTTTAATAAGATACTTAAGACACTAATTATTTAAAGTGGAAGATCGTTGAGACGGGACCAACCGATCCACCGGTTCGGAATAGTGGTTAGGGTTTTTACCCTATATGTGATCGATCCACCGGTTATAATAGTGGTTAGAGCAGGATGCTCTATGCATAAACCGATCCACCGGTTATAATAGTGGGGGTTCCCGAGCTCAACAACCACAAACCAAAGTTTTGCTAAAATACCTAAAAGATACTAATTACTTATAGTGGAACACCATGCGTGTCGGAGCCAACCGATCCACCGGTTAGGAATAGTGGTTAGGACGCGTAGTCCTATGTGTATCCGATCCACCGGCTATAATAGTGGTTAGGGTATGATACCCTATGTGCCTCCGATCCACCGGCTATAAAGTGGGGGCTTCCTTACTCGCATGGATTTGATAAAAAAATCATGATGTGTATCGAATTCCGATAAAAGATTAATTAAATAATTAATTCGGACTATGATTGAGCCTTTATGTATGTAACTGAATGATTAGTCAATATGATGATATGATGATGGTCTTTATGATCTTTTATTCTTATGCATGATTTTATGTGCTTATGTGTTGACCTTAGTGTTCGGTTACCTTACTCGGTACGTAGCATACTGATCACCCTTTTCATGGGTGCTGCTCATTCCCACGAGTAGTATGCCCTTCTAAATTTGTGTAGGTGGCGAGATATTAGTTGAGGCTAAGTGTTGAGCATGTTTGGCTAGAAGTTAGAGAGTGTTGTGGCCATATTCATTCTTTACGCTATTTCATTCCTTTTGTTATATTTGTGGTATAGTATTTACCATTTTCTAATTTAGTACTCGATTGAGTATTTTAATGAACCTTTTATCAGTTGTAAGTTTAATTCTCTTTTGGAAATGAATTACATTTCTTGATGCGTACTCTGATTTTGTTTTACAACCGTTTAATGATTATTTGGAGTTTAGTTTGTATTAATTTTGTAATTGATTGTTAATCTCTTCTTTAGCCTTAGCACTTGGTACTGGAACGGTCGGAGAGAACTGATCTAGTACTAAGTGTGGCGGTAACATTTCCAGAATTCACAGGTTTTAAGTATTTCTATTTTAATTGCTTCCGCTTTAAAAAAAGTAGTGAATTTTGGGGTGTTACATCTACCTTACCCCCCTCACCGATCAAATGACACGAATGGCTCCGCCTCTCCCCTAACCTTCCCCTCATCTTAACCTACAATACATGTAGTTGGCACTACCTTGCACTAGTCCCAACCCCTCTACAGCCACAAGAACATCACCTAACCCCTACAAACCTACCATAAAAACCTAACCCTACCATCTACAAGCTTTTACTAACCTTCCATTACCGACTATTAGCCACTTCTCCCCAAACTCCTTTGTCCTCATTGCCTCTTACCTTTTTCTCCTCCACTGGTCCTATAAAAGCCTTCCCTCTCCCATCTTCTTATCACTTTTTTTCTACCCAAAATTTCCCCTACCGTCTTTTCCCATCACCCCATCAGATGTAGCTACCGCCATAATCACACCACTCCGCTATCCAAATTTCCACCCGTTCTCTTCCCTACACCACCATATACTAAATTTGACCCTCCCTCACCTCTAACTCTCCCTCCTTTTCTCTCCTAGCCTGTAAAAAGTGGGTAGCTCGAGCTCCCCTTTTACACCCTTCGCCGCCCATTATGCCCCCTACGTCGTCTCCACTACCATAACCACCACCTCTACTACCTCCATCCCTGTCTAGAAAACCTCCCCCTACCTTCCCATACCCTCTATTCCATTCTTATTTCCCTCCTTCCTCCTCCTTTCCTCTCCTTCAATTTCCATCGCTGCCACCACCTGCGCAGCTACGATGGGATGCCACCGCCACCACCACTATAACCCCCTTTGACCTAGGAACCCTACCACCCAATAAAACACCACTCTCCTCCCCTTTTCCAACCCCAAAATCCTTCACCACCACCATCTTCATGACCCGTGTGCCGCTGTTACTACTGCAACCCTAGTTTGCTACACCCTCTCTAGTTGTGCCCTAACCTTTATATCTGTTTAGTATAAATTATTTTAAATATTTTTCTATAATTATCCTTATTATTATTATTATTAATCTCGTTACTAATATTTAATTAAAAAATAAAAGAAAAGGAAAATGGAGTAGGAAGAAAAGTAATATTAGTGTTCCATTCTTATAGATGAACCAAACCCTTCCTATAAAGAGGCATAGGATTCATCCTCCAAGCCCAATGTCCTATTAGGTAAGGATATGGTTAAGGCTTAGTTGTATATTTTATATGCTCATGGGTGTTTTGATATGTGCTATGCATTATATGCTAGCATATACTAAAATAAGTATAGTACAACTTACTATGCATGCCGCAAAGGTAAGTTATGTATGAGTTATGATATGTGTGATATGAGTGATATGACTTACATTTTATGACATGCTCTTTTGTATAGTTTTTATAATATGACAAGCATGGTAGGAAGCCTTAGGTGGTATGATGAGGTTGTGGCAATCAAAAATAAATAAATCGAGAGGAGTGATTAGGAAGAAGTGAGAAAAGGTCTAAGTACCTTATGACCTATGGGTGACTAAATAAAAGGTATAATAATAATAAAATGAAGGGTTGGAGTAAATCTTGTATAGGAAGTGTAAAAATTGTATAGGATGGTTAGCTTTTGTATAAGGGTAAAGTTTACATGGAAAAAGGTGGTTTAAGGTTTAAGCATGGTGTGAAAAGAGTACTTTGGATGATTAGAGTCCTTGGTTGAAAGATAGTACGTGGGTTGGTAGAAGTGTGCATGGGGGCCTTAATAAGTGTTTTGGGAAAGAACCCTAAGTAGGGGAGTGCGTGAAAAGGGGTTGATGGTGATTGCTTGGAGTTAGGGTTGATGCTAGGAGGGTGTCTTATAAAGGGGATGAGTCAAGTTGTAAAGAGGGTTCAATGTGTGTGCAAAGGGATGGTGTAAAAGAAGGGAAGAGTATTAGGGTTTTGGTGTGGCTGACTAGGATTACTTATCACATGTGAAAGATGAGGAGTAGGTTTGTAATGCTGGATGTTTGTTGAGTGGAGTGATGGTGTTGGAATCAAAGGGAGCATAGGCCATGTATAATGAAGAGAGGTAAGAGTCACATAAATCAAATTAGGGTTTCTAAAGGGAAACCACAATAAGAAACGGTGATATGGGAAAATGGGCCTTGACCCACATGTGCGGGGAATTTAGATTTCATGGTGAGTAGAGGAAAATGGATAAAGAAGTTTGGAGTCCTAGAGAGTGTATAGGTCCAATGTTTTGGGATAGGGTTATTTAGGGAGTTTCGGGTGAAAGGGTGAGAATGGGAATTCCATTCATGTATGCATGCTAGTATGAAATTACTTGTCGAATAAGACAAGAATAAAAAACTAACCATTTAAAGTGGAAGAATATTAAGCTGGGTCCAAACCGATCCACTGGTAAGAATAGTAGTCAGGTGCGTTTTATCCTAGAGACCAATCCATTGGTGAATAATAGTGGCTAGGTGCGCTCTACCCTATAGTATATTTCGATCCACTAGCTATAGTAGTGGGGGATCTTGAGCTCAGTAAACCAAACCGATCTATATACAAATTATAGTGGCCAGAAGCATGTGAGTGGTGGAAAAAAATGCTATTCACTTATAGTGGAATAGCATGTGATTCGGGGCCAAATCGATCCATTGGTAAGAATAGTGGCTAAGAGTGCCTTATATTGGAGAACGATCTATGTACAACTTATAGTGGCCAGAAGCATCCTACCTTGAATGTTTACAATCCATCGGCTATAATAGTATGGTTTCCACACTTGTATGGATATAAATTAAAAGTTGTGTGAAGATGGTATTAATAGCCTAAGTTCTAATAATTGTGATTATTTAGAACAACTTATTACATCCATTATCTGCCTTTTATGTGTTATTCATATTCTTAGCCATATGGTTACCTTACTTATTACAAAGTATACTACTCATCCCTTTCATGGGTGTTGCTCATTCCCACGAGCAATGGCCCCTCTTCGGCTTTTATAGGTAGGAGATGAAGCTATTGATGACTTTAATGTCTACAATGCGTTAGATATGACTGAATGATGGCTTGGTGTACTTGTTGTAGGGTCTAAAAGGGTGTTCTACAAAATTATCATTATTATATTTTTCTTATCATTTTAATTATAGTTTTATTTCCCCATAGTATGCGTCATTTGTATTAATTTCCATTTCTCAACATTTGTACACTCTAGTTTTATTTATGAAATATTGAAACTATTATGGTTTTTATTGGTTAATTGTATTAATACTTTTAATATCTCTAGCCTCGTGGTTAGTATGAGATTGGTCGAGGTCAATCTTTTGCTAATAACGGTAGTAGAACCCCCCTCATAAATTTTAGTGTACGGCTTTCTATACAAACAAAAAATTTCAACTATAAAATTTTGGGGTGTTACGAGTTGGTAAAAGAGCATTGTTTCTAATAACCACGCTTTATTGTTGGAAAATTTTTAGATTAACAAGTTTTCCTCTATTTGATTGAAAACATTTTCTACCTAAGAAAGTTTTCCTATTTTAAAAACTCTAAGTTAGGGTTCACTGGTAAGGAAACGAAAGAGTAGACTAGGAATTTTCCAGAAGGAATATAATGTGTGGTAGTTATAACAAAAAAGCACGTTCCCTCCTAACATGTATTTTCTCTTGTAGCTAAAATTCATGATGATTAGAAGAGTCGAAAAATTGGAGGAGGCCTTTGAAGCCTTCACAGAGTTCGTCCAATGCCAGCTGCTAGTGTTGCCCTCACCTCCACCACATCATTCTATGGGCGATGGGGAGGATTGTCTTCATTGGGTCACCGGGCATCACCCTATGCTACACATGGGTAAGGAGGACCCCGTGATCCTTGAAGGGTGGATTCAAGACTTGGATTACACCTTCAAGGCTATAGAATAACCTCCAGCCCAGTAGTTTAGTATCACAACATTCTTTTCAAGGGACATAGTAGATGCCTAGTAAGCAAAGCACCGTACTTGGGATGGTCTCCTGATGACCTAAGAGGCATTCAAGCCCACCCTACGCTCTAGATTATTCCTACACAGCTTGAAGAGGGATAAGCTCAAAGAATTCATGTAGCTAACCCAAGGAAACATGACGGTTAGATAGTATTATGCTCACTTCATCGAGTTGCTCCAATTTTTCCTAGGGATTACAACCGATGAGTCCACGATGGTGTTCTAGCTCGAGCAAGGGCTAAACTTCAGCATCGACCATATGGTGGGAGTGATGGCCTTCAACAACTTGGCCACCTAGTACCAATGCGCTTGTATTGCTGCCACTCTAGTCCACAAGCAGGCATCTAGCCTAGGGAAGAGGAGACAAAAAGGTTAGAGCTCCGAGAGGAGTACCCATTCACAACTAGGAGGAAAATTAGAACACTAACAAAGGAGGACCCTTATAACATTGGTAGAGGTGTCAAATCAAAGGCTAAGGACTGCTGAGGGGTTCCTCTTGAAGATGATGCAACAAAATCCACCCAAAAAGAGATTATGGAGGTAGACTTGACCTCCTTTAACTCTGATAGGCTGGGCCACTGAGCATTTGAGTGTCTGAGGTAGTGGTATCCCTAGTAGTTCTAGTAGAGGGGATCCTAGATTCCCCAACAACAGGCCTACTAGCAGCATGCACTAACCTCATCCCCACATTTCAAGCATATAACACCTACCCTAGGTGATGTACTAATTTGAGACATCAAGGGAAGGCCTCAAGGACAACAGTCTTTTCCTCAGAGAGGAGGTCAGTCAGGCGGGCACCTGAATGTGATCATCTAGGTAGAGGTTGATCACCAGCTAGATGCCGTCACTTGTATGTTCAACATACTATCCTTGCTAGCACATGTTATTTTTTATTCAGGTGCACCTCTATCATTCGTGTCCACTTCTTTTGTTACTGAAGCTGAGCTATCATTATATACTAGTGTTGCATTATCTGTGATGGTTCTTTCGAGTGATAGGATCGATTTTAGTGAGTTATATTCAAATATAGACTTAGTCATATGTGGGATAGACTTCTTAGTGGACCTAATCAGGATGGAATTAATAGATTTTGACCTGATTGTAGGGATGGAATAGCTTGGGAGGTACTGCATGTTTGTTGATTGTGCTCAGGAGCATGTGGCATTATTAGGCTTGAAGGGTATTAGGGTTTTATACAAGAAGACCAAGCCTAATCCCTCCATCAAAGTGGTGTCTACAGTTACGTTGCACTAGTTGGTCCAAAAGGAGTACCCACAATGAAGTGTGAATAAGATGAACAAAGACTTGGTAGCTCTAGAGAGCATTCCAATAGTTAGAGATTTTCTCGATGTATTAGTAAAGGAAATACAGGGCATGCCCCCAGTTTGTGAGATTGATTTCACTATGAAGCTAGTGTCAGGAGGTTAGCCTATGCCAAGAGCTCCCTACTAAATGGCACCTGTTAAGCTAAAGGAACTTAAGACCTCGTTAGAGGAATTGTTGGAACATGGGTAAAAATGACCAAGTGTGTCACCTTGGGGAGCCCCGGTCTTGTTTGTGAATAAAAGGATGGGAGCCTCCATCTCTATAATATACTACCAAGGCTGAACTATATGACTGTAAATAACCGGTAACCACTCCCAAGGATTTATGATTTCTTTAACCAATTGCAGGGTTCCATATTTTTCTCCAATTTAGACCTAAGATTGGGGTACCACTAGTTATAGATAGCAGATGCTGACATTCTAAAGACCACCTTTTAGACTTGGTATGAACAGTATGAGTTCATGATGATGCCTTTTGGTCCCAACAGTGCTCCTATAGTGTTCATGGACTTGATGATGAGGATCTTCAAACCCTTCCTCGATCAATTTGTAGTGGTGTTTATCGATGAGATCCTAGTGTACTCCTAAAGGAATGAAGAGCATGAACAGCACCTCCATACCATATTGTCCTTACTACGAGAGAACCATTTGTAGGAAAAATTGTCCAAGTGTGGATTCTGGATTCAAGAATTGTCCTTCCTTAGGCATATAGTGTTAGCTAGGGGAATATCTATTGATCCAGCAAAGATCATAGAAATCACAGAATAGAAACCTACCATAAACATGTTAGATGTTTGAAGTTTTCTTGGACCGGTCGGGTATTACATACATTTCGTGCAAAACTTCTCAAAGATTGCCCATTCCATAACCAACCTCCATGAGTCTTGTGATATCTATCCTGACTCTACTAGAGGTGAAATGCCCCGAAAATTTCTAATTTTATAAACTACATTTAAAGGATATTTATTATAAGAATTATTTAAATAATAAATAATTTTTATTAGAAAAGTTTTGGGTATTTTAGCTAATTAAGGGTTTTATTTTATAAATTAATTAAATAAATTATTTTATTTAAAATAATAATGAGAAAATAGTTTCAAATTAATATTAATTTAATTGGAGAAATTTAGGGTGTTTTGCTAATTAAAATGGAATTTATGGAAAACCTTTTAAAAATACTAATTTAGCCTAAAAAGGGATTTAAATATTATCTTATTTAAATATTATTATTTTTAAATATCCCAAATATTTTAATTAACTTAAATACCAAAACTAATTATTTTTCCCCTTTTTCCTTTTCCTTTTTCTTTTCTTTCTTTCTTTTTCTTTCTTTTTCTTTTTCCTCTCCTTCCCGTTTGGGCCTGCGCCTCCCGCAGCCCATTTTTTCCCCTCCCTCCTTCCTTCGGCGCGGCCCAGCCCAGCCCGCGCAGCCGATGCTCCTTCCTTCTTCCCCCAGCGCCGCGTTTTGTGTTTGTTTCTCCCTAGGCGCTGCGTTTCATCCTACCTTTTTAATAACAACGCCCGAACCGCCGGTCTCCTCCTTTTTCTTTCTTTCCTTTCTTCCTTAGACTGCCCAATCTAGCCTTACCTTTCTTCTTCTTCCTCCTTCGCACCCGCCCAGCCCCGTCGTCGCCTGTAACCTCCACCGCCAGCCGAGATTTTTGCCGCCAACTTCGCCATTGATCCGGCCAATATTTCTCCCCTCCCCCTCACCGATTCAACAGCCTCATCAGCCCGACCTATACCTCCCTTCCTTCTCGCGCGATTTTCCCCCTTTCTTCCTGCGTAACAACCATTGCCCCGTTTGAAATTCTGCCAGCCAACCCTCACCGCCGGTAAACCTAACCCTACTAGCCCAACTCTCTAGCCCATTCACAAACCCTAAAGTCTCATTTACACTCTATAAATACCCCCCATAATAACCTGCATCGAGCCTTTGGTTTTCATTATCCAGAATTTTCCCTTTTTCGCCGCCACCCCTTCCGACGACAAACCTGACGCCGTCGGCCAACGCCACCACCTATTCCGCCTACCAAAATATTCCTTGCACCTCCATCTAGCTAACCAAACGTCCCATATCTCTCGATTCTTCCTTCACAAGCCGAACGAGCTGTGCAAAGTTGCCTTCCCAAACAGCCCTTTCTTCCACCTCCTCCACCCTTTGCGTTGCCCTTAGCCACCTCTTCCGCCGTTTCTGTCTCTTCTTTCACCTCCAAAATCTTCTGCAGACCCTCCTCTATCTCCCCATACCTTTATTTTCCTCTTTCTCCCTCTCCTCCTCTTTCTTTCTCCTTCTCCTCCATTCGGCCACCACCATCACCGCCGTGCGCTGCCACCTTTGGCTGTGCCGCCACCTTCATTCCATTCCTCTCCTTATGGGCAACTCAAAACAGCCCAACTTCCACCACTATTCTCCCTATCTTATTACCAGCATGCAACTTTTCCCTTTTTCCTCTCTTTTTCCAGCAGCCATCGCCGTCGCCGTGCACCACCGCCGGTGCCGCCTATCCCCACCAGCCTTTGGTTGAACCCTAGACCCTCTCACCTATTTTCCCTATTTTTATAACCCTTAAATTATTTTATTTCAAATATTTGCATATAAATTCTATTATTATTATTATTATTATTATTTATATTTTTAATATGCATTATTATTATAATTATTAGTATTAATGTTTTTATTATTATTTATGTTGAGGGCTGAAGCCTATTGTATTTTAATTCGATTTTATTATTATTCTTCATATTATTTCTATATTTACTATTATTAAAATGTTATAAGTATAATTATTATTATTATTTCCTATTTCGAATTTTCATTATTTTTAATACAAATATTTTAACATTAACGTTGTTAATAATGTTACTATTATTATTATTATTATCATCATCATCATCATCATTATTACTATTATTATTATTTTTTTTTTTGAATTGGGTTATTTAATTTACAAATAATCTTTTTAGTATTATTTTGGTAAAGGGTCTGAATCCTTTATTTCACTTTATTTTTGAGTAATGCCTTTTATTATTATTTCTACTATTTTTATTATTCTTATTAATATTAGTATTGATATTATTTTGGTATTTTTGTTATTATTATTTTATCAAAAAAACTAGTCTTATATTAAATTAGTGTTTAATATTATTTTGATAGGAGAGAGTCTATTTTTAGCTTTTCTCTCATAATAGGTAAAACCAGTCAAAACCCTAAGGAGGCATAGGAGCGTGCTCCAAGACCGGTGTCGTTTTAGGTAAGGAGTGCTAAGGCATTTTATGTGCTTATGTGTATTATGTGTTTCGCATGTTATGTATCTAGTGTTTATTATTATTAAATATTTTATATGTGGTATGACTTGGAGTTTAAGTATGTCGTGCATGGTATGTGTATTAATTATGTATAATGATATGTGTTGTGTATGTGAGGAATTCGATGTGGTTTGTGTGAGAGGAAGGATGAAAAAGGAGGATGGGGAAAGAATTTGATTAAGGGAAGTGAGTTAACCTAATTTTATGGTTTTATAAGGAATAATCTAATGTATGATTTTATGTGTGAAAGAGCAGAATTTATGGTTTGTTTGGGAGAATCTAATTTAGGATGTTATTTGGGAGACGGTAATTTATGATGTTATATGGGAGATTCGAATTTATGGTTTATTTGGGAGAATTTAAATTAGGATGTTAATTGGGAGAAGGTAATTTATGAGGTTATATGGAATAATCGAATTTTTGGTTGTTTGGGAGAATCTAATTTTTTTTATGTTATTTGGGAAAATGTAATTTATGATATTATATAGGGGAATCTAATTTATGATTTGCTTGGGGGATTTCAATTTATGGTTTTCCTTGGGAGATTCTAATTTATGATTTTATGTGGAAGAATCTTTATAGTTTGAATTTAGGGTATGGTGTGGAAGAATCTTTATGGTTTGAATTTAGGGTTTGGTATGGGTGAATCTTTGGTTTTGGTTGGATTGAATTTATGGTTTTGTATGACAGAATCTAGGGTTTTCCTGGTGCTATTAATGGATGTATATTTGTATTAGGGTTTGTATGATGATATTAAGGTTTGTATGGTGGTAATTATAGTTGTATGGTGGTATTAGGATTTACATGGTGATATTGATGGTTGTATGGTGGTATTAGGGTTTGCCTGGTTGAATTTAGGGCTTCACGTGGAATTTTAGGGTTTACATGAAAAAGGTTCGAAGGTTTGCATGGAAAGATTAGTGTTTGCATGGAAGTAAAATTTACGTGTGAAAAGTTGATTTGGGATGTAAGGGAGGAAGTAGAAGAGTTATTTGGGTGTTTGAATGTTTTGGGTGAAAAATAATACGTAAGACATTATAAGGGTGTGGAGGTGATTGAATTAGGGTTTGGAGTGATTGACTATGGTTGTGGGGGTCAATTAGGGTATGTGGTGTTTGATTAGGGTCTTTGTGTTATCATGTGTATGTGGTGATAAAGTGTAATTATGATGGTGGAATTTTATGATTTGTTATGTGTGATGATTTATGCATGTCTAGGGTGAAAGCCTTTGAATAAGATACTTAAGACATTAATCACGTAAAGTGAAAGATGTTGAGCCGGGCCCAGACCGATCCACCGGCATAATAGTGGCAGGGAATAATTCCCTCGTGACCGATCTACCGGCTATAATAGTGGCAGGGCATGTACCCTCGCGACCGATCCACCGGCAATAATAGTGGGGGATCCCGAGCTCAACAAAATCAAACCCTATAGTTGCTAAGACATGGGAAAGATACTAATTACTTACAGTGGAACACCGTGCGAGAATGGGCCAGACCGATCCACCGACATATAATAGTGGCAGGGTATGTTACCCTCGCGACCGATCCACCGGCTAAAATAGTGGCAGGGTATGTTACCCTTGCGACCGATCCACCGACTAAAATAGTGGGGTTCCCGTACTCGTATGGACTTGATAAAAAGTATGGTAAAAATGAGTTCTGATCAGAGATTAATTTAAAAACTAATCTAGTCTACAATCGGGCCTTATACTCTTACTTGGATGGTCGTAAGCACCTTATGTCATTGTGTTGGTAATTATGCCCTTCTATGTTCTGCATGATTTATGTGTTTGTGTGTTGGCCTTAGTGATCAAGTCACCTTACTCTGTACTGGACCCGTACTAATACTACCTTGGTTGATGGGTCCTGTGATGATCCACTGATGGTGGGGAGCAGACCTCTTTTGCAGGTTTAAGATCAGAGACTGTTTTGGGGTGGCAGGCCTGACTTGAGTGAGTAGGTAATCCGGAATTTGACCCATCGGGTTTTATCTTGTTTAAATTTATTTCTATTTAGAGGTTACAAGTGTTATTTGAAACTTCAAGGGTACTGTAATTAACTCTTGATTTCTCGTATTCTCATTTTGTTGTATGATCTTTCGAATCCTTTTATGAATTGTTAATTTGAATTTAACGTAAATCTTTTCTTTAGCCTTAGCACTTGGTACTGGAACGGTCGGAGAGAACCGATCTTGTACTAAGTGTGGCGGTAACATTCCCAGAATTCACAGGTTTTAAGTATTTCTATTTTAATTGCTTCCGCTTTAAAAAAAAAAGTAGTGAATTTTGGGGTGTTACAAGAGGACTCGGAAGGTTTTGAGGTTTAAGTTGATGTGTCCAAGCACAAACTTAGTTGTGTGCTGATGTAGAATGGTAGAGTGGTTGAATATGCAGCATGAGCAAAATATCTAACTCATGACCTAGAGTTAGCCACATTGGTTTTTGCCTTCGAATTCTAGAGGCACTACTTGCATGAGACCAAGTGTAAGTTCTTCACAGATCACAAGAGCCTCAAGTGCATCTTTACCTATAAAGAGCTGAACATGAGGTAACAGAGGTGGTTGGAGCTCTTTGAGAACAATGAAATTAAGTTGACCTATTATGATGGTAAGGCCAACATAGTTATAGACGCCCTAAGATGGAAGACCACACACTCGGTAAACTTATGTCTGGTTTCTGACTAGATGTTAGAAGCATTATCTGGCCTAGATATTGAGCTAATTCAGCAAGGCAATCTTGAGGTCTATACGAGTGCCTTGACACTCATTCCTACAATATTTGAGAAGATTTGGGCTACCCAGGTTAGGGATACAAAGCTCGAGAGGATCCTTCAGAAGTTGTAGGAAGGCTGGGCCTAAGGGTTTGTGTATATAAAGATGGTAGCCTTTTTTACAAGGGCTGCTGGTGTGTACCATAGGGATGTTTAGATTTGAAGCACTGAATTTTGGAGGAAGGACACCAGACCCCTTACTTTATCAACCTAGGAAGGGACAAGTTGTTTAAGGATCTCAACAAGATGTATTGAAATACCCCAAAAATTCTAATTTAGGAATTATGGCAAATAATAATTTATTAGAGAAAGATTAAGAAAATAGGTGAATTTATTAAATAAAGAGGAAATTTATTAAGGAAAAATAAGGAGAAAATAATAAATAAGGTATTAGAAAATTTTGGACATTTTACTAATTAAAATGGAAGTTAAGGACAATTTATCCAAAATAGCCTAAGTAATTTAAAAATGGATTTAATTATTATAATTAAAATAATAATTATTAAAATTAAATATATAAATTAAATATATAAATAAATAAATACCCAAATATCCCCAACCATTTTATCATTTTCCATTTTCCTTTTTCCTTTTTCTCCTTTCTTTTCTTTTTCTTTCTCCCTCCTTTATTTTTTTTTCTTCTTCTTCCCCCGGGTTGGCCCAGCCGTCGGCCCAAATCTTCTTTCTCCCCCCCCCTTCACGCGCGCCAGGCCTGCCAGCCTGCGTCGCCCGTTGCGCAGCCCAGACCCCCTTCCCGCTTCTCCTTCCTTCCTCTCGCCCGCGGCCCAGCGAGCCAGCCGCCCGTGAAACCAAACGCTGCGTTTCGTCTCTATAGTCGTCGAAACGCCGCATCACAATAAGGAAAAAAGGTGATCGTTGCCAAATCGACGAGGACGTCGCGTTTTGCCTAAAACTTTCCGCAAAACTCCGCGTTTCATTAATAGGGGAGATAACCGCCGCCAAACCGGCCGGTTCCCCCTCCCTTTTCCTTTCCCCTGGGCCGCCGGTCCACCCCCTTTTCTTCCCCCTTCTTCTTCCCCGTGCAGACAGCAGCAGCGACGCATGTCTGCACTACCGGCGCTGCCCCGACATCGGCGAGCCTGCCTCTCTCTCTCTCTCTCTCGCTCCTGTCATTTTCTTTCCCCGTTTTGGCCCCAACCAGCATAGTCCTCCCTCCTGAGCAGCCTGCAACCCTTCTTTTTTTTTCTCTCCTGCAACCGCCTGCCACTGCCACCTGCCATGGCAGCTGCCGCCTGCCGGCCAGCCTGGCGCCCGTACCCCCTTGTCGTCTTCCCCTTGACCTTGCCCGACCACCCTGCCTATAAATACCCCCATTGATCCCCTGGATTCGGATTTGGAACCCCGAAACCCTGGGTTGCTCCCTCTCGCCGCCGCCCCATCAGACGCGTCGAGCGCCGCCCTCCCCCAACGCAGCCGGTCAAGCGCCGCCCAGAAACCCACCTTGCACCACCCTCCACCTAACCAAGCCCTCCTCAGCCCTCGATTCACCTTGCACGAGCCACCCCAGGCCGTGCAAAAATCGCCCCCCGAGCAGCCCTTCCAGCCCGTCGCCGCCTTGCGCCACCTTCTGCCGCCTCCTCCGCCGCTACCAGCCACCCTGCCACCTCCCAAAATAACCGGCAGGTCCTCCCCTACCTTCCCATACCTTCCTTACCCCCTACCTCCTTCTCCACCAGCCTCCACCATCTCCCACCACCTTCGGCCGCCGCGTCCACCACCGCGCGCCGCCTCCTTTCTCACGCCACCACCCTCACTCCACCCCCCTTCACCTGCTGCTTCTCCCCCCACCTCAAACTTCTCTTTTCCTCCTGCCATCCAGCCCCTGCCTTGGTCTTTTCCCTTCCCTTCCTCCTCCACTGCCGCCGCCGTCGCCGCCACACGCCGCCGCCGGATCACCACCAACCCTAGGTGGTTCTCCACCCATCCAAACCCTAACCCCCTTTTTATATAGCTGCTAATATTTTCTACTAATATTAATACTAATATACTTATTATTATTATTATTATTATTATTATTACTTTTATTATTGTTATTATTATTATTATTATTATTATTATTATTATTATAATTATTACCATTATTATTGTCTTTATTATTAATGTTCTTATTTTCTTACTAATACTAACACCCCTTTTAAACCCTAACCTATATTATACTTAACTTGGTCTTATTTTTATAATTATTAGTATTAACATTTTTATTATTATTATTTCTATTATCCTTAATATGGTTATTATTATTATTG
The DNA here is from genome assembly GCA_039764185.1 of Tamarix austromongolica. NCBI lineage: Eukaryota > Viridiplantae > Streptophyta > Magnoliopsida > Caryophyllales > Tamaricaceae > Tamarix > Tamarix austromongolica. The sequence goes on along the minus strand of CM077809.1, from coordinate 118,917,800 downwards.
CTTAACCTTACTTGGTTGTACTATTGTTATTATTATTATTATTACTATTATTATTATTATTATTATTGTTATTATTATTTTTACTATTATTAGTATTATTATTATTACTATTATTATTATTGTTATTGTTATTATTATTATACTTAACACATTGTCACCATTGTTAATAATAATACTACCTTATCTTACCCATGTTACTTAACTCAAGCTAGTAAATATCATTTGGTTGTTAACTAAGAAGAGTACGTGAACCTTATTACCATACCATTTAACATTAACCCTAACCTCATTACTATGACACTATTATTAACTATTACTATTATTACTACTATCACTACCTTATTGTTGTAATCAAAAGCATTTGAACCCTTTTATTATTCAAGAATATACAACTATTATCATTATCACCCTTAGGAATAGTTTACTTGTAATATTGTGACCTTATAATATTATTATTTCAAACCTAACACCATTGTTAGACTTAATCTTAAAAATGCTAGAGTTCTATTACTTGAAACATAAGTATCACTATTAGTAGTCTTATTATTATTATTATTATTATTATTATTATTATTATTATTATTATTATTACTATTATCACTATTTTACTATGACTAGTGAACAATAGTATTATAAGAATGGAACTAATGGGCTCAATAAAATAAGGGTAGCAATAAGTATCATAAATAACTATATTTTGACTACTAATATTTAGTATACTAATTCTAAGGTAAAAACCCTAGTTTTGTATAAAACCCCTTTTTAGTAATAAAAACCCTAACCTTAAACTAGAATGAGGATTGATAGTAATTATAAGGGAAACTAATACTTAGCATTTTCCCCTTTTATAGGTAACCCCGACCAAAGCCCTAAGGAGTTAGAGGAGCGTGCTCCAAGCCCGGCGTCGCCTTAGGTAAGGACGAAGCTATGGCCTTACGTTATGTGTGTTGTAATGTGTTGATGAATGATGAGCATGTCATGTTGATGTGTATTATGCATGTGCTATGAATAACCTGTTTTGTGTAGCGCAGCGTGGATCATGAGGTATGTGGTGTGTGGCTTATGTTATACATGTATGCCATGTTCCATGTTTGTTGTTGATGTTGATGATGTGACTTGTTATGGCCCTCTAGGACATGCATGCTAGGGTTTTGGGTAGCACGAAATGATAATAAAAGAATAACGGAGAGGTGAACGTTCGGGAATTTTGCATGGGGGGAACTAGACCTTGCATGGACATGATTCTTACATATGAAAAGTTGATTTGGGTTGTAAGTAAGAGCTTGGGAGAGTCTTGAGATGATTGGAGACTTAGTATGAAAAATAGTACATAAGTTGGTGCATAAGAGAGCTTATTAGGGTTTGTGTGTAAGTGGGTGTTGGAGAGTCTACATGGAGTGTTTAAATTATGCATGGGAAAGAATATTACGTGAGGAAAGTTGAATTAGGAAGTGAATAAAATAATGCCAAAGTTATGGATCCATTGGAGACTTGGGTGCAAAATTTTACGTGGGTCGGTGTAAGAGTGTCTAAGGGTTCCAATTAGGGTTTCGGGAGGAAATGAGCAATTTGAAGGGTACAAGGGTAAAAATGATCAAGGAAGGATGGAGTATGGGGTGAGAGTGAGAATTCACTATATAAAGGATGAGTATGGGTTTGCTAAAGGAAAGGAGAGATTTGGGGTGAAAGAGGGAGATTGCTTATTAAGGAAGTAAAGTGCTAGGGTTTGGGTGGCCAACTAGGGTGTTATCGGTCACACGTGAACTTGGGAGATAAAGTAATACATTTGGGGAGTTTCCTAATAAATATGAGGTGCGAGCTAGAGAACAAAGTAACGTGTGGGTAAGTAAGAAAGAATTGGACCACATAGGTCCAACTAGGGTCTCCGAGGAGGAACCCTAGAGGGATGAGGACATACGGAGTCGATATCATATGTGTTGGGATAGCCTATATTCCTGGAGGTCGTGCCTTACTATATGTCACTATGCCTAAGTCTACGGGGGATGGATGTTGGGTGTGAGAAACGTGTAAGTGTCTCAACATATGAGACGAGCCCGCTTGAGAGGCAAGTAATAGTATGTTGTCGGCATGCATGTCAAGGGTGTTCTGTGATTCAATAAGACACGGATAAGACACTAATAACGTAAAGCGAAAGATTATTGAGCCGAGCCCAGTCCGATCCACCGGTTAGAATAGTGGTCAGAGGCGTTCTGCCCTGTGCGTTTCGTGCCGGTCCACCGGCTATAATAGTGGTCAGAGGCGATTTGCCCTATGCGTTTATTCTGGTCCACCGGCCATAATAGTGGGGGATCTCAGCTCAATACACCCAAAGTAAATAAGTTAAACCAGAGGAAAAATACTAAGTACTTATAGTGGAACACCATGTTGAGGCGGGGCCAGTCCGGTCCACCGGTTAGAATAGTGGTCAGAGGCGTTCTGCCTTGTGTTTTTATTTCCGGTCCACCGGATATAATAGTGAGGTCCCCGTGCTCACATGGATTATTGAAGGATGCGTGAAATGGACTTAATTCATTAATGAGAATACAGAATAAGACATCAGAAAGTGATTCGATCTATTCATGCATGTCATCGTATGTTATTTATGTGTTGAATGTGGGTCTTGCGTGCTATGTGGTATGATTGTATGCTTGGCCTTAGCGCACCAGCGCCTTTACTCTGTATTGGACCCGTACTGATACTACACTGATTGAATGGGTCATGTGATGATCCACCAATGGTGGGGAGCAGACCTCCTATGCAGGTTTGATCGGTTACAATTGTGGGGTGGAAGGCTTGGCTTGAGTGAGTAGGCAATCCGTATATTGCTCCATTGGGATATGTTTCATTTAGCTATATTTTGTACTATGCTTCTTGTTTTGAAACCGTACTCTTAAGTTGTAACCTTAACGATATTTTAACTGTTGTTGACTCGTGGTTTTCGTGAAGGGTCTATGTTAACTATGGACCTGTGTTTTGATGACTCTTACTTAACGATTGTTTAGTTTAGCCTTAGCACTCGGTATCGGGACGATAGAAGTGAACCGATCTGGTACTGAGTGTGGCGGTAATACCCCTAAATTCATGGTTTTAAATTGTACGCTTCTGCTAAACCTTTCGTTTTAAACAAAATTTTTCAGTAGTGAATTTGGGGGTGTTACATGTATTGTTAGCCTTATATGAAGCGGGAAGTGATTGAGTTCATGTCCCAATATCTAACTTGTTAGAAGGTTGAGATTGAGGACCACAGACCTACAAGGCTACTGCATCCCTTAGAAGTGCTAAGGTAAAACCGAGATTCAATCTCCATGGACTTTGTCAGTGGGTTGCCAAGGACTCGGAGCGATTATGACACTATCTGGGTCATCATGGATATATTGACCAAGTTAGTCATGTTCCTTCCAATGAAGTCCACCAAGAGCATGGATCAGTTGTCCATCGCCTATATGAAATACGTGGCTAGTCGGCATGGAGTGTTAGAAGATATTGGGCCAAATACAGATTTAAGGTTCCTCTCCCATTTCTAGGGAAAGCTACAAGAAGTCTTGGAAATAGAGATGAAGATGAGTACAACTTTCTATCCCGCTACAAATGGACAGAGTGATAGGACCATACAAACCCTTGAGGAAATGTTGAGAGGCTATATATTAGATTTTCAGGGTTGTTGGGAGGAGCGCCTACATCTAATAGAGTTCTCGTACAACAACAGCTACCATGCTAGCATAGAGATGGCTCCTTTTGGAGCATTGTATGGACGAAAGTGTAGGAGCCCCTTGTGCTGGAGTAATATCGGTGAGACAATGGTGTTGGGACTTAAGATGATTGAAGAGGTGACCAGACAGATCTGCCTAATTTAGGATCAGATAAGAGCTACTCAAAGCTGAGGTCAAACTTGGGTAGAAATTGGGTAGAAAGGGAAATCAGTGCCCGAGGTACATCAGAACCTAGGAGATCTTAGAGTGGGTAAAAGAGATTACATACTGGTTGGCACTCCTACTAGAATTGGCACAAATTCACAATGTGTTCCACATCTCACAGTTGTAGAAGTACATTGCTAATCTTTCCCATGTGATCCAATCTGATAAGGTCAAATTTGATTATTCCATGGCGTCCAAGGAGAGACCTGTGAGGATCCTTGAAACCAAGATTCGGAAGACACAGAAGAGTGTGTTCCCTTTTTGGAGCCACTATGGCACCGAAGAAGCTACCTAAGAAGTTGAGAAGGACATGCGTAAAACATATCCGGAACTCTTCTCCTTAGGTATGGTAGTCCCTCGTAAACCCTTTTTTCTTCAAGGGGGTAGTTGCATCGTGTTTTATGCCACTACTTATTGAATCATCTTTGAACTGCTTTTTCCTATTCTCTACTTCCAAGATTTAAGTCGGTAGCTTTGGGGAGAAAGTCTTTCTTTAAAAGGATACTGATATAATAACCCAAAACCCTAATTTAAAAATTAATAATAAAATAAGGATTAATAGGTGAGAATTAATTAAATATGCCTTTTTTAATCAAAATATTATTATAATAATAAAAATAATTATTATAAAAGGATGGGAGCCTCCATCTCTATAATATACTACCAAGGCTGAACTATATGACTGTAAATAACCGGTAACCACTCCCAAGGATTTATGATTTCTTTAACCAATTGCAGGGTTCCATATTTTTCTCCAATTTAGACCTAAGATTGGGGTACCACTAGTTATAGATAGCAGATGCTGACATTCTAAAGACCACCTTTTAGACTTGGTATGAACAGTATGAGTTCATGATGATGCCTTTTGGTCCCAACAGTGCTCCTATAGTGTTCATGGACTTGATGATGAGGATCTTCAAACCCTTCCTCGATCAATTTGTAGTGGTGTTTATCGATGAGATCCTAGTGTACTCCTAAAGGAATGAAGAGCATGAACAGCACCTCCATACCATATTGTCCTTACTACGAGAGAACCATTTGTAGGAAAAATTGTCCAAGTGTGGATTCTGGATTCAAGAATTGTCCTTCCTTAGGCATATAGTGTTAGCTAGGGGAATATCTATTGATCCAGCAAAGATCATAGAAATCACAGAATAGAAACCTACCATAAACATGTTAGATGTTTGAAGTTTTCTTGGACCGGTCGGGTATTACATACATTTCGTGCAAAACTTCTCAAAGATTGCCCATTCCATAACCAACCTCCATGAGTCTTGTGATATCTATCCTGACTCTACTAGAGGTGAAATGCCCCGAAAATTTCTAATTTTATAAACTACATTTAAAGGATATTTATTATAAGAATTATTTAAATAATAAATAATTTTTATTAGAAAAGTTTTGGGTATTTTAGCTAATTAAGGGTTTTATTTTATAAATTAATTAAATAAATTATTTTATTTAAAATAATAATGAGAAAATAGTTTCAAATTAATATTAATTTAATTGGAGAAATTTAGGGTGTTTTGCTAATTAAAATGGAATTTATGGAAAATCTTTTAAAAATACTAATTTAGCCTAAAAAGGGATTTAAATATTATCTTATTTAAATATTATTATTTTTAAATATCCCAAATATTTTAATTAACTTAAATACCAAAACTAATTATTTTTCCCCTTTTTCCTTTTCCTTTTTCTTTTCTTTCTTTCTTTTTCTTTCTTTTTCTTTTTCCTCTCCTTCCCGTTTGGGCCTGCGCCTCCCGCAGCCCATTTTTTCCCCTCCCTCCTTCCTTCGGCGCGGCCCAGCCCAGCCCGCGCAGCCGATGCTCCTTCCTTCTTCCCCCAGCGCCGCGTTTTGTGTTTGTTTCTCCCTAGGCGCTGCGTTTCATCCTACCTTTTTAATAACAACGCCCGAACCGCCGGTCTCCTCCTTTTTCTTTCTTTCCTTTCTTCCTTAGACCGCCCAATCCAGCCTTACCTTTCTTCTTCTTCCTCCTTCGCACCCGCCCAGCCCCGTCGTCGCCTGCAACCTCCACCGCCAGCCGAGATTTTTGCCGCCAACTTCGCCATTGATCCGGCCAATATTTCTCCCCTCCCCCTCACCGATTCAACAGCCTCATCAGCCCGACCTATACCTCCCTTCCTTCTCGCGCGATTTTCCCCCTTTCTTCCTGCGTAACAACCATTGCCCCGTTTGAAATTCTGCCAGCCAACCCTCACCGCCGGTAAACCTAACCCTACTAGCCCAACTCTCTAGCCCATTCACAAACCCTAAAGTCTCATTTACACTCTATAAATACCCCCCATAATAACCTGCATCGAGCCTTTGGTTTTCATTATCCAGAATTTTCCCTTTTTCGCCGCCACCCCTTCCGACGACAAACCTGACGCCGTCGGCCAACGCCACCACCTATTCCGCCTACCAAAATATTCCTTGCACCTCCATCTAGCTAACCAAACGTCCCATATCTCTCGATTCTTCCTTCACAAGCCGAACGAGCTGTGCAAAGTTGCCTTCCCAAACAGCCCTTTCTTCCACCTCCTCCACCCTTTGCGTTGCCCTTAGCCACCTCTTCCGCCGTTTCTGTCTCTTCTTTCACCTCCAAAATCTTCTGCAGACCCTCCTCTATCTCCCCATACCTTTATTTTCCTCTTTCTCCCTCTCCTCCTCTTTCTTTCTCCTTCTCCTCCATTCGGCCACCACCATCACCGCCGTGCGCTGCCACCTTTGGCTGTGCCGCCACCTTCATTCCATTCCTCTCCTTATGGGCAACTCAAAACAGCCCAACTTCCACCACTATTCTCCCTATCTTATTACCAGCATGCAACTTTTCCCTTTTTCCTCTCTTTTTCCAGCAGCCATCGCCGTCGCCGTGCACCACCGCCGGTGCCGCCTATCCCCACCAGCCTTTGGTTGAACCCTAGACCCTCTCACCTATTTTCCCTATTTTTATAACCCTTAAATTATTTTATTTCAAATATTTGCATATAAATTCTATTATTATTATTATTATTATTATTTATATTTTTAATATGCATTATTATTATAATTATTAGTATTAATGTTTTTATTATTATTTATGTTGAGGGCTGAAGCCTATTGTATTTTAATTCGATTTTATTATTATTCTTCATATTATTTCTATATTTACTATTATTAAAATGTTATAAGTATAATTATTATTATTATTTCCTATTTCGAATTTTCATTATTTTTAATACAAATATTTTAACATTAACGTTGTTAATAATGTTACTATTATTATTATTATTATCATCATCATCATCATCATTATTACTATTATTATTATTTTTTTTTTTGAATTGGGTTATTTAATTTACAAATAATCTTTTTAGTATTATTTTGGTAAAGGGTCTGAATCCTTTATTTCACTTTATTTTTGAGTAATGCCTTTTATTATTATTTCTACTATTTTTATTATTCTTATTAATATTAGTATTGATATTATTTTGGTATTTTTGTTATTATTATTTTATCAAAAAAACTAGTCTTATATTAAATTAGTGTTTAATATTATTTTGATAGGAGAGAGTCTATTTTTAGCTTTTCTCTCATAATAGGTAAAACCAGTCAAAACCCTAAGGAGGCATAGGAGCGTGCTCCAAGACCGGTGTCGTTTTAGGTAAGGAGTGCTAAGGCATTTTATGTGCTTATGTGTATTATGTGTTTCGCATGTTATGTATCTAGTGTTTATTATTATTAAATATTTTATATGTGGTATGACTTGGAGTTTAAGTATGTCGTGCATGGTATGTGTATTAATTATGTATAATGATATGTGTTGTGTATGTGAGGAATTCGATGTGGTTTGTGTGAGAGGAAGGATGAAAAAGGAGGATGGGGAAAGAATTTGATTAAGGGAAGTGAGTTAACCTAATTTTATGGTTTTATAAGGAATAATCTAATGTATGATTTTATGTGTGAAAGAGCAGAATTTATGGTTTGTTTGGGAGAATCTAATTTAGGATGTTATTTGGGAGACGGTAATTTATGATGTTATATGGGAGATTCGAATTTATGGTTTATTTGGGAGAATTTAAATTAGGATGTTAATTGGGAGAAGGTAATTTATGAGGTTATATGGAATAATCGAATTTTTGGTTGTTTGGGAGAATCTAATTTTTTTTATGTTATTTGGGAAAATGTAATTTATGATATTATATAGGGGAATCTAATTTATGATTTGCTTGGGGGATTTCAATTTATGGTTTTCCTTGGGAGATTCTAATTTATGATTTTATGTGGAAGAATCTTTATAGTTTGAATTTAGGGTATGGTGTGGAAGAATCTTTATGGTTTGAATTTAGGGTTTGGTATGGGTGAATCTTTGGTTTTGGTTGGATTGAATTTATGGTTTTGTATGACAGAATCTAGGGTTTTCCTGGTGCTATTAATGGATGTATATTTGTATTAGGGTTTGTATGATGATATTAAGGTTTGTATGGTGGTAATTATAGTTGTATGGTGGTATTAGGATTTACATGGTGATATTGATGGTTGTATGGTGGTATTAGGGTTTGCCTGGTTGAATTTAGGGCTTCACGTGGAATTTTAGGGTTTACATGAAAAAGGTTCGAAGGTTTGCATGGAAAGATTAGTGTTTGCATGGAAGTAAAATTTACGTGTGAAAAGTTGATTTGGGATGTAAGGGAGGAAGTAGAAGAGTTATTTGGGTGTTTGAATGTTTTGGGTGAAAAATAATACGTAAGACATTATAAGGGTGTGGAGGTGATTGAATTAGGGTTTGGAGTGATTGACTATGGTTGTGGGGGTCAATTAGGGTATGTGGTGTTTGATTAGGGTCTTTGTGTTATCATGTGTATGTGGTGATAAAGTGTAATTATGATGGTGGAATTTTATGATTTGTTATGTGTGATGATTTATGCATGTCTAGGGTGAAAGCCTTTGAATAAGATACTTAAGACATTAATCACGTAAAGTGAAAGATGTTGAGCCGGGCCCAGACCGATCCACCGGCATAATAGTGGCAGGGAATAATTCCCTCGTGACCGATCTACCGGCTATAATAGTGGCAGGGCATGTACCCTCGCGACCGATCCACCGGCAATAATAGTGGGGGATCCCGAGCTCAACAAAATCAAACCCTATAGTTGCTAAGACATGGGAAAGATACTAATTACTTACAGTGGAACACCGTGCGAGAATGGGCCAGACCGATCCACCGACATATAATAGTGGCAGGGTATGTTACCCTCGCGACCGATCCACCGGCTAAAATAGTGGCAGGGTATGTTACCCTTGCGACCGATCCACCGACTAAAATAGTGGGGTTCCCGTACTCGTATGGACTTGATAAAAAGTATGGTAAAAATGAGTTCTGATCAGAGATTAATTTAAAAACTAATCTAGTCTACAATCGGGCCTTATACTCTTACTTGGATGGTCGTAAGCACCTTATGTCATTGTGTTGGTAATTATGCCCTTCTATGTTCTGCATGATTTATGTGTTTGTGTGTTGGCCTTAGTGATCAAGTCACCTTACTCTGTACTGGACCCGTACTAATACTACCTTGGTTGATGGGTCCTGTGATGATCCACTGATGGTGGGGAGCAGACCTCTTTTGCAGGTTTAAGATCAGAGACTGTTTTGGGGTGGCAGGCCTGACTTGAGTGAGTAGGTAATCCGGAATTTGACCCATCGGGTTTTATCTTGTTTAAATTTATTTCTATTTAGAGGTTACAAGTGTTATTTGAAACTTCAAGGGTACTGTAATTAACTCTTGATTTCTCGTATTCTCATTTTGTTGTATGATCTTTCGAATCCTTTTATGAATTGTTAATTTGAATTTAACGTAAATCTTTTCTTTAGCCTTAGCACTTGGTACTGGAACGGTCGGAGAGAACCGATCTTGTACTAAGTGTGGCGGTAACATTCCCAGAATTCACAGGTTTTAAGTATTTCTATTTTAATTGCTTCCGCTTTAAAAAAAAAAGTAGTGAATTTTGGGGTGTTACAAGAGGACTCGGAAGGTTTTGAGGTTTAAGTTGATGTGTCCAAGCACAAACTTAGTTGTGTGCTGATGTAGAATGGTAGAGTGGTTGAATATGCAGCATGAGCAAAATATCTAACTCATGACCTAGAGTTAGCCACATTGGTTTTTGCCTTCGAATTCTAGAGGCACTACTTGCATGAGACCAAGTGTAAGTTCTTCACAGATCACAAGAGCCTCAAGTGCATCTTTACCTATAAAGAGCTGAACATGAGGTAACAGAGGTGGTTGGAGCTCTTTGAGAACGATGAAATTAAGTTGACCTATTATGATGGTAAGGCCAACATAGTTATAGACGCCCTAAGATGGAAGACCACACACTCGGTAAACTTATGTCTGGTTTCTGACTAGATGTTAGAAGCATTATCTGGCCTAGATATTGAGCTAATTCAGCAAGGCAATCTTGAGGTCTATACGAGTGCCTTGACACTCATTCCTACAATATTTGAGAAGATTTGGGCTACCCAGGTTAGGGATACAAAGCTCGAGAGGATCCTTCAGAAGTTGTAGGAAGGCTGGGCCTAAGGGTTTGTGTATATAAAGATGGTAGCCTTTTTTACAAGGGCTGCTGGTGTGTACCATAGGGATGTTTAGATTTGAAGCACTGAATTTTGGAGGAAGGACACCAGACCCCTTACTTTATCAACCTAGGAAGGGACAAGTTGTTTAAGGATCTCAACAAGATGTATTGAAATACCCCAAAAATTCTAATTTAGGAATTATGGCAAATAATAATTTATTAGAGAAAGATTAAGAAAATAGGTGAATTTATTAAATAAAGAGGAAATTTATTAAGGAAAAATAAGGAGAAAATAATAAATAAGGTATTAGAAAATTTTGGACATTTTACTAATTAAAATGGAAGTTAAGGACAATTTATCCAAAATAGCCTAAGTAATTTAAAAATGGATTTAATTATTATAATTAAAATAATAATTATTAAAATTAAATATATAAATTAATTATATAAATAAATAAATACCCAAATATCCCCAACCATTTTATCATTTTCCATTTTCCTTTTTCCTTTTTCTCCTTTCTTTTCTTTTTCTTTCTCCCTCCTTTATTTTTTTTTCTTCTTCTTCCCCCGGGTTGGCCCAGCCGTCGGCCCAAATCTTCTTTCTCCCCCCCCTTCACGCGCGCCAGGCCTGCCAGCCTGCGTCGCCCGTTGCGCAGCCCAGACCCCCTTCCCGCTTCTCCTTCCTTCCTCTCGCCCGCGGCCCAGCGAGCCAGCCGCCCGTGAAACCAAACGCTGCGTTTCGTGTCTATAGTCGTCGAAACGCCGCATCACAATAAGGAAAAAAGGTGATCGTTGCCAAATCGACGAGGACGTCGCGTTTTGCCTAAAACTTTCCGCAAAACTCCGCGTTTCATTAATAGGGGAGATAACCGCCGCCAAACCGGCCGGTTCCCCCTCCCTTTTCCTTTCCCCTGGGCCGCCGGTCCACCCCCTTTTCTTCCCCCTTCTTCTTCCCCGTGCAGACAGCAGCAGCGACGCATGTCTGCACTACCGGCGCTGCCCCGACACCGGCGAGCCTGCCTCTCTCTCTCTCTCTCTCGCTCCTGTCATTTTCTTTCCCCGTTTTGGCCCCAACCAGCATAGTCCTCCCTCCTGAGCAGCCTGCAACCCTTCTTTTTTTTTCTCTCCTGCAACCGCCTGCCACTGCCACCTGCCATGGCAGCTGCCGCCTGCCGGCCAGCCTGGCGCCCGTACCCCCTTGTCTTCTTCCCCTTGACCTTGCCCGACCACCCTGCCTATAAATACCCCCATTGATCCCCTGGATTCGGATTTGGAACCCCGAAACCCTGGGTTGCTCCCTCTCGCCGCCGCCCCATCAGACGCATCGAGCGCCGCCCTCCCCCAACGCAGCCGGTCAAGCGCCGCCCAGAAACCCACCTTGCACCACCCTCCACCTAACCAAGCCCTCCTCAGCCCTCGATTCACCTTGCACGAGCCACCCCAGGCCGTGCAAAAATCGCCCCCCGAGCAGCCCTTCCAGCCCGTCGCCGCCTTGCGCCACCTTCTGCCGCCTCCTCCGCCGCTACCAGCCACCCTGCCACCTCCCAAAATAACCGGCAGGTCCTCCCCTACCTTCCCATACCTTCCTTACCCCCTACCTCCTTCTCCACCAGCCTCCACCATCTCCCACCACCTTCGGCCGCCGCGTCCACCACCGCGCGCCGCCTCCTTTCTCACGCCACCACCCTCACTCCACCCCCCTTCACCTGCTGCTTCTCCCCCCACCTCAAACTTCTCTTTTCCTCCTGCCATCCAGCCCCTGCCTTGGTCTTTTCCCTTCCCTTCCTCCTCCACTGCCGCCGCCGTCGCCGCCACACGCCGCCGCCGGATCACCACCAACCCTAGGTGGTTCTCCACCCATCCAAACCCTAACCCCCTTTTTATATAGCTGCTAATATTTTCTACTAATATTAATACTAATATACTTATTATTATTATTATTATTATTATTATTACTTTTATTATTGTTATTATTATTATTATTATTATTATTATTATTATTATTATTATTATTATTATTATTATAATTATTACCATTATTATTGTCTTTATTATTAATGTTCTTATTTTCTTACTAATACTAACACCCCTTTTAAACCCTAACCTATATTATACTTAACTTGGTCTTATTTTTATAATTATTAGTATTAACATTTTTATTATTATTATTTCTATTATCCTTAATATGGTTATTATTATTATTGCTTAACCTTACTTGGTTGTACTATTGTTATTATTATTATTATTACTATTATTATTATTATTATTATTATTGTTATTATTATTTTTACTATTATTAGTATTATTATTATTACTATTATTATTATTGTTATTGTTATTATTATTATACTTAACACATTGTCACCATTGTTAATAATAATACTACCTTATCTTACCCATGTTACTTAACTCAAGCTAGTAAATATCATTTGGTTGTTAACTAAGAAGAGTACGTGAACCTTATTACCATACCATTTAACATTAACCCTAACCTCATTACTATGACACTATTATTAACTATTACTATTATTACTACTATCACTACCTTATTGTTGTAATCAAAAGCATTTGAACCCTTTTATTATTCAAGAATATACAACTATTATCATTATCACCCTTAGGAATAGTTTACTTGTAATATTGTGACCTTATAATATTATTATTTCAAACCTAACACCATTGTTAGACTTAATCTTAAAAATGCTAGAGTTCTATTACTTGAAACATAAGTATCACTATTAGTAGTCTTATTATTATTATTATTATTATTATTATTATTATTATTATTATTATTACTATTATCACTATTTTACTATGACTAGTGAACAATAGTATTATAAGAATGGAACTAATGGGCTCAATAAAATAAGGGTAGCAATAAGTATCATAAATAACTATATTTTGACTACTAATATTTAGTATACTAATTCTAAGGTAAAAACCCTAGTTTTGTATAAAACCCCTTTTTAGTAATAAAAACCCTAACCTTAAACTAGAATGAGGATTGATAGTAATTATAAGGGAAACTAATACTTAGCATTTTCCCCTTTTATAGGTAACCCCGACCAAAGCCCTAAGGAGTTAGAGGAGCGTGCTCCAAGCCCGGCGTCGCCTTAGGTAAGGACGAAGCTATGGCCTTACGTTATGTGTGTTGTAATGTGTTGATGAATGATGAGCATGTCATGTTGATGTGTATTATGCATGTGCTATGAATAACCTGTTTTGTGTAGCGCAGCGTGGATCATGAGGTATGTGGTGTGTGGCTTATGTTATACATGTATGCCATGTTCCATGTTTGTTGTTGATGTTGATGATGTGACTTGTTATGGCCCTCTAGGACATGCATGCTAGGGTTTTGGGTAGCACGAAATGATAATAAAAGAATAACGGAGAGGTGAACGTTCGGGAATTTTGCATGGGGGGAACTAGACCTTGCATGGACATGATTCTTACATATGAAAAGTTGATTTGGGTTGTAAGTAAGAGCTTGGGAGAGTCTTGAGATGATTGGAGACTTAGTATGAAAAATAGTACATAAGTTGGTGCATAAGAGAGCTTATTAGGGTTTGTGTGTAAGTGGGTGTTGGAGAGTCTACATGGAGTGTTTAAATTATGCATGGGAAAGAATATTACGTGAGGAAAGTTGAATTAGGAAGTGAATAAAATAATGCCAAAGTTATGGATCCATTGGAGACTTGGGTGCAAAATTTTACGTGGGTCGGTGTAAGAGTGTCTAAGGGTTCCAATTAGGGTTTCGGGAGGAAATGAGCAATTTGAAGGGTACAAGGGTAAAAATGATCAAGGAAGGATGGAGTATGGGGTGAGAGTGAGAATTCACTATATAAAGGATGAGTATGGGTTTGCTAAAGGAAAGGAGAGATTTGGGGTGAAAGAGGGAGATTGCTTATTAAGGAAGTAAAGTGCTAGGGTTTGGGTGGCCAACTAGGGTGTTATCGGTCACACGTGAACTTGGGAGATAAAGTAATACATTTGGGGAGTTTCCTAATAAATATGAGGTGCGAGCTAGAGAACAAAGTAACGTGTGGGTAAGTAAGAAAGAATTGGACCACATAGGTCCAACTAGGGTCTCCGAGGAGGAACCCTAGAGGGATGAGGACATACGGAGTCGATATCATATGTGTTGGGATAGCCTATATTCCTGGAGGTCGTGCCTTACTATATGTCACTATGCCTAAGTCTACGGGGGATGGATGTTGGGTGTGAGAAACGTGTAAGTGTCTCAACATATGAGACGAGCCCGCTTGAGAGGCAAGTAATAGTATGTTGTCGGCATGCATGTCAAGGGTGTTCTGTGATTCAATAAGACACGGATAAGACACTAATAACGTAAAGCGAAAGATTATTGAGCCGAGCCCAGTCCGATCCACCGGTTAGAATAGTGGTCAGAGGCGTTCTGCCCTGTGCGTTTCGTGCCGGTCCACCGGCTATAATAGTGGTCAGAGGCGATTTGCCCTATGCGTTTATTCTGGTCCACCGGCCATAATAGTGGGGGATCTCAGCTCAATACACCCAAAGTAAATAAGTTAAACCAGAGGAAAAATACTAAGTACTTATAGTGGAACACCATGTTGAGGCGGGGCCAGTCCGGTCCACCGGTTAGAATAGTGGTCAGAGGCGTTCTGCCTTGTGTTTTTATTTCCGGTCCACCGGCTATAATAGTGAGGTCCCCGTGCTCACATGGATTATTGAAGGATGCGTGAAATGGACTTAATTCATTAATGAGAATACAGAATAAGACATCAGAAAGTGATTCGATCTATTCATGCATGTCATCGTATGTTATTTATGTGTTGAATGTGGGTCTTGCGTGCTATGTGGTATGATTGTATGCTTGGCCTTAGCGCACCAGCGCCTTTACTCTGTATTGGACCCGTACTGATACTACACTGATTGAATGGGTCATGTGATGATCCACCAATGGTGGGGAGCAGACCTCCTATGCAGGTTTGATCGGTTACAATTGTGGGGTGGAAGGCTTGGCTTGAGTGAGTAGGCAATCCGTATATTGCTCCATTGGGATATGTTTCATTTAGCTATATTTTGTACTATGCTTCTTGTTTTGAAACCGTACTCTTAAGTTGTAACCTTAACGATATTTTAACTGTTGTTGACTCGTGGTTTTCGTGAAGGGTCTATGTTAACTATGGACCTGTGTTTTGATGACTCTTACTTAACGATTGTTTAGTTTAGCCTTAGCACTCGGTATCGGGACGGTAGAAGTGAACCGATCTGGTACTGAGTGTGGCGGTAATACCCCTAAATTCATGGTTTTAAATTGTACGCTTCCGCTAAACCTTTCGTTTTAAACAAAATTTTTCAGTAGTGAATTTGGGGGTGTTACATGTATTGTTAGCCTTATATGAAGCGGGAAGTGGTTGAGTTCATGTCCCAATATCTAACTTGTTAGAAGGTTGAGATTGAGGACCACAGACCTACAAGGCTACTTCATCCCTTAGAAGTGCTAAGGTAAAACCGAGATTCAATCTCCATGGACTTTGTCAGTGGGTTGCCAAGGACTTGGAGCGATTATGACACTATCTGGGTCATCATGGATATATTGACCAAGTTAGTCATGTTCCTTCCAATGAAGTCCACCAAGAGCATGGATCAGTTGTCCATCGCCTATATGAAATACGTGGCTAGTCGGCATGGAGTGTTAGAAGATATTGGGCCAAATACAGATTTAAGGTTCCTCTCCCATTTCTAGGGAAAGCTACAAGAAGTCTTGGAAATAGAGATGAAGATGAGTACAACTTTCTATCCCGCTACAAATGGACAGAGTGATAGGACCATACAAACCCTTGAGGAAATGTTGAGAGGCTATATATTAGATTTTCAGGGTTGTTGGGAGGAGCGCCTACATCTAATAGAGTTCTCGTACAACAACAGCTACCATGCTAGCATAGAGATGGCTCCTTTTGGAGCATTGTATGGACGAAAGTGTAGGAGCCCCTTGTGCTGGAGTAATATCGGTGAGACAATGGTGTTGGGACTTAAGATGATTGAAGAGGTGACCAGACAGATCTGCCTAATTTAGGATCAGATAAGAGCTACTCAAAGCTGAGGTCAAACTTGGGTAGAAATTGGGTAGAAAGGGAAATCAGTGCCCGAGGTACATCAGAACCTAGGAGATCTTAGAGTGGGTAAAAGAGATTACATACTGGTTGGCACTCCTACTAGAATTGGCACAAATTCACAATGTGTTCCACATCTCACAGTTGTAGAAGTACATTGCTAATCTTTCCCATGTGATCCAATCTGATAAGGTCAAATTTGATTATTCCATGGCGTCCAAGGAGAGACCTGTGAGGATCCTTGAAACCAAGATTCGGAAGACACAGAAGAGTGTGTTCCCTTTTTGGGGCCACTATGGCACCGAAGAAGCTACCTAAGAAGTTGAGAAGGACATGCGTAAAACATATCCGGAACTCTTCTCCTTAGGTATGGTAGTCCCTCGTAAACCCTTTTTTCTTCAAGGGGGTAGTTGCATCGTGTTTTATGCCACTACTTATTGAATCATCTTTGAACTGCTTTTTCCTATTCTCTACTTCCAAGATTTAAGTCGGTAGCTTTGGGGAGAAAGTCTTTCTTTAAAAGGATACTGATATAATAACCCAAAACCCTAATTTAAAAATTAATAATAAAATAAGGATTAATAGGTGAGAATTAATTAAATATGCCTTTTTTAATCAAAATATTATTATAATAATAAAAATAATTAAAGCCAGAAAGGAGAAAAATAATATAGGAATCAAATTAATGGAGGTTAGAATAATTTACTAAACTAAAATAGATTTTAATAAAATTATAACCATAATTTATAAATTAAGAAAAAAAAATATTTATTTATTTTTATTAATGTTATTATTCCCAAAAAAATTTTAAAAAAAATCCAAACAACCTAATAACCTTATTTTTCTTTTCTTTTTTCCTATTCCCTTTTTCTCTCTTTTTCTTCCTTCTCTTTTTTCTTTCTTCCTTTTTCTTCTTTTTCTTTCTTTATCTTCCTTCCTTACCGATTTAGGCCTTGCTCCCCTTCCCCCCTCCTCTCCTTCCTTCCTCGCACGAACCAAACCCCTTTTTCCTTTTTCTTTTTTTCTCTTGTGCAACGCAAGCTACCCAGCATCATCTTTCCTTTTTTTTTCTCCCTTTCCTTTTCCTTTTCTTCACCTTTCCCCTCATTCTCTACCACCCCCAATCGAATGATGCGCATGGCTGCCTCACATCCACGGCTCTCGCTCTCTCCTCAGCTTCCCCTCATCCTAACCTACAAAGTGTGTAATCGGCACTGCCATGCACTATTCCCCCCTCAACAGCCCCAAAACCCTCACCTAACCCCTACAAACATGCCCCAAAAACCTAACCCTACCCTTATGAACCTGCACCATCCCAAGTCTGCACCGGACTACCACTGCCAGCCAGTACGCACCTGCATCCCCCACTCCATTGTCCTCATTATCCCTTGTCTTCTTCTCCTCCCTTACACTTATAAAAGCCTTCCCTCACCCTTCTTCTTCTCTTTTTTTTTCGACAAGAATTTCCCCCACCTCCTTCTCCCGTCACCCCTTTAGACACAGTAGCCGCCGCCATCATGCCTTGTTGCCATCCAAATTACCACCCGTTCTCTTCCCTAAACCACCATCTACAAAATGTGACCTTCCCTTGCCTCTAAGTCTCCCTCCTCTACTCTCCCAATCTATGCAAAGTGGGAAGCTTCAACTGCCATTTTGCACCCTTTGCCACCCCCTGCACCACCCTACGCTTCCTCCACTACCACAACCACCACCTCTACTATAACACCCCCAAAAATTACAATTGAAAATATTTGTTTAATCAAATAAATATGAGCACGGGGGTGCTACCGCCGTGATCTGTACAAGCCTAGCCCCTAGACGTCTTGTACCAACCACAAGGCTAAGGGAAAGTTTTATGAAGCATTAAACAAACGTAAACACAAATTCATAGAAATTGAAGTGTTTATAACAAGAAAATCAGAGTGTGCAATTAAAAGTCATTACAACCCAAGTAGGATACATAGAAGAAATTTGCAAAAGGGATAAAAGGGTATAACACCATAAACAAAACGCAATAAAATGAAAACCATTAGTGAACAGGAATAAAGAGAGTTCGGTCAACATCCGCTCTCAACCCCAAATAGGTCCAATAGTTAGCACACATACCCGCCTAATGCATCTAGTATGTTTTAGGCATCAAACACTGTCACACCTACTTACACAAATTTAAATGGGCCATCTACTCATGGGAATGACCAGCACCCATGAAATTGATGGTCAGTATACTACGTAATAAGTAAGTTAACCATATGGGTAAGGCTAGCAAGAAGAAATCAAGTAAGGCCATACAAGAAAATAAACACATAAGAGATACAAGGCATGATTCAGGTTCAGAAGATCAGGCTAAACTTAAACTAATATTGTGTCTTTCACATTTCTTATATTAATTCCATGTCAATAAAGGAACCTCACTATTATAGTCAGTGAACCGAAAACACTCCACTGGGTAAAACACACTAGACCACTAATATAGTTGGTAGACCGAAATCACTCAATAGGACAAAATGCAACTAACCACTATTATAGTAGGTAGACCATAAAATATATATAACCTCACTAGCCCCAACTCACATGGTGTTCTACTGTAAATAATTAGTATATTTTCATGTCTTATTTTGGTTCACATATTTTCTATATTACATTTGTGTGAGTACGGGAACCCTACTATTATAGCTGGTGGACCGGAAACACTCCATATGATAGAACGCACCTGACCACTATTATAGCTGGTGGACCGAAACCACACAATAGAGTAAAATGCACCTATCCACTATTATAGCCGATGGACCAGAAGAATATATCCTCACTGGCCTTAACTCACAAGGTGTTCCACTATAAGTAATTTGTATCTTCCCATAGCTTATTACCATGAAAAGTTTGGTTTATCAAGCTTGGAATCCCCACCTATTATAATTGGTGGACACGAAACACTCAATATGGCAGCATGCACTTGACCACTATTATAGCCAGTAAACTGAAAAATATATAAACTCACTGGGCCCTAGCTCGATAATATTTTACTTTAAGTGTTTAATGTTTTATTGTATCTTATTCCACAACCCCGACTAGACAAGCCTACTAAACTTCTCATGCTCATCCTTTTTTTCTCAAATTCCCGAAACCCTATCCTATATCTCAGGACTTTTATACCTTTTAGGTCATCTAGACATTCCTTCCCACTCTTACCTCATTACCATGGACACTCAACTCTGACTCCCACCTTACGTATCTCTAAATCAAATCAATATCACCCTCTAGGGTTTTCCTCTGAGAAACCCTAATTTGGCCTATATGGCCCAATCTTCCTCTATCCCACACTACTCATACTTCTCCTATTCATCACCTCACTTGATTCATCACCAAACACCCACTTTACTTCCCAATTTGCACATGCTACCATAAAACCCTAGTTGGCCATCCCAAAACCCTAGCACCTCTCTTTCCTCAAATGATGTTATCCTTTCATCTCTCTTGCTTACCATCCCCTCTTCCATATGGCACATATCCAACACAACATATGCCCTTGAGACTTCCTTCCCATCTCTCCCACTCACCATGAGAACCCAAAACTCTTCTTTGTCACCAAAACCATCACTTCCGTTGAATCACACCCAACATCACAACCTAACTATCCAACTCCCACATGTGATAATAAAAACCCTAGTTAGCTCTCCAAAACCCTAATACTTCTCCTTTCTTTTATGTCACTCCCTCAACACCCAAATACATTTTCTTACTTGGCTTACACTTCCTCCATGTGGCACCTCTCTTGTCTTTTATTCCTCATTATAACCATTTCCATTAGTTTTTCCTTCCTTGCACACTTCTCTCACTTAGGGTTTCCTCCCAAAACTCTAGTCAAGTCTCCCATGCATTCCTACACCAACCCACATATTATTTTTCACATATGGACTCCAATTACTCTAAAAAGTCTTCCCTCACCTTAATTAATCCTCAAGTCAAATTTTCCCACATAAAAGTCATCCCCATGCAAATGCTAACCATCTCATGCAAACCCTAGACTCTCCATACATGCTTCGGTCCATTCCCTTAATTTATTCCTATTATTCCTCTTTTCATCCATCTATAGGTCATAAAATATTAAGGCCATCATTACCATTATGTAGTCGACTCACCTTTCTCACTCCTTTCCATTTCTCTCACAACCATGTCATACTACTTAGAATCTCCTATCATGCATGTCATGAGCAGAAATATTACACAAGCATAATTCAAGCCCAAGTAATAATACTACATTACACATATCATAAACACATGCAGCTTAGCTTTACCTATAAGAGGAAAATACTAAGGGTTAACTTTCCTCCAACCAAAATTATCATTATTTCCTACCTACCATTATCATAGCCTAATATTAGGGTTAATAATAATAGTAGTAGTTTTATAATTAAAAGTAAGGGTATTATTCTCAAAGTGGCTAATCATAATATTACTATTCAAAATAGTCTTTGTAGTTATATTTGGTCATGTTAAAGTATTATTAGCAATACCTATATTACTAAAGATAATAGCTTTAATTATAATAATAATAATAATAATAGTGATAATAATAATAATAACCCAAATCTTAATCATAATAATAGTAGTAGTAGTAGTATCAGTAATATAAAAATAATAGTAGTAGTAGTAGTAATGGTTTGACTTTTATTAATAATAATATTAGTAGTAATATGTTGAATGTTGTATTAATAATAATAATAATAGCTAGAGTAATAATAATAATAATAATAATAATAATAATAATAATAATAATGGTGATAATGATGATGATAATGATGATGATATTAATGTAAATAAAAATATTTAACAACTTAATAAATTAGGTGATGGTGGTGAGTAGGCGGTGGTGGCGGTGGCGGTGGTGGTGGAGGAGGAAGGGAAGTTGGAAAGGGGGATTTCTAGGCTATAAGAGGGGGAGTGAGAGGGTAGTTATGGTGGTGGTGGATGCTCTAGGTTGAGGGGGTTGAATGGTGGTGGTGGCATAGCAAAAGGGTTGGCACAGGCGGCAGTTGTGGTGGCCAAAGGTTGTAGAGAAGGAGGGAGGGTGAAGGTGTAATACCCCCAAATTTACTACTGAAAAATTTCGTTTAAAATCAAAAGGTTTAGCGGAAGCAGAGGATAAAACCGTAAACTCGGGGGTATTACCGCCACACTTAGTACCAGACCGGTTCACTCCTACCGTTCAGTACTAAGTGCTAAGGCTATATCCGATCAACCTTTAGTACAAAGTATCAAAAACGCAAGACAACATTTAAAATAAATCCTTAACAAGAGGTGAGTCAAACAGAAGTTAGAATACGATTTAGGATTACAACCCCAGAATATGTTTCTCAAAACAAGAATGTAATACCAAAATACAGCTAAACAAAAACGAATCTCGAAGGATCAATATCCAGATTGCCTACTCACTCACGTCAGACCTTCCACCCCCAAACAGTATTTGATCTTAAACCTGCACAAGAGGGCTGCTCCCCACCATCGGTGGATCGTCACAGGACCCATTCAACCAAGGTAGTATCAGTACGGGTCTTATACTGAGTAAGTTCCACTACCCTATTTTATGGGAGAGACGTAACTATACATCAAGTGCGTATTAAATCATGATACAAAACGTTGATACATTATTACGCATACTCAAACCCACATCACAAGTCCTACCATACCCATATAGTAACATATGAAACATGTGTAACATCGTATTGAAACATATAAGGGTGTTATGACCAAAATGTAAAGTAACTCATTATGCACATAAGCAGCATGGGGTAATACAGATAATAAAAGCCGATTATGGTCCGGGTAGGCTCATTCTTTAGATCTCTGGTAAGTAGTAGATTCACGTCATAATCGTTATGAATCCATGAGAGTGCGCGAACCCCACTATTATAGCCGATGGATCGGTCACTTATAGGGCAGAATGCACCTAACCACTATTTTATGCCGGTGGATCGGTCTCCAAGGCAGAACGCTCCTGGCCACTATTATGCCGGTGGATCGGTCTGGCCCCGACTCTCATAGTGTTTCACTGTGATTATAACGTATCTTTCCATGATTTATTTGCAAGTCATTTCACACCATAATCTTTGTTAATCCATGCGAGTACGGGAACCCCACTATTATAGCCGGTGGATCGGTCACTTATAGGGCAGAACGCACCTAACCACTATTATATGCCAGTGGATCGGTCTCCAGGGCACAACGCTCCTGGCCACTATTATGCCGGTGGATCGGTCTGGCCCCGACTCACATGGCGTTCCACTGTAAGTATATAGTATCTTTCCCATGATTTAATTACAACATACTGTTTGGTTAGTTGAGCTCGGGATCCCCCACTATTATAGCCGGTGGATCGGTCACGTATAGGGCAGAACGCACCTAACCACTATTTTATGCCGGTGGATCGGTCTCAAGGGCACCCCGGCACCTGGCCACTATTATGCCGGTGGATCGGTCTGGGCCCGGCTCAACAATCTTACTCTTTAAGTAGTTAATGTCTTATTCATGTATTATTAAATAAGGTTCCACCCTTGACATGCATGTCTACTACTCTCTATTTCTTCCCTTCGAGGAGGCTTGTCCCATATCTTGAGACTGTTCTCCCCTTCTCACGCCCGATGTCCATCCCCTCTTACTCTTATACATAAGGAAACGTAGTAAGGGCACACTCTCCTGAGAATGTGGGCTAACCCTAACACAACGATATCGATCCCGCATGTCCTCACCCCTCTAGGGCTCCTCCTTGGAAAACCCTAATTTGGGCCTATATGGCCCAACTCTTTCTTACTCATCCTAACTTTACTTTGTTCCTTGTCTCGCATCCCGTCTCTACTAAGAAATTCTCAAAATATATCCCTTTATTCCCCAACTCCGCATGTGACCGCCAAACCCTAGTTGGCCACACCAAACCCTAGCACTTTACTTCCTCCTCAAGTAAGCTCCCCTCCTCACCCCAAAATCTCTTCTCTCATTTAGAAACCCTCACTCACCCCTCTATATAAGTGAGTTCTCACTCTCAACCCCATACTCCATCCCTCCTTGATCATTTTTACCCTTATACCCTCCAAATTGCTTATTTCCTCCCAAAACCCTAATTGGGTCCCTTAGATACCCTTACATCGACCCACGTGAAATTTTGCACCCAAGTCTCCAATGGACCCGTAACTTTGACATTATCTTATTTACTTCTTAAATCAACTTTCCTCACATAAGATTCATTCCCATGCACAATTTAAACACTCCATGCAGCCTCTCCCACACCCACTTACACACAAAACCCTAATAAGGTCTCTTATGCATTAACTTACGTACTATTTTTCATAATAACTCTCCAATCATTCCAAGACTCTCCCAAGCTCTTACTTACAACCCAAATCAACTTTCATATGTAAGGATCATGCCCATGCAAGGTCTAGTTTCCCCATGCAACTTCCCAAACGTCCACTTCTCCGTTGTTCTTTTATTATCATTTCATGCTACCCCAAACCCTAGCGTGCATGTCCTAGAGGGCCATAATAAGTCACATCATCAACATCCACATCAAACATGGAACATGTCATACACGTATAATATAAGGCACACACGACATACCTCATGATCCATGCTGCGCTACACAAAACAGGTTACTCATAACACATGCATAATACACATCAACATGGCATACTCATCATTCATCAACACATAATATTACACATAGCCCAAGGCCATAGCTTCGTCCTTACTAAATACCCATAAGTAGAGGTAAGTAGAGATTTACCTGGATCCGAAGCTAGCTAAGCGAGATAAGAGAGAGAGAGAGATCCCTAGCTCGTGGATCCACGAGAAAGCTTTCCTAGATCCGATAGAAATCGAAAACTAAATTAGAAACTATTCTATCAATCAATAATTCACATATTCAAATTAAATAAACACAAACAACACAAATGATTTTTCTTAGAAAACGTGCCCAAAACTTAGAACTTAAAAGCATAGCTTTATTAAGATTTAAGGTTAAAACTAAATCAAAACGGATTAATACAATATCGCTTGGGACATTTCAACTTAGATTGGAAATCCCGAGAAAGAATAATCGATCATAAGTTAATTTATTAAAAATAACTTATTTATTAGGTTGTATAACTAAATAGGTAACTCAACCATTTACATAACACCAAATTCAAACCGATTAAGTTAAAACATAATTTAAATGATTTAAAACCCAAATATAGAAATCGATTAGATAAAAGACGCATAGCAAAAATCAATTTTATAAAATCATCCCCGAAGATTAGGGTTTTTAATGCCTAAACTACGAATTAGCCAAATCACTTCGATTACCTCAAATTGATAGTTTTAAAACACAATTAAACTAATTTTAGATAAATCTAGATAATCAATTTCAACAAAACAATCTTCCGATTAATCAGTTCCAGATAATCAATCTTCAAAATTAGGGTTTTAAAGCCCACGACACAAACTCAGGTAATTCAATTTAATTAATTCAAATTAAGGTATTAGAAGGCAATTAATACCATTTTAACCATTTCTATACATTCAATTTTAGAAAAACAACAATATAAGTAATCGATTTTATAATCTCACTTGAAATTTAGGGTTTTAGGCCCGAAAATACAATTCGTTAAAATTCTATAAATCTAACCAAATTGAATGTTTAGAAATGCAATTAAACATATTTTATAACATATCAAATAATCAATTGCTCAAAACTAGTAAAAGAAATACACAATTTAGCCCAATTAGGGTTTTTGAGCCCCGGAACGCAAATCCAATTAATTCTTGCCAAAACATATCAATTGACGGTTTGGAAATGTAATTAAACATATTCTAATGTAATTTATATAGTCAATTGAATAAAATAACCCGATTACATAATTCAATTTAAACCCGCGGGAGTTTTGGCCTAAAAATCCAATTCCGATCAATTACGTACAATTTTCCCAAATCAACACTTCCAATATAAAATTAAATACATTTTAAACAATATTATAAAATCAATTGAGCGAAACGGCTCAATTATACGACCCAATTTCATTACACCCCGAATTTGACCTAGGAATCAAATTTCGATAAAACCTGCATAAATTTCTCAAATTGACGGTTCCAAAATGAAATTGGATACATTTTAAAGTATATTGTATAATCAATTTGTCCGAAATCGCAAAAACGGACGGATCCGAAAAATTCGGGCATAACCCGGCTAAAAATCCAATTTTCCCAAAATTCCAACACATCCACACAATTAACCTATCCAAATCAATCTTACAGCACATATATACATTATCAAACAATTAATTTAGCTTATCACAAGCTAAATCATACCCAATTAATCAAAATAAGGGTTAGGGTTTTTCGGAAATTATACCAAACAAAAACCGATAAAACGGGGCAAGGGAAGGCTGGGGAGGCGTCGTCGGGGGTCGGGGGTGGCTCGCCGGTGGTCAGCAGGCGTCGACGGCGACCGGCGGGGGCGGCACGACCTACGCGCTGCTGCTGTGCTGCCGGTGCTGCTGCTGGTTCGACCGATGCCGCTGCTGCTACTTCGGTGGGTTGCTGCGCTGCTCGCGGGTCGGTGGCAGTCGGAGCTCGGCAGGCGAAGGAGGGAGGGGCTGGGGAGAAGAAGAGAGGCGAGGGAGGTCGGCTAGGGTTAGGGTTGCGGGAGAGGGAGTCGGGGAACAGGGAGTCACGGGAAAAATAGAGGAGAAGGGAGAGAAGAGAGAAAAGGGAGAGAGGGGACTCGGGGTCCCGACTATTTTTTTTTTTTTTTGAACACAAGTAAAAATAAAATACTATATATTTAAAGTTTTTATCGGAAGATTTTATCTAAATTTTATTTAACGAAATTTCATTTCGAAACGATCCGAAGGCTTAAAATTAATAAAAGAACTATATACAGAATTTCAGAAACATTTTTCGAAAGAATTAACCAACGAACATAAAAAATTATATTATTTACAGAAATACATTATAAGACCCCGAAAAATTATTTAAAAACATATACTAAAATATTTAAGTCAAATTCGAATAAACCAAGACTAATTTAAATAATTTTCGAAATTGGTTTTCCGTAAACCAAAAAGCACAAAACGAAAGAGAATTAATTCCAGAAGAATTTCATAAATAAACTCCGAAAATCTTTTTAATTTAAACTTTCCGAAAATATTAACGATTACCGAAAACGAATAAATTTAAAGTCGAAAATATTTTCTACGGATAAAATCATTAAAATAAATTTAACTATTTAAACAGAAATTCTATAATTTAAATAATATATTTAGTTAACGAAATATAACTCCAAAAATAAGGTCATAATCACACGACGAAGTTATAATCGAAAATGAATCTAAAATATTAAAAATCAAAATACGAGAAAGAACGGGAATACATATTTTTAACCGAAAATCGAAATTAAAAGAGTATAATAAAATCATAGTCGCGAACGAATTTGTCTAAAATAGTTCACAACGACAACGATTACTTAAATTAAACTATAAATTCAAAATCGTCGATAAATCCATAAAAGAAATCAAAATAAAAATAATTATTATTTTTTTACATCAAATTATGCTAATAAAATCATTAAGCTTAATAAAATTAGGTTTTAAAAATACGGGGTATTACAGAAGGAGTGGGAGGAAAGGGAAAAGGAAGATACGGGAAGGTAGAGGGGGCTTTGCTAGTTATTTTTGGGGGTAGGGGAGTGGTAGCTATGGCGAGGATGGCGGTGCACAACAGCACGAGGGGCAGCGATGGATGAAAATTGGTATTTTGGACAACTAACTTGGTACAGCTATGGTGGCTTGAACAAGGAGAGTAAGAGGTGGTGGGTGGTGTGGCTTGGTGGAGGGTGATGCAAAAAGTTGTTTGGCAGGTGGTTCGGGTGGCGAAAATGGGTGAAGGTGGTGGTGGAGGTATCTAAAAAAGCGGTGGCCCAAGGAGGCAGATTTTCTAGGCAACAAAAGGGGGCTTGATTCAGGATTAGGTATGGGATATTTATAGGAAAATGTGGGTGGAAACGAAAGAGGGGGAAGAGTATAAGAGGGAGGAAGGTGTGGTAGGTCGTCGATTGGCAATGGTAGGGCGGTACAAGCCTATAAAGTTGTAAGGTCTGTTTGGTCGGGGAGGAGAAAGGGAAAGAAGGGAGGGCACACGTGAGGAGGTATGGGAGTAGGTGGAGTCAAAAAATGAAAGGAAAGCGATGGGGAGGGAGGAGGAGGTAGGCTAGTCGGCGTATGATGGCAAAGGAGGGGGATGGCGGTGGCAGGGTTGCAAGATGCTATTTGCATGTTGGGGTCAAGGAAGAAAGAAGTGGGAAAGAAAGGAGCTAGGCTAGCCGGTGTGGGAAAGAAAAGAAAAGAAAGGAAAAGAAGGAGGACTGGGTAGGTTAAGTGGAGGAAAAGAATGGCATAGGCCTAGTGTAACACCCCAAAATTCACTATATTTTTTTTTTTAAAAATATTATATAACTTAAAACTGTAAATTTTGGAGATGTTACCGCCACACTTAATACTAGACCGGTTCACTCCTACCGTTCTAGTATTAAGTGCTAAGGCTACGATGAATGCTTGAAAGAAACATTAATAATAATTCAAATTCATGGTTATTGTGATCAAATATGCAATAGTCCTTACACAATGCAAAGTACGAGGAGTAGTTCATTTAGGAAAGGGAAAACAGTAATAATAAAATTGTTCCAAAGTACGATTCATAATTAAACGACATAGAAATAAAATGCCAAGGAAAGCCGGCCACGACACTCCAAGAACAGATCCCGCCCCATCGTCACTCGATCCCTCCTGATGTCCCATAGACATCAATGGCATCATAGTACATATCTCCTACCTGCATATAATCAGATGGACCTTCTACTCGTTGGAATGAGCAGCACCCATTAAACGGGTGATCAGTACGCTATGTACTGAGTGAGGTAACCAAGCACTAAGGCCAAGACATAACATATAAATCATGCAGAACATAGAGGAGCACAATCATAAGTACATAGGATCAACCAGGTAAAAGTACAAAGGCCCATTCATAGTCTGGATTAATTACTTAGTTAATCTCTGATCAGATCTCATTTCATACCATGTTTTTTTTTATCAATTCCATGTGAGCACAGGAGCACCCCACTATTATAACCGGTGGGCCGGTCACACATAGAGCATCATGCCCTACCCACTATTATTACCGGTGGATCGGTCACAAATAGGGTCAAACCCTAACCACTATTCCTAACCGGTGGATCGGCTCGAATCCTGCTCGCATGGTGTTCCACTGTAAGTAATTAATGTCTTTTATTTACCTTAACAGAACTTTGGTTTATTTTCATTGAGATCGGGAACCCCCACTATTATAACCGGTGGGCCGGTCACAATAGGACATCATGTCCTAACCACTATTATTACCGGTGGATCGGTCACAATAGGGTAAAACCCTAACCACTATTTTAACCAGTGGATCGGTCGCATATAGGGTAAAACCCTAACCACTATTCCTGACCGGTGGATCGGCTGGTCCCGTCTCAATATCTTCCTCTTTAAGTAATTAGTATCTTAAGTATCTTATTCACAATTTTTGACTCAGACACGCATGACTGGCTTCTACTTTCCTCATCTTCCAATCCTAGTTAACCACCACCATTAACATTAATCCCGACCTTCCCTAACTCTCATGAGAACTCTAACTCCACCTAAGCCCTACTCCATGCAAACCCTAGTTTCATGTAAATCCCACTCCCATGCAAACCCTAACTTCATGTAAACCCTACCCCCATGCAAGCCCTAACTTCACGTAAACCCTGCACCCATGCAAACCCTAACTTCATGTAAACCCTGCGCCCATGCAAATCTTAACTTCCATGCAATAGTAGCACCACCATGCAAAACCCAAGCATCATACTACTCATACAAAACCGTAACACCGTACAACCCATGCAAAACCCTAACACCGTACAATATATTCATTCCATGCAAAAATTCCAACTCCCATGAAACTCCCCAATATTATTTTGTAAGTCCATCATGTATGTCTCGAGCCATATCACATCATATTAATAACATATTTATACACATCATTCTCATGCCACAATCATTTAATGAAACACACCCCAACTTCCATACACGCTGCATTCATAACAATTACATAATAATTACATGAAATACATGATAGATCATATCATAATGGCCTTAGCACCCCTTACCTAAAATGTCACCGGTCTTGCAGCACGCTCCTATATTACTTGAGAGCTTTGGTTGGACTCACCTACTATGGGAAAATACTAAGATTAGGTTTTCTCTTAAGAATGCTATTATTTCCAACTTATTCCAAGATTTGTTTTATTTATTTATTTGTTTATTTAAATACTACTACTTAATAATCACTATAGAAACTATCAATGAAAATACAATTAAATTCTTATTTTCATTCGAAGGGGGTGGTGATCTAAGCTTTTCCACCCTTCACCAAATCAGCAAAGATAATATAATAATAATAATAATAATAATAATAATAATAATAATAATAATAATAATAATAATAATAATAATAATAATAATAATAATAATAATGTAAGTAGAAAAAAATGTTAAAAATTTTAATAACATTTATATAAGTAAAAGTGCAAGTCTTAATTAGAACTTTTGGTTTCCGCCTTTCCTAAAATAACTACCATATTAAATAATTAAATACATTAATAATAATAATAATATTAATTATATTATTAATAATAATACTAAACGTGTACTAATTCTAATAAATAACTAAAATTTGAGGATGATAATTTTTCTAACTCTAGAATACTCCCAAACCTGTAAATAGGATTTAACCATTAGATTACAGTTGATCATAATAATAATAATAATTATAATAATAATAATTAGAATCGAATTTACATTAAAAATTAGGATAAAGGCATAATAATCCTCAATAATTCGAAAGTAAGTATTTAAAAGGTCTAGGATTTCACCTTGAGTCAGCGGAAATGGGAGGCACCGGCGGTAGTTCACGGTGGTGGCTGGAAAAATGGGTCTAAGAGGGAAAAAGATGAAGAACAAGAGAGAAAGAGCAAGGGAAAAATTAGAATAAGGTTATGGTTCGGTGGAGGAGGATTATAGGGAGTTTTTGAGTGGTTCAGATGGCAGTGGAGGTGGCGGACGGCGGCTTAAAGGTTTCGGGGTGAAAATTCAGGCGAGACGAGCAGCCGGCTTGGCACGGTTATGGAGGCCCGTGCAAGAAGAATCGAGAGGTAAAAATATTTTAGTTAATTAGAGGAACTTTCAGGGAAGAAAATGGAATGTTTCGGTGGCACTTAGGCTGGCTAACGGCGGTGGAATCTGCATCTAAAGTCTCGGTGATGACAGCCTTCACTTAGGGTTTCGGGTGAGAAAAAAATTCCAAAACTCCTACAATCTAACTATTTATAGATGGTAGATGGGATAATGGGGTTTTGGAGGTCAGGATGGGGGTATTAGGTACGGGAATTTGGGTGGCCGGTGGCAGTAATTGGGTGACCGACGTTTGGTTTGCTTCGGGGTTTCGTGAGGCTGGGGACAAGAAACGGGCGAGAGTTAACGCACGACAATTACTCCAATTGATTCCTCGGGTTAAGGGGAATTCAAAGAGACAAGTAACGGCTGATTAAAGCCGCTGTAGCCGGAGATGCCATTGATGGGGTCGAAGGTTTCATCGCAGCGACGGGGGAAGGATGGAGGAAGAAGGAAGAAGAAAGAAGGTGGGCCGGTCGGCCGAGGAAGGAAAAGAAAAGGGAAGAACCGTGCGGTTCGCGTACCGGTTAGGCCCTCACTTAACGAGACGCAGTGTCTCGACATAAAATCAACCAAAACGCCATGTCTGGGCGCACGCAGGAAGAAGGCCAGCGACATTGGGCCGCGGGGAGAGGAAAAAGGAAAGAAGGTTGGGCCGCGCCAGGCCCAACCGGCGGAAGAAGGAGAAAGAAAGAAAAGGAGAAAAGAAAAGAAAGAGGAAAAAGGAAAAAGAAAAAAAAAATTTGGGTTTAAATAAATTAATTAGAATATTTTGGGTATTTAAAATAAAATAATTTATTTAATAAAAATATTAAATTTCCTTTTTAGGCTAGTTTAGGGTTTTTAAAATAGTTTCCATAAATTCTATTTTAATTAGTAAAACACCCTAATTTTCTTCAATTAGATTATTTATAAAAATTATTAATTTAAAACTATTTTCTCCTTCTTATTTTAAATAAAATAATTTATTTAAATAAATTCCCAAATTAAAATCTTTAAAAGTTAAAATACCCAAATTTCTCCTAATTAAAACACTTATAAATTTATTCTTGGTCTTCCCTAATTAATTCTCTTTTATTTTAAATAAAATAATATATTTAATTAACTATTATAATAAACTTCATTTAAATATACTATTTTAAAATTAGAAATTTTCGGGGCATTTCACCTAGGCCACGTGGAGGATAGAAGAGGGGAAGGAGAGTTGGGCCATGAGGGGAAGGCTAGCCTAATCCGGAGGAAGAAGGGAGGAAAAGAAAAGGAGAAAGGAGAGAGGAAAGAAAAAGGAAAAATAAAAGGAAAAAGGAAAAAAAGAAAAAATAGGTTGGTTGGGGTATTTAGAATATTTTGATATTTTTGGAATATTAAAAATAATAAATTTTAGTTAAATAATAATTAATTTAGGATATTTTGAATAAGTTTTCCTAAATTCCATTATAATTAGCAAACCACCCTAATTTTTTTCTACTTAAATTATTTATTATTTTTCTCTTGATTTTGCCTTAGGTACTTTTCTTTATTTTAATAAAATAATTTATTTAATTAATTTCCCTAATAAATCCTTGTTCTGCTATAATTTCTTAAATTAGTGTTTTGGGATATTTTATCTACTACCTCCCTCTCTACCAAAAAAACCTCCCTCTACCTTCCCAAACCCTCCATTCCCTTCTTATCTCCCACATTTCTTCTCCTTTTCTCTCCTCCACTTCTAATTATGATCGATGCTAGTGCCGTGGGACTCCACCACCACCACCACAACCCCCTCTAACCCAAGAACCCTAACACCCAAAAAAACAATGCTTCCCTCCTTTTTCCAACCCCAAAATCCTATTTTTCTCTCATCACCACCTCCAACCCCATTGCACCCCCGCTGCCACCTCCCCAACTTGCCATACCCTCTCTGATTGTGTCGTAACCCTTATATCTATTTAGTATAAATTATTTTAAATATTTTGATATTATTAATCTTGTTATTATTATTATTATTATTAAACTCTTTACTAATATTTAACTAGAAAAAAATAAAAGAAAAAGGAAAATAAAAAAGGAGTAGGAAGAAAGTTACTATTAGTGTTCTATTTTAATCGATGAACAAAACCCTTCCCATAAGGAGGCATAGGACTCATGCTCCAAGCCTAATATCCTATTAGGTAAAGATATGGTTAAGGCTTAGTTGTATGTTTTATGTGCTCATGGGTGTTCTGATATGTGTTATGTATTATATGTGAGTATGGACTAAAATATGTGTAGTGTAGCTTGTTTTGCATAGAGCTAAGGTAAGTTGTGTATGAGTTATGATAGGAGTGATATGACTTGTATTTTATGACATGTTCTTATGCATAGTTGTTATAATATAACATGCATGCTAGAAAACCTTAAGTGATATGATAAGGTTATGGCGATCTAAAGGAAACAAAAAGGGTGGAGTGATTAGGAAGAAATGAGAAAAAGCTTAAGTACCTTATGACCTATTGGTGACAAAATAATGGGATAATAATAATAAAATGAAGGGCTAGACTAAATCTTACATAGGAAGTGTAAGACTTGCATGGAGTTATTATCTTTTTAATGGGGATAAATTTTACGTGGAAAAAGATGGTTTAAGGTTTAAACATGGTGTGGAAAGAGTACTTTGGGTGATTAGAGTCCTTGGGTGAAAGAGAGTAGGTGGGTTTGTAGAAGTGTGCATGCGAGTCTTAACTAGTGTTTTGGGGAAGAACCTTAAGTAGGAGAGTGTGTTAAAGAGGTTGATGGTGATTGATTGGAGTTAGGGTTGAGGCTGGGAGGGTGTCTTATGAAGGGGGATGAGTTAAGTGGTAAATAGGGCGGAGTGTGTGTGCAAAGGTATGGTGTAAAAGAAGGGAAGAGTATTAGGGTTTTAGTGTGGCGCCTCACTAGGGTTTCTTATCATATGTGGAAGATGAGAAGTAGGGTTGTGATGTTAGATGTGGGTTAACTAGAGTGATGGTGTTGGAATCAAGGGGTGCATTGGCCACGTATGATGAAGAGAGGTTAGTGTCACATAGGTTAGATTATGGTTTCTAAGGGGAAATCCTAGTAGCCAATAGTGAGCTTAGGTGGAGTAATGGAAAATTAAGCCTTGACCTACATGTACAGGCACTTTGGATTTCATGGTGAGTAGGGGAAAAAGGAGAAAGAAGTCTTACATTCCTAGGGAGTGTAGAGGTCCCAAGTTATGAGATAGGTTTATTCGGGGAGTCGCAAGTGAAAGGGTGAGAATAGAAAGTTCTATGGGACATGCATGTCTAGTATGAAATTACTTATCGAATAAGACATGAATAAAACACTAATCATTTAAAGTGGAAGACTATTGAGCAAGGCCCAAAAAAATCCACCAATGAGAATAGTGGCTAAGTGTATTTTACCCTAGAGACCGATCCATTGACAAATAATAGTGATCAGGTGTATTCTACCTTTGAGTGTATTCCGATCCACCAGCTATAATGGTGTGGGATCTCAAGCTTAGTAAACCAAATGTTAAATGATAATATGTCATGGAAAAAATACTAATAATTTATAGTGGAATACCATGTGAGTTACGACTAGACCAATCCACTGATGATAATAGTGGCCAGGATTGTCCTACCCTAAGTGTTTTCAATCCACTAGCAATAATAGTCTGGTTCCTGCATTTGTGTGGATATAAATCAAACGTCATGTGAAGATGGTATTAATGGACTAAGTTCTAAAAATTGTAATTAATCAGAATGACTTATTACATGCATTATTTGCCTTTTATATGTTATGCATAGTATTAGCCATATGGTTATCTTACTCAGTACAAAGCGTACTGATCACCCCTTTCATAGGTGTTACTCATTCCCAAGAACAGTGGCCCCTTCTGAGCTTGTGCAAGTAGGAGATGTCGATATTGATAACTTAGATACCTACGATGCCTTGGATAAGACCGAGTGATGACCTGTTGTAACTATTGTAGGGTTCGAGAGGATGTTCTCCGAACTTATTATTATCAAATTTTCTTATCGTTTTATTTCCCCTATAATGGGAATTTTTTCTCTTAATTTCTATTTCTGTATTAGCTCTGACGTTTGCGCACTCTGGTTTTATTTATAAAATGTTGAAACTATTATGGTATTTATTGATTACTAGTATTAATAATTTTAGTTTCTCTTACCTTTTGATTAATATGAGATTGGTCGAGGATCAATCTTGTGTTGATCATGAAACTAGCCCCCCGGCTTTTCGTGTATAGTTTTATGTACATACGAAAAATTTCAACAATAAATTTGGGGGTTATTACAGAAAAGGCCAACAATTTTGTTGATGACTTTACCAGTCACTTGTGATAGTATTGTAGGTAATGTGAGGGGCCTAGTTACCAACACCCTACTCCATCTTCTCTTGAGGAAGATGATTCTAAATTAGAGCACAAATTTCCTCAATTTGCTTCTCTTAGCATTCTTGGTCTTCCTAAAAACAATTGTAAGTAAATATCCCCAAGCATTATTAGTCTCTTGTTGGTATACAGCCATAAACTCAGGCTTTGATACCAATTTGATATGGTCCCAACTATTTTCTTCATTAATTAATAATCCTTTGTTTCTGATTTCCCTTTGCGCATGAGTTAGTGGCTAGATTCAAACTCTAGAATGATTTGTTATATTTGTTCTTCATATGCATAGCAAGCTTATAACTCATATTAGTTGGTTAATAAAAAGAGATTGATGGGGATGACAGATTGAGTGAAATAGGGAGGAGTTAAAGGGGTGTCGGGGTGTGGGTGTGGGTGTGTGGGTGTGTGTGTGTGTGTGTGTGTGTGTGTGTGTGTGAGAGAGAGAGAGAGAGAGAGAGAGAGAGGAATTAAAAAATATATTAATTCCCTAATTTTCAAAAATTTCATTATACTAATTCTCTTTCCTAATATTTTAAGATAATATATTAATAAGATGTAAAAACAATCTCCCAAAATCCATAATTCTAATTATATCTTAATATTTAGGTACCAAAAATACCACTAAATATATTAACTAATATACTAATAATTTCCCACTAATATCTAAAGATATTAACCAATATACTAATAATTTCCAAATCAAACATGTTGGCCTTCCTGCCTTATCCTCTTATAAGGACCACCCGTGCCAATATGTATTAGTAGGTTATGAACATCCTAGGTCTTTTCTGTCTCTACAGTTCTTAAATAGCTTTGTTTAGACTAATTATGTTTACGGTCTTAGTGTATTACTTATTTTATAATTAGATGATAATTAAATTATATGTCAAGTCATCCATACTTCAAGAAAAATGTTTGCAAGATATAAACACATATATTATGCATAATTAGTACTATCATGCCATTTTAATAATAAATTAGTATTACTTATAGGATTATCCAACTAGTGATCCAATGGTATTTCTTGGGCTATGATGTTAGGTAAGTAACTTGACCATCAACCATTCCATTTTAATATGACTACTATTTCATAATAGGATTCACATTTTTTGTATTTTAAATTTTCATTTTATAAATTACCAAGAAATGCCCTTGTTTTTTTTACTCCTTATTTCCAACTAAAATTGGGAGAAAACATTGCATTGATTGCCATTTAATTTAAGTGAATGTTTCCTACATAACAAGTTGTCATACTATATTTAGGACTATTTGATTGTTTAGTGATTGTTTCCCCAAAGGACATGGAAATCCCTTATTAGATTATAAAATAATGTGGGATCATTAATCAAAATTACTATATAAGAGGCTCGTAACAGCAAGAGAATTGTTGATTAATTGTCATTAGTGTGCCTTAGCCACAAAGACTAGTGCAAATTCCATTGATTGACTAGCTATGATTGTTTCATGTCATTGTTTGGCTATTTAATGGACTTTCGTATCCTAATAACCTTTTGGGGCTTCGATGATCAATTGATTGTATTTTCATACAAAAACCTTTATGAACGTAGGATCGATTAGTTTGTCGTCATTTTATGTTTCAAATTCTTATTTTTATATATATTTATGAGTATTGATGATAATGCTTTTTAAATGCATGCATTTTGAAAAGCGTAACTGCTTACTCCATATTATGTTTACTAATATTTTCCTAACCAATGGATTGATTTCTATTAGTAACTGATGAATTATGATTCTGATTACCCCATTTCTAGCCTTTATGATGTAAAGTAGCCTGACTCCCACAACTTTATGAAAGACTATGTTTGTAGAGAAGCTTAATAAGTTGTTATGTCATCCGGCTTAATCCCTTACGCTCTATTTTAGATTTTGAAATTTTTTCTTAAAAAAATAAAATAAAGAATAAAATAATTTTTTGTGTTTGATTTACATAAATTAGTAAGATAGAAAAAAAAGTGATGAATAAAATTATAAAATATTAGTTATTTGATTCTCTTCGAGGAAAGTTTAAAAAAAATATATATTTTAATTTTAGTTTTTTTTTCTTAAAATTTTATTAGAGTCCGTAAGCTTTGAGTGTTATGTTGTTGCATTATAGCCTGTTGGTCACAACACTTTTTAACTAAGAAGCAGTTTGGGGATGCAGTGGAAGTTAAAGTATGGGCGGTTTATATGGAATTACGAGCATCATAGCCAGTTATTTGAAAAGCATTCATTATAGCATTTTAAGTATACTATGCAATCGCCATATAGGATTTCAGTAGAAGGGCAGAGAGGAACATAAGCAAATAAGACAACATCAAACAAACCGAGGGATACGTGAATATTCATGTTTTTCCCCTCATCACTTAGTATTTAGATAGTTTTCGAGCACAGCTTAGTCATTTCAGAAGGTTTGTTGCTCTTTGCTTCCTTTAGAGCCTATCATCCTCACCTTATGCCTTATTTTTAGATCATATCAACAACAATAAAATAAAAATAATAATATCATATTTCAAACAATAATATTAATAATAATAAAAATTCTAAAAAGACGTTAAATTCTTCAAATTATTACCAAAGATTAGATCAATAAAATAAGCCAATATTTACCATATTTTAGGTTCATGAACTAAGTGGGAACATACATGAAGTCGAACTACTTTGCAATGAAATTGCTAAATAAACACAATCAACCACATCCGGTTCATATGTGGGTCCAGCAGACAATATGAAGCTGTTCGGCCTTGTTCAGGCCTTTTGTTTAGTAACTTGGGCTTAGCACTTTCGAAGCCTTATTTGTCATATGATGTTACCAAGGTTTTCAGCTACAAATGAGACCCAATATCCTCCACGATCGTTCATAACGCAACACACTTGACAAGGTTTAATCTGTATAACCATTACATCCTTTCAACGTAGGGAGAATCTGGAGATAGGGAGCAGCAAAGTGATAGTGGGAAACGAGATGGACAGACGATATGTAAGTTGGGTCGAGGTCAAGGTTGGGAGGGGCCAGGATACAGAGCTACCCAGTTTGCATTCACGGTCCCTGTGAGGCTTTCCTACACATTATGAAATAAAATGTTGCAGAAGCGGTAAAAATATTGGTCATACCGATCAGCCAACGAGGATAACAACAGCCAACCGGTAATACCACAATTTCAGTAAGATACCATATGCAACAACTGGTGTTACCACAGCTAGCCAATCTCTTAGACTTCTCTGAACGAGTCTTCACGTTCAATGAATGATAATCAGAATCTTGAAAATGGAAATCAAACATGCAACCACAATTTATTGTAAGCCGCATCAAAGATATGCTTCTCCAATGTTTCAGGGAGCATAAAAGTCCAAATGCAGAGAAAAGGGCCAAGATAGAAATGTTAGTACCACTTACGAAGGGAAAGACAAACGCCTTTTTGAAATGACATCAAACGAGATTCCATTCCCTTCAAGTCGTTCTTGGAGTTCAGTTGGCCCGAATATTATGCCAGGAGGATAGACGCCTCCCATTGGCAGCCTTTCACGTTGATTGAGCAAAATTAGAGCATATTGAACTAAAATGGTTGAGGTGATGTAGCCAATCTCTGGACCCATTACTCTTGTAACTATCTCCATGTCAGGTGTCCACTGACGCTGTGCTATGGTATTACAATCACTAAAACCGTGCCCAATAAACCACATTTTGAAGGTGGCACTGTTCGCCTCATCTTCTGTAGGACCTTTCTACGTAAACCACCGAAGACTGAAAAAACAAGGAAAGTTCAAAAGAAGCCACCTTCCAATAGAAAATCTGCCTACGATACCAAAGAACATCCCAAGTGAAACAGATCGTAGAACACCTGACAAAGACTTGGAACCTAGCTTCACACTAAAATAAGCTGGCTTAACAGAAGACCAGAAAGCTTCCCTCTTTGCACTTTGATCATGATTCTCAATTACCCCATTAAGGCCAGAGGGGTTTTCTGTCAGAATGGCAAGTGTTCGTCAAACAACAGCAGCATCTGCTGAAGGCAGCATCACAACCCAGAGACCAATATTCTTCCGATGTTATATCAGTGGGCCTTTAGGAAAAGGAGGACCGACAATCGGCGATTATAATAGTACATATTCCCCCTTACTTTGGCAAGTCCATAGAAGGAACATGAACAGAGCATCTAATCTTCCAAAACAGTGGAAGGAAATGTTTAAAAATTACATAAAGAAACCAGCATAATTTCGATATGGAAAATAGTGATTTATCATGCAACTTCCCAGTGAATGTAGCAAAATTAAACATATTTTAGCAATCATTAAATTTCGGATCAGAAACATATTCACACTTATTGAAGCCTCCCTTTTTAGAAACATGAATTACTTGGTATTCAAAATTTAAACTCCTAGCTACACAAAAGGGCAATCAGAAGGCCTCCATAGGCTCCATTTTATTCTTGGCAAGTCAAAGGAAAAGAAAACAAGGGTCTTCTTTTGCTTCATATAATCAGATGAAAAAAAGTACTGATGAAAAAAAAATGTTGATAATTGGTTTCTCAGTTTTGCACACGCAAAAACGAAAACTTTTTGCACATCATTTTCTTTCCATGGAACTTTCCAAGTGCCCAACATAGCCATCAACGTTTTTTTTCTTTCTTTATTACGGAACAATTGGGCTATTTTATTCATGATATAAATTATATTCTTAAAGTCATAAGTACAAGACTTCAAATATTGACACACACGATTCATACTCATAAATGATAGGATGTGAGAGGGAAAATAAACTTTTACATTGCGTTAAGCTGCTCAATTAGATACCCAAATGTGATTGCAATGATGGCCCTCATGCACTTCATATGCTAGAAAGATAATCTCCCCCCCCCCCTTTTGGTAATTAATTAAATTTCTCATAACTAAATGGAAATAATACAACCGAGTTTAACTACACATCATAAGACATGCGTCCCTATCACCTATACAATCAAGCAACTAAAGGAATTCAAAACTTCCAATGATCTAAAGTGTGTAAGTAATCTATTAAAGACTCATCCTATCGCCCATGACGAATAAAAGTTTCTTAAATGATCTGCTTTATCAAAACTATGGGCATGATCTATTTTTGTTGGAAAACCACTATGCCCCAGCTATACCATATTTTGTATGCCATGGCAGTGAATATAGCTCTTAGCAACCTAGCTTGAATTGTATCCAAGCAATAAAACCGGGATGCGGTAGCGATTGCAGTTGCGGTTGCGGCATCGCAGTATCGGGGTGTCACGAATGATATTTTATATGTCGTGGCGTGATTTTGTAATTCTTTTCACAACAAATACTAGCAAATGTGGGTAAACATCGGTTAATATCGGTAAATATCGTCCAATATTCAAAATTTTGCCGATATTGTGGTAATAAATATGTGATTTTCTGAAATGGCCACAATTTCGGAATTTCGCATCGCACGCGGTTGACCCAAAAACCGCGAAATTGCAGCCGATATGCAATTGCGGTACTAATATTTCATTGTATGATTGTATCACTTCTAGGATTTAGAATCATCTTTCCTAGGCATGCATACCATGTAGTAAAATAATTGGGTAATAGAACCCTGCTCAAATCTCCACATCTCCTACACTAATGGACAGGTGACCATTAAATGGTCCATGGTTTCATCACTGAAATGACAGACCTCACACATTGTTGAATCTAACACATGTCAATTCTTCTATTTGATTTAACAAGCATACTCTTATGGCATGCCATCCACAAAATCAGTTTCTATCTAAGCATAACCAAATGACACCAAACTAGCTTATACCAAGCAACAGTAGGGGCCTTAACTCTAACTTCTTGATAGATGTTGCTATGGAGAACTTATTTCCATTGCTAGAATTATGCATTTCCATCCCCAAAT
Source organism: Tamarix austromongolica (assembly GCA_039764185.1). NCBI lineage: Eukaryota > Viridiplantae > Streptophyta > Magnoliopsida > Caryophyllales > Tamaricaceae > Tamarix > Tamarix austromongolica. The sequence goes on along the minus strand of CM077809.1, from coordinate 118,876,700 downwards.
CTTGAGTTTTCATAATACTCTTGATTATCTAGGAAGAGCTGGCTTTAGGATTAATAGTATGAATATCACTTGTTTTAATGTATCTTTCGTGAATCCACTTCACCCATAAGGTTTCCTTATTCTCCATTAATCTCTACAATTGTTTTGCAGAACACGTAGAATTCCAGGCTTTGATCTAAGCCAAACCAAGCTCCCCTTCTGTCTAAGGTAAACACACTTTGTGCTATGCTATGGGTGTTCTTTTATTTGGGCCTAGATTATTCCACAAAAAAATTGCATATTGCATTAAGCTAGTGTACAATGGCCTTGCATAATCTGGGTCTTCCTAGCATAACTCAGAAACTTGAGAGACCATGCATGTACAAGAAGAGAGGAAGAATTATTAGGCACTCCCAAGTATTTAAATGGAAAATACCCCTCATAGAAACGTAATGAAGATAAAATCCATTGTTTCAAGCTCTCTTTTGCCATACCAAAATAAACATTACACTTTAGAGGGCTAATCCTCATCCTCAAGGTATTAGGAAACTCTTCCAATTTACCAAGGAGAAGTTGGGCTGCCTCAAAGTGACCCTTGCTGAACAAAAGTAGATCATCTACAAAGGTTAGTGAAAGATTTGATTTGCATGTAGGATGCCCTTTAAAACCAAGGGTTAATCCATAAAGCCTTTTATAACTAGCTTAGGTATTCTATGGATAGGACAAACAGAAATGGGAAGATTGGATCTCCTTTCCCTAAACCCTTCATCCCCTTAAAAGGTTTGTAAAGAGTTCCTTGCATCAATAATGAGTATATAAACATTATAACACACTGTATAGTCAGGTGAACAAAATGACATGGAAATCCATAACCAACAAGAAAAGCTTGAAAGAATCTCCAATCCATAGAACCATAGGCTTTCTTGATATCAATCTTCACCATCATCTTGGGATGGATGCCTTTTCTTTTGTATTTTCATAGCAAATCATGTGCCAACATGATATTATCCCCTATCCACCATCTAGGAACAAATGTTGATTGAGTATCATCCACTATCTCATTTAATACAAATGTTTATTATCTAGTTAATACTTTAGAGAAGATTTTATATACCACATTACAACATACAATGGGTTTATAATCAGTGATATACTTTACATTCTTACTCTTAGGTAAAAGTTGGAGTGATGTGTTGTCAAAAGATTTCAAGAGAAACCCTGACTCTCTGAAGTATTTCATGGCACTAAATAAATCATCACCCACAGTGCATCAAGCTTTCTTGAAAAAGTGAAGATTAAACTCATCAGAGCCTGGTGCTTTTAGGCCACCCATACTAAATACTGCTTCTTTCACTTCTTGCTTCAATATTTCTCTCAACAATTGCTACCTACTTGCCTGGGATAACAGGCTAGCTTGATTATGATGATCGATTAGGAGCCTAAATAGTGTGTAGGGCAGAACGCAGTAAGCTAACATAGAAACTATACACTTCTTTTTCTATATCAACCCAGTTTGTGATATTCTATCCATTAGCAAAATGATGATTTCTAAGTGAGTTATTATGATGTCTCTCTTTTAGCTTGGCATGGAAGATAACATTATAGTCATCTCCCAACTATACGTAGTTGATTTTCATTTTGTGCTGTGGGTAGCTTTCTTTGATTTGTGTCTTATTCCACCAATTCTCAAGACATGCTTTCTCTTGCTCTACTAGATCCACATTAGAGGGATCTAGCTGAAGTTGGTTTTTCTATTCCCAATCACGAGTAGATTTCTCAACCTGATTACTAAAATGACCAAAATAGATGAAGTTAAACTTCTTCAACTCATCTTTTAACCTTTGCAATTTAACCATTATCTAAAACTGTTTGGACCCTTATGTTGGAGGCATGCCACACAAGCTTCATACTTCTAAGAAAAGAGTCACATGTTGTCCAGTAGTTACAAAACTTTAAAAGGTTTAATACCCTTTAGGTTAGATTTATTCAAGCATAGAATCAAACAACTATGATCAAAGAAGAATGATCAACCACCTCGATGCTAACGTTAGTATACTGGTTAAACCAATGGTAATTACCAAAACCACAGTCTATCTTGCATTGAACTCTATTAGGACATTGGTTGTTACACCAAGTATAAATAGGCCCTACAACATTGATGAAATACCCCGAAAATTTCTAATTTTAAAGATTATATTTAAATAAGGTTTTATTTGAAAATTTAATTTAGTAAATTATTTTTACTAAAATAAAAGGAAATTTAGTAGGGCAAATTAATAAGAGATTTTATAAATATGTTAAGTAAAGAAAATTTTGGTATAATATCTAATTAAGGATTTTAATTTGGGAAATTATTTAAATAAATTATTTTATTCAAATTAAGAAAGATAAAATAGTTTCAAATTTATTTTAATTTTATAAATAATTAAATTAAATAAAATTTGAGGGATTTATTAGTTTAAAATGATAATTTTGGAAAAATACTTTCAAAATACTATTTAGCCGAAAAAGGAATTTAAAAATTATTTTATTTAAATATTATTAATTTTAAATATCATAAATATTTGTATTAAATTAAATGGACCCAAATTAATTATTTAACTTTCTTTTTTCTTCCCTTTTAAATTTTTTCTTCTTTCTTTCTTTTTCTTTCTCTTCCTTTCTTTTGTCTCGCCAGAATTGGGCCGTTGCACGGCCCAATCCATTCTTTTTCCTTCGGCGCGGCCCAGCCCGCACCGCCGCCTGCCTCGTCCCTCCCCACGTTGCGTTTCATGTCGTGTTTCCAACTAAACACCGCGTTTCAATTTAAATTTTATAACCGTTACCAGCTAACCCAAGATGCCGTGATTCAGCCTTTTGTTTCTTCGAAGCTCGTCGTTTCATTAAACGACGTTTTACGTCGCACGAACCGCCCGGCCTGCCCTCCCTTTTTCCTTCTTTTCTCCCCCGCGAACCGGCCGGCCAGCCCCCCATCTTCTTCTTCCTCCTCCCGCCCGACGCCATAACCGCCAGCTTCCTTCTCTCCCCCAAAAATGGTGCCGCCGGCCACACGTGGCGTGACCGGCTCTTCTCCCGCTCGTTTTCTTCCTCTCGACATTCCCGTTCATTTGAATTGTTCCAAACTCCATTTCTTCCCCACGTTTGTCCCCATTTCCCTCTCGAAGGTCGGAAAAAATTTTGAAATTTTTCCGCCTGACCAATAGCGAAACTAACCCATCTTATCACCGTAATTGATCTTTTGGTAACCTCCACAACTCGAGCCTACCCTCCACTATTATAAATACCCCTCGTATGGCTCGAAATCGAGCTTTCTTTTCCCGAAAACCCTAAATACCATCGGTGCGCCACCACAACTTTAGACGACTATTTCTCCTCCTCCGGCCAACTTCAACGCCTCTTCTTGCTTTCAATCTCTTCCCTAAAACACCCTCTAATTAACTAAACCATCCACGACCTTCGATTCATCTTGTACAAGCTTCCATAATCGTGCAAAGTTAGCTAGTGGTCTCGCCAGAAAATTTCACCCCGAGACTTGAAACACCATGCACCGCCACATCCGCCGCTTCCACCACCTCCCAAGCCAACCAATAACTCCTTCTAAGGCTCCTCCACCGACCCATAAAATTATTTTATTTTTCTCCTCCCCTCTCACCCCTTTTTCTTCATTTTTACCCCTCTTAGATTCATTTTCTGGCCACCTCCGGGAACCACCGTCGGTTCCACCTACATCCTCCGACTCAAGGTGAAACCCTAGACATTTTAAACACTTAGTTTTGAATTATTGATAATTATTCTATTTTTAGCCTAAATTTTAGTGTTATTTCGACTTTAATTATTATTATTATAATTATTCTTATTATTGTTATCAACTATATTCTAATTTCTAAATTTGTTTGATAGGTCTGGGAGTATTATTGAGTAAGATAAATTATTATTCTTGAATTTTTATTATTTAATGGGATTATTACATGTTTACTATTGTTATTAATAATATTAATAATATTATTATGTTTAAGGTAATTATTTAATTAATGTTGTAATTATTTCAGGAAGGACATAAACCAAAATTTTTAATTATGCCTCGCACTTTTACTTTTCATTAATATTATTAACATTTTTAACATTATTTCTAATTATATTATTATTCTTATCTTTATTAACTTTATATTATAAGTATATATAATGTTAATATTATTATTACAATTTCTAATGGTAATATTATTATTAAATTAGGGTGGTTCAAAATCCACCTTTTAATTTTAAGAATTTTGGTATTAATAATATTAATATCCTACTAATAAAAGTATCATTAATAATATTATACCTTATTATTATTATTATTATTATTATTATTATTATTATTATTATTATTATTATTATCATTATTATACTATCATTATATTTTGGTGAAGGGTAGAAACCCTTAGATCACCACCCTCTTCTAATGAAAATAATAATTCATTTGTATTTTTAAGTATTAGTTCCTATAGTTAATTATTGAATAGTAAAATGTCATCCTAAAACCAAACCTCGAAATAAGTTAGAATTATATAAGAAGGTCTAATCATAGTATGTTTTGATATAATAGGCGAACCCAATCAAATCCCTCAAGTGGAATAGGAGCGTGCACCAAGACCGGTGACATTTTAGGTAAGGGTCTACTAAGGCCATTTATGTGTTTGCATGCACTATGTGTTTGATATGCCATGTAATTTATGTTCGTTATTATTAATTATTGCGCGTGTGGCATGATTGTGGAATGGAAGTATGTTGTTGTGAATATACTGTGGCATGAGAATTATGCATATGTTTATGTCATTAATTTATGATATGACTTGAGACATGTGTTAGGGTTTTGCATAAAATGGTGTGGTGCTAGGGTTTGCATGGAATGATAGGGAGTTAGGGTTTGCAAGGGATGGCAAGGAGTTGGGGTTTGCATGAAATGGTATGATGTTAGGGTTTGCATGAAATGGCATGATGTTAGGGTTGCATGAAATGACATGGTGTTGGGTTGCATGAATTGGTATGATGTTAGGGTTTGCATAAGTTAACCTAAGGTTGGGAACTTTATGGAAGCATGTCTAAGTGGAGTTAGGGTTTGCATATGAATTGGGACTGCATGAGGGTATGGTACATGGAGTTAGGGTTTGTATGTGGATTAGGGTTGTATGGAAGTATGTCTATGTGGAACTAGGGTTTGTAGTTGTATTAGGGTTTGCATGGGAGTGTGGTACGTGGAGATTGGGTTTGCATGGGAGCTAGGGTTTGCATGGAACCGTGGGTCATGTGTAGTTAGAGTTTGCATGGGAACTAAGATTTGCATGGAAATGTGGTTTATGTGGAGATAGGGTTTGCATGGAGTAGGGTTGCATGGGAGTTAGGGTTTTCATGGATTTAGTCACGCATGTATGGGCAAATGTTTGTGAATGTCAAATGTTTTTGAATAAAATATTTAAGACACTAATATCTTAAAGTGGAAGATATTGAGACGGGACCAGCCGATCCACCGGTTAGGAATAGTGGTTAGGGTTTTACCCTATGTGTGAGCGATCCACCGGTAATAATAGTGGTTAGGACGTGAGGTCCTATGTGTATCCGGCCCACCGGTTATAATAGTGGGGGATCCCGAGCTCAATAAAGACAAACGAGATCGTTAATGCTATTAAAAGATACTAATTACTTACAGTGGAACACCATGCGGACAGGAACCAAGCCGATCCACCGGTTAGGAATAGTGGTTAGGGTTTTACCCTATGTGTGTCCGGCCCACCGGTTATAATAGTGGGGTGTTCCTGTTTTCGCATGGATCTGATGCGGACAGGAACCAAGCCGATCCACCGGTTAGGAATAGTGGTTAGGGTTTTTACCCTATGTATGACCGGCCCACCGGTTACAATAGTGGGGTGTTCCTGTACTCGCATGGATTGATAAAGAACATGGTGTGTATCACATTTGATAAAAGAAAGATTAAATGATTAATCTGGATCTTTTTGGGCCTTATGTGTGGACTTGTTGATTATAAGTTATGGATTTTACTTTACGCTTCTATGTATTATATGTATGAGTTGTAATTCTATGTGATCATTATCCTGCATGAATTAATATGTTATATGCCGGCCTTAGTATTCGGTTACCTTACTCGGTACGTAGCGTACTGATCACCCGTTTTATGGGTGCTGCTCATTCCCACGAGCAGAAGGCCCGTCTAATTTGTTGCAGGTAGGAGATACTTACTTTGATGCTATCGATGTCTACGGGACATCGGGAGGGGCAAAGTGATAGCTGGGCTGGATCAATCTTTAGAGTGACGTGGCCGTTGTCCTTTTTAAATTTATGATTCATGTTATCTTTTATTATGTTTAAATTGTTGAAAAAATTTTACTAAGGTTGTTTAGTTATTATCTGGAAAAACAATAGCCGGTATTTCGAATTATGTAAGACTTACCCGTACTCTGATTTCTGTTTTTTTTTATAAATTTGAATTTGTATGGTATTACTGATAATGTTTTTCTAGCCTTAGCACTTGGTATCGGAACGGTAGAAGTAAACTGGTCTGGTACTAAGTGTGGTGGTAACATCCCCAGAATTTACGGTTTTAATTTATGAGTATTGCTTTTAAAAAAAAATGTGTAAATTTTGGGGTGTTACAATTGATTTCCCCCAACCCATAATTCCGAATGCAGCTCACAAAATAATCCATGTCCCTTTGATGTTTAATACCTCCACACTTCTCTTCCGCTAACATGATGATATTAAAATCACCTACAACCAACCATGCCTCAATGACTCTCTGACTAAGCTGAGTAAGATCAGTCCAAAGATTCGTCCTAAGGTGTCCTGTATTAAAGACATAGATAGAGGTAATAATGAGAGATTCATTGCTTAATATCCATTTTAAATGACAATGCACAAACTGATCAGTCTATTCCAGCACAAAAACAATCACTACAATAGGGTTCCATAGAATCATTACACGTCCATTATAATTCAAATGATGATTTGTTATGCAAGTAAATGAAGATGCTATGCTCTTATGAGTAGGTCCGACTTTATTAACCTTTATTTTATTTTCCAACAATGCTAACAAAAAAAGAAAGAAAAAAGATATCAAATATTTACAAACAGATTTTTTTTAAGACGAGAATTCACTCCCCTAATATTCCAAACAGCAAGTTTCCTAATGTTACAAAACTTGAGCCCCCTGCTTTTCCCGCATAGCTTCTGCATTTCCTTTATCAATTTTCTTAGGTGGAAGCAACAAATTGGGCTATATATCATTGATACCATCAACCTCAATAGAATACATTTTGGAAACCTCCACCATCACCCCTTTCCCTTTCTCACTATTTTGACCAACATTGACAACAACTATCTCCTTGGTCAGTCTAGAATGATCACCCTGTGGCCATTGTGGAGAGATACTATGTGTAGTCTACACATGTTTTTCTGTATTAGGAGGTTGCATACATGCAATTAAATTGTGGTCATGTTCACAGTGGTGGTTGTATTCGTAGTTGCGGTAGCGGTGCCGTGGTGTCAAAGCATTGTGAATGATAATTATGTATTGCAGTCGTTGTGGGATGAATTTTTTTTATTTCACATCATGCTTGAATTATTGTTTATTTTTTATTTAAATATAATTATTTAATAAAATAATGTTCTATATTATATTAGAAACTTTGAAATGACTTATTGGATGTTAAATTGTTGTAATAACACTACATTTGCGTTAGAATGACAACAAGATGATTTATTTAGTGGTAGATATGAAATTAATTAATAAAAAAACTTTATGCTTGTTATTTTTTTGACTAGGTAGAGAGTTCCCATCATCTTTTCTTCCATGCCCTATCATGAGCTAGGTTTGGAAGGTGGCAAAGAAGGCTATGGCGGTTGTACGACTAAACTGTAGCTGGAACTTTAGGATTACATCGGCAGTTAGAACAAGTCGGACTTTACTAGTGAAGATTCAAGTTTTCAGAGCTTTATTAGCTGTAGGTTTATATGATGTTTGGAGATCAAGGAATTATGTATTGTATTCAAATATAAGCATGAACTGGCATAGATTCACTAAGGTTATTGGATTATTGCTACAATTATTTTCGCTAGATGTTCTCATCCAGATAGTGGAAAAAAATATGTTGGTTTATTGGTTACTTGTATTGCATAGATAAGTTCTATAATTCTATAACCTTAGTTGTACGGTTTAATAATCATTCATAAAAAATGAAAAAAATAATAAAAAGAATCGTAATTTTAATTAATAAAAAAATAATACTTTATTACAAATCTAATAGCGATTGAATAATAAAAAAATCATTACAAACTAAAATGTTAAATAAAATATTCTACAACAACTACCACCAAAAAGAATGTCGTGGAGGATCTTTATAATAATCATCTTGTTATCTTGATCTATAGTACCTACTGTAGTCATTATGAACATCTATGTTCAATGTTCCATAATTGTAAATTCCACCTTGAAATTGTGGATGTTATGCTGAAGAAGAACTCTCATCTATTGATGACGATACATCATGTTGATAATCTAGAGATGAGTTTTGATTTTGGTTTAGATTATGGTAGAAGTAATTTGGATATATATTTTGTGGATGTCCTAATGGTATCCTAATTTTTCCATAGTTATCATAGTCAGAGGAAGATTGATAATCGCAATATGAATTTTGTCTTCAATCTCTCTTTCTTTCTGACCCACTAGATGTGTTTTAGTAATCTCTCAAGTTAGAAAAAGTATCATATTCTCCCTACATAGTTGTTGGAAACATAGATTCAAAAGGTTGATGGGCACTTTGATCAAATTGATGAAATATCAAGCTAGAGCAAGCTAAGTGGCGACCACTAGTACTTCCACAACCTCTTCTATCATGTCCATGAGATAGTTGATCATTGGCATCTCTATGAAAAACAAAGTCATTTTGTCCATATGATCAAATGTTGTCATATCCACAAGTACCTCCTCCTCCTCCACCACCACCACCATTATCATCATTGTCACTTGCACTCATATGAGAATCATGAGATAAGCGATCTAGTTCATTTGTAGCTAGTGAGTCAAGATCAACACCATATTGGATTAGCGAATCTTCTCCTAGTTCTAATGCTTGAAAGCTCCTACCTCCTTCATATTCATTACTATCATTGCCATCATCATCATCGTCCAAGCCATTCCACGAAGATGTTTGATTATTTTCATCTCTAAAATCAAGCAAGGGATCCTCCACTTCTTTTAGCCAAGGATCCAAATGATCATCTTCATGAAATATATAATCCAAATTAATTGGATAATATGATTTTTCCAACTCTACTTGGGTCTTTCTTATGAAACCTCTTACTTTTAGCCTCATGTTTTAATGGAGACAAGATGGTTCAATTTCCTACATTTCAACCTATTTATAGATTCGGTGTGCATCAAACTGAAAGTACTCCAGTTTCTTCACAATTTGATACAAAGGTAGTAGCACTTAAAACTTTTATAGCAATCTTCTTGAGATGTGGAGTAGAACCTCCATATAAATTCCACCATATAGCTAGAATCATAAATTTTTGTAATTATTATAAACTATAAAGTTATAAATTATATGATAATCAATAAATAATTGATCATAAAATACTAAAATAACATAAGATAACTTAGATAAGTATATACCTGGATTGATGAATTTAAGAGCTTTTTGTGTGACAAAATTACTAAAATATTCTTATTTTAAACTATGTATCTCCAACAATACATTAATGTTAAAAAAATAATAATAATAAGTTATCATCATTATTTTGTATAAGGAAATGTATTGTATGTTTACCTTATTAACAGCTCGAATCTGATTATCAATATTTGGCTCTAGCCTTTGTATAACTTTCTTCACCCCTCTCATCACTTCTTCATCCTCTCTAATATCCCAATCATGCCTTTCATATGTGAATTGAGGATTGAGGAAATATCCTTTTAAAATTCACATGTAAATGAAATAACAATTTAGTAATATATATTTACATTAACATTGCTAAATAAAAATAGAAATAAAATTTGCGTGATGCATGAAAGTCATGGTAATGTTGGTAGCCCCATCTATGGTCAATGATCCACCAATAATGTTTCCAATATTGACAATTCTTTTAGATGACTAACTCTCTCCATTACTTTATAGAGAAATCCCATTGTTGGTTTCTGATCTCCATCTATAAGTCTTAGAACCTTCATAAGAGGCTCTTGAAAATATTTTCTATTCTTCCACTATTTTATTCCCACATGCTTATGAGGCTACTCTTATGCTTGATAATACTCTTAAGCGCAATGAAATTGGTTGCAAATCTTGTTATACCAAGTCAAAGAAGTTGTCGATCATTTGTAAATTGTGACATGATAGTCACCACCTTATGATATCTATATATGAATTGGGTGATGCTTTGAGCTAGTACTTTATGAATATTTTTTTTCTTCAAATTATCAGCCAATATGAGATATATGCAATGAATAGCACAACCTATCCAAGAAAGATGTGAAAACTCTTGCATCAATTTATTGCATCCAACCTTGATTTTAACTTCATTATCTATTACTACTTGCACAAATATCTCATGACCAACTTCCTTAACCACCTTTTTTTATTAATCTAAAGTAATAGTCTGCATCCTTTGATGGAACATTCGTAGCATCGATAGACTTGTGGAAAACTGTCCCAATTTTTAAATAAATCAAAAATTTAAGAAGGAGCATTTTAATTGGTCCAATCTATCCATCACGCATGATGGTTACTCCCCATTACTTCCATTGTGGTAACAAAGAATCAATTCATTTTTTCAGTGACTAATATTCTTCTTTATGATATACCTCTGCAAGCTCATAAGCATTGACTGGTGACACATGTTCTCCAACTTCATGAATAGTTACCACTAAGGGCTTTGTAAATGGGAATTCTATTGCACTTAATTGCACCTTATTATGAATAATACATTTTCCCCATGCCTTTCTCAACTTTCCTTTGGGCATTTTAAATACCTTTGTACCCGGATTGATTTTGATTTGTTTCATCTTCTGATGCTCTTGTTCTAGAAAAGCATCCATAGTTGCTAACCTTTCAACAGGAGTCGATGAGGGTGCATATACATATGAGTCATGGTTTCCTCTTACACTTAAACTAGATGACTAACCTATTGGTTGAAGAGGTTATTGACGATTGCTTCTGATATGAATCTTAAAAATTTGTATTTAATTAATTTCGATAAATGCTGTGAATGATTTATTACTTATAATTGTTTGTCTTATTTGTGTGAATAAATAGGAAATTGATGCAGCACATGGATTCAAGATGCAGCTATTGAAGTGTTGAAGAATATGTATTTTTTTGTTATTTGTGTGTAATCCCATGTGATGCATTCGCCAGTCGAAATTGGCTAATGGAAATTAAGTCGGTTGTATAATCCGCCACCCGGTCCATAATAATGGATTAGATGGATTGTGGATTAATCAATCCTTAATAGCCATGATTAGCTAGAATATAATTAGCTGATGGGAATTGATGTCTAAATATTATCTTGTAATTTGGGGGAGATTTTTTATGTATTTTTTTGGGCTAGTCGAGTGTCCAGTGTCGACCACTTATACTGACCCATTTCCCTGATTATGTGTGTTGGGCTATAGCGTGAGATTAGGCTGATGGTATTGTATTTTATACGGTATGTACGCCTCGTATAAAGAGGGGCATATACAATTGTTATACAGTTTTGGCTGATATACGACATATTTTCTTAAGTTCTCTCGAGTCTTCTCTCGCTATCTCTCTCTCTCTCTCGGCGAACCTTTCACTCGCTTCTTCTTCTGCTGCATCTGTTCTCTGTCTTCGATCAACTCTTGATCGTTCTTTCTCTCGAATTCGGTTGCCGTTGTGAAACTGTTCCTCTGAATCTTTGGATCTTCCTTTGGGAGTTTTCCTTAGGCTAAATCCGGCGAATCGAACCCCGGGCTCGATTATTTTCTTTGATTCTTTTGTGAAACCCTAACAGGTTTCCATCATTTTGTATTAGAGCCTCGATTATTCGAGTGCACGTGGTTTAATTGTTTCTGCTAAGTTCTTTTTCATTTCTAGTTCGTTATCTGTTGTTTTCGCTAACCCTACCTTTGAAGTGCAAATTTTTAGGGTTTGCAAACGACGAAGGATTTCACGATTTTCGTCATTCTTAAACTGGCGATTGAAGTGTTTTTGTCTACTGTTTCGAAGTTCTTGAAAGAAACCCTAATCGACCTAGGGTTTGGTCAAGAATTTGGATATTGACTAATTTCGAAACGTATTTTCTGTCGGTAACCTCGAACTGTAAATTTTCTTGTTATATACTACTGTCTACTATAATTAATTACCAATTTCTTTCAAAATAATTTTTTGTTCGTTTGATAAGTATACAGGTTAAAAACCGGCGAACCTTTTTGGTTTCGGGAAAGAAGTAAGACCTCCAAGAAGAGGGGTCCCTAATTAAGTGGATTATTTGTTTAATCATTCGCATTAATATTGTTCTTTCTCATTTATCTATCATTATCGAACTGATATTTGTCTGGAAAATTGTGAGTAAGCTGTATTGTGACATATCTGACATTCATTGATACAGTAATATTTTTATAGTTAGTCTGTGTGTTTCTGTCTGTCTGAATTTATTAAATAAATTGATCCTGTTTAATTAGCTGTGATTGTGTTAATTGGTTAGATTAAAGAAATTTCATAATGTCTAATAATGGACAGTCTATTAATCAATCTGTTTCCAGTAATGACCTATTAGAAACTCTTAGGACTTTTCAAGAACAAATGACTGCTCAATTTGCTATATTATCTGCTAATTTAGAGCAAAGAATAGGAGAACAGGAAATAAGAATTAATGAGTTACAACATAATAGAGTTGAAACTAACCAAGCAGGGGTATTAGGAAGGGCTCCTATAGACCCTAGGATCAGAATTCCACCCATAGCTAACCTAGAAGCGTTGGAAGATCAAGTATCTAACAATAGTGATAGGAGACCTAGGCAGAACAATAGACAAGAAATAGAATTAGAGTTCATTGATAGGATTCTAAATAATCTTAAGCTTAGTATACCAGGGTTCAATGGCAGAAATGACCCTGATTATTATTTTGAGTGGGAAAGGAAGATAGAGCTAGTGTTTGAATGTCATAATTATTCATATGAGAAGAAAATTAAGGTAGCTGTAGTAGAATTTACTGAGTATGCTTCCTCTTGGTATCATAATTTGGTGTTAACAAGACGTAGGTGTGGGGAGCCACCTATACAGACTTGGGAAGAGTTTAAAATTTTAATGAGAAAAAGGTTTGTGCCAAGTTACTATTATAGGGAGTTACATAAGAGATTACAAACAATTAATCAAGGAATGAGGATAGTGGATGATTACTATAAGGAATTAGAGGTCTTGATCATTAAGACAGGAATTATAGAGGATGATGATGCCACTATGGCTAGGTTTCTGAGTGGACTAAACTCTGAGATAGCTGATAAAGTAGAATTATATCCTTGTGGAACTTTAGGTGAAATGGTAGACATAGCTACTAAGATAGAGATTCAATTAAAGAAGTCTAGACAATATAAACCCCCTGGGATTGGGTTTAAGAGTACAGTAAGGAGAAATTTTGGGGGAACTACTTCTAGAAACTAGAAGAATACTAGTAAAGTTGAATCTAGAGGTAGGAATAATGAAGCTAAGATAGGAAATAAGTTTGAAAAAGGTAAGAATGTGATAACAAACCCTGTGTATGGATCAAACAGAACGAGGGATATTAAATGTTTTAGATGTGGAGGATTGGGACATATAGCTTCTGAGTGTCCAAATAAGAGAAATATTTTAATTAGAGAATCTGGAGACATAGAATCTGAATCTAAAGAGGAAGATGTAGAGATTAGTGTAGTCAGAGAAGATGATAGTGATTCTGAAGAAGAAATAGAACTGCTAGTTAGTAGAGATCTTTTTGTAGTACGTAGGGCTTTAAACAGTAACAAATTACCTGACTCTAATGCTATGCAGAGAGAAAATATATTTCATACTAGATGTTTAATTGATGATAAATGCTTTAACATGGCTATATACAGTGGTAGTTGTATTAATGCTTCTAGTACCTTGTTAGTGTCTAAGTTAGGTTTAACAACTACTAAACATCCAAAACCATATAGATTGCAATGGCTTAATGAGTTAGGAGATGTCAAAGTTAGTCAACAAGTTTTAGTAAACTTAAAATTAGGAAAATATGAAGATTCTATTTTATGTGATATAGTTCCTATGCATGCTGCTCACCTGTTATTAGGTATACCTTGGCAATATGATAGAAAGGTAATACATGATGGTTATAAGAACAGATATACTGTATAGAAGGATGATAGGAAGATTGTTTTAGCACCTATGACTCCAAAAGAGATTTTTGAGGATCAAATTAAAATTAAGTCTGATTATAAGGATTTATCTAAACCTAGTTTGGAGACTAAGATTAGTTCAAAGGAAATTAAGGGAACATCTGGGTTTTATGCTAAAAGTAAGGATGTAGGAAAGGCTATGAAGAGACATGCCAATGTATATTTGATGGTTTATAAGGAATGTTATGAGTTTCAGTTAGGAATAAGTGAAGAAGTACCTAGTACAGTAAAACAATTATTGGAAGAATATAGTGAATTGTTTCCTAAGGAAATTCCTAGTGGATTACCTCCATTGAGGGGAATAGAGCATCAAATAGATTTTGCTCCAGGAGCTGTTATACCAACCAGACCTGCTTATAGGGCTAATCCTGAGAAAGTTAAGGAATTAAAAAGGAAGGTTTCTAAATTGCTAAGTAAGGGATATATTAAGGAATCTATGAGTCCTTGTGCAGTTCCAGTGTTATTAGTGCCTAAAAAGGATGGTAGATGGAGGATGTGTGTGGATAGCAGGGCAGTAAATAAGATAACTATAAAGTATAGATATCCCATACCTAGACTTGATGAGATGTTGGATCTATTACATGGTGTTGTTATATTTTCAAAAATAGATTTAAAAAGTGGGTATCATCAAATTAGGATGGAACAAGGAGATGAGTGGAAGACAGCTTTTAAAACTAATTTTGGGTTGTATGAATGGTTAGTGATGCCTTTTGGGTTATCCAATGCACCTAGTACTTTTATGAGGCTTATGAACTATGTTTTGAGGGACTTTATTGGAAAATTTGTGGTTGTTTCTTTTGATGATATACTTATATATAGTAAGTCTTTAGAGGAACACTTGAAACACTTAAGGATTATTTTGGATATGTTTAAGATAGAACAACTTTATGCTAATTTAACTAAGTCTAGATTTTGTCTGGAAAATGTGGTTTTCTTAAGATTTGTGGTAGGAAAAGATGGCATATCTATGGATAAAGATAAGATTAAAGCTATTCAAGAATGGCCTATGCCAAAGAGTGTGACTGAAGTAAGAAGTTTTCATGGGTTGTGTTCTTTCTATAGGAGATTTGTTAGGAATTTTAGTACTATAGTTGCTCCCTTGACTGCCATAACAAAGATGGATAAAGGATTTAGGTGGGGTTTAGAACAGCAAAAATCTTTTGAGACACTTAAAACTAAATTAACCCAAGCACCTGTGTTAAGCCTTCCTAACTTTGAAAAGATGTTTGAATTAGATTGTGATGCTTCAGGGTTAGGAATAGGGGTTGTACTTTCTCAAGAGGGCAAACCAATAGCTTATTTTAGTGAGAAATTAAATGGTAGTACTTTGAATTATTCTTCTTATGAAAAGGAGTTGTTTGCTTTAGTGAGGGCTTTAGAAGTTTGGCAACATTATTTGTGGCATAGAGAGATTGTAATTAATACTGATCAAGAGGCTATTAAATATTTAAAAAGTCAATCAAAATTAAATAGGAGATAGGGTAGATGGATTGAGTTTATTGAAATTTTTCCTTACATAATTAAGTATAAGAAAGGAAGTGATAATGTAGTTGCAGATGCCCTATCTAGGAGACATGCTTTATTAAATACTGTAGATACTACTTTGTTAGGTTTTTCTAGTATTAAATTGTTATACTTGGAAGATCTTGATTTTTAAAAAATTTATAAAAGGTGTGAAGTTTCTACATAGGGAAAGTATTTTATCATTGAAGGTTATTTGTTTAGGGAAAATAGGTTATGTATTCCTGAATGTTCTTACAGAGGATTATTAATTCAAGAAGCTCATAGTGGTGGGTTAATGGCACATTTAGGATTTCAGAAAACTTTAAATATATTGACCGATCATTTTTATTGGCCTCACATGAAGAAAGATGTGTTAAAATATTGGGTCAATTGTGTTGCTTGTAGACAGGCTAAAACTACTTCAAAACCATTTGGTTTATATACTCCCTTGCCTGTATCTAACCACCCTTGGGTTGATGTTTCTTTGGATTTTATTTTAGGCTTACCTAGGACTAATAGAGCTAAGGATTCAATAATGGTTATAGTAGATAGGTTTAGTAAGATGGCTCATTTTATACCTTGTAATAAAACAAATGATGCTGTGGCTGTGGCTGAACTATTTTTTTCTAATATAGTTAAATTACATGGCATACCTAAGACTATAGTTTCAGATAGGGATGTTAAATTTTTGGGTCATTTTTGGAAGGTTTTCTGGGGAAAATTAGGAACTAAATTGTTATTTTCTACAACTTGTCACCCTCAAACTGATGGAAAAACTAAGGTAGTAAATAGAACATTAGGTAATATGTTAAGGGCTGTCCTTGGAAAGAAACTTAGACATTGGGAATATGTTTTACCTCAGGTAGAGTTTGCTTATAATAGGACTTTGCATTCTACAACTAATAAAACTCCATTTGAAATTGTGTATGGTTTTAATCCTTTAACTCTTTTAGACCCGAGTCCCTTACCTCATGCTAATTTGCAAAATTTTGATGCTGAATCTAGAGATAATAAAATAAAAAAGTTACATGAGTCTGTAAGTCAACAAATCAATAAAAAGGTGCAGCAAATGGCTGAAAATGCTAATAAAAGGAGGAGAAAAATGGTTTTTAAACCTGGGGACTTAGGTTGGGTACATCTTAGGAAAGAGAGGTTTCCAAATCTTAGGAAGTCAAAATTAGATTCTAGAGGAGATTGACCATTTACTGTGTTAGATAAAATTAATGACAATGCTTATAAGATTGATTTACCTGCTAAATTTGGGAATGTTAGTAATTCTTTTAATGTGGCTGATCTTAGTCCATTTCTGGGACTTAATCAGGTTTTAGAGGCGAAACCTTTTCAAGAAGAGGGGAATGATATGAATCTTAAAAATTTGTATTTAATTAATCTCAATAATTGCTGTGAATCATTTATTACTTATAATTGTTTGTCTTATTTGTGTGAATAAATAGGAAATTGATGCAGCACATGGATTCTGGATGCAGCTATTAAAGTGTTGCAAAATATGTATTTTTTTGTTATTTGTGTGTAATCCCATGTGATGCATTCGCCGGTCGAAATTGGCTAATGGAAATTAGGTCGGTTGTATAATCCGCCACCCGGTCCATAATAATTGATTAGTTGGATTGTGAATTAATCAATCCTTAATAGCCATGATTAGCTAGAATATAATTAGCTGATGGGAATTGATGTCTAAATATTATCTTGTAATTTGGGGGAGATTTTTTATGTATTTTTTTGGGCTGGTCGAGTGTCCAGTGTCAACCACTTATACCGACCCATTTCCCTGATTATGTGTGTTGGGCTGTAGCGTGAGATTGGGCTGATGGTATTGTATTTTATATGGTATGTACGCCTCCTATAAAGAGGGGCATATAAAATTGATATATAGTTTTGGTTGATATACGACATATTTTCTTGATTTCTCTCGAGTCTTCTCTCGCGATCTCTCTCTCTCTCTCTCTCGCCGAACCTCTCACTCTCTTCTTCTTCTACTGCGTCTTTTCTCTGTCTTCGATCAACTCTTGATTGTTCTTTCTCTCGAATTCAGTTGCCGTTGTGAAACTATGCCTCTAAATCTTTGGATCTTCCTTTGGGAGTTTTCCTTAGGCTGAATCCGGCGAATCGAACCCCGCGCTCGATTATTTTCTTCGATCCTTTTGTGAAACCCTAACAGGTTTCCATCAGCTTCCACCTTCATTATAATGTTCACAATGATCCATCATATACCTATTTTATTCATACTCTAAATCTGCTTCTAACCTAGTCCTCCTTAAAATCGCTTGCACATGTTCATCTTCTTCGTCTTCGGCTTTTTCTTCACCGCCAAGTGTCATTCTTGTAATTTCGTCTTCGATAATAAGATATCTTCTTCTTTTTTCCATCTATTATTTTTTATTTGTTGCAACAATTGTTCCATATTTCTTCTAACATCAATTGTCACATTATCACATTTTAGAACATTACCCTTAATATGACCTAAATATTCTTTCAGTCGTGTTATTCCTCCATTAATAACTTTTCCACAAAAAGAACACTTAACTTTTTTCCGACTTCCATCAACAGACTCCTCAAAATTCCATGCAACATCTCTACCTTAATTATCATGGCCACTAGCAGCAGCACTGCTTGTTGAACAAGACATTTAATTAAATTGAAAATAAAATACATATATGACAAGTGCAATTAATATTAAAGTAATTATTTATAAAGAAAATTTATTATCTAAAAGCAAAGCATTATTTTTTTTATAGATTTATAAAAATTAAAACTATAAAAATTATTATCCATAAGTCTTAGTCATATCCTAAATAAGTTAATATTAACATTATTCGACTAATGGTATTAAATTATTGATAAAAAAATTATTATTATGTTATATAAATATAGATTTATAATAAACTAATACTATAACAATTACTATCCATTAGTCCTAGTGATGTACAAAATAAATTAAAATTAACACTACTTGTTTAATTGTATTAAGTTATTGATAATAAATTACTATTATATTATATTTATGTAGATTTATAAAAATTCAAAATTATAACAATTGTTATCCATTAGTCTTAATTATATAACTTATACACACACACACACACACACACACACATAATAAATTAATATTAACACCACTTAAATATTAACTAATGTTATTTATTCAAGAAAAGTATAATTATTTAATTAAAAAAGAGAATAAGCTAAAGTTTAATTTAATCAAATAAAAGTACATCAGTAAGCTATTAAATATAGCTAAATAATATTAGAAAAAAATAATTAAAAAAATACTAACTAACCTTGCTAATATGTAGATTAGATAGTAAATTGGGCCTAAAATCCAAGTCTAGAGTCCAAAGTTCCAAACTCATGCAGCATCACACGGTCACAGACTCACAAGTTCACACTTCACAACCTACTGGTGAATCCACTGGTTTACAACCACTCAAATCAGCTTCATGAAGAAGATCCATCACATACTTCCGTTGAGTCGCCATAATACTTTCATCCCAAGTCTTTGATCTCAAATTCTCTGGCTAATCCAACCTTTAAGTGATCGATCTCTCTCAAATCATTCCCTATAATGATGATATCATCCACATACACAATCAACACTGATATTTTTCCATCTCTTGAGTACCTTGTAAACATTGTATGGTCACCTTGGGCTTAAGCATATCCTTGTTTCTTCACAGATCTAGTAAAATTTTCAAACTAGGCTCGAGGAGACTGCTTTAAACCATAAAGTGCTTTTTCAGCTTACTGACCTTTGAGCTAAACTACTCCTAAAAGCTTGGTGGTGGTGTCATAAATACCTCTTCTCTTAGGTTTCCATTCTAAAATGCATTTTTTACATCCAACTTGTACAAGGGCCAATCAAGGTTTCCGGCAACAGATAGAACTCGAATGGTATTTAGTTTTGCCATAGGAGTAAAAGTTTCAGTGTAGTCAATTCCATAGGTTTGTGTAAATCCCTTTGCCACCATCTGTGCCTTGTATCTCTCAAGCATACCATCAGCCTTGTATTTCAAAGTGAATACCCACTTACATCCAACAAGAGACTTTCCACTTGGTAAATTGACAACTTCTCACGTCTTTTTTTCTCAAGAGCACTCATTTCTTCAAGGATTACCTTCTTCCACTCTGGAATACCTAGAGCATCCTGAACATTCTTAGGAATCTCCATAGAAGACACATGAATGGATAAATCGGAGAAGGAGGGTGAAAGATGTCTAAAACAAACAAATTTTGATAGTGGATATAAAGGATGACTAGTATAGGACCTTGTTCCCTTTTTAGTGGTAATAGGGAGGTTCAAATCTGAAGTAAAGGTGCTATATTGAGATAGTTGATTCAAAGGAGAAGGGGAGACACTTACAGAGGGAGGAAGTAGCCCTAGTGTATATTCATGGAAATTCAAAGGGTGTGTGAAATCCTTCTCTTTATGAGGAGTTTTCCTAGAGTATATATGCCAAAAGTGTATATTAGTCTTAGGGCCTTCTTCTATAATGGATTGATCAGTTGAAGGAACAATGGGATCATCGCTTTCTTGTTGATTATGAGGACTAGAATGATGGTTTTCATGTTCCTGATTTGAAGGGAGATTCTTTTCAGAGTTGAATGTAAACATGGGTTATTTTTATTACTTAATTCATTCACCAGCTCCACTCTACTCTCCTTATGTTCCTACTGATCAGAAACAACATGTGGCTATGTTTCAAAAAGATTTTTGTCATTAGTGCCACTAGTAGTGAATTCAAGATCCAGATCATGCAAAACACCCCCCGAAAATAAATCTTCTCATACAATCTCCCCTTGAGAATGAGGTTTAAAATATGGTTATGTATAATCCCCCGAATTTTTAAAACACTATATTTTAATAAATAAATTTTATTTTGGATAAATTAGCTTTTAAATATTTTTAATTTAATTGTTTTATGGATTATTGAGTGTATGAAATTTGGTATAAATATTTTAATAAATTAAAATAAATATTTTGTTATTTTATCATAATCTTGTTATTTAAACAATTTTCCAAATTATTATTTTACTAAAAGTATCCCTTTTAAATCCTTGTATTTTAATTAAATTGTTAAATAAATTTATTACCCAAAAATATTGTAATTTATTATTTATAAATTAAATTATTTTAATTAAAACCAATTTTCCTTTTCTTTTTCCCATTTTCCTTCTTTCCCCTTTTCTTTCTTTCTCTTTTTCCTTCCTTGGGCCGCCAGCCAGCCGGCCTACCCTCTCCCTCTCCTGCGTGCATGGCCGCAAGCCCATTCCCCTGCCTTTCCCCGCATCGCCCGGCCGCCCACCTTTCTCTCCTTTCTTGCGCGACCGGGCCGACTCCTTCTTTCTTCAGCCAATCCGCCCGTCACACAGCCCCCCAACACTCCCTTCTTCTTCCTTCGTCTTCTTCCCCCATCACCAGCGAGATTCTCGCCGCCCGACCTGTTGCTCCCCCTCCCCCGTTGACCTCCCCAGTCTCCCTCCTTCTCCTTCTTATCATTTTCCGGCCATACCGGTCCCACCACCCTTGTCTCCCTCTCTTCTCCCTCTCCCTACCGCCCCTCTTTTTCTCCCTCTCCTTGCAACCCCATTCCCCTACCACCCTACCGACACCCCTCGAGCCACCCTATCCCTTCCCTTCTCTTCCTCTTCTATCTATTACTCCTTCCCTGCCCTTTCTGCATTTTTTTTTCGACCCTCCCCCATGCCCCGAGCCTCTCCTTTTCTCCCATTATTCTCCTCCCTTCTCTCCCCCTGTTTTGTTTCGCCGCCACAGCTCCGCCACTTCCTCCGCCTAATCCACCACCTGCACCACCTCCTACCACCCTCTGCCTCTCCCTCAGGCCACCACTGTCCCCATTGAGCCACCGCGCAGCCCATTCTTTCTCCTCTCTTCTTTTTCTCTCCCCTTTCACCCCTTCTCGACAAGCACCCTGTGCTGCCCCGATCCGCCGCCTGTGCCGCCACCTGAACCACCAAAATAATCCCTGCAACCCCCTCTACCACCCCCAATGCTCCTTTGGCCGAGAACACCACCTTCAAGCCCTCGTTTTTCCCCTTTCTTTTCCTTCCTCGCCAGCCTGCACCTCGACACCCCACTTCAACCGCCACCTTCGTAGCCTTGCTGCCACTGCCTTCGCCACCATTAGCCACCATCAACACGTCCCCGACCACCTCTTACACCGCCTCTCCACCTCTACATCCTTCCTTTGCCTTGAATCCACCCCACATGCCTCTTTTCCTAGCCTAAAAACCCTAACCCAAAATTGACTTTATTTCTTTCTATTACCCTCCTTCGAGCCCTCCTCCCCATAAATTTTCATGCAGCTCATGCTGCTAGTTTCTGGACTTCTTAATCTATTTGTTTGTTAATTTTAAGGTATAATTATATTTTAAGTTAATTATCCTATTAATTGTTATAAAGCCTTATGTCTTGATTTTTTTTATGATTTCTAACATAATAAACCTTGATATTATTTTTAGGTGTCGGTTTTGATAATTAAATCTTAAACCTTAAACCGGAATACCGATAAGGTTTGTTTTTGGTGGAAACTGAGGTAACCGTTAAATCCCGCTTAAATGCATGGATTAATGCATGTTAGCACATTAGGCATTTTTAATGTGTATTATGCTTGATATAGGTTGTTTAGTATTTAATATGTGGTGCTTGTGTTGATTGATGAAAAGGAAGCATGATAGATTGTCTTTATGTATGGAAACATTATTAAGGCAATGATTTGGTTGTTAAGGAAAATGTTATGTATTATCCATGTTGTTTTATGCTATTGTAATATTTAATATATATTTAATATTTTGTGAGCCTTAGGGGATTTTATTAATGTATATTGTACAAGAATATGGCCTAATTTATATATGGGTGTTAATGAGTATTGTATTAACTTTGAAAGTTGTGGATGATGCATTAATCTTGATATTTTATGCAGTAATAATAATAAGTTAATAAGTGGTGTGCTAAGGGGTATTATGGTAATTTTGGAGGCAAGGGTAATATGATAAATTTGTTAATAAAAGGAGAAAATGGTAATTTTGGAAGTAAGGGGGTAAAGTTGTAATTTTTTGAATAAAGGGTAAAATAGTAATTTGGTAATAAAAGGGGCAATCTGGTAATTTTGTAATAAAAGGGGTAATTTGATAATTTTGTAATAAAAGGGGCAGTTTGGTAATTTTGTAATAAAAGGGGCAATTTGGTAATTTTGTAATAAAAGGGCAATTTGGTAATCTCGTAATAAAAAGGGCAATTTGGTAATCTTGTAATAAAAGTGGCAATTTGGTAAATTGTAATAAAAGGGACAATTTGGTAATGTTGTAATAAAAGGATAAAATTGTAATTTTATAATTAAAGGGTAAAATAATAATTTTATGATTTACAGGCAGAATGGTAATTTGGAAATTAAAAGAGGTAGGATAGTAAATTCATAATTAAGGATAAATGGAAATTTTATAAGTAAAAGGGCGATGTGGTAATTTTTAGGAGTTATGGGGTAAAATGGTAAATTTGAAGGTAAAAGGGTAAAACGGTAATTTGTAAATCAAGGGGGTATTACATTATGTATCAAGGAATTTGACATATATAGTGATAAAGGTTTTCTAGGAGACGGGATCATAGCGTTTATAACCCTTTTTAGTAGGAGAGTATTCTAGAAAGACACACCGTTTGGCCCTAGCATCATGTTTATCACCCTTGTTTTCAAATATATAGGTTGTACAACTAAAAATTCTTACAGGTAAAATACTAGACAATAGATTATTAGGAAAGTAATGATTGAAAGTATCCAATGGTGTTTTAAAATTTAGGGCCTTAGATGGCATATGGTTAATCAAGTAAATAGTTGTACGAATGGAATTCTCCCATAAATATTTTGGGTTATGAGTGGAAAATCTAATGGCATGAGAGACCTCTAGGATATGTCTATTTTTACGCTCATCTATGCCATTTTGTTTTGGTGTATCATTACATGAGCTTTGATGGACTATTCCCTTGTTTAAGAAGAAATTTCCTAGTGTTGCATTGAAAAATTATCTTCCATTGTCACTTCTAAATATTTTAATGGTTGTGACAAGCTGGGTTTGAACCATATTATAAAAATTCCTAAATATATCTGTTACTTTTGATTTTTTTTTCATTAAAAATACCCAGCCTAGTCTAGTATGATCATTAGTGAAAGTAACAAACCATCTTTTCCTTGAATTGGTTTGAATCCGTAAGGGTCCCCAAACATCACTATGTATGAGAGTGAATGGTGTGGTAGATTTATAGGGTTGGGTAGGATAGATAGATCGATGATGTTTAGCTAAAGTGCATATTTCACATTGAAAACTAGAAGGATCTTTATTAACAAATAGTTGTGGAAACAATTGTTTTAGATACTGAAAACTGGGATGTCATAATATAAAATGCCACAACATTATTTCATAATCATAAGAACCAGAAGTAAACTTAAAACATGAATTATAAGTAGAGGACCTAGATTTTGAATCACTCTCAAACTGATAGAGTCCACCAACCTTCTTAGCATTGAAAATCATCCTCCCCAAAACTAGATCCTAAAATTCACAGTGTGAGGAATAAAAGTTAACTCGACATTTAAGGTCACTAGTCAACATACTCATAGAGAGTAGATTGCAGGACAATTTTGGAACATGAAGGACATTATCAAGAGATAGTAAAGGAGTGAGTTGGATAGATCCTATGCCAGCAACAATAGAGAATGATCCATCTGCAACCACAATTTTTTTATTTCCAACACAAGAATGATAAGATTTGAATAATTGGGAGAAGTTTGTCGTATGATATATTGCTCCAAAATCAATTATCCATATGGATTTAGACACGACATTATAGGAGATGGGATAGCTTATATTACCTTGATGAGCTAGAGAACGGGAAGAACTAATGAGGAATTGTGAGGATTGAAAAAATTTTAGGGGGTGCTCTACTTGTTCTTGAGTGAATTGAGACTCTCCTAAATTAACTTGTTATTCTTGAGTTTTATCTATGGTTGTTTACATTGCTTTACTGTCATAATTACTCCTTAAGTTAGATGGTTTCAAGTGAGGGTGTAGTTTCTAGCATTTTCCCTCGTATGCCATGGATTTTTATAGTTATAACACCATAGATTCTTCCTCCTCTCACCATCAGTGCTAAACCCACGAGTAATCAGAGCAGAGCTCTCCAATTATGGACCATAGTCAAGTGTTGAGCATGTAGCATAACCTTCTTCTGAGCCTCCTCTTACCTTAGCTCTAAAAAAACTTCTCATATGCTAAGCAAAGGCTTTCTTTAGAAGATTCTTCCTCTTACTTCATCTAAATTATGGTTGACTCCAACCAGGAACATATAAACCCGATCATTCTCTTCACACTTCATAAATAGAGCATAGTCCTTTGAATTCTCACACTTGTCATTATAACATTGATCTAATTCCTTCCACCAAGTTGCCATCTCATTATAGTAGGTGGTTATATCTCTGTATCCTTGTTTTGAACACCATAGTCTAGAATTTAACTCAAATATTTAGATGAGTTCTCTAGATCTGAGTATGTGACAGGAATGGAGTCCTAGATTTCCTTTGTGGTCTGTGTAAACATATGTGGTTTCGTAATAAACCCTTCCATTAAATTGAGTAACCACACACTCACTAAGGAATTTTATAACCTCCAGGTGTTAAATTTGGAGTCATTCTCCTCTGGTTTTTTCTCCTCACCAGTGAGATACCCAAGCTTGCCACATTTGTCAATGGCTAACTTGATAGATTGTGCCCATTCTAAATAGTTTCTTCTATTCAATCTATAAATTATGATTTAGAAGGATGATGGTGTAGAAATGTGTCATTGTTGTTGGTTGGCATGGAGGTGGCTAGGTTCTCTTCGGATGATGCCATTTTTCTAGCCTAGTTTTTCCAGTTTCTATGGCTCTGATACCATGTAAGTCATGAAGAGTAAGAACTAATACTTTTGTCTCTTATTCTGATATAATACATGGGTCCATCTTTATATAGGTAGAGGATAAGAAAAAGATATACTCAACTGTAACATACTCCTACAAATCCTAACAAATAGAAAATAATAGATCTTAGAAAATAGGAAACAACAACATCTAATATTCTACCCCTTATTTAGTTTAACTAACCAAAAATTTATCCTCATAATAACTAGTAAATTATCAACTATGTTTATTAACCTTTTCGACAGAACTCTAGGGTAACACACATTTGGCTACTATTATAATGGTTGACTGGTATACATATATATCTCTAGGCTAAAGCATTCCTAGCCGCTATTATAATGGATAGACTAGTACACATGATATAATACATTTGGGTCAGTCTCAATAATCTTTCACTTTACATGATTAGCTTTTACCATTTAATTAGCACAACAAATCTATTTATTTAACTCAAGGGGGAGATCAAGAACCTAGAGACGCAAAGGTACACTGGTGATACTAGTGCATATAAGCAACATAGTACCCTTCAACCATCAACCTAAAGATGCAAATGTACCCTAGATGCACTGGTGCATGAGGACACATAGTACCCTACCGACAAGGACACCTAATCCATAAGTATGCATACCCCCTAAATAGGACCATAGAATTAGATAGAGAAAGATGTAGGGCCTAGTTGGGTCACTAAAGCACACCAACAAATACTAGAATAGTCATGGGCTTAACTGCATCTTTAGGGTAACGACCCCTAAAGAGCCACCATTCCTGATCTCATAGTCTTCCACTTTAATTATTAGTATCTTAATTGAGGTAACTACGAGAAATGCAACAACCACATACTTATTCATTTCCATTTGTTTATATTATTATTAAGTAATCATTAATCATACATATATCCATGTTAACTTAAAGAAACCACTGAGGCCATCCTTATATCATCCATTTCCATTTCATAATTCATTTTCTTTATTCATATGCCATAAGGGTTATCATATCATAATCATAATATGGTCTTAGAGTCTAGTAGTCTATATCAAAGGATCATGGAACATTTAACCCTAAAATGTCCTTCTATTACATCTAGCACACATTACCATGCATAATTAATGATTAAGGCACCTCTTTCATGAATATGAGGTAAACACCATATTACACCCTTAATTATCCGTCCAACCCTATGTTATGCCATGTTCTTGTGATACTCACTGATTTATCAAATACCCTTACTTTATTATTCAATATTACTTATGCCTTATTATGGAGATTCATTTAATTCATTGAATGTTATATGCAAGTTACTAATTATCCCAATCATTAATAAAATACCCTTATTTGTAAAATTACTAAGTCAACCTTTTTTATTTGCCAAATTACCATATTATCCTTCATATATGTATAATTACCAAATTACCCCTTGTATTTGTTAGACTACCAAATTATCCTCCATACTTATTAAATCACCAACTTTACCTCCTCATACTTGTTAAGTTACCAATTTACCCTTCTAATTAGTTAAATTACTAAACTATCCTTTATACTTATTTAAATTACCAAATTGCCTTTTTGGTTGGTTAAATTTTCAAATTACCCTTCTTACTTATTAAAATTATTCTATTATCCTTTTGGTTGGTTCAATTACCATATTTCTCTTCATACTTATTAAATTTACCAAGTTTCCCCTTATCATGCTAAATTACCGAAATACCCTTTCTTACTTATTAATTTACCATTTTCCCCTTTTATTCACCTAGTTACCAAGTTGTCCTCCTTTTATGTCAAATTACCTAAAATAACTTTCTTATCTACTAAATTACCAATTTACCCCTTTTCTCACCCAAATTAACAAGTTATTCCTCCTTTTTTCCAAATTACCAAAATACCCTTCTTCTTTATTAAATCACCATTTTATCCCTTTTACTCACAAAATTACCAAAATACCAATCCTTTATGCCAAATCACCAAAATATCCTTCTTCTTTATTAAATCACCATTTTATCCCTTTTACTCACAAAATTACCAAAATACCAATCCTTTATGCCAAATTACCAAAATACTTTTCTCCTTTAATTAATTCACCAAAATACCATCTTACTCACAAAAATTACGAAGTTATCCCCTTTTCCATAGAAAATTATGAAAATGCCCTTCTTACTTATTTATTTACTATTGTAACCCCTTTACTCCCATAAACTACCATTTCACCCTTATTATACCAATATTACTAAAATACCCTCACCATATAAAATATTAATATCCGTTGTCCATATACATCATCCAACACCACCAACTATTCTCATTTATTATTAATACTTATTATCACCTACCTCAAATACTTATTTAGGTCATATAGACATAAAAATTACTAAAATATCCCTAAGGCTTATATTAACAGTAGTAACGGACACATTAACTTATCATGTCACATACAAGCATTTAACATTATCCTTAACAAAAAGGCTCATTCCTTAACAAGCATTTCTACACATGGCACATAAATCAACAAGCTTTTCATTTCAACAACGAACATATGCCACCAATTATATTATACTTAACATCATAAATGATGCACTTAAATATATTAAAAACCTTAATGTGCTAGCATACGTATATCCATGCATTTTTTTAGGGTATAATGGTTACCTTATTTTTAGTAATAATTAAACCTTATTAGTACCCCTGTTAAAGGATTGGGCTTTGATTAGTAAAAATTAATACCTATAATTAATATAAAAAAGTAGCATAATAGAAGTATAAATTCAAAAAAAATAATTTTTTTTGCCAAAAACTTAATTAATACAAACTAATACTAACCATCTTTATACCTTAAAATTAACTAAGATTTGGCTCATAGGGATGTAGGAGACTTACATTGCATGGTAGCATGCTTAAAAATAAGGAAGAAGGGGTCAAAGTGGGGAAGTGGGAAGAAGGGAAGGGTTGGTTCGATTAAGGGTTTTGGGGTTAGGTTGAGAGCTTGTGGAGGGGAGTGAGGGTGGTGGTTGGGTGTGTGGAAGGAGTGGGGTTGTTGGTGGTGGTCGGGGGTTAATGATCCATGGCTTAGGGAAGCGGAGACGGAAGCTTTAGGGCTATAAAAATAAGGTAAAGGATGCGTGGAGGTGAATAAGGAAGGGAAAAGAAGAGAAGACGGAAGTGGGTAGAAGGGAGTTTTGGCCAAGGGGAGGCAAGGTAGTGGTAGGGGAGGTTATAGGGAGTTGATGGGTAGCTATGGAAGCAAAGGAAGAGGTGGAACAGCTGCTCACGATGGTGGTGCATGGTGGAGGCCGAGAAGGGAGTAAAAAAGAAGGGAGGAGGGGAAGAGGACTAGAGGGGCAAGTGAGGTGATGGGGTGGTGCACGGAGGTTGAAGGGGTGTTAGGGAGGTGGTTTTGGTGGTAGGTTGGGTGGGAACAATGGGGATTAAGGGTGGCAGAGCAAAAATAGGGAGAAGGAGTAGAGGGGAAGAAGAGAGAAAAAGGGCTCGGCAAGTAGGGAAAGAAGAAGCCTGGGTGAAGAACATGGGCAAGGGAGAAGCAGAAAAAGAAGACGGATAGGATAGGAGGTATGGGCACTAGCAAGGTGGTGGTAGAGGGAAGGTTCCAGGTTGGGATTAGGCGGTGGGTTACAGGAAGAAGGAAGAAAAGGAAAGGAAATGCCATGCAAGGGAGGGCTATGTTTGGCTCAAAAATAGAAGGGAAAGGGACGGGGGAGAGAGGGATAAAGGGAGAAAGAGAGCATAGTTGTAGGGGAGGGCAGGCAGTTGTAGGCTGCTATGGAGGACTATCGAAAAAAGAAGGAGAAGGGAGGAGGGGATGCAAGGTGATTAGGTGAGGAAAGAAAAAAATAGGCAGAGGGTCGGCCCTATGCATATGAGGGAGAGGGAAAGGAATGAAGAGTTAGGTTGGCCCAACTAGGAGAGAGAAAGGACTGAAAGAAATAAGAGGCGGGCTAGGGCTAGCTGAGAGGGGGAGAGAGAGGGAGAATGGGAGAGGAGAAGGGTCAGTGGCCTAGTGCAAGGAAGGCAGGCTGAGAGGCTCGAGGGAAGAGGAAAAAGAAGGAAAAGAAAAAGGACGGAAAAAAGATAAGAAAAAGGAAAAAAGGAAAAAAAATTATTTTTGGATTGATGGTATTTAATATTTTTGATAGATAAATTAATTTAATATATTTAAAATTTTAGATATTAGTTTAAGAGGGTAAATTTAGTAAAATATTGGTTTGAAAAATTATTTAAATAAAAAAGTATGATAAAATAACACAATATTTATTTTAATTTTATTAAATATTCATATCCATTTTAATACACCCAAAAAAATCTATTAAATAAATTTAAAAATTAAATTATCCCAAATAGGCATTATTTATTAAATTCTAAGTTTTAAATTTTTTTGGGGCATTAGATCAATGGTAAAGAATCTCAATTTGGGAGAAATTCAAAGGATTCAAATCTTACTAGATTACTTGATGAGCATAAAGATGTATTTATTTATGAAATGTTAAAAAAAATTGTATCATAAAGATGAGTATTTTAGTGATGAATATCGAGCATACAAAAACAAAATGGGCATCATGGTAATTAGGCATTGTAAAATGGATTTTTATTTAAACTCAATAAAATTTATGTAGCAAGATCAAGTATTAGAGATTTAATTATTAAAAAGGTATGTGAAGGAGCTATAGTGGGACATTTTGGTACTCAAACATCATTAGAAATATTACAATAGAATTTCTATTGGCCAAGCATGATTAAGGATGTACACCTCATATGAAACTTATGTGGTACTTGTAAAAAGAGTATAAGGCTTTTTCAAAAAGGTTTATATATACTATTACCTTTTCCTAGTCAACCATGGGAAGGAGTTAGTATGGACTTTATCTTAGGGCTACCTAGAACACAAAGAAGTAAAGATTCTATTATCGTCGTGCTAGACAGATTTTCCAAAATGGATTTTTCTATTCCATATAAGAAAACTGATGGTGCTACATATGTTGTTGACTCATATTTTAAGTAAATTGTGATACTATATGCCATTCCTAAAATTATTATTTCGGATATAGGTTTCAAGTTTCTTAGTTACGTTTGGAAGATGTTATGGCACATGCTAGGCATTAAGTTGTTATTTAGTACTTCACATTATCCACAAACTAGTAGAAAAATAGAAGTTACAAACTGCACTCGTGGCACTTTGTTGAGAGGATTGGTAAGTAAAAGTAATAAGGATTGAGATATTAAGTTAACTCATGCAGAGTTTTCTTACAATCAAAGTCCTTCAAGTTCTATTCACTCAAGTCCATTCGAGATTGTGTATAGGGTGAATATGTACATGCCAATTGATATGTTATCCTTGAAAAAAAAAGTGAGTTCAAAAATTATGAGGCTAAGGAATGAGTTGAGTTCTTTCAAAAGCTTCATCAACAAATGAAGGAAAACATAGAACGAGCTAATAAATGATACCAAAAGCAATCTAATAAACATCTCACTCCAAAGGTATTTTCTCGTGGTGATTTAGTTTGGTTATATTTTCCAAAAGAAATATTTCTTAATCTAAGAAAACATAAAATCATGACAAGAGCAGATGTACCATTTAAAATCCTTAGAAAATTTGAAAACAAAAACTGCTTTTGAACTTGAACTTCTAGAATCTCATGGAGGTGTTTTGAGCACATTTAATATTGGTATTTTGTCTCCTTATTATAGTGATGTCAGTTTGAGGAAAAAAATTTCACATTGAGGAGATGATGCATGAGAATCTATGCATTATCAAGACAATGAAGAATTGTTATAATTGGTTATGGAGCCTATTACAATATTTGTCTTTGATCATAATATTAATTGTAACACCCCCAAAATTCATTGGTAAAATTTTTTGCTTTATTAAAAGAATTTGTGTAAGCAAAATGACAAAACTGTGAATTTTGGGGATATTACCACCAGACTTAGTACCAGACCGGTTCACTCCTACCATTCCAAGTGCTAAGGCTAAAAGAGAAAAATACAATTTACGAGAAAGTCAAGAATATTTAAATCAGTGTAGCTTAAATAACAATTTACAATAATAAAATCCACCAATGGTGATTGCAAGAAGACAGATTACATTTAAACCAGGGGTTAAAAGAGAAAGAGTACAACCCTAAGACTTTCCGGATAGTTCCTTACGCTCTTTCCTATTTCCCACTTGAATAGCCCCCGAAAAAAACCTACAAGGGATACTACCCATTGAATAGGTAGAGGCCCTATGAATGGAACCCTTTAGTACTATGATACATAGTAACTCTTTTAAAACACACTTAAAAACAAGTCCACAATGCAACACATGATACAACACTACATACATACATAAAGAAAGGTGCATACATAATATTCACATTCATACATTCACATACTTAACAAGTTAATCAGATATTAATAAGTCATAATGAACAATCAATACTTCTGGGGCTTAAGCCATTAGTCCATAATTAATCAATCATATTGGATTATAAATATCCATGTGAGTGCGGGAACCCCACTATTATAGCTAGTGGACTAAAATACATACAAGGCATAATGCTCTTGACCACTATTATTGCCGGTGGATCGGTCTCTAGGGCATAACCCTCCTAGCCACTATTATTCGATAGTGGACTAATCTGGCCCTTACTCACATGGTGTTCCACTATAAGTGATTAGTATTTTCCCATGATTTATTCACAACCAAATCAAATTTATTGAGCTCGGGACATCCACGGTTATGGCCGGTGGATCAAAATACATATATACATCATCCAGGGCAGCACGCACCTGGGCCACTATTATATCTGATGGACTGGTACTCATAAACATCATCTCGGGCAAAACGCTCTTGGGCTACTATTATATCCAATGAACTAGTACTCATAAACATTATCTAGGGCCAAATGCTCCTAGACCACTATTATAACCTGTGGACTAGTACTTATAATATAATTTAACTAGGCCCGACTCATTAGTCTTTTATTTTCATGATTAGTGTTTTTCCTTTTTAATTAGCACAATAATTCCATTTATTTGCCTCAATAGGGAGACTAAGATTCCGGGACACAAAGGTACACTCGTCGCATTGGTTCATATAAGCTACTCAGTACCCTTCAGCCATCAACCTAGGGACTCAAAGGTGCCTTAGTCGTACTGGTGCATAAAGCTAACTCAGTACCCTACTGACAAGGACACCTAATCCATAAGTATGCATATCCCCTAAATAGGTTCATAGAGCTAGATAGAGTAAGATATAGGGTCTGGTTGGGGTATAAACGCACACCAACAAATACTAGAATAATCGTGGGCTAAGCTACATCTTTAGGGTAACGACCCTAAAGAGCCACCATTCCCGATCTCGAGGTCTTTCACTTTAATTATTAGTGTATTAATTAATATGATCATGAAAAGCACATCAACTAGATATTTATTCACTTTCAATCATTCTAATATCATTAGGTATTCCTTATTCATACGGTTATCTAAGATAACATAGAGGAATCATTAAGGCCAATATAATCTCATCCAATTCTGATTTAGGATTCGTTCTCGTGATATTTACTAATTATCAAATACCATTATCTTACTATTTAGTGTTATTTGAGTCTTATTACAAAACTCCATTATCCCATAAACATATTAGATACAAATTACTAATGTACCCCTTGCTTGTATAATTATTAAGTCATCCATTCCTTACTTGCCAAATTACCATATTACCCACCATGTTACATAATTACCAATTTACCTCTTACTCGGTTTAAGTTACTAGATTATCTCCCATACTTATTAGTTCACCAATCATCCTTCATAATTGTTACACTTATCATATTTTCATTTGGTTGGTTAGATTACCAATTTCCCTTCTCCTTTGTTATAATTACCAAATTACCCTTTAGTTGGTCAAATTACCAAATTACCCTTCTTTATTATCATAATTACCAAAATGTCGTTCTTTATTATCCTAATTACCAAATTACCCTTCTCTATTATCATAATTACCAAATTACCCTTCTCCATATTCAAAATTACCAAATTACCCCATTAGTTGGTTGAATTACCAAATTTCCCTTCTCCATTACATAATTACCAAACTACCCTTCTCCATATTTAAAATTACCAAATTACCCTTTTGTTGGTTAAATTACTAAATTGCCCTTTACTTCCAAAAATTACGTTTTTACCCTTTGCTTTAAAAATTACCATTGTACCCTTTACTTACAATTTACCATTCTATCGTTTACCTCCAATATTACCATAATACCCCTTTTACTTACAAAATTACCATTCTACCCCTTATTACACCACTCTTATAAAATTATCATCCCTATATGAAATATTAATATTAATAGCCCATTCTCATCATCCAACATCACCAACCATTATATTTCAACATAATACTCATTAACATCCACACATATTAGGCCACACTCTTGCACAAGAAATATTGCTAAAATGCCCCTAGGGATCACAATAATATTATTCGTGTATTAATGGTCATAATAGCATAATATAACATGGATAAGTACTTAATATTTTTGTTAATAACCAAACTCATTCCTTAAGCAATATTTCTATACATAGCACATAAACTACCATTCTTTCCTTTTTATCAATCAATGTAAGTAACTACATATATTATATTAAACAACATATATCATGTAAAATAACATATTAAAACCCTAATGTGCTTTAAGTGGGGTTTAATGATTACCTTAATTCATGTAAAAATTGAACCTTATTGGTATCCTAGTTAAAGATTTAAGCTTTGATTAGTAAAACCAATACTTAAAAATAATATCAATATTTATTATATTGGAAATAACAAAAAACCAAAGCATAAAACTTTATAAAGCTTAATTAAGGAAATACTTAACTTAAATATTGTTATACCTTAAAAAGTTTTAAACAAAATATACTAAGGCATGCAATAGCTCATACTACTTATGTAACATGAGTTGCTTGCAAAACAAGAGGGGTAAGGGGCTTGAAATGGCAAGAAAGGGAGGAGGGAGTGGTGTTTTTAGGTTAGGGTTTTGGGGCTAGGAAAGAATTCATATGGAGAGGAAGGGTGGAGAGGAGGTCTAGGTGGTGGTCGGGGATAGGTGGATGATAGCAAAGGGAGGCGGTGGCGGTGGCAGCAAGGTTGTGAAAGTGGCTGCCAAGGTGGAAAGGGATAAGAAGGAAGGAAAAGGGAGGAGAAAATGAAGGGGTGAGAAGGTTTGTTTCGGCTAAAGGAGGTGTGTAGGGGTAGTAGAGGAGGTTGTAGTGATTAATTTGGTGGCTTAGGTGGTGATAGAGGCGACGGGATGGCGGTGGAAGGAGGAGGTGCAGGGTGGCTACCAAGAAGGAAGAAAAAGAAGAGAAAAAGAAGAGGGGAGGAAGAAGGGGGCTGCAAGGTGGCTTGAGAGGTGGTGTGGTGGTGTAGGGGTGAGGTAGAGGATGGCAGGGGTGGTGTAGGTGGCTGGTGCGGCAGTGGAAGCGGTGGAATAGGGCAGCGGTGCAAAAATAGGGAGGGAGATGGAAGGAGAAGAAAGGGAGAGAAAGAAGATCAGGGAAGGGGAAGGAAGGCTCGATAATGGGTAGGATGAAGTAGAGAGGGAAGAAGAAAATGAAGAGGGAGAGAAAAGGAGGGGATAGGGGATTAGTAGGGTGGTAGGGGTGTGGGAGTTGTAAGGAGAGGGAAAGGAAAGGAGGGGAAAATTGGGGGGGGCATAAGAGAGGAGAGAGATGGTTGACTGGGTCAAGATGGGATAGGAAAATGACGGAGGAGAGATAGGGAGAGTAGTAAGGAGGAGGAGGATTGTAGTTGTAGGTGGGGTGGTTGGAGATGGCGGAGGTGGTAGGGTATGGCGATGGAAGGAAAGGAAGAAGAAGAAGAAGAAAGAAAGGAAGGTGGCAGGCCACATGAAAGGAAAAAAATGTAAGCGGTCTACCCTGGTCAGGGGGGAGGGAGAAAATAAAAGTGGGAGGTCAGGCTAGGTAGGTGCGCACGGGAGACTGAGGTGAAAGGGGAAAATAGGCCATTGGCCCAACGAGTAGGGTGAAAGGGAGAGGTAGGCCGGCTGGTGACCCAAAAATAAGGAAGGGGAAAAAAGAAAGAAAGGAGAAAAAGGAGAAAGAAAAGGGAAAAAGGATAAAAGGAAAGGAAAAATGGGGAAAATAAAATAATTTAATTTATAAAATAACAAAATGTAATATTTTTGGTTAATAAATTTATTTAGTAATTTAATTTAATATATGGGCTTTAAAAGTTAATTTTAGGAAAAATATTGGTTTGGAAATTTATTTAAATAAAATGAGTATGATAAAATAATAAAATATTTATTTTAATTTATTAAATATTCCTGTCTAATTTTATATAATCAAAAATCCATAAAATAATTAAATTAAATAGATTTAGAAGGTAATTTATCCCAAATAAAATTTATTTATTAGATTATAGGTTTTTAAAATTTCAGGGGATTACATTAATAATATAACTAACCTTAAAAAAATGTACTTTGAGTAATTCTTGCTGGTATAAAACATATTTTCATGGAGAATATTCATACATTTTAAGATATCAACAAATCTAAGATTTCATGTGTTAAAAGTTATTACTAGTCAAAAGAAGCTATAAACTACCAAGTCAAGAAGATAAAGTTATTAATTTTTATTTAAAATTAGGACTCTTGTTAGTTATTTTCATGTATTAGTTAGCTACATTTGTAATCATTTTTAGCTTGCTTTATATATTATATAGGTTAGTATTATGTTGTTTTCCTAGTTAGTGTGCTAGTTAGCCATGTTTATATTAATTTTGCTACTTAGTTTGCTACTTAGAAAAGTTTGGCTACCTATATAAGCATATGATTCAACATATTGTTACTCATTAGTTAGTTATCAATTAAAATCTAAGCAAGAAATTCACTTGGTTGTCTTCTCTCTTTTGTGAGTGAATTTTCAAACTAAGAGTACTTGGAGTAATATTAGATAGGATAATTTGAATGTATTCTTGGAGAAACATTCAAAATTAAACTTCTTGAGTTATTTCGTAAATCTTGATTGAATATTCAAACTATTCTATAAATCATCCTTGAATCTTTATTAAAGATTCAAACTAATATTTACATCTTCCTTAAATCTTACTTGAAGATTCACACTAGCTTCTCACCTTCCTTCTTTTGAAATCTTCTTCTCTTCTATATTTGAATCTTCTAATCATTAGAGGAGGAATTCACACCAAATCTAGTCATGAAAATGCTAGCCTAGAGTTTGTTAAAGGATAGTTATTCTAGTATCATGTTATATGCCAACAAGAAAGCTATGATTGTGAATTTCCATTTAATGATCCTCGAAGCCCCATACTTACCAACCGTCAAGGTTAGATTCACTATTCCATTCAATTTTATTATATCACTAGTACATTATACTAAGATTGAAGTTTTATCTATCAAACATCCTTTTGCCAATTCTAATTTTTTTTACGATCCTTTGAAAATAACATCTACAAAATAACCTATGTTTATGAGAACCTTATTTTTTTTATATAATAAAATTTATATATTAATCATGAATAAGAGGTACAACCCAAGCTATAGAATCGATCTACAATACCTAAGAAACCACTAAAATTTGCACTATGAGTAGAATGGTTACAAATAGCTGACATAACTAAAGAGACTTGAAAGAATATCCTTTGTAAGTTCACACAAGAATTTGTGAAGATGTAAGCATTTCGGGCTTTCCACACTTCATATATGCTGATAACATAAAAAGCTGTCTTGAATTGAGCCTTAGCAACACCTCTGGTTTGAGAAAAAACTAATATTTTCATTAAGGTCTACCAAGAATAATGCCTTCTTGATTCCTTGAACACCTTCCTGATTTTTTCCCATATCTGTTGCAAGCCTTGACAGTGGAAGAGGATATGACTGAGGGTTTCCTACTGAGTGCAAAAACAGCATTGCAAAGGGATTCCAGGAATAAATTTTCCCATTTGATCTTTAGTGGGAAGTCTGGAGTGTGCAACCAGCCATGCAATAAATTTATGTTTAGGAGGAGCTGGGTTGGACCAAATAGCTTTCCACCAGTATACTTTAGGAGCTTGGGGTCGAATCAGGTCATATACTGCAGAAATACTAAAAGTATCCTATGAATGAAGCTGTTGAAAAACTAGACTTAGCTTAGGCCTTAGACCAATGAGTTTGACTAAGATCCAGGAGGCTGTGCATGGTAGTGTAAAGTCTGTGGCAGTCTGCTCTTTAATGAAATAAGTATGAATCCATTTGATCCATAAGGAATTCTTATCCTTATACAGATTCCATAGATGCTTGCCAACTGCAGCTGTATTCCAAGCACCTAAATCAATTAAACCCAAACCTCCTTCCCTTTTAGGAAAACATACCATTTTCCAGGAAACAAGAGCTCTTTTGCTTGAGGATGCTTTCCCTATCCACGGAAAACCTCTACAAAGACTAATGATTTTTAGTAATAATTTTTTGGGAAGAAAAAACAATTGAATCCAATACATTGTGATACCAAAGATCACAGACTTCAATAATTGCAATCTGCCAGCATAGGAAAGTAACTTATTTGCCCAGTGTTGTAATATGTTTGTGATTTTTGTATTAATGACTGCATGTCAGCTGTTTTCAATTTTGAAGCATCCAAAGGAACACCCAAATACTTAAAAGGCAACCTCCCTTCCTGAAAATGTAGCTGTGACAAAATAGCCCCTTTCACCTCCTAAGAAACTCCACTAAAAACGATAAAACTTTTCTTAAGGTTAATAGATAAACCTGAGACGGCAGCAAAAGCTTGGAGCATAGAGTTAATAGCAGTGACAGAAGATAGATCACCCCTGTAGAAAAAAAGTAGATCATCTACAAAAGCAAGATTGATGATCTTCAATTTTTTACACTTGGGATGTCCATGAAAGCCTTCACTCAGCCAAAGGGTTTGCAACATCCTACTAAAGTATTCCATCACAATCACAAACAGATAAGGGGATAAAGGATCTCCCTGCCTATGGCCCTTTCTTCCCTTAAATGGAGTTAACAAATTGTTATTAATGCACAGAGTATAGCTGACATTGGAAACACAAGCCATAAGCACTCTAACAAAATGGACAGGAAAATGCAAACCTAATAGCATATTTTCCAGAAAAGTCCAATTGACTAAATCATAAGCCTTCTTGATATCCACTTTAAGCATGCATCTTGGTGAAGCATTTTTCCTTTTGTATAAATAAATAAGCTCATGAGCTAATAAAACATTATCTCCAATATACATGTCCTTAACAAATCCATCTTGAGATGCATGAATGATGGATGGTAAAATTGCCTGCAACCTCTTAGCTAAAACCTTAGCTAAAATTTTATAAACCACATTGCAACAAGCAATTAGCCTAAAATCAGAAACATTGACAACACCTTCTCCTTTAGGGATAAGAATTAATTTTGTTGCAGTAAGGCTTCCTGGTAAAGAAGCAGTCTGAGAAACATGCACAATCAATCTCCATAAGCTTACCCCCAGAATAGACCAAGAAGCCTTGAAGAAACCTGAGGTAAAACCATCAGGACCTAGGGCCTTATATTGGCCAATAGACCATAATTCTTCCTTTACCTCCTGTAGAGAAATAAGTTTAAGCAGCTCATGTTGATGCTCCACAGAAACTAGAGGCCCCTACAAAAAACATATGATCTGAAGTGCTCCCAAAGGCTTCACTATCTGCTCCCAACAAATTCTGGTAAAAGGAAAGAAATGCTTGATTTATCCCATCTGAATAAGAAACACACTGACCACCATTACCTTGAATTCTTCTTATCACACTATGCATCTGCCTAACTTTCATAATTGAAAAAAAAGAAGTGTGAATTGGAATCATCCAAATTCAACCATTTTATACCAGATTTCTGCTTGAGAAAACTCTCTTCACAAATGACATAATGCTGATAAAGCTTCAAATATTTCTTTTCCTCCTCCTGCAACGTCAAATTATTAGGACAGAAATCAAGCTTTGTCTGGATCATATTCAGCTTTTGCCTTGCCTCCTAAACTCGAGTGGAAATGCCTCCAAAATGCTCCTTATTAAAAATTTTAAGCCTTGCCTTGATATCTCTCAGCTTTATAAAGAAAATACCCTGAACAGACCCTAAAACAGGTCTCTGGACTTGCCACACCTTTTTATCCCAAATGCACCAAATCCTACCATTTGAGTGATCTTCATAATTGCTAAATCTCTCCCATTGAGGATCAAGCCTATCACAAACCTTACCAGCATTTTCTATTTTGATTCTGGTTTCCACCAATCCCATCAAGGAAACCTTTTGCACTGCTGACCAGTACCTCAATTATTTTTGTTTGTAGGGTTTATTCAAACCCCAAACATTCCATGCTCCTATCATGGACCTGTTCTAATAAAGAATGTACAAACCGAGATTCCTCCGCCTATGGAATACTAGGTTGTTGCACAGAACTAAGAAGGATTAACCTATTATTTGAATCTTCTTGGAAACATTGGAATCTGTTAGCTATATGTAGCCTATCATTGGTCCTGGCTTCCTTAGGACTAGAAACATGATTAGTTCTACCAACCTGCCTGTCATTTGAATGTTCTAGTTGACAACCATTTCTGATATCATTATCAGCAATAATCTCCTTATGACTGTTGGCAGCATCCTCTGGAATCTTCTTCAGCACAGGATTCTTGACAATCTTCCTCCACTGCTGAAATCCTTCTTGCTGCGAAGACCTCACCTTTGATACCCCCTCTGGAAGAATAAACTGTATGTGGCCCTCATTGACTCTTTTGCAGAACTGAGTGGAATGGCCAGAGTCATTACATTTAGCACAAAAGGTAGGCTTCCATTCAAACACAATCTTCTGCACTATAATATCACCATCAGGGTCTAGTATTTCGACAGATTCCACCAAATTCTTTGAGACATCCACTTCTACAAGCATTCTTGCTTAAGATATTCCTTCACTAGAATAAGTAACTCCATCTAAGAATAATGGTCTTCCTACCGCGCTACCAATTGTACTCAAAGAATCAACATCCCAATAATCCAGAGGTAAATTCACAAGTTTGATCCATAATGGCATAAACTGAAACTTCTCCTTTGAGAATTGAAATTTTCTATGCCATTCCTTCAAAATAAATGGCCGATTGAGAAACGACCAATATGGCCTAGAAAGCACCCAATCTCTATCTTCCTGAGATTGAAACTTAAAAATTATAAAACCCTAATCATGCATCAATATTTTAGGCTGCTGCACTCCTGTCCAAAGGTTCCTGACATAGGTTTCCATTTGTCTCAACGATGGTCGATAACCAATGGCATAACCCACAACTGCCCACTTCCAATCAGAACAATTGGAATCCACCTTCTCCTTCTACAGATTGACACGAATGTTATTCCCAGCCAACGTGGGCGGCACATAGGTTAACTTAGAACCTCTTTCTGGCAGCCTATTACCAACCAGTTTATCCTTCCATGAAACCTCCATAATTTCTGGTCCTTTATGAAGATCAATTGTGTCGTTATGACCATTCACCACCTGATCATTCTCAGCATCATTCTTTTCTAAAAGGGAGTCCTCGCACCCGACAGATGGAGTAACCAACCCTAAGTTTTCATTAGAATTATGATCGACGTCCCCCTCTACATCAACCATGCATGCCAGATTAGGGTTAATCTCAACAGGCACTTGCGCAACCCTACTCTTCCCTAAACCACCAATACCGTCTACCAAAGCCTCAACAGAAGATGACAACCCAACACCCTTCGTCGTCTCCTTCTTGGCTGTTGAAGTAGCCCTCCTCGTTCTCGCCATGAGAGAAGAGAGAGGAGAGAGCCTAGGATTTCCTTAATACACCCTTTATTCATCACACAATTTGGGATCTAAAATTCAATAACATAAGGATCATCATGATGCTCCACCATACTTATCCCCTTATCTTTTATTGTAAAATTAACTTCTCATTCACCCATTCTCACTCTCTTATTCATCTTATGGAAATGAGCTCTTCATATTCATGCATTTATGGCCACATTACTTGCTTTTGCTAAGGAATCCCCCTACAATAGCTGTATAATCTCTTAAGGTTTCTTGTCTTGAGAATGTGGAAGAACTTTTTGGGCTAAGGTTATTTCTTATCTAGCTAATGTGTGTACCCGTATCTTTTAAATTTTCCCT
Source organism: Tamarix austromongolica (assembly GCA_039764185.1). NCBI lineage: Eukaryota > Viridiplantae > Streptophyta > Magnoliopsida > Caryophyllales > Tamaricaceae > Tamarix > Tamarix austromongolica. Next base: position 118,834,641 of record CM077809.1, on the reverse strand, counting down.
CACACATCAATCATTCTAGAACATCCCTCAATGACCAAAAACTTCTCTATAGTGTGCCTATGTTCATCATGGTTAGAAAACCACTTGATATTATTTCTACACTTCATTTCAAATTTTAAAGGAAAGAGTCTTGGAAATGTCTCTCTACCATTTTCCACATTATATATATATATATATATATATATATAGATATGAGAGGGTGGCCACTATTGGTGTGTATAGGTCAAATCTACCAATTTAAGTGTGTTAGGTGGATGGTTGTGATGATGTTCTTATACTCTCATGATACCTTTTTGACTTATACATCTCCTTATGTGATTTCTTTCTCAGCGTATATTCTTTCTTAAACATCTTTTATCAGAATTGTGTTTAACTAAGTATAAAATTTTAATTTTTTTTATTAATTAAGCCTCTAAGAAGGGATAACCTTGCGATGCCATTATCTAACTCATCAAATCTATTTAATAATGGCTGAACAAATTCCACTAGGTTATGATAAAATCCCATCAAGGGAAGAAGAGTTCTTATTGTGTAGTTGACATGCATAAAATTGTTCAATAAAAGACGTCGTGTATTGGGAGAAGGAATTCATTGATTCAACTTTAATTTTTCCAAATAATCTCAATGTTATAATTTTTAAAGTACCTAGGAATGCCTTGTATAGTGTCTCTTCTCTCACCTTAGCTAACAAAGTAATATTTGCAAATACATTTAAATGGTCCTTTGGATCTATGGAGCCATGAAACGATTTAAAAATTGGGATTATTATTTGTTGTGTTGGAATTCCATATATGCCTTTTAAGAAGGGTGTTTACTAGTAAAAACCTTCATCATTGCCTTTCTTCTTTATTATAAATTACAATGATTTTGATGACCTCTTATCTATCATTTTACTAATTAAGTCATGCCCATCTCTATTAGTTCATTGGACATCTTATTTTTTAATATCTTCCTTATATTTGTTAGTTTGATGTCCATAATGACTTTTATGTCACAATCATTTTATTTTATATCTTCAAACATTATTACTTTGACTCTGATGCAATTCCTTCCTAATCTTTCTTAAAGGGATAAGGGACTCCTTGCATATGTTATTTCTAGTTCTTTTTCCTTGTGTATCCTCTATAAAATTTTCCTCTTCCTCTTAGAATATGTTGGTAGAGAGTGTATTCCTTGGTTCTTTTATATCACCAATGCATTTTTGAAGAGTAAGCTAATAATGAGTATGTAGGGGATCATGATATTTCATAAGAGTGGATAATTTTCTAAAGATGTGTATAAGAGGAGTGATCATGTGCTAGATTATTTCCTAAATAGATGTTTTAAGCTCTTTATTAGGATCTTAGATTTGAGAGATAGTAATAAGGTCCTCTTCTTTGGATGGGTCACTCATACTAGGATCTAGTCAATCTAAAGGATGAGTGAGGGGCATAGCTTTTTGTATGTGATCCCACAATGACACATGTTGTTGAGGATTTGTGAACCGAGGGATTCTTTAGAAATTAAGGGGCTGTCAAGAGAATAAGAAATTATAAAAGAAAAATTTAGAGGAGAAATGAGAGAAAGAAAGTATAAGAGTTATACTATTTGTTTTGGGTCCCCCCAAAAAGGACACAAGAACTCATATATATATATATATAGGTGTAGAACAAGAGAGGAAGAAGAGGGGAACATAATGTGCGCTCATGGACAAAAAAGCATCCCTATACTTTGTATAAGATCAACCCAACATAGAACCGATAAGGTCACCAATCTGAGATTGATCTAAAGAAGAAATGAGTATCTTTGGAACCTTTTAATCTATCTCTTATCCTTTAGGTCGGCATTCTAAAGGTTTGATAGTACTTATTTGGAAAAGACCCATAAAAGCCTTCAATAATCATCTATAAATATTAATCAAGAGATTCAACAAACATTGTAAAAGATTATGACAAAATTATAAGAATGGAAAAAATACAGTAAAGTAAAGAAGAAAGCTTCGCAAGAACACAAAAAGAATATTGAGAATGTGTTCCTAAATGAATGAGATAGTGGGGAAGAAGCTGAATATGTGAATGAGATTGAAGAGGCTATTGAAAGAAAAAACTTGAGTGTTTGGAACCACATGATTAAATTAGTTCTTATAAATCAAAGATCCCTACTCATTCATTAATTATGATATATTTTAAAAAAAAGGAGCATGACTCCAAAAATCAAAGTTAGAAGGAAATTTGGAAAATGATTGCACTATCTTTCTAAGTGTGTCGCTAATAGACTTGTTAATTGAAGAGGGCCTAAATTTAATAGCAATCTGAAGATAAAAGGTAAATATTTCATGGACTTTCAATTTAGTTTCACACCTCAAATAGAGATAGCTATGTCAAACAAGCTAGTGTCAAAAATGTACAAGACATTAGATGATATTCATGTAATACCCTATGTTTCAAAAACCTATATTTAATTAGGATATTTACTATATATGTATGTATGTATATTTGTGTGTTTATGTGTGTGTGTGTGTTAATGTGTATGATTTTTACTAATTTAATACATCATTTAAAATGTTAGAAATAATGATTACATTTTTGAAGCATTTTGTTCACATATTCTTGTCTTTCTTTATAGTTTTGAGTCCTATGAGATTATGATCCACATTTGTCCATCAAAATTCGTCCCAATCAATCAAATTTTATCATATTTTAATTTCTCATATGTTTTCTGAGTCTCCTAGGCCATTTCAAAATACTAAATGGAGACTTTGATGGGAAATCACTATTCATCCCTTATTTTTTCCTTTATTCAAGCTTTAATCCCTGAAATAGGCATTTTAACCCATGAAAGTTTACAAATATTTATACATAATTTTATTTTGACATATTGAAGATAAATATTAAAATTAATTTGTCATTATTTTTGACATTTTTAGATAAATTCTTCCATTTTGGGCATAATTAACTCCGAATATTCAACTTTCTCTACACAAAACATATCCTAAATGTTCCAAACGTCTTCCTAAGTTTGTAAAATATCTAAAATATATTTATAACACTTTATTTTACCATTTATGGCAGTTCGTTATTCAGCCTCATTTCTATAGTTATTTTTCTTACTTTATACACAAAAATCTAAGCTTTACCAACCAATTTTCCAACTTCAGTATCCACCTTTTACTTATTACTCTACCCTTTCACTTTGTAGTTGGACTTGTTCCTGCTCGCTACATTTATTTCTTAAGATTTCATTATTACTTGATGGTTTTATTTGATTTTTCATATTTTAGGTTGTTTTGTGCAAAGATTACAAAATAAGGTGTTATTATTAAGTGTTCTATATCATATTATGGATCTTTGGAACCATGGTAAGCATAAATATACTAGAAGTAGATAGAATTTTGTTGCTAGCATAGTTATAAGTGTTTATTATACCATGTTTTTTATTTTGTTTTATTGTTTCATGTGGATATGGTTATATAAATGTCTTCATATTTTAGGAGAATGTTCTTGAGCATGTTTAGGACATGTTTAAGGCCATATTTGGATTTTAACATGTCTAAAATATGTTTAATTTTGATGAAGTTTTTTGTGGTACTTTTAGGGTTTTTTTGAACTTTAGCTAGGTCTTCATGCTATTGTTTTTATGAATTTTGTTTGGTTTCAATGGATTTTTTAGGTTGTTTCGATATGATTGCATATATTTAAAGGGTTGATTTGGATTTACATAATTAACGTTATGATTTAATAAAGATTTAACTTTAAAAAAAGGCATTTTGCCCATTTACGTGCGACATAATAATTAGCTGAATTTATGTATGTTCTAATAAGTTTATATAGAATTCAATAAATAGTTTGCAATGTTTGATGAGCTAGATCATCTTATGTTAAAAGTTAATTTATTTTCTTTATTTTAGGCTTGCATTGGCATAATATCCATTTTACATATGGCCTAAAATTGTTAATGGAATTTTAGCAATTTGTTATGATAATTATTGATTAGGCATGTGGATTATTTAATTTCATTTTTTTTAGAATAAACTTACTATTTATATCACATTTTAGAAAGTTTAAGCATTTTAAAGGTGAAAGGGCCATTTTGCAAAGGTTTGATATTTCATATGATATTTCAGTCACATTTTAGAAATTTATTTTAAATATTTTTTAAAATAATCCTTTTTTAAATAGTACCCTTTAAAATAGTAAATTGATGTGAATATTGAATTTAGGTAGTAAATAATTTTGGGTTTTTAGACATTTTGTATATTTTGACAAATCCCATTGTACATGAATAATATTTTGGTAAATAGTAAATTTGTTTTAAAATTATTTTGTGTGCTTATTTTTAGGAGCTGATTAATAATATACTTGATAAATTGCTAAATTTCAAAGTGAAAGATTTCCTTTGAAGTTAGTAGGGATCATTTACCCCTATAGAAGTGATCACACATATAGTGAATGTGAAATATGTTATACACTTAGCCTTTTTTTGGCCACCGAGAGTTCATTCAGATAGTGCTAACACTACGAATGTTGTATAGACCCCTAGCTATAGGCCCAATAGAGGGAATTGATATTGAAGGATAGAGTGGTCAAAATTATAGGAAGATGTATATATCATATGTACTTGAGAATAATTGTTTGATTCCCACATAACATAGATGATAGTTACCTAATGTCCATAAGGTATAGGATATAGTTACCTAATGTCCATGAAACATAGAAGATGGGTGTTTTCTATGTGTATGTTACATATTTCCTTTAGGTAACAAGAGACATATGTGTTTCATATTATAAGTAAAAAGATGTTACTTTAGTATATGAAAGCATATTAGCATGAAGATATAGAATATTATATGATATATATATATATATATATATATACACATACAATTAATAATATAAGTTGTTATGAGAAATAAGTAAGATGAGTGGAATAAGCGAATGGAGATATCCGGTATAAGTGAAATGAGTAATTACGTTGTGGATTGTGTGATATTGTAACAAAGGAAAAAAATAACTAGAGGACCTTATATATATACATGGAATCAATTTAATATTAATATTTAGTATCATAATCTTAGTGTTCTCCTATTTTTGGTATTATATTATACTTTTTATAATTTAATAATTTATGTTTACTCAATATATATACCGTATTAATGTAATCCCCTGAAATTTTTTAAAAGCCTATATATTAATAAATAAATTTTATTTTAGATAAATTAGCATTTAAATCATTTTATTTAATTATTTTATGGATTTTTAAGTATATAAAATTGAATATAAATGTTTAATAAATTAAAATAAATATTTTGTTATTTTATTATACTCTTATTTTCAAACCCTTATTTTACTAAAATTATCTTTTTTTAACCCTTATATTTTAATTATCTTAAATTAAATTATTAAATCAATTTATTACCCAAAATTATTCTATTTTATTATTTTATCAATTAAATTATTTTATTCCATTTTCCTTTTTCTTTTTCCTTTTTCCCTTTTCCTTCTCCTTTTCTTCTTTTTCTCTTTTCTTTCTTTTTCTTTTCCTTGGGCTGCTGCTGGCTTGCTTCTGCCCTTCCTCTCCTACGCCTTGGGCCTTGGCCCATCTTCCTCTTACCCCTCCTTCTCTTGCGTCAAGCCCGACTGCCTCTTTTTCTTCTTTCTTTCCTTTCTTCCTCGACCGGGCTGGCCCACTCCTTCTTTCCTTCAACTAGCCTGCTCACGTGCCGTAGCCTCTCCCCTTCTTCTTTATTTCTCCTTCTTTCTTTCTTCTTCCTTCTTCCCAGTGAAATTCCCGACCAACTTGCCATTCCACCTACAACTCCCTCTCTCTCGTTGACCTCCCCCTATCTCCCCCTCTCTACTTCTCGTCATTTTCCCTGCCATACTGAGCCCACAAAATCTCCCTTCCCAATCCCCTACCATCCCTCTTCTTCTCCCTCTCCCTACCATGGCCATTTCCCTACCGCCACCCCTCGAGCTCCCTATCCCCTCCTCTCTCTCCTTCTTCTTTTTCTTCTTCTCCCTCTACCTCATTCTGTCATTTTTTGAGCCCTAAATGTCTTCCCCCAACCCTCTCTTCTTTCCTTTCTTCTCCTCCCCTCTCTCACCCTGTTTTTTCTTCGCCTCCCAACTCTGCCACTTCCACTGCCTCAAACGCCACCTACACCACCCCTTGCCACCCTCTACCTCACCCCCGACCTCATTGAGCCACCCCGCAGCCTCCTTCCTCCTCTACCTTCTTTTTCTCTTCTTCTTCTCCCTTCTTGGCAACCACCCTGCACCGCCACATTCCGCAGTCGCCATAACACTTCCGCCGCCGCCTGAGCCACCGTATTACTCCCTACAACCCTCTCTACCACTCCCAATGCTCCTTTGGCCAAAGAAACCACCTGTAGGTCCTTATTTTTCCCCTCCCTTTTCCTTCCTCACCAGCCCCCATCTTGACACCCACTTCAACTACCACCTTCGCAGCCTCGCTGCCGCCATCTCCGCTGCCCTTAGCCTCCTTCAACCCATCCTCAACCACCACTTACACCCCCTCTCCACCTCTGCACCATTTCCTTGCCTTAAATCCTCCCCCACATGCCTCTTTTCCTAGCCTAAAAACCCTAACCCGAAATTGCCCTTTTTTCATCTTTTCATCACCTTTGAGGCCCCTCCTCCACATTTCTTTACATAAAGCTCATGCTGCATTCGCAGCATGAGTTTCTACATTTCTTGATCTAGTTACTTAATAATTTTAAGGTATAATAATATTTTAATTTAAGTATTTGATTAATTAAGCATTATAAAGTTTTATACTTTGATTTTATTATTTCTAATGTAATAAATCTTGATATTATTTTTAAGTATTGGTTTTGATAATCAAAGCTTGAACCTTTAACCAGAATACCGGTAAGGTTCGTTTTTGCGGGAATCAAGTTAATCGTTAAATCCCACTTAAACGCATGGATTAATGTATGTTAGCACATTAGGATTTTTAATATATTATTATGCTTGGTTTATATTGTTTAATATGATATATGTGGTTCTTGTGTTGATTGACGAAAAGGAAGCATGATAGATTATTACTATGTATGGAAATATTATTTAGGATAAGAGTTTGGATGTTAATGAAAATGTTAAGTATTAACCATCTTATATTATGCTATTGTGATTCTTAATGCATGATTAATATTTTGGAATCCTTAGGGGATTTTAGTAAGTTATCTTGTACAAGAATATGCCCTAATATATATATGGGTGCTAATAATGTTATATTAATTATAAGAGTGGTGTATGAGGAGTTAATATTAATATTTTATGTAGTAATAATAACAATTTAACATAAGTGGTGTACTAAGGGAAAAAAGGTAATTCTTAATTACAAAGGGTATTATGGTAATTTTGGAGGCAAGGGTAAAATAGTAAATATATTAATAAAAAGATAAAATGGTAATTTTGGAAGTAATGGAATAAATTGGTCATTTTGGAAGTAAGGGGGTAAAATGGTAATTTCTTAATTAAAGGGGCAAAATGGTAATTTAGTGAATAAAGAGTAAAATAGTAATTTTGTGATTAAATGGTAAATTGGTAATTTTGTAAGAAGAGGGTAAAATGGTAATTTTATAATAAGAGGGTAAAATTGTAATTTTGTAATTAAATGGAAAAATAGTAATTTTGTGATTAAAGGGAAAAATGGTAATTTGGAAATTAAAATAGGTAAAATAGTAATTTCGTAATTAAGGATAAAATGGTAACCTTTATAAATGAAAGGGGGTTGTGGTAATTTTTGGAAGTCAAGGGGTAAAATGGTAAATTTGAAAGTAAAGGGGTAAGGTGGTAATTTTGTAAATAAAAGGGGTAAAAGTAGAAATTGGAAAGGAGTAACTTGGTAATTATAATAATTGAGAAGGTTAAAATAACAATTTAAATAACTAAAGGGTAATTTGATAAGGTAATAATGGAGAAGGGTAAAATAGTAAATATGATAAATGTGATGGGTAATCTGGTAATTTAACTGACTAGAGGGTATTTTCGTAATTTTGATAATGGAATAGGGTAGTTGGTAATTATGATAATTAAGAAGGGCAATTTGGTAATTTAGATAACCAAAGGGCAATTTGGTAAATTTAATAATGGGGAAGGGTAAAATGGTAATTATAATCATATAAAAGGGTAATTTGGTAATTTTGACAATGAAAAAGAGTAGTTTGGTAATTGATAATAGAGGACGATAATTCAGTAATTAACTAAATAAAGGGTTAATTTGGTAATTTGACCAACTCAAGGATAATTTATTAATTATAATAAAGGAGAAAGGAAAAAGGAAAATGTGGTAATCTAACCAACTAAATGCAAAGTATATTAAGGTTAATAATTATGAAGGGGAATTAGTGACCCAATAAGTATGAGAAATAACTTAGTAACCTAAATCGAGTAATGGGTAATTTGGTAATTATGTAACAAGGACAGTAACATGGTGATTTGTCAAGTAAGGAAGGGATGACTTAGCCATTATATAAGTAAGGGGCAAATGAGTAGTTTGTACCTAATATGTCGTTGTGATTGTGGAATTTCATAATATGATTCAAATAACGCTGATTAGTAAGGTAAGAGTATTTGATGATTAGTAGGTATCACAAGAATGAATTCTAATTCAAAATTAGATGAGATTAAGATGGCCTTAATGATTCTTCTGTGTTACCTTGGACAACCATTCGAATAAGAAATGACTAATGAAATCCGAACAATTAAGAGTGAATAATTATATGATTATTGTGCTTCTGTGATCACCCTTAATTAAGACACTAATACTTAAAGTGAAAGACCTCGAGATCGGGAATGGTCGCTCTTTAGGGGTCACTACCCTAAAGATGTGGTTTAGCCCACAATTATTTGGCATTTATTGGAGTGCCTTTGTGCCCCAACCAGACCCTATATCTACTCTATTTAGCTCTATTAACCTAGTTAGGGGGTATGCATGCTTAAGGATTAGGTGTCCTTGTCAGTAGGGTACGGAGTTAGCTTTATACACTAGTACAACCAGGGTACCTTTGTGTCCTTGGGTTGATAGTTGAAGGGTACTGAGTAGCTTTTATGCACCAGTGCGACTGGTGTACCTTTGTGTCCCGGGACCTTAATCTCCCTATCGAGGCAAATAAATAGAATTGTTGTGCTAATTAAAAAGGGAAAACACTAATTGTTAAAGTGAAAGATTAATGAGTCAGGCCCAGTTGAATTATATATTATGAGTACCGATCCACCAGATATAATAATGGTCCAAGAGGTTTTTCCCTAGATGATGTTTATGAGTACCGATCCACTGGATATAATTGTGGCGCAGGATGTTTTACCCTGGATGATGTATATTTGTATTTTGATCCACCGGCCAGAATAGTGGGGGTCCCAAGCTCAATAAATTTGATTTGGCTGTGAATAAATTATGGAGAATAATAATCACTTATAGTGGAATAAGATGTGCATTGCGGCCAGACCGTTCCACCGGCGAATAATAGTGGCTAGGAGCATTTTTCCCTACATGACCATTCCACCAGCTATAATAGTGGGGTTCCCGCACTCACACAAATAATTATAATCCGATATGATTGATAATGATTGATTAAGGGCTTAAGGCCTAGACATATCGATTGTTCTCTATGACCTATTAATATTCGATTGCTTTGTTAAGTTTGTGGTTGTATAAATGTGGACATTCAGTATTTACCTTTCATTATGTGTGTATGTAGTGTCGTGTGTTACATTGCGGACATGTTTTTAAGTGTGTATTTAAAGGCCTAGACATACCGTAGTACTGAAGGGTTCCATTTGTGGGGCCCCTACCTATTCAATTGGTAGAACCCCTTTGTAGGTTGTATTCGGTTGTATTCAAGTGGGCCTCGGGAAATAGAGAAAGGATCTATCCGGAACTGTTAGGGTTGTACTCTTGCTCCATTAAGATTTATGGTTTCTAAGTATTTGTTGATTTGTAACCACCCTTGGTGGATTATACTCTTATAAATGTTTAATTATGCTACTCTGATTTAATCATTGGTTTGAGTTTCTCATAAGTTGTATTTTCCTCTTTTAGCCTTAGCACTTGGTACTTGAACGTTTGGAGTGAACGGGTCTAGTACTAAGTGTGGCGATAATATCCCCAGAATTCACAGTTTTATTATTTTTCTTCCGCTGATTTACTTTTAATTAACGAAATTTTTCAGTAGTGAATTTTGGGGGTGTTACAATTAATGATTTACTTTACATATATTGGTTATGGGTGTAATGGCTATTCTAATGCTTTATATTTGGGTTGGGTTGGCTTGATATTGGAGTTATCTAGTAGTAGTTGGGACATGTAATCCAAATTTCTTAGGCTCTTTTCCCCTTCTCAATACTATATTTTATCTTAATCATTTTGTAATCTTGTATCATGTTGGGATTGAGTGACTTCCACACTATACACTAGGTATGAAATTATTTTTAAGCCTAGAATCAGACATAGTTGGTGATGTGTGCACGGTTAGAGTTTTAGATTTAGATGGAGTTTATAAGGAGTATTTGATGAGTATGGATTATGGAGGTTGATGATGGGGATTCGAAGGGGTGGATGATGATGGAACACGAGGTAGAAGGGTAAATTAATCTTTAAGCCACACAGAAATAAAGATTAAGGTTTCGAGAACAAAACTATTCACACAGATTCGGTTTTATTTCGAGATGATTCGAAACAAATCGTTCACATAGATTCGACTTGCTACTAGATGAATCCACACAAAATTCAGGTTTAAGCAATGCTTAAGGTTGTTCTTCTTATTCAAGTTGTGTCTTTCTACTCGGTTTCCTATGGTTTATATAGCCAAGGAACCAAGCATCTTCTCAAAAGATTACAAGCATATTCCCTCCCAAAAGCATTAATTCCCTTAAGACTAGCTAGTTAATAGTCAGTTACTAACTGACTAAAAGTAAATAATAATAACTAGTACTTAAACATAAACGTTACGCTAGCTAACAAACGTTGACTAAAAGTAAATAACAATAACTAGTATTTAAAAATAAACATTACGCTAACTAACAAACGTTGACTAAAAGTAAATAACAATAACTAGTACTTAAAAATAAACGTTACGCTAGCTAACAAACGTTACATGAAGCCATGCATACCCCCTATTCATACACCCATTCTGAGTAGCGTAACTGTCTTCCTCGGTGTTATGTTCTGTGACTCTGCTCCCGCATCATTCTCCCCTGGTTGGTTGAATTTGTCCTCAAATTCAAGTCGTCATGATAGGGGCTGATGTCTCCAATGTTGAACGTTCTCGATACTCCTCCGTAGGAGTCAGGTAGCTCTAGCTCGTAGGCGCTCTCTCCAAATCTACGAAGGACCTTGAAGGGACCGTCTGCTTGAGGCATGAGCTTATTTTTCCTTAAGTTGGGAAACCTATTCTTCCGAAGGTGTAACCATACGAGGTCTCCTGGCTGGAAATCTGGTTGAGTGTTGTGTTTGTTTACCTTGGCCTTATATCTCTCGTTGGACTTTTCGATATTGCCCTTAACCTGTTGGTGTAGCTTCTGGAAGAATTCTACCCTTTCTTCTGCATCATGGTTCCGCATTTCCCCTTTCTTCAATGCTACCATGTCGATGGGAATATATGAATTGATGCCATATACGATCTCAAAAGGGCTACACTTTGTAGTTGTAAAAGGACATCGATTGTAAGCAAATTCAGCATGGGCAAGCTTGACATCCCAATCCCTGGTACTTTTACTAACCATTCCCCTCAGTAGAGTTCCCAATGTTCGGTTCGTGACTTCTGTCTGCCCATCGGTCTGGGGGTGGTGTGAAGTACTGAATAGAAGTTTTGTGCCCAGCTTGTGCCACAAAGTCTTCCAAAAATAACTAAGGAACTTAACATCCCTATCCGAAACTATCTTCCTCGGAACCCCATGCAGTTTCACAACCTCCTGAAAATACAGATCCGCAACATAGGTTGCGTCGTTGGTTTTATGACACGGTATAAAATGTGCCATCTTGGAGAACCGATCAACGACTACCATGATAGAATCTTTACCACGTTGGGTTCGGGGCAGCCCTAGTATAAAATCCATACTAACTCCTTCCTATGGTTGGGTAGGTACGGGCAGTGGCACATAGACTCCCTTGTGAAAGAAACTTTTGCTCTTTTGACACGTCGAACATCTGGTGATTGTGTCTAGGACTCCTTTTTTCATCCTTGGCCAGTAGAAGTGTTCCTGCAGTAGTTCTAGAGTCTTGTTGATCCCAAAATGTTCGGCTATCCCTCCTTCATGTACCTCCTTGATGAGTAATTCCCGAACTGATGTTTTGGGGATACACAATTTGTTGTTCTTGAATAAGAACCCATCTTGAAGAGCATAGGCCCCGTGAACCCCCTGTTTCTCACACTCCTCGACTATCATGGAGAAATCCTCATCCGCGGAGTACTGCCCTTTGAGCATCTCGAACCCTAATAGCTTAGCTTCCATCACGGTGAGCACCATACTCCGCCGGGATAGGGCATCTGCTACCACATTTTCTTTTCCATCCACATGATGGGTAGAGAAGACGAAAGTCTGAAGTAGGCTGGTCCATTTGGCATGCCTTGTGCTTATCTTCTTTTGGCCATGCAAATATTTCAAATTCTCATGATCAGAGTGAAGTACAAAAGGTTTTGGTCTCAGATAGTGGCTCCATGTCTCCAAGCTTCGCACAATAGCATAGAACTCCTTGTCGTACGTCGAGTAGTTGAGTCTAGCCCCATTTAACTTCTCACTAAAGAAGGCTACTGGCCTCTTCTCCTGAGAAAGCACTCCCCCGATATCCACACCGCTTGTGTCACAAGTTACTTCAAACAACTTGTCGAAACACGGCAGGGTTAGCACCGGTGCATTGGAGAGCCTCTCCTTCAATTCTTCAAATGCCTTGGTTGCCCGGTCATCCTAGTGGAATTCCCCCTTTTTCATTAATTGTGTCATAGGTGCCGCAATAGTGGAGAAATCCTTGATGAACCTCCGGTAGAAGGACGCCAGTCCATGAAAACTTCGAACTTCATGCACATTAGTAGGGGTTGGCCAAGTCTGGATTGATTCCACCTTAAATGGATCTACTCGGATACCATCTCCGCTTACTATATAACCAAGAAAGATTACACTTGCTATCATAAAGTCACATTTTTCCCTTTTGCCGTAGAGCTTCACCTCTCTGAGCTTATCGAACAATTGTCTCAGATGCTGTCGGTGTTTGACCTCCATCTTGCTATACACCAGGATATCATCCAGATATACAACAACAAAGACTCCAAGAAAGGGTCGTAGAACCCCCGTCATCAACCGCATAAAAGAGCTCGGTGCATTGCATAATCCGAAGGGCATTACCAACCACTCGTATAGCCCATACTTGGTCTTAAAAGCGGTCTTCCATTCATCTCCCTCTCGAATCCTCATCTGATGATAGCCACTTCTGAGATCGAGCTTCGAGAAAACTTTAGCTCCGTGCGACTTATCTAGCATGTCATCCAACCTCTGCATCGGAAATTTGTACTTGATCGTGATGTTGTTGACTGCTCTGGAGTTGATGCACATCCTCCATGTGCCATCTTTCTTTGGCACCAATAAGGCTCGAACCCCGCATGGACTCATGCTCTCTCGTATAAAACCCTGATCCAACAACTTTTGTACCTATCTTTGCAACTCCTTAGCTTCTTCTGGGTTGCATCTATAAGCTGGGCGGTTCGGCAGTGGGGCTCCTGGCATGAGATCTATAGCATGCTCAATTCCTCTCAAAGGAGGCAACCCAATTGGTAGCTCATCTAGGAACACATCTGCATATTCTTTCAATATTATTTTCAGCTTTGGATCTTGGTTGACGACCTCTTGTTTTTTGAGATCTCCCTTGCTTCTAGGGCATAGCACCTTTCTTCCCCCTTTAGAGCTTCCAACATTTCATGCTCTTTCAAAATCAGCAATTCTTTAATCTTTCGGCTCAAATTCTCTTCTTTCTCTCTAACCAAACTCTCCTCATCCTCGTTTGGTTTTAATTTGTACTTCTTCTAATCCTTACACACGATGTATTCGTTGAGGACCCCATCATGTGTAACCTTTCTATCATACTGCCATAGTCTCCCCAACAGAATATGACAAGCATCCATAGGCAGGACATCGCATAGAATAGTATCTACATAATTCCCAACTTTGAATGAGATAAGAGATTGTTTTGTTACCCGTATGCCCTTGTCGCGATTGAGCCATTACAGTGAGTATGGCCTGGGGTGACTCGTTGTTTCCAATTCGAGCTTGTTGACCATCTTCTCACTAGCTACGTTGGTGCATGAACTGCTATCAACGATGATCTCACATACTCGATCCCTAACTCGGCACTTAGTCTTAAAAAGTCTTTCCCGCTGAGTAGGTAGAGGTCTGGTTTGCACTTGGAGAACTCGTCTCAGCATATAACAATCTACGGTTCCTTCTTCCAAGGCATCCTATGGCTCTTCGGTTTCATCCTCCTCATGGTCTTCACTTTCCTCACATGTCTCCATATTGGCGATTTCCTTCAGGGATAACACTCGTTGGTTTGAGCAATCCCGAGCGAAGTGACCATATCCTCAGCACTTGAAGCATTGCCTGCGGACCTTCTCCTCCGCTTGCTCCTTGCCTTTTTCCTCCCGAGTGAATCTTCTATCTGCATCGGTGTTAGTGGATTGCACCATTGGTGGCTTAGATCCTCCTTTAAAGTTTGACCCATACGAAACACCGATGGACTTACTTGGAACCTTTCCCCGCTTCAACTTTTTTTCGAACTTGATGGCTAGTTTAGCCAAATCTTTGAAAACTTCATATGGGTACACTTCTACCTTCTCTCGGAGATTCATATTCAAACCTCCTATGAACCGTGCACATCGCTACTCTTCTCGTTCTTGCACGTCACATACAAGTGTTAGCCTTTCGAATTCTCAGATGTACTCTTCAACTCCGCGTAGGCCCTGCCTTAGAGTGGTCATCTTGATGAAGTTCTCTTGCTCGTATTCTCTCGGAACGAACTTCTTCCTTAGATGCTTTTTCAACTTTTCCCATGATTGGAGTTTTGTTTTCCCTTCTCTTTCTCTTCTCCGTTTCAGATTGTCGTACCATACTCTAGGAAATTTCTTCAACTTCAAGATTGCTATACAACATCTCTTCTCATCATCGATCTCCTTATACTCAAAGATCGACTCCACATTTTGCAACCATTCAAGGAACAACTCCGGGTCGAGATTACCCTCAAAGTCGGGTAAGTCGAAACAAATCCCCTTCTCTACGTCGTCATATGTCCTCCTAGAGGACTCATGTGCCCTTCCGTAGTCTCCTACACTTTCTTCTTCCCCTTCCAATCGATGCGATGTTCTCCTCATATGCTCTACTTCGATTGGCTCTCTTCGGTAGGGTTGTTGCACATGTGACCCTTGTGCTTGGGAAGCTTTGATTCTTCCCATACGGATCTTAAAATCCTTAAAATCTTCCGCCAAGGCTTTGAGAATGCCTCTAAACTCTTCTTCTTGACTTGTCATGGTTGGCCTTGAAGAATTTGTTCACTCTAACCACAACCTTAGCTTTGATACCAAATTGATACCTGCATGGTTAGAGTTTTAGATTTAGATGGAGTTTATATGGAGTATTTGATGAGTATAAATAATGGAGGTTGATGATGGGGATTCGAAGGGGTGGATGATGATAGAACACGAGGTAGGAGGGTAAATTCAGCCACATAGAAATAAAGATTAAGGTTTCGAGAACAAAACCGTTCACACAGATTCGGTATTATTTCGAGATGATTCGAAACAAATCGTTCACACAGATTCGACTTGTTACGAGATGAATCCACACAAAATTCTGGTTTAAGCAATGCTTAAGGTTGTTCTTATTATTCAAGTTGTGTCTTTCTACTCGGTTTCCTATGGTTTATATAGCCAAGGAACCAAGCATCTTCTCAAAAGATTACAACAATATTCCCTCCCAAAAGCATTAATTCCCTTAAGACTAGCTAGTTAATAGTCAGTTACTAACTGACTAAAAGTAAATAACAATAACTAGTACTTAAACATAAACGTTACGCTAGCTAACAAACATTGACTAAAAGTAAATAACAATAACTAGTATTTAAAAATAAACGTTACGCTAGCTAACAAACGTTGACTAAAAGTAAATAACAATAACTAGTACTTAAAAATAAACGTTACGCTAGCT
Organism: Tamarix austromongolica; assembly: GCA_039764185.1. Lineage (NCBI taxonomy): Eukaryota > Viridiplantae > Streptophyta > Magnoliopsida > Caryophyllales > Tamaricaceae > Tamarix > Tamarix austromongolica. Next base: position 118,818,451 of record CM077809.1, on the reverse strand, counting down.
AACAAACGTTACATGAAGCCATGCATACCCCTATTCATGCACCCATTCTGAGTAGCGTAACTGTCTTCCTCGGTGTTATGTTCCGTGACTCTGCTCCCGCATCAGTTGGGATATTGCAAGTACCTTATTTATATTGTAAGTACCTTATTTGTATTATATGTAGCAAGTGATGGAGCCAGGGCATTTTTATGGTATCTTAGGACACCATTGAAATCTAAAATAATAATTAAAAAAACAAATGTATTCTTGTAGCATTAATCTATAATAGCCTAATGGTTAGTGCGCCCATTAGCTTTTGGTAATAGTCTTGAGTTTGATACCCCAACATTGAAATTTTAATTTATGGATAGTGAGTGCACCCTTTTCTTTTACTGACAATACTTGTCTTTTCTTTTCTTTACCTTTTTTAATTTATTAGTTCTTCTTTTTGTAGATAGTACATCTACATTTTTTTCCTTTTGCTTTGTTTATTTTTTGTTTGTGTGACACTAAACTTATATTTGCTATAGTTAGGTATTTGTTCCATAATTTTTCTAATAGGTTTTACACTTATTTCTTAATATTTTTTAAAGGTTTGCAATTATTAATATTTTTATCAACATTTAAAATAAAATTCTATCAAAATAAATAAATACTTATTTAAGTACCTAAAAATATTGTTTCATTTTAATATGTACTTTAGTACATTATTTACCAAACTAATATAGTAGTGACACCATGAAACCAAAACTTTGTCCCGCCACTAGATATGGTAGTAACATCCTATATTTGTTACTTGGCTTTGTTAAGCCATGTTCAAATAAACAATTTATTTAGTGAAAATCAAGGTGTTATAATAAAAAGGTGCATTATATGTAGAAGAACTAATGAAGGAGCTCAAAGACACGTTTCATGTTGAATATTGGGTGAAATAATTCAAGGTATTAGCTATTCATGAGAGTTCCCTTGATGAATAAAGAATGTTGAAGCTAAGTATGAAAATTTGAGAATATATTTTTTTTAAACAGAAGAGAATAATACAAGAGCATACCCTAAAACTAGAGGGTATTCTGAAAAGTGTCCAACAAAGTGCCTTAGAAGAGGGATAAATCATCCTATAGGAGGAGCACATGACCCTAGTAGGAGGGACACCATGCCTCATAATTGAAGGGATGATATGCATTAAGAAATCAATAGTATTTTCTATGGAAGAACACTACACCTTAGGACCAAGCCTTATTAAGGAAGATTTAGTTAGTTAATTATTATCTTCTTAGTTATTAAGTTAATTCGTCTTAGGATTTGATTTATTTTATCATATGTTAGTTGAAATAACATAAAATTTAGTAAGATTTTATTTGGATCCTATTCATAAGTTACTATTTATGTGAATAGTATGTGGATAATGGTTTGTTGTTAAAAGTGCCTTGAGATTTTCTCATGTTGAGATTATGTGTGAGTTATGAACTAAATCTCTCTCTAAATTATGTTTTTGCATGAGTAATAATTTAGAAACCTCTTATTTTTTTTTATCTGAGCTCAACTGAGAGTAGTTTGTGAGTGTTTATCACTCACTATCATATCAACTAATTGATGCTTCTACTGTGTATAAATATTGATATCAAATCTCCATTTTGAAGATCTTCGAAGACCATAAACATTCCTAGGGATAAATTTGATTCAATATTTATTAAAGAATCAACATGGACAGTCTTCAACAATCATTTATAAAGATTAATCAAGAGTTTTAACAAGCACTATAAGATATTTCAAAAACATGTCAATAATGGAGGAAAGACAATCTAGAAAAAAAGAAGAACAAGAAGGAGAAGAAAAATTTATATAAATTTAAAAATGCATGTTGATAATTTGTTTCCTAAAAGAACAAGATATTGAGGAGAAAGCTAAAGAAGAAAGTGAGATTAAAGAGGTTATTAAAAATGAAGGTGAGAGTTTGGAGTAGCATGAATTGATTGGTGTTGGTAAAAAAAAGGGTCAATACTCATGTTTTGATTATAACTAATTCAAAACAAAGGGATGATGACACCACTAAACCAAAGTTTAAAGTAACTTTGGAAAAGGATTGAGAAATCTTTCTAAGCGTGTTGCTAAGGGAATTATCATTCAAAGAGGGCCAAAATTTTATTATCAATTTAAAATTAGATAGTGATGATTTCATGGGCTTTAATTTTATTTCACACCTCAAAAGGATATGACTACTACATTAAACGACATTATATCTAAATGTACAAGATACAGGAAAACATCTAAGGTTTATTACATGTTGATGAACTAGTGAAGGAGTTCAAAGTGAATATTTGCTAAAAGAATTCAAGGATATTATTCACTGTGAGATTTTCCTTGAATGTTGACGAATGTTCAAGCTTAAGTCTACAAATTTGTGGATAAATTATTTCCATCAAGGAGAGATTGATGTAGGAGTATAACATAAAAATTGAGGGTACCTTAAAAAAGGCCCAACAATGTACCTTAGGAAAGGTATAGGTAACCCTATGGTAGGGACACATGCCCTTATAGGATTGAGACTATACCCTCACTACATATACTTTAACAATGAGATATTCAAAACAAGGGGAGGAAAACACAATAAAACCAAAGTTAGAAGTGACTATAGAAAATTATTACGTTATCTTCCCATGTGTGTTGTGAAAGGAATTATCAATGGAAGGGGTCTTAATAGTTTTTATCAAATCAGTGTTGGAATATGATGATTTCACAGACTTTAAATTTGGTTTCACAATTCAAAGGGAGATGGCAATGTCAAAAAAAGCTTGTGTTAAAATATATAACATACTAGAAGCCATTCAAACATGAATTTCATGGTGAAGAAGTAATTAAGGAGTTCAAAGAAATGTTTGATGTTGAAGATTTGGTAAAATAATTCAAGAACGTGACCCACTATGAGAGTTTGTATCAAGATTGAATAATGCTCAAGCTTAAGCATATAAATTTGAAGACAAATTACTTTCAAAAATAAAATATGATGCAAGACAATATCCTATAATAGGTGGGTACAATAAAAAGTGTCTAACAAAGAGTCATATAAGAGGGATAAGTGTCCCTACAAGATGGACACATGATCCAATAAGAGGGACATTGAGCCCTATAAGTGAAATGGCAATATAATTTATGAGAAGGATAATATATTCTATGAAAGGATGCTACTCCTTAGGGTTTGGCCTTATTAAGGATGATTTGGTTAGTTAATTGATCTTTCCTTAGTTATTAAGTTAATTTATTTTTTAGCGTAAATTATCTTATCATATATAATTAATTGAGGTAACATAAAATTTCATAAGAGTTTTTTTTTCTACTATTCACATGAAAAATACTATGAATAACGTTTACCCATTAGAGAGTTAATAAGTCTATTAATATATTAATGAGCTATGATTTTTTAATCTTATAAATTTTAGGAGTTTTATCTTCTTCAGAATTAGTTTATATTATTTTGAGATGGTTACTATAGGGAGGTGCAATATAGCCATATAAATCATGTGTAATCAATGTTTTCAATCATTGTGGAGTTGAAGAATTGAATTTAGATTTTCTCTCATTGATACTATGTGTGAGTTTCATTTTTCTATGTTTATATTATTATCATTACTTATAAACTGAATTTCTCTGTAAACTATAATATCAATTTAAGTAATAATTTATAAACCTTGAAATTATTTTCCATGTAAGCTTAATCAAGAGTAGTTTGTGATTATTCATCATTCACATCCATATCCACCAACCATAAAAGCACCCATTTGACAAACCCATAATTCAACCATCACAAATTTTAGCATCAAACTTTTTTGTGAAGATCTTCCTAGGCCATCAACTTTATTAGACATGAAATGTATTCAATATTTATTCAAGAATCAACATGTACAGTCATCAACAATCATCCATAAAGATTTACAAGGAAATTTAACACGCGTGGAAATAGGTTTCGAAAAAAATTCAAGAATAGAGGGAATATAGTGTAGAAAAGAAGAAGAAGAAGAAAACTCTACATGGATGCAAAATGAACGTTAAGGAAAAATCCAAGGAGAAGAATATTAAAAAGACTATTGAAAATAAAGGTGAGAGTTTGGAGCAGCATGAATTGATTGTTGTTGGTAAATAAAAGGTTGGTGCTCATGCTTTCATTGTGAGAGATTCAAAACTAGGGGAGGAAAGTTCAAAGTAAATTTGGAAAAGTGGACAATCTATATGTATATAACTATGCTAACATGTACAACTAAATTGTATAAAATGAATAGATAGCATTACCCATAGATATCCTTAAATAAGATAATGTTCAAGTCAATGTCAGAATGGAAAATTTTATATAGATAAAATTATATCAATATGTATAGCTAAAAAGTATAAAAGGTACAAGTAATATGATGTACATACAATTTTTCTAGGCACGCTGCTAAAGGAATTATCATTCAAAAAGAGCCTATTTTTTTTAAATCAATTTAATGTTGGTAGTTGATGATTTCATTCATGTGTGAATTATGATGATGATAATTTAGGAAGAGAGGTCAAGAAAAGAGATAAAAATTTCATATTAAAGAAGTCCTTTGATGCGTAGAGGATGTGTAGGTTTGGTTAATTGATAATTTTTTGGTAAGTGTATAACGTTGTGAATGATGAACACACAAAAACTACTCCTGATTATTATCACAAAGAAAATAATAAAGATTTTTCTAAATTATCACTCATATTGATAGGAAAATTTATATAGAGATATACTTTACAATTCACATGAAAAAAAAAACATAAAATATTAGTTATTCAAAAATAGTATAAAATTTCAATAATCATGGAGTACAACATTTTTCTATGTGGCTTTAACATTTCTTTGAATATATTCCAAAACCATGTCTTGATATGCAACTCTAATAAAAGAATCATGTAAATATATTCACCTAACATGATATTGAGTTAAACTATAGTAAAAGGGTCCTATAAATATATTCATACAAAGCTATTATAAATACATCAAACTCATGTGATCTCATTTTCATATAAGATAATAGGCTATTTTTATTAAATTACACATGCACACATATCTTACTATCATATGGTCATAAAAATAAGTTCTTAGAATCCCAAACACAACATTTTGAAGGCTAAAAAAGTTTTTTTTTTTAATTCATAAGTGCTGAAATCATCTATGATGTGGTTTATCATATAGATCTTGAATAAAAAACACCAAAAATGAAGAAGACATCATTCACAATGGATAAAAAAGTGAAATTTTATGCCTATCAAAATATTATTTAAAATTTATAACGATAATGTCTAGACCAAATGTATATAAAATGTACAAAGGCTAATATATAGCTAGCAACACACATTAGTACTCATACATCAAACTAAAACCTATAACATTGATACCAAAGAACTTCTAACCATATATATATATATATATATATATTATAATAACATACCAAAATTGAGGAAGCATATTCATGGTTTGTGTATATGTGTGAATGTGAGGAGAAATATCAAAAATATCATGAAAACGTTATTAAAGAAGACAGAAAATACACACTTGTTACATAAACTATAGAGAAAAAATAAGAATAAGAGGTTGTGGCAATGAAGGTAACCGATGGAGAAGAATAAAGAGGAGATGGAGGAAACAATGTTGGTGGAAGGCTATTTGATATAAGTAATTTGTGTGATAGGTCTGTGTGTGTGCTCGTACAAATATGAGGAGTAAAACTAGCCCGCTAAGTCCAACGTATAGAATAAAAAAAATCCATTAAGGTATAGATGACAAAAAAATTGAAAAAAAAAAACAAACACTAAGCTATAGACAACAATTCCAAGGTGCAACCACTATTTAAACCTATAAAAGAATTCTATTAAAGTATAGACCATGATTTTGAATTAAAACTATTGTTTACACGCTTCTCAACTGCCTTCATACTACAGAAAACATTTATGATTCCCCATCTTTCATATATTTCTTTTACCCTTTTTCATCCATCTTATTTTTTTTAAGTCGAGAAATTATAAAAAAAAAATTGTTCTTATTAAAATATCCATATATATGCTTTTATCTATGTTGATTTTTATAATAGTGACCCTTACGGACTCTTAATTCTATGGGATCCTTTATGTCATATTTTATTTTTGTTCTTGGATTTTATATTCCTAACTCTTGTCTTGTGCTTATGAAATCTTTTCCCTCCTTAATCATATTTAATTATTAATTATTCTACCTTTTATACTTGATATGAGAATAGAATTATAATCTGGATTTCTATTAAATTTGGTGATAATATCTTAATATTTTATGAATTAGATTTTTCATTTCAAAAATGAAAGTTTTCATTAATAATTTTAGAGGTTTATGGTTTACCCATGGAATTTATGCCAAAGGTCTAAAAGGCTTATCAGATTACCTATTGGAAACTATCACATGTCCCTTGATAACTAATAAAGAGGTCATCTTATCCTACCATGTAGAGAAAAGCCTAAAACTAAAGACTTATTATGAGGAAGAAATTCCTATATATGGTGAAGAAATGGCTATCTATATTGAAGAAAATTTTCATCTGCTAGTTGAAAATTTATAAAGTTTGTCATATGGAACAAAACTAGTGGATGGAGCCAAGGAAGGAATTAAGGTAAGCATAGACTCATTATAAAGTCTAATTTAACCTTTGATAAATGTTTCAAGTGTAAAAAACTAGGTCATAAAATAAAAAATTATTCCGAATGAGAATAGGATAAAAAAATATAGAAGAGGTCCCACATAAAAGGATTATAAAAATGTGTTCTTACTACATCAAGTGATGATGAAACTAATAAGGAACTAGAAGAGGAGTAAGATTATGTACACCTTTGGATAACAGGCAATTTTGGTGAGTTTAGTACAAAAAACTAAAATAAAAAAGAAAGGCAACTCCTCTAGAAGTCATGAGAAGCATCGCCACAAAATGGCAAATGTCAATACTCTAGGTAAAATTGGTGACAAAGATGATGGTTGGATAAAAACTCCTAAACTAAAATCAAAATTAGATGAAATTTTTTATGGACTATTAATAAAATTCATTAAAGTATGCGTATAAGAGAAGGAAATAGGTTCCTTGATAGAAGAAACCAACTTTGAGTTTTATTTGTTTAGGAAAATTTTGTAGGATGGATACAAGAAGTTGTTTAAACTAGCTCATTATGGACAATCAAAGATTGACTAAGTCGATTGTTAGGCAGAGAAATGTGATCAAAGACCTTAAAGAGAGCCTCAAAAATTGAAAGTAAATTAAAGAAACTTAAGAACGACATGGAGGATCTCGATGCTACAAATGGTGAACCTAAGACATAGTGGGCTAGTAATCAATAATGGTTAAAGTCCAAAAATTATGTTCAAAACATGTCGGATTAGTCTAATAAAAAATACTATATGTAAGGGCTAGGATATATTAGTGAGACAAAATTAAGGTTGTGTAGAAAATCTAAGAAATCAAATATTTTTTTTTCAAAAGGATATTTAACCTATTGAATGGATGATCTAGTCTAAAAAATACCTAGTATTTTGTTGATTATTTCCACAATATATCATAATATTATAATTTTCTTATGTTAATTTTAAAATTTTGTTTATTTTTATAATTTAAACATTAATAATAAAATTTTAATACCCAATTTAGAAAAAATTAGACATTCACATATATATATATATATATTAAATGATACACAATATTTATTTCTAAAATTTTCTCGTAAAAATTATTAAAGTAGTATTTTTATACAGATATTGGATATTTGGTCCATATCTGATCTATAATTTTAAATATCTCAGAATTTGGGTATTCAATCTAAAGGACACGTAGTGGATTTTAAATATGGTTGAGATAGATATCTATTTAAGAATACCCTTAAAAGAAAGAAACAAAAATGGACTCTTGGAAAATGAAGTATGTTGGTTTGGCTGAGTAAAAAATTTATACTCATTTTAGAAATATTGATCAGAAATAAGTCTAACACTTCAAATTTACTGCCACTAGTTTTTTTTATAGAAGCTGATAGGGTATTACCTCCATACTCAATACAAGTTCAGTTATCCTTCCAATCCTATATGAAGTACAATGATAAAAAAAATTTAGCATTGAATGATGATTAATAAATATAGAGAAGTATTGTATAATCTTAAGACAAGAGTTGAGGAGATTAAACTCCAAGTATATAACTATTCAATGGATATATGGCTATAAGAGTCCATTAAGGTATCCGGAACAAAAAATATTACTATTGGATAACTAAGACTCTATAGTGCAACCCACAATATAAATCACTCCTTCATAGGTAAATAAACCAAATAATCAATGCATTCATCAAATACCTATAAATTGACAACAAGGTTGTCTGCTTATGGAAATAAGTGGTAACTATAACTATAATACCCCAAAACCCTAATTTAGGAAATTATGGTAAAATAGGAATTTATTAGTGAAATTAATTAAATATATTATTTTAATAAATTAACAGGAGTAATCAAGACACGAAAAAGGAGGAAAATTATAAAGAATTTAATTAGGGAAGATTAGGATAATTTAGTAATTAAAATATAATTTAGGAAAATTTACCCAAAATATCCTAAATTAATATCAAAAGGAATTTATTTATTGTTTTACTAATTTTTATTACTTTTAAATATTAAAAAATACCAAAATATCCTAAAAACCCCAACTAACATATTTTCCTTTCCCCCTTTCCCCTTTTTTATTTTTCCTTCCTTTTTCATGTTTTCTTTTTTCTTTTTGTCCTTTCCCCTTTTCATTTTTTTTCTCCCCTTCTTCCTCGGTTGGTCTTTGCCCATGTGGCCCAACTCCTCCCTCCTCTCTTCTCTCCCTAGCATAGTCTAACCCGCTCTTCCTTTTTTCCTTTATCCCTCGCCCACTCGGTCTCCTTCTTTTTCTTTCTTTTCTTTTCCCTCGACTGGCCGGCCCAACACCCTTCCCCTTCCTCCTCCCTTCTCCCCGTCCTCATGTTGTAGGTTGCACCAACTACCTGCCACCATCCTTCCTCCTGCCACTATACCACTAACTTGCTCCTCCTTTCTCTCCCCCATCCTTTCCCTTCCCATTTGAGCCAGACCCCCTTCACCTGCCTCCCTTGCATGCTTCCCTTCTTTTCCTTTTTCTCCTCTACCTACAATCTACACCTACCATTCGCAGGCTCATACTGGTCTGCCACCATTGGCCTGCGAGCTCCTACCATGCCTGCACACTTTTCCTCTTCCCCTTCTATCTTCTTCTCCCTTCCTTGGTCTATAAATACCCTATACCAACCCCCAATTACCCTCCTTTTCCCTACACAAAAATTCCCACGCCTTTTTTCTACCACCAATTTAGACACTACCCCAACCGCCGTTATGCAATGCTACAGCCTAAAATGCCACCCAATCCCTTCCCCACATCACCCTTAACCAAACCGAGCCTCTCACTGCTCTTTAATCCCCCTACACAAGCCACCCCAATCGTACAAAGAAGGTAGCTCGATCTACCCTTTGTATCATCTCGCCGCCATGCATTGCCTCATCTGCCACAATCACCACCTCCCTTACCACCCAATCAACCCAACAGAACCTCCTCTACCTTCCTCTACCCTTCCTTCTCCCTTTCTCCCTCTCCTTCCTCCTCCCTCCTTCTCCACCACTCTCAGCCACCACAAACACCACCACCTACACCACCACCTTGCTACGCCACAGCTACCACTAAGCCACAGCTACCACTAAGCCTAGAGAGTCCACCACCACAACAACTACCATCTCAATCTCTCTCTTTTAGCCCTAAAAGACCCACCTTATCTAAACCACCATCGCCACCATCACCATAGTTGTGTGCTGCCACCGCCGTGCACTACCGCCATCACTGCCACCGTGTGCTACCATTATTATTTAGTGCCCTAAACCTTCCTAGCCCTTAAGTATAATTTATTTAGTATGATTATTATTCTAAATGTATTATTATTGTTATTATTATTATTATTAAAGTTATTACCATTCTTATTACTAATATTCTATCATTAACTAATATAACTACCTAACTCTATTTTGGCTAATAATATCATGGTTCACCATTTTAAGGATAATATCCTTATTTTTACTACTAATGCTATTGTTATTATTATTATTATTATTATTATTATTATTATTATTATCCCTAACACTAGTTCATAACAAAGGTAACTAGGAAATAATGAAAATGTTAATAAGAGAAAAGTTAACCCTAATATTTTCCCTCTTGTAAATGAATCAAGTCAAACCCTAAGGAGGCGTAGGAGCGTACTCCAAGCCCCATGCCATTTTAGGTAAGGATATTTTCAAGGCCTAATATGTGTATTATATATTATGTGTGATGATATATTAGTGTACCTTATGTGATTACGAACTATGTATTTGTAGTGGAGCTTACTAAGTGTAGAGCTAAGGTAATTTGTATGTGTTCTCTTTATGGTATGTGTAAAATGATAGTGTGCCTTTTACTTGTGGTGCTTATGTAATACAACCCTTTAGGATATGTATTCTAGGAGGATTTAACATATAGGATGTGGTGGTGAAAAGATGAAAGGGGTAAAGGAAGTGAGTAGATTAGAGGAAAGTAAGAATGGCCTAAGTATCTCATAACTTATGACTAGATAAATAAAAGGATAATAGAAATAAAATAAGAGGGTGGAATAAACCTTGCATGGGTAGTATAGGGTTTGCATAGGATGGATAGTCATTGCATGGGGATGATCCTTACATGGAAAATTTTGACTTGAGGATTAAGTGAGGTCAGGGAAGAGTTATTGGAGTGATTGGAATCCATAGGTGAAAAATAGTATGTAGGTTGGTATAAGGGTGCATGGGAGACTTTACTATAGTTTGGAAGGAAAACCCTAAGTGGAGAAAATTATGGAAGGGAGAAAGAAAGGGAAGGATTGGAGAATAGGATGAGACTGAAAGGATGTCACATGGAGGGTGAATGTGTGTTAGGTGGAAGAGGGAATGGTAAGTGAGAGTGATGGAGGGAAAACATATGAGAAAAGAGAGGTACTAGGGTTTGGGATGGCCAACTAGGGTTTCATGAACACATGTGCAAAATGGGAAGCAAAGTGGGATGCTTGGGGATGGATAGAGTGAGGTGATGAGTTGGGGGCAAAGAAAACATGGGTTGTGTGAGATAGAGGAAGGTTGGGCCATATAGGCCAAATAATGATTTCCCGAGGAAAACCCTAAAGGGTGATAGTTAGTTCACCCAGAGATATGGGACATTGGGTCTCAACCCATGCACATAGGAATTAGGTACTCATAATAAGTAAGTAAAAGGGGGAACAAACTTCTGGATGTACTAGGAGGTGTAGAAGTCCCAAGATATGGAACGTGCCTTTTAGAAGAATAGCTGTAACACCCAAAAATTTACACATTTTTTTTAGAAGCAATACTCATAGATTAAAACCGTAAATTCTGGGGATGTTACCGCCACACTTAGTACTAGACCAGTTTACTTCTACTTTTCTGGTACCAAGTGCTAAGGCTAAGAAAACATTATCAGTAATACCATACAAATTCAAATTTATAAAAACGGAAATCAGAGTATGCGCAAGTCTTACATAATTTGAAATGCCAACTATTGTTTTTAAATAATAATTAAACAACATTGATAAAGTTGTTTCTGCAACTTAAACATAATAAAAAATAACATGAGTCATAAATTAAAAAGAGAACGGCCACGTCTCTCTAGAAAATCGATCCAGCCCGGCTATCACTCTGCCCCTCCTGATGTCCCGTAGACATCGATATCATCAAAGTAAATATCTCCTACCTGCAATAGATCAGACGGGCCTTCTACTCGTGGGAATGAGCAGCACCCATGAAACGGGTGATCAGTACGCTATGTACTAAGTAAGGTAACCAAGTACTAAGTCTGGCATATAACACATTAAATCATGCAGGATAATGATCACATATGACTACAACCCATACATATAATACATAGAAGCGTAAAAGTGAAATCCATAACTTATAATCAACAAGTCCACACATAAGGCCCAAAAAGATCCAGATTAATCATTTAATCTTTCTTTTATCAAAAGTCGATACACACCATGCCTTTTATTAGATCCATGCAGAAACAGGAACACCCCACTATTATTGTCGGTGGGCCGGTCACATATGGGACCTCATGTCCTAACCACTATTATTGCCAGTAGATCGGTCACATATAGGGTAAAAACCCTAACCACTATTCCTGACTGGTGGATCGATCTAGTTCCTGTTCACATGGTGTTTCACTGTAAGTAATTAATGTCTTTTAAGAGCTTTAACAATTCTGGTTTGTATTTACTGAGCTCGAGTCACCCCACTATTATTGCCGGTGGGCCGGCCACATATAGGACCTCATGTCCTAACCACTATTATTACTGGTGGATTGGTCACATATAGGGTAAAACCCTAACCACTAGTCCTGACCGGTGGATCGGTCTGGACCCGGCTCAATAATCTTTCACTTTAAAAGATTAATGTCTTAAGTATTTTAATCATAACATTAGCCACTCACAAACATTTGCCCAGACATGCATAACTAACTCCATGCAAACCTTAACTCATCGTTACCCACACTTCTATGCAACCCTAGCTCCCATGTAAACCCTAACTCCACATACCACAATTCCATGTAAACCCTAGCCCCCATGCAAACCCTAACTCCACGTAGACATGTTTCCATGCAAACCCTAATCCACATGCAAACCCTAGTTTCACTTAGACCACACTTCCATGCAAACCCTAACTCCACGTATACCACACTTCCATGCAACCCCAATTTATATGCAAACCCTAGCTTCACATTACTTCACTTCCATGCAAACCCTAATTCATATGCAAAACTTAGCTCCACGTATACCACACTTCCATAAAACCCCAATTCATGTGCAAACCCTATCTTCACATATACCACCCTTCCATGTAAACCCTAATTCATATGCAAACCCTAGCTCCACGTAGACATGCTTCCATGCAACCCTAACACCACATTTCATGCAAAACCCTAGCATTATGTCATTTCATGCAAACCCTAACACCACATTGTTACACTCCCCATCATTGTTTTACAATCCTAATATGCATACCTTAGGGTTATATCATACAATAATAATAACATAACATACACATAATCTTCATGCCATGATTTATTTATACCAACATAGTCAATTCTATAATCATTCCACATACGAAATAATTAATAGTAACAAACATAGAATACATGGCATATGAACCACATAATGCATATAAACACACAAATGGCCTTAGTAAACCCTTACCTAATTTGTCACCAATCTAGGTGCACGTTCCTATTCCACTTGACGAGTTTGACTGGGTTCACCTATCATATAAAAGTATACTAGAATTAGTCTCCCTTATAAAATTTTATTATTCTCTAACTTATTCTAAGATTTGGTTTTTAATTAAAACAATACTACACAATAATTAACTATACAAAATATTACTTAAAAATAAAAATAAATTACTATTTTCATTCAAAAGGGTGGTGATATAAGGGTTTCTACCCTTCACCAAATTAGTAGTAGTAGTAGTAGTAGTAATAATAATAATAATAATAATAGTCATAATAATAACAATAATAATAATAATAATAATAATAATAATAATAAAAGTAAAACATTATTAATAACACTCTTATTAGTAGAATATTAATATTAATAATACCGTAATTCTTAAAATTACAAGGTGGCTTTCAAAATCACTCCATTTAATAATAACACTATTCAAAAATGTAATAATGATATTAATATTTTATATATATACTTATAATATAAAAGTTAATAAAGATAATAATAATAATATAATTAGTAATAATGTTAAAAATGTTAATAATAGTTGTAAAAAGCAAATGTGTGAGACTTAGTTAAAATTTTAGGTTTCTAATCCTACTGAAATAATTAAAATATTAAATAAATAATTACACTAATAATAATAATATTGATAATATTATTAATAATAATAGTAAACATGTAATAATTCCATTAAATGACCAAAATTTGAGAATAATAATTTATCTAACTCAAGAATACTCCCAAACCTATCAACAAAATTTAGCAATTAAAAATAATAATACTAATTATAATAATCATAATTAAAATTGAATTAACATTAAAAATTAGGATAAAAGCAGAGTAATTTTCAATAAATCGAAAGTAAGTGTTTAAAAGGTCTAGGGTTTCACCTTGAATTGGAGGGGATGGGTGGCATCGGCGGTGGTGCCTGGAGGTGGCCAAAAAAGTGATCTAAGAGGGGTGAAAATAAAGAAAAAGAGGTAAGGGGAAAGGAGAAAAATAAAGTAAGTTTATGGGTTGATGTAGGAGACTTAGAAGGAGATATTGAGTGGTTTAGAGGGTGGCAGAAGTGGCGGATGTGGTGGTGGACGGTGGTTTAAGGTTTCGGGGTAGAAATTTTTGTCGATAGAACTAGCCAACTTTGCACGGTTATTGAGGCCTGTGCAAGGAGAATCGAAGGTTGAAAATATTTTAGTTAATTGGATGACGTTTCAAGGAAGAGTTTGGGATGAAAAAGAGGTGACTAGGTTGGCTATCGGAGGAGAACGAAGCGTCTAAAGTCAAGGTGGAGCACAGACTGGTACTTAAGGTTTCAGGAAAAAGGAAGCTCGATTTCAGGCTAAATGCGGGGTATTTATAGTGGTGGAGGGTAGAATCGAGTTGTGGGAGTTACCAGGAGGTCGAAGCTGGTGAGAAATGGGATGGTTATGGTGTCGATCGGGCAGCAAAATTTTCAAACTTTTGCCCGACCTTCGAGAGGGAAATGGGGGAAAATGTGGGGACGAAAAGGTTAGTGGGGCAGTTCAAATGGAAGAGTGTACTGAGAGGAAGAAAATGGGTGGGAGAAACATGGTTCACGACACGTGTGGCCTGCGGAGCCATTTTCGGGGGAAGGAGGAAGCTTGTGGTTATGGCGTCGGGCGGGAGAGGAAGAAGAAGATGGGGAAGGTTGGACCGGTGGTTCGGTGTAGAAAGGAAAGGAGAAAAGGAGAGGAGACCGGGCCGGTCGGGCGTGAGGGTTATGCCATTTAAATAGAACGACGAGTTTTGGGTGTAAAAAGGATAAAGAACGGTGTTCTAGGGGCTGGCGCGCAACGGAAAAAAAATGAAAATCCAACGCAACGTTTGAGAGTAATAAGAGTCAAAACGCCGCGTGGAGAGGGGGAAGGACAGACGACCGCGCATGCCGGGCCACGCTGAAGGAAAGGAGAAAGGGGAAGGAAGACTGGGCCGTGAGCCAAGCCTAGTTCGGCGGGAAAAAGAAAAAAAAAGGAAAGAAGAAGAAGGAAAAGAAAGAAAAAGAAAGGAGAAGGAAAAAATAAAAGGAAAAAGGAGGATAAAAAAAAGGAAGGTTGAGCTAATTAAATTAATTAAAATATTTAGGGTATTTTAAAATAGTAATATTTAAATAAAATAATGTTTAAATTCCTTTTTACGCTAAATTAGGATTTTTAAAGATTTTCCAAAATTTCCATTTTAATTTAATAAATCACTCTAATTTTATTTTATTTAATTATTTATAAAATTAACACTAATTTGAACTATTTTTCCTTTCTTAATTTGAATAAAATAATTTATTTAAATAAATTCTCAAATTAAAATCTTTAATTAGATAACATACCCAAATTTCCTTTACTTAACATATTTATAAAATTTCTTATTAATTTGCCTACTAAATTCCCTTTTATTTTAGTAAAAATAATTTATTAAATTAATTTTTTAAATAAAACCTTATTTAAATATAATCTTTAAAATTAGAAAATTTTGGGGCATTTCAATAGCAGTAACCGAGTGTGTGAGTAGGTAGTCCAAGGGGCATGCATGTCTAGGGTGGAAATATTTATCGAATAAGACATAGATAAGATACTAACCATTTAAAGAGAAAGATTGTTGAGCTGGGCCCAGACCAGTCTACCTACAAATAATAGTGGCCAGGTGTGTTCTATCTTGGATTTTTTTTTTTGGTCCACTGGCTATAATAGTCAGGGATCCCAAGCTCAAAAAACCAAAACCTAATGATGATAAGCCATGGAAAGATACGATTTACTTATAGTGAAATACCATGAGAGTCGGGGCTAGACCGGTCCACCGACGAATAATGGTGGCCAAGTGCCTTGTGACCTGGAGACTATTCCATCACCGAATAATAGTTGCTAGCTGCATTTTTCCCTGAGTGTTTTTCAGTACACCAGCTATAATAGTGGGGTTATTTTACTCATATGGACTTATAATGAGAATGACGTGAAATGGGAATATTAACCAAAGATCTAATGATTATGTTTAAATGGACTAAATCACCACTTGTATTGTCTGTCTTTCATGTACGGCTTATCTACATAGTTACCTACTTGTGTTACATATATTTCATGTATGGCCTTAGCTACATGGTTTCCTTTCTCAATACATAGCGTACTAATCACCTGTTTCATGGGTACTACTCATTCCAATGAGTAGAGGTCCTTATGAGTTTGTGCAGG
The DNA here is from genome assembly GCA_039764185.1 of Tamarix austromongolica. NCBI lineage: Eukaryota > Viridiplantae > Streptophyta > Magnoliopsida > Caryophyllales > Tamaricaceae > Tamarix > Tamarix austromongolica. The sequence continues at coordinate 118,801,922 of CM077809.1, read as the reverse complement.
TAGGAGACGTAGTGTTTGATGCCTATGATGCATTCAAGGCATCAGGTAAAGCTAAGTGTTGATCTTTTGGGACTTGGCATGAGGACTAAGAGAAATTTAGTCTAGACTTTTATTTATTCAATTGTTGTCTTACTATGTTGTATTATTCTCTCCCCTTAGGGGCTTCGACTATGTAACTGTTTCCAGTTTGTAATGACTTTTAATCACACACTCCAATTTTCTTATTTATGAATCTTTCAAATTTTGATGTCTTAAGAATTTTTGTTTTATATAGCCTTGAAATTGGTGTAAAACTAGTTGGGGGCCAGGCTTATGTTGATCACAGTGGTAGCACCCCCTATGCTTGTGTACGTTTTTTATTAAATGAAAATTTTCAACTGTGATTTTTAGGGGTGTTACAAGATGGTATCATAGTGTTGGTTCGAGTACCCACACCTTATTTTCAAAGAAAAGTTTGATTAACAAAATTTTTTCAAATATTGAAGTGTTTTTGAACCCTAAAAAGGTCTTTTCATTCTAAGAACTCTGAGTCCAGACTATAGTGAAGAACGAAAGGGTAGACTAGGAATTATCCAAAAGAGGGAAATAGCATGTGATAATTGCATCGAACCAGTAGTTTTGCTTCTAATGTCCCTTTTCTCTTATAGCTGCTTTCCATGATGGACGGTCGAGTAGGATGTCTAGAGGAGGCCTTCGAGGCCTTTATTAAGTTCATCTAGTGCAAGCCTTTGGCACCAACGCCGTAGCCCCGCCATTGTGAGGGTGTTGGTGAGGACTAGCTCTGGAGGGTCACTAGGCATAATCCTCTAATGTACTCCGGCAAGGAGAACCTAATGGTCCTCAAAAGGTGGATATGGGGCATAGATTGCACCTTCGAAGTAGTGGACTGCCCTCTAGCCCAGCAGCTCAGCATAGTAGCATTCTTTATGAGAGGTGTAGTAGATGCTTGGTGGGTAGAGTATCATGCTTGAGATGGTCCTCTGATGACCTGGAAGGAATTTAAGATTTCTCTTCACTTCAGATTCTACTCCAATATCTTAAAGAGGGATAAGCTCTTAGAGTTCATGCAACTCACCTAGGGCAACATGATGGTTCGCTAGTATCATGAGCGCTTCACCACGTTGCTCTATTTACCTTAGGGATTACTGCCAGTGAGTCCATGGTGGTGTTTCAATTTGAGTAGGGGCTAAACTTTAATCTTCGTCGTATGATGGGAGTGGTAGTCTTCATCGACCTGGCTACCCTTTATGAGCACACTTAAATTACCACCACTCTAGCCTAAGAGCAGACCACCATGCTTAGGAAGAGGAAACCAAATGGCTAGTGTTCTAGGAGCAAGACCCAACTATGAGTAGGAAGACCCATGAGACACTAGCTGAGAGATTAGGTCAGAGGTCATGGTACCCAATTGCAGAGAATGTAGCCAAAGTTACTTAGGTAGAGACTTGTGACCTTCCTAAACTGTTGTAAGTTGGGCCACATAGCATTAGAGTTTTGGGGACCGTTGTGTTCCTAGTAGCCCGAGAGCTAGTAGTACCAAGAGAGGGGATCCCTAACCCCCCAAAAGCAAGCATACCAGCAGTGCCTCCAAACCGCACCCCTGCAGTTCTAGTAGCGAGTGCTTGTTCCAGCCGGTTCCCCAATTTGGGATACCAAGGGAAGTCATCAGGGATACCGACCCTTCCCTCAGAGAGGATGCCATTCAGGCAGATGCTTGAACGTGATCAATCAGGTGGAGGCTGACAACTAGCTAGGCATCGTCATGGGTACATTCACCATGTTTTCTCAACAAAAACATGTTCTCTTCAATTTTGGTGCATCCTTATCTTTCGTGTAATTTTTATTTGTTGCTAAGGCTAAGTTGTCACCCTCTACTAGTGCAAAATTATTTGTGATGCATCCTTCGGGTGATAGAATAGACAGTACAGAGTTATTTTCAGATGTGGTCTTAGTCTTAGGTAGGGTAGACTTTTTTATGGGCCTAGTCGGAATGGATTTAGAGGACTTTGACATGATTTTGAGTATGGATATGCTGGGGACATATAAGACTATGATAGATTGTGCTCAGGAGTACGTAATATTGCAAGGCCCGAAGGGTACTAGGGTTTCATACAAAAAGACCTAGCCTAAGCCCACTACAAAGGTGGTATTGTCAATTTCTATGCAATCTTTAATCTAGAAAGGGTATTGTGTAGTGTGCAAGAGCTGAACAACGACTTAGAAGCCTTAGAAGGCATCACAATGGTTAGGGAATTGCCAAATGTATTTCTAGAGGAAATACCGGGCATTCCCCCTAGTTCGAGAAATTGACTTTATGATTGAGTTAGTATCAGAATTTGAGCCTTTCTCAAAGGCACCCTACTAGATGGTTTCCATTAAGCTAAGTAATTAAAGGCTCGGCTATAGATTTTATTGGAGCATAAGTACATCCGACCGAGTATGTCACCTTAGGGAGCATCGATCTTGTTTGGGAAGAGAAAGGATGGTAGTCTCTATCTCTACATTGACAATCGAGGGTTAAATTAGTTGACGGTGAATAATCCGTACCCACTCCCGAGGATTGATGATGTTCTTTATTAGTTGAGGGGTGAAATGGTGTTCTCTAAAATTAACCTAAAGGCAGGGTACCATCAGTTGTGGATCGCAGATGCTGATATTATGATGAACGCTTTTCAGATCTAATATTAACCCTACGAGTTTAGAGTGATGCCATTTGGGCTCACTAATGCACGTATAGTATTCATGGATCTAATGACAAGGATTTTTAGACCCTTCCTCGACTAATTCATAATAGTATTCATTGATAACATCCTGGTGTACTCCCGAGGGAATGAGGAGTAAAAGTAGCACCTCCGCACTATTTTGAGTCTATTGAGAGAGCACCTCATATATGTGAATTTACCCAAGTGAAAACTTTGGCATCAAGAAATGGCCTTCCTTGGGAATATAGTGTCTAATAGAGGATTGGCTATTGATCCAGCCTAGATCATGGCAATCCTAGAGTGGAAGCCTCCCACGAGCATAGTAGAGGTTTGGAGTTTGCTAGGATTGGTCGAGTATTATAGAAGGTTTGTACAGAACTTCTCCAAGATTTCCCATCCTTTAACCAATCTAAGCCAAGAGTTTAAATAACTATAAATATAGAAACATCCCAATGCACTAGGGAAAATACTAATAACCAATTAGCCTAACTCTTAAGCACAATCATAAACCTCTAACCCCAAGCAATGACCCACTAATGACCTATGTCATTACCTTCATCATACTCTAACTAAGAGTCATAACCCTATAATTTATCCTTTGCTCCCTAAACTAAATGTCAAATAATCATAGTAACCACATGAGTGTAGTATCAGTACGGTGAAGTAATAGTAAAACATACTACCTAAAACACAATAAGGCTCATGTAGCACATTGAAGTCACATAATAGTATAGTGATATCATATTAGTACAACACAAGTACAACAAGGAAGGATTGCAAGGAATAATAGAAGTATAAAGGCATAGTAAATATATTACAATCTATATAATATAAACCATATTAGGATCCTTCCTTTAATGGCCACACAATTCACAACAAAACCCACACATAACCAAATGGGTAATACAACAACACACTATAAGACCAACTAAGTGTTTTACAATGCTCACGCCAAACATCTCATTAGGCATAAAACCTCTAACTGGGTGTTTTATACTGCTTACACCAAACACCTCATTAGGTATAAAAGCCATAAACTGGGTGTCTTAAATTGGTCGCACCAAACACCACATTACATATAAAAGCCTCCACTTAGGTGTTTTACAATGCTTACACCAAAACCTCATTAATCATAAAATCCTCAAATTGGGTGTTTTATCATGCTTACACCCAAAACCTCATACCAACCAGGTACTTAGAGATAACATCAAACTTAACCAACTTGGTGTTTAGAGATAACACCAAACTCAACCAACTGGGTGTTTAGGGATAACATCAACTTAACTAAAAACCAAGTCTCAAAAGCCATCATAGTGGTTCATATTAAATTAGATCAATCATAATTGAAATCATAATTAAATCATTATAAATACATAGAAGTATCAATATAGAAGGCCTAAGAGAAACATAACAAATCATAACAAAATAGTCATCTTCCACATAAGCCAGCCGATTGGTCCCTCAAACTAGTTGACTGGTTTAGTCATCCCAGGCCTGGAGCACAACAAAATTAAAGCACCAGTTGACTAGTTGGCCTCACCAGTCAACTATTCATATGAACCAATAAACTAGTTTGGTCTAACCAATCGATCAGTTTAAGTCCATACGAACCCATTTAGGCTTGTAGAACAATTGATCAATGGGTTTAACCAACTCATCAACTAATCATAGTAACCACTCTACTAATTTGGTCTAACCAGTCACTAGGTCTAAATAGAAACCAAACCACCTTAGTCTGTAAAGACACCAATCAATGGGTTGGAACCACTAATCAACTATTCATCAAGACCATTTGACTAGTTTACCAACCCAATCAATTGATGTTGCAACCAACTGATCCAAAATTTCAAACCATTTAACTACTTTTAAAACCAGTCAACTACTTTGAGGAACTTATCAACTGATCTTGGTAAATCCCAACCCAAACTTGAGAAACAAAAACTAAATTTTCACCACACTTTACGCTATTAATCCTATCATACTGCTATGTCAAAACACACATAAAAATGCATGTTGCACACATAGAATTACATGGACACATGGTAATATACACACTCAAACAAATCATGCTCAAACCACCCATTTTATATTTAAAAGTAGAGAATCTCAACAACACTTACTTGAGGAGAATTATTCCATTTTCTCATAACATGGAACATAATCATAGCATACTTTTACAAAACCAAACACACCGAACCCCAATATACCACAAAAACCTAAATATGTTATAGATAAGAATGCCTTTCTTTGAGGAAATTCTTCTACCTAAGAGAATCAGAGAAAAAAAAACCATTAATACTAGCTTCCAAAGCTTCATTAAAAACTAAAAAAATTAGAAGAATAAGAAAGGAAACACAAAACACCATCACTGGCTCAAAGTAGGGTGTTGAAAGAGAAGTTAAATTCTTCAAATTTTCTTAACATTAATTATTCCTTGCTTAAGGAAAGGAAGATAGAATTAAAAAAAATACTATAAGAAGAGGAAGATACATAATTCAAAGGAGAAAATTAGAGAGGGTCTGTATTTTTATTAGCAAAAGGAAGGAGGAAAATGGAAGGGTTCTCAACATTTAGTGAAATTTCCACAAGGAGTAAGGAGAAGAGAGAAAGAGCATAAGTGAGGAATAATAATAATATATAATCAAAATGAGAGATATAGGAGCATGTTGGTTGATATTCTCAAGGAAAAGAAGGATAAGACAGGTGAGGTTGAGTGTGGGTAAGCTAAGAAGTGAAGGATGACTTGATGGGTGGTGGGGGTAGAGTGTAGTTAGAGAGGGCATGGTATTTAGTTAGCAAGTCATGGAAGAGTGTGAAAAATCAAAAATCACTACCCCATCTTCTAGAAGAAAGAAGGAGAGGTGAGAGAGAAGGAAAAGGGGAGGCTTACCTCCAAAAGTGGCTTTTTGGGAAAAATTTGCTAATAATAATCATGGAGTGATCTAATTACTATAAAAATATTGTTAGAGAACTAAAAAATGCTTATTAGCATAATCAAACTCGAAATAGGAGTTATCATAATCATTAGAGAAATTCAAATCAAAATAGGAAATGGATATGAAATCATAGGCAAACTATTCGATAGATTTAGGCAAACTAGTCAACTAGTTTTTTGAGGATAAAAATATAAACCTCCTCAATGCACCAGTTGATTGAAATGCTTGAAATTCACATTTTTATTAAAATTTCAAGCCCATGACCTCCAATCATCACCCACCTCTTAGCTCACCCTTGCACCCAACAACTAGCCCCACTACCTCTCTAACACCTCTCTAAAGCCATCACTTGAACCTCCCCTCCTTCCTTTTCCTCACATTTCATCCATTTGCTTAGCACACATTGCATAGGCAGCATGATTATGCTATGTAACTTTGATATAGTTTAGCCAATATTAAGGTATAAGATAGTTAGGTAATGTTATATATTTAATAAATATTTTTAATAAAATTTTTTATTTTATTTATCTAATATTAATATGTCACTTGTGACATTATTAAAGGTACAAAATTTTATTAAACGAAGCTTAAGTATTTTAAACTAGTATACCAATTAAGTTTAGTTTTTACTAGAAATAAGCTAACCGTTATACCCCACTATAATATATTGATTATCGTATGTTAGCATATTAGAGTTTTTGGTATGTAATTTATGTAAATATAATGTGTTACTAACAATCTCATGATTATTAATGTTATCTTGGAAAACAGAAAGAAAAACATGTTATCTTGAATATTATGTGATATGTGTGAAAGGGTGATTAAGAAAGATGTGGATGCTGATTATGGGTGTTATGTGTATATACATGCTACAATAAGTGAATATAGACACTTATAGTGAAAATAGTATTAATATGAGCCCTAGGGGTAATTTATTCATTTGGACACATATTGATTTTTAAACCTAAATGGGATGTCTAATGTGCTATGAATGTAGCTAAGAAAGGATATGGGAGTTTTGTGGATTATAATTGTATGCGTTAGTAGAAAAATCAATATTTTATGGCTTAGAAGTATTTTAGTAAGTTTAATGTGTGGTGGTGATCATCTTAATAAAAATGTATGCTAAGTGTTATATGGCGATGAAAATGAGTATTTTATGATCCAGGGGTATTTTAGTAATTTTGAGTGTGAATGAGGTATACATAAATAGAAAGGCATGGTACATGATAATTAGTGCTAAGAATGAGAACGAGGGTTTTATAGTGTTAGTAATGCATGTTTGATTATTAATGTTAAATAACCTTAGGGTATTTTGGTAAATTTACATGTAAAATGGTGATTAGTCGAATAAACATGCATGTTAAGTATAAATTGATGCTAAATATGATAATATGCACTATTCTCTTAGTATCACTTATTTAAGCACTGTATTTAATAAAATATGGTCCAGGGGTATTTTGGTAATTTTACATATAGTATGGTGGTTGATTTACTAAACATGTCTGATAGTTATAAATTGATGTTGAATATGATAATAGGGATGAGTGCCTTAGTATCACTTGTTAAAGCATGATCACGAACATTATAAGGCCTAGGGGTATTTTGGTAATTTGGATAGTATCATAATGAAAATGCATGGTTTAGGGGTAACATAGTGATGTGTATCTCAATAATTTGTATTTAAACAATTCTATTGATTATTGTAAATTGCATTGTACCTATAATTACTTATCTTATTCTATGAATAATTAGGGAAAATCAAATTATTGGAAATAGACCATATTATAGCTACTGTGAGTAAATGTTGTTGGTTGCTGCTGCTATCCAGAAAATTGTTGCATAAGTTGATCTTTCTTGTTGATTATATCATAAGGATATTTATCAATCCCATATGATGCATTCGCCAGCACATCTTAGCTAGTGGAAATTAAGTTGGCCGCATAATCAGCCACCCGACCCATATTTTCTAGGTTTAAAGGATTGCAGATTATGCAACCCTTAATAGCCATAATTAGCTACATAAATTATTTGATGGGAATTAAGTTATAATTCATTTATAATGGAATATTGTAATCTTGTATTTTGTAGTTGGGCTAAATTATTATTATCAGCACCAGTAGCCTTGTTTTTTTTATATTGCTCGGTTGATATGTTGAGCTGATATATTGGGTTTTGGATTTGAGTTGAGCCCACTGACCATATAATGGCTTATATTGTTTGTATTGTATACGTGCATATATAAGGTGTATATAGGGATGGTTGTAGGGCACTTTTTGGTAGATTATACAGACTCTCGATCGTCTTTTTTTCTGGAATCTTCTCTCTCTCGACTCTTCTCTCTCTCTCTCATGAAAACCTTGCTTGCTTGATCTTCTTCTCGAAGCTCTTTTCTATAAATCCAACCTCAGTTACCGTTGATTATAACTGTGCTCTGATTTTTCTTGATCTTCCTTTGGTTTGATTCTTTAGGCTAATCGATCTTTTGTGGTCGACCCTTCACTCGACTAACGGTCTAGCGAAATTTCTTGAAACTTATCTAGGCTACATCAATTAGTAAATTGGAGTATGTTATGATATTATTTTTATAAACATACAAGAAGGGCATTAATTGTGATTTAGGTAGGAGAATGTGTGTTTGGTTATTCTGAAAGTGCGTGTTAGGATTTTATGTGTAAAATGGTAGTTTGATGTGTTGAGTAAATTAACTTCATGATAAATACTTTGATTATAATGTGTTGCTCTTTTATGGCATGTTGATGAAATAAAATGGATTTTAAGTGATGGTAATGGATGGTAAAGAGGTAGCCTTAGCCTTAGCCTTAGGGTCATTTTGGTCATTTTTACTTAAGGTGCCTAAGTATGAGTGTTGGAGCCTAGGATGGCCTTTGTAGACTACATATGTTGGCATTGACAATAATCTGGATTCTAGTTACTTTATAATATAGGAAACAAATAAAAATGGTTAAGTATGTGATTAATGTGTGTTTCTTATGGTTACCTTAATTAAAATACTAATACTTAAAGTGAAAGACCTCGTGATTAGGAATGATCACTCTCTAAGAGTTGCTACCCTAAAGACATAGTTTAGCCCACACTTATTTTAGATTTTACTAGTATACCTTAGTACCCCAACCAAGCCATACATCTTACTCTATTTAACTCTACGGACTTAACTAGGGGGTATGTATACTTATGGATTAGGTTTTTTTTATCGGTAGGGTATTGTGTGCCTTCGTGTACCAGTGCAACCAGAGTACCTTTGCATCCCTGGGTTAATAGTCTGTAGGATACTATGCTGCTCTTATATGCTAGTATGACCACTATACTTTTGTGTCTCTAGGTTTTGTGATCCCCCCTCAAGTAAATAAAATGGAATGGTGTAATAACTAAATGGAAATACACTAATTACTTACATTGAAACACCACATAGGTCAGTACCATATGGATCATATGTTTTGGTCCACCGACTATAATAGTGGTCAGGAGCATGTTACCCTAGGTTGTACTATAAGTACCAACCCACTAGTTATAATAGTGGTAAGGAGCACGTTGCCCTAGGTTGTATTATATTTACTAGTCCACTAATTATAATAGTGGCTAAGAGCGTGTTGCCCTAGGTTGTATTATAGTTACCGGACTACTAATGAGAATAGTAGGGTCCTTGAACCTACATAGATATAATTCGAGAGGTGAGTAATATCTAAACCAATGGCTAGAGTCCAAATAATAATGAATGAGATATTATGACCTACTAACGTGATATGGTAGCAACCTTGGTGCCTACCAGGATGGATTGAGTTTTGGTATTGTTTTGTTAGGTTTATGGGCTTGCCTTTGAGTTGAGTGGATTGTGTGTATGGTAGAGCATGATGTTGGCTTTCTAATTATACTACAAAGAGCATCACTTGGATGCTCTTGTTGTAAGTGCTATCATTTCTAAGTGAATGAGCCTTTGTAACATATAATCTTGATGCATGTAGACATTCAAATAATAATTGCATTTTAGTTTATATATGTGTAATTTCATATTCATGTGTTTGATGTATGGAAAATGATATGTTACATGTAAGTTTTACGTATTAGCCCTATACAAAGGGTTACTTGCTACCATAGTATTAAAGGGTTCCTTTCTTGGGCCCTTTGTAGGTTAGCTTGCAAGCGTTATTCAAGATTTACACTTAGGATAAAAGCATAGATCTATCTAGGAAGATTTTTGTATTTTCCTTAAAACTCTTAAACTTCATTTTTTTAATGACTTTATTCTATTACCACTATTTTTTTTTGATAAGTATTATATTACTGAAATATCCCAAAATCCTAATTTTCGAAATTATGGCCAAATAAGCGATTATTAGGAAAATCAATTATATAAATTCATTTATTAAAATTTAGAGAATTAATAAAGTAAATTAAGAGGAAAATAATAAAGAATTCAATTGGAAGAAAATTTGGGTATTTTTTAATTAGAATGGAGGTTAAGGAAATTTATCTAAAAAAAAGCAAAAAAGGAATTTATTTAATATTTTCTAAATATTAATATTCTAAATAGCCCAAAAATATTCTAAATAATTTATACAAAATCCAAAACCCTAAATAAATCCTTTCTTTTCCTTTTTCCCTTTTTCTTTTCCTTCTTTTTCCTTTTTCTTCTTCCTCCGCCGAAGTTGGGCCTCGCCGGCCCAACCCAGACTCCCCTTCCTTCTTCTCGCCCGCGACCGAGCGAGCCCAACCGCCCGTGAGACAAAACGCTGCGTTTCGACGCTAAAGTCGCCAAAACGCCGCGTCATAATAAGGAAAAAAAATAACCGTTGCCAGACCGACGAGGACACAGCGTTTTGCCCAAATATTTCCCAAAATGCCGCATTTTGTTTTAAAATCTTTTAAACGCCGCCGAACCGGCCGGTCGCCCTTCTCTTCCTTTTCCCCCCTGGACCGCTGGTTCCCCCTCCTTTCTCCCCCTTCTTCTTCCCCGTGCAGACGGCAGCAGCGACGCGTGCCTACACTACCGGCGCTGCCCCGACACCGGCAAGCCTGCCTCCCTCTCTCTCTCCCGTCATTTTCTTTCCCCATTTTGGCCCCAACCAGCATTGTCCTCCCTCCTGAGCGACCTGCAACCCTTCCTTTTTCTCTCCTGCAACCGCCTGTCGCCTGCCATGGTAGCTGCCGCTTGCCGGCCAGCATAGCGCCTGCACCCCCTTGTCTTCTTCCCCTTGGCCTTTCCCGACCACCCTGCCTATAAATACCCCCATTGATCACCTGGATTCGAGATTTGGAACCCCAAAGCCCTGGGTTTGCTCCCTCTCGCCGCCGCCCCATCAGACGCGTCGACCGCCACCGTCCCCCAACGCTGGCGGTCGAGCGCCGCCCAGAACCCCACCTTGCACCACCCTCCACCTAACCAAGCCCTCCTCAGCCCTCGATTTTCCTTGCACGAGCCACCCAAGCCGTGCAAAATCGCCACCCCCAGCAGCCCCCTTCCAGCCCGTCGCCGCTTTGCGCCGCCTTCCACCGCCAACCCGGCCGCCACCAGCGCCTCCTCCTGCCTCCAAAATGTCCAGCAGACCTCCCTCTACCTTCCCATACCGCCATCTTCCCCTACCTCCCTCTCCTTCTACCTCCCCCATCTTCCACCTCTCTCCACCACCCTCGGCCGCCGCGCCAACCACCGCGCGCCGCCACCCCTTGCCACGCCACCACTCTCACTCCACTCCCCTTCACCTACTGTTTCTTTCCCCACCTCAAACTTCTCTTTTCCTACTTCCATCCAGCCCCCACCTTGATCTTTTCCCTTCTCTTCCTCCTCCACTGCTGCTGCCGTCGCCACCGGACCACCACCGACCTTAGGTGGTTTCCAACTTACCCAAACCCAAATATCTCTTTTCTATAACTGTTATTAATTTTTAACTACTATTAATGATATTATACTTAATATTATCATCATTATTATTACTTTCATTATTATTATTATAAGTATTATTATTATTACTATTATTATTATTGTTATTATTAATATTATCATTATTTTATTATTACTGCTAATGATATTATCATTATTATTATTACTAACAACTTAGTGTTAATATAGTTACCTCCTTTGTTATTATTATTATTATTATCATTACTATTATTACTATTACTCAACCTAACCTTATGATTTTCCTAACCAATAATACTATTATCATTAATAATGGTCTAAGACTTTAAGGTTAATGTGATTAAGACTTCCCTCATTTACTATTATTGCCACTATTAACCTCACTATTATTTTTACTAATAATACTAATGCTAGCCATGGTTTATTATTGTCTTTATCTTTACTATTATTATTATTATTCCTATTATTGTGACCAAAAACATTGAAACCCTTATATTATTACTATTCAAAAATATACAACTTTTATCATTATCATCTTTCGGAATATTTTACTTGTTGGTATTGTAATTAGTATATTATTATTTTAACCCTAGCACTATTATTAGACTTAGCCTTAAAAACGCTAGGGTTTCTATCACTATAAACATTAGTGTCACTATTATTAGTTTTATTATTATTGTTATCACTATTTTTCTATAGTTAGCATGAACATTATCATTATAAAAATAGGGCTAACGGGTCTAATAATATAAGTATAACAATAAGTATTAAAAATAAATATATTTTGACTAGTAATATTTAGTATACTAATTTTAAGGTAAAAGCTCTAGCTTTTGTATAATAACCCCTCTAGTAATAAGAACCTTAATCCTAAACTAAAATAAGGGTTGATGGCACTTTTGAGGGAAACTAATACTTAGTATTTTCCCCTTTTATAGGTAATCCTAACCAAAGCCCTAAGGAGTTAGAGGAGCGTGCTCCAAGCCCGGTGTCGCCTTAGGTAAGGACGAAGCTAATGGCCTTGTGCTATGTGTGACATGGATGTGTTGAATGTTGTGTATGCCATGCTATGCCATGTATTATATGATTTGTGTATAACTTGTCTTATGTGTAGCGCAGCTTGGAGATTGAGGTATGTTGTATATGCTTCCATGATATGAGCATGACATGTATATGTATGATGTTTATGATGTATTATGTTATGGCCCTCTAGGACATGCATGTTAGGATAAATGGTAATATGAGTTGGGAATATAAGGATGACCGGAAATAAATGGGAAGTGAGACCACTAAGGGGGATATGAGGTTGACCTAAGTACCTCATGATCTATGAGAGAATATTTAAGTGGGAGGAATGTCCGAAATAAATGAGAGTTGGGAACCATGCATGGGAGTCTTGAAGTTTGTATGGTGGTGTTATGGTTTGGTGGTATTAATATTTGTATGGTGGTATTAGTGATTTCATGGTGGTATTAGGGTTTGTATGGTGGTGTTATGGTTTGGTGGTATTAATATTTGTATGATGGTATTAGTGATTTCATGGTGGTATTAATGGTTTGTGGTGGTATTAGGGTTTGCATGGTGGTGTTATGGTTTGGTGGTATTAATGTTTGTATGGTGGTATTAGTGATCTCATGGTGGTATTAATGGCGTATGGTGGTATTAGGGTTTGCATGGTGGTGTTATGGTTTGTATGGTGGTATTAATGTTCTATGGCGGTATTAGTGATTTCATGGTGGTATTAATGGCTTATGGTGGTATTAGGGTTTGCATGGTGGTGTTATGGTTTGTATGGTGGTATTAATGTTTGTATGGTGGTATTAGGGTTTGCATGATGGAGTTAGGGTTTTGCAGGGGAGTTAATGATTGTATGGGATTTAGGGTTTGTATGAAAAGTTTGAGAGGTTGCATGGGATGTGTAACGTTTGCGTGGGAGAAAAATTTATGTATGAAAAGGTTGATTTGGGATTTAAGGAAGGTAATGCAAGTATGATTTGAGTGTTTAACTATTTTGGACGGAGAATAATAGGTGGAGTATTATAAGGGTATGGAGGAGACAGAATTAGAGTTTGGAGTGACTAACTCTAGGTTGTTGTGATTAAGTAGGGTTGGAGAAGCTAATTGTGATTTGTCAAGGATAATTAAGGTTTGGGATGGCTAAGTATGGTTGTTATGGTAAAATAGGGTTAAGAGTGGTTAACCACGGTTTGGTGTGGACAATTAGGGTTGGTTATGGCTACTTAAAGTTGTTTGGTGTTATCATGTGTATTTATTGATTAAGGGTAGTTATGAATGTGGGATTTTATTAGTTGTGATGAGTACAGTATAAAGAGAATGATTTATGCATGTCAAGGGTGTGATGTGATTCAATAAGATACGGATAAGACACTAATAACGTAAAGCGAAAGACTGTTGAGCCGAGCCTAGTCCGGTCCACCGGTTAGAATAGTGGTCAGAGGCGTTCTGCCCTGTGCGTTTCGTTCCGGTCCACCGGCTATAATAGTGGTCAGAGGCGTTCTGCCCTGTGCGTTTCATTCCGGTCCACCGGCTATAATAGTGGTCAGAGGCGTTCTGCCCTGTGCGTTTCGTTCCGGTCCACTGGCTATATAGTTGTCAGAGGCGTTCTGCCCTGTGCATTTCGTTCCGGTCCACAAGCTATAATAGTGGGGGCCTCAGCTTGATAGACCCAAAGTAAATAAGTTAAACCACGGAAAAAATACTGAGTACTTACAATGAAACACCATGTGAGGCGGGGCCAGTCCGGTCCACCGGTAAGAATAGTGGTCAGAGGCGTTCTGTCCTGTGTTTTTATTTCCGGTCCACCAGCTATAATAGTGGGGCTCCCGTGCTCACATGGATTATTGAAGAATGTGCGAAATGGACTTATTATCATTAATGAGAATAAAGAATAAGTCACCAGAGAAGTATTCGGACCTTATCTTGCAGGTTATCGCATGTTGTCTATATGATTGTGCTATGTGTGCTATGTGGTATGATTGTATGCTTGGCCTTAGCGCACCAGCGCCCTTACTCAGTATTGGACCCTTACTGATACTACCTTGATTGAATGGGTCCTGTGATGATCCACCAATGGTGGGGAGCAGACCTCCTATGCAGGTTTGATCGGTTACAAATTGTGGGGTGGAAGGCTTGGCTCGAGTGAGTAGGCGATCCGAATATTGGTCCCTTGGGAACTGTTTTATTTAGCTATATTTTGTACTACGCTTCTTGTTTTGAAATGGTACTCTTAAGTTGTATTCCTAAACGATATTATAACTGTTCTTGACTCGTGTTTTCGTGAATGACCTATGTTAACTATGTACCTATGTTTTGATGATTCTTACTTAACGATTGTTTAGTTTAGCCTTAGCACTTAGTATCAGAACGGTAGGAGTGAACCGGGCTGGTACTAAGTGTGGCGGTAATACCCCCAAGTTTACGGTTTTAATTCTTTCGCTTCCGCTAAACCTTTGGATTTAAACGAAATTTTTTAGTAGTGAATTTGGGGGTGTTACAATTACCATTATTAATAGATCGTATTTCTCGTAATCTAACTATTGTGCTACTCCATTTTGTGATTATGTCTTTGATTTGTGTATAGTATGTTTTCAACATTAGCACTTGGTATCGAAACGGTGGAGGGAAATTGGTTAAGTACTAAGAGTGGTAGTAGCATCCCTAAAATTTATCGTACTTGCTTATGCTTATAACTTTTAAAAATAAACTTTTTCAATAGTAAATTTTGGAAGTGTTATAATAAGATTAAGAGGCTTGTAAATGGTTTAATAAAATATCATAATCAAAATAGAATGTAAAATAGAATACCTAAAAGAAATAGTGGACTAGTTTATCAAGATAAGTTGACTAGTAAACATGCTAATTAGCTTAGATTGAATAGTTGTTTGGTCTCACTTGAGACCCAAAAATAAACACCAATAGTAATTGGTTGACTGGTGACCCATAACCAATTGATTAGCATACTAGCAAGATTAAAAACTACACCAAGATTAGGATATCTGCCCAAACCATAAAAAAAACACACACACATAAAGGTAGGATTAATTCCATATGATAGGACTATACTTCTGAAAATAAAGGTTTTTAAATTTTGGATACTACATTTTTTTACCCATATATATAAATAATTTTTTCCATATTGGCTCTAATGCAGCTTTTCAAGATAAATATGGTTATTATGGAGATCTTAACCTACACATTTTTATGCTAATTAGGGTATTATATTTAAACACATATGGTATGTTTTGGTGAATTAATTTGTCTAAGTATTGGATAAATATGAATATGATTGTTCTTAGTTGACTTGTTGCTGACCTATGTTAACTTTTGAATAATTGGAATGAAAGGAATAAGTAGGAAATTAATTTGGTATGTGATGTTAGGTGAGTGATTGTTACCTAACTTTAGCCTTTATATCAAGATATTTATTAATGTCAGGTTATGATGTTTTAACTAACCTTATTAATTAACTTGGGATTATCGCTTATTACTTGACCTTAAGCCTTTCTTGGCTCATCGTTGATTTAGCATTAAGTGGTAAAAGCCTTTTATGGATAGTTATTTATGACCCTAAGTGGTTAAGTTAGTTCATAATTTAATTAATAGTTTTGTGTGGATCTTATTAACCCTTGTTGAATAACAGACTGATTTGAGTAAAACACTAATATTTTAAACCAAAAGATAACTAGAGTTAGCAAATGAATCTTGTGCCTAAGACTTAAGCCCCCAAATGTATAGTTAGACCTTTAGGTCAAAAGGAAAACTTATACTATTATGGATTCATGACCCTATGCATATGTAAGGATCAAGGTGTTGAGTTTTTGTGTATATATGCCTTAATGTTGTGTGAATTTTTTTTATTTGGTACCTTGGAATATAGATATTTTATTATTGATTTATCCTTGACGATCATATTCCTTTCAAAGTAGAGTTAAATCCACTTGTTTTATCACATCAATATGGTGAAATAACTTTGATCAAAATTGAGATTTGATTATTGCTTCATCCTTTTTTGATTATTTCCCTAGATATATTGAGACTTTTATTATGTTATATTTTTCATGGTGATTATTACCTTAGACTAATGGTATTAGTTTGTGAGTTGAACCTTTGTTATGCTAGGGTGGTTACCTATTTTTATGATTGAGATAGATTGAGATTATTTTATGTTGACAAATGTCCTACCATTGAGTTTATGAATGACTTGAGGGTTTTACATCTGATTGTAGGCATGATTTTACACCTTTTTGTATTGTATTACTAGGTGAGAATGCTATTTGCTCTTATTCGGGTGTATTTACTTAGTAATTTTTTCTAAACATATATTGACGCATATTTATGTAGGTGTTTTTCTTACTTGAAAAACTATAGGCCTAATGATAGGTGCATATTTATAGAATTATTTGGCATATATTGACGCAAATTTCTTTGTTTGTTATGATAATTTAACAATTTTTCTCAATTGACCTAATTTTGCAGGAAAAAATTGAAATCAATGTAATTTCGATTGAGAACTAAGGAAAAGAAGCACAACATAAAAATCAATCATAGAGTCATGGAAATATAGATTTGCCCTCATGCAAGACCTTAAAAGAGAAGTGATAAGAAGAAAAATAAAGAGAATATGATAACTAGATAGGAAATACAAGAGGCGTATTTAAGGAAATATCGCTCATATTTCATTACCTCTCTCCTCCCACATGATCCATTAATTTATCTCACATGCATAATGCTAGAGAAAAAATATAGGTGCCATAAAGTTACTAATATGGACCATAATTTTTCCGTAGTTTGGATCTATTTGTTTACTGTAATCTTTCTATAAATATAACATAAATTAGGTCAAATAGAACATTAAAGAGTACCGCTATCAAAACTTCAACTTGGTTTTCATCATTTATAAATCTTAGGGCTATTTTTATATATTTCATTAGCTTATTACACAATTGAAGGATTGGAGATCAAATGGTGTTTTAGGTTCTACAATATCATAATTTATTTCTTTCCTTTGTTTTATTTACTTTTTTTGTACTTATTACTATGTTTAATTATTATTTTTTTCATTTCATTTAATGAGTTTGTGATTTAGTTTAGTTTAATTTAATCTTTATAACTTTGTTTCTCTATGTTTATTAAATTTATGATTTTTTTGTGTTTAGAATCTATGTTTTCTAGTTTTATTAATATGTTATGCTAGATTAGTATGGGATAGGAGGGTAATTAAAGGTTATTAGGAGGATAATTAAAGGTTATTATAAGGTAATTAATTGGGATATGTGAATTTGACATAATTGTTATATGTATTTTTTGTTAGATTAATAAAATGAGTTTAATGATTACCTGTCCAAGATTAGGACTTTATTATCTAGATTCACCACCTTGTTAATTTGAGTACTTATCGGATATTAGGATAGTAAAGTTAATTCATAATTATTAGTGTATACAGCCATAAGTAGCAAATAGGTTGTTAAATTCCTAAAAAAAATATTAATTTAATCTATTTTATTAATGTTTAGACTTCCATAATTCAATTAAGCTATAATCATTTGATGATCTATTGATATTCCTATATCAAATATGCCATTTGACCCCTATTATTCCATTATTTTTAGTCAGTTATTTTATTAGTAGCTAGTTTTTACTCTTTTCATTATTAGTTATTAGTTTTTCTAATTCGATAACCGAGGAAGTTCATATGATAACAGAAATATAGGAGTTAGATTACAGTCATTATGGTATCGACCCCTACTCATTACTTACTATTTGTATGTGTGTTTAGGGTTTAATTTGGAATGTCTACAACATCACATCAAATTTTAATATTGTTGCTAGGAATTGGAAATTTTAATTCTTTTTTCTATTATTAATTTTTTCATTTATTTATCTCTTCTTTTAACTGTGCATCAATTTTCTCTTCTTGTGCATGTCTAAGAGGAAGCCACATTTGAAAGCATCTGCTATCAAAAATAGTCATCTAATGTGGCTATAGTTGGCATGCAGTTTAAACCCTCTTATTAACAATTGTAATATTGGTAAATGTGGGTATTGTTCTATACAGAGGATTGAGAGAGCTCACCCCTATTTAACTAGCTAAAAAATAATAAAAATAACAGGAAAATAACAAAATAAATAAGAAAACACTACTGAGTGTTTTAAAAATAGAAAATAATAAAAGGAATAACAAAATTAAACTAATAACAATAATGGGTAACTACAAATATAATAAATATGCTAGGAAAATAAAAATCCACTACTAAATTAACTCAAAATGTAATAATAATTTCTAGATCAATATTTAATCATCAAAAAGAAATTGACCAAGTTAAAAGCCAAAAGTATGTTTATACACTTTATAATACTTCTCTAAAATAATTACTACGACAAAGCATTAATATAAATCATATTAAATACTACCAGTATAGTAGCAATAAGCAGCTCCTATATTTAACTAGATTTAATGTAGTAAGTATACTTGGAAGGATGCAAATATAAGTTCCCAAACCAGTACAATAAGCATGTCTAGGTGTATTTCTCTCCTTTGACCCACACGTATCTAAACATTTCAATAATCCAGTTAGAATCACAAAATTATTTAGGTGAATTGTTATCTAACCTAGCTGCAACTTATACATATAAATTCTAGCATATATATATGGTCATCTAGCAAGAAAATAATCCTATATACAATCATTATGAGGAAACTAGAATAATTCATGCATCATATAAATTATACTTAACAGAATTATATCTATAAACGATTATAATTAAAATAGAGTTAAAGAATAATCTCATGAAATAAAGAAAACTAAGATCATATCTCAAACCATAATCTAGGGTTTCAGTCTATTCTCGAACAATAAATAATTAGCTAGTCATAATGATGGAATCAATTACACAAAGATATATATCAAATATATAAATCTACAATAGAGAAAGAAATAACCAAAATTAATTATGGATGAAAGTTCAAATATTTATTCAGATAAAAACTTATTAAATTTCATCTAAAATAAATTTTCAGTATCTCTTTTCTCTTTCTTTTCTTCTCTTCTTTCCCGGCACACTACTTTTTCTCTCTCTTTTCTCTGTCATGCTCGGCTTTTCGTGCCCATCACTTTGTCCATTTTTCTTCTCTAGTGGAAACGTTCTTTTTCATATCTTGTGCAACTCTTGCCTTCTTCTACCTTATTGGCTCTATGCCCCCTCTCTCTTTACCTACAATTGCCTCCTTTTTTCTTTCTTTGTGTTTTCTTTATGCCTTTTTCTCCTATGTGTCGTACTCTTTCTTATTTGTTGCTACTACACAGACTACCTTCTTTTTCATCTCCCTTTTTGTACTTCTTCTCCTGCTTCACTGGCTCTCTTGTTTTCAGTAGCTCCTAGGCCTTTGTCGGTCCTTGGGTCATCGGTCTAAAGGTCACTCTGTTATTATTATTTTTTATACTTTACCTATAAAATGAAATTAGAAAAATTAATAAATAATCTTATACTCTAAAATTATTTAACTTATGTAATTTTAGCTTAAATAATAAAATTTATACAATTATTATCACGTATAAAATTATAATTATTTACATATAATACTCAAAATAAATACCAAAAACTAAGGTTGAAAGAGTATAAAATATGTCAACATATGAACTCATCATCATCAACTTAGTCAATCGGTAGATCATAATTATTCCTCTCCTATGGAAAATAGGATTCGAAGGCAACTATAATACATTCATACTATTCCTCTACCTTTAAGTGATAGCTCATCATCATTTGAAGAAAGCATCGAATGTACTTAGGAGGATTGAAGGACCTATGGTGAACCAATCATTGAAGGATGTTGCAGCTTCTACTTTTAATCCTAATTTTCTTTGCATTAATTATCTTGATGAACATGATGAATGTGAAATTAAATCTAGATTTATGTGGGTACTTCCTATTTTTAAAAGTTTATGAGATACTAGCTCCTCTAGATCAAATTACATTAGTTGTCTGAAAATATTTCTCAAGGAATTTCGTATAGCTTGTTCTCGTATGAAATTAGTAGGAGTAAGTATAAATCAACTTAAATCAAAAGCTTTTCCTTTTGCTTTAACTGATTCTGCAAAGGAGTGGTTCATTGATTTACCTTTTGGATCTATTGATACTTGAATTGATATGCAAAAATTATTTCTAGAAAATTACTTTCAGTTATCTAAGGTAATGAATATTAGAAATGCATGGTATTAGGCAAGATGGAGGAAGTCATTACATGAATATTAGGAAAGATTTAAGAAACTATTTGGTAATTATTCTAATTATAAAATTACTAAACAATTATTAATATAATATTTCTATGAAGGATTAATACCCATGAACCATAATATGATAGATGCTTATAGTGGTGAAGCATCAGTGGATAAGACCCCAACTAAGGCTAGGAAGCTAATATCTAATATGGCATCCAATTCTCAATATTTTTTGAACTAGATACCTTAAATCTTCATCTAACCATGTAAAGGATATAATTATAATTGAAGTTAAAGAAAAAGTAAATAATTTAACTTCCTTAGTTGAAAAGGTGGTGAAACGGGGAGAGTTAGCTCAAGTATATGGAATTTGTTCATATACAGGTTATGCTACCGATGCATGTCCCACTTTATAAGAAGTATAATATATTATTCCTCTAGGTGGACCTCAAGGAAACCTAAAGTATGATCCCTATGCATCAACTTATAACCCGGGATGGAAGGATCATCCTTACATAACATATATGAATAATCAAAGAACACAATTGTACCAAAATCATCAAGGGTATAACCATGCCTTGGATTCTATCAATAAGGGTAAAACCAACCAAACCCATCATTTGTGTAGCCTCCTTAACAACCAGCACCACAACCATATGGAAGAATGTCATTATAGGATATAGTTATATATTTAGCCACTAACACTCTACAATTTCAACAAGAAATGAGAAATTAGATAAAGAACTTAGAAAGTCGGGTGGGTCAGTTGGCAAATTCTATAGGTAAATTGCAAGCACAAGGTTCATCAAAGTTATATAGCCAAATAGAGAGGAATCCAAGAGGAAATGTGAGTGCTATCAACACGAGGAGTGGAAAAAAATTAGATGGCCCAAATAAATTTAAAGATAACAAAGAGACCAACCAAGAAGAGAAAGGTTCAATTAATATAGAAGAAGAGATGAAAGAAAAACCTCCTAAGGTAACTAAAATAAATTCTCTTAATCCTTATAAACTTGTTGCTCCTTTTCCTAGCCATTTTGCTATAGGTAAGAACCAAGATTATGAAAAGGAGAAATTTGGAAACTTTAAGGTGGAGGTAAAAATTGATGTGAATCTTAAGAATTTATATTTAATTAATTTCGAAAATTGCTGTGAATTATTTACTTATAATTGTTTGTCTTATTTGGTGAATAAATAGGAGTGTAATGCAGCATATGGATTCTGTGGAACTTTGGATGCAGATGTTGGGAAGTGCAGATTATGTATTTGAAGTGTGCAGATTATGTAAATTTTTGTTAATAACTTGTAATCCCATATGATGCATTCGCCGATCGAAATTGGCTAATGGAAATTAGGTCGGTTGTATAATCCGCCACCCGGTCCTTAATTTTGGACTATATGGATTGTGGATTAATCAATCCTTAATAGCCATGATTAGCTAAAGTGTTATTTTAGCTGATGGGAATTAAGTCTTAAGCTTAATTGTATTTGGGACATTTTTATGTTGGGGATTATTTGGGCTGGTCGACTAATTATGTGGCCCAAAGTATTAAGGTCATTCGTTCTTTCAGGTTGTATATCTAGCCTTGTATTCGTTGGTCTGTATTGTGTATTTGTACGTCGTATACGGTCTGTCATGTACATATATATAGCCTGGTGTACATGTAATAGGGCGATACTTTTTGACAGAATAATATTTGGCTGAGTCTTGATTCTTCTCGCGACTTCTTCTTCTCTCTCGGCGATTATCTCGCTCGCTCATCTTCTCTGAATCTGCTCTCTCACTTTGATCAATCTTGATCATTCACCTTCAAATTTCAGTTGTCGTTGTACAAACTGTGCCTCTGAATCTTTGGTCTTCCTTTGGAGTTATTCCTTAGGCTGAACCGGCGAATCGAACATTGCGCTCGATTAATCTTTCGATCCTTTCGAAAAACCCTAACAGGTTTCCATCATTTGGTATCAGAGCCTCGATTATTAGAGTGCTCGTAGTTTCTTTGTTACTGATTAAGTTTTCTTCCATTTTTTAGTCGATTTCTGTATTTCGCTAACCCTATCTTGAGGTGAAATTTTAGGGTTTACAGCGACGAAGACTGTTTCGATTCTCGTCGTTCTAAAACCGGCGATTAAAGTGTCTTGGTCCGCTATTTCGAAAGTCTGAAGAGAAACCCTAATCGACCAAGGGTTTGTTCAAGAACTTGAATCTTGACTGACAGTGCGACAAATTGTTGTTGGTAACTTCGATTCGTAAATTTTCTTGTTTAATACTACTATCTGCTATACTTAATTTCCAATTTCTTCGCAAATTACTTGCTTGTTAATAAGTATACAGGTTAATAACATAACCGGCGAACCATTTGGTTTCAAGAAAAGGGATAGACCTCCAAGAAGAGGGGTACCCTAGATAAGTGAATTAATTGCTTAAGCAGACGCGGTAATATCGTTCTCTCTTACTTAATCATTATTGTCGAATTATTATACACATTGAATAAATCTGAGTAAGCTTTACTATTGCTATTACTGTTAATCTTTGATACTATGATACGTCTTGAGACTATACTGTGTGTTCTGTTGTCTGAAATTCTTGAATAAGTTGTTTCTGTTAATTAAATTGCTGCTGTGTTAGTTGTTTAATTCTAAAAATTTCATTATGTCTAACAATGGTCGGTCAGTGAATCAATCTGTGTCTAGTAATGATCTATTAGAAACCCTTAGAACTTTTCAAGAACAAATGACTGCACAATTTGCTGTTTTATCTGCTAACCTAGAACAAAGATTAGGGGAACAGGAAGTAAGAATCAATGAGTTGCAACATAACAGAGTTGAAACTAATCAAGCAGGAGTTTTAGGAAGGGCTCCAATGGATCCTAGGATTAGAATTCTACCCATAGCTAATCTAGAGGAGTTGGAAGACCAAGTATCTCACAATAGTGATAGGATGGCTAGACAGAACAATAGGCAGGATAGGGAATTAGAGTTTATTGATAGGAATTTGAATAATCTTAAGCTTAGTATACCAGGGTTTAATGGCAAGAATGACCCTGATTATTATTTTGATTGGGAAAGGAAAATAGAACTAGTATTTGAGTGTCATAATTACTCTAAAGAAAAGAAAATTAAGGTGGTTGTAGTAGAATTTACTGAGTATGCGTCCTCTTGGTATCATAATTTGGTGTTAACTAGACGAAGGTGTGGGGAACCACCTATATAGACTTGGGCATAATTTAAAACCTTAATGAGAAAGAGATTTGTGCCAAGTTACTATTATAGGGAGTTGCATAAGAGGTTGCAAACTATTAGTCAAGGAGTGAGGACAGTGGAAGACTATTATAAAGAATTAAAAGTTTGATTATTAAGACAGGAGTTATTGAGGATGATGATGCTACCATGGCTAGGTTTCTGAGTGGATTAAATTCAGAGATAGCTGATAAAGTAGAACTGTATCCTTGTGGAACCTTGAATGAAATGGTGAAGATAGCTACTAAGATAGAGATTCAATTAAGGAAATCTAGGCAATATAAACCCCCTGGGATTGGATTTAAGACTACTGTAAGGAGAAATTTTGGGGGAAACACTTCTGGAAACTGGAAGAATAATAGTAAGGTTGAAGTTAAGGGTAGAAACAATGAAGCTAAGGTAGGACAGAAGTTTGAAAAGGGTAAGAATGTGATGACAAATCCTGTAAATGGATCAAACAGGACTAGGGATATTAAATGTTTTAGGTGTGGAGGCTTAGGACATATAGCTTCTGAATGTCCAAACAAGAGAAACATTTTAATTAGAGAGTCTGGAGATATAGAATCTGAATCTGAAGAAGAAGAAGAAGAGGTCAATATAGTTGGAGAGGATGATAGTGACCTAGAAGAGGAAGTAGAATTACGAGTGAGTAGGGATCTTTTTGTGGTTCGAAGGGCTTTAAATAGTAATAAATTACCTGATTCTAATGCTATACAGAGAGAAAATATATTCCATACTCGATGTTTAATTGATGATAAGTGCTTTAACATGGCCATAGATAGTGGTAGTTGTATTAATGCTGCTAGTACCCTGTTGGTTTCTAAGTTAGGATTAACCACTACTAAACATCCAAAACCATATAGATTGCAATGGCTTAATGAATTGGGAGATGTTAAAGTTAGTCAACAAGTTTTAGTGAATTTAAAATTAGGAAAATATGAAGATTCTGTTTTATGTGATATAGTTCCTATGCATGCTGCTCACCTGTTGTTAGGTAGGCATTGGCAATATGATAGGAGGGTAATACATGATGGCTATAAAAATAGGTATACAATACAGAAGGATGATAAGAAGATTGTCTTAGCACCTATGACTCCAAAAGAAATATTTGAGGATCAAACAAAAATTAAATCTGATTATAAGGAGTTATCTAAGCCTAATTTGGAGAATGATCTTAGTACAAAGGACATGAAAGGAACTTTTGGATTTTATGCTAAAGGTAAGGATTTAGGAAAGGAAATAAAAAGAAATGCCAATGTGTACTTGATGATTTTTAAGGACTGTTATGAGTGTCAGAGAGGAATAATTGAAGAAGTACCTAGTACAGTGAAACTGTTATTGGAAGAATATAGTGTGTTGTTTCCTGAGGACATACCTAGTGGATTACCTCCATTAAGGGGAATAAAACATCAAATAGATTTTATTTCAAGAGTTGTTATACCAAACAGACCTGCTTATAGAGCCAATCCTGAAGAGGTTAAGGAATTAAAAAGACAGGTCTCTGAACTGTTAAGTAAAGGATATATTAAGGAGTCTATGAGTCCTTGTGCAGTACTAGTGTTATTAGTACCTAAAAAGGATGGTAGTTAGAGAATGTGTGTGGATAGCAGGGCAGTAAATAAGATAACTATTAAGTATAGATATCCAATTCCTAGGCTTGATGAAATGTTGGATCAATTGCATGGTGTTGTTATATTTTCTAAAATAGATTTAAAAAGTGGGTATCATCAAATTAGAATAAAACTAGGAGATGAGTGGAAGACAGCTTTTAAGACTAATTTTGGATTATATGAATGGTTAGTAATGCCTTTTGGGTTGTCAAATGCTCCTAGTACTTTTATGAGACTTATGAACTATGTGTTAAGGGAATTTATTGGAAAATTTGTGGTTGTTTATTTTGATGATATACTTATATATAGTAAATCTTTAGAGGAACACCTGAAACACTTAAGGATTATTTTGAATGTGTTTAAAACAGAACAGCTTTATGCTAATTTAGCTAAGTCTAGATTTTGTTTGGAAAATGTGGTTTTCTTAGGATTTGTAGTAGGAAAAGAGGGTGTATCTGTAGATGAAGAAAAAGTTAGAGCTATTCAGGAATGGCCTGTGCCAAAGAGTGTGACTGAAGTAAGAAGTTTTCATGGATTGTGTTCTTTTTACAGGAGATTTGTGAGAAACTTTAGTACTATAGCTGCTCCCTTGACTGCCATAACAAAGAAGGATAATGGGTTTACTTGGGGATTAGAACAACAGCAATCTTTTGAGACACTTAAGACTAAATTAACCCAAGCACCTGTGTTGAGTCTTCCTGACTTTGAAAATATGTTTGAATTAGATTGTGATGCTTCAGGGTTAGGAATAGGGGCTGTAATTTCTCAAGAGGGAAAACCAATAGCTTATTTTAGTGAGAAATTAAATGGTAGTACATTGAATTATTCTACTTATGAAAAAGAGCTGTATGCTTTAGTAAGGGCTTTGGAAGTGTGGCAACATTATTTGTGGCATAGAGAATTTGTAATTAATACTGATCAGGAAGCTATTAAGTATTTAAAAAGTCAATCAAAGTTAAATAGGAGACAAGGTAGATGGATAGAATCCATTAACTCCATTAGATCTGAGTCCTTTGCCTCATGCTGAATTGCAAAATTTTGATGCTGAATCTAGAGCTGATAATATAAAAAGATTACATGAGACTGTAAGCCAAAAGATTAACAAAAAAGTGCAACAGATGGCTGAACATGCTAATAAAAGAAGGAGAAAAATGATTTTTAAACCTAGAGATTTAGTCTGGGTTCACCTTAGGAAAGAAAGGTTTTCAAATTTTAGAAAGTCAAAGTTGGACCCTAGAGGAGATGGACCATTTACTGTATTAGAGAAAATTAATGATAATGCTTATAAAATTGATTTTCCTGTTAAATTTGGGAATGTGAGTAATTCTTTTAATGTGGCTGATCTTAGTCCATTTCTGGGACTTATTCAGGTTTCAGAGGCGAAACCTTTCGAAGAAGAGGGGAATGATGTGAATCTTAAGAATTTATATTTAATTAATTTCGAAAATTGCTGTGAATTATTTACTTATAATTGTTTGTCTTATTTGGTGAATAAATAGGAGTGTAATGCAGCATATGGATTCTGTGGAACTTTGGATGCAGATGCTGGGAAGTGCAGATTATGTATTTGAAGTGTGCAGATTATGT
This sequence comes from Tamarix austromongolica, assembly GCA_039764185.1. NCBI lineage: Eukaryota > Viridiplantae > Streptophyta > Magnoliopsida > Caryophyllales > Tamaricaceae > Tamarix > Tamarix austromongolica. The sequence goes on along the minus strand of CM077809.1, from coordinate 118,774,733 downwards.
AAATTTTTGTTAATAACTTGTAATCCCATATGATGCATTCGCCGGTCGAAATTGGCTAATGGAAATTAGGTCGGTTGTATAATCCGCCACCCGGTCCTTAATTTTGGACTAGATGGATTGTGGATTAATCAATCCTTAATAGCCATGATTAGCTAAAGTGTTATTTTAGCTGATGGGAATTAAGTCTTAAACTTAATTGTATTTGGGACATTTTTATGTTGGGGATTATTTGGGCTGGTCGACTAATTATGTGGCCCAAAGTATTAAGGTCATTCGTTCTTTCAGGTTGTATATCTGGCCTTGTATTCGTTGGTTTGTATTGTGTATTTGTACGTCGTATACGGTCTGTCATGTACATATATATAGCCTGGTGTACATGTAATAGGGCGATACTTTATGATAGAATAATATTTGGCTGAGTCTTGATTCTTCTCGCGACTTCTTCTTCTCTCTCGGCAATTCTCTCGCTCGCTCGTCTTCTCTGAATCTGCTCTCTCACTCTGATTGATCTTGATCATTCACCTTCAAATTTCAGTTGCCGTTGTACAAACTGTGCCTCTGAATCTTTGGTCTTCCTTTGGAGTTATTCCTTAGGCTGAACTGGCGAATCGAACATTGCGCTCGATTAATCTTTTGATCCTTTCGAGAAACCCTAACAGGTTTCCATCAAAAATTCTCTTAATAGATGCAATAAAGTAAGTGCATAAGTATGCAAAGTTTTTAAAATATTCATACATCAATAAGAAAAAACTAATATGGGATGAAAAATTCAGCATGGGAGAGAATGCGTCTTCAATTTTTATAAAGAAAATCCCACCTAAATGTAAGGATCCTGGTATTTTTACCATTCCTTTTAAAATTGGAAATATGAGATATGAAAAATGCATGCTAAACTTAAGAGCCTTAATAAATTTCATTACTTTATTTGTTTTTAATGCCTTAAATCTAAGACTCCTTAAAGAGACCCATGTTGTGATATAATTAGCTGATAGATCTACCACATATCCTAATGGAGTGATAAAGGATGTTTTAGTTCAAGTGGATGAACTTAATTTCCCTGGTGATTTTTATGTTATATACATACAAGATGATGTATCTCCAAACCCTTCTCTTATTCTATTAGGAAGACACTTTCTAAAAACTTATTAATTTAAAGTTGATATGTATAAATGGGTACTTACTAAGGAATTTTATGGGGAAATGATTTGTTTTAATATTGAGAAATCTATGAGGTATCTTGTTGATTGTGAATCTATTTCTGAGGTGGATATAATTAACACTTTGTTTAAATGGGTTGTTGAATTAACAAGTGATGATCTAGTAGAATTTGGTCTTACAAAGGTAATAGAAATATACTCTTATGAAGAGTTAAAAGAATGTACTTACACTTACATAGCTTATTCTATTGTATTAGGGGAGCATTTTAAATTACCTATTTTGAAAGAAAATTCCCTACCCTCTATAAAAAAGGCTCTAAAAGGGAAGTTAATATGCTCACCCAATAATATAAAATATACCTTCTTACGTGATAATCACACTCTTCCTGTCATCATTGCTAGTGACCTCACATATTTAGAGGTAGATAAGCTTATTGGAGTTCTAAATGAGTACAAAATTACACTTCATCACTGGATTATTATCTCAAAACTAATAAATCATGTCAAACAGGAATGATTAGTAAGCATCAAAGCATTTTAGAAATAATATTGAGAAGAGGATTTTTGAAGTATAATTTTGACTTTGAACCTTACATTCCCCCTCATCCTTATCACTTATAATTCCCAACATAAAATGCCTAAAAATATTTATTTGTGAAATATAATTAAATAAGGTTTTATTAGGGAATTAATTTGATTTATTATCTTTTTTCGAATGAGAAGGATTTATTTAGGGTTAATAAGAATTTGTAAATATTTTTTATAAAGGAAAAATTGGTCTATTTGCTAATTAAAAAGGAATTAAGGAAAAGTCTTTTAAAAACCCTAAATTAGCCTAAAAAGAAAATTTAATATTATTTTTATTTAAATACCTAAAATATTCTAATTAATTTATTTAACCCCAAACCACTTAAATTTTCCTTTTTCTTTTTCTTCCTCCTTTTTCTTTCTTTTCTTTCTTTTTCTTTCTTTTTCTTTCTTTTCTTCTTTTTCTTTTTTCTCTTCTTCCAATTGGGCCTGCGATGCAGCCCAATCCTTCTTCTTTCCCTTCCTTCTTCCACGGCCCAACGCCATTCTTCTTCCGGTGACATCCCGACGCTGTGTTTTGTGTTTGTTTTCTCTGAGATTTCGCGTCTCATTTCAAAGGCTTATAATCGTTGCCAACTGGCCAATTCTTTCTTTTCCCCAGCCACCCTATTCACCCCTTCCTTCTTCCTCCTTCAGCTCTACCGTTGACCTACACTTTCGAAGGTCCAAAAATGGCGCTGCCTGCCACGTAGATTTTGACCGGCCATTTCTCCCCTCGTTATCTCCCTCTTGACTCGCTAATCGGCTTGGTATAATCCTTTTCCATTATCTCTCGCTCAATTTCTCTCTTTTTCTTCACAAATGTTTGACCCAACCAAAACTTTCGTCGGCCGATTACCGCCACTGGCTACCCCAAACCCTACATAAAATACCCTCCTACCAACACCTAAAACCCTACCATTCCCTCTAAACTCTATAAATAGCCTTGGTTTGTGGTATTTTGAGATTTCTTCTTTGCGAAACACTAAGAGCTAACCGTGTGCCACCGTGACTTCAGACGAGCCTTCTACCGTTGTTAGCCAACTTCGCCACCACCTCTGCCTCCCAAATTCTTTCCCACACCTCACTCTAGCTAATTAAGCTCTCCAACTCCTTTGATTCTTCTCGCATGAGCCACTATAGCCGTGCGAAGTTCCCTGTCCATCTCGTAAAAAATTTTACCCCGTAACCTTCAAACCGCCGTCCACCACCATATCCGCCACTTCTACTGCCTTTTGCACCACCCATAAACTTCTACTAATTCTCCTCCACTAAACTGTAACCTTATTTTCCCTTTTCCCCTTCTCCTCACCTCTTTTTCTTCATCTTTTTCCCTTTTAGCCTTCTTTTCTGGCCACCACCGTGCACCACCGCCGGTAACACCCATCTCTGCCAACTTAAGGTGAAACCCTAGACCCTCTCAGCCTTTCCTTTATATGTATTTAAATTTATTCTATTTTATCTAAATTTTTAATGGTTATTTGATGATAATAATAATTATTATTATTATTATGATTATTATTATTATTATTGTTGTTGTTGTTGTTGTTGTTGTTGTTGTTGTTATTGTTATTATTGTTATTAGATGTGATATTATTGATAAATTATGTTAGCAGGGTTGAGATTATTCTTGAGTTAATTAAATTGTTAGTTTCAAGTTTTAGAAATTTATTTGAATTATTATAAGTTTATTATCATTATTAATATTATTATCATTAGTATAATTATTTTATTATTTTTTTAATTATTTAGGGAGGGCCAAGACCTTAAGTTTTAATTAGGTTTCACACCCTTGTATTTTTATTACTATTATTACTATTTTTACTATTATTATTATTATTATTATTATTATTATTATTATTATTATTATTATCATCATCTTTATTATTTTTAATATTATAAGTAATAAATGTTATTAATATTATTATTACTATTATTGAATAATACTTTCATTATTTAAGGTAGGGTCTCAAAACCCCACCTTCTAATTTTAAGCTTATATTATTTTTATTATTATTATTTTATTATTATTATTATTATTACTAATATTTTGTTATTATTATCATTAGTAGTATTATTTTGGTGAAGGGTAGAAACCCTTATATCACCATTCATTTTAAATTACATTAGTAATATTATGAGTATTTTTTTAGTAGTATTTTGTATGGTAATTTTAGTATAGTATTAATTGAATTAAAAACCAAGGCTTAGGATAAGTTAGTAATTAATAGTATTTTTAGGAGGGAACCTAATTCTAGTATTTTTCCCATAATAGGTTAGCCCAGTCAAAGCCCTCAAGTGGTATAGGAGTGTGCTCCAAGACCGGTGATATTTTTAGGTAAGGGGTGCTAAGGCCATTTGTGTAATTTGTGAATTATATGTCATGCATACCATGTGATATGATTTAATGTATATTTTATGTGTATATTGTATAATTATTATGAATGCGGCATGATATAGGGTTGGGGTATGTTTGTGTAAATAATTGTGGCATGAGAATTATGTGTATGAGTGTGTTATTATCATGGTATGATGTGGCCCTAAGACATTCATGATAGGGTTGTAAAATAATGATGGGGAGTGTAACAATGTGGTGTTAGGGTTTTGCATGGAGTGGTGGAATGCATGGCATTAGGCTTTGCATGGAGTTGCTTGGTGTTAGGGTTTTAAATGGAGTTGCATGGAATTAGGGTTTTGCATGGAGTAGTAGGGTTTTGCATGGAGTAGTGGTTTCATGGTGGTATTAATGGTTGCATAGTAGTATTAGGGTTTGTATAGTAGTATTAAATGTTGCATGGTGGTATTAGGGTTTATAGGATGGTATTAATGGTTGCATGGTGGAGTTAGGGTTTTGCATGGGAGTAGGGTTTACATGGACCTAGGGTTTGGATGGGTGTTAGGGCATGTCATGGTAAACGATGTTGGGAGTGCTTAACTAGGGTTGGAGTGGTTAACCAGAGTTGAAAAGTAAGCATAGTAGGAGTTAGTCATGCATGTCTGGGCAAAGTTTTAAATAAGATACTTAAGACACTAATTATGTAAAGTAGAAGAGTATTGAGTCGGGTCCCATCGATCCATGGGCTAGAAATAGTGGTTAGGACGCGTAGTCCTATATGTCTCCAATCCATCGGCTATAATAGTTGTTAGGGTATGATACCCTATGTGCCTCCGATCCACCAACTATAATAGTGGCAGACTCCGAGCTCAATAAACCAAACACCTCAGTTGCTAAGACATTTAAAAGACACTAAGTACTTACAGTGGAACACTATGTGATCTGGGGCCAACTAATCCACCGGTAAGAAATAGTGGTTAGGGTATGATACCCTATGTGTGACCAATCCACTGACTAATAATAGTGGGGGCTTCTATATTCACATGGTTTGATAAAAAGTATGGTGTGAATCGATTTTTGATCAGAGATTAATTAAATAATTAATCCGGACTATAAAAATGGGTCTTTATGTATCTACCCGAATGATTGTTTGATATTATAGTATCATGATGGATTATGCTCTTTTATTCCTTCTACATTATTTGTATGATTTTATGTGTTGGCCTTAGTGCTCGGTTACCTTACTCAGTACGTAGTATACTGATCACCCTTTTTATGGGTGCTGCTCATTCCCACGAGTAGAAGGCTTGTCTGACGTTTTTCAAGTAGGAGATGCTTATTTCGATGCTATTGATGTCTATGCGACATTAGTTGGGGCCAAGTGATGATTGGGTTGGATTGGTTCCCGGAGTGGCGTGGTCGGCTTTCCCTTTGAAATTATTATTCCTATTTCTTTTGTTATGTTTTGCACTTCAGAAAAAATTTCATTATTGTAGTTATCTCTTTTCCTTGAAAAGCTAACTCTCATATTTTGAATTGTGTAAAGACTTATGCGTACTCTAATTTCCATATTTATGAATTTGGATTATTAACGATGTTAGATGTAGTGTTTTCCTAGCCTTAGCACTTGGTACTGGAATAGTAGGAGTGAACTGGTCTGGTACTAAGTGTGGCAATAGCATCCCTATAATTTATGATTTTAATTTATAAGTATTGTTTTAAAAAAAATATATGTGTAAATTTTGGGGGTGTTACACAACCCTTCCCTTGCTTTGTATTTCTATAGTCCTATTATTAAGGACAATGCTTATTCTAAGCATGAGGGAGGTACTATATTTTTTTAAGTGTGCCTTTTATTTATTTTATTCTTTTTTAGTGTGCTTCATATTTTGTTATTTTTTAGTGAAATTATTTTATTTTTAGTAAAAAAAAAGCAAATAAAATAAAAAATATAAGAGATGGCACCTTGAGATAGATAATGAAAGAAATCTCAATTTGATAGCCTTAGTGTGCATGCATATTTGGGGCTAAATTTTGTTACAACATACTTATGGAAAAGAAAAAAAGGATTTTAATATTTTAGTTTCATCTCACTATTTAAGAACTTGAACATGAAAATTTTGATAGTCATTATAGAAATGAAAAAAGAAGTGATGCTTAATAGAAATAAAAATTAGTAAGCTTTTGAGCCTTATTGATGGATATGATTTGTATCCAATATATTTTTCATTCTTGTGTCTAATTCTCCATTGGTATATGAAATTAGAAATTTTTATCATTCTCCTTAAGACTGCATGAAACTATTGCATACATTAAGATAATGGAGGCAAAATTTCCTTCTTGTTAACTACTTAGCCAAATAGCCTACTTGTCACAATTTTTCCTCACATAAACCTATTGATCACTTAAGCTAATTTTCTTGACACTTAGCCTAAAAAGAATTCAATTCACTACTCACCAAACAATACTAACACATCCCCATACTTAGAGTTTCAATACCATCTTATAGTTTATGACTATTGGAGAAATATTTGGTGATGAGTTGTTTATGTAATTGAAACTCTAAGTATGGGGATGTGTTAGTATTGTTTGGTGAGTAGTGAATTGAATTCTTTTTCAAAAAATGAGAATATATATATATATATACACACACACACACACATACTTTAGATACCAAAGTTGAAAGCAATGGGTGGATTTTGAAATCACTAAATCCTTATGATGATTATGATATAGGGTAAAACACACCTACTTGGTGAGATATGGCTCGATTTTTTATGAAATCACTAAATCCTTATGATGATTCTGAAATAAATAGCATTCTAGCAGATTCTAGTAGTATAGGATGTGATGATTGGAGGTATAAAATTCATTGATGAAAAGGTGAAGATGAAAATCATAAAGAGTTGAAATTGTGAAAGTTGTGACTTGGTTACAACCAAATAAAATACCTCTTATTTTTTTATAATTTAGTTTATAAGTAATGGAGAATATAGAAGAATGACAAGCCTATCATCAATCATTATCATTGATAGAATTTTTTAGAGTAAACATAAACCCGAGACACATGAAAGTAGAGCGCTTCCACATACCTAAAGTGAGAATCTATTGGCTTAATTCTTCATATTCTTTTCACATTAATGATTGAAATTTGGATTGGATGGTGACTTGGTTGTGATTTATGTAACTTCAAACGAGTTAGGAATTAATTTTTTACATGTTTTCTTTTCATGATTTTGAGTCCCAATGAAACTTGTGCATTTTGTATGCTAATTATTAATATCTCTTGTTGACTATTGGAAGGGGGATCATCTCTGACTTACTATTTGAGAATTCTTATAATTTTTATGGTTATGTTGAGGGAAAGAAACGGTTTGAGCATGGGGGTATTTGCTAGGTTAATATTTTATAAAATAATTTGACATAACTTTACCCAAATTTCTATGTTTGTTATGATAATCACACCATTTTCTTCAAATTTTCTCTATTAGTCTAATTTTATATAAAAATATGAAATTAAGGTAATTTTGGCTGAGAACTAAAGAAAATAAACACAATGTGAAAAGCAAGATTGGATTCGTGAAAATATAGATGTACCATCATGCAAGAACTTAAAAGAGAATTCATCTAAAGAAAATCAAGAGAAGATGATGAGCAGATAGGAAATATGGAGTCCTATATTTATTTTAATATGGATCGTATTTTATTGGTTCTCTTTCCACATTCTCCATCAATTTATCATATGTGCATAATATTAGAGAAAAAATATGGGTGCTATGTATTTACTAATATATACCGTATTTTGTCCATAATTTGCATCTAATGTGTACGACCTAATGTTGATAAATATAACATATATTAGATCGAATAGAATATCAAAGAGCACCTCTATTAGAACTTTGATGTTGCTTTCATTATTTCTAAACCATTATGGTTCTTTTGTTAGATTTAGTTAGTTAATAACACAATTGAAAGATTGAAGATCATAAGATGTTTATAATTCTATAATATCCTAAGTTCTTTCTTTCCGTTAATGTATTTATTTGTTTTATTTTAATGCAATTTTTTTATTATTTTAATTAATTGAGTTTGTATTTTGGTTAGTTTCATTTAATCTTTTTTACTTTATTTCTCTATATTTTTTTAAGTTATGAATTTTATATGATTAGAATCTACATTTTTCTAGTTTTATTAATATGCTAGGCTAGATTAATCTGGGATAGGAGGATAATTGAAGGTTATGGGAAAATTACTCATGAGATGTGAATTAGACTTAATTGTTATGTATTTTTTTTTGTTACATTAATAAATCGAGTTTAATGATCATTGATCCAAGATTAGAACTTTATTAATCATATTAGTCACTCGGTTAATTTGAGTACTAATTGGATTCTAGGATAGTATAGATAATCCCTAATTATTAATGTATACATGAAAGTAGCAAATAGGTTGGTTAATTTCTAAAGAATAATATTATGTTAGTATACTTTTACTAATATTTAGAATTACATAATTTGAGTAAACTATAATGATGATTCCAGTTAGTTTCTCCTTAATTGTTAATGCTAAAATTAATTAAATTTAGAGATCATATCCTAAGTGATTAATTGGTTGGAAAATATATCATAATTAGACCTTAGATTATTTGCATAAAGGAATGCTAGGATGCAAATGCGTGCAAGTTTCTATAGGTTAAAATTAGAGATACTTCATAACCATTTTATTTGATGATCAATTGATATCCCTATATTAAATATGTCCTCTTAACCCTTATTATCCCATTATTGTTAGTCATTTATTGTGTTAATTGCTAGTTTTCATTCTTTTCATTTTTAGTTATTAGTTTTAATAATTTGATAACTAGAGGAATTTATATGATGGGATCAACCCCTACTCACTACTTACTATTTATGTGTACATTTAGAGTTTAACTTGGTGTGTCTATGACAACCCATCAACTAAGTTAATGAGTGTTGATTTTAGTGTTTTGTCTTATGTTAGGATTTCTATTATCTATTTATTTTTGCTTCTATAGCTTATGTTTGATGTTTTATAAGTTAAAGTGTTTTACTTTGCCCCATGATTCTCCTCTTATTTTATTTTATATTTAAGATCAGTCTTGCATCTACTATCGGTTAGGTTAACACATTCACCTCTCATTCTGATTGATGTGGTGATAACATCAACCATTTCTTATTCAAGCTTCCATGAACTTCCCTTTAAATGAAAAATTTTTGTTGGTAAAAATGTGAGTGTTACACTAAGAACCCAAATATTAAGGTTATGAAATTTTGGGATATTAAAATATATTTTTCTTTAATTAAACTTATTTGGATTCAAAAAGAAATTAGTTATAATGTTTGTAACCCTTTAGGACCAACACTTGTTTAGATTCATAAAATCAATGAACGATTTTATTTTATAAGGTAGGGTAAGAGGAAGTAACCTATGGTTTTTTAGACATCATTAACACAAGACATATGATAGAGAACAAAACTTAGTTCCTATGAATAAGTGCCTTTATAGTTAAAGTAATGACTTTTGGTGATAGTAGTAAATGTGAGATAATTATTATAGGTAATGTTGGTCAATCAATATCATGCTCCATCAAAAATCCTTTCTCAGTCAAGGGATTAAAGAACAATTTTTCAAACATATCTTAGCCAAGTGACAATAATTAAAATCCTTACAAATAAATGTATGATTATAAGTTTTCATACATGTCAAATAGTATTGAAAGATGAAAGACAGAAAAGTGTATACATGGCTAATCTAAAAATAATATAGGAATAGAGCTTCACTTGTATGAGTGATTTAGAATATGATCCCTTCCTATAGCATAAAATGCTAGGTCATGTCAACTTAAGTTAATTAAGATGATTAAAATCCATAGATTTTGTCAATTACCATCTATGAAGTTTGAAAAAAAAAGGTCTTTGTAGTGCTTGCACATAAGAAAAACAAGTAAAATCATCTTCAAACCCAAAAGAACTAGATGACTAGTTTATCGAGACTAGTTGATTGGTGAACCAATTAACTAATCTCAATAGAGCCCTAAAAATTAAAACTAGTAGTGAACAGTTTAGTGGTGCCCCAATACTAATTTACAAGTGTACCAAGAAGACCAAAACCTATATAGGGACTAAGATATCTACCCAAACCACAAACAAACACATAAGGGAATGATTAGTTCATCTTTATAGGAACAAAATCAAGAAAATTATGGTTTTAAAATTTAGGGTATTATATTTTTTTCCAAGATATATCCAATATTTTATCTTGATTGGATCTATTATAGTCCTTTAAGATTAAAATGCCTATTTTTAATATGTTAACTATGCATATTTTTTTGTGTCTAAGTGGGGTGTTATCTTTGAACACTTATGGTTTATTTTAGTGAAGTAATTTGTCTAAGTGTTGGATAAATAAGAATAAGCTTGGAACTAGTTAACTTGTAGCTTACAGATTTTGACTTTTGAGTAATTGGAATTAAAGGAGTAAGATGGAAATGGTTTGGTTATTTCATATGAGATTAGGGCTTATTGTTGAACATTAGGCTTTTATAGCCAAATATTGATTGATGTAGGGTTATGACTTGTTTCCTAATCTTATCATATTATGGGTAAATTTATGAGGAGTTATGGCTTATTTTTTTAACTTGAAGTCTTTCATAGGTAGCTATTTATTTGTGGCCTTGAGTGGTTAAATCCTTTTATAGCTAGTTACTTGTGACGTTGGTTGGTTAAGTTGGTTGATTTTTCTATGATAGCACCTATTGTTGAATAACATAGTGGTTTGAATAAAATAATAATCAATTAAAGTGAAAGATGACTTAAATTAGGAAATTAATATTGTACCTCAGACTTGAACCCACCTGAGTGCATAGTTAGACCTTTATATGTAAAAGGTCACTGTTACTCTTAGAGTTTCACAACCCTATAGAGGGTACACATACTTAAGAATTTAGGTGCTGAGATTTTATGAATATACAACTTTAAGTTATTTAAATGTTTTGATTTTATACTTGGAATTTAGATATTTTATTATTGATTCATCCTTGATGAACATTGATTTGTATTATTAAAATCTATGCCTCTGAATGTTAAGTTGAATATATTGGATCAATCACCTTAATATCATATAATAACTTTTATTAGAACTAAGATTTGATTATTATTCATCCTTAGTGATTATTGCCCTAAATATGTTGAGACTTGTATTATATTATATTTTCCTTGGTGATCGTTACCTTAGACTAATAGGATTAGTTTGGGAGTTGAACCTTTCTTGTTCTTAGGTTGTACTACCTTTTGTTGATGATTGAGATAGAATAACATTATTACATGTCGATAAATGTCTTACCATTAAGTTTATGCATAACTTGATGTTTTTACATGTAATAATGTCCAAGCATGGTTTTAGACCTTTAACTATTATATTGTTAGGTGAGCATGATATATTATCTTAGTTTGGTGCTTTTGTATTGAACATATTATTTTTCAATGGTTGTGACGTAGGTGTTTAGGTTACTTTTGCAACTTTTAGTGTGAGTTAGAAAGTAGTGCATTTAGTGTTTTCGTCTCATTTTGGAATATCTAGTTTTAGTACTTGTCAATTCGTTTTGGTTCTTATAACCTCTATTTGAGATTTCATAATATAAAGAGTTTTATTTTGCACTATATTCTCTTCTTATTTTGGGTAAATTTCATGCCTTTTCTTACATATGTAATGAGTTAGGTGAACACATTTACCACTCTTCATGAATAATGTGGTGTTAGCATCTCCCGTTTTTTGGTTTTATCATTTACATACTTCTCTTCAAACAAAAAAATTGGCTAGAAAAAATGGATTGAGTTCACTAATCACCAAAAAATTGAGGTTAGGAAAATTTGAGGTATTACATAAAGCTTATGAAGCTTTTATGATTAGGAAAGACTTAACCAATAGTGTTTCTATCCCTTTAGGACTCCAACCTCTTTTGATTCATAAAACCAAGAAAGGATTTTAGTTTACAAGGTAGCATGAGAGGGAGTAACATAAGGTTTCTAAACAGAAGCTCCATAAGGCAAATGATAGGGAACAAAACTAAGGACCTCAAACTAAGTGTCTTTGAAGGTTGAATTATGACTTTTAGTGTAATTGTAACACCTCACTTTTTGTAAACCTTGTTTTTAAAAATATGTCTTTATTTATGAATATCAAAATTATATTTTCTTTTAATTGGTTGATTTTATTAAAAACTTGATTCTTGTTAATGCTTGATAAGTTTAAATTTCTTTTATGATTTTATCGGCCATTTTGAATTTATGTTAAAATTTATTTAATCATTTGTCATGTTAGATAATTCTAGATAAATTCATTCACATCGACAATTTTATTAAATTCACGTGATTTGATTTTAATTTAAAATATATTATATTTCTATCACACGTTTTGATTTGTAAAGTTTAAATTTGTTTTCGAATATAACTTCATCGTATAATAATGAGTTCATTTTAGTATTATATTTCATTAAAAAATAAAAATTATTTTAAAATAGTTTAATAATTTTAATAATTTTTATCCATACAATATATTTATATTTTTAAATTTACTTGCTTTTACAAGGTTATTAAAACTTTGAAAAATTTTTATTTAAGGTTTCCACAACTTATTTATGATTTTCCTTTCTATTGTTGAAGATTCATGAACTGAGGGGTGCATAAGGAATTTCCTTGAGACATATAGTAAATGTTAAGTATCAGGGGAAATCTAAAGGGAAGAGGAGAGAGAAAGAGTAAAAAAAAAATTATTATGGATATGGGATCTTGAAAATGAGTAAAATACCCCGTATATATAGATATAGAACTGGGAAGGAAATGGAGAGGGAAAATACTATATAGTTAGGAGTAGCCAACCATCCTGGGACAATAAGGTGGACTCACCTAGTATGGTACTAAAAGGGCAAACAGAGGGTCGAGCGAGTTAAGAGTCCCTTTGGGATTTCCTTCCTTCTTTGGACAGTCGCTCCTTAGAACTAATGGTGTTAGTTTTAGAAAGACCGATATTATATTACCCCAAAAAATTTCATAAGAATAAATAATAATATAATAAATAAAATATATGTACATATAATAATAATTATATGAGATTTAATATGTATTATATAGCCTCATTTTGAATCATTATTTGAACTATTTAGCATAAAATATATTATAGGTAAATTCTAAAAATTTTTATTTATTTTTATAATCTCAAATAAATTTCTCAAAAACCCATCCTGAAAATCCCACAACCTTTTCTTTTTTCTTTTCCCTTTTTCTTTCTCTTTTTTTTTCTTTTTTCCTTCCTCCTTTTCTTTTTTGTTTTCTTTTCTTCCTTCTTCTTCTTATTTCTTTCGTCTTCTTTCCCCCACCTAAGATGCACTGCAGCTGACCCAAGTGCCTTATTTTCCTCTTCTCTTCCTTCCTCCTTCGACTGGCCCAACTCCCTTTCCCTCTCCCCTTTTTTATTTTTCTCTCGGGGGATGACCCAAATCCCCTCCCCTATTTTCTTCTTTCCCTTTTTTCTCCCTCCCTTATTTTATATTTTCCTTTCCATTATCACACCCTACAGCCTACAACCTAGTCAAATTTCCATCCCTCGTTCCCTTATTGACCATACAAGGTATGCACGCCAGCATGCCCTTACATGATCCCCTTTGCACACACCCATGCACCCCTACACCATACGACCCCTACACCATCTTGCTTGCGAAAGTCATGCTTACCCATGACCTACCACCTTGTCCCCTTCCTCCCTTGTCCTCTTCCTCTCCTTATAGCCTATAGATACCCCCAACACTACCCTCTCCTCTCTTCTGCCTCGACAACCTGAGCCTAGCACCTTCTCTTGCTAAAGCCTTGTTGCCACCTAAACTCCTCCCCTATACATCCCTGTACCTACTAAGCCCCTAATTCCTGATATATATCTCCAAAATTTATACTTAAATAATTATACTAATTGTTATAAATTACGTTGCACATATAACTACTTTTCTTATTTTGTGATTGTTTAGGAAATTAATTCAAAACATGGGAGTGGATCAAGGTGATTGTTGTAGCTGCTGCTGGGTGCTGTTGCAGAAAATGTGTTGTATTAATTTATAAATATCCCATGTGATGAATTCATCGGCATACTTGGCTAATGGGAATTAAGCTGGTTGTGTAATCTGCCACCTGACCCATATTTATTGGGTTAGTTGGAATGTGGATTACTCAACACTTGGTAACCATGATTAGCTAGTAGATTTTATTTGATGGGAATTAGTTGTCAATCCATTAATTTGGATTATTATCCATTATAATTATCTTTGTTAAAGTTGGGTTGTTTCTTGCCCAACTCATCGATCCTTGATGTATATATTGTTGGCTAATTTTGGGGCTATGTTTGGGCTGATCCGTTGTAAAATAGTCGTGAGCCCATCGTCTGTATATGTTGTATTATTTGTATCATATAAGCCATATGAAAGGCGTATATGCTGGTTGTACAGACACTTTTTTGGTCGAATACATTGCTATTGAATTTTCTAGAACTCTCTCTCTCTCTCTCTCTCTCTCTCGACTTCTCTCTCTCTCACAACCTCCTCGTTTGCATCTTCTTCTTCTTCCTGATCTCCTTTCTTGATCTGCTTCTCGATCTTTTCTATTCTACAACTTCAGTAGTCGTTGATTCAACTGCGCTCTAAGTTTTCTAATCTTCCTTTGGATTAAAACCCTTAGGTTGATTATCTTGGCAAATCGAACCCCGCACTCAATTTTGTTTCGATCCGGTGAAAACTTGCGAAACCTGTCTAGGTTTCATCATTTGGTATCAAAGCCTCGAATCTTCGAGTGCTCGTGATTTAATTCATTTGTTACTGAAAATTTATTGTTCTGTTCTTCATTATTGAGTTCTCTAACCCATGGTTCTGAAGTGTTGATTCTAGGGTTTGCGACTGACAAGAATTGAACGATTCTTGTCGCGATTAAGCTAATGACCAAGAAGGTTGCTCTGACGGAGGCGGAACTATTTGGGAAACCCTAAATAACTGTTGACACGAATTCGTAGTTAGGGTTTGTTCAAGATTCTTGAATCTTGACAATATTCGAGAAATACTTCTCGATCGATAAATTCGAGCCTTAATTTTGCTAATTACTACAACTATTAGACATCAACTTAACATTCTTATTACGAGTTGATACTCTGCTCACAATTGAAAGAGTGTGTAGGCAGTAGTTAAGTTCCGGCAAACCCTTGGTTCTAGAAAGGGATAAGGACTCCAAGAAGATGGGTCATATCTCATTAATTGGCTTAACTGCACAAGTTGCTATCGCGGTAATCTTGTTCCTTTCTTGAAATTTATCTGTCTTGTTCGGTTCAACAACTGTTTAAATTTATTGTGTTATTCTATGTTGTTCTAGTAGACTCTTTAATCTTGTAATTGTGCTATGATCCCTTTTATATAATTGTGATCAATTTGCTGTTCTGCTTGGATTGATAGTAATGTGTGATCTTGGCTTTAGATTGATTGTTATCTATGTCCTTATCTCGTGCTTAATAAAGTAAACCTTGATAGAATTTATAATGTCTAATAACGACCAATCTATGAATCAATCTGTATCGGTATCTAGCAATGATTTATTAGAGACTCATAGAACTTTTCAAGAAAAAATGACTGCTCAACTAGGTGTTTTATCTACTAACCTAGAATAGAGGATATGAGAACAAGAAATGAGAATCAATGAATTGCAGAATAACATAATAGATAACCAACATGATGGGGTATTAGGAAGGGCTCCCATGGACCCTAAAACTAGGATTCCACCCTTAAATAATTTAAAAGAACTAGAAGATCAAATATCCAATAATAGTGATAGGATGCCTAGACAGATTAATAGGCAAAAAGAGAATTAGATCTAGTTGATAGGAATCTAAGTAACCTTAAGTTTAATATACCTGGATTCAATGGGAGAAATGACCCTGATTATTACTTTGAGAGGGAAAGAAAGATAGAATTAGTGTTTGAATTCCATAATTATTCTGATGAGAAGAAAATTAAAGTAACAGTAGTAGAATTCACAAACTATGCATCTTCTTGGTATCATAATCTTGTCTTAACTAGGCGTAGGAGTGGAGAGCCACCTATACAAATATGGGATGAATGTAAGATTTTAATGAGAAAAAGGTTTCTTCCAAGTTACTATTATAGGGAATTACATAAAAGGTTGCAGACATTAAATCAAGGGGATAGCTCTGTGGATGAGTACTTTAAGGAACTAGAGGTATTAGTGATTAAAACAGGAATTGTTGAGGATGAGGATGCTACAATGGCTAGATTCTTAAGTGGATTAAACTCTGAGGTAGCTAATAAGTTAGAATTATATCCTTGTGGTACCTTAAGTGAAATGGTTAATATAGCTACCAAGATAGAGAGTCAAATAAGGAGAACTAGGTAGTATAAACCCCCTCGAATTGGGATTAGGAATACCCTAAAAAGGAATTTTGGAGGACCTAATTCTAGAAACTAGAAGAATAATGGGAGGTTTGAATCTAGAAGTAAGAGTAATGAGGTTAAAGTAGGAAACAAGAATGATGATGGGAGAACTATAATAGCTAATCCTACTAGTGGTCCCAAAAGAACTAGAGACATGAAATGCTTTAAGTGTGGGGGATTAGGTCACATAGTTTCTGAGTGTCCTAATAAGAGGAACATCTTTATTAGAGATTCTGGAGATATAGAATCTGAATTTGAAGAGGAAGAATTGGAGGTTAACTCGATTAGGGTTGATATTAGTGAATCAGAAGAAGAGATAGAACTTCCAATAAGTAGAGATCTTTTTGTGGTACGTAGGGCATTAAATAGTAATAAATTACTTGATTCAAATGCAATTCAGAGAGAAAACATATTTCATACTCAATGTTTGATTGATGATAAGTGTTTTAACATGGTAATAGATAGTGGTAGTTGTATCAATGCTGCTAGTACCTTATTAGTATCTAAATTAGGCTTGCCAACTACTAAACATCCAAAACCTTATAGATTACAATAGTTAAATGAGTTAGGAGATGTTAAAGTTAATCAAAAAGTTATAATAAATTTAAAAGTAGGTAAGTATGAAGATTCTATTTTGTGTGATATTATTCCAATGCATGCTACTCATTTATTATTAGGAAGACATTGCCAATGTAATAGGAGAGTAACACATGATGGGTATAAAAATAGATATAGTGTACATAAGGATGATAAGAAAATTATTTTAGCACCTATGACTCCAAAAGAAATTTTCGATGATCAAACTAAAATAAATTCTAATTATAAGGAATTATCCAAACAGAGTGTAGAGACTGGAACTAGTTCAAAGGAAGTTAAAAGATCATCTGGGTTTTATGCTAAGAGTGGAGATGTTGAAAAGGCTATTAAACGACAAGCAAGTGTATATTTGATGGTTTATAAGGAGTGTTATGAATGTCAATTAGAGTTAAGTGAGGAAGTGCCTACTGATGTTCAGAAATTGTTAGAAGAATATAGTGAATTGATTCCTGAGGAAATTCCCCATGGATTACCTCCATTAAGAGGGATAGAACATCAAATAGAATTTGTGCCAGGCGCTGTTATCCCAAATAGGCTTGCTTATAGAGCTAATCCTGAAGAAGTTAAAGAGGTAAAGAGGTAGGTTTCTGAGTTATTGAGTAAGGGCTATATTAAGGAATCATTGAGTCCCTGTGCAGTCCCAGTACTATTAGTACCTAAGAAAGATGGAAGTTGGAGGATGTGCATAGATTGCAGGGAAATAAACAAAATAACCATTAAGTATAGATATCCTATACCAAGATTAGATGAAATGTTAGATCTTCGCCATGGTGCTATGATTTTTTCAAAAATAGACTTAAAGAGTGGATATCATCAAATTAGAATGAAACCAGGAGATGAATGGAAGACAGCCTTGAAAACAAACTTTGGGTTATATGACTGGTTAGTTATTCCCTTTGGGTTATCCAATGCTCTCAGTACCTTTATGAGGCTTATAAACCATGTGCTTAGAAATTTTATTGGAAAATTTGTAGTTGTTTATTTTGATGACATACTTATTTACAAAAAATCTTTAGAAGAGCATTTGAGACATTTAAGAATTATTCTGGATGTGTTTAAAATAGAGCAGTTGTATGCTAATTTAGCTAAGTATAGGTTTTGTTTAGAAAGTGTAGTATTCCTAGGATTTGTTGTGGGTAAGGATGGCATAGCTGGTGATAAAGAAAAGATTAAAGCTATTCAGGAGTGGCCTGTGCCAAAAACTGTGACTGAAGTTAGGAGTTTCCATGGTTTGTGTTCTTTTTATCATAGATTTGTTAGGAATTTTAGTACCATAGCTGCCCCCTTAACAGCAATAACAAAAAAGGAAAATGTTTTTAAATGGGGCTTAGAACAACAAAAATCTTTTGAAACTCTTAAAGTTAAACTAACCCAAGTGCCTGTATTAACTCTTCCTAACTTTGAAAAGATGTTTGAATTAGAATGTGATGCTTCAAGGTTGGGAATAGGGGTTATACTTTCTCAAGAAGGTAGACCTATAGCTTATTTTAGTGAAAAATTAAATGGTAGTACCTTAAATTACTCTACTTATGAAAAAGAATTATTTGCATTAGTAAGAGCTTTAGAAGTTTGGAAAAATTATTTATGGCCTAGAGAGTTTGTTATAAACACTGATCAGGAAGCTATAAAATATTTAAAAAGTCAGTCAAAATTAAATAGAAGATAGGGTAGGTGGATTGAATTTATTAAAAGTTTTTCTTATATAATTAAATATAAAAAGGGAGGTAATAATGTAGTGGCAGATGCTTTATCTGGGAGACATGCTTTATTCAATGCTGTAGATACCACTTTGTTGGGATTTTCTTGTATCAAACTTTTATAGTTGGAGGATCATGATTTTAAGAACATATATAAAAATTGTGAAAATGCTACACAAGAGAAATATTATATCTCTGAGGGTTAATTATTTAGAGAAACTAGACTTTGTATTCTTGATTGTTCGTATAGAGGACTATTAATTCAAGAAGCTCATAATGGTGGACTAATGGCACATTTAGGATTTCAAAAGACATTAGATATACTAATTGATCATTTCTATTGGCCTCATATGAAAAAATATGTGTTAAAATATTGTATTAATTGTATAGCTTGTAGACAGGCTAAGTCCACATCAAAACCTTTTGGATTATAAACTCCATTGCCTGTTCCTAATTATCCCTAGACTGATGTTTCCTTGGATTTCATTTTAGGCTTGCCTAGGACCAATAGAGCTAAAGATTCAATAATGGTTGTAGTAGATAGGTTTAGTAAGATGGCCCATTTTGTACCTTGCAATAAAACTAATGATGTTGTGAATGTAGCTGAATTATTCTTTTCTCATATAGTTAAATTGCATGGAATACCTAAAACAATAGTGTTAGATAGGGATGTTATATTTCTGAGTCATTTTTGGAAGGTTTTGTGGAGTAAACTGGGAACTAAACTGTTATTTTCAACCATATGTCTTACTAAAACAGATGGACAAATAGAGGTAGTAAATAGAACATTAGGTAATATGTTGAGAGTTGTCCTAGGAAAGAATCTTAAACAATGGGAAATTGTATTACCTCAGGTAGAATTTTCTTATAATAGAACATTACATTCTAAAACTAAAAAGAACCCACTTGAGGTTGTGTATGATTTTAATCCTTTTACTCCCCTTGATTTGAGCCCTTTGCCTAATTATGAGTTGCATAATTTTGATGCTGAATCCCATGCTGTAACTATACAGAAATTACATGAATTAGTGAGTCAACAAATTGCTAAAAGGGTTCAACAAATGGCTGAGAATGCTAATAAAAAGAGAAAGAAAATGGTTTTTCAACCAGGAGATTTAGTTTGGGTACACCTTAGGAAAGAACTTTTTCCAAACCTTAGAAAATCAAAATTAGATCCTAGGGGAGATGGACCTTTTACTATGTTAGAAAGAATTAATGATAATGCTTATAAAATTGATTTACCTGCTAAATTTCATAATGTTAGTGATTCTTTTAATGTTTTTGACCTCAGTCCTTTTGTGGGTATTAATCAGGTTTCAAAGACGAAACCTCACCAAGAAGAGGGGAATGATATATATATCTAAAATTTGTACTTAAATAAATCTATTAATTGTTATAAATTATGTTGCACATATAATTACTTTTCTTATTATGTGATTGTTTAGGAAATTAATTCAAAACATGGGAGTGGATCAAGGTGATTGCTGTAGCTACTGCTGGGTGCTGTTACAAAAAATGTGTTGTATTAATTTATAAATATCCCATGTGATGCATTCGCCAGCATACTTGGCTAATGGGAATTAAGTTGGTTGTGTAATCTGCCACCCAACCCATATTTATTGGGTTAGTTGGAATGTGAATTACTCAACCCTTCGTAACCATGATTAGCTAGCAGATTTTAGCTGATGGGAATTAATTGTAAATCCATTAATTTGGATTATTATCCATTATAATTATCTTTGTTAAAGTTGGGTTGTTTCTTGCCCAACTCATCGATCCCTGATGTTTATATTGTCGGCTGATTTTTGGGCTGTGTTTGGGTTGATCCGTTGTAAAATAGTTGTGAGCCCATCGTCCATATATGTTGTATTATTTGTATCATATATGCCATATAAAAGGCGTATACGCTGGTTATGTAGACACTTTTTCGGTCGAATACATTGCTATTGAATTTTCTAGAACTCTCTCTCTCTCTCTCTCTCTCGCGACCTCCTCGTTCGCATCTTCTTCTTCTTCCCGATCTCCTTTCTTGATCTGCTTCTCGATCTTTTCTGTCCTACAACTTCAGCAGCCGTTGATTCAACTGCGCTCTTGAGTTTTCTAATATTCCTTTCGATTAAAACCCTTAGGCTAATTATCTTGGCGAATCAAACCCCGCACTCGATTTTGTTTCGATCTGGCGAAAACATGCGAAACCTGCCTAGGTTTCATCAATTCCCCTCTTTTTCCCCTTCCTTTTCCCTCCTTGATTCTACAAAGTGGGTAGGCCACACCACCTTGCCACCTTAAACTACCACCGCTGCCAACCCATTCTCCCTTCTTTACGCCACCGCTACACCTCAACCCCCTACACAGGTGCCCAACCTATGCAGCTAGCCGTCTCCACCACCTTCTTGATAATTCATATTTTGACATATTTTATACCATTATAAACTAATTTTTTAATATATTATTTAAGTAATATAGGTGAATAATTATGATTTTATGCTTAAGTAGTAATAATTGCATAAATGTTATTATTTAAGCTAAAATAAAAAAAATTAAGTAAATTTAGAATATAATATTATTTATTAATTTTATTTTTTAGGTTTTATTTTTAAATATAAGAAAATAAAAATTTGGATCGTTGGACCAATGACCTAAGAGCCGAAGGCCCAAAGGCCTAGAACAAGAAGCAAAACAAACGAAGCCAAATGAGTGGCATAGAAGGGCGAGAACGAGAGAGGCAGCCGCAAAAAAGTTAGTAGGGTTGACATGGAAAGGAGGGCACCGCGCAAGAATAAATAGGAGCCGACCCACGAATTAAAAAGAGAGAAGGGAGAGCCTTTAGAGGCTTGGACACTAAGAGAGCCGTTAGGAGGCTCGGCAGAGCTGCAAGAAAGAAAGAAACAAAGAGAGAAAAAAGAAGATGACGCGTAAGAAACATCAGCCGTCAACTGTCAGTCGAGAAGAAAGAAAAGGAAAAAGAAATTAGTTGCACAAAATTCAGCGCCAAAAAGGATGAAAAATAAGGAAGAAATTTATCCAGTAAAATTTATTTCAAATAAAATTAATTTTTATTTGAATAAATTCTAGATCTTTTATTTATAGTTAATTTTGGTTATTTCTTTATCTATTTTTAATTTATATTTTGGATATATATTTCTGTATAATTAATTTGATAATTATGGCTCGCTGAATATTTGTTGCTAGGGAATAAATTGAAACCCTAGATTAGGGTTTAAGATATAATTTTATTTTCTTTGTTTCGTAAGATTGTTCCTTGACTTTATTTTAATTTCTACCATTTATATATATATATGTATAAAAATCTTTCAAGTATAATTTATTTGGTGCATGCCTTGTTATATTTTCCTTACAAGTGACAATATGTAGGATTATTTACCTGCTAAGTGGCCATATAAATATACTATAATTTATATATATAAATTGTAGCTAGATTAGATAACAATTCACCTAATAGTTTTGTGATTCTAATCAAAGTAGTAAAATGTTTAGATACATCTGGGTTAAGGAAAGGAAATACAGCTAAGTAAAATAAAATAAAATAATTTGGAAGTAAAACCCTAGGCACTCTCCTCTCTCCTCTCCCATGGCGAGAATGAGGAGGGTTGCTTCAACAGCCAAGAAGGAGTTGGCTAAAGGTGTTGGGATTTCATCTTCTGTTGGGGCTTCGGCAGAATGCAATGATGGTTTAGGGAATAACAGGGTTGCGCAAGAGACACATGTGATTAACCCTATTCAGACATGCATGGATCATGCAAAGGGGGACGTCGATCAAAATTCTAATGAAATCGCAGGGTTGGTTTCTCCTCCTTACGATTGCGAGGAATCACTTTTTGAAAAGAATGATGTTGAGAATGGCAAGATTGCGGATCATCATCACAACACAACTGATCATCATAAAGGGCCAGCAAATATGGAAGTATCATGGAAGGATAAATTGGTTGGTAATAGGCTATCAGAAAGAGGATCCAAATTAAACTATGTTCTGCCCACGATTGCGGGGAACAATATTCGTGTTAATCTGCAGAGGGAGAAGGTGGATTCAAATTTTCTGATTGGAAGTGGGCAGTAGTGGGCTATGTCATTGGTTATCGACCATCTTTGAGGCAAATGGAGACATATGTCAGGAATCTTTGGTCGGGCGTGCAGGAGCCTAAAATATTGATGCATGATCAGGGTTTTATAGTTTTTAAGTTCCAATCCCAGGAAGACAGGGATTGGGTGCTTTCAAGGCCATATTGGTTGTTTCTAAATCGTCCATTCATTTTGAAGGAGTGGAATCGAAAATTTCAATTCTCAAAAGAGAAGTTTCAGTTTATGCCATTATGGATTAAACTTGTGAATTTACCTCTGGATTATTGGGATGTAGACTCTTTGAGCAGAATTGATAGTGCAGTAGGTAGACCATTATTCTTAGATGGAGTTACATCTTCCGGTGAAAGAATATCTTATGCAAGAATGCTTATTGAAGTGGATGTATCAAAGAAGCTGGTGGAGTCAGTCAAAATCCTAGACCCTAATGGTGATATCATAATGCAGAAGATTGTTTTTGAATGGAAGCCAGCCTTTTGTACAAATTGTAATGATTCACGACATTCTACTCAGTTCTGCAAAAAAGTGAAGGAGGGGCAGAGGAAGTCTAAACAGCTAGAGGGGGTCTCAAAGGAGAGGTCTTACCATCAAGAAGGACTTCAGCAATGGAGGAAGATTGTCAGCACTCTTGTGTAGAAGAAGACTCCAGAGGATTCTGCCAACATTCATAAGGAGTTTAATGCTGAAAATGACACCAGGAATGGTTCTCAACATGAGTCCTCGAATGGTAGGCAGTTTGGCAGAACTAATCAAGTTTCTAGTCCTAAGGAACACAGGACTATTGATAGGCTGCACACAACTAATAGATTCCAGTGTTTTCAAGATGATTCAGAAGACAGATTACTACTTCCTAGTTCTTTGCAACAGCCTAATAATTCACAGGCTGAGGAGCCTTGTTTCGTACATTCTTTATTAGAGCAGATCCATGATAGGGGCATGGAATGTTCGGGGTTTGAATAAAACCTATAAATAGAAAGAATTGAGGCACTGGTTATCAGTGCACAAGGTATCCTTGATGGGGTTGGTAGAAACTAGAGTCAAAAGAGAAAATGCTGGTAAGGTTTGTGACAGGCTAGGTCCTCAATGGGAGAGATTCAACAATTATGAGGATCACTCAAATGGAAGGATTTGGTGCATTTGGGATAAAAGGGTGTGGCAGGTTCAGAGAATAGCAAGCTGTGAGCAGGTCATGCAGATGTTTGTGAGAGGGATTCTTTCAAATGTAAAATTTTATATTACTTTTGTTTATGCTTTTAATGATGGTGTTAGTAGGAAATGTTTATGGCATTGGCTATAGGATAATAAAATTGAAACAGAGCCCTGGATTATTCTTAGGGATTTCAATGTGGTTTTGAAGCCAGAGGAGAAATTCCAAGGTAATGCTATTAATCTTAATGATGTGGAAAATGCTAGGGAGTGTTTAAACTCTCTAATGGTACATGAATTGAACTACACAGGTTTGAAGTTTACTTGGTCCAATAGAAGTTTGGGTGAGAATTGAATTATGGCTAAATTGGATAGGGTCTTAGTTAATATGCCTTGGGCTATCAATATCCCAAACTCTTCTGTGCAGTTTTTAGACACTCTCTTCTCTGATCATAGTCCTGCTTTGGTACATTTAGAAGAGAGGTTTGTTAGGGGTTCCAAGAGAGAGTTTAAATTTTTTATATGTGGACCTTGGACCCTCATTTTCTTTCCTTGGTGGCTTCTATATGGGAGAGGCCTATTATAGGGTCTATACAGGGTACTTTCTTTAGAAAGCTTAGAGACATCAAAGCTAGTCTTATAAGTTTTAATAAGGAGAATCTTGGGGGCATTTCCAAAAGAGTTTAGGAGGCAAGACAGCAGCTGAATAAGATCCAAGCTAAGCTAGATTCCTTTCCTCATAATCTGGCCCTGTAGGAGGAGGAAAAGAAATATTTGAAACTTTATCAGCATTATTTTCTTTGTGAAGAGAGTTTTCTCAAGCAGAAATCTGGAATTAAATGGTTGAATTTGGGTGATTCTAACTCACACTTCTTTTTCTCAGTTATGAAGGTCAGGCAGATGAGCGGTGTGATAAGAAGAATTCAAGACAATAATGGCCAATGTTTTTCTGATTCAGAAGGGATAAATCAAGACTTCCTTTCATTTTATCAGAACTTGTTGGGATCAGATAGTGGAGCCACTGGAGACACTAATGCTAGTATTTTCTTGCAGGGGCCTCTGGTTTCTGTGGATCAACAACATGACCTACTTAAGCCTATTTCCCTACAGGAGGTCAAGGAAGATTTATGGTCTATTAGCCAATAGAAGGCCCCAGGGCCTGATGGTTAATTTTGGGGGACAGTTTATGGAGATTGATTGTGTATATTTTTTAGACTGCATCTTTACCAGGAAGCCTTACTGCAACAAAATTAATTCTTATCCCTAAAGGTGAAGGAACTGACAATGTCTCTAATTTTAGGTCAATTGCTTGCTACAATATCATATATAAAATTTTAGCTAAGATTTTAGCTAACAGGTTGCAGCCAATTTTACCCTCCATCATTCATACATCCCAAGCTGGTTTTGTTAAGGGGAGGTACATTGGAGATAATGTTTTGTTAGCTCATGAGCTTATTCACTTATACAAAAGGAAAAATGCTTCACCATGGTGCATGCTTAAAGTAGATATCAAGAAGGCTTATGACTTAGTCAATTGGACTTTTCTGGAAAATATGCTGCTGGGTTTGCACTTTCCTGTCCATTTTGTCCGATTGCTTATGGCTTGTGTCTCCAATGTCAGTTATTCTCTATGCATTAATAACACCTTGTTGATTCCTTTTAAGAGAAAAAAAGGCCTAAGGCAAGGAGACCCTTTATCACCATACCTTTTTGTGATTGTGATGGAATATTTTAGTAGGATGTTGCAAACTCTCTGGCTGAATGAAGGTTTCCATGGACATCCCAAATGTAAAAAGTTGAAGATAATCAATATTGCATTTGTAGATGATTTACTTTTATTCTGTAGGGGTGATTTAACTTCTGTAACTACTATTAACTCAATTATCCAAGCTTTTGATACTGCCTCTGGTTTATCTATTAACCCTGGGAAAAGTTTTATCTATTTTGGTGGAGTATCTCAGGAGGTGAAAGGGTCTATTTTGTCACAACTTCAATTCCAGGAAGGGAGGTTGCTTTTTAAGTATTTGGGAGTTCCTTTGGATGCTTCAAAATTGAAAGCATCTGTATGCAGTTCTGAGTACAAAAAATCACAAAGAAATTACGACACTGAGCAAATAGATTGATGATGCCACGCATGTTGCTGAATTGTATTTTAGAGAGATTGTTAAACTTCATGGAATACCTAAAAGCATAGTTTCCGATCGAGATGTCAAGTTTACGAGTTATATTTGGAAAACTTTAGCACTTCACATCATCCCCAAACTGATGGTCAAACTAAGTTAACTAATAGAACTCTTGGTATATTATTAAGAGGTTTAGTTAATAAAAGTACAAAAGATTGGGATGTTAAGTTAGCTTATGCAGAGTTTGCTTATAATCATAGTCCTTCTAGTACTACTCAAACTAGTCCGTTTGAGGTGGTGTATGGTGTGAATCCTAACATGCCTATTAACATGATTTTGTTGAAGAAAGGTGAATTGTAAAATTATGAGGCTAAAGAGAGAATACAATTTTTTCAACAACTTCATGAGAAAATCAAAAATAATATTGAAAAATCAAATGCCAAGTATAAAGCTCAAGCAACTAAGCATAGAAACTCTTATGTGTTTCCTCCTGGTGACTTAGTTTGGTTACATTTGCGTAAAGAAAGATTTCCTAATTTACGTAAAAGTAAACTAATGCCAAGAACCGATGGTCCATTTAAAATACTTAGGAAGTTTGGAGATAATACTTATGAACTTGAACTTCCAAATTCTTATGGTGGATTTTGAAGAAATTTTAATGTTGGTGATTGTCTCCTTATTATTCTGATGAAAATTTGAGGGCAAATTCTTCTCAACTTGGGGAGAATGATGCAGGAGCATCCAATGAACATAATGATTGTCATGTTCATACTAATCCTCAAGGTAAGAAAGAGGATTTAGCTTTCTTAATGTTGGAGCCTATCATGTTAAATATTCTTGATAATTCTTATATGCTTGATATTGAAAAACATTCAAGTTATTCTTGTAGGTATGTCATATATTTGTAAGAAGATAATGTTCATATACTTTGATGCGTACAAGTATTCCAAAGCATACAAGACTATGACATATATGAGATGATACATTACAACATGAAGATAAAGTAATGATATTCATTATTTGTATAAACTTGTTGTAAACCCTAACCCTAAGTATATTTTATGTAAGTTAGGGTATTGCTATAATTTCATGTATGTATCTTAGTTAATTGTATAGCTTTGTAATATTAATCCTTAGTATCATTTAACCAATGATGCTTTGGATTAAGGTTAATATGGGTTTAATTCAACCATGATTAATGAGCTGGATTAAGTAGGAATAATCGGCTGGTTACGCTAGCTCACCACCGATCCTTCCTTCTCCTATATATACCTCCTTTGTGCGCAGCTTTGTATGCATTATTGAATGAGAATTTTATGATCAAAATTTGAGCAAAGTTAGGTAAAGTTTAATCCTCCCTTTTGGGTTGACATTGAGCAAGGAAAATCTGGGATTAAACCTTCCTCAAACTATCTTCAACCATGACAAATTTGAAGGCCATACAAATCTGTTGAAACACTTCTACTTGTTTCATCAATTTCTTTACCTATAATCCATCAATTTACTTCATTTCTTTTGCATTAGATCATGGGTGAAAGCTTCTCATATAAATTTCAATCCAACCTTCCATTACTTTGATAAAAACCACATCAATTACTTTGTTGATTCAGGATGTTTAAACTATTCCTATCATATTTATTATTATTATTATTATTATTATGACTATTATTATTATTATTATTCAATAAGTATTTTTTTAGTATTGTATTATAATTATTTCATTATTCTAGTTTATGTCATTGCATTTATTAATTTTTTACAATAAGTTTTGATGTAGGAACTACTTCAATTATTTGATGATATTTTTATAATATTCTATTATTATCCGTTATAATTATTTATATTTTTGTAGTAGTAAATAAAGTTTCTATTCATGTAAAAAATGGGTAGAAAACAATAAATATTGATATTTATTAACAAAGGATATTAATATAATTTTATGTCTACTTCCTAAGTAATTAGAAATTAAATCAAACAAAACAACTAAATAAGTCATCATTCTTCTCAAGAGATACATATACATAACAAATATAAATAAAATTTTCTTTCAGGGAATTACCTCATAATATCTAACTTTTTTAGAAGTTGTATTGACTGTGGAAATAAGTGTAAGTATACCAAACGATCCCTCTATTTTTTTAAAATTATTTAAGATTTAGAGTTTATTCTCTTTACTTTAAATTTTTTATATTCATTTAAAATATAACTAAATTACCTAACAAAATTAAGACAATTGTTTTAGAGGAAAGTTAATTCAATAAGCTAATTAAAGTTAGAAAAAAGCTTGGAAGGAGAAGTAAATCAAAAGGCAGCTAAGTGAAGTTAGATGCTCGGAAGGAAAAATAAATAAAAATGTTGACGTTGTAGGGGATTGAGTACCCCATATAAAATTAGTCATGGATAAGGGAAAAAGACCATTGACCCATATGTCACGACCTGCTTATTTTTTTTCACATTTTTGTCCGGAAGGTTCTAGAATGTTCTAGAGTTGTGTAGACTCTAGTGGAATTATATGAAAACATGTAGAACCTTGTGTAAATATCTAGAGACCTCCTAGATTAATGTAGAATTCTCTAGAATCCCAAAGGCTAGAAGAATCATAAAAGGGTTCTAGAAGAGTCTTCTAAAGTCTCTTCTAATCTAGAAGGTATTTTAGAATTATCTAAAGGGTTGTGGAAGACCTAGAATCTTCCACCAAAGGAGGAAAAGGGAGGGGGACCTCAACTATAAATAGAGGACAACCTCATTTGCTCTCATCACCTTTTAAGTTGTAAAGCTCTCTCCTCTCTCATCAATAAGAGTTCTCTTCTTACATACAAACTCTCTTACTCTCTCTCTAAGCCTTTTAAGTTCTTTAAGTATTCTTACTCGTCTTTAAAGGCTCGGTAATAACTTAAGTTTGGAAAATGCTGACTTAATAATCACTAAAGATGTTGTGTTTCTAAATGTCACATGAAAAAGACTTAGGTGAAATAAGTCGTCCTGTGACACATGGCTAATGGTAACTAACTTTAAATAAACATATGTACAGACCACTGTCGCAGCGAGCCGCGAGTTGGTTTATAACATCGGTTTTTCTTCATTTGGTGGTTCTGATTGAATCTCTATTCTTTAATTTTTAAATCACAGTGATGGAAGGATATCTAAATTTGTACAATACTTAAAATTTGCTCCAAACCTCGACTATATATATACATATATAACAGCGGAACGCGCAATGCTGTATTAAACTCATGTCGTCCGGCGCACCAGTTCCATCCTCTCTACAACCATCACCAAAAATTTCATCTTTGCCACCTCTATTTAGAAACTCAATCAACAAATCCAACCCGATTGCAATCAACGACTCCAATCATGATTCGGCGCATGTAGAGCCGTACCCATTGCCTCTGATTGATATGGAACATTTGGAGATAGAAAAACTTGATGAAGCAAGTAAATATTTTGGCATGTTTCGTTTGGTCAACCATGGGATTCCTGCAAGTGTGGTTAATCAACTTCACCGCCATGCTAGAAGGGTATTTGATTTAAGTTTTGAATCTAAAGAAGCCCTTTTCACCGGAAGTAGCAATAGCGGTGGGGATCAGGGCGGCGACAGCAGTGGCGATGGGTCATCATCTAGTATCATCACATATTTTTGGGGTAAACCTGCACTCACATCTTCTGGGTCCGTCCTTGAAGGAGGTCCCCAAGAAGTTAACTGGTTTGAAGCTTTAAATGTGCCTCTCGGTCAACTTCATCTATTGCAAACTCAAGATCCTTTGCTCATTCGTCTTAGGTATGCTGCCACGTCTTCGTTTCTGCCTTTTGGGCTATTTTCATTATGGTAGTCTCTATCGTGGTAATAGGAATCTTTAGTTTCTAGGAAACTAAAGAAAAAAGGAGAAAAAAGAAGGAAAGTTTAGTGAAACGGAAGCTAACCTTTGTCTTCTAGTCATTATTTATTCAAAGCATAATTGTATGAACTTCCTATAGCGTCCAATGCCATCGTTTACCCTAATTCGGTAAGAGGTAAACAATGACAGCTACTAGCATTGATTAGGGCCAGCCGTGAATTGAGGATTTCAATTCCGAAGGTGTTATCAGTACTATTGTGGTGTTGATTCCAGAAAAAAAAGGTCAATTTAGCGACGTATAATTTTTTTTAAAGAACTAATAAGCCTAACTCAATATTATGCTTATATTTTTATTGATAAAGAGCACAACAATTAATGCATTAATGATGAAAGAAAAATATAAAAACTAAAATATTGAATTTTCCCAAATGATTTTCTATTTATAACTAAAATTCTATCATAAAATAGCTGTCTTTTTCTCTTTGGAAGTGATGGAGTACTAGTTTATGATTCATTCGATGCATGATTAAATTCCTAGATTTGATTAAAAAATTATTTATTTCGCATTAAATAATTTTATAACATTTACATTATATTTACTTTATGACAATTTAAGTTACCAAATTATTCAAAAAGGCCAGCGCAACATTATGTGTCATGTTTTACGTATCAATTACTCGTTAGATTTTCTGAGATGCTATAATTAATGAAGCATATAACTTTGGTAGCATTAGTAATGTTTACTATTTAATGATGGTGAGTAATAAGTGTTAGTTCATCATATATAACTGGTTGGTTCGTCTAATATGTGCCCTTAGGAACATGCTAAGACTTTAATTTATTTTCAAAATTAATAAAATTGGGGAACTAATTAGGAATACATATAGCAGTTAGTTGTTATTAACTTTTGGTTTTATTCCTATTTTAGTCACTTAACAAATACCCCACAAATCTTGGGTTGGAGGCATGGTATTGGGCCAGATACTGATCCTAAGTTCATGTTAAGACTTGCATTGATGGTGAATCTTGGAGGATGAACAAATGGAATGGAAGGCGGTGTGAGTTGCTTAAGGCATGGAAACTTCAGGTGTTCAGAGAAGATTGTTTAGATGAGGATAATTTCTTGGGACATTAGAGGCATATCCTCTAGTCTGGTCTGCTTATTAGGCGGTTTGAACCTGACTTCTTATGTGTACAAGAAACCAAGGTGGATGATGAGGTTAGTATTATGTTTCAGCATCTATGGCAACATGAGGCATATCGATGATTCTGGTGGCTTATTGACGATGTAGAATTCTGTGAGTTTGGAGCTATCATCGTTCACAGTTAGATGCAATTGGATTTCTATTGAAGGGAAGCTCATTCTTGATAGCTTCTGTATTTCTAATTAACGTGTATGGTCCATGTACTACTGAAGCAGCAGTTTGGAGGGAAATAAAGGAGTTCTGGCTATCTGAAAACGGGGCGGGGTTGCTCATTGGGGATTTTAATGAGGTTTTAGCTAGACATGAAAGAGGGAGCCAGTATGGAAGACTTCCAGGAGTTTGTACAAGTCAAAGATTGATGGTTGATCCTGAATGGTTCAAATGTTCCATGATTTGAAATTGTCTTTGCTCAACAGGAGCATCTTGGATCACTGTCTTGTTATGGCCGACATGCTTAAAAGAAACTAGGGAGCTATGCCTTTTAGATTTTTAATTGTTGACTATCATTCCCGGGGTGCATGAGACTAATATAGGAGATTTGGGAAAGCTACCCAGACTTTACTGCAGACCGCCGAGAAGGATGAACTTAGTTCTTACTAAGTGGAATAAGGACAACCGTGGCGGCATCTAGACCTGATATGGCATAACAGAACTGCAGATTAGCGATCTTGATCTTAAAGTTTGTAGGCGTTTAATGAGGATAATCAGGATTATAGGCATGGAACAATTGGTAGAAGCCTACTGGGCACAGAGTTTGAGATATAGCTGGTTAAGGGATGGGGATCAAAATACAAAAACTCTTTCACTGTTATGCCTCAGCATGAAGGTAGAAAAAAGCAATAGATCACATTCAGATTGGGGATAATGGGTTTATAGAGCCAAAGGACATTTGACAATAGATATATAAGTATTACAAGGATCTTTTCCATGAATAGATGCCTCGGAGAGCCTTTTAATAGCAAATCTGAAATTTAGCAAAATTGGTTTGACTGAGGCAACATGATTGATAGAACCATTCTCTGAGTAGGAAATTAGTGAGATTGTTATGGATTGCTAGAGTACTAAAGCTCTTGGGCCAGATGGATATAATTTCTTATTTTTTTAATAAGCCTTGGTCTTTTGACTAAAGAGATTTTTTTCAGAATATTTAAGGACTTCTGGTGGATTGGGCAGTTCCCTCAACAACTGAGTTCATCCTTCATCACCGAAAGATTTTAGGCCCATTAGCATTGTTGGCTCCCTACATAAGGTGCTAGTCGCGGTGTTGGCAGAGCGCTTGCAACTTGTTATGGGCAAGGTCACCAGGCACTCCCAATCACTAGAAACAGATGAATCATGGACAACATAGTAATAGCAGGTGAAACGCTGGACTTGTGCAAATGAAGACAAGATCAATCATATTCAAGATTGCCTTGCACAAAGCATATGATAGTGTCAACCATAAGTTTCTAGATTGGGCAATGGCTAAAATAGGATTTCCAGGAAAATGACAGGCATGGATTTAGAGATGTTTGATTACGACATTAGCTTCAGTGCTTGTGAATGGGTTGACAATTGCTCTTTTGATTCCAATGTGGTGTTCGGTAGAGGGATCCGCATCTGCTATCTCTGTTGATTTTCTATATTGTTGAAGTGTTGAACCTAGTTATTGAAAAGGCGGGTTTGTGGAAGGGCATAAAAGTGGGTTGGCGAACATTAGTTTTACTCACCTTGAGTATGCAAATGACACAGTATTTTTCTGCTAGCAGAGTAGTATTATCTCAATCATATCAAAGCAGTGCTTATTGCTTTTAACATTGCTTTTGGTCTTGGGGTTAGCTTCCACTAGATCTTGCTAATTGCCATTAGTACATATGCCAAATGGCTAGATGATGTAGAAAAGGAACTTCACTACGAGGCAAGTAGTCTGCCTTTTGCTTACTTTGGTGGCATGCAGCACCTCAAGAATAGAAATTTGGGAACCAATCCTATATAGGATTAAGAAGAGGATCTTAGGGTGGAAGAGAAAACTTTTGTCATTAGGTGGACGACTAACTTTTGGTTAAAGCTGTTCTTTCTAGCCTACCAATTTAATACGTTTCCATCTTCCATATGCCTGTTGAGGTTGCTCACAAGATTGAAAAATTGGTGAGAAGCTTCCTCTGAGGTGGAAATAAAGGTTCTAGTATAAATATGCATATGGTGCAATGGTATGTAGCAACAAAGGCTCAGAAAGACAGAGGCTTAGGGGCTAGTAATATGCCACACAAAAATTAGGCCTGGTTATTAACGCGGATATGGTGATTCATAGATGGGGATAATGAATTCTGGTGGAGATTGATTAGAGCAAAATAAAAATTTGAAAGATCCTCTTATATTTCAGATTGGGAGCTGTCAAAGCATGGTGGATCGTGGCAGCATATCTGCGAGTTTACGTTTGGCTATCCTCTCATGCTGTCATGCAGTCAACCCTTGGTAATAACTTTTGAGTTTAGGTAGGATCTGGGGCACATGCACTATTGTGCTTCAATCTTTGGCTTGAGGAAAAGCCACTTGGGGACGTCTTCCCTAGACTGGGGAAGATGGATTCAAATAAATGGTGCACGTAGGGGATATTCATCTATGGAGGGATTACAGTTGGGCCAACTGTTGAGGAAGTTTTCAAGCTGGTTATGTTATACTTGGCCTGGTGTATTAAGAGGTTGGGAGACATCTTTTCTGTATACTACTGAGGAAGTCAACTAGAGAGTTCCCACATGCCTTGTTAACTTTTGACCTGTTGAGGTGGTGACTTATTTGGTCCAACTACGGGAGATGGCACCTACTGTATACTTAAAATGGAATAAGGATGTTCCTGTACATGCAGAGAGTAGAAGGGCAGTGATTAGAGGATTGCTTTGGGATTGGCATGGCTGGTTTAAATGTATGTTTCTATTCCTATCATTTATATGGGGATTAGCGACACCAAGCTTGTGTCTATATATTAGGCTGTGAAATTCTCTGTAGAAAAAGTTTGGCTTCATCTTTTTAAGCTGGAAATTGAGTCCAACTCTGTAAATGCGGTAATGTGGTGATGTAAGCTCAATTTTTTGTTGAATTTCATCGGTTACTTGATGCATATCTGAATTGACTTGCATATTGAATATGGAGGCAAGAATGCAATGGAATAGCTTATAGTGTTCCAAAGCAAGATGTTTCACTTGATTAGCTTCTCTAATGTGCTTTTGGTTTGGGGTGAATGGGTAACGGAGACGGGTTGATTCACCCCATTTGGAGATGGATTTTATTAATTCCTACTAGGTGGATCGGGTTAGAGTTTTACCTCCCTTCACCCTTCACCCTTCACCCTAGTTAATCTTATTTTTGTTAACCTCCAATTTCGAAGGTAACAAAGGTAAAAATAGACACAAAAGTAAATTTTATACATTCACCTTAATCCTACTACGACATAAAATGCCAAGATAACGGTTCTATGTATAATCTACAATGGGTAACGACTGTTGTAAATGTATGCAATGTCTTTAAGTGGATTAAAAGACAACAGCTATAGTAGAAAATCTTTTATAAGGGGTGTTTAACCATTGTTAATATTTCACTTACTGTCTTTTACCTTCGACAAAGGGTATTTAGCTATTGTAAATTTCACACCTATTCATTGTCTTTTATCTTCGACAATGGGTATTTAACCATTGTTAATGTTACACTTACCCGTTTTCTTTTATCTTCAACAATGAGTGTTCAATCATTGTCAATATTCCATTTACCAGCTGTCTTTTAGATTTTATAACAGATAATTATCCATTGTCAATTTAAAAGGTACCTGCTGTGGAATATCTATTAAAACGATTAAAGTCTTGTTGTTAATGATAAAGGAAACAGATGTTGAATATATAACTGATTTATATACCCGTTGTTTTACCATGGTTGTTTAATCGTTTTGAATTAAACAACTAAGTGCTGTCTGAATTAATTTACAAAACAACTAAGTGCTCTCTGAATTAATTTACAACGGTTAAATACCCATTGCAGATATATACTATTTACCCATTGTCTAAATATTACATATAATGTGCATGTTCAATCGTTGTCGTTGTAAAAATTTTATGAATTCGTTTTACATCCTGCTATATACACAATCCATACTATATCCACAACTTGTCATACACAATCTATACTATATCCAAAACCTGCTATATACACAATTGGTTATATACAACCTAAACTTGCTATATACACAATCTGTTATATATACAATATGGACCTGTTATATGCACAATTAGTTACATGTACAACTTGAATCTATTATATACACAATAGGTTTTCTATACAACCTGAACCTTCTATATACACAATCGGTTATATATACAATCTGAACCTGTTAAATATACACAATCAGCCATATGTACAACTTGAAGTTGCTATATACACAATCGGTTGAACCTGCTATATACACAATTGGCTATATATACAACTTGAACCTGCTATATATAAACAGATTTAACAAGATAGTTTGGAATTTTTGCCTTTTTTTTTCTTTTTTTCTTTTTTACCTTTTTTTTTGGTCTTCTAGTAATATTAAAACAAAAAATCACTACACTAAATGAAATCTAAAATGCTGTCACATAAACTTATGACAAAAACAAGAACCATTAACCCTCTTCTTACACATAACAAAATGCTTGAACTATAGTTGTCTATAGTTTCTCCTCCTAACGATGTGCAGAGACAAAACTACACGTAAATCACAAGAAATGAACATTAGCAATACAATTATTTCGTTAGAGATAAGGTAAACACAACAAAACAATTAATACCTCAAAGTATTAATCACAATAAAAATGATAGTAATAATGGATCAAAATAACAAGATTATAATATCTCACTACAATTAAGAGCTCACAAAACTCAATAGTTACAAGATATCACATTTCAATATCATATAAAAGTAGGACTTTAAAAACAATAAAAACAAAAAGAAAGCCAAATGACTAATCACAATCAAATAAGGGTATACAAAATGATCACGACTCTACGCCAAATCAATATTCTACTCAATACGTCATCTAAAAAACATTATCAATAGGAAAGAAAAAAAAGGCAAGTGTAATAGATAAAGAAAGAATATATGTTTTCAATTTATAACTATTAATTAATATAATGATAGTACTTAGAAGATGAAAAGATAATTACATACAATAATAATGATAATCCATTGTATCACACAGTGTTTGAAAAGGCTTAAGGTGCACCGAGGCGCTAGGGGTCTTGGAGCCTAGCCGCTAGGCGCAAGGCAAAGGCGCACGCCTAGGTGATGTGAGGTGCCTAGGTTTTTTTTTTTGGCAGATATACTTTTCCTTGATGCTCTCTCTATTTTTTTTCGAGACGTAGTGGTACATTGTTTTTCCCTTTTTTTTACATTAGGAAGAAAAAGTTTCTGCAAAAAATATATAGGACAAGGGGGGACCTTTCTTTTCCCTATATCTTTTGTTTTCCTCTATATCTGCAAAAAAATATATGCAGATATACCTTTGGTTTCCCCTATTGCCCTATCTGTTTTCCCCTATTATTGCAAAAAATATATGCAGATATACCAAAATAGCTATTTCTTGCTTTAAATTCATGATAGCAGATTTTACAGTCTCTGCTGCCTGTTTTTACCTTTTCCAAAATAACTCTTGGTCTCCTCAATTCCCATATTAATTGTAGAATATTTTTACTGCAATCAAGACTATAAATAGACTTAACTTTTTCCAACGAATGACTATTTAACTCCCCTAAGTCCCTACAGTCTGCATTTAAATTTTTTTTCTACTGAAAAGGTTTTTTATCCCTCTTCCCTATGTGTCTATTGAGCTCCCAAGTTTATGCTTGATTCTATGCCAAGGCGTGCGCCTCATAGCCTCTGTGCCCTGCGCCTTAGGCGCGCCTTATATGTGCTTCACTTGCCTAGCCTCACTTAGCACCAGAAAAGCCCCCCCCCCCCCCCCCCCATCGTCCTGCACTGGTATCACACCATCAAAGTAGAATTGCGTCAAGACTCAAGGTTTCGGCCATATTTTTACCTGTTATGTATGCAAAGGAGCAATAACCACGGAGGTCCATTCCTCTCGAACTTCATCAATTTCTTCATTGGTGTAACATCAACCACTATATGATGGATAATATTGCAAAATTAATTCACATTTTTGTTAGTTATTATCCATGAGCAAGAATTCTTTAAAGCTTTAAAATTTAAACTTACTTTCTTTGGAATTTGAGGTTGGGTTTTCATCTCTGATACAATCTTTTTCATAAACCTCATGACATAATATCCACAATCTATCCCATTTGGTCGGTTGGGACACCGTCAGACAAAATTAAATACATTAGAGTATAAGAAACTTGCATAATATGATACAAGTTTTAGAATAGGAATAATATATTGCTTTAAACTCCAATTAGTTTATACCTCATTAACTATCTCCTACTTAATTCCACTTGTTACCCTAAACCCTTTATTAGCTTGATACATTCTCATTGCCCTGCTCTAACATCAAAGAATAGTGTATTATATGGAATTTGATTTATATAAAGCATAAATGCATTTATGTATACATGTATAAACACTTGGAATTTTGAACATGTTACATATTCACAATTTGTATGACTTCATCATATCCAGGACCATGCATAGAGTCAAGCTAATAACACATTTGGCATGTGGGATAGACTATAAAAACTTCCAATGATCCCTACAATTCAAGCAATTACATGTTTAGTCATACGATATTTTTTATTAATATGATATAGAAATCTGAATTCTTATGAACGTATGGAGCAAAAAATAATTTCTTTTGTGCATGTGCACAAAAAACATTTGCTAAATATCGCGCTTGATCATGCTGTTTGTCATTATAGCTTGACATTGTATTTGGATACAATAGCCCAATAGTAGATATCCCATCATGCTCGCACCTTTCAATCCTATATGGAAATATATTAACTTGTGACAATACATACATAATTAAACATATTGCATTATATACAATCAAGTGATGATAATCACTTGTTATATGCTGCCATAATTGAGTTCTCAACTTTGCCTCTATTATAAACTATGTTGATACATTCACGATCAATTAGAATATCATATTCATGGAACTTAAATGCTTTAGGACATGGAATCAAGATTGAATCTGCAAATTCTATTCCATCGGCATAACCTTTCAATATCCTCAAGTTGATGCACTTTTCTTAAAGTGTTACAACTTGAGGATTGTGGCTTAGACTGGCCCTTTGCTGCCTTAGAAATGGGTTTCACAGCATTTATCCTTTTGTTCTTAGTTGCTACAGGTTGTTTTTGTTGTTGAGGTTTTTGTTCACTCTAATTAGGGGGTGGTGTACTCTGATTGGGGTGTGGTGTATCCTGATTAGGTTGTGATCTATGCTTCAAGACAAAACCATCACAGCAAATTATGTGTGAGAAAGGCATATTAGCATGATCCAGAAATAAGTTATTTGAAAATTAAATAATACTTACCTTAATATTGAGATCCATTAAAGCTTTAGGCCATGCAACATGAGAGGAGAGACATAGCAGCTTCATCATTTGGCATAGGCAATGGAGCATCAACATCCAAAGTAACCTCAACGACAACTTTCATGTATATGTCATCTAAGGGTTTATTGTGTAGCATGACGGTTTCGGTTCCATGGCATATTCATACTTTTCCTATTACCACTAGTCAATGTGGATTATTTAACAATAACAAACAGGGTATCTCCGTCTATAAAATTAGACACAAAGATCATTATCTTATCTATATAATGACCATGAGAGATTAATTTAGCTTATTTTTCTGTTGTGCTAGTAAAAATAATACGAACAAAGTGTATAAAAAGCAATGATTTATTTATTTATTTATGGTATCTAATAAAATAATATTGTAGAAATTTTAATATAGAGGTAGACATATACCTCTGGTAGATTGCTGAAACGTGCATATGTTATGAACCGATCCCTTGGATCTAGTTATGGGTTTTTGAACAATATAATCTGGTTGTAGTTCACCAGATTTCTGAGTTTGTCTACCTTTTCTGCCTATTTTGAATGCAAGTTTTGGGCTCGTTAGAGAGAACCCAACGATCTCTAAGAGTTTAAGTCTCAAGAACTTTTAGATAAATTCTACACACATCCTTCCATTTCATAAACCAGTATATAAACTTCCTGAAAATAACTGCTTTCAAACTTCCCTCCTATTCCTAAGGAGTTTGAATTATTCAAATTAGAAATAACTACCCAACCCAACGAAATGAAACACACCATATTATTCTGCCTTTACACCTGTGGCAGTAACTAACTTATCCTACAGACTAACACACCAGATAAAAAGTAACACACAACTAAATTAATTCTGCT
The DNA here is from genome assembly GCA_039764185.1 of Tamarix austromongolica. Taxonomy (NCBI): domain Eukaryota; kingdom Viridiplantae; phylum Streptophyta; class Magnoliopsida; order Caryophyllales; family Tamaricaceae; genus Tamarix; species Tamarix austromongolica. The sequence goes on along the minus strand of CM077809.1, from coordinate 118,735,102 downwards.
TTGACCTCCGCTGATAAACCTTAGGAAATGGCATCACTTTAGTCTGAAGCTGTTCTTGATTCATAACATCACTTCCTCCCTTTGAAGAGCGCTTGTCCTCAAGCGCAAAATGAGGATAACGAAGTTGCCTATCGGCAGCAGATTCCCAAGAAGCATCAGCAGGAGAAAGGCCCTCCCAATGAATAAGAACTTCCCTTTGGCCCTTCTTTATTCTTGAATCCAACAAAGCTTGTGGAGTCGGAACAGGAACACCTTGATGAAGTATAGGTAAGGTAGGAGAACAAGGTGCAGGGCCATGGAATTTTTTCAAACAAGATACATGGAAAACAGGATGAAGTTTGGATTCTTGAGGCAGCTTTGATTTATAGGCCCTGCACCTTGTAATTGGACCCAAAGTCCTTAACCAATTCATCAAACAATAAGCAGGAATGATCTATATTGGTAGTAAAATCTATGTGAATAGTAATTACAATGTTAGATGATACACTTAAACAATAAACAATAAAAAAAGACAATAAGCTAGACATCAATAAGCTAATAGACTTTCTCAAAAGTCAAAACATTTAAAAGCATCCCCTTCTCTTCTCCTCTTCTGTTTTTTTTTTTTTTTTTTTGGTGAAATGTATGTAAGTTTGCACTTTTCAACTTTGAGGTCCCTCATCAATATTTCTTACCTAACTAATTTGAAGCTTTTAACTAACTTTTAGTTACACCTTGTGATTTATTTAGTTTCATTGTTATTTATTTTTAACTCTTTACTAAATTTCTTAAAATAACTTTCATAAGTATCTCTAAATCTTAACTAATTTTATTTTAACTAAACATTAAAATTTCATTATTTTATTTATCTTATAATATTTTAAACTTTAATCTGTAATTGAGTCGAGCCTAATTTTCCAACAAAATATCAGAAATTAAGGAGAGGGGAAATTAGTGAAAAAACAAAGAATGAATGCATTCAAGGCTATTATGACCAATCCTATCCTACTGATATTAAACCCATCATTGTAGGATACTTTCTTTTGGCTTTATGTTTCTAGTGGAAAAATAGATTTTCAAGTCAAGAAAATAGTTACAAGAGTTACTTACAGAGAATTGAAGAATGAATAATAAAGGAAATTGAATAAATGGAGATCAGAGATAGAGATAGAGTAAAAGAAATGTGAGTAGTCATGAGTGGTTAAAATGTGTTGGTTTAAAATCAGTAAAAATGTGAGAGAAACGGGCAATCAATAGATTAGGGTGAGTAATTACATTGCATAAAAGCTGCCCCTTTTTATTATTATTATTATTATTATTATATTTTTTATATTTGTATCTTTGGTCTGAAATTAATACAACTGTATTTATGAGTAAGTTTCTGCAATTTGGGTTGTGAATGGAGATGATTAATACATCAATTTGGTGTTTAAAACCATGTTGTAAAAACCTTGAGTTAAGTTCTAAAACGGAAATGTAAACCCCATGATAATTGCTTACAAATCTGCAGTTTATGTGTGTATAATCAAATTTTTATATGCTGCTGGTTTCTTCTGGTTTTAGTTCATATTCAGCATGTTTTTAAGACCATAAATACCTAAGATAACAAGGGAAAAAGTTAGAAAGGTGTAGGTTCAAGAAAGTTGAGCTAAATTTGCTTTTATGAGTGTCTCATGATTCCTGAACTTATTTTTTCCTATTGTTTCTGAGATTTGATTTCAGATCTTATCTGTTTGCTATTTTTCTAGCTCATCACATGATCACAGGCCTGAAATATAATGATAAAAAAAAGCAGTACACAAAATGAAGAATAGAGTTAGCTAAGTTGTCATAGGTTTTTATGCTTGGTAGGTACATTTCTCTCCATGTTTTGTACTAGTTTTGTAACCAATCTGCAAGTCTGATTTTACAGATATGAAGCGGCTGATTTTCCATTTTATAAACCTTTTTGGAGGCTTGAGATACACTAGGGAATTTAGTTAGTGAGTGTAAAATTGACATAAGTTTATGCTTTGGGATTTGTTGTTACCAACAGGGCCAAGAAATGACCCATGGATGCTCTTAGGTGACTTCAATGTAGTCACTAACAGTCATGAGATGATGCAGGGTACAGGTATAAATGACTGCTGGAATCAAGTAGTTAAAGGACCACCTTTACTCAAAATCATGAAGAAATCGAAAATGATGAAGGTTCCTTTGAAAAATATAAATAAAGCTAAGTTTGGAAGTATAACAGAGAGGGTGATGCAACTTAGAGAAAAGCTCCTCAATACACAAAGTTTATGAAGTCAGAATCTTATCCATGCAGACTTAATCCAAAGAGAGGCTTATCTTCAAGAACAATTAAAATTCTATTCAGCATGTGAGTAGAATTTTTACAGGCAGAAAGCTAGAGTAAAGTGGATTGCCCTAGGTGATTCAAACACTAGATATATCCATGTAATGGCAAATGGTAGAAGAAAGGCCTATTCCTTTCATATGATCACAGATGAGAATGGCAGGGTACATCCAGATAGTAAAGTGATTTTTAAAGTGCTTTCCCAGTTCTATATCTTTGACGTAATGGGCACTAGAGCTTGACAAAATCATGGCCTTGATAAGGTTATGATCACTAAAGTTTTTTCTAGAGGCCCTCTTGTCATTGCCACTCAACAATTAAGTCTTCTATCACCAGTCTCTTTTTAAGAGGTAAAACAAGCTGTTTTTGCCCAGAATGGGGATAAGGAGCCTGGACTTGATGGCTTTAATGCATTTTCTTCCAAAAATGCTGGGATACAGTGGGGAATGACATTTACACTGCAGTTAGGGATTTTTTCATTTCTAGAGATCTCCCTAAAAGGCTAAATGTCACTGGACTTAACCTCATCCCTCAAATAACTATTATAAGCTAGTTTACCATGTAGCTAGTTCCACCGAACAAAACCTAAGAAAATGTTCGATGACAGAGGGCATACTAGTTGCCTCCAATACATGACCTCCAAAATTGTATATCTTCTCATGGCTAATCACAAATCCCCCTTTCCTCTTTTAGTCGAAACATTGTTATTATCGGTTACCTCCTCTATCCTTCCTTCAATTTCCATGACCCTAAAGTTAAACTATCAACAACAAATTTCAACATTCTAATAGCACAAAACAAATCAAACCCAACTATCAACTTAGATTAAACCCTAAGTAATTAATTCAACAAAATAAATTAAGAATACAACAGAGTAAGAGATAATTACCTTTAAATAAGAAGGAATTTCAACCAAAATAACCAAGAACCAAAATTGCCAGAGGACGACATAACTCACTTGAGGATGATGGAGCGAGGGGAAGCACAATGATAGAATCACTAGAATGGTTTGGTGGCTTGAGTTTGTAGTAGTGGTGGCGGTTGAGATAATGGCAGGTGCTATGGCAATGACATCCTGGGTCGAATGTTGCACATGATATAGAGGACTTCGATGACATTCACAGTGTGCGCGAGGAAAAGAAGAGAAAATGATGATCAGTTTCTACTGCCGGAAAGACAGAAGTGTGAGCTTTTATATATTGTTTGAATATATAATACCTAAAACGGATTTTACAATGGTTAAAGAACTGCTGTGTTTATTTATTTTATCCATTGTTGTTTACATTTTACTTCTTGTTGAGCATATTTTACAATGGGTATAAAGTTGTTGTTTATATCAATTTACAACAGTTGTATACTTGTTGTATTTATACTCTTTACCTATGGTTGTTTAATTTATTTACATCGGTATACGAACCTGTTGTCATTTCTCTACTTTATTGTTATAAGATCGAGCCCGGTAACCGTGCTTCTAATTTTTAGATATTTCACAACGATAGTATGATATTAACTATTTTTAAATGTACTTTACAACAACACTAACTATGCACCGTTGTCTTTTATGTGTTGTCTAAAACAACTTTTGTAGTAGTATCCAAACGAGATTTTTAAAATATTCAGTCCGATTTACCCAAGTTATGCTAATATTATCCAAATAATATTTGAAAATATTTATCCCAATTCACCTTTATTTCCTTCGCCTATATTAATTTTTAATGCTTATCCTCACTACGATTTACTCTAATCCAAATGTACTAAGTATTGCTGAATGTTTAGGTTTAATGCACATTTTATTTTCATACACTATTGTTAAAGTAAAATTTCTTGTTTATTTCTAGCATTTATATTGTTATTTTAAAAAAATTAAAATTATCCAAATATTAGTAGAAAATTTATGGATTAGAACACTGCTGCTGTACAATTAATAAAAATTACACCTATATATCAATGATGAATGAATATAGAAATAATCATAATATCTACTCAAATGATGATGACAAAAATAACTACCATAAAAATGTTGATATTAATAATAAAATCAACAAAAATTAAAACAACTTAAATGAGAATATTTATGTTAATAAAAGTATTAATAACATGTTAGGAAATTCTGCAACTAGAAATTTTAGGAAGAATTTCTAGCAATGAGACTGATTAATAATGAGGAGAGGAAATTAATCTGGTTGTATTTAGATATCCAGACTTTCAAGACCCTGGTGCCTCCTACAGTATTAAGTTTTCTTCCCTTCTTCCCCTTCTTCTCTCTTCGGTATTTATATTCCTATTCCCTCCCCTAAGGTGACTTGGCATATTACTAACAACTTGCTGACATCATGTAACTAACCATAAAAGAAAGCATAAATAGAAATGAAACGGAAATGAAAGGCAATGCCTAGTTCGCCCTTGTCCCTACAACCATCATATGCCCCTTCTTTGCCCAGCTATAGTGCCTTGTTTGCCCTCCTTACAAAAGTGTATTTCACTAGTGGTCTATCAATACCCCTTTGTCAAACTTTCACCTTGTCCTCAAGGTGAAAAGTAGGAGACCTAGAATTGAGCAGCTTGAATTCTTCCCATAAAGCCTCAAATTACCACAACCCATGCTACTTGATTAGAACTTTTAATGTTCCCCTAGTATTGTAGCGCGTATCCAAGACCTCTGCTGGTGTTACTTGCCCTTATAGACTTTCAATAAGAGTCGTAGGTAATGGTTGTGCTTGCTGATGATCCCTTAGAGCACGTTTCAACATTGATACATGGAAAATTGGGTGAATGACAGCAGACGATATGCTACTTTTCCCTCTTTAGTGAGCACACGGTGCAACCAAAGAACCTTGATTTTCTAGACGATATGCTACTTTTCCCAATTTAGTGAGCACACGGTGCAACCAAAGAACCTTGGTGATATCTTCTCATTGGCGCGACTAGCCAATGACTATTGCAGTATGGCTTCAACTTCACATAAACCGAGCCCTCTACTATTAGTTGGATGTCATGTCGCCTCTTGTTGATTGTATCCTTCATGATTTTCTTGAAGCGGTCCAAATGATATTTTAACTCAGCTAAGGCCAAATCCCCTATCCTTTAGCTCGTTATCCAATTCTGCAAACAAAGTCTGACTTGTTGCATAGCAGATTAAGGGAGGAGGAGCCTTGTTGTACAAAACTTGCAATGGAGTAGTGTGTGTTGCCAAATGATATGAAGTATTATACCAATATTTAGCCCACGTCAGCCACCAACTTCACTGTTGGGCCTTATCATAGTAGAAGCAGTGAAGCTAAGTTTCCAAACTACAGTTGAGGACTTCAGTCTGTCCATCTGTTTGCGGATGGTAAGCTGAGCTACACTAGAGTGAAGTGCCCTGTAGTTTGAATAGCTCCCTCCAAAAATGGCCGAGGAACACCTTATCCCTATCTGACATGATAGACTTAGGCACCCTATGCAGCTAGACAACATCCTTGAGAAATACAACCACCGCCATTGAGTAGTGAAAGGGTTTTGAGCGGAATGAAATGGGCATACTCAGTCAATCTATCCACAACTACCAAGACATAAGAGAATCCCTCGGAGTTTGGTAATCCTTCTATAAAATCCATAGTGACATCATTCCATACCTAGTCAGGAATTGGGAGGGGTTGCAACAGGCCCGCTAGAGCTAAGTGTTTTGACTTTTGTCATTGGCAGGTGTTATATTCGGCCACAAATTTCTGAACTTGCTTCCTCATACTTGTCCAATATATGTTGTAGTTCAACCGATGAAAAGTTCTTAGAACCCATGAATGCTCCCCTATGACACTTCTATGTTACTCCTGCAATAGCTTGGGATAGAGGGTAGAAGTAGTAGGAAGAATGAGGCGCTCCTTGTAGAGTACATGACCTTGATGAACTGTATAACCTTCCACTGCCCCCAGGTTTTCTTGTGCCTGCTATTTTATTGTGCCAAGGGTTGGATTTGCATCCATTCCACTTCCTCTTGTAGCACCTTTCCAATAGGGATGGTAATGGATTGGGTCTGGGTCAGGTCCAGCCAGATCCAGACTCGGACTTATTTATCTTACCTAAACCCATATCTGACTAAGACCAGACGGGTCTCAAAAGTTTAGATCTAGACCCAGATCCACCAGGTCTAGCGAGTAAATAGGTACTAAACGGGTCCTAAATGGGTCTAGCTATTTTTAAAAAATAATAATTAATAATCTATATAAATACAAATACATTTATGTTTTATATAACTTAATATGTATTTTTTATTAAAAAAATCCTCCAAGTGAAAAATTAAATATATTAAAATAGTTACATTAACTTTTCAAATGGTGTTTTAATGCTTTTAGAATACAATATTGTACATATTGATTATAAATTAAATATACAAAAATAAAATTAAAATAAATAAATAAGGAGCTCAAATAAGATTACGACAATAATGACAAACATAATATTAGCATGTGTTTATATATTTATATATATATATCTACACACGCACACATGTATATACTAAATGGGTCTGATGGTCGGGTCTGGGTCTAGAACTATTGGACCCAAACCTAGATCCATTAAGATATATATGGACCCGGACCCAGACCTATCAGGTCCAAAAATCATGGACGCTGATCCACTAAAACTGAGGCGGGTCTAGCAGGTCTGAGTTGGGTCCGAGATCCATTGCCATTCCTACCTTCCAATCATGTGTCCATATGGTTGTTAAAGTTGATAACCCCCCTTCTCTTCTCAACAAGGCATTGACTGCCTTATTTTCACAGCCTGGCCTGTATTCTATGTCAAAGTTGTAACCAAGCAGCTTCGTGACCCATTTTTGATGCTCCTTGGCCACTACCCTCTAGTCTAGTAGGAACTTAAGGCTCTTTTGATCGGCCCGTAATGTAAATTTATTCCCCAATAGGTATGGCCGCTAGCACTAGACAACAAGGACTATGGCCATCAACTCCCATTTGTACACCGACTTGGCCCTCGCTCTTGGGTCTAGTGACTGGCTGAAATAGGCTATATACCTCTGATCTTGCATCAACACTGCTCCCAATCCACAACTGGATGCATCCGGCCTCAGAGAAGTCTGGCAACGCCAATGTGTCATAGTAGCCTTTAATCTTTCAAAAGCCTCTTGTGCCTCCTCGTTCCAACCAAAACAATCCTTTTTCAATTGGGAAGTTAGAGGCGCTACAATGGTGCATACCTTGCTACGAATTTTCAGTAATACCCAATCAATCCTAGCAATTTGCTCAACTCCCGCAAATTATGAGGAATAGGCCACTCTACCATGGCTTGAATTTTTGATGCATCGGCTGCCACCCCCTTTGTTGATATAAGATGGCCTAGGTACTCCAGCTCCTGTTATCTAAAACTATACTTCTTTGTATTTATAAATAGGGAGTTAGATTGCAAGATTGCAAGGATTTTCTTAAGGTAACCGATATGCTCCTCCATTGTTGTGTTGTAAACTAATATGTTGTTAAAAAATACTAGCACAAATTTCTGTAAGAAAGGCTTGAATATATCGTTCATGAGCGCCTGAAAAGTAGCCGGGGCATTTGGCCCCCTTCAGCTCGTCTAGTAACTCATCGATAACTGGAATCGGAAACTTTTCTGGGGTAGTGACCTTGTTTAGTGCTCAGTAATCTACGTAGAATCTCCAACCACCATCTTTTTTCTTGACCAGCAGTATAGGACTTGAGAATGGGCTCTTGCTCAATTAGATAATGCCTACTACCAACGTTCCTTAACTAATGATTCAATTTCAGCCTTTTGAAATTGGGAATATCGGTATGGTCGGACACTCATTGGAGCTATACCAAGCAGCAATTCGATTCGATGGTCTGCAATCCTCTGCGGTGGAAGACCAGTGGGCATGTCCATGGCATCCTTAAACTCTTCCAGAACTCATTGTATTCCTGCCGGAATTTGGTATTCAGCATCAGCTCCCGACCCTAAAATTTCCAGCGTTGAACATTCCACTAGCACCCCTTGTCCAACTCGTTGAGTGTCCTTGTCATTGCCTTGAGCGAGATTTGCGTCTTACCCAACCTGGGTTCCTCTTTTAGTGCCACTGAAGCATTTCCCAATAAGAACTTCCTGACTAGGGCCTTCAAATTAATGCGGGTCATTCCCAGTTTCATCAACCACTGCATTACCAAAATGATGTCTGCACTTCCTAAGTTCAATGGTAATAAATCTTCAACGATCTCTATCTATTGAAGAGTGATTGCCACATTCCTGTAAATCTCATAAGCTTGGATAGATCCACTAGTCCCCATAATCACTCTGTAAGCCATTGTGGAAGTTACCTCTAGGCTCTAGCTATAGCTCGTTCACCACATCCCAAGCAACAAAATTATGGATTGCACCGCTGTCAATCAGAATAGTGACAAGGTGGCCGTTGACCTGACCCTATAATTTTAGTGTGTGGGCTACTAGATCCCATTATCAATTTCATAGAGAGTTCCACAACCCCATCCACCAACTCGTGTACCTCCTCCGTCAGTTCTATGTTTTCCACTTCTAGCTCACCCCCTTCTCCTATGGCTCCTTCATCTACCAACAAGATCTACAACATCTTGTTCTTGCAGATATGCCCTGGATGGTACTTCTCATTGCACTGAAAGCAAAGCCCTTTCTCATGCTGCCTCAGTATCTCAGTGTTCATTTGTTTTTGGTTCCCAATTATGGGCAACCCTCCGACGAATCTCTAGTCCAGGCTGTTGGGGTCGCATTACTAGTGCGAGCTGATCCCTTAGGGCTTTGAGCCTTTAGGTTGAGTGAAGGAAGGGTAGAATTGGGGCTGGAGTAAAATGACGTAGTTGAAGTGAAAATTTTAGGATTGGGGGTCTTTACCATCAATTTACTTGGATGGGTTCAAGAGCCGCCCAGTGAATTCTAGGTCGCCCGATTCTTTTCTTCAATTAGTTGGGCAGCCTCCACCATCTCAGTAAGTCCCTTTGGTTTGTGTACCCTCACCTTCGCTCATAACTCTTTTTTAAGACCATTGAGGAAGGTGCTTTCTAACACCTTCGGCGGTAGCTATCCCCGCAGCAATGATGCTACAAGCTCAAAGTGCTCCAAATACTCATCTACAGTCCCTTCCTGCTTAATAGCCATTTTATTTTTTGCAAAGGCTTCCTCTGTGTTGAGGACAAAATCGGCCCTGTAATCTATCCTTGAAATTCATCCACAGTCCAAATGCCTGATTATCCTCAGTGTATTGGAACTAGACGAGTGCTCTGTCTTCCATGGCCATCGCTACCATCTCCAGTTTCTCGAGTTCTAGGGTGCGATGGATGTTGAAGTATTGTTTAGCCGAAATAATTCACCGGTCTTGATCCACTCCATCAAAGGTGGGAACTCCAATTGTCTTGGAAAATTGACTTCTCCCCGACCCCCATGGTCATTCACCACCACCTCCGTTCGGGCTCCTTCCTTCTGTGGTGATTGAGCTGCCGAAGTCTCTGAGACATTACGCCCCAGTACATCATCTAAACGGGCCACCAAGTCTCCTTCCATGGCCACCAAGATTGTTAGGAAATTCTGCAACTAGAAATTTACGGAAGAATTTCCAGCAGTGAGACAATGAGCAATAATGAGGAGAGGAAATTAATCTGGTTGTATTTAGATATTCAGGCTTTCGAGACCCCAGTGCCTCCTACAGTATTCAGTTTTCTTCCCCCTTTGCCCTTCTCCTCTCTTTGGTACTTATATTCCTATTCCCTCCCCTAAGGCGATTCAACATATTACTAACAACCTGCTGAAATCACGTAACTAACCATACAAGAAAGCATAAGCAGAAATGAAACGGAAATGAAAGGTAATGCCTGATTCATCCCTATCCCCACAGCCATCGCACGCCCCTTCTCTGCCCAGCTATAGTGCCCTGTTGCCGTCCTCACAAAAGTGTATTTCACTAATGGCCTATCATAATACTTAAATAACGACAACAAAAACAAGGATAATAATAATAATAATAAATAATATTACAATGGCTAGTTTATATTAATAATAAAGAATCCAAATACAAAATTCTCATTCATGTTACTGATATACCTACTGAATTACCTGCTGGTTCAAGTTCCATGGGCTCTAGACTGAAGAGGATTGAGGTAAAGGGACGAAGCCCTCACCTGGATGATATTTGTATTGCCTGTTGGAATATTAGAGGGCTCAATAGTGCCCTCAAACAAAGTGATTTATAGAAATAAAATAGGTCATATGGCTATGTTAGAGACAAGAGTAAAGCTAACAAGCAGAGGATGCTAAAAATAAAAGGTACTAAACTGAGGTGGCTGATGTTTGCCATTATGAATCCCATCCTAGTGGCAGGATATAGACATATGGGCTGCTACTCACTATGAGATTAGGGTACTTGAGAAAATGGCTTAAGATATTCATGTCAGAGTAAAACACCAGGGTACTGCTGGTGAGTTTTTGCTCACAGCCGTTAGTGTGATGAATGCAGGACTTGTGGAATTGGCTGACCCATGTACACCACCAACATACTCTGCCATGGTTGTTGGCAGTTGACTTTAACTAGGTTCAATATACCTCTGAGAAACCGGGAGGACAGTTGGATATGCAGGATACTGATGATTCCAAGTAGTGTGGTGTTGGTTGTGGCTTAGGTGATATAAAGTTCACGGGATTTTTATACGCGGACAATTAATCATGGGGCAGCTACTGGAGTTTGGTGCAAATTGGACAGGGTTCTTGGGATATAATAAGTGGTTGATGAGATTCCCTATATGTCGCTAAGGCTTTTCCTTATGGTGCTCTGATCATTCAGCTGTAATCCTGAAATAGTGAGCCCAGGCGCTTGGAGGTCCTAAGCCATCCAGGCTTCTCAATTACCGGATGAAACCTGAGTCTATGTCTGCACTAGTGGAGGTCTGGAACACAAGACAGCAGCGAGGTAAAGCATTTCAGCTACTATGCAAACTCACTCTGCTGAAACAGAAACTCGAAAATTTGAATCACCAGTGGGGGAATGTTACTGTTCTAAAGAAGAAGAAAAAAAAAAAGAAAACAAAAAGAAAGGGTGATTTGGAAATAGTAAGACAGAGACTTTTGACAGACCCTTGATGCAATTAAGTTACTGTTGGAGTAATGAACAATGTGTTGTTATCATGGTGAGAATTTTTATTTTTATCTTGCAATATACTCTAATTCTTATTTACTGATTATTTAAATATACTTATTCAAGAAAAAGGTAAATTATTAGAAAGTTGCAGTGTCACTTCTACTTTATAAAGTAAAGATAAGTGTGAAATATAAATAATATATATATATATGTATATATTTATGCTATTAGATGAATTATTCTAAAAAGTAAAATTGTCCTGCTTGCTTCAGTAATTTATTTCTTTATCTTTTGGGTAGTTTAATAAAATATAGGCATCTTATTTCAAAATACAGTGTGATATAAAATGCAAAAACAAAATTAATCACTCATAGTTATAAATTGAATTAGTTAACAAAAAATAATAAATTACCACCATGAAAACCCAATTGAACTTCAAATTACTTTATAAAAAAGTACTAAAAGAAAGCCAATTCAATTAAACAAATTTTGTTGAAGTCTTAAAAAATAATAATTCGACAAAACTCTTTGAGAAAAAAAAAAGATTAATGCAGTTATCAAGTAAATTATGACTACTCTCACTGGATAATTAATTTACTATTATTTTTTTATATTGATGTTATCTTATTTAAAAATATAATTGAATATAAATTTCAAACCTAGTATTATCCACAAGTTAGATATTAGATTAACTAACAAAAAATATTAGATTTCAAACTCTTAACTAATTTTAATTTGATATCACTTAAAAAAATAGTTGAACTTGGCATTACTTTATCGAAAATTAAAATGATTAATTCAATTTAAAAATTAATAAAAGTTTGTGGTGAATAGTTACAAAAGATAATAATGAGGTAGTCAACTTTTGTTAACAGAGGCAAATGCAGTTATCATGGTCTTGAAGCTTCGTTCTCAAATAAGTACCGTTTACTTTTGACACTATGTAATTAAGAAAGTAATGAAATTACTTAATTATCCATATTTAAAGTGTTTTTAAAAATGGTAATAGTAATTAATATAAGAATAAAATAATTAAAGCTAAAGGGTAAGGTAGGAAAAATTATATAAAATTTATCTCATTGATATAAACGATATTTATTTATAAATAAAATAAAATTGCTAAAACGACACTTATTTAAAAATGGATGACTTATGTTTATTTGACCCAAAATTACATGGTGTTTGGTGACATCAAGTGTTCTTAACCGGGTCCGCCTTTGATTGAGGCAGGCTCATAAAGATCGAGAAGCTTGAGTCCTAATGGTAAAAACCGACTGATACTATGTCCTACATGCACTCCCTGCACATGTGAAAGCAAGGCATTTTAGAAGATTTCACCTTTTCTTAAGAGGGGGTAAAATTAATCATAATCTTACAATGTTGTCATTTACTTTTTTATTTTTATTTCTTTTCTTTGTAGAAAGTGAAAGAGTATTAAAAGATAATTCATCCGTATTAATTTTTTTTTGAAAAATAAAATTTGATCATTAATATTTTTTAAAATATATTAATAAAAAAATATTTTCTAATAATAATATAATCATTATATTATATTTAAAAAATAATAAATAAAAATTATTCTTGAAATATGTGATCATATATATATATATATATATTTATTTTTTTAATACAGAGGGAATATAAGGATAAAGATGATATGAAAATAACTTTTCTTTTATTGGGGGGGGGACTAGTAATTATTAAGAGGATTCACTATAAGTCTGGATTAACTAATAATATTTGGATGAGGCATTTTGTTTAATTTTTATGGTCCCTTTTTATGGCTAAATTTATTAGGTTAGTAGTGATAATTTGAAGTTGAAACATAATACTCCAGCTGTACTTAAGGTTTATTTTTGTTTTCTTGTGACATATATTCTGGTACCCATACCAAAATCCAAGCATACACAAATGTTCCCTTATAAATTTGTTAATTCTTTGTCTAGAAATTTGTTAGAAGAGTATGGAAGGCACATGACATGGCTTGCAGAAACAATATTCGAAGCCCTCAGAGGGCTCCTCCAAGTTGATCAAATGCAAAGGGAAAGCTATCTAGACACAGCCAGTGCACATATGAGAATTTATCGGTATCCGAGTAGTCCCATGGCAGACCAGTTGAAAGGACTGGATGCTCACACAGATAGTTCGGTGCTCACAATACTGAATGAAGATGAAGTGGGAGGCCTTCAGCTCTTTAAGGACAACAAATGGCATGATGTTAAGCCCCTTCCCAGTACACTCGTGGTCAATCTGGGAGATTTGATACAGGTAATGCCATCCTAAATTAATGAAAAGTTCTATATTGGTCTGCAAGCGAATGCCCAAAAGGGAACAAATGTAGATATCTATCTCTTTACCTAACTGTCTAATTATATTTAAAAAAATATATTTAATATCTGAGAAAGTATTAACATAACAATTGAGGATCTAATTATGTGGTGAAATGGTTACTGCAGTTTTTAATTGCTAATTAATAGATTCAACAAAAGAAGTAAAATGAGCTAGAATCAGTCAGTAACATCTTCATCATCCAAATAGAGTGGTTTGATATGATCGTGTTCTTCTGGACGCTAATATTCTTCCTCAATAGCTTCTGCTGCGGCTCGTATCCTGATGGCTGCAACTGATAAATTGTTCCTATACTACTTAACGCACACCACGATGCGTCTCAATTTAGTAGTATCCAATAATCAGCACTTGCTGTTCATGAGTCCTGATTAACTCTACCAATAATTCATGGTTATATCGTAATTCTAGATATGTTCAACGCCATCTGGAATCACAAAGCTTTTCCTGAGAAAAATCTTATTCGAACAGAGAGAGAGAGAGAGAGAGAGAGAGAGATAAAGTGCTGTGTTCCTCTGCGAATTGGTTGATATATTTGATGATGCATTTATACTTTAGATTGTGAAGGGGTGAGATTAAGGTTTCTAATCCCATGATTAATTTTGTAATTGAGTTTTTACTATGCTTATATATATATATAATTCATTTTCCATAATACTCATAATTATTCTCAACAAATGAATTCTTAATTAATTATAACCAGAGTAATTTGAGTATTTTATAAAATAATATGAATAATATTTGCTAGATATAAATGACATGGTAAAATACTCAAATTACTTTGCATTATAATCTCTTTAAAAAGTTTAATGCCTTTATACTTCATATATTGATTATTTGAATCTTGTTGACCTACTCCTGCATTATATATGATCATGAAATAAAATAGTTACTATTCATCTCTAGGCAATGAGCGATGACAAGTACAAGAGTGCAACACATAGAGTGAAGTTAAGCAAGCATAGGGAAAGAATCTCAATTGGCTACTTTGTTTTTCCGGATGAGAACTCCTTGATTTCAAGCTCCAAATATAGGCCCTTCACGTACAAAGATTATCAAGCTCAAAATCAAGTGGATATCACAACAATAGGATGGAAGATTGGTCTCAATCGCTTCAAACTTCCTAATAAAGTTCTTTGAGGTTTCACCCACTGTCCACCTTTGTTTGTACTTCAACCCTTTTTAATAAAACCCGCAATTCCATGTTAGGGCAGGTAGATGGATTTATACAAATTAAGGGAAGGATATTTATACCTAGTGACTTATTTTGGAATGGTTGTGGAATAAGAAAATTAGTGTGGGATCCTATCTAAATTGCCCAAATTATAAGGGGAGTGTATCCCTTTAATTTTTTTTCGTTTTCTTTTTTGGCAAGTGGCGTGTGAATTTTATTACATGTAAATGCTAAGTGGGTATATTAAATCATGATCAAGAAACAAAAGTGTTGATGTACTCCCTCTTTCATGCAAAAAAGAAAATAAAGAAGAAATAAAAATGCTATCTACAAAGCTGATTAGTCTAATGAAGGAAGTGCTCTTTGAGAAGCCCTAAAAAGTGGTAGCTATGTAGTAGACATTGAACCTAGGAAGGATATCGGGAGTGATATTAGTTTGCTTGAAAGAAGACACATGTGCTCTATTCTCTTGGCAAACATGACTCTAAGAGTCAATCTCTCTAACTTGGACCTTGCCCCACTTGCACTAACCAAGTGAAGTAGCTATAACCAAATTCTGATCTCTTGTATTCCACCAAAGGGTCATGCAAGTTGCAGCAAACTTGCAGACCTCCTTAGTAAATGTGCACCTAAAGAAACCATGAGTGAGTCTCACTAGCTATTCCACCTAAAGGATAAATATTATTAACGTCATACCATGCTATAGTTACCTATCTTTTGTGTATGGTTTTCATTGAGTTTCTAGCAATAGCACTAATCTTTGTTTATGTACTAAGTACTTATTCCGTGCTCCTATAAACCAAGGCACAATAGGTCCTCTAAGTTTGATATTGCCATAAACATTGGAGATGGCATACCCAACATCCTTTAACCATATGGAGGAGAAAGTAGAGCCACGAAGCAACTATTGGAAGATAGGTATGGGTCTTAGCAGATTTACTAAAATCAAGGAGGTGTTGTGTTTAACATCCACACTCCTATATGTACCTATCTTTGATGTAGTAGGGATGGGCTTATATAACTTCCAAAGTATGCCATTTTGTGATGAATGAACTATAAGAGCTTTCCCAAAGCACCCTTATTCCACCATCGTGGATTCTTCAACCCAAGGTTACCTTTTGTAAGCTAGAGGTTTGCTAATAACCTAGTTACTTTTTGGTGATGGCAGTAGATCCTAACCATAGGAATGCTCTATAATAGTAATTATGTTTGAATAATCTTGTTGGAAATAGAAAAAATATGTCTCCAATAATACTAGATATTTTGTAAAATTGATTGAACTGGTTGGTGCCTCCCAACATAATTGAGTAAAGTTGCTCATCATGAGTGTAAACAAGTAGTGAAATTCTAAGTGAGAGGGGTAAAGTGTTGATACTTCAAACTCTTTACCTGTAACACCCCAAAATTCACTAATTTTTTTTTTAAAACTAATTTTTTTTTTTTAAAACGGAAGCAATTAAGATATAAACACTTAAAACCTGTGAATTCTGGGAATGTTACCGCCACACTTAGTACCAGACCGGTTCTCTCCAACCGTTCCAGTACCAAGTGCTAAGGCTAAAGAAAAGATTTACGTTAAATTCAAATTAACGATTCATAAAAGGATTCGAAAGATCATACAACAAAATCAGAGTACGAGAAGTTAAGAGTTAATTACAATACCCTTGAAGTTTCAAATAACACTTGTAACTTCTAAATAGAAATACATTTAAACAAGATAAAACCCGATGGGTCAAATTCTGGATTGCCTACTCACTCAAGTCAGGCCTGCCACCCCAAAACAGTCTCTGATCTTAAACCTGCACAAGAGGTCTGCTCCCCACCATCGGTGGATCATCACAGGACCCATCAACCAAGGTAGTATCAGTACGGGTCCAGTACTGAGTAAGGTGATTTGATCACTAAGGCCAACACACAAACACATAAGCCATGTAGAAAAATAGAAGAACACAATCATAAATGCATATGATCAACTAGGTAAAAGTACAAAGGCCCAATTGTAGTCCAGATTAATCATTTAATTGATCTCTTATCAAAATTCGATTCACACCATGCCTTTTTATCAAGTCCATGTGAGCACAGGAACACTCCACTATTATTGCCGGTGGGCCGGTCACTTGCGGGACAAAGTGAGGGGGATTTTTACTCATTGATAATATTTTGAATGTGCGTATCTTGAGGGGGATTTTTACTCCTTATACATTTAATATCTTGTGCAATTATCTTTTTTATTTGAGATCTTATTTGCTTAATCCATTCATATAAATTTTTGTGATTTTATTGTAAAATGGAAAATATGTGATCCATATGATTCGAGAAAATATATAAAATTTCACGTTCATATCTGTACACATCATATCTCAAGATATTAGCAACTTTTTGTGTGTCAACATCAAAAAGGGGGAAGATTGTTGACGTCATGGATAAATCAACCTTTGTTTTGACGATATTAAACTTAAATTATGAATTTAACTTATCATTATTAAGTGCATAACATATCATAGAAAAAACTAAAGTATTAAACACTTACCTAAGGCAAGTAATGATAAGGAGATTATGTTGGTTAATTATATCCTAAACACAAGCCAAAGATCAATAAAGGAAAAGAAACTCTAGTTTCAGTTACTTGAATTTTCGTATGTGGAATATATACCATGATGGGATAAACAAGTGTGTTAAAGAAACCAAGACTCGAGCCTCAATGAATATGTTATAGTTTTAGGTTTTATGTGCATGTCATTTATATATTGAGAACTTAGATTATTCAATTATTTGATATTTCAAGCCTACTCAAAATTCATTTTGAAATATCTTAAAGTAATTTCATATATCAAAAATATTTCCAAGTATTTTTGCAAAATATTTTCTTAAATTGATTGTATTTTAATAATTTTACATATAATTTAACTTGAAACATTCACCATAAAATCTACAAATATTCTATGTGGGTTAATACTATATATTTGTAAATCTTACAATATCTACTTTGAAACAACATAATTGCACTTAATTTTGAGTTTTATAGCTTAATTTGTGGAATTTTTGTAAAGGTATGCAATGCTAAAAATTGGTTGACTGATTGATTAGTTTACTCTCTAGAAAAATATAATTTAGCCTTGGCTTTAACTATTACACCCCCATTTTTAGCACTTAAAAAAATTTTAAGTTTTAATTGTATGATCTAAAATGTCAAAAACACAAGGTGTTAACGCCACACTTCGTATAAGTTTAGTTTCCTCAACCATTCTCATACTAAATGTAAAGAATAAAACATTACTTTACTTAAATTAGTAACACAATTATAAGAAACAGAATAGATGCTACCAATTTGGCTAACATTACTTTAATAATACAAAATCAACCAGTGGTTAAAAAATTGAAATGAAAAGAAATACGAAAGGATACAAGAGTTCTTGAATATCTAGATCAAAAGATACCAAATAAAATACTAGATAGTTTTAAATCTCAACTTAAAAAATACTAGCCTTTAAGATGATTTCACAAGTTAACCTACAAAGCCATCACTGTCCATTAAATAACCAAGGACCATGAAATAGAGCCCATCAGTACAACATTACTCAACAAACCACTATACAAAGCTACACATGAAAAGATCACATGAAACACACGGAGGTATTATAGCAAAACATTGTATGAAATGTTAAGATGTACATACGCTAACTAAAGTGTGATAAAAATATTAGATAAACAAACATCCCCAAGGCCACATGCTGCTCTCACAATTTCATTTCAAACATAAATGAATCTAATCAACCAAGCATCCAAGAGATGCTTTTGAAAGTAATATATAGAACCATTCTTAACTTGGTTTCCATAATATTCACATTGTACCTTATAAATACAAGATCCATAACAATAATTCTAAAATGTCAATGATAGGGCATGAAGGAAACCACCAAAACCATAGTTAGGGTTTGAAGGGAACTATCAACCATGGGTAGGCACGAAGGGTTCTATTAGACCATAGATAGGCATGAAGACTACTACCAACTATAGCTAACCATGAAGGGTACTACCCAACACAAGTAGGGCACAAGGAAAGTAAAAATTAGTTAAGTGTGGAAATTAGATATGTGTGTCTATTATGTCATCTTATGGTCACCTTAATAAAATATTAATATTTAAAGTTAAAGACCACAATATCTAGAATGGAAGTTTTTTAATTAGTCTTTTAGGCACGTTAGGTCAAAAATGACTAAAATGTCCTTAAAATCATGATTATCACATTATTATCCATTTTAAATACTAATTTTATTTTATTTAATAAATTTTCATGAAAAGGATAAAACATAATAACCAAAAAATTTTAGCATGCAAATAAATTACTAGACATGTCAAATGACTATTTTGTTCTTATATAGGATTTAACATGTAAAACCCTAACATAAATTTTTTTAAACATAAAATCATATACTTATAGTCTTAATAATGAATATTAAATATTAGGTTTGCTTATTGAAATAAATAGGATGGTATGCTTAACTGGCCAACTTTCTCCTAGGGTATACAATGATAGTGATCATGATAAAAGTATACCTAAGTATACTTAACCTATTATGTTAGACATTTATATCATGCATAATTAATGCATGTCCTTAAACCTATTATAGCATAATTATGTACACATAATATTATGACCATTTAACATAACTTCATGCTATCATTATTAGGAAAAATAAATACAACATAATAAAAATACTTAAAAACAATAATTACAACTTAATGCATCATAACTTTAATATAATATCATATGATATTGAATATTTTATTAAGGCATATGGGCCACCTAATTGCAATAAACAACATAAAATATCAGCAACATGCTAAAATTTATAAAGCTAAATTGATCATCCTCCTTTACCTAAAGCTAAAACCAATAAAATGTATATATATTAATAGCAAAATCATTAAATAGAAAATGATATTTAAATAATTATAAAAACAAAATTAATAAAATACGCCAAAATTGGCTAAAAATAGAAGAAAACAAAAGAGAAAACAAAAGAAGACAAAACTCCCATGGCATAGTTAGGGGCAACATGAGTCTTACACACAACTAGGGGTGTTTGGTGGTTGATAATTCAACAAGGAGAAGTAGCAAAGAGAAAGAAAGGGAGATTTTATGGCCAACACGAGCTACTAGAAGTGAAGGTTGGCTGGGTGGAGGTCAAATAAGAATGCAACAGGTAAGGCAAATGAAGGGGTGAGTTTGTTGTTGAACTTATGCCGAAGGGAATTGGGAGTTATAGTGGGTAATGATGAAGCCCAATGTAGAAAAGTAGGGCTATATTAGGGAGTTGTGATGCATGGGATGAGGTGCATGGGATTTTGACACAAGTGGGTATAGGATTGCATGAGTGACACTAAGGGTGATGGAGCTACGTAAAGTAGGGTGAATCTAGTTGATGGTCTATGAACATGGTAAAGGTTGGTAATGGTTGTGTAAGAAAAGAGATGGCTAGGAAGAGGCAGAATGGAAAGGCGGATGGTGCAATGTTGAAAATGGAACCCAAATAGGGATGTTTGGACTGGAAGAAGAGGATGATGGCTGGAAGTGGTTGGTGATAGTTAATGGAATGACAACATGAAGGAAAGGGTGAAAATGGATGGCAAAGAGGTGTTAAACATGGTCTCTCAAGTATGGAGTGGCATAACTAGAAGGAAGTGATGATGGCGGTTGGTGATGGGGAAGAACAAGGGTAGTGGAGGGAAGAAGAAGCAAAAGAAAGAAGATGGTCAGTGTGGTGATGGAAGCACTTGGGTTGAGCTACAAACTAAAGGGAAAAAAGGAGGAGTAGGATTATTTGTATCCAATAGATGATGATGGTAGTCTATAAATAGAGAGGTGAGAGATGGAATGAGAAATGGAGGGAGATCGGGAGAGTGTTTAGAGAAAGGAAAAATGGAACAGTAGGTGGTAGGGTGAAGGGTGGACATAGTAGAAGATAGGTTAGACTAGTATAAGATTAATTTTTGTTTTCGGTTTAGTTTGGTTAGCTTTCATTACCTAATTAGGAAAATTAAACTAGGAAAAAATTATCTTATTAGGGGTGGATTTAAGTAAAAGAGAAATGGAAAAAATAATTAGGATAATTTATTTGGGGTTGTAGATCATAGGATAACAAAAATAATTAATATAAGGTTTTAGGGTTAGGTTTTGAATAAAATTCTAAGCACTCAAAAACAAAGGTTAAAAAAATTCTAGGGTGCTGCATTAATACATCGACTAGTGTATCAAACTATACAACTATTGATTAACTTATATGGGTATTTTTGTTGGTTAGAATATAATTGTTTGAGTACTTTTTACACCCAACAGCTAATGTTAAGTTCTCTCATCTTTTAGAATTATAAATAAGAATTGTTAAACTTTAATAAATATTAATCAAGAAATCACAATTATTATAAAATCATTATTTTCACATTGTATAAATAATCAAATAGAGCTTTCATTTTATACCTTTACAACTAAATCAAGTTTCTCTAGTGCACTATTTGCTCTTCATATTTAGTTAGAGTACTCATACACTTGTAATTATTATTTATTTAGCTAGATCAAAATCTTCACTACTTATTATTCACTTTTGTATTCCATCTAGTGAATATTATTATTATATTCATTTAAATTCATCATCTCAAACATGAGTGAAGAGTATTTTATATTATCTAGTATTCCTAAAAGAGGTCATTGAGATTGTAGTATCATAAAACTAGATATGATAACAAGGAAAAGTGTAAATTATCTTTGAGGGGTCATTGGGATTTTGCTCATAAACTAATAGAAGAGTGACCAACAACAAACATCCACTATAAATAAATAGAGATTCCAATAAAAAAGTGAAAATCTTTTAGTAGTGAATGTAGAGAAATATTGTAGAGTTTTGTGAACCACTATAAAATTAGTGTTTATTATCTATCATCATTTTACTTATTACTCATAAATTTTTAATGTGCCATTATTATTACAAAATACTATATTCACCTCCTCTAGAGTATCCATACGGGCTTATAATAATAAATTAAAATGAGCACAATATTTTTAGAGATAGGAAATTTTTTGTGCTCCCTAATTTGGATTTCCAAAAATAAAATCTAGTGGATGTGTACTTCTCAGTCTCTGAGGAGATACGGTTGAGGGTAGAACTATTGTGAGAACATTCCCTTCTTGTTTCTCACTTGATATAGGGGGATCAATCTCCTTTGCTCCTTCATTTCAAAATAATCCCACCATTAGTTCCCTAAGATTTTTGTTTCTTAATATAGTCCTTGTCAAACTTTTCATCTTACAAGTAATTCAACTTATTAGATACATCAAACACCATGTGAATAATTTCTTACATGCACTTTGTTATGTTATTATAAACTTTTTAAGCTTTGTTGTGACTAGAATATCCTAAAAATGCAACTTCATCATTGCGTGCGTCAAACTTCCCCAAGTTTTCCTTCTCGTCACTTAATAAAAAGAACTTGCATATAAAGCTTTTGAATTGTGCTATGTTTTAGCTTTCTTCCTTTGAAAATTCATAAGGTGCCCTTTTCACGATGGGCCTAATCAAAGTCTTTTTGATGATGTAACATGGTGGGTTCACAACTTCAACCCATAAGTTCCATGGTAGGGAAGTGGACAACAATATGGGTCATCCAATTTCCTCTAGTGTTATGTTCATTCTCTCCAACATCCCTTTTTGTTGTGGTGTCATAGGAGCTGAAAAGTTGTTGTTAACACAATTTATACTACAAAACTAAATAAATCTATAATTCTCAAACTCATTGACATGATTAGATATAATAGACTTAAGTTGTAATTTTTTTTTTCTATTTCATAAAGTCTAGGAACTCGTCAAGTGTTTTATCTTTAGATGCTAATAATAGAGTCTTGTATATCTAAAAAAATCATCCATAATTACAAACACGTACATATTTCCTCCTCTACTAGTAATTCTCATAGACCCACACTTAAGATTTAAAGATAAGAATTATTACATGATATACCGCACAAGCTCATGCTTTCTCATTATACTCAATATCTAAAATGCAATACCACATTATCATATAATAACATTTAACAACATGACATTATCAATATAATCATACTAGCATGATGATACACACAAAATACACATAGAATTTAAAAATCCCCTACTATAACATGTATCCTTACTAAATGACACTGGTCTCTAAGCAAGGAAAAATGTCAAAGCCTCTACAACCAACTCTATAACGGAAATCTCAAGGGCAAGATAAAACACATGGTTAGCATATAAGAATATTGACCAAGAAGAGGCAAGACAAAATAAAAGAAATTAGGGAAAAGAAAAAATGACTGAGGGTGCTAGTCAAGAGAATTTGAAAGAATCACAATGCTTGGCAAGGTAGTGACTAGCTAAGATCAAGGGGAAAGGAAAACAAGTTTGGATGATGGGTAGATATAATTGACTAGGCCAAGACCAAGGGGAAAGATATAGATTGTGCTCAAAAGGCCACCAAACAAGCAAGAAGGACACCTGCTTAGTGAGTTGACTTGCTCAGTGAGTGAATAACTTAGCTATTCCAACCCACTTAGCAAGGCATCCAATAAAAAAGGGTAGCACAACTTAGTATATGGAAGAAAATGAAAAAAATACTAGGGTGGTGTTTACCTTGGAAACTTTGAAATTTTACAACGTCAAATGGCAGCGGTATCAATGGTCGATAGCGGTAATGGTTGGAGATTGTTCTAGGTTTAGTGAGGGAAGGTTTCTCTTTCAAAGAACAGAGAGAAATGAGACTTTGGGGTTTAATGAATGGAACATTGAGAAGAGAATATGGGGTATTTATAGGGGAGGGTGAGGTGTGAAATTGAGTAACAACTAAAAGTGCATAGGTTATATAGGGCAAGACAAAGATTGGGGTAGTAGGCATGACTTTCCCCGTGTCATGCACATAAGGAAAAGGGAGAGGATAGGTCTAAGATGAGGCTATGCCTAGCGGTTGCATAGATAAGGCTAATTGAGAATATATAGCCACCCAAGAGAGGGATTCATAATGCAAATGAAAAAAAAAAGGAAGAGCAGGAAATGAGAAGAAAGAAAATGAAAAAGGAAAAGGAGTGTTGCTTTAGGATTAAAGTTAAGTTTAAAATTAGAATTAGGGAATTAGGGTAAGATTAAAATATTAATAATCTATAATTAGGTTTAAGTTAAAACAATAATTACCAATAATTAAATAAGATAAAAAAATTCGGAGAATTACAAGGACTTTCTTAAACCAATTCTCTATGTTTACAACCTATCTCTCTTTCCCCCTCTCCATCTGTGCTTTTGTCTGGTCCTTCAATTGAGGAAGACCTAGTTTAGCACCCCACAAAGCTCTTTTCTGTGGCTAGTGTGCCTTCAATGGCCTTAAATAATGGCCCATAAGATAACATAAATATTACTAATCAATCTATAGATAAAAGGAAAAGTGAAAGGATGTTTTCTAGAAAACATATCTAAAATAAATATTTGAGAGGATGCATCCACAAAATTTAAAAACTAAGTCTTAGATCAAATAAAATTTATTTAAGTTCACTTAAGGCACTTTAAATTGATTTTAGATAACTAATTAAAGAAATGATTAATAAAGAATCAGTTAATTACATCAAAAATAGTTTTACTAATTAGTATTTTCAACTAAGACATTAAACTAACAAATTTAAAAGAATTAGTCCAAACTGATAAGATAAAAACATAATTGAAAAGATATTAAATAAGTTAAATAAGTTGATTGAAGAAAAAGCCAACAAATGTTTACTCAAATTCATCAAATTCAATTTTGGAATTAGGCTTTTTTAGCTTGGAATACAAATTGTACAATTCAAATTGATAAGTTCAATTAATGGTGTTAAAATACAATTAAGGTCATTCTAAATGAATCTGTAAACTTTATAAGTAAAAACAATCTTATAAAAAATAATTTAATAAAATTATTTCTACAAGTTAGGGTTTCAACTTAGATTACAATTTGATGAAATATAGTTAATTTTTTTGAAATAGTAGTTTTGAAATAAAATTGGATATATCAAGAATTGCATCCTTTTGCATAATAAATTTGATGAAATACCCCAAAGATAAGACCTACTTTGTTAAATTAGCTTATAGGACTTATATTTGGACATACAATACTAATTTTAAAAAAAAAATTAGTGCATAATAATCTGTTGTAGAAATAACATAGGTTTAAAGAGTTTTAAACCAAATAGAGATTAACAAGGTTATATAGAATTAAGAACTCACATAAAAATAGAACAATTTAGGAAAAAGTAGAAATATTTATTTGTTTTATTGTATAATTACAACATAATTAAAGCAATCAAACACTCAATTATATAAATATATAATTCTCCTTGAAGGAATAATTCTATGAAGAAGAATAAGAAGTTGGGATGCATGAATCTCAATGGCTAGAATTTCAACATGTCTCTTTTTATAGAAGAAAAAAACCTACAAATCAAAAATAATGTGTTTTGAAAATATATCAAAAGCATAGTTTATGTATTAGAAACATGAGGGCCCCTTGTTTATTTCCTTACAGTCAACTTTTTCCCAAAACACGTCAAGAATTCTTCAAGGAAACATGGTCTGTGTAATATAACATGCCCTCCATATTTCTCATGCATAACTCCAAATTACACCAAACTTCTCCAACACATGCACTAACCAACAGAATGTTATGTTATGCTCATTTACCCACTTAAAACCCACATAATCCAATCAAACTGAATATAAAACACTTAAATAAATCCTATCAACTAATTTAGCTCAACAAAATCCCCATCACATTCAACTATTTAGGGACTAAAGGAGGGAGTCATGAGTATACAAAAAAAATTTCTACTAAAGTTACTTGTTAGAGCTCACGTCTGACTTGTAGTTGTGTATGGTTTCTATTATGGTGGAGACTACGGTGGTTGTGTTAAATGATGCTAGTCTCTAGGTAATGTCATTATTTGAGGTCGGTGTGTAGATTTGCTAAGATGGATTCATTGATGTGGTATTGTTTCATTGTTGGGTTGTTAGACTAGTTTGAATCTAAGCATTGCTAGTTAAGGAAATTAGATCAAATATGAAGAGGATGGAGGTGGTCGGTGGTCATGGTTGAAGGGGAAAGATAGGGGTTGGGTTGGGTTGGGTTGTCCATCTTATTGTAGTGTTTGTGGTTCTAACAACCCTATTTTTCTTAACTATAAAATTTCATTTTAAAAAATACAATTTGAAAGCTAAAATATTAAGTAGGGGATGGTATCACCACATCTATTATGACGATAGTGTGTAAAGTAAACCCTATATTTACCCAACCCATGGTATATGTAAAGCTGGGTATAAAATTTAAACAAACATGAAGAGAATCACAATGTAAATTAATACTCATTATAGATTACAAAATCTCAAATAGGGGTTACAAAAGCTTAATCAAGCCTTCAAGAACATAAAACTATCCCACACAAGACACAAACACCGAAATCTCTACTCTTTAATAAGCCCCTCAAAGATGTAAGAGTAACCATAACATCTACATCAAAACACATTCATAAATAAAATTGTTCAATACATGCTTATATAGATACATAGGACATAAAGATGTGAAAACTTGCATAGATATAATTCATATGTACTAATATTAAGTAATGCATAAATTTAAGAATACTACATGTAATAATAACAACTCATCTCAACCCATTATAGAAGATAACATTCATCATATTTAATAAGGAAGACTTATGTCAATCAATATCATCTCATAAGACTCCTCACATCTTATTGGAGTACATAACAAACTAGAGCTCTATTTTCTTAATTATATGTGCCCTTCTAATGCGGCCTATGAATCCTTATATAGAAGTATAACTAGGTTCTTTAACATAAAAGTTTATGTCAACACTTACAAGAATTCCAAGGCACTTTCAAATTAAATAGTCAAGGAAGTCATAAACAATAAGTAGCTATGATATGATAAAGTTAGGCACAAGTCAGAACCTCTTAAAAATCAACAAATAGCTATGAAATGTTAAAATTCGACACAAAACATAAAATTGCTTCTTAATTATTCTCTTTCAACTTAATATATTAGATTTAATTACCTAAGGGCCACATGAAGTTAAATAGAAGTTATCTAAGGCCATCTTAGGCTTAATTGTCCAATATTTAGAAATTTTAATTCACTAAAACATATAACATGAAGCTCAACATGTGATGCAATGATTAAATATTCTAAAACTACAAATTTTATCTTAATAATCACATAAATATCAATAACTAATTTAAAAATCACTATTCATACAAAATACTATTTATGATTGATGGAAAATGTGGTTTTATATTAAGAACCTTAAATCCAAAAAATAATCAAAATATTTATTACCTAGAATAAATATTCATTAAAAAATTTAAAGGTTAAAGTTAAAGTCGATAGTCAATAATTGACCTTTAATAACATACTTAAGAATTAGAAAAATTACCATTACTTCCTTAATTTGCCATAAAAACATGATCAATATCATCTTAAGCTAGCATAAGGTAATTAGTGGGTGTTTAGTTAGGTAAATTTTAAATATCATCAAGAACACTTTGAATATACGAAGATTTAAGGAACCCTATATTTAAAAAGCTTAACTAACATAAAATATTAGTTTTGATTTATGATTTTTGACTTTAAATTCATTATGATTAGTTTATTTTATTTAAATCTTATTTCTCTTTAATTTTTTTTACAGTTTTTTTTCATTTTTATGATTTTATCAATAATTTTGAATTCATATTAAACTTCACTTAATCATTTGATGTTGTAGATGATTTAAGATAAATTCGTTCATGACTACTATTTTATTTAATTCATTCATTCATTTTTTGTGTAAAATTTATTTTTTTTCTCTGAATTTATTTACTTTTATGGGAGCAATAAGATTTTAAAAAAATTTTAAATTTAAGATTTTGGCTACTTATTTATAATTTTATTTCTGATTTTTTTTTTCATTTCCTTTTTTTGTTTGTGGAGGAATTTTAAAAAATATTTGAAATTAATTAAGATTGCTCAATATTTGATAAAAAAAAATCCCTGATATACTTTAATTACTATTTTAGAAATGTATTGTTATTTAAAATAGCATTATAACTTATTTTAAATAAAAACGTTTATCAAAAAGGTCTTTTGTTTTTCTATAAAAAGTTACTTATACAAGTTTTTCTATTTTCATCAAATTTAATTTATTTGATAATATATTCTAATTATCCTATTTAAATTTTTTTATTAATTAAAAATAAAAAATAATAAACTCCCAACGAAAATCTCCCATCCCTTTCCTTATTTATTTTTCCGTCCCTTTCTTTATTCTTACATGCAAGAAGCTCATCTAATTAAGAGTTAGTGGTGAGGGAAGATCACTATCATAGACTACTCATTTTTTATCACATTTTGTGTACAAGGTTCTAGAATATTTCATAGTTTCATGGACTTTAGTATAGAAGAGTTTGAAATAGTGTGGGAACTTATGAAAAAATTGAAGGAAGTCCTAGAATACTATGAAGCTCTCTAGAAATGCTAAGGCTAGAAATATCATAAAAGAATCCAAAAGAGTCTTCTAAGATATCTTATAATGTAACACCCCCAAAATTTAGTCCTAAATTTTTTTTTGAAAGAATAAAGTGGAAGCTAAAATAGAATTTGAGGAATGTTATGGCCAAATCTAGCACAAGATAAATGTCTACCATCTATCTCATGCTAGATGCAAGGCTAAACCTGTCAAATAAAATTTCAAACATCTATGTCGTGAGGATAAAATCCCATAAGGAGATATCCATAATCAAATGACAAGTGAATATTTTCATTGAATAAAAGCAACGCTATATGAATTAGCGGAAACTATGAAATAAATTCAAATTTTAAAAGCTTATCGGAGTATGAGAAATTTAAAGTCAATTACAACACCCGTTAAATTTTGATTACAAAACTTGAAACTTTCGAAAATAAATACAATCAAACAAGACAATTTCCGATGGATCAAATTTTGGATTGCCTACTCTCTCAAACCAAGCCTTCCACCCAATTACCATATCCGATCTCAAACCTGAACAAGAGGTTTGCTCCCCACCATCAGTAGATCATCACATGACCCATTCAACCAAGGTAGCATCAGTATGGGTCCAATACTGAGTAATCCCACTACCCTATCTTATGGGAGAAATGTAAACTATAACATCAAGTGCATATTAAATCATGGTACATTACGCTGATACAATATTATGCATACTCAAAACCCACATCATAAGTCCTACCATACACACATAATAACATGCGAAACATATGTAACATCTTATACCAATAAGAGATTCAGATAACCCAACCGGGCATTTTTGGACAACACCAAACCAAACCAAGTCGAATCGGGCATTCATCAAGCGGGCATTTCTGGGCAATGCCAAACCAAACCAATCGAGATTTAGCCCCACAGACATTACTTAGGGACATGTCCAACCCCAGTCGAGTAAACTCATTCTTTAGATCTCTGGTAAATATAGTCAATTCACATCATAGTCTTTATCAATTCATGTGAGTGCGGGAACTCCGCTATTATAGCCGGTGGACCGATCATGCAGGGCAAAACGCTCTTGGCCACTATTTTTCACCGGTGGACCGATCTGGCCCTGACTCACATGATGTTTCACTATAATTACTTTGTGTATTTCCCATGTCTTATCGTTATTATGTTCGGTTTGTTGAGCACGTAATCCCCCACTATTATAGCCGATGAACCAGAAATCATGCAGGACAAAACGCGCCTGACCACTATTATAGCCGGTGGACCGGTCATGTAGGGCACCCCGGCTCTAACCACTATTATTCGCCGGTGGACCGGTCTGTGTCCGGCTCAACATCTTCCTCTTTAAGTGATTAGTGTCTTAACATATCTTATTTGAAAATATTTTACCCTTGACATGCATGGCTAACTATATCCACACTTATCCTCCCAGGCCGACCCGTCCCATATCTTGGGACTCTTGTGCCCCTTATCACACCCCGATATCCATTCCCCTTTACACTTACACATAATAAAAACCAACTCTTAAGGGTGTGGGTTAAGGCCCAACACCTCGTGATATCAAACTCCACCCACTATCACTCTCTAGGGTTTCCCTTGAAATCCTAATTGGACCTATGTGGCCCAATTTCCTCTTACCTTACTACCGTTAATTCATTTATCGTTCAACACCTCATCTCATTTAAATTCAACCCCAAATCATATCACTTTACTCATTGATTTCGCAGGTGATTGAAAAACCCTAGCTGGCCACTCCAAACCCTAGCACATTTCTTACAAGTAATCTCTCTACTTTCCACCGAACATTACTTACTTCCCATGGCACCCATACTCATCCCTCATATATTAAATTTCCACTCTTAACCCATTACTCCACTCTTCCTTAATTGTTCTTACTTCCACATTTTCCCCCATATTAGGGTTTCCTCCCAAACCCAAATCAAAGTCTCCTATACATCTTACACCAACCTATATACTATTTTTCATCCAAAGTTTCCGATCACTCCACAATTCTCCCCTTACCTTACTTACACCTTAAAAAAACTTTTCTCACGTAAAGATCATTCACATGCAAACTCCATCCACCCCATGCAAACCCTAGAAATTTCCCATGCAAAGTTCACATCCCTCATTTTTAATCATAATCTTTTTTTAATTTTTCCTCATGGATCATAAGATAATTAGGTCAATCTCATGTCCCCCCTTAGTCAAGTCACTTTGCATTTTTCCCCTTTTTATCCTTTCACCCCACATCATATTATTAACATCCTAGTATGCATGTCCTAGAAAGCCACGACATATAATATCATTACACAACAAAACAATCATTACGCACATGTCATAAGGAATTCATATAAGCATACCTCAACTCCAAGCTGCGTTACAAGTAATTAGTCATTAATATCATATAGTACACAACATGGCATAACACATGGCACACAAGGCAAATAACACACATATAATTGGTCCTAGCCACATCCTTACCTAATACGACACCAGTCTTGGAGCACTTTCCTACGCCTCCTCCGGGTTTTGACTTGATTTGCCTATAAGAGGGAAAACTATGGATTAACTTCCATCTAACCAAAATTACTCTTCTTCCTACCTTATCCTTATCACGACTCACTATTAGGGCTAAAAATAATAATATTAATTTAATAAGTAAAAGTAGGGTTATTATTCCTAAGGTAGCTAATCATGCTACCACTAATCAAAATAGGTTTTAATAGCTACAATAATTTAAAGTAATTATAATAATATTTATATTATTAATGGTAATAGTTTCAATGTTACTAATAATGATAATAGTAGTAGTAATAGTAAGGTTAGTGATATATGAAATATTAATAATAGTGACAAGGTAATAAAAATAATAATAATAATAATAATAACAATAATAATAATAGTAGTAGTAACAATAATAATAGTAGTAATAATAACAACAACAACAACAACAATGATATTAAAATAATAATACTAAGTTATAGGTCATTAATAATAATAGTAATAATAGTTATGAATATTTCGAAGTTAGGTTAAATAATAATAATGATAAAGGTAATAATAATAATAATAATAACATTAAGAATAATACTAGTAATATTACTAAAAATAACCAACATTTGTATAACAAGGGTTTAGGGGTTGGGGAGTTTAGAGGACCACCTAGGGATGATGGTGGCGCACGGTGGCGGCGGCAGCGGCAATGGGGGGAAGAGAGGTGGAGAAATGGTGGAGGAGGGAGGAGAAGGAAGAGGAGAGGGTGGCAAGGAAAAATGAAGGTATGGGGAGGTAGAGGGAGCTCCCCTGGTCGTTTTGGAGGGCAGAGGGGGTGTTGGAAGCAGCGGGACAAGCGGAGGGCGGTGGTGCGAAGGGCCGCGAGGCTCGATGAAGGGCTGATCAAGGAAGGGACTTTGCACGGCTGGGGTGGCTCGTGTAGAGTAAACCGAGGGAGGAGGGAGGCTTAGGTTGATAGATGGTGATGCAGGGAAGGGTTTCGTGGGTGGATCGGGCGGCGGCGATGGGTGGCGGCGACGGGGCAGTTGTCCAAAGTAGGGGTGGCGCAAGGCGGGTTTTCTGGGTTGTGATTCCAAAAGGTTCCGACGCTAGATCCCTGGGTGGTATTTATAGGCCAAAAATGGGGGAGAACCAAGAGAGGGGACAAAGGAAGGTAGGGGCAGGTGTAGACAACACGCCGGCCGACGATGGTAGGCCGATGCAGGTCTACCATAGCAGATCTGCGTTCGGTCAGGGAGAAGAAAAGGGGGCGAGAGCAGGCATGCAAGAGGTGAGAGGGACGTCGGTCGGTCGAGGAGGGACAGACGAACGGCCAGGGAGAGAGGGAGAAGGTGGGCAGGCGGCGCAAGTGGTTGGTTGGTGCAAAAGGGGTGGCTGCAAGTTAAAGCGGGGCGCGGGGAAGAAGGGAAAGGGAACGAGGAAGGGACCGGTCCGATCCAGGGGAGAAAAGAATTAAAAAAAGAAGAGAGGGAGGTGTTCGGCCGGGCAGTTCGGGCGAAGGAGGAGGCTGGGGCGGCCTAGCATGCACAAGATGAGGGGGAGAAGGTGATCTAGGCTGGTGGGCTGGCCCAGTCGGGGGAAATGGGGGAAAGAAGGGAGAAGGGAAAAGGAGGGAGAGAAAAAAGGAAAAAGGAAAATAAGGAAGAGGGAAAATGGAAAAATAGGGTAGAAAAATAAATAAAATAGCTTATGGGGAATAGGTTGTAGTATTTTTGGTAGATAAACAAATTTTAATAATTTAACTTAATATATTTTATTATATTAGTTTAAAAGGTAACTTTTAGAAAATATTGGTTTGAAACCTTATTTAAATAAAATGAGTATGGTAAACTAGTAATTTATTTATTTTAGTTTATTAAATATTCACATCTAATTTTTCTATACTTAAAATCCACAAAATAATTAAGTTAAATAAATATAAAAGGAAAAATCCTCAACATAATTAAATTAAATAAGTTTAAGAGCTACATTATCCCTAATAAAAGTGATTTATTAAATTATAGGCTTAATAAAATTAGGTTTCAAAAATACGGGGTATTACATATAATATTTAAGAGTCATTAGAAATATCTTAGAGTTTGTAAGATCTAGAACTTTCCACCATAGGGAAGTGGGGACAGAACTCAACTATA
Source organism: Tamarix austromongolica (assembly GCA_039764185.1). Classification (NCBI taxonomy): domain Eukaryota; kingdom Viridiplantae; phylum Streptophyta; class Magnoliopsida; order Caryophyllales; family Tamaricaceae; genus Tamarix; species Tamarix austromongolica. The sequence goes on along the minus strand of CM077809.1, from coordinate 118,701,964 downwards.
AATAAAGGATGACCCTGTTCTTACTAGGGATGACAATGGGTCAGGTTTGGACCGGGTCCAGCCATACCCAGATCCGGACCAGTTTATATTACCTAGACCCAGACCCGACCCAGACCCGTCGGATCTTAAAAGTTCAGACCCAGATGCAGATCCATCGGGTCTAGTGGGTAAACAGGTCCTAAACGGGTCCTAAATGGGTCCGGTTATGTTTTTAAGAAAAAATAATTAATAATCTATGCTAATAGAAATACATTTATGTTTTATATAACTTAATGTGTATTTTTTTGTTAAAAAAATCATCTAAGTGAAAAAATAAATATATTAAAATAGTCAAAAGGTGTTTTAATGCTTTTAGTAGGGATGTAAATGTGGCGGGTTCGAGGCAGGTATACTCATATCCGTATCTGTATCCGTATCAGATAAGAAAATGCGTACCCGAGTCCCTACCCGTACCCGTATCCATATCAACTAACATATTCATATTTGTATCCGTTGGATATTCGTTACTCTACGGATTATCCGTTTATCCGTTAATGGATATTATCCGATGGATAAATCTATCACCCGATAGATAAACCCATTTAGAGTTAAGCTAAATGATAATTCTAACTTTTATTTATACTATATTTATTTTAAAAATTAAGGGTAAAAAGGTAATTATATATCGGGTAAACGGTTACGGATATGGATACGGGTATGGTTAAGGGTACGAGTATGGATATGCCATATCTGTATCCATACTCGAACCCGACGGGTATTTTTTTTTCCATCATCTATATCCGTATCCATATTCGTTTATCCATATCCGTTGGACAAAATTCATCGGGTTTCGGGTAAAATCTACCCCATTTATACATATTATTTATAAAGTAAGTATACAAAAATAAAATTTAAAAAAATGAATAAGGAGCTTATACAAGATTAAGACAATAATGAAAAACATAATATTAGCATGTATTTATATATGTATACATACACACACACACACACACACACATATGTATATTAAACGGGTCTAACGGGTCGCATCTTGGTCTAAAACTGAACCCAGACCCAGACCCTTTAAGATATATGTAGACCTAGATCCGATCTAGACCCATCGGGTCTTAAAATCATGGACCCAAACCCGCTAAAAATGAGGCGGGTCTGGCGGGTCTGGGTCGGGTCCGAGACCCATTGCCATCCTAGGTTCTTACTCATCCTTTATGGCTTCCTTATAGCCTTAGTGTGTGAAATATTTTCTTAGTGAGCAATAAACGAGTTATTTTTCTAAGTGTCCCATGGGAAAGACTCAAGTGAAAGGTTACCTTGTGACACTTGGTATCAGAGCATTGGTTAAGAAGAAGCTTTGGTTACAAGAGATCATAGCCATGACTAATGACGGATTGGAAAAGGAAACAAGTGATATGTGTGCCCCTATAGAGAACCATTGTAGAGAACGTGAGAATAACAATAAGGGTGTTTCTAAGGATAAGTTGACATCCAAGGAATAACTATTTTAACTTAATGAAAGGCTTAATTAGGTGGAGATGAGGATATATGAGTTTATGGGGAGACTCAATATGTTAGATGAATATCTAGGTAAGGATGTTCATGGGGAATTCATCAATTACATCAACCATTTGTTAGATGAATTATGTGATGATATGAGTAACCTAAGGGGTAGTTTGATACCCTTAGATTGGAGCATGTCATATTGAGATGAGATCTCAAGTAAGGAAGGCATGTTAGGAATGCTGGAGGGTCAAAGATTCAAGTCTCCAAGCTACCCAAATATGGAGGCCAGTGTGATGCTAAAGAAATTAATAATTTTATTTAGATGGTAGAATAATGCATGTGTCATGCAAGTATGGAGGATGATGCTGACAAGATTGATATCACTACCCTTACCTCAAAGATGATGTTATACTATCATGGAGATGATGCAGTAATGAGATAGAGGTGTGGTGATTTTCAATAAATGGGAGGACTTCAACAAAGATCTTAAGACTTAGTTTTATCCCATGAATATAAAGGAGACTGTTGTTAATAAGATAAAGAACCTAAAGTGAACTAGTAGCATCAAGAACTATTTCAAATAGTATAGCTTCTTGATGAGTGACATACTGGGTATGTCCCAGAAAAACCACCTTCTATACTTCATGGATAGAATATAACAGATAGAAGAAGCGAGAGTTGAGATGTAGTAATATCTAAGACCTTTCTATGGCCATAAGTAAGGTGTATTCCCTTATTAAGTTCTATAAGGAAAAGAAGGGTGTCTAGTATAAAGGTGGGGGAGAGAAATTCTACAAGAAATAAGACCCACCTAAGTGGAAGGGAAAGTATGAAGGGGGAAAGGATCACCCCTATAAAATAACATGCTTCATTTATTAAGGGAAGCACATGTCCTTCCATTATCCCTAAAGGAACAAATTGAATTCCCTTATTAGTTCTCTTAGAGAATAAGGGACATTCGGTGAGAAGGAGGTACAAATGGGTTATATGCTCTTAGTAAGCTGACTTAAGACCAATGCTAAAGAAGAGCCAAGGGGATGGATAAGGATAAGGAGATGCTAAAGGAATAGCCTAAGGCATCAAAGGACATGATTTATGATGATGATAAGATAAATGATAGAGACACAAAGGATTTGATGGACATGAGAGTTTCTTACAACTTTATAGCTAAAAGGGGAAGCCACAAGACATGGGATTCAGTATGCTAAAGAGGTCAGATGGATGAGGGCCATAAACTCATCTTTAATGTTGATCCTTGGTATCACTCTAGGGGTACGCATTAGGTTAGGTGAATAGGAAGGCATGGTGGATTTAACAATGGTACACATGAACGACTTTAAAATGGTGTTTGGCATGAAATTTGTCAATAAGGTACGCCCACTCTCATTCTCGGATGCTAACACCATGCATATCTCAATGGGGCGTGAGTCCTATATTGTGTCCCTAGTCCAAGATAAGGTGGATTCAATATGTTCTCCTCTATGAAAGTATCTAAAGGACTCAAGAAATGTGAGGTCACATTGTTAGTAGTGTAGAAGGAAATGTCCTCACCTATGGGATTATAGAGATCAAAAGAGATCAAGGGAGTCCTCAAATAGTATGAGGATGTGATATTGCCCAAGATACCTAAGAAAATCCCACCTAGGAGAATGGTGGATCATGTGTTAGAGTTGTAACTAGGTGCTAAGCTTCCATCTATGGTACCCTTTAGGATGACCTTGCTGGAGTTAGAAGAATTGAGGAAGCAACTCTAGCAATTATTGGAGGTGGTATTTGTAAGGCCATCCAAAGCCCCATTTCATGTCTTAGTGTTGTATCAAAGGAAGAACAATGGAAGCCACAGGATGTGTATCAATTATGGGGCACTTAATAAGGTGACTATAAAGAAAAATTACCCAATCTTATTGGTGGAAGACTTATTTGATGGAATTAGAAAGGCATAATGGTTTCTTAATTTGGACTTAAGATCGGGATATTGGTATGTATGGATAGCTGAGGAAGATAAGCCCAAGACCACCTATGTGACCAAGAATGGTTTACTATTTCTTAGTTATTCCATTCAACCTTACTAATCTATCTGCTACATTTTGTACTTTGATGAACGTGATATTCCATCCCTTTTTAGATAAGTTTGTGCTTCTAGTGGTGTGCTTGGATGGTATCATAGCATACAAGGAGATCTTGGGTGAACATGTTGAACACCTAATGAAAATTTTACAATTACTTAAAGAAAATAAACTCTTTGTAAAGTTGGAGAAGTTTCCATTCACTCAGGAGGAGATAATATTATTGGGGCATAAGATCATGAAGGGGAAGATCTTTATGGATAAAGATAAGGTTCATATAAAATAAAGTGTTTTTTGTTTTAGAAAGGACTTAGAATTGAGAAAAAAAAAGTGGGGATTTAGCAATATAGATCAACTAGTTTCTCAAATCAATTGATTAGTACATCCAGCGATCCTCATTTTCATTTCCCGCATAACCAATCCATTGATTTCCCTAAATCCATTGACTAGTTAGGCTATGATTCCATAATCTTTTTCTATTTTACTTCAATTCTCTTTCTAATGTTAATGGAAACTCCTAAGCGTCGCGTCGTGATTAATGAGCCTCTCCCCGCGGCCTAGCGTTTTGCCCTTCGATCCCCCACACTTAACTTCCATTTTCCTCCTCCCATCTAACCACCTTCCCCATCTTTTCTCTCTTCTCCTCCTCCATCGTCGCTGCTGCCTCCGCCTCGCACCGCCGCCGGACCACCACCGTCCTCAGGTGGTCATCCACTCATCTAAACCCTAAAACCCTTTTTCTTATGCCACCTATAGTAGCTTATAACTAATATTAGTATTATTACACTTATTATTATTACTATTATTATTATTATTATAACACTTATTATTATTATTATTATTATTATTATTAGTATTATTATTATTATTATTATTAGCTTATTAACTAATACCATTTCTGTATTATCCTTAATGTTATCATACTATCACCCCTTTCCAACCCTAACCCCTATTATACTTAACATAGGGTTAGTATCATTAGCTTCATTATTAACATTCCTAATACTAATATTATTATTACTTTTATTATTGTTATTACCATTATTAATTTCTGTATTCTAAAGGTGTTATTTTCTTACAAGCCATAATCTCTCCCAAAACCCTAGCTTTCAACATACTTAACCATTAGTGTTGGTGCTATTATTTTATTAATACTATCGCTAAGATTACTACCACTATTAGTATTCTTACTATTTAACCCAACCTTATGTGAAGTGTTGTAACTATGTAATATTGTTTTACCATACCTAATACCTTTAACATTAGTGTCATTTCTATTATTGATATTACCATATGCTAATTCTATTAGGGTGACAAAATATGGGAGCCCTTATACTATTTATTCAAAATATGACTTTTAACATTACTACCTCTAGGAGTGTTAACTTGTTGATATTACGACCATTATATTAGTATTTTAATACTAAGACCAACATAAGTATCACTATTAGTAGTTTACTATTACCATTATTATCATTATTTTACTATGCCTAACAAACGCTAATGTTATAAAGATGGGACTAACGGGTTTAATGATATAAGTGTAACAATGAGTTTTGAAACTAAAGATATATCGATGAGTAATACTTTGCATAATAATTTAGGGCAAAAACCCTAGTTTGTACAACGCCCCTACTAGGGATAAGAACCCTAACCTTAAACTAGAATAAGGGTTAATAGTATTTATAAGGGAAATTAATACTTAGCTTTTTCCCCTTTTCATAGGTGACCCTGATCCGAGCCCTAAGGAGCTAGAGGAGCGTGCTCCGAGCCTGGTGCCTACCTAGGTAAGGACGAAGCTATGGCCTTGTGCTATGTGTGATGTAATGTGTGGGTGAATGATGAGCATACCATGTCGACGTGTATTATGCATGTGTTATGAATAACCTGTTTTGTGTAGCGCAGCATGGATCCTGAGGTATGTTGTGTGTACCTTATATTATACGTGTATGACATGTTCCATGTTTGATGTCGATGTTGATGATGTGACTTGTTATGGCCCTCTAGGACATGTATGCTAGGGTTTTGGATAGCATGAAATGATAATAAAAGAACAACGGGGAAGTGGGCGTTTGGAAAGTTTGCATGGGGGGAATTAGACCTTGCATGGGCATGATCCTTACGTGTGAAAAGTTGATTTGGGTTGTAAGTAAGAGCTTGGGAAAGTCTTGGAGTGATTGGAAACTTGTTATGAAGAATAGTACGTGAGTTGGTGCATAAGCGACCTCATTAGGGTTTCGTGTGTAGGTGGGGGTTGGAGAGTCTGCATGGAGTATTTAAACTATGCATGGGAATGAATCTTACGTGAGGGAAGTCGATTTAGGAAGGGAATAAAATAATGTCAAAGTTATGGACCCATTGGACACTTGGGTGCAAAATTTTACGTGGGTCGGTGTAAGAGTGTCTAAGGGTTCCAATTAGGGTTTTTGGGAGGAAATGAGCAATTTAAAGGTACAAGGGTAAAAATGATCAAGGAGGGATGGAGTATGGGGTTGAGAGTGAGAACCCTAGGGGGATGTCGGGTGTGAGAAGAGGTACGGGTCTCAAAATATGAGACGGTCCCTTTGGAGGGGAAAGTAGTAGAGTATTAACCGCATGCATGTCAAGGGTGTTGTGTGATTTAATAAGACACGGATAAGACACTAATAACGTAAAGTGAAAGACTGTTGAGCCGAGCCCAGTCCGGTCCACCGGTTAGAATAGTGGTCAGAGGCGTTCTGCCCTGTGCGTTTCGTTCCGGTCCACCGGCTATAATAGTGGTCAGAGGCATTTTGCCCTGTGTGTTTATTTCCGGTCCACCGGCTATAATAGTGGGGGTCTCGGCTCGATAGACCCCAAAGTAAATAAGTTAAACCACGGGAAAAATACTAAGTACTTACAGTGGAACATCATGTGAGGCGGGGCCAGTCCGATCCACCGGTTAGAATAGTGGTCAGAGGCGTTCTGCCCTGTGTTTTTATTTCCGGTCCACCGGCTATAATAGTGGGGTTCTCGTGCTCACATGGATTATCGAAGAATGTGTGAAATGAACTTATTATCATTAATGAGAACAAAGGATAAGGCACCAGGAAAGTGATCAGACCTATTCTTGTATGTCATTGTATGTTATTTATGTGTTAAATATGGGCCTTGTGTGCTATGTGTTGGCCTTAGCTCGTCTGTTACCTTACTCAGTACGTAGCGTACTGATCACCTGTCTCATGGGTGCTGCTCATTCCCACAAGCAGAGAGCCCTTCTGACCTTGTGCAGGTAGGAGATTTTGTTTTCGATGCCTACGATACCTATGAGGCATCGGGTGGGGCCGAGTGCTGAGCCTACCTTGGTCGGGGTCGAGAGTGAGCCGGCCGGACTTCTTGTTATCCTCGTTTTCATTTGTCTTGTTTTAGTCATAATTGTATTATGCTCGTATTTTGGAATGGAACTCTTAAGTTGTAATCCTAACGATATTTTAACTACTGTTGGCACCCTGTTTGCCATGGATATTTTATGTTGACTATGCACTTATGCTTTGGCGGTTTTTACTTCACGATGTTCTTGATCTAGCCTTAGCACTTGGTATCGGGACGGTAGGAGTGAACCGGTCCGGTACTAAGTGTGACGGTAATACCCCCAAGTTCATGGTTTTAATTCGTATGCTTCCGTTAAACCTTTCAATTTAAACGAAATTTTTCAATAGTGAATTTTGGAGGTGTTACACTTAGTCTGATCTTACTTGACTTTACCCTTTCTACCCCATACTTCATCATGTATTCCTCTTACACATTTATACACAACACTCCACTCCACCCTTGTAAGTCAACTTCCTATCTTCTCTCCTCCTTCCTTTAAGGTCAACCAGTAAACCATTTCTATCTCTCCTTATTGGGTTCTTTCTCCTCTTTACACAAAGTCATTAAACCCCTCTTTACTTGCTCTCCTTCCCTTTAAAACATTTCTAAGTGTCGGGTATTCTACTTCCCTTCCTTTTTGGTATAAAAAATTAGGCCTTTTCCTCTTGGTCTCAAATTTTGATCTTTATCACAACTTAAACTCTTGTTCTTACTTTCCTCTCTTTTTCCTTAAACATAACTTGCGAAGTGTGGAGTACTTCTTTCCTCTCCTTTCCTTTCTCTTTTTCCAGCAGAGAGCTAAGGCCCCTGACCCTTATTTTTCACATTGGATTCAATTTTTCCTTCTTTTGAATCTTTACTTTAGTTCCTCTTTTTTTTTCTTTATATAAAGGTAGATTAAATTTGTAAGCAATTTGAAGATGTCTTGCTCCTTACTACTCTTGGTTATTTATCTTACAGGCAAAAGGTTGAGAATTCATACATCTAGCCTTCTTCTCTACTTTTATTATATAAATTAAATTTATAAAAGTATGTTTTATAGATTTTAGATTCTTGGTTTCCTTAGATAATCAATGATATTATAGTGGGCCATCAAGTTAGGAGTATTTTCTTTTTGCTAGAAGATTTTCCTTAAGGTAAGATTAATCTCTATTCTCTAATGAGGTTTGGTGTTCATGTTTAAATTAGTTAACACCTTTGAGTTCTTAGCGTGTGCCCATAGAAAAGCATGACTGACTAGATATATGATATATTAAGATATACATTATAAATGTGGATGGTTGCAAGCATGAGATGTGGAATCATATTGATCATTGATCATAAGTGTGAGTCAAGTGTCTGCATTATAAGTTAGCTCAATCACCACATTATGGAGGTTTTATGTATCAAACATGTGTATAAGCTTAGCTGATCCCATGACTCTAACTTTCTAACCACAAACCATATGATGTTTGAGTTAGTAGTATGTGATATTCCAGGCCTTTTAATGAATTTATGATATGCATAAATGACTGTTGTTGGATGTGATATCATGAAACTTGAATTTTTAACATTGATATAACTCTTGATGATTTCTCCCTCGATTTTGAATACGTAGGCTTTCTTAGGTTATTTTCACTTAAAGCATGAATTTGATGAGTAAAGCATGAAAGTGTGGTGCAACTAATATAAGAGCATGTTTAGGATGTATTTATGTCATTAATATAAATAGCATGAGTAGGATATGAATTATGAGGTGTTATACATGATTTAGTCATTTGCCCTTGGTGAGAATTTTGTGAATATAATATGATGTTGAGTTTTTAATTCAATCTTGGAAGACAATCCAGATATGTAGTGTCTTTCATATGCCTTTATCTGAGTGGGTAGTGTATAACCTGTGTAACCTTACTTGAGCATTGGATTGATGACACCATGACTTATATACTATTTTCTCATGTTAATGAGTCAAGGCATGAATCATAATTTTTATTGAATTCATCCATGATATTCTTAAGTAATAATTCCTATTATGATTGGTGTGAATTCATATATGGAGTATGCCTCTTTATGTGGTTTATGACATAGAAGCATGTTAGGATTGATATGGTAAATTTTGTGTTTGTGTATCACAAGTCTAGGTAATGTTTTAACCAAACTAGTCGATCACTTCATCAAACTTATTGATTTGTTGTGTGAGTAGTCAATCGGTTTGGAAATTTAGTATAACACCCCCAAAATTCACTATTGAAATTTTTTGATTTATTAAAAGATACAATGGAAGTAAGGAAGATAAAATTGTGAATTTTGGGAATATTATTGTTGTAATCAGCACAAGCCTAGCCCCCAGCCAGTTTCATACTAACCACAAGACTAAAGAAGAGTTATCTTCAACCCTTAATCAAACTTAAAATAATAATTCATAGAAGAACTGAAAAGTTCATAATACATAAATCAGAGTGTGCATCAAAAGAGTTTACAATCCAAAAGAGTGCATAATTAAAGATCCCAAAGGGACAAAAGGTATAGTAAAATAAAATAGAATTGAAGTAAACCAATACAAGGTAAATAAATGGAATCTATTCAAGTCACTCTTGGTCCCCAAGCCAAGTCCAATATCAACTCTCAACCCCATTTGATGCCTCAAAAGCATCGAAGATGACATATCCTACCTACAAAAATTCAAAAAGACCCTCTGCTTGTAGGAATGAGCAGCACCCATAAAACGGGTGGTCAGTACGCTACGTACTGAGTAAGTTAACCATGCATCTAAGGCCAACACATAAAGGCATGTAACACAAGCATGAACATATAGAAAACATATAAACAAGACAGATAACAAAGGTCGAGTTATAGTTCAGATAAACTTATTCTTTAGATCTCTGATTAATACTCATTTCACACCATGCTTATTATTAATCCATACAAGTGGGGGAACCCCACTATTATAGACGGTGGACCAAAAACTTATTGGGTAGAATACTATTGACCACTATTATTATCAGTGGATTGGTCTCCGGGGCAAAGTGCTCCTAGCTACTTTTATTCACCAGTGAACCGGTATGGCCATAACTCTCATGGTGCTTCACTGTAATTACTTAGTTTCTTTCCCATATCTTATCATAATTATTTTCGGTTTTTTTAGCACAAAATCCCCCACTATTATAGTTGGTAGACTAGTAACATGCAGGGTAGAATGCTCCTGGTCACTATTATTCACCGGTGGATGAGTCTCTAAGGCACCCCCGCTCTTGGCCACTATTATTAGCTGGTGGACCAATCTAGGCCCAACTCAAAAATCTTCCTCTTTAGATGGTTAGCATCTTATTCAATATACTTTCACCCTAGACATGCATGTCACAATCTGTGTATTCTTATTCTCCCAAGAGGGCAAGTCGCATATCTTAAGAGTTTTGCACCTCTTAACACACCCCGACGTACTTTCCTTCTTCCACTTACTCACATTGAAAACCCAAATAAGTGTGTGGGTTAACACCCACCACCTTATGCCATCTGAGTCCACTCACTATCATCCTTTAGGGTTTTCTCTTGATACCCTAGTTGGACCTATGGGGCACATCCTTCCTCTGACTCACACAACCAAGTTCCTTTATAACCCAACAAATCATCTCATTTAGATTCAACCCAATCATATCACTTTACTCCCAAATTACACATATGACCATAAAACCCTATTTATCCACTCTAAACCCTAGCACCTCTCTTTCCTATATGTCCTGTCTCCATTACTCATTTCTCATGACACCCATACTCACCCGACATATAATATTCTTCCACTCTTATCCCATATTCCACTCACCCTCAATTAATTTTACTTTCATAACCGCCTCAAATTAGGGTTTTCCTCCCAAACCCTAGCTAGGTTTCCTATACACCCTTATACCAACCTATGTACTATTTTTCACCCAAAGTCTCTAATCACTCCAACAACTCTTTCTTTACCTTAATATCAACCCTTAATGCTTTGTTCCTCTCGACTAGTTCTATTGCCTGCCTTTGTTCCTATTGGTGGAAATCACAGTGGCTAATGGCTAGGAACAAGAAATCAACAGCTAAGTTTGGCAAAGCCGGTCCTCGACGGGTGTTGAGAAGTTCAAAAAAAGAGACCAATTCGCTAGATGTGGTGAAGGATCAAAAAAAATCTTGCATTAGATGTAGAGGATGATAATCTTGTATTGTCAAATTTTTCTGACCCTATTGTTGATTTAGGAGGATGCATTATTGATGGATTTAATAATTCTAATATGAATTTGAAGGGGGTTCCTACGGAAAGGGATGCACTTGATGACCAATATCCAAACCTTATCTCTGATAATCATAATTCATATTCACAATTGACTCATAATCTTCCTGAGGCTACCTTATTACCTGAATTGGGAGATGATCTGATTGAAATTGATGGTGTTTCTATTCCTTCCTTAGTGACACTGGATTAAAATCTTGCTATGGCTAGAAGGCTTGTTGCTGGGGGAGTTGTGCATGATTCTAATCAAAACCTAAATCAACAACATTCTGGGAATATGGGAGTGTCTTGGAGGGATAAAATTGCTTATAATCGTATCCCCAATCAATGTATGCCTCTAAATTATGTGCCTCCACTAATTGAAAAGGGAAAAATTATGGTTAATCTAGAAAAGGAGGAAGTTGATAAGGAATTGGAGCAATGGTAGCATACTTTGATAGAATATGTATAAGGTCATGATCTTACTTTTTATCAAATGTTGGGTTTTGTGAAAACTCAATGGATTCGTATGGCTCCTCCTAAAGTTATATGCCATGATGAAGGTTTCTTTTTATTTAAATTTGCTTCTGCTGTTGATTGTGAATGGATCTTGTCTCAATATTGTTTTTTATTATAGCAAGCCTTTAGTTTTAAAAAGATGGCAAAGGAAACTGAAGCTCTCAAAATTTGAATTACAATTTGTTCCTCTATGGGTTAAATTACCCTAGTTGCCTTTACAGTATTGGTTTGCTAAGTCTTTGAGTATGATTACTAGCTCAATTGGGTCCCCCATCTACACTGATGTTATCATATTTAGGAAGGATATGATTGCTTATCCTAGGGTGTTAGTAGAAGTGGATATTAAAATACCTCTATATGAGGCCATCTTGATCAAGGACCCTGATGGTTCTATTATTAATCAACCAGTTCAATTTGAATGGAACCCATCTTTCTGGCATCACTGTCTTGATCCTTCTCATAATGACCAAACTTTCCGAAAGCTACAAAATAAATCTATTAATGATGTGCCTCGGGTTCACCAAGAATGTATGGTGGTCAAGGACAGAAGGCATGTTTCAACTGTTAAGGAAGATGAAGGAGTTAAAAAGTCTGATAATAGGGGTTTTTCCTATTCAATTTCTGTAAAAGAACACAAGTATGATCTATTTGGTACCCCAAAGGCTAATGTTTCAAGTCCTCATGATGTTCACATTAGTGGTAGTGGTGGCAATCAACTTCATGCCCTTAGAGACACTAGTGTTGCTATCTCCCTAAGTCAGATTCAAGAACTGACAATGTACCCTCATGATCCAGGTGCCCATGTTTGCTAGCTGGAATATGAGGGGCATTAATGATCCATACAAACAAAGGGAGGTTTGTCGATGGATCAACCAAAGTAAGTACTCCCTTATTGGTTTACTGAAGACTAGAGTTAAAGCTAACAAGTCTAATAACATTAAAATAGTTTTAGTTAAGAATTGACTATGGTTTAATAATTATCGGTATCATGAAAATAGGTGAGTGTGGGTGCTATGGGATCCTCTAGTTTGGAATGTGAATCATATTTCTTCATGTACTCAAGATATTTTGTGTGATGCCAAGACTTTAGATGGAAAGGTGTAATATGTTGTGGGTTTCATTTATGCTTTTAATTCTATTGCTACTGTGAAAGGTTTATGGTCCTGGTTAGAAAAGAATAAAAGAACCTCTCATCCAATGATTTTAATGGGAGAATTTAACATCATTCTTCATAGTTATGAAAAGCAAGGAGGGGAATCTCCCTCTCCGCTAGACATCCTTGATTTTTCTCACTACATAAATCTGTTGGGTCTGAGAGATTTGAAGGGTTATGGCTATTTTTTCACTTGGATGAATAAAAGGAGTGGTGATGATGTTATTGCTTGTAAGATTGATAGAGATATGGTAAATGTACCATGGATTAATGTGCACACTAATTCCTCTACTCCTTTCAACTCCCCATGCTATATGACCACTACAGTATTCAAGTCCATACAAGGTTGCATGCTAATAGGATGAAACCTTTCAGGTTTAATAATTTTTTGACTAATGACCCTTAGTTTTTGGACATTATAAAGGAGCATTGGGAAGGGCCTTCAAAGAGCAACCCCCTTCTACATATTTACAAACTTCTTTAGAAATTGAAACCCATTTTAAAGGAGTTTAACAGGGTTAAATATGGTTCTCTAGAGCATAAATTGGAGGAGGCAAGGCAGGCCTTATTCGAGTCTCAAAATAAGTTGTTGCAGGATATTACTAATCATGATCTAAAAGCAGCAATGTATGAGTGTGAAGTTCATTTTAACAATATATCAAGATGTTATGAATGTTTTCTGAAGTAGAAATCCAAAATTCACTGGTTAAATGTGGGGGATACAAATCATAAATACTTCTTTGCTAGATTAAAGGGTAAATAAAATATAAATTCTATTCAACAAATTGAATGGACTACAAGGTATGTCACCTCAGATCTTGTCTGCATCTCAAATTCCTTTCTTAGTTTCTACAAAGAGCTTCTTAGCACTAAAGGGTGTGGCGCTGGTTTGGTTAATTCTGTCATTATTTCTCAAGGTCTAGTTCTGCATGATTCTCATAAATATCAACTTCTTTCTCCTATTTATTCTTAAGAAGTTAAGGAGGCAATGTTTGCCATTGGAGACTATAAAGCCTTTGGTGTTGATGATTTTTCTTTTGTTTTCTTCATAAAATCATGGGAGATTATACGGGCATATATCACTTATGCGATAGAGGATTTTTTCAAGTCTAGATATCTTCCTCCCCAGCTCAATATCACCTCTCTAACTCTTATTCCAAAAAAAAGGCAATGCTACAAGGGTACGTGATTATAGGCCTATTGCTTATTGTGAAGTTTTATACAAGATCATTTCCAAAATTTTAACTGCTCGATTGCAAACCTTAATGCCTTATCTCATCAATCAGGTTTAATATGGTTTTGTTAAAGGCAAGAATATTGGTGGAAATATTTTTACTAGCTACTGAATTGGTTAGAAAATATTCTCAAAAACATATATCTCCTAGATGTATGATAAAAGTTGACATTAAGAAAGCTTATGATTTAGTTCACTAGGGATTTTTGCAGAAAATCCTTCATGCTTATGGTTTTCCCCTCCAATTTATTAGATGGATAATGTCTTGTGTAACCACTATCTCCTGTTCTCTTTATTTAAATGGTGAACTAACAAAGTCTTTCAAAGGTCAACAAGGGCTAAACTAAAGGGATCCTCTATCTCCTTATTTGTTTGTGTTGGTGGCTGAATACCATACCAAATCTCTCAAGCTCTTGTGGAATGATAAGGATTTTAAAGGGTATTCTAAATGTAAAGACTTGAAGATTATTGACTTAGCTTTTGCAGATGATATGCTCCTTTTTTATAAGAGTGATTTTAAGTCAGTTAATAGTCTTATCCATGTTATTTAGGATTTCTCTAAAAGGTCTGGTCTTATTATTCACCCTCAAAAGAGTAGCATATTTTTTGGAGGTGTGGGTGTTGCTACAAAACTTCATATCTTGCACCATACTAAGTTCTCTGAGGATAGTTTTCCATTCTCATATTTAGGGGTTGCTTTATTATCAACAAGATTAACTACCTCCCAGCTCCAAGGCTTGGTACAGAAAATAGCCAAAAATCTTACAAGTTGGCATTCCCATCTGCTATCTTATGCTGGAAGAACTCAGATTTTAAAGTCTATTATTTTTAGCTTCCAACTTTATTGGTCTTAAATCTTTATTCTCCTGAGGAAGTTGATCCAGCAAATTGAATGTATGTGTAGACAGTTCCTCTAGACTGGAAAGATAAACTCTTCAAAGAAAGCTTTGGTATCTTAGAAGTAGGTGTGCCTAAGGGAAGGAGGTCTAGGCTTAATTGATGTGCATCAATGGAATAAGATGGCCATAGGGAAATGAATTAGAATTTATGCTGTAAAAAGGATTCCCTTTGGGTTAAATGGGTTCATTCTATTTATCTAAGCTCTCAATCCCTATGGTCCTTTACTTCAGACCATAAGTGCTCTTGGCATCTATAGCAAATCTTTAATCTTAGACATTAATTCCATGATTTTTTCTCTGATTCTCAGTTTTTGACTAAAATCACAAAGAATTATGGATCCCACTATATAAAAGGAATGTATGATCTTATCAGGTATCATGGTGAGAAAGTTTGGTGGTGGTCTATTCCTTGTTGTGGCTTGGCTTCTCCCAAGCAACAATTCATTTCTTGGCTAGCTATCCAAAACAGATTGATGACCAAGGTAAGGCTAAAGTAGCTGAATCTTCTTGAGGATCTTGAGTGCATCTTGTGCATGACCAAACAAGAGGAGTATATCCAACACCTTATGTTTGATTACCCTTATAGTAGGGAGATTTGGATGAAGATTAGGAAATCTTTTCATGGATCTTATCCACTCATGGGATACAGAATTGAAGATCTTGGCCAAAAACACAAAGCAACCCAAGAGAAAGGAGGACATACTTAGAGCTCTATTTGTTACTTTCATAGGATCCATTTGGCAGGAAAGGAATATTAGAATCTTTAGTAATAAATCTCGACACTCTAATATGCTTCTTAAAGATATTTGCTTTATAGTGTCAAGTAGGACTTTTTCTTCTCATCATGAAAATAAGTATGACCAATGGAAGGATTGTATAGATGCTTTGGTGGTCTAAATTAGTTTTGTACATATCTTCATTTTGGTAGTAATAAAACCTACTTCTTACCAAAAAAAAAATCTTTCTTTACCTTACTTATGCCTCAAGATAACTTTTTTCACATAAGGATTATTCTTATGCAAACTCCATCCATCCCATGTAAACCCTAGAAATTCCTATCCAAACTCCTTCCATCCCATACAAACCCTAGAATTTTCCATGTAAGCTCCTTCCATCCCATGCAAATCCTAGAAATTAATTTCCTTTTATTTGCCCCCTCACGGATCATGAGATAATTAGGTTAATCTCACATCTCTTTTGTTAACTCGCTTCCCCTTTTTACCTCTTCATCCTTTCACCCCAAGTCACATTATTAAACATCCTAGCATGTATACCCTAGAGGGTCACATCATACAACACCACAAGCACAACATACATATCATTATATTCATGCTATAAGGAAGTTACATAAGCATACCTCAACTCCAAGCTACGCTACAAGTCAACAATCAGAAAAATTATAAAGTACATAACATAACATAGAACATAGCATACAAGGCACATAACACACACATAATTGGTCTTAGCTACATCCTTACCTAATACGACACTAGTCTTGGAGCATGCTCACACACCTCCTTGGGGTTTTGACTGGATTCGCCTATAATAAGAAATACTAAGGGTTAACTTCCCTCTTACCAAAATTACCATTATTTCCTACCTTACCCTATCATAGCCTACTATTAGGGCTAAAAAAGATAAAAGTTGTTTTATAAATAAAAGTATGGTTATTTTTCTCAAAGTAGCTAACCATGTTATTACTAGTCAAAATAGGTTTTAGTAGATGTATCGGTTCATGTTAAAGTATTTATAGCACTATGTACATTATTAAAGATAATAGCTTAGTATTACTACTACTACTAATACTAATAATAATAATAATAATAATAATAATAATAATAGTTTAGTCATAATACTAATAACAACCCAAATCTTATTAAAGATAATAATGATACTAGTAATACTAAAGTAGTGACAATAAAGATGCTAATAATAATAAAATGCTAGTAGTGATAGGAATATTGATGGTATAGGTAATATTAACAATAATGACAAAGTAGTAGTAGTAGTAGTAGTAGTAGTAGTAATGTTAATAATTATACTAATAAGAATAATAGTCGAAATGGTAAGTAATAATACTAGGGTTTGAATATTTATGATAACAATAAAAGTGATAATATGCCAAAGTTAGCAGTAATAATAATAATAATAATGACAATAATGATAATGATAATAATAATAATAATGATGATGATGATGATGATGATGATGATGATGATGATGATGATGATGATGATGATATTAATACTAATAAAAATGATAACATTTGCATAAATAGTGTTTAAGGGATGTGGAAGTTAGGATAATACCTAAGGATGGTGGTGACCAGGTAGCACCTGCAGTGGCACAAGGCAGTAGCGGCAGTGGGGGTGGAGGGAGAAGATAGTGTGGAGGGTAAATGAGATGGTGATTGAGGTGGTGGTGGATATCCTAGGTTAAGAGGCTGGAATGGTGGTGGTCGTGCAGCTAAAGGGGCACACGCAGGTGGCAGTGGGTGTGGTGGCTAAAGGTGGTGGAGAGGGAGAAAGGGAGATGGAGAGGGCAGGAGGGGGAAAGGAAGGTAGAGGAGGTTTTGCTGGTTGTTTTGGAGGATATAGGAAGTGGTGGTTGGGGTAGAAACAATGGTGGACGAGGGCATAAAGGGTGATGGTGGGTAAGAAAGAGTTGATTGAGGATCCAACTTTGCATGACCAAGGTAGCTCATGCAAGAAGAATCGAGGGTGGTGAGTTGTGTAGTGTGGTGGAGGGTGGTATAGGGAGTGGTTTGGTAGGTGGTTCAAGCGGCAATGCTGGGTAGTGGGGATAAGGTGATCGTTTGAATGAGCGATTGCGCAAAAGGGGGGAATTTCTGGGTAGGGAAAAAATAACTGAATGGAGGGCGTTTATGGGGTATTTATAGGCCATTGAATGGGAAAAAAATAGAGGGGGAAGAGGAAAACAGTGGGGCATGCATGGTAGGTCACTAGTCAGTAGTGGCAGGCCGGTGCAGGCATACAAAGCTGTAGGATCTAATTGGTTAGGGGGAGAAGAAGTTGTAGGACCTCTTGATTTTTCCTTAATTACTTCCTCTTATTTTAATATAATTATTCATTTAATTAGTTTCCTTAATAATTCATTTTTTGGCTATAATTTCTTAAATTAGGGTTTTGGAGTATTTCATTTGGATCATTTGGTTACGAGATCAGCAAACTGGTTTGATCAACCAATTGACCAGTTTCAATGAACAATCGACTTATTTGTCAAACCCATCTAGTGGTGTCTCTACAGACCAAAATGGTTTTGTTTCTACTTAGAACCATCAACCAATTTGGATCAAACTAGCCAATTAGTTCCTATCACCATTCGATCAGTTTGTTAAACCCATCAAATCATGTTTATGTAGACCAAAATTATTTTATCTCTCCTTAGACTCATTAACCAATTCCTATAAAATAGTTGATCAGTGAGATGATGGATAGTTTTATCCTTTATGTTTATTTCATTTCCTAAAAACCCGTCTAGGAGGTTTAACTGCCTCATTTGCATTTGGTGTCATCGCCTAAACACCCATTTGAGAGGTTTGGATTGTCTCATTTGCATTTGGTGTCATCAACTAATCACTCATCTTGGAGGTTTGGATTGCCTCATTTTCATTTGGTGTTATCGTCTAAATACCCATATTAGGATCGGTTCTCTACTTTGGAGGGTGTACCCATGTTTACGCTTGGTGACATCATCTAAACACCCATATTGGGATTGGTGCTCCACTTTGGAATTTATGCCCATTTTTATAGTTGGTGTCATCATCTAACCACCCATATTGGGATTGGTGATCCACTTTGGAGGGTATACCCATGTTTGCATTTGGTGTCATCATCTAAACATCCATATTGGAATTAGTGTTGCGCTTGGTGGGTATTCCCATGTTAGGGACTTATGTACACTTATGTTGCACCCATGACCCTTGTTTATGGTGAAGGCTTAGGTATGTCATACGAATATCTTAATAAGTGGATTGTGTGGTTATATAATAGAATAATAATAATATGGTTTGCTTATGCTTATGAAGTATGCAATCATCATGTTATTATTACTCTCATTCCATAAATAGGTGCTCTAGCCACTACAAAATAATTGACTTTTACCAACAGAAACTTAGGCGCATATACTTTTTTCTGTTGGTAAAAGCCACTAATACAAATAGATAATTTTCTGTGGGTCATAATGTAGTTTTTCCAATTTTTTATTTGTTGGTATTAATATGTTATGCCAATAGATCTTTTGTCCTCTCTTATATCTGTGGTTATTAATAGAATTATACCAACAAAACTAATATCAACTCATACATCTATTGGTATTAGTGTTTATGACATCCTAACCTATGTGCCTATGATTTGTTAGAAAGTTTGCCATTAGTCTGCAAGCAAGCTAGCTAGTAAAACTACATATAATTGATTTTTTTCATTATGGAATTTATGCTGGACCATTTCTATACTTTGCATATTAAGGGGTGCAGGGAAGAATGTAATGAACTATAAGGGGTGAAAAAAAGCTTTATGTTCATCCTCTATCTACATGTTTAGTCTGTCACAAATGTATATTTGATATCCACTAGTAAGATAGGGGATTCATGTTAAGCACTCAATTTAGCTTTAAATAAGTGTAGGATTAGGAATTTTATTTTGATTATAAAAAATTATTGTTTTATATCTAAGATTTAAATTTTAAACTATTTTTTTCCAATATGCCATTTGGTATTAATTACACTATAACATTTTTATATATTTTACTCTTTTTAATTATATTATCTTTAAAATAATATTTTAATAGGCATAATTTAATTATTAGAATTATTTTTTAAATTCTTATGTCAAAAATTAAAAAAATTATTTAATTAACTTTTTTTATTTAAAATAAATATTATTATAGATTTTTAATGTAAAAGTGAAATATTTGTCTAGAGTTATCCTTATTCGTTATATATATTTATATTATTCATAGTTATAATTTATTTCTCAATATTAATTATTCTTAATAATTAGTCACAATTATTATATTAATTATCTATTTTATTATTAATTATTAATAATGATTATTATTATTTTTTATTATAAATTAAGTCTAATGTTATCTTAATAATACATTATCAAATATTAATTTTATATTAAATATTTTTAAATGATAATTATTATTATTTAAATTTATTACTAAATAATATTATTTGATAACAATAATAATATTAGTTGAAGTAAAATTAATGATATTATTTTAAGAAAAAATTATAATAATTATAGTCAATATTATAATAATTAATTATTATTAATAGAATTATTTTTTTAGAGTTTACGTAAAAATGTGTTAAATTATTTTTAGTCATTTAAACTATTATAAGAATATTTCTCACATGTATTTAAAATATTATCTTTCATGTCATATATTATAGAAAATTTTCATATCTTTATCCGTAATAAATATTTTCATCTTTGAATTTTTTTTATGAGGTCAAGAAGATCTTTAAAAAAAATATTACATTAAAGATTTTTACAGGTTATTTATGTTTTTATTTCCATTTTGTTTCATTTTTTCCATTTTGGCTTATGGATGACTTTTTGAAAGTGTGTTGAATTATTTTTAGTCGCTCAAACATTTATAAAAATATTTCTTTTGATGTATTTTAAATATTATTTTTTCATTGATTTTTTTATTTTAATAAGTGCATTGATTTAATTAAAATAAAAATATTTATTAGAATAAGTCTTTTATTTTTATCCAAAAAACTATTTGTAGTTTTTACAAGAGTATTTCTATTATAATTTATCTTAATTGAAAGTTTTCTAATTATATATTTTTTAATATTTGTTAAAGTAAAAAAAAAAGTACTGACCCCTGCTCTCTTCCCTCTCCCCATTATTTTTCATCTGCATGAAATTAAACCCCATACCGCGACCTTCTGCCTCCAATCTTCTCCCAACTTCGATCCAAATTCACTCCCTCCATCTCCAACCATGAACCGCCACCACCTAGTGATGAGGCTAGCGGAGAAACTAGCACGAGCTAAGGATTATGCAAGCAAGCACTATAGCAACTAGCAAGAGTAACAACAAATACGAGCAGTGGAGCAAAGCATGTCGCTCGACCCTACTCCAGCACCGTCGACCTCCACCTTTGTTCACCATCACTCCTCCACGCCACCACCTGAGGCCGCTGTAAGTGAACTTCAGCAGCAATGAGATTGGTGAGGGACGCCAGTAGTAGCCAAGCAGAGCAACAACACCCAGCAGTTCGAGACCTCCACAGCCACCCCTTCCGGCGATCAGTGACAAGTGACATCAACCGAAGCACACCGGCAACGTCTTAACACCATTCCAACAACCAACCGATCCTCTACTTGGCTCCAACAAGCCCTAGCGAGCTTGAATCATGGGTATAATTTTCAAATCCTAACTTCTAATTTGAATTGGTTTTTGTTGTGAGGTTTTGTTGTAATTGACCTTTGTTAAGCCAAATTGATTGTTGGGATTGATTTATATGTGTTGTATGTGTATTTTGGTTGGATTGATTTTTGTTAATTAGGTTGATTTCAAGGATTTTGAAATTTTTAACCTAGTTATGTCGGAATTATTTGGATTTATCCAATTTGATAAATTAACTATCAATATAATTTATTTAAATTTATGTTGGAGTGTCAAATTGATAAATTAGTGAGAATTCAATCAGAATTGGATAGGCCACAACTCTTGCAGATTTAAAATTGTATTGATATTTGAGTTATTTTTTTATGCTATTGGATATCATTTTCTTATTAATTTTCTACCAAGCATTCTTGTTATGTGCGTGTTGTTGTTCATTGAATGATATAAGGTGTAACACGTGGCCATATTAATACATTAAAAATAGAAAGAATATTGACATTTAATAATACCAACTAGTGTCTGTATATAAAATTAGTTCCCTAATTACATTATTTATGGGGAAAAAATTTAAAGTCTTGATAAGTCTCTAAGGGCAATTGTTAGATAAACTATTATATTAGTTATATTTAAGTTTAACTAGAATACATGTAAAGAGAGGATTCATTCAATATGTCTCTCTTTTTAGGTGATAAGTAGTCACATGTTACCTTTCCTAGACTGTATATTTAAAATATTGAACCTAAAAGCTTAAGCTATTGGGTTTGGCTTGATTAATGATTTTATACCTCAACAATCTCTTATACGTGCATGCTTTGTTTGGGCCTGAAGCATGGGTTTATTTATATGAGTTCTAGAAACCACACATTTTAGAATAACATAAATGAGAGCTCTAAAGATTTGAACTTATAGAATAGATCGACTCTACCATGCTCTTAGTCCTAGCTGGCCAACCTTTTTTTTTCACCAAGTTTTTCTAATTTTCCTAATTTGTCATTAATTATTTATGTTGTTGCCTCTATAAGTATTACTCACTACTACACTACTGATCAAGTTCAAAGCTTTGCCTTAAAATTTTCTTCTATTATCAATGAATTTGCTTTAATTATAGTTGAGAAGATATCTATATTGTTAACATAATAGCTAAGAATAGATTGTATAATGTAATTAAACATTTCATACTACTAGAATAGCTATCAAGACTTGACTAGCTACAATGTGTTGCATTTCACTACGATAAAAATTGTAAAATACATCGGTTCCTATCGCCATTAACAACGGGTGTAAGCCATTGTAATTGCATGCATTGTGTTTAGGGGTCTTAAAAGACAATAGTCACTACTGTAAAATAGACTTTTGACAACGGTTCTTTAACCATTGTCAATAACCTTGTTCACCATTATGGAATATGTTTAACAACAGGTGGAGAACCAATGTAAATAATCACCTCCACCGTTGTCTATACCTATTCCAGTATTGTGACTAACATTTGACAACAGCTTGATAACTATTGTGGATGGCATTTTCACCATTTTGAACATGTTTTCTAATCAACTACAATTCGTACATGATCCATATTTATCATATTCCTTTTATCATTATATACAACTTCCTTCCAATACACAACATACAATGACAATATCTTATTTCCAGAAAAATACAAACACAACCTACTGTAAACCACATCCTAAAATTTATTCCAATAATTTACAACACATCCATTGCATCATTCATTAGAACCTCCCAAATATAGAATTCAAAATTCAATGACTAACTGAAGAAAATAAATGGAATGACCAACTAGGACTAAAATTTAACAAACAATATAACTCAATAAGTGTATGAATGTATTAGGTAGCAAGACATTATATGCCAAAAAAGGAATAAGAGAAAATGCCTTTATCATACTCAAAACGGTGTAGTAGTTCCCATTTCTGCTCTTGCATTGAGCTCTACTTCCCTCTTCTTTCTCCATATCTTTTCTCTTATAATTGCATTTGCATGAACCATCTCCATTACTTGATGGAAACCAAAGGGTGTCTGGTCTATTTTTTTAATACACTTTGTGTGTTAGGTTCACGTAGATCTTTGCCAACATCTGCACATTTAGAATTAAAAAAAAAAGGAAAGTGATTAAGTTAGGTGTAATATACGAAACACAGGTCCAAAGCTTAGTGACTGAATGTCATAGGGTAAATACCAGCAAAGAAGTTGAGGTAGTTTAAAAATAAGAAAATATAAGAACAACCCTATTACATATACTCAAACCACATAAATATTACCACTAGTATTAGTAAGAATATACCTTCGCACTTTTAATTTCTTCTTTCCATAATTATTACTTTAATAAGTAGAATAATGATTTTTATTTTATACTAATTAAATTGTGACTTTACCTAATTGATTGTCATTTTTGTTAGCATGCTTCATGCTTCACGCATTTTGATTGGCAGATTCATGGCTCATAATTGTGTTATTGTATTTTGGTTCAACAATGCTTACTCTAGTCTAACCATTAGTTTCCCCCCCCCCTCCATCTACTCATCATCAACGTCCATTGAAGGCTCTTCATTTTCCTCTACACTTATGCATGGACAAAAATATTTTTGTTCTCCATTTTCATATATCCTCATTTTATCCTTTTCTTTTCATTTTTTTTCCTTTTGTATGTGTGTTTTTCCAACTCATAATTGAATAATAGCTCTAACTATCAATACTATTGGCAATAATCTCAAATAAGGAGGAAAAACATTCATCAAGCATAAGATAACAATTGGTTAATAAAACAAGATAAAACGTCAAATAAAAATAAGGTACAATTAGACATCAAATAAAACCATAATTTTCTCAAAACAAAAGCTCAGTTTCTTATATATATCTAAATCAAATAAACAGAAAATATCAAGAAGACAAACAACTAGAAAGATACTAAGAGCTTACCAATCATAGACAAAACCCTTTCCATCTTGAATGCTATTCATAAGGAACTAGATATCTTTGTATTTATGTAGAAGGCATTGGGAAGAGGGAGTACACAGATGCAATTGATAAAGAAAATAGAAACCTAAGGTAGTAAGAGAACTTAATTAATATATTTATTACAAAATAACACACAAAATAAAGTGAGGGTTACTTATTAAGAAAAAATTAAAACTAGAAGTACACCTATATGCCTCCAATACCTTTAAGTAAAAGTTTGCAATCCTAAAACCCAACAATCCACGAATTCAAAAAGTAAACATAAGATTATTTCCTAGAAATAATGCTACCAAGCCTTCTATTCAATTATACTATCATACCCCAAAAAAAGTCACAAATATAGAATAGAAGAGCCAAACAAATGCTTCACTAATAAAATCAAGAGCATCTGCAGCAAGATATCTGTATAAAGAAGATCAAACTAAAACATAGTGCACCACTAGACAACATAATTTCTCCAAATGTATAAAAAAGAATGCATCAACAACCATCAATAATAAAAGAAGCAAAATAATATTATCAGACCACAACCAACTTAGATCTAATAATTGGTGCAAATTGATCACATACACTAGAGAGAATCATACACAAGATTTATTGGAATATCTCTTAATACTACAAATGAAGAGTATGAGAAAATAGTCACATCATTAGCATGACCAAGCCATAACAGATTCTAGATAAAAAAACAAAGAGAAAGTGTATGTATAAATTCCTCAACTAAGGACTTCAATATAGGTTGCATTGGCTAAATGATATGAGATTTCCTATTTGGTTAATCTTCCAAGATTCATGTATTTTTTTAATGAAAAGATCCTTTAGCATCAATAGCCAAAACTTCCCTACAACACAAAAATAATATGCAGTGCATGTACTAACTTCATATGGATGCACAAGATAGTTCTTTCAAAGATCATGTTTAAATTTAAAATTTGATACAATAAACAGCTTCTATTAGCAATAGAAACAACATATTAGGAGATCAATTAAGGCATTCATTGAGTTTGACTATCAATGAAAGCACCAATTGATGCAACCTCAATTGTATATAAAGATAATTTCCACTTTGTTAGAGTGTACAACTCCAAAAACAAGAATTAGGGGGAGCCTTAGACACGAGAGGTTTAGAAATTTCTCATTAGTAATTCTTCACCTTCATATTATCATAATATTTCACATTTATATAACTATAAATTCATGAATAATCCTCATTCCAGGTGATACCTATTAACTATAACAAAATTATGAAAGACAAACTATGAAGAGGAAAAATCTCACTAATAAGCACTTGGTCTTCACAAAAAAAAACAAAATGCACATTAATTAAGCTAAATAAACTATTAGGGTAATTAAAAAATATTTTCATTTAAGAGTAATATGATCCTAAAGCCTTTTGAGCTATTTAATATACCTTTTAGGATATATCATATTAGTTTGGTGGCATACTCCAACACACAACCAAGCATGGTAAACAAGATCTAGTAGCTACAAAAAATCATGAATGAAAATCTAGAATAAGAAGTTAAGAAAGTGTACGAATGATGAGTCTTACAACGCATCTAATTCGGCAGAAAGAAAAAGAATACAAAATATACTCAAGTTATGATTTATTGTGCTCCTCATCACAATAAAATCCTTTCAAACTCAAATTAAACCTTACAATCCAAGAATCTAAACCCAAATAACTAATTAATATATAAAAATATTCAGAGTAAAAGTCAAAGAGATAGTTACCTAAGTACAAGATACAAATAACTCATGATTCAATCATGTGGTGTGCAGAATAGATTATGTGGCTTGTTTTGGAGGTTAAAGCAGATGAATACTTGATGATTGGGAATCATGGTGGTGAGGATGAGGGTTGGGGTTTGTTGTAGTGCTAGAGAGCAAGGGTAATGGCAAGGTAGTAGGACAATGACTGAGAATTGTGGCAAGGATGAAGGTGTTGTGGTGGTGTAAAAATTCAAAATTGAATACTTGAAGAGAATAGTTATATTCCCGAGATTGTTTAATTAATTGGCCTCAATTTATCTACCGCATAAAAATCAATGTTAATATTGATTATGCTGATTTTCATTTTGAATTATTATAAATAGATTCAAAACCATTATAATATGTGGTGTTACCCATTTTATTTTAAACTTATCAACAATGGCAACTGCAATCGTAGAAAATATACCAACGGTAATCAAAACTGTTGTTGTTTAGCTATTGTCTAACTTAAGTTGTATAGTAGTGTTTGTATCAGGCATTCATTCTTATTGTAGATTATTTCACTTATAAATATATTATTTGGCTCTCTAAAGTATTGATTTCACCATATCTGTCTTCAACTATATAAAATACATTTCTTAAGGTAATATATTATTTATAGAAAGATTTAAAAATACCTTCATTGTCTATCTTTTTTGTATGAATTTAGATTAATTTGATTATATTAAATGTATATATTTTTAGGGGAAAAATGTTAATGATTATTATCAAATGGAGGATGACAAGAATGAAAAGGATGATGCTGATGATGAGAATGAAGTGGATGATGTTTGATGCATTTGTGAAGATACTTTTGTAAGTCAGCTTACGAAGATGTTCGATGTTTTTTTTTTCACTTACAAAGATGCTCGATGCTTTTGTGTGTCCGTTTACGATGATGCTCCATGATTATATATATATGTCATCTTATGAAGATGTTCGGTGATTTTGTTTCTTAGCTTATGAATATGTTGATGTTTTTTATGTCTTCTTATAATGATAGTTTTGTATGTTAGCTTATGTTACTATGGTATATATAGTATTATACTTACAGGACTATTATGGCTTTAGGAACTAAACAACTAACTATTTTTTTGTGGTAAAAAATTTATTTTATATCAAAATAAATTGTTACTACAAGTGGATATTGTGGTAATAGGTATTATCAACAAATATTGTCCGATTGGTATATATTTTACCAACATACATAAATGTATATATCTACATGGTAAAATATGTAAAACCAATAGTATATATGTTGGTAATAGTTTTTAGTAATAGACATATTAGTGTCTAACACTTTTAGTCACAAATATGATTGTGCGGTTAATTTATTTTATCATAGATATAATTTTGTGGACAATGCTTTCAGTCATAGATATTGTTTTGTAGATAACGCTTTTAGTCATAGATACTATTTTGTGGATAATATTTTTAGTGACATATATTATTTTGCGGTTAATACTTTTACTTACAAATATAAATATGGGCTTAAGTTTTACAAATAGATAAATATTTGTGGGCATTATTAGTTATTTCCAATATATCATACATATCTGTGTATAAAACTTTTAAGCACAAAGATTTTACCCATAGTTTTGTCACAAAAAAAAAAATCTATTGGTAAAAGCTTTTGACAACAAAAACATAGCTTTTACCAATAGATAAGGCCCTATTGGCACAAAGCGATTATTTTCTAGTGAGCATATATTTTACACCATGAGTTAATGTGACTCCTATGTATAGCCTAATTCCCTTTCTATGCTATAGAATAGATTTGTTTCACAAGTACCTCATTATGCTGATACTACCTTGCATGGTCACTAGGATGATCCGCTTTTGTTCTGGGGAGCAAGTAATGTTTTGTAGGTTTGATCAACTTGTTGTGGGCCTCTATAAGGATTTCCTTGGGGAAGATTTATGGTATCAGAGAGTTAAGCTAATTGGTTTAGTTAGGCTTCCCACTATACTGGGATGCTTCTTTTATTTCTATTTTGTTACCTAAATGCTCGCCATTGTTCTTGTATTTCATTTGTAAACTATTCTTGCCATATCATATTTCTTTCTCTTCCCTTTCTCTCTTTTTATCTCCCTTATGCTATCTCTTATTCTCGTGCATAGTTTTGTTTGAACGTTTTAGCCTTGCATCAAACATGGGTTAGGCGGCTGGCCACATGTCTCACATGTTTGGTTTTTCAATAACATTTCTCAATTTTATTTATTTTTTGATTCCTCATTATTTTAAAATGAGAATTTTTTTTCATAAAAATTAGGGTGTTACAACTTTGACTGGCTTGCTTGAGAAGAAATTCGTATGGGAATGGATGGAGGAATGTCAAAGGCCTTTAGAGATCAAGTAAGATGTGATTTGAAGAGCATATCCTAATTCTTTCAAAATTTGTGGATCTATTTGAGGCACACATTGATGCATTGAATTTTTCTATAGGAGGTATGTTGATGATGAAGAACCGCCCTATAGTGTATAAGATACAAAAGCTCAATGATATAGAGAGGAGATATTGGTGAATGATAAAGAAATGACAATTATCATCCATTGCCATAGAGTATGAAGGAATTACATGCTTGGGAGGCAATTTGTAATCAAGATGGATAATTTTGCCACCATTTATCTTCAAAGGTTGAAGAAGACAAGTCCCAAGAAAGCATGGTGGCAAGATTTCTCAGCAGAATTCAACTATAGCATGGAGTAGAAGCCATGTAAAGCCACTGTAGTTGCTAACACATTGAGTTGAAAGGTATAATAAGGAGCTTTGAGCCAACCGCATTGTGACCTTGTGGATAGATTTTGAGAAGGATTATCCTAAGATGACTTATCCAATATCTTAGTGGAGTTATCTAAGGAGGTAAAAGCTAAAAGGTTATTTGTAGAGGATGATTTGCTCTACACCACTGAACACCAACTCAATGTGCTAAATTAGGGCAATTAATGAGGGAATTATTAAAGGAGTACTATGATTTAAAGTGGGTTGGTCATCCCGATATAAAAGAGACATTTTTTCTTCTTAGAAAATATTATTATTGGCCTAACATGTAGGATGTCATGGAAGCATACGTGAAGACTTGTCTTATGTGCCAACAACACAAGGTGAGACAAAACTTGCGTACTAGCCTAATCCAATTCTAGAGCAGCCTTGGGAAATCATCAACTTGTAACACCCCCAAATTTACTACTGAAAAATTTCGTTTAAATCAAAAGGTTTAGCAGAAGCAAAATGTTTAAAACCATAAACTTGGGGGTATTACCGCCACACTTAGTACCAGACCAGTTTACTCCTACCGTTCCGATACTAAGTGCTAAGGCTAAACTAAATAATCATTAAGGAAAAATCATCAAAACATAGGTTCATAGTTAACATAGATCATTCACAAAAACACGAGTCAACAATAGTTAGGATATCGTTTAGGAATACAACTTAAGAGTACGGTTTCGAAACAAGAAGCGTAGTACAAAATATAGCTAAATAACACAAATCCCAAGTGACCATTGCCTACTCACCCAAGTCAAGCCTTTCACCCCAAAATAGTACCCGATCATAAACCTGCACAGGTGGTCTGCTCCCCACCATCGGTGGATCATCACAGGACCCATTCAACCAAGGTAGTATCAGTACGGGTCCAATACTGAGTAAGTCCCACTACCCTATCTTATGGAAGAGGCGTACTATAACATCAAGTGCGTATTAAATCCTAGTAAAACACGTTGATACAATATCATACATATTCACAACCCACAGCATGTATCTTGCCATACACCCATAGTAACATATAAAAACATATGTAACATCCCATTTGACATATAAGCGTGGTATAACCGAAATATAAAGTGGCTCATACGCCTCAGGTAGGAATGATCCATATTATTAAAACTCAATACGTGGCATACTCACATAAGCAGCATGTAGTAACAGATAATAAAAGCCGGTCATGGTCCATTTAGACTTATTTCCTTTGAATCTTTGTTAACAGTAGTCATTTCACACCACAGTCTTTATTAATCCACGTGAGTGCGGGAACCCCACTATTATAGCCGGTGGACCGGAATACATAAACTCAGGGCAGAACACTCCTGACCACTATTATTTGCCGGTGGACCGGTCTCCAGGGCAGAACGCTCCTTGCCACTATTATTTGCCGGTGGACCGGTTTGGCCCCGACTCACATGGTGTATCACTGTAAGTGCTTGTGAATTATTATTTATTTTCATCAATAATATATTCATTCCACACATATTCTTTAATAGTCCATGTGAGTGCGGGAACCCCACTATTATAGGCGGTGGACCGGAAAGTATACACTCAGGGCAGAACGCTCCTGACCACTATTATTTGCCAGTGGACCGGTCTTCAGGGCAAGATGCTCCTGGCCACTATTATTTGCCGGTGGACCGGTCTGGCCCCGACTCACATGGTGTTTCGCTGTACGTATTTAGTGTATTTCCCATAGCTTAGTTTATTTACTTTGGTTTGTTGAGCACGGAATCCCCCACTATTATAGCCGGTGGACCGGAAATTATGTAGGGCAAAACGCTTCTGACCACTATTGTTTGCCGGTGGCATGGTCTCCAGGGCACCCCGGCTCCTGGCCACTATTATTTGCCGGTGGACCGGTCCGGGCTCGGCTCAACAATCTTCCACTTTAAGTGATTAGTGTCTTAACATATTTTATTTGAAAGTATTTTACCCTTGACATGCATGGCTAACTACATCCACACTTATCCTCCCAGGAGGGCCCGTCCCATATCTTGGAACTCGCGCACCCCTTATCACACCTCGATATCCATTTCCCTCTATAATTATACATAATATAAACCAACTCCTAAGGGTGTGGGTTAAGGCCCAACACCTTGTGATATCAGACTCCACCCGCTATTAGCCTCTAGGGTTTCCCTTGAAACCCTAATAGGACCTATGTGGCCCAACTTCCTCTTACTTCACTACCATTAATTCATCTATCCTCAACACCTCATCTCATTTAGGTCCAATCCCAAATCATATCGTTTTACCCATCGATTCCACCTGTGACCCTAAAACCCTAGTTGGCCACTTCAACCCTAGTACCTTTCTTCTCCCACAAGTAACCTCTCCTTTTCACCCAATATTTCTTCTCTCCCAAAACACCCATAATCATTCCTTATAACATAAACTCTCACTCTCAACCTGCACCTCAGTCACCCTTAATCATTTTTACTTTCACCTTTTTTTAGATTACTAATTATTCCCAAAACCCTAATCGGGTCCCTTACACTCCCCTTCAACAACTCACTTCCCATTTATTTCTTTTTTTTCTTTTCATCTCCATGTCATAATAATAATCACCCTAGCATGCATGTCTTAGAGGGTTACATCATGTCACAGCACATCATAATCACCACATATGGATATCACATTCATGTCATAAGAAAACACATACCATATACCTTAACTCCAAGCTGTGCTACGCATAAAACACGTTAAGGATAATCATGTGATACACAACAGGACATGGTATATATACAAAGCATCCAAGGCATGCAAGTCACATAACACGTAGGGACCTTAGCCACATCCTTACGAAACACCCATAAGTAGAGGTAAGTAGAGACTTACCTGGATCCGAAGCTAGCTAAGCGAGATAAGAGGGAGAGAGTGATCACTAGTCCGAGGATCCACAATAAAGCTTTCCTAGATCTCCGATAGACATCGAAAACTAAGTTAGAAACTATCTTATCGATCAATAATTTCAACTATTATAATTTAATCGATACAAGGAGACACAACAATTTTTCTTGGAAAACGTGTCCAAAACTTAGGACTTAAAAGCATATCTCTATTAAGATTTAAGATTAATTATAAATCAAAACAGGTTAATAAAAATACACTTAGGACATTTCAAATTAATTTGGAAAGCCCAAGAAAGATAATCGATTATAAATTAATTTATCGAAGATAACTTATTCATTAGGTTTTACAACTAAATAGGTAAACCAACCATTTACATAGAACCAAATCCAAAGCGATTAGATTAAAACATAATTTAAATGATTTAAAACCCAAAGATAGAAATCAATTAGATAAAAGACGCATAGCAAAATTAATTTCATAAAATCATCCCCGAAGATTAGGGTTTTTAATGCCCACGACATAAAATCAGGTAATTCAAATCAATTAATTCTAGTTAATGGTATTAGAATACAATTAGGATCATTTCAACTACTTTTATAAATTTAATTTTAGCAAAACAACTATACAAATAACCAATTTCATAATCTCACTTAAAATCTAAGGTTTTAGGCCCGAAAATACGATTCGGTAAAATTCTATAAATTTAATCAAATTGAATGTTTAGAAATGCAATTAAACACATTTTATAACATATCAAATAATCAATTGATCAAAACCGATAATAGAAATATCCAATTTAGCACAATTAGGGTTTTTGAGCCCGGAACGCAAATCCGATCAATTCTTACCAAAACATATAAATTGACAGTTCCAACATGAAATTAGATACATTTTAAAACATATTGTATAATCAATTTACCCGAAATCGCCAAATCGGACGAATCTGAAAAATTTCTGCATAACCCGGCCAAAAATCCAATTTTTCCAAAATCTCAACATAACCATACAATTAACCCATCCAAATCATTCTTACAGCACATATATACATAATCAAACAACTAATTTAGCTTATAACAAGCTAAAGCATACTCAAATAATCAAATATATATTAGGGTTTTTCAAAATATTATACCACACAAAAACCGACAAATTGGGGCAAAGGAAGGCTGGGGGAGCTTCGTCGGGGAACAGGGACAGCTCGCCGGTGGTCAGCAGGCGTCGATGGTGACCTGCGGCGATGGCACAACCTGTGCGTCGCTGCTGCTGCTGGTTCGGCCGCTACTGCTGCTGCTACTTTGGCCGCTGTTGCCAGCTGTTGCACAGCTTTGCCAGCGATGGTCGATCGTGGCCGGTGAAGGAGGAGGGAGGGGCTAGGGAGAAGGAGAGAGGCGAGAGAGGTCGGCTAAGGGTTAGGGTTGCGGGATAGGGAGTCGAGGAAAACAGAAAGACAAGGGAAAAGGAAAAAAAGAGGGGGGTGTCGGGGGTCCCGACGGGTTTGGTTTTTTTTTTTAAATATACAAATACGCATAAAATAAAATACTAAAAGTTTAAAAATTATTAATGAAAGAATTTATCTAAAATTTATTAAACGAAAATTATTTCGTAAGTTTCCGAAAGCTTAAAATAAATAAAAGAACTATATACAAAATTTCGAAAACATTTTTTTTTTGAAGAATTTAACAACGAATGTAAACATTTATATTGTCTACGAAAGTATATTATAAGACCTCGAAAAATTATTTAAAAGTATATAATAAAATATTTAAGTCAAATTCCAATAACCGAGACCAATTTAAACAATTTCCGAAATTGATTTTCCTTAAACTGAAAAACGTAAAACAGGAGAAAATTAATTCTGGAAAGAAATTCATAAATAATTTCCTAAAAGCCTTTTTTAATTTAAAACTTCCAAAAAATATTAACGATTTTCGAAAACGAATAAATTTAAAGTCGGAAATATTTTCTATGAATAAAATTATTAAAATAAATTTAACTACTTAAACAGAATTTCCATAATTTGAATATTATATTTCGTTAATGAAATATAACTCCAACATAAAGTCAAAATTACACGATAAAGTTATAATCGAAAACAAATCTAAAATATTAAAAAATAAAAATACGAGAAAGAACGGGAATACATATTTTTAACCGAAAATCGAATTCATAAGAATATAATAAAATCATTGTCGTGAACGAATTTATCTAGAATGGTTCGCAACGACAACGATTAATTAAATTCAAATGTGAATTCGAATTGTCGATAAATCCATAAAACAAATCGAAATTAAAATTATTAATCGTTCACATTAAATTACGCTAATAAAATCATTAAACTTAATAAATTTGAATTTTAAAAATATGGGGTATTACAATCTCCATGGATTTCATCTTAGTACTCCCTACTTTAGAAGGTTATGGATCTATCATGGTGGTGGTGGATTGGTTTTATAAGTATGGAATCTTCATCCCTGTCTCATAAAATTATATTATTGAGGAAGCATGATGTCTCTTCTGTAGGTATGTTATAAAGTATTAGGGCATTCCTTTGACCATCATTAGTGATCAGGACCCACAGTTTACCAAGAAGTATTAGAGGGAGCTATTAAAGCTCATGGCTTAGATCTCTATTTCTCCACAATTTTTCACCCATAAACTAATGGGTAGATGGAATGGGTGAATCACTAGGTGGAGATATACTTGAGACACTTCGTCAATGCCAATATGACATATTGGATAAAGTTACCGAACATGGCCCAATTCTCCAACAATCTCCTATGGAATGAGTTAACATAAAAGATTCCATTTGACTTGGTGATGGGCCATAAAGTGACATATGTGCAGGAGCTAGCCAAAGGATACACAAACCTAGCCCTGCATCCTTCAGTATACAAAATGAGTTCCAAGTGGGAGATTAAGTAATAGAAAATCTTGCAACCAAATAATTCAAGGCCTACAAGAAGATTCACAAAGGCTTGATAACATTGTAAAGCACCGTACCTAATTATGAAGAAGGCTGAGAATACTTTATATACATTGGAATTGCCAAGGAAGCTTAATGTTCACTCATTGTTCCATATGAGTTATCCGTGTCTTACCACATGGATAAGAATGACCCAAGTTCAGGTGAATCTCATCAAGCACCACCCATAAATGTTATATCATTTGAAAAGAAGGTTGTAGAGATTGTAGATGATCTAATGGAGAAGACCAAAGGGCTTCTAATGTAGGAGCATCCTAATCTTCCCAAACCAAAGAAAATATACTTATTAATTTTCCCAAAAATTGAGGAGTTCAAAACTCTTCTCATTTGGGTTAATAAATAGCTAGATTAGAAAGCATCCATGCAAAATCCACCACATCACATAATCATGGCTCATAATAGATGTTTCATGTCTTGTCCAAACACCCACCTTACATTGATCAAATATGGCTCCAATTTGGCTCATAATTTCACCCACATCCCCAAATTTTTCCCACCTCCACATGCCACGTATCTCAGCTAAACAAGATCTGCATGGCACTCCAACATTTGTGTAGAAATTAAGGGCATTGGAAAGATCATTATGGTAAGATCAAGATCCTCTAAAATAGACCTAAATTGAGGACAAGCAACCTTCTAATTGATAGAATTATCAAGCAGCCTCAACCAATTAGACTATCTTGTATGTTTACCTTATTTAGCTAAGTTTACCTAAAGTATGTTATTTAACTCTCCTAATGTGTAACTTTTTCATCCTAAAACTTGTTATAGGGTGTAATGTCAATCAAACTAGTGATAGAGGGATACAGTTACTTTCTCACACTGGGAGCCCAACTCCTAAGTGTGTGGGTCAAGCCCACTCACCGCCTTACTCTATGGTTTTCTCCAAAAACCCTAATGTGGGCCTATGTGGCCCATCCTTCTCTACCGTACACATCCCAAGCTATTTCAACACCCTACACATCACGATCATTAGATCCAACCCTCACTTTCTACCCCACTCATTCTCGTTTATTTTTATTTTTTTCTTTTTCTTTTTCCACCTTCTCACATTAGGGTTTCCTCCCAACCCTCAATTAGTCTCCTACGCAACCTTATAATATATGTCTCACTTACTATTTTTTGCCCAAAGCCCCTAGACACCTAAATGACCCTTCTATTACCTTCCTCACGTCCTAAGGACCCTAGATTAGTCTTCTACACACCCTTATACTTTATATCCCACTTACTTTTTTTGCCTGAAGCCCCTAGACACCCAAAAAACCCTTCTATTACCTTCCTCACGTCCTGAGGTAACTTTCCATACGTAAAGTTTGCCCCCATTCGGACTCTAACCATCCCATGAAAACCCTAGTTCCTCCCATACCTATATTAGCCAACTTACTTCCCCTTGGTTATCTTTCTCGGCTATTTCTCTTTTTCATGCCTCCATCCCACATTACCACATTAATTAACCTAGCATGCATGTCCTAAAAGGCCACATCACATCACATCATAACTTACAACATATCTATATTATCACATACCAAAAGAGGACACATGAATACATCTCGGTTCCAAGCCATGCCACACATGAAATAGTTAAGATAATATCATATAAAACACGACATATAATTATATAGGACATCCAAGGCATATAGGACACATAGCACACATTCCACCTTAGCTACACCCTTACTCATTTTAGGTTACCGAGCTATTTCCCAAACTTGTTAGGCCACTAATCACCCTTTGTAATCGTTACACTTAATATATTTCCCATTTGGTTGGTTAGATTACTAATTTGCCCATTTCCTTTATTATAATTAACAAATTATCCTTTTATTGATCAAATTACCCTTGTTCATTATCCTAATTACCAAATTATCCATTTAGTTGGTTAAATTACCAAATCGCCCCTCACATTTATCATATTTACCGTTTTACCATTCTCCATTAGTAAATTGTCATTATTCCCTTCTCTTTTATTAAATTATCATTTTACCCTTCTCAATTCTTATAATTACCAAGTTACTCCTTTCCAATTTCCACTTTTACCCCCTTTTGTTTACAAAATTACCATTCTACCCCTTTACTTTCAAATTTACCATTTTACCCCTTAACTTCTAAAATAAATTTTGGTAATTAAAAATTTTATTACCAAAGGGAAAGAAGTACAAACGAGTCACAAAAGCACAAGAGGGGTATAACCCTAAGTACTGAAACGATCCATCTATCTAGGCTTTTAAGGTAATTGGTAACGTGAATATTCCTAGCATCATTAAAGCTAATAAAAGTTTCAGAAATAATCTGCTTTATAGTGGCCATAGGGCTTCTTTACATAAGCTAGAAGGTCACTTTGTTGCGGTTGATCCAAATATGATATAGAAGGGCATTGAAGATGGCTCTCCAAACAATTTCCTTCTTTTTCCCTTTGGTCTTCTTGATAAGCCATGTCCTGCAACTCTGCCAGTCATGGACAATCCTGACCATATGTAGCCATGTTAGGGTATGCTGCCAAAGGATATTTGCCCCATGACAGTGTAAGAAAAGATGATCAATGTCCTCCTCATTATTTCTGCATACTTCACAGGTGTTGTCAGCAGTGATCCCCCACTTGAAGAGCTTTGATTTCAATGGAAGGGCATTATGGCAGAGCATCCATGTGAAAAACTTGTGTTTTTCAGGACCACAGTGGTTCCAAACAAAATATTTCCATTCAACCTTAGGCATATGGCTTCTAAGATGCTAGTAGACATGGTGGTGGATACTGAATTTCTCAGAAAAATGCCAATTTGCATAATAATCTCTTATTTGGTCTCTAACTTGCAGGAGCTGTTTAAAGGTCCAAGAGTGATTAATATGCTCTTGAATGTGCCAGATATCTTGCCTTCTAAGATATTTTCCATGGATCCATTTTACCCATAAGCTCTCTTTTACTTTAATGAGCTTCCATAGGTATTTGGCCATACATGTTGAGTTCTAGTATGAGAGTTGCTGTAATCCCAAGCCACCTTCTTCTTTAGGGGTGCAGACCTTTGACCAAGCAATAGGATTGTTGTGCCTCTGGGAGTCCATGTTGTTTCGGAGAAAGTCTCTGCAGAGGCTCTCAATGTGATGAATGAAAACTTTTAGCAAGAATAAAATTTGCATCCAGTAATTTTCTAGACCAAAAATGATAGAATTGAGAAGCTGTAGTCTTCCAGCAATACTAAGAAGCCTTGTTGTCCAAGATTTGAGCTTTTGAGTTATGTTATCAATAAGGGGCTAGAAGTGGGCAATTTTCAAGGATCTAGGATTTAGAGGAATGCCCAAGTATTTAACAGGGAAAGCTCCTTTAGCAAAATTTAGAGCATGCAGAACCTGAGATTTTATGTTGTCATTTACACCCCCAAAGAAAACACTGCTTTTCTCAGGGTTTACCTGCAATCCAGAGGTGATGTGGAAGGTGTTTAAGGCTCCATCGATGACAGTTGCAGATTGAAGATGCCCTTTGCAGAAAATTAAAAGATCATCAGCAAAGCAAAGGTTGGTGATTCCACTTAGCTTGTAGTCAGGGTGACTCTTGAAAGTATTTTCAGCCCAAAGAGATTGTAGCAGTCGAGATAGGTATTCCATGGTGAGCACGAAAAGGTAAGGAGATAGGGGTCACCTTGTCTTAGCCCCCTACCACCCTTAAAAGGCTTACATAGGATGCCATTAAATACAATGGAGAATTGGGTAGTCGTGACACATTGCATAATCAAATGAGCAAAGTGCTCGGGAAAACCCATAGCAAAGAGAAGCTGCTGCAGAATTTTCCATTCCACTGTATCAAAAGCCTTCTTTAAGTCCACCTTAAGCATCATCCTGGGGCTAATATTTTTCCTGTTATATTTCCTGAGAAGCTCTAGAGCTAGAAGCACATTTTTCTCCAATCCATCTACCCTCCACAAAAGTTGTTTAAGACCCATGAATGAGAGAAGGAAGGATGCTCTGTAATCTCTTTGTGAGAATGGAAGAGATAAACTTGTATGAAACATTGCAGCAAGAGATAGGTCTATAGTCATTTATGGTAGTAGGGGAGGATTTTTTTTGGGAGTAGATGCAGGGATGTAACATTTAGAGCTTTCAGCAGATAGCCAGTAGCCTAGAAGCTTTGAATAGCAGCTATGACATCCTCACCAATAATCTGCCAAGTGGATTTGTAGAAGTAAGCATTGAAACCATCAGGTCCAGGAGCTTTGTTGTCACCCATTCTAAACACGGCATTTTTGATTTCATCTACAGATACAGGGGCTAAAAGAGAAGATCTCTTATTTTCATTAAGAATAGGGCCTTGTTTGATGATGTGAGGATTAATCATTTGGAGGGTGTGTGCTGAGGATCCCAATAAGTCAGAGTAAAAAATGCAAGATTTCAGCCTGGATCTCAGTATGAGAAGTCAACTTTTTTCCAGAAAAATCAACTAAAGCCTGGATCTCTGATAGCAATTAAGAACTTCCAAAAATTACCATAACACCCTTTCACTTATAAAATTACCATTTTATCCTTAATTACGAAATTACCATTTTGCCTCTTTTAATTTTCAAATTGCCATTTTCCCTATAATCACAAAATTACCATTTTTCCCTTTAATTACAAAATTACCATATTACCCTTTAATTATAAAATTACCATATTACCCTTTTACTTTTAACTTCACTATTTTACCCCCCCCCCCTTAACTTTCGAAATTTACCATAACATCCTTTATTCACAAAATTACCATTTTACCCCTTTAATTATAAAATTATTAATTTACCCTTTAATTATTGTTTTACCCTTTGCTCACAAAATAATCATTTTTCCCCTTTAATTGCAAAATTACCATTTTTACCCCTTAATTACATAATTACCAATTTACCCTTTTTACTTATAATTTACCACTTTGCCCTTGCCTCCAAAATTACCATAATACCCTTTTTAATTAAAAATTACCATTTTGCCCCTTAGTACACCACTTATATCAAATTATCATTACTATATAAAATATTAATATTAATACCTCATCCACAACTCTTATATTTAACATAGTACTTATTAGCACTCGTATATATATACTAGGCCATATTCTTGTACAAGATATATTACTGAAATACCTCTAAGGCTCACAAAATACTAATCATGCATTAAGATCACAATAGCATAATACAACATAGATAATACTTAACATTTTCATTAACAACCAAACTCTTACCTTAAACAATATTCCCATACATATCATATAACCTATCATGCTTCCTTTTATCAACCAACACAAGAAACCACATATAATATATTAAACAACATATATCAAGCATAATACACATTAAAAATGCCTAATGTGCTAACATACGTTATCCATGAGTTTATGTGGGATTTAACAATTACCTTGATTCCTACAAAAAAAACCTTACCGGTATTCCAGTTAAAGGTTCAAGCTTTAATTATCAAAACCAATACCTAAAAATAATATCAACATTGGTTATATTAGAAATAAGAGAAAACCAAGTGCAAGACTTTATAACACTTGATTAATAAAGTATTTAACTTAAAATATTATTATATCTTAAAATTATTACCCAAATTAATCAACAAAGGCAGCAACTCATCCTGCTCATGCAGCATGAGCTGCATGCAAGGAAATGAGGAGGAGGGGATCGAAGGTGGTGGAAAGAGGAGAAATGGGCTATTTTCATATTAGTGGTTTGGGGCTAGGAAAGAAGGTGGTTAGGGAAGGATTTAGGGCAAGGTAAGGGTTTGTAGGTGGTGGTTGGGGATGGGTTGTTGACGGCCAAGGGTGGCGGAGGCGGCGACAGCAAAGTTGTGAAAGGAGGTTGTCAAGGGGGGTCAAGATGGGGTTGATGAGGAAGGATATTGGAGGGAGAAAATGGAGGCCTGTAGGTGGTGGTTTTGGCCAAAGGAGGATTGGGGGTGGTAGAGGGGGTTGCAGGGATTAATGTGGTGGCTTAGTTGGCGGTAGAGACGGTGGGACGACGGCGGTTCGAGGTGGCACAGGGTGGCTGCTGAGAAGGGAGGGAAAGAAGAGAAAAAGAAGAGAGGATGAAGAAGGAGGCTGTGGGGTGGCTCAATAGGTGTCGTGATCAATCGGGGGTGAGGTAGAGGGTGGCAGGGGGTAGTGCAGGTGGCTGTTGAGGCAGCGGCAGCGGCGAAGCTAGGTGGCGAAGCAAAAATAGGGTGAGAGGTGGGAGGAGAAGAAAGGAAAGAAAGAGGTCGGGGAAGGCATGGAGAGGCTCGGGAAAATGCAGAATGGGGCAGGGAAGGAAGAAGAAAAAGAAGAGGAAGAGAGAGGAGTGAATAGGGCGACTCGAGGGGTGGCGGTGGGGTGGTAGAGGAATGGAGGTGGCAGGGAGAGGGAGAAGGGGAGAGGGGAATGGCGATGGCAAGGAATGAGGAAGGGAGAGATGATGGGATTGGGATGGGGCAAAGAAATGGTGCGAGAGAGAGAGAGTTAGGG
Source organism: Tamarix austromongolica (assembly GCA_039764185.1). Taxonomy (NCBI): domain Eukaryota; kingdom Viridiplantae; phylum Streptophyta; class Magnoliopsida; order Caryophyllales; family Tamaricaceae; genus Tamarix; species Tamarix austromongolica. The sequence goes on along the minus strand of CM077809.1, from coordinate 118,660,863 downwards.
AGGTCAATGGGTAGAGAGGGTTGCAGGTTGGGCAGCGGAGATAACAGAGGATGGCCGGTTATGGCACCGAGGAAAATGGGAGAAGAAGAAAGAAAGGAGAAAGAAGAGTCGGGGGCTACGTGCGTGCGTGCTGGCCGGCGTAGGGGAAAGGGTGTGGGCTAGCCAGGTCGGGGGAGAAGGGGAAAGAAAGAAAGGAGGGAGGTAGTAGGGCTCGTGCAAAGGGGAGAAGGAAGAATGGGCCAGCGGCCCAGCGCGCAGGAGGGAGGGAAGGCAGGCTAAGGCGTGCAAAGAAGAGGAAGAGAGAGGAAAGAAAAGGAATAAGAAAGAAAACAGAAAAAGGAGAAGGAAAAAGGAAAAGGGAAAGGGAAAATGGGAGCAATTAAAAATAATTTAATTTATAAAATAATAAAATGCAATATTTATGGGTAATAAATTTATTAAAAATTTAATGTAATGTAATTAAAGTATAAAGGTTTAAAAAAGGATAATTTAAGTAAAATAATGGTTTGGAAATTTATTTAAATAAAAAGGGCATGATAAAATAACAAAATATTTATTTTAATTTATTAAATATTTATATCCAATTTTATATACTCATAATCCATAAAATAATTAAATTAAATAGATTTAAAGGCTAATTTATCCCAAATAAAATTTATTTATTAAGCTATAAGCTTTTAAAATTTCGGGGGCTTACACCTCCCTTCTCCTTTTCCCTTACCTCAATTTCTCTCTTCTAACAGCTGGTATAATACCCCAAAGCCTTAATTTGGGAATTTATAATAAAATAGGGATTAATATATGAGATCAATTAAATATAACATTTTTAATAAAATAATGTTAATATAATGGGAGTTATTAAGACAAAAAAGAGAGAGAAATAATATAGGATTAAATTAAGGAGGATTAGGATAACTTGTTAACTAAAATAGAATTTTGGAAGATTTAACTAAAATTTATAAATTAATATAAAAAGGAATCTAATTATTTATTTTATTTATTTTATTAATTTCAAAAAATATCAAAAACACAAGAAGAAGACCTCAAATACCCAACCGCCTCATTTTCCTTTTTTTTTATTTTTTTCTTTTTCCCTCTTTTCTTCCTTTTTCTTTTTCTATTCCTTTTTCTTCTTTTTTTTCCTCCTTTCTCCTCTCCTTTTCCCACCTGTTTGGGCCTTGCCTATATGGCCCAAAGCTTCCTCCCTTTCTCTCTTTCTTTTCTCCTCCGCATAGCCTAGCCCCTTCCCCCTCCTTTTCTTTTCTTCCTTCTTTCCCCCGGTTGGGCTAGCCCAACCACCCCCCTCTTTCTTTCTTTTTTTCTTCCTAACGTGTGTAGGCTAAAAAAATTTCTTTTCTCCTTGATTGATCGGTTTGCCCTGCTCCTTCTTCTTCCTCCTCATCTTCTCCTTCCTTCGCGTTGTAGGTCGCATTTGCCCTGCCACCAGCCATCCTCCCTTACACCTGCACAACTCTAACCTGCTCTCCCTCTCTCTCTCCCATCCCTTTCCTTTCCATTTCAAGCCAAACCTGCCCCCACACTACCCCTCTTGCCTGCCCCTTCCCCTTCCCTTTCTTTCCCCTACACCCTATGACCCTGCAATTTGCATGCTTATACCAGCCTGCCACTAGCAGTCGGTATGCCTCTACCCCCTACTCTCTTGTCCTAATCCCCTTTATCCTCTTCTCCTCCCCACATCTATACATACCGTAATCTCTCCCTTATTCCTCTCCTTTTACTCTACCCAAAAATCTCTCAAATCTCCCCACCACCACAATTTTAGACTCCACTCCAATCGTCGTTATGCATCATCGCCCTCCAAACCACCACTTAACCTCTTCCTGGCATCACCCTCTACCAAAAGAGATCACCCCCACCCCGACCTCATCCTACATAGCTCGCCCTACCTGTGCAAAGTGAGCAACTCGAGCTACCCTTTGCAACCCATGGTTGCCCCTTTCACAGCCCTTTGTCACTTCCTCCACCACAACCAACACCCCCTGCCTCCCTCTCAACCCATAAGGCCTTCCCCTACCTCCCCATACCTTTCCTTTCCCTTTTCTCCCTCTCCTTCCTCCTTCGTCCTTCTCCACCACCCTCGACCACCATACCTACACCATCACCCTGCCACACCACCACCATCACTACAACCCCTAGTCCTAGGAAACTACCACCTCACAACCACCAAATCCTTTTCTCTCTTCCAACCCCAAAGCCTAACCTTTCCAAACAACCATCACTTTCGTTACTGCCGCCGCCACCCTAGTTTCCACCTCCACTTTTGGTTTACCCTAACCTTTGCTATCATTTAAATAAAGATTATTTTGTATAATTTTTATTTTTAGCCTTATTATTATTACTATTATTATTATTATTATTATTATTATTATTATTATTATTATTATTATTATTATTATTATTATTATTATTATTACTATTACTACTATTATGCCAATATTAATATTATTATCATCATCACTATTATTAATCTTAGTATGGTTAAGGCTACTACCAATATTATGGTTAGCTTATTTAATAATACCAACCTTATTAATACTATTAGGATTATTATTATTATCATTAAAAATATTATTTATTACTAAAAATTAGTTAGGGGATAATACAAGGAATACGAGTGAAGTTAACACTAGTGTTTTTGCCTTATATGTGAGCCAAATACATCCCTTAAGGAGGCATATAATTCATGCTCCAAGCCCGGTGTCATTCTAGATAAGGATGTGGGTAAGGCCCCATTTGTGTATTATGTGTTTATGTGTGTTGGTTGTATATATGTATCTTATGTAGTTATAGAATGTGTACATATAGCACGGCTTGCTAAGTATGGAGATGAGGTAAGTTATATATGGTTTATGTCATGTGTAACATGGTGATGTGACTTACACTTGTGTTGTGCTCATGTCTTTTTTCTTTATATGACATGCATGCTTGGAGTCCCTAAGCAGTAAGATGGGGTTGTGGAAAGATAAAAGAAGTTAAAAAGAGTGGAGTGGTAAGAGGAAAGTGAGAAAGGTATAAGCACCTTATGACTTTGTGTGGATAAATAAAAGGATGATATGAATAAGATAAGAGGATAGAATAAATCATGCATGGGGAGAGTAAGGCTTGCATGGGGAGGTTACTCTTTGCATGGGGTAACTTTTATGTGGAAAAAGGTGACTTGAGGCTTAAGGAAGGTGAGGGAAGAGTATTTGGGGTGATTAGAGTTCATATATGAAAAATAGTATGTAAGTTGGTATAAGGGTTCATAGGGGACTTGGCTAAGGTTTGTGAGAAAAACCCTAAGTGGTGGAAGTGTGTGGAAGGGAGAGTTGATGTAATTGGTTAGAGTGTGGGATGAGAGTGGAAGGGTGTCACATGGAGGGGGAAGTGTATGTCAAGTGGAAAGGGAAATAGTGAGTCAGGGTGGTGATGGGACGACATACAAGAAAGTAGATATGCTAGGTTTTGGAGTGGTCAACTAGGGTTTTTGTGGAAACATGTGAAGAATGGGAAGTAAAGTAGTGATGTTGGGTGTGGATTGAGTGGGGTGATGAGCTAGAAGCAAAGGGAGCATGGGGCATGTATGATAAGGAGAGGTTAGGCCACATAGGGTAGATTAGGATTTTTGAGGGAAAACACTAGAGGGCAAAGGTGAGTTAAACCGAAGATATAGGAAAGTGGACCTCAAACCGCATACAAGGAATTTGGGATTTCATGGTAAGGAAAAGGGGGCGATTTCTGGGAGTTTTAAGATGTGAAGAAGTCCCAAGACATGGGATGGGACTTTTCAGGAGAGAAGGTATGAAAGGAGTGTGAATAGGAAGTCCAATGGGCATGCATGTCTAGTATAAAAGTACTTATTGAATAAGATGTGAATAAGACACTAACCATTTAAAGTGAAAGATTATTGAGCTGGGCCTAGACTGATCCACCGGCATAAAAGTGGCTAGGTGTGGGGTGCCTTGGAGACCAATCCTTTAGTGAATAATATTTGCTAGGTGTGTGTTGCCTTAGATGCTTCCTATCCACCGGCTATAATAGTGGGGGATCCTGAACTCAATAAACCAAACCTTAATTGATAATAATCCATGAAGAAGATACTAATTACTTATAATGGAATACCATGGGAGTTGGAGCTAGACCGATCCACTCACATACTAGTGGCAAAGAGCACCTTACCCTAGAGACCGATCCATCGGTGAATAACAGTGGATAAGAGTATTTTGCCTAGATGTTCCGATTCACTAGCGGTAATAGTGGGGTTCCCGTACTTGCATGGACTTAAATTGAGAATTATGTGAAAATGGAAATAATGGTCAAAGATCTGATGATTATGCTTAAATGGACTGATTCACTATTTGTATTCGCTGAATGGATACCTTGCTTAGTACGTAGCATACTAATCATTGTTTCTTGGTCGTTGCTCCTTCCCACGAGTAGTGGCCCTTTCTGAGTTGGTGTAGGTAGAAGATGTTGTATTTGATGACTATGATGCATTTAATGCGTTGGGTGTAGCTGAGTGATGGCGTATTAGACCTAGCATGGGGCCTAACAGAGGGTGTTATCTAAACTCAACTCTTCCTATTTCTACCATATTTTATAGATCGTACTATTTTCTCCACAAGGGATTTGTTACTATACTAGTTTCTATTTCTAAAATAACTCTTTTATGGTGCACTCTAATTTTCTTTTAATTATGAATTATTTGAATCATTATGGTTTTATGCTCTAATTGAATTAATGTCTTGTGAATTTTTCGGCCTTGTGATTGGTATTAAACTAGCTGAGGGTTAAACTTATGTCGATCACAACAGTAGCACCCCCTTGTCTTAGTATATGGTTTTAGTGTAAACAAAAAATTTCAACTGTAAAATCTTGGGGTGTTACAACTGAAGTAGTGATTTTTGACTTTGTGAACTCTCCCCTGACTTAACTAGCCACTTATATACCCATCTGTCTCATCCCTCATCCTTCACGTCTTTGCTTACCCACACTCAATTTTACCTATCTCATCCTTTTTTTTCCTTAAGGATACGAACTAGCCTGCCTCTATACCTCTCATTTCACTAACCCATTATCACTCCTCCCTTGTGTTCTTGCTCTCTTCTCCTTTCTCCTTGGGAAATCTCACTAAGTGTTGACCACTCTTCCATTTTCCTCTCTTATTCCTTCTACTGAAAAAAATAGAGATCCTCATTTGTTTTCTCCTTTAAAATTTACAAGCATTGTGTTCCTTTTTCTTCTTTTAATCTTGTTTTTAATTATCTCTTGCTTTCCTTAAGCAAGGAAGTATTAAGCTTGATAAAAGTTAGAGATTCTAGCTTCCCTTTAGCACCCTATTTTGAATCTAAAGGTGGTGTTTTGTATTTCTCTTCTTCCTCTTCTAATTTTTTTAGTTTTAATTAATTTTTGGAAGAATTTTTTTAATGTTTTTACTTTTATTCTCTTAGGAATCGAAGCTTTGCTAGATAGGTAATCTGGTAGGAGTTTTGTGCTACAAAAATTGCTTCAAGGTAAGACATTCTTGTCATTAATATAATTAGGTTTATGTGGTATATCGGGGTTCCATGTGTTAGTAGTTATATGAGTAGAATCTAATTGTTTCCACTGTATGGGCTTTTGGTATAATTCTTTCCAAGTAAGTGTTGTTAAGTTTCCTGATTTTTAAGCATAAAACTAATTGTTGAGCATAATTTGGTTAAATGTGTGCATCATCATGTGTCTATATGATTCTATGTGTGAAGCATGTATTTTTTATGTGTGTTTTGACATATGGAACATGCTAGGATTAATATGGAGAAGTGTGGTGAAATTTAGTATGTGTTTCACAAGTCTGGGTTGTGTTTTACCCGGTCTAGTCAATTGGTTCCTCAAACAAGTAGATTGGTATTGCAAACAATTGAATGGTTTGGAATTTTGGATTGGTTGGTCAAAAGATCAATCAATTGTATTGGTAAACCAGTTGATTGGTCTTATTGAATAGGCAATTAGTTAGTCAAACTCATTGACTAGTGTCCCTACAAACCAAGGTCGTTTGGTCTTTGCTTAGACCTATTGACCGGTTAGACCAAACCAATCGATTGGTTACTATGAATAGTCAATTTATTAACCAGTCAATTGGTTGGTCAAACCCATCAATTAGTTTTTCTTTAGACCAAAATGGTTTGGTCACTGCTTAGACTAACTGACCGGCTGGACCACACAAATCGATTGGTTTACATGAACAGAAGACTGGTGCTCTAGTTTTAGTGTGATCCAGGTTTGGTACAACCAAACTAGTTGACTAGTCTAAGGACCAATTGACTTGTCTGGCTGAAAGCTGATTGTTTTAGTATGATTTGTTGTGTTTTCTATTGGGCCTTTTATGTTTATTCTTCCATGTATTTATAACATTTTAATTATGATTTCAACCATGATTGACCTAAGTTAATATGAACCAATATAATGGTATTTGAGACTTTCTTTTGGTTTAGTTTGTTGTTATCCTTAAACACATAATTTGTATGATGAGTTTGGTGTTATCTCTAAACATCACATTTGGTAGCTTTAATGCCTTGTGTGAGTTTGGTTTCATCTCTAAACACCCATTTGGTTGCTTGTATGCCTTTGTTAGCATTTGGTATCAACACTTAAAATACCCAACTAGTTTGTTATGTGGAATCTTGATCATGAAATCTTAGAGGCCTTTCTAGTATGCATGCTTAGGGTTTGGTTATCTTTTATGCCCCTAGCCTAAGATACTAAGTGTAGTGGATATTGAAGATCCCTGAGAAAAGCCCTTGGGTACCAATGCTAATGTGGTGGATGAGGCAAAACCAAAGTTGAGCACATGCTCTCTCACCTAGGAGACCAAGTGTCGTGGTTGTTGAAGATCCCTGAAAAAAGCCCCTTGGCCCTAGTGTGATGCATTTGTGGGAGTTGTAGTCCCACATTTGTCCCATTATTGGTATATTGGCAATGTTATGATTCTATAGCTATATACTTTGGGTGAGGCTAATCAAAAATTTAGTAGATGTCCCATCACCTAGGAGATCAATTGTGGTGGATGGTGAAGATTCCCAAGAAAAGACTCTTGGCACTATTATGATCTGGTGGTAGGAGTTGCATGCTACACTAGTCTCATCATGGTATATTGGCATTATGTGCTTTACTTTTATATGGATTTTTGTTGAAAACCATGCTTGTGTGTAAATGTATATCCTCGGGGTTTGCTGAGGTATTTATATGTTATCATTATTCACATATATTACCTTCCTAGAAGGTTGAATACCATTCTACCATATGACCTCAATGTGTTGCATGAGCCTTCCATGCTTTAGATAGTATGCTTTGCCAGTACTTCACTGTACTTATAATGCACTTTTTTGGCCATTGTGATGATCTAACTTCTTGTTTAGGGAGCAGATGACAATTTATAAGGTTATGAATCTTAGAGTACATTGAGGGTGATGGTGTGGGTCACTAGAGGGCCATTGTTTAGGGTTGGAAGGTTATGATTATACCTAAGAGTTAAGCTAACTGGTTATTGGTATTTTTTCCTTTACGTTAGTAGGCTTTTGTATTTCCGGTTATTTAAACTCTTAGCTTGGATTCTTGTATTTGATTTTGTAAAATTATCAATTCCACTACATTAATAATATTGTTCTAGTCTTATTTACCTTGTAGTATCACATTAATATTATGATCATGCATTATTTGTTTCCTTGTTCCATTATGCCTTGCATCAGGCATGGGTTAGGTAATGACCACATATCTCTTATGATTGATGTGGCAGTAAAATTCTCTGATTTTACTTTTCAAATCACTTCTGCATTGTCTTGAAAATAAAATTTTCTAGTTCATAAATTGGGAGTGCTACAGAGAGATATGGAATACATTGGGAACTCCGACTAACTATAGCAAAAGTGATAAGCAGTATGAAACCTCACCAACTTTGTTGAGAATCTTGTACAAACTAATATACCTTGAGCTTAGCTTTTCCTTCCTACCAAATCTCTACAACCCCTTGGTGGTTGAGACAAACAAAAAAACTCTACCCTTAAAACCATCATCGTAATGCCTCTAATCTACGTAGCACTTCTATTGACTCGGATTTGCTCTCATCCTATCCTAAATAAAATGAGCCTACTAAGTTTTCTCCTCAAATATATCCGGCCAAAGTACAACAAGATGGCAATTTTTTCTCTAACACAAAAGCTTGTAGCATTTTCATTTATATAGTGCCTCAAAGGGTAACATCCTTATATTGGTGTGATAATTTTTGATGTACTGTAACTCCACCAAAATGTAGGCAATCCTCAACTCCCTAGGAAATCTAAAACACAAGCCTATAGGATGCCCTCAAGTGTCTAAATCTACCCATCTATAATTTTAATACCACAAAATTACTACTAACAAATTTCATTTTTATCAAAAGTGCAATATCAAAATAGTTGGGTGTTATCACCATAATTGACATAAGTTTGGCTTACCTTACCATCCTCACATCGAATACAACGAAAAATAGTTAACACTTAAAGCATGATAAACAAAAAATAATATAACTTTCATAAATATTAGATAAGTGTTTAGAGATTAACCCAAAGTATAATATCATATATATATATATATATATATATATATATATATATATATATATATATATATATATATATATAAGGATAAGGAATATATTGAGAATTTGATAACATGAATCTATGCCCAACCCTAGTACATAAGAATCTCTCTCCCACACATAAGGCAGCATATACAAAAAAAATCATTCAAAGACTTCTCATCAACCACACAAAAACATATGGGTCATATGCTCATGGAAATGAACTTTACCATGAGAAGAATGATTAGTACATTATGTATTAAGTAAGATAACCACATGGCCGAAGTAAGGGTACAAAGGAGGATAAGCATACATATGTGTTAAAAACAAGCAATGTAAGGTAAACATTAATTTTAGAATCCATTATTAGATGTAAACAAGATTTATACTATATTTACATTGAATTTAGAGAATCGCTATTTTTAATCTAATGGAATAAACTAAAGAATCTCTCAAGAAAAAACACACAAAAGCCACTATTATCATCTAGTTGAACACACACAACATATAACAGGATAACACACTATTGACCACTATTCTTAAAATCATGGAATGGTATAAAGCACCTCTTAGAGGAAAACACACAAGAGTCACTATTATCAAATGGTTTAATAAGTATAACACCTTGATCCTGACTTTCATAATCTTCTACTTTAAGTGATTAATGTCTTATCCATTAGTTACTTGTCTCATAATCATATTCTTATTCACATTGAATTTAAGGCCCCAATATTATTCAACTAGTGGAACAAACTAATGCACACCTCAAACAGAATGCTCAGGGCCATTATTAACATATACTAGAATGAACATACAATATACCTTGGCCCAACTCACATAATCTTTCAATTTAAATTATCATTATCCTATTATTTGGTTGTTTATATCCATATCATCATACATGAATCATGTGGATATGTATAAAAACTAAGGGAAAATATGTAAGCACAACCATGTATTTATCTGCGTATTTCTCAAGGAAAAGATCCATAATTCCACTAAGAAACCTTAATTTCACAAGGTGAGCATAACTCTCATTTTATTATACTTATGCAACTCATCGTTACCCCAATATTTTGAGTATCATACTTAGCATATTTAAAGTATATTCCCCTCTGAAAATTACCAAATTTTCATTTTTAACCCTTATGGACAAAAATGCCCTTCCTTTACCAACAACCTTAGAATCTCATATTAGGTAACATGTGTATTACTCAACCATCATTTAATCACATTACTTATGAAATAATTGATAGCACCCTCATGATTATTTCCTATGTTACCATCAAGTTATCATAATATCCTTACATTAGCTAAATTTCTCATATTTTCCGAAAAACCTTGTCAGACCCAATATTAATAAATTTCAACCTCCAATATTTATATGAAATACATGACCCCAATTATATATTTAGATACCAAGTATCTTGATTCATTCAATCCAATAATATACACAAATATATACTTTTAAATTTTTCTCACATTCATGATATCATATAATAGCATTATCATAATCAACTATCCATATAACATTATCAAATAGGATTTTACATATAAATACATGTTGTACATACAAGCCCTAATTACAACATTTATCCTTACCAAAAAGGATACCGATATTTATACATGTAAGCCTAAATTGTCTCCATTAGGATCACTAGAAAATCACTTACATAAATGAGAATAAAATAAAGTTATAAGAATACAACTGAGGAAAAGTTAAGGTAAGGAAAGGTGGAAATGGGGATAGCCAAAATAAGTGGAAAAGAAAAGTTGTGTTATAGTATGGTGGAGTGTATGGTGGTGCTAGAGTGGATCATGGAGTGCTATAAAGGAGGCACAACTATCTCAAGAGTTTAGGGAAGAAGAGAAATGGGATATAAAGAAAGGTGATGTTAGTTGTTAATTCTCATGGAGTTTATACTATGCTATGGGATAATACACCTTTATAAGAGAGAGAACCCTAAAACATTGCACACTTCCTTATATTTTCCACTTTATTTTTGTTTTCTTTTTCATGCATTTAGTAGGTTGTGCCTATAAAACCCTAATCATGTAATCTTATATATATATATATATATATATATATATATATATATATATATACCCTTTATATCCATTTAAACTCCATTGGAATTAACAACGAATATCACCTTTTATTACATCCTTTTTCTATTATTCCCTAACCTCTTGAGCACAAATGTGCCTCCCTTCTAGCACAACCCATGCTCCACTCTAGCACCACCACATACTCCAACATACTATAACACAACTTGAGCTTTTCCATTTATTTTGGCTATCCTATTTCCACCACTTAGTTTGGTTAATTCTAATAGAGTTGATATTATGCTGCATAGAATACATGAGAGTTGTAAAATTAGGGTTCTATGGGCACAACCTACTAATTGTATGGATAGTGAAAAATATAACTAATTGCTAGATTACAAAGATTACTTACATACTAAAATAATGTGAATAATTGTCTTTAAACTTTTCATGACAAGTTTATTATAATAATAATGTTTGGTATAAAAGAAAATAAAATGACATGATAAGGGTTTTAAGGGAATTTTGGTAAATTTTGACCTAATACATATTTCAATAATAATTGGATGTTTGGATGGCCGTAGACTTTTGATAGGTTGACCTTAGTGTTGAATTAGAGTAACATAAACTGATGACCTTAGGATTTTTCTTAATAATTAAAAATAAATGGGAAAATGGTTAAGTATAGAGATGGAAATTATTGTGTGATATGTCACATTTGTGATCACCTGATAAAATATTATTACTTAAATTGGAAGACCTCAAGTTGGGAATTATTTCTCTATAGGATTAGCTACCCTAGAGATGAAGTATTATCCCTAATTTGAGTTGGTTTGTCGATGTGTTGTTGCCCTTCAGTAAGGCCCTAGTCTACTTTATAGGTAACCTACGAGCTCTATAGAGTGTATTAATACTTAAGGATTAGGTAATCAAGGTTAGAGGATATTGTGTTGCCTTTGTGCGCTAGTATAACCAAGCATACTAGTGTTTCCCTAGGTTCAAGAGTAAGGGTATTATATTGCCTTCAGGTGCTAATATGACCAGGTGGACCTTAGTGTCACTATGTTGATTGTATCTCCCTCCAATAATTAAAAATAGAAGTAACTATTGTATAAGATAATAAAAAGGGATTTGATTTTGATTTTTTGGTTTAGCAATTGCCTTAGTGTCCTACCTTGGTATTTAGAATTGATTTGAATGTGTTAATTCAGTAGTTGCTTTAATGTCCTACCTTGGTATTTGGAATTCATTGGATGTATTGATCTAGTAGTTACTTTGGTGCCCTACCTTCGTATTTAGAATGTATTTTTTTGATTTTGCAGTTTCCTTAGTGTCATACCTTGGTATTTGGAAATTATTTTGATGAGCTCATTTAGTAGCTAGCTTAGTACCCTGCTTTGCTTTTCAATTTTATTTGCTAATCAGATTTGTCTATTATACCTTGAGATGATGTGAAGTAAACTAGTATGTTTTTACTATTAAAATTAAGATTTGATGTTATATATATTATTCATAATTATTCCATGTGATTATGGTAGGTGTGTTGTGCTCTAGTATGATTTTTAGATTTGTGTGTAACTATATACAATGTGGGTATGCTACCTTTTGTAAGTTATTATGATTTATATAGTACAATGAAGTCATACTGATACTAATTTTGTAGATGACTACATGAAGGGTATGGAGAGGCTTCAAACATATTATAGTGACAAGGAAGATAACTCTTAGGAGGAGATCCCATTTTCATAATGGGTTTTTTGGTTTAAAAGTTCAGAAAAACTAGTGTTTTACCCTTTCAGTACTGGTTTTTGATTGTATCGGTTTTTCTTTGAACTCTTACATCCTTTGGTGGTTTTTATTTCCATTGTTATATGGATTATTTTTGTAATATCCCAAAATCCTAATTTCCGAAATTATGGCCAAATAAGGAATTATTAGGAAAATTAATTATATAAACTCATTTATTAAGATGTAGAGAGTTAATTAAGGTATATTAAGAGGAAAATAATAAAGAATTTAATTGGAAGAAAATTTGGGTATTTTTCCTAATTAGCATGGAGGTTAAGGAAATGTATCTAAAATGGTCTAAAATAAGCAAAAATGAATTTATTTAATATTTTATATATATTAATATTATAAATAAACCAAAAATACCCCAATTTCCCCATAAGTTATTTTATTTATTTTCCCTATCCTATTTATTTCCTATTTTTCCCTTTCTTCTTTTTTTCTCCCTCCTCTCCTTTTTTTCTTTCTTCTCCCCCCCGGTTGGGCCAACCCATCGGCCCAAACCCTTCTCCTCTCCCCCGTCTCGCGCACAGGCCGCCCAAGGCCAAACCTTCCTTCTTTCCCCTCCCATGGCCTAGCGCCGTGCGCTGGCCCTCGTACGCTATGCCCGCAACGACGTGTTTTAACCCCGAGGACGCCGAAACGCCGTGCCGCGTTAAGTGCCCAAATGACCGTTGCCAGCCTATGACGCGACGCTGCATTTTACTTCAACAACCCTTAGTACGCCGCGTTTAGTTTTAAAGAAAATCTTATAAACGCCAAATCGGCCGGTTCCCCTTCTCTTTCTTTTTCCCTGGACCACCGGTCCACCCTGCTTGTCTTCTTCTCCCCCGACCTGCAAATCGACCTGCAAGTCAATTTCGCCAGCAGCCACCCGCACCGACCATCCTCACCTGCCCCTCTCCCTGTCATTTTCTTTCCTTTTTTCGACCCCAACCAAGTCCCTCTCTCCCCTTCCCGCGTGCCCTCTCTTTCCCTTTTTCCTCTCCCCTTCCCCGACCAAACCTGCCATGGCAGGACCTGCACCGCCTGCCATCAGCCGGCCACCTGCACCCCTGCCCAGCACGCCTCCTTCTCCCTTCGTCGTTTTCCTCCCCCCTTGGTCTATAAATACCCCCTCCCGATCGGCCACAACAAGTCCTCCCTTCGGACCTTGCTGAAACTCTGTTCCGCCGCCGCCAGAACAGACGCCATTTCTGCCGCCTCCAGCCACCACTTCCCACCGTTATCATCCTTGCAACTCCCTCGACAAAACCCAGCCACCAGCACCCCTCCCCTTGCCCTGCACGTGCCACCATAGCCGTGCAAAAGTCCTATCCCGAAACCACCACCTCCAGCCTTCGCCGCCCTTGCGCCACCTCCTGCCGCCTCCTCCGCCGCTACTAGCCACCCTTCCACCCTCCAAAATGCCTAGCAGACCTCCCTCTACCTTTCCCTGCCTTCAACTTTCCCTGCCTCCCTCTCCTCCTTCCTCCCTCATCCTCCACCTCTCTCCACCACCCTCGGCCGCCGCCGTCGCCGCCGCGCGCCGCCGCCCCTTGCCACGCCACCACCCTCACTCCACTCCCCTTCACCTGCTGCTTCTCCCCCCACCTCAAAATTCTCTTTTCCTCCTGCCATCCAGCCCCCACCTTGATCTTTTCCCTTCCCTTCCTCCTCCACCACCGCCGCCGTCGCCGCCACGCGCCGCCGCCGGACCACCACCAACCCTAGGTGGTTCTCCACCCATCCAAACCCTAACCCCCTTTTTATATAGCTGCTACTATTTTCTACTAATATTAACACTAATATACTTATTATTATTATTATTATTATTATCATTATTATTATTACTTTTATTATTGTTATTACTATTATTATTATTATTATTATTATTATTATTATTATTATTATTATTATTATGATCATTATTACCATTATTATTGTCTTTATTATTAATGTTCTTATTTTCTTACTAATACTAACATCCCTTTTAAACCCTAACCTATATTATACTTAACTATGTATGGCGGTCAGAGGCGTTCTACCCTGTGCGTTTCGTGCCGGTCCACCGGCTATAATAGTGGTCAGAGGTGTTTTGTCCTGTGCGTTTCGTGCCGGTCCACCGGCTATAATAGTGGTGAGAGGCGTTTTGCCCTATGCGTTTATTCCGGTCCACCGGCTATAATAGTGGGGGATCTCGGCTCAATACACCCAAAGTAAATAAGTTAAACCAGGGGAAAAATACTAAGTACTTATAGTGGAACACCATGTTGAGGCGGGGCCAGTCCGGTCCACCGGTTAGAATAGTGGTCAGAGGCGTTCTGCCCTGTGTTTTTATTTCCGGTCCACCGGCTATAATAGTGGGGTCCCCGTGCTCACATGGATTTTTGAAGAATGCGTGGAATGGACTTATTTCATTAATGAGAATACAGAATAAGACATCAGAAAGTGATTCGATCTATTCATGCATGTCATCGTATGTTATTTAGGTGTTGGATGTGGGTCTTGTGTGCTATGTGTGCTATGTGGTATGATTGTATGCTTGGCCTTAGCGCACCAGCGCCCTTACTCAGTATTGGACCCGTACTGATACTACACTGATTGAATGGGTCCTGTGATGATCCACCAATGGTGGGGAGCAGACCTCCTATGCAGGTTTGATCGGTTACAATTATGGGGTGGAAGGCTTGGCTTAAGTGAGTAGGCGATCAGGATATTGGTCCTTTGGGTTCTGTTTTATTTGCTATATTTTGTACTACGCTCCTCGCTTTGAAACCGTACTCTAAGTTGTATTCCTAAATGATATTTTAACTGTTGTTGACTCGTGGTTTTCGTGAATGGTCTATGTTAACTATGGACCTATGTTTTGATGACTCTTAATTAATGATTGTTTGGTTTAGCCTTAGCACTTAGTATCGGAACGGTAAGAATGAACTGGTCTGGTACTAAGTATGGCGGTAATACCCCCAAGTTTATGGTTTAATTCTTTCGCTTCCGCTAAAACCTTTGTCTTAAATGAAATTTTTCAGTAGTAAATTTGGGGGTGTTACAATTTTATCTACAAATTTTATAAATGCAATGTCTCTTATCTCCATTATTTTAATTTAATTATAGTTTGTTTTAGCCTTAACACTTTGCATAAAAAAAATTGAGGGAATAGGACTTATACTAAGTGTGGCAGTAACATCCAGTAGTTCGATAATTAACACTTTCAAAAAATGAAATTTTTACGTAGTATAAATGGGGGTGTGACAAGGTAGGAGAAAGTACAAGGGAAAGAGGGAAAAGGAGTTAAGCATGGGATTATGGTTAAGATTAGGTTAAAATTTATAATTACAAAAAATTAGGTAAGATCAAAATTTTAATCATTTGATATTAAAGTCATATTAAACTATAAATTTCTTTGAAAAAATATTAGGATTTTGTTTAGCAATTAATTCATTTGGATTAAGATTGGATAAATTTTTAGGGTATTACATCATTACTCCATTAAAAGAGACTTCTTCATCTCTGAAGTCAATAAGTCAAGGCTAGGGAAGAACAAAAGAGGATGGAACTTAGCTCATCTAGTTCCAACATACCTTAGTATTAAGAATTTGTAAGGATATCTTCTCATAGATCAATGAATCATTGAGCTCGATCTCATCAAGTTTAACCATGTGGGAAGGAACTACAACATACTTCCTCAGTTAGGAGATGTGGAAGACATTATAAACTCAAGCTAATTCTAGTGGAAGTACCAAGATGTGAGTAATGTCTCTGAACCTATCAAGGATCTCATAAGGACCAATGTATCTTAGGCTCAACTTACCTTTTCGACCAAATATTTACACCCCTTTGATGGGTGAGACCCTCAATAGAATTATATCCTTTGGCTCAAATTAATCACTATAATGCCTCTAATCAACATAATGCTTCTATCAACTCTAGGATACCCTTTTCCCATCCTAGATTAACCAAACCTTCTAATTTTTCTTTTCAATCGTCTCTAGTTCAAGCATAATAGTCTCGCTAATGTCGCTCCAACAAAGGGTGTCCAACACTTGCACCCATGTAATGCCTTAAAGTGTGACATTCCTATACTAGCATAATAACTATTATTGTAAAAGAACTCTATCAAATTTAGATAATCCTCCCAACTTCCTTGAAATTCAGAAACATACACTCGTAACATATCCTCAAGTATCTAAATCATCCTCTCAATCTACATAATTGTAGCTCGGTGAAAAGCAATACTCGTCCTCATTTTCGTGCCCATACAAGTGTCCTCTTATAAATTCTCCTAGAAATGTGAAAGAAATATTCAATCATTATTAGAGAGTTTGTTCAGTAGGTGTACCTTGCTTACTCATCATAAACCTCATGTAGGCATCGACTAATTGGTCTATACTCCAACTAGACTTCATCAAAACAAAAACTACAAACTTAGTTAATCAACTGATGAAGACCTAGATCATATTGCACTCATTACGATTCATCATTACTCCAATCACAAAATCCATCAAGATGTATTCTGACTTCCATCTTAAAATATATCAATATTGGACCAACCACATAGGTCTACAGTGCTCAATATTGACCTTATAATAGATTAGACACCTCGATACAAATTTCACTACCTCTCACTTCATGAAAGGCCACTAGTAGATCCTCTTAAAGTCCTTGTATAAATTATTCCTCCTTTATGGATGGAATACATATTACAATAACCCTCCTCTAAAATTTGGAGTTTCATATCAACACAACTTTAAAGTACATACCAACAACCCCTATAGCGAATGCTACCATTCTCATGGATCTAAAACCCTTCAGCTTAACCACCATGTATCTTCTATCAAATCCTCCTATGTTTATCATCCTCAAGCTATCTTATTCATATATCATCAAAATTAGTTAGTGTAATTGTCAAAACACTCATATGGACCTCAAAATCACCCTACTAGACCAACTCAATCCCCACCTCACCAACCTTCCCAAGTAACTAATTAGTCAAGACACAAGAACTCAAGGAGTGTGATGTATTCCTACTTAAGGCATCTGTAACAATGTTAACTTTACCCTTGTGGTAGGCTAAATCAATATTATAACCCTTCACCAACTCTAGCTATCTATTATGCCTCATAGTAAACTCCTTCTAGGTGAATATGGTAATACTCCACCTTTTTGGAAAATGTTGAATGAGAATTATGCCAATTTTAGGTGTTTGATTTTGATTTGATATTATAATGTGATTTGAGGTAAATTTGGATTTAAAATAAGGTTTGAAAATTAACTCTATTGAGAAACCAATAAACTGGGTCCAAGAACCAATCGACTAGTTTACCATTTCAGGAAAATGGTTTTATTTGAGTAAACCAATCAACTAGTTAGGGAACCGATCAACTAGTTTTTAGAACACTCAATGGGTAGGACAAATCAATCTACTTGTTTTTCAAGTTGGGCATATTTTTGAAAGTCAATTTTTTGAAAAAAAAATTATATTGAAATAGAACCTTTTTAACCCATGTTGAACTGCTCCTAAGAGATTCTTAGCCTTTTTCATGATGCACTTAGCCAAAAATACTTCCTCTAATCGATATAAAGGATTGATTGGGACAATTAAGGAGGGAGATGACCTCAACCATATCTTTTTCCACTTCTCTCTTTTGCACATTTTTGAGATCATTACTTTGATCTTAGGCATGATTCTGATCAGTTGGAAGATTTCATCCACGCTGACCTTCCATTAACTATGTTGTGATTTTCGATTATAGACTAATTGACCTACATTCCCCAAAAACATCATTTGAGCTATAGAAAATAATTCAATATATCTTAGATGAAATCCATCCATTTAACTATAATTAAAATGGTAATAATTAGGGTTTTTAAATTATTCCCGATCAATATGTGATTTGTCTAGATTAAGTAGTTATAAATAGCCTTAATCACTTCTTTTGTCCACCTTCCTTTCAACCACCAAAAATACAAAACTCTATATTCACCTTTCTCCCTTTTTCACATCAAAACTTACAATTCCTTTCACTATTTTGATAATTCCTCTAGCTCATTCTTATTTTAATCATTAATAAGAAAGAGTTAGATTTGGGGAAAAGGTTAAGTGCTTTAGCTAGGTGCCATTTGTTTTACCTTTAGGCTATGGTATGTTTGTTCTTTCTTTTCTATTTCAAGTTTGAATTTATTAAGGCTATATAGGAATTTTTGAGTTAAAGATTGTCATTTTTAAGGTTTCAAAAGTTGATGTTTTCACAGCCTGAGATCTTTGGTTAAAGAAAAGTTTTCCTTACGCCAAGTAAATGGTTCTTGCTTCTAAAATGGTTCATAATTAATCTTGCATGATATGGAACTCTTTAAGTTGATATTATATGTTTTCATAAATATATATAGTTATAGAATTGATTTAGATGGTTAGGTTATGCATTTTGAGTAAAAAGCATGAACCTTGAGAAAAATGTGATGTGATGATTAAATATTGACATATGCAAGTTATATAGGGTAAAAATGTGTTATATAATGGTAAAGTATGTTTCAATATGGTTTAATAAAGATTTATAAGAATGATCTACATGAAAATGATTATTTGGCATTGTTGTAGGACATATCAATCGATTGGTTAGGTTAAATCGATTGATTGGTTCCTAGAACAGTCAACTGGACCCAACCCATCAACTAGTAAGCTTGTAGAGACATTGGTCTTGTTGTCTACTTAAACCCATTGACTGGTTAGGTAGAACTAATCAATTGGTCTATGAATAGTCAACTAGTTTTTCCAAACTGATTGATTAATTTAAGAAAAAATATGGTTTGGTTTGGTTAAACTGATCAACTAGAAGATCTAAACCAATCGACTAGAAAAAATACTAGGGACCATTGAGGTCCTTATGTTAAACAATATTTTGAATGTTTATATAATTTAAGTTTGCATGGTCTATTTTAAATTATTTGGTTGGTTTTATCCTTGTATCTAATATGAGTTAGGCGGTAAACAACTATTCTATGTTAGGTACGACAATAGCACCTCATTTTTCCTAACTGTATTTTTAGCTTTTGTATTATTATTTTTTTTAAATGGTAATGAAAAATAGGGGTGTTATAAATATATACTTGAGGCTATTATGGTCGATGAAGAATCTACACAAAGTTTGATACAAATAATGCTTTCAAATATTTAGCACGAAAACAACTAGCCAACTCTAAACCATACATCAAGTGGTCCTTCTCATGTTTCTTTAAATAACGAGAAGTGTAAACCACTACCTTACCCTACTATATCAATAAGCATCCTAGTTTGCGCTTCAACACATCTCTAGAGTCAAAATCAATGTTGTAGTTATACATTGTTTGAACTCTTGAAATGGATCTTCAGATGTATCATCCCACTAAAATCTTGTAGTCTTCTTTAGAATGCTCATGAAGGGATGAGCTATCTTTAAGAAGTCACGAAGAAAATGCATGTAATACCTAGCTAAATCCATGAAACTATGAACCTAAGGAATGCTAGTAGGTGTCTTCCACTCAATGACTACCAAAATCTTTTTTAGATCCATAAAGACTCCTCCTACTAAAACCACATGACCTAAAAATGCAACCTTCCAAAGCTAAAACTCTCAATTAGAGATTTTGGCATCTAGATGGTGCTATCTAAGAAGTGAAAATATATTGTGAAGATGCTTCTCATGCTCTCTCCACTCCAAGATCATAGTAAAATATCATATACAAATACCACCATGAACTTATCTAAGAATGGATGAAAGATCCTAGTCATTAAGTCCATAAATAAGGTAAGTGCATTGGTGAGTCTAAAAGGCATCACCGTAAACTCATAGTATCCATACTATGTCATAAAGGCCACATTTATGATGTATGTCTCGATGATGCATAGTTGATGATTTTCTGACCTCAAGTTAATCTTCAAGAAGATCGAAGCCCCCTTAAGCTAATCAAAAAACTCATCAATCATCAAAAGCAAATAACAGTTATTCGCTAATAGCTGGTTTAGACCCCAATAGTCTATGCACATGCAAAGACTCTCATCATTATTCTTCATGAAGAGAAGTAGTACTCCCAATGGAGACACACTCAAGCAAATGTACAAGTCAACCACCAACTCCTTCAATTGTGACTTCAAATCTTGTAACTCCACTGGTACCATCTGGTGGGGTGCCTTTGAGACTAGCTCAACCCCCAATACTAGCTCAATGATGAATTCTATCTCACATATCTATGGAATACCTGGTATCACCTCCATAAACATGGTAGGAAATCTCGAGAAATTGGAATATCCTTTAAAGCTAACACATCCTTATTCTACCACATAAATACATAGGGTAACATCTCTAAACCAATGAATACGTTGTATCGGCATATATGACCTTCGTAGTAAGCCTAAGATTGCATCTCCTATAGGAGACCCTAGCACCTTAAGGTCCCCACAACATAACCTACTCTTGAGCACAACCTATCACAGCCTAATACCTCTCCAACATATCAATCATAAGGATAACATCAAAGTCCTATATATCCATCTCAATCAAATCCACTAGGAAGTCTACCTTACTTATACCTAATGCTACATTCAAATAGAGCCTAGTGCAATCTAATCTATCCTTAGAAGGTAACAACATAGATATAGAGACACTAATATATGAATATAAATAAGATCTAGCAAAAAAAAAAGAAATAGATATAAATAAAAAAGATGCACTCAAATCAAATAACGCATACACTAGTAACGAGAGGATGAAAAACATATTGGTGACCACATCTAGCTGCCAATTATCCTCTACCTAGCTTATGGAATTCAGGTGCCCCCTAATTGTCCTCTCTAGGATCCTCCACATTACCCCACAAAACCTTATTTTATCCCTTTCCCTAGGGAAATGGCTGAGTCCCCTATGGTCTCCCTTTAGCCTCCCTACGTTGTACACCTAGTGGGGTAGGTGCCCTATACTACTGCCACTATAAGTTGTAGGCTTGTTGGTGATAGGCCTGCCACTAAGGTACAAGTGGTCCCCTCTATTGATGCTAATCACCCAATGGCTATATTTGATCCCTTTACTAAAGCTGCACTCAAATGATCAATAACCTAATTGACCATAAGTCCTATACTAAATAGGAGTGCCACGGGAGTCTTATCTTGGATGATCCCAGCTATAGAAATGACACATGACATGAAGTATATCATTTATCCCACAAGTATACTTTATTCACTTTTCTGACCCTAGTATTGATAACTTGGAATTCTACCTCCCCAAAACCAAATATGACCTCCTAAACCCTATGTATTTAGCTTCTTTTTACCCAAAATGGAAGCGCACTCCTAAACCATTGTAGTGGAAACACATGCTTGCTCATACAGTATAGCCAAGTCTTGGAAATTCATGACACCTATAATCCTCCAAATGTTAAAATGAAGCCCCTACTCAAACTAGTAGACTACTATCAACTCACTAGTCGCTATGCTTAGTATGAATATTAATCGCTTCATGAAATGAGTGTAGTACTACCTCACTGTCATACTCCATAGGATTAATTACATTAACTCCTAACATTAATCATTCTTAAGGCTCTTAAGATAAAAATTAAAGTAGATCACCATCTTAAAGTCCTCCCAAAACACCAACAATATTCCCTACACACAACAACCCACCTACCAGATATTTATAGCTTCTTAAAGGAAGAAATCAATTATGCTCACCTTCCAAGTAGGTGAGAAATTGATTACCTCATAAGTATGTCTATATTGAAATGCCCCAAAACTCTAATTTTAGAAATTCTATCGAAATAAGGATTTAATAAGCAAATTAATTTAATAAATTATTTTTATTAAAAATAAAAGGGAATTAATTAGGGATAATCAAGAAGAAAATAATAAATATTTTAATGAGGAAAAATTTGGATGATTTGCTAATTAAAATGGAATTTAGGAAAAATCTTTCAAAAACTATAAATTAGCATAAAAAGGAAATTAAATATTATTTTAATAATATTGTAATTTTTAAATATCCCAAAATACCAAAATATTCTAATATCCCAACCAACCTATTTTTCCTTTTCCTTTTTCTTCTTCTTTTTCCTTTTTCTTTCTTCCTTTCCTTTCTTCTTTTCTTTTTCCCCCAAATTGGGCCTGTCTTGCGGCCCAATTCCCTACCCTTTTTCTCCTTTAGTGTGGCCCACCTTGGAACGCAGCATTTTGACCCTTATGACTAGGTTATATTGCCCGGTCCGATTTTTTCCTCTTTTTCTTTTTTTTCTTTTCTTCCTGGACCGCCGGTCCATGCCCATCTCCTTCTTCATCCTTCTTCTATCCGCAACTCCTCCCCAACTCATGCCATTGACCAGCCGCTTAGCTCCTTTCTCCTTCCCCCTGAATCGCCAGCCACTTTAATCCAACCCACTTCCCTTCCTTCTCGCACACGACCCCTCTTTCCTACGCAACCACTCTCTGCCACGTTTGAATTTCGCAGGCCTCTCATCGACGGCTCGTGCCCTCTCCTAACTATGCTATTTTTCCGCCACCCCTCTAACCTTAGCCCACCTTTAGCTCTATAAAAATAAACCCCATAACTAGCCCTATTTGATCTTTTGATTTCAACCCAGAAAAATCACCCCTTTGAGCCACTATGCGATCAAATGCTAATTCCGCCAACGTTAACCAATGCTGCCGCCCACCTAAGCACTCCCTGTATCACCCTCTACCCAACTAAACCTTCCTCCTCACTCGATTTGCCCTACACGAGCCACTCTAGCCGTACAAAGTCTATTTCCCAATCAACCACACTTCTACCTCCGCTGCCCTTCACACTACCATTAGCCACTTCTCCCACCATAACCACTGCCTCCTATACCTTCCAAACTACCCTGTAGACTCTCCCCTACCTCCCCCTACCTTTCTTTTCCCCTTCCTCCCTCTCCTCCCCCCTTTCCTCCTCCCTTTCTTCTTTTCCTCCCCTTTCGGCCACCACAACTACTATTGTGTGTTGTCACCTTCATTCCACTCCTCTTCACATAAGGAACCATATACACCCCAACTTCCACCCTCATTCTTCCTCCCCTTTTCCTAGCACTCAACTATCTCTATTTTCTTCCCTTTTTCCGACCACCGCCATCGTCGTCGTGCACCGTCGCTGGTGCCGTCGGTCACCACCAACCCAAGGTGGTATCCTAAATCCTCTCAACCCTTAAACCCTAATTTATTAAGCTTTATTTATTTCTTTATTATCATTATCGTTATTATTATTATTATTTCAATGTGTGGTTGAAACCCTACTTTACCTTATTTATTTTTATTATTATTATTATTATTATTATTATTATTATTATTATTATTATTATTATTATTATTATTATGATTATTATTATTATTTCGGTGGAGGGTGGAATCCCTTATTTCATAATTATTTCAAATTATACTATTATTTTTTTTTAATAAAAGTTATATATTAATCATGAAGAAAAGGTACAGCCCAAGCTATAGAATCGATCTACTTTACCTAAGAAACCACTAAACTTTGCACTATGTGCAGAATGATTACAAATAGCTGATATAACTAAAGAGATTTGATAGACTATCCTTTGTAAGTTCACACTAACATTTGTGAAGATGCAAGCATTTCGAGCTTCCCACACCTCATATATGCTAATAACATAAAACGCTGTCTTGAACTGAGCCTTAGCAACACCTCTGGTTTGAGAAAAAACAAAGCTTTTCATCAAAGTCTGCCAAGAATAATGTCTTCTTGATTCTTTGAGCACCTTCCTGATTGCTTTCCAAATATGTTGCAAACCTTGACAATGGAAGAGAATATCACTGAGAGTTTCCTGCTGAGTGCAAAAACAACATTGCAAAGGAATTCCAGGAAGAAATTTTGCCATTAGGTCTTTAGTGGGAAGTCTTGAGTGTGCAACTAGCCATGCAATAAATTTGTGCTTAGGAGCAGCTGGGTTGGATCAAATGGCCTTCCACCAGTATACTTTAGGAGCTTGGGATCGAATCAGGTCATAGACTGCAGAAATGCTATAAGTATCCTGTGACTGAAGCTGTTAGAAAATTGGACTTAGCTTAGGCCTTAGACCAATGAGTTTGACTAAGATCCAGGAGGTTGTGCATGACAGTGTAAAGTCTGTGATAGTCTGATCTTTAATGAAATAAGTATGTATCCATTTGATATATAAGGAATTCTTATCCTTATACAGATACCATGGATGCTTGCCAACTGCAGCTGTATTCCAAGCAACTAAATCAATTAAACCCAAACCTCCTTCCCTTTTAGGCAAACATACCTTTTTCCAGGAGACAAGATCTCTTTTGCTTGAGGATGCTTTCCCTATCCACAGAAAAAATTTGCAAAGACTAATGATCTTTAGTAACAATTTTTTGGGATGAAAAAACAACTGACTCCAATACATAGTAATACCAAAGATCACAGACTTCAACAATTGTAATCTGCCAGCATAAGAAAGTAATTTATTTTCCTAGTTTTGTAATTTGTTTGTGATTTTTTGTACTAAGGACTGCATATCAGCTATTTTCAATTTTGAAGCATCCAAAGTAACACCCAAATACTTGAAAGGCAACCTCCCTTCCTGAAATTGAAGCTGTGACAAAATAGACCCTTTCACCTCCTGAGAAACTCCACCAAAATAGATAAAACTTTTCCAGGGGTTGATAGATAAACCAGAGGTAGCAGCAAAATCTTGGATCATAGAGTTAATAGCAGTTACAGAAGTTAAATCACCCCTGCAGAACAAAAGTAGATAATCAGTAAAAGCAAGATTGATGATCTTCAATTTTTTACATTTGGGATGTCCATGGAAACCATCATTCAACCAGAGAGTTTGCAACATCCTACTAAAATATTCCATCACAATCACAAATAGGTATGGTGATAAAGGATCTCCCTGCCTAAGGCCTTTTTTCCCTTAAATGGAGTCAACAAGTTGTTATTAATGTAAAGAGAATAACTAACATTGGAGATACAAGCCATAAGCAATCTGACAAAATGGACAGGTAAATGCAAACCTAGCAGCATATTTTCTAGAAAAGTCAAATTGACTAAGTCATAAGCCTTCTTGATATCCATTTTAAGCATGCACCTTGGTGAAGCATTTTTCCTTTTATATAAATGAATAAGCTCATAAGCTAATAAAACACTATCTCCAATGTACCTACCCTTAACAAAACCAGCTTGAGAAGTATGAATGATGGATGGTAAAATTGGCTGCAACCTATTAGCTAAAATCTTAGCTAAAATTTTATATACCACATTGCAACAAGAAATTGGCCTAAAATCAGAGACATTGATAACTCCTTCCCCTTTAGGGATAAGAATTAATTTTGTTGCAGCAAGGCTTCATGGTAAAGAAGCAGTCTGAAAAATATGCACAATCAATCTCCATAAGCTTACCCCCAGAATTAACCAAGAATCCTTGAAGAAACCTGAGGTGAAATCATCAAGACCTGGGGCCTTATATTGGCCAATAGGCCATAAAGCTTCCTTGACCTCTTGCAGAGAAATAGGCTTAAGCAGCTCATGTTGTTGATCCACAGAAACCAGATGCCCCTGCAAAAAAATACTAACAGTAGTGTTCCTAGTGGCTCCACTGTGTGATCCCAACAAATTTTGATAAAATGTAAGGAATGCTTGATTTATCCCTTCTGAATCAGAAACACATTGATCATTATTATCTTGAATTCTTCTTATCACACTATGCATCTTCCTGACCTTCATAATTGAGAAAAAGAAGTGTGAATTAGAATCATCCAAATTCAACCATTTTATACCAAATTTCTGCTTGAGAAAACTCTCTTCACAAAGGACATAATGCTGATAAAGCTTCAAATATTTCTTTTCCTCCTCCTGCAAAGTCAGATTATGAGGAAAGGAATCAAGCTCAGTCTCGATCTTATTTAGCTTTTGCCTTATCTCCTGAACTCTACTAGAAATGCCTCCAAAATGCTCCTTATTAAAACTTTTAAGACTATCCTTGATGTCTCTCAACTTTGTAAAGAAAATACCCTAAACAGACCCTGAAATATGTCTCTCCCATACAGAAGCCACCAGGGAAAGAAAACGAGGGTCTAAGGTCCACATATCAAAAAATTTGAACTGCCTCTTGAATCCACTAGCAGACCTCTCTTCTAAATGCACTAAAGCAGGGCTATGATCAAAGAAGAGAGTGTCTAAAAACTGCACAGAAGAGTTTTAGATATTAATAGTCCAGGGCATATTAACCAAGACCCTATCCAACTTAGCCATAATTTGATTCTCACCCAAACTTTAGACCTGTGTAGCTCAAATCATGCACCATTAGAGAGTTTAAACATTCCCTAGCATCTTCTACATCATTAAGATTGGGATTACCTTGAAATTTCTCCTCTGGCTTCAAAACCACATTGAAGTCCCCAAGAATAATCCAGGGCTCTCTTTCAATTTTATTGTCCTGAAGCCACTACCATAAACATTTCCTACTAATACCATCATTAAAAGCATAAAAAAAAGTAATAAAAAACTTTACATTGGAAAACATTCCTGTCACAACTAGCTGCATGGCCTGTCCACAGCTTGCCATTCTCTGAACTTGCCACACCTTTTTATCCCAAATGCACCAAATCCTACCATTTGAGTGATCCTCATAATTGCTAAATCTCTCCCATTGAGGACCTAGCCTGTCACAAACCTTACCGTCATTTTCCTTTTTGACTCTGGTTTCTACCAATCCCATCAAGGAAACCTTGTGCACTGATAACCAGTGCCTCAATTCTTTTTGTTTATAGGTTTTATTCAAACCCCAAATATTCCATGCCCCTATCATGGACCTGATCTAATAAAGAATGTACAAACCGAGGCACCTCAGCTTGTGGAATACTAGGCTGTTGCACAGAACTAGGAAGAATTAACCTGTCTTCTAAATCTTCTTGAAAACATTGGAATCTGTTAGTTGTGTGCAGCCTATCACTAGTCCTGTTTTCCTTAGGACTAGACACTTGATTAGTTCGACCAACCTGCCTGCCATTCGAGTGTTCAGGTTGACAACCAGTCCTAGTATCATTATCAGCATTAATCTCCTTATGAATGTTGGCAGCATCCTCTGGAGTCTTCTTCTACACAGGAGTCCTGACAATCTTCCTCCATTGCTGAAAACCTTTTTGATGGTAAGACCTCTCCTTTGAGACCCCCTGTGGAGGATTAGACTGTCTCTGCCCCTCATCCACTTTTTTACAGAACTGAGTGGAATGGCCTGACTCATTACATTTTGTACAGAAGGCAGGCTTCCATTCAAAAACAATCTTCTGCATTATAATATCACCATCAAGGTCTAGGATTTCGACTAACTCCACCAACTTCTTTGAGACATCCACTTCAACAAGAATTCTTGCATAAGATATTCTTTCACCAGAAGAAGTAACTCCATCTAAGAATAATGGTCTGCCTACCGCACTACCAATTCTACTCAAAGAATCAACATCCCAATAATCCAAAGGTAAATTCACAAGTTTGATCCATAATGGCATAAACTAAAACTTCTCCTTTGAGAATTGAAATTTTCGATGCCATTCCTTCAAAATGAATGGACGATTTATAAACGACCAATATGGCCTTGAAAGAACACAATCTCTATCTTCCTGGGATTGGAACTTAAAAACTATAAAACCCTAATCATGCATCAATACACACTCGACCAAAGATTCCTGACATAAGTTTCCATTTGTATCAAGGATGGTTGATAACCAATGACATAGCCCGCAACTGCCCACTTCCAATCAGAAAAATTTGAATCCACCTTCTCCCTCTGCGGATTGACACGAATGTTGTTCCCCGCAAACGTGGGCGGAATATAGGTTAATTTGGATCCTCTTTCCAGCATCCTATTACCAACCAGTTTATCCTTCCATGATACCTCCATAATCTCTGGCCCTTTATGATGATCAATTGTGTCGTTATGATGATCCACCATCTTGCCATTCTCAACATCATTCTTTTCTAAAAGGGAGCCCTCGCAACCGAAAGGAGGAGAAACTAACCCTGTGATTTCATTAGAATTTTGATCGACGTCCCCCTCTGCATGATCCATGCATGTCTGACTAGGGTTAATCTCGTTAGGCGCTTGCACATCCCTGCTCTTCCCTAAACCATCATTGCAATCTGCCGAAGCCCCACCAAAAGATGAAATTCCACCACCTTTAGTTGTCTCCTTCTTGGCCGTGAAGCAGCCCTCCTCGTTCTCGCCATGGGAGAGGAGAGAGGAGAGAGCCTAGGGTTTGCTTCTATTTTTTCTCTCCTAGCCACTAATGAGATCTATGTTATTATTATTAGTAGTATTAGTATCATTATTATTATTAGGATATATTCTTCAGATCTTATATTATCATATTCAAATATTACTATTATTACTTTTATCCTTAGCAAATATAGTGTTGAGTTAGTGTTACTACTATTATATTATTATTACTACTATTATATTATTATTTTATCTATAACCCTAATCTTTGGATAAAATAGGAAATATTACTATTTTGGTAGGAGGGAACCTAATCCTTAGTTTTTTCCTCTTATAGGTGAGACTAGTCAAAACCCTAAGGAGGTGTATGAGCACGCTCCAAGATCGGTGTCGTATTAGGTAAGGGTGTAGCTAAGGCCTTACATCTGTAATGTGTTTTGTATGCCTTGTGTCATAATATGTTATATATCTTATGCTTATCATTATAACTATTTTATGTGTAGTGTGGTTTGGAGTTGCGGTATGCTTATATGCCTTCTTATTGTATGTGTTGATATGTAAATATGGTGAAATGTGATGTAACATGATGTGGCCCTTTAAGATATACATGTGAGGATGTTTAATATGGTATTGTGGGGTGGAAAGATGCAAAAGAAAAATGGGAGAATGAGATGACTAATGGGATGTAAGTTGGCTAACATAGGTAGAATTAACCTAATTGTTCCATGGTCCATGAGTGGATGAATAAAATGGGGGTTTTAAATAAAATAAAAGAGTGGAAGAATCTAGGGTTGTGCATGGAGGAATCTATGTTTTGTATGGAGGAATCTAGGATTTTATATGGGAGAATCTAGGGTTGTGCATGGGAGCATCTAGGGTTTTGTATGGAGGAATATAGGGTTTTGCATGGAAGAATCTATGGTTTTGCATGGGAGAATCTATAGTTGTACATGGGAGAATCTATGGATGTGTATGGGAGAATCTAGGGTTTTGCGTGGAAGAATCTATGGTCATGCATGGGAGAATATAGGGTTTTGCATGGGAGAATCTATGGATGTATGGAAGAACATAAGGTTTTCATGGGTGAATATAGGGTTTCATGTGGGAGTTTAAGGTTTACATGAAAAAGTTTGAAGGGTTGCATGGGATGTATAAAGTCTACATGGGGGTGAATTTTACATATGGAAAGTTGATTAGGGTATATAAGAGACCGAGCTAGGGTTTGTTGTGGCCAACTAGGGTTTGATGTGGCCACTTAGGGTTACGTGATCATACGTGCACATGGCGAGTAAAGTGTGATGATGAGGGTGGAATCTAAAGGTTGTGATGTGTAGAGTGTTAAAATGATTTGAGTTGTGTGAGGTGGAGTAGGATGGGCCATATAGGCCTAAATTAAGGTTTCTAGGGAAAACCCTAGAGTAAGGTAGTGAGTGAACTTATAGGTGCATGGTAGTGGGCCTTGACCCATACACTTAGGATTTGGGCCTTTAGTGTGAGTTAAGGTAAGGAGGAAAGGATGATGGGGTAAGTTAGGAGGTGCAGGAGTCTCATGATATGGGACAGGTCCTTTTAGAGGATAAACGTAGAGGGAGCTATTCATGCATGTCTAGGTCGAGACTTTTTAAATAAGACATAGTAAACCATTAATTATGCAAAGTGCAAGATTGTTGAGCTGGACTAAGACCGGTCCATCGACATATAATAATCGTTAGGGCATTTTGCCATGTGAGTGGCCGATCCACCGGCAAATAATAGTGGTCAGGCGCATTATGCCTGTATGTTTTCGATCTACCGACTATAATAGTGGGGGATTCCGTGCTCAACAAACCAAACAAAATTGTGCTAAGACATGGGAAAGACACTAAATACTTATAGTGAAACACCATGAGAGTTGGGGCCAGACCGATCTACCAAAAATAATAGTGGTTAGGAGCTTTATGCCCTGTATGTTTTAGGTCCACGGGCAATAATAGTGGTCATGAGCTTTATGCACTGTATGTTTATAGTCCACCGGCTATAATAGTAGAGTTGCCACGCTCACATAGAATGATAAAAAGCATGGTGTGAAATGAGCATTGATCAAAGATAAATAATTAGTTTATCGGGACTATAATTTGGCCTTTTTTATTTATCTAAAGTGATCGTATGTTGTTGTATTATCATGCTTGGATTGTGTTTCTTTTGTGTATTGGCCTTAGTGCACGGCTACCTTACTCAGTACGTAGCATATTGACCACCCATTTTATGGGTGCTACTCGTTCCCACCAGCAAAAGACCCTTCTGACCTTATGCAAGTGGGTGATACTTTTTTTTATGCCTTCGATGTTCATGAGGCATCAGGTGGGGCTGGGTCCTGAGTATGGACTTGGCACATGGATTGAGAGTGGCGTGGCTGGATTTCCCTTTTTGACCTTTTTACTTTGTATTGAGTATCCTAGACATAACTTTTACCAGTTGTAAACATTATTTCCCTTTTTGGAATTTTGACAATGCACTCTAGTTTATGACTATTTTCACGCACTCTGATTTCTATCTTATAGTTGATTGTTCTCCTTTGAATTATAAACTTTTTACGTGTACTCTAATTTATATGTTATGATCCTTCTAGTTCTTTTTATGAACTCTTGGTTTAAGTATTGATTAAATTTTAATAATAATCCTTTTTAGCCTTAGCACTTGGTACTAGAATGGTCAGAGTGAACCGGTCTGTACTAAGTGTAACGGTAATATTTTCCAAATTCATAGGTTCTAATTTATTTGCTTCCGTTTAAAAAAATAGTAAATTTTAGGGTGTTACACATATACCTTGCCTTCTAGTTTCCCTCTAAAGTCAGTCTTCTCTAATAGCCTCCTATGTGTCGTGTAGAGGTAGTGGTGGTGGTTAAGTCTAAGTTGGAGGTGAAAGATGCTAACAAACTCAATAAAGGCCTTGAAAGCCTCCCCTAACTAGCCAATACAGCCATTTAGTGTCATGGCAAGAAAATTGTAAGATGAAAAACCAATAGGATAAACGTTCCTAACTTACTAACACATATTGCACATAAGCACATTTAAAGTTCACCTAAGTTACCCATCCTTGATTCCACATAAGTCACTCAGAGTTTTTGAAGAACAGATTTTTCAAAATATGGAATAGATTAATAAAATTAGATACATAATCATTAGAAACTAAATTATTTGAATACAAAATACAAAAATCAAAACTAAAGTTCTGATAACAACTTGTAATATCCAAAAATTTACTAATGAAAATTTTAGTTTAAGTAGAAGAATAATATCAAAATAGATGGCTATTACCACCGTACTCGACATACGTTTAGCTTACCTTACCATCCTTACATCAAATATGAGATAAAATAGTTAAGACTTAAAGCATGATAAATAGAGAATAAGAGAGCTTCCATAAACATTAGATAAGATTTTGAAGACTAAGTCTAAGTACAATATAAAGATTAAAAAGGGAAACATTGAGAACTAAGAGTCCTAAAAGGTATCCGAACTAAAAATGATAACTACATAATATGACTCTATGCCCAATCCCAATACATAAGATTCACTATTCCACATATAAGGCATCATATACACCAAAATCATCCTAAGGTTCATAATCAACCTAAAAATAAACATCTAAGTCGCCTGCTCATACTAATTAAGGTAACCACACAGCTGACGTAAGGATACAAATGAGGATAAGAATACATATGTGTTAATAATAAGCGATGCAAGGAAAAAACTAGTTTCATAATCCATTATTAGATGTAAACAATATCTATACTTATATTTGTGTTAAGTTTAGAGACCCTACTATTCTTAATCCAATGGAACATACTTTGCATCTCTCTAAACAAAACACACCTAAACCACTATTGTCATATGGGGTAATGGACCCAACATATACTAAGACAATACACTATTTACCACTATTCTTAAATTAATAGAATAGTTTGAAGCATCTCTTATGGCAAAGCACACTAAAGCCACTATTATCAATCAATGGAATAGGCACTACAGATCGGTCATAACTCGGATAACCTTCTATTTTAAGTTATTAATGTTTTATTCATTAGTTGCTTATCTCATAATCATATTTTAATGCACGTTGAGTTTAAAGCTCCATTATTCTTAATCCAATGAAACAAATTGATGCACCTTTCAAGCATAATACTCTTAAACCACTATTATCGTCTGGTGGAGAGACCACATAATATATTCTAGCCCGAGCCATGTGATCTTTCACTTTAAATGAGTGGTATGTTATTCTTCAATTGATTATATCAAGATCATCATGTAGGACTCATTTAGATATGCTTAACACATGGTTGCAAATACATAAGCACAATCTGTAATACCCCATTTATTTAAGCCCTAATTTAGATACCCTAATTTAAAATCTAATTAATTATGTGTAACTAAGTATAGAATTATTTTAGGGTTAGATGTTATGTCATTATATATATTACTATATTTATTAAATTTGTGGTAATAATCTATAGAAGTATATTAATATTTAGAGGTGGGATAATAATAGTAATAATAATAATAGTGGTAGTAATAACAATAATAGAGATGATGATAACAATAGTAATAATAATCATAAAAATAATGATGATAAGAATATTAAAACTAAAATATTAATTGGATAGGATTTTCCTTTTTAGTATTTAATAACTCTTAAAATTAATTGAGATTGTTTATTTAATTATTTATTAATGAATTAAATTTAACCTTTTTTATTTATTAATAGTTCATCCCCAAACCTAGCCTAAACTAAACTAATCCCTCTCCCATTAGTTGTAGCACAATTAGCCCTTAACTCAAACTCCCATCCCAAACCATCAACCCACATATTTTCTTTTCTATTCCCATGTTATAGCCCTGCCAATCATGACCTAATGCATTCCCTACCAACCTAGTCATCCTTTGTATCACTGCATTCAACCCTCTAAACCATCTCGTTCCATCACCACCTACCGTGCCAAGTTCCTACTCCACTACACCAGTCACACCCCATGCAACCCAAGTTTCCCTCCTATATTTTTTCCTAACTCCCCTAGCATGAGTCTTATCCCATCCACTCGACTGCACCAACCTGCCTTGATTTCAACTTTGTTTTGAGTGCACCTAACTTTACCCCTTCACACGAGACCCCCTAGTAACATGTCTTTATTTTTGCAATATCCTCCGTTTCTACTATTTCCCTTCTACTCTACCTGACTATCCCTCCTTCCTCACTTTTCCTTTGTCTCATTCTAGTTAATGCCTGATTAACTTATCCCTTATTTTTCGTATCTTCTACCTCCTTGCAACCCTAACTCCATTTACACCAAACAACCACCGTATTCCCCTACTTTTCTCCCATTTATTTTATTTTTGACTCATCCTAGCCCTTCATCTTTTCCTCTTCCTTCCTAGCCACCTTGACCATCCTCTTATTCCCTTCCTATATTTTATGGTGCCTCAATCTTGCCTAAACCCTTTCATCTTTGCCTCATCACCACCCCACTTTATCCATCCATTCTCATACTAACTCCTTAGTTATCCCCTTCCCTACATTATAGTTGTCACATGTAAATACCCAGCCAGTTGAGCCTCTCCGTTGAGTTATTATGCTTGATCAATCATACACCCTACACCACCTTCACTAAGGTGTCACCAACACACCTCCATCCTTTGAGAACCTCAATGAGTCAGTGCCCAGTCACCACCACCCACTATTGCCTCTCCTAGCCTCCCTTGTCACCCTATTTCATTTGTCTATGCTCCCCAGCATCGAGAACCACCATCACCACATTTAATCTACACCTTTAAGCCACCTTGCAAGAGCTACATTCATTATTTCCCCCCATTCACACACTACAACACCACCACCATAGCCAATAAGAACTTCCATCAATTAGCCTTTCCTCGCTTGTGTTTGCATGTGGCTAACTCCCCCTATGTAAATGGATGTGGTTAGTGCCATGCTTGTAGCCCTTCGCCTAATTGGTTTAACTATGTGAGTGTGGTGTATGATTGTGCCATGCACTCATAGGCCTTGATTAATTTTCCAAATTTAATTTAGCCTTTATTCCAATTAATTTAACCTAATTATTTTATCTTGATATAGATACTAATATGAATATATATATTGTGTGGGTTGTGTTGTTGATTTTAGGCAATTCCAATCTTGCTTAATGTGTCCTTAAAAGAGGCATTTTGTGGTATAATTTATGTAGCTTGGAGGTAAATCTAACCACTTATTAGATGATTGGATATTGTGTAATTATGATCAATTAATTTTTCTAGAATAAATATCATGCTAGGTTGATGTTATTATAAAATTGGTATTTTTACTGAAAAAGAAAAGCATGCGGTATCACATTTCTGTGTTAATTTTGTGACGTATGAAATAATACATGTTGCTATGTGAATGACTAATAATTAATGTATGCCTTAGTGATATTTAAATAAATGAGGATATATGTAGTATGGATATATGAGTTATGGCTAAAAATAAAATGCATTAGGTTGGACATCCAAATGAATTAAAATATCCCTTGTACATTTTAGATAGATTTAGATGTATGACATTTTGGCTTAGAGCATAAATAGGATTAAATTCTTTTTTTTTGGGATCACACGTTACAAGGATAGAAATATAAATTTTTATATACCATGATTTATATCTAAAAATTTATTTTGAGGAATTAGTGTGAATATTATGATATGCTAGAATTTAATGATAGTGTTCTAAATGTGTATCATGTTAATGCTTATGCTTAGGGGTAATATTATCTTTTGTCATATTGTGAAATCTTCTTATATGAAATTGTTTTTAATTAATATATTTTAGCATTTTCATGACAAATATCCTATAAAAATAAATTTGGTAATAAAGTAAGTAAACATATGATGATTAGAATTTGGAGGATATTTTGGTTATTATGAAAAAAAATGTCTTAAGGTGAATGATTAAACTAGTTGACCTAGGATTTGGCCTTAGATTAAATTAGAACTTATTAGATTACAGGGATTAAGTTTAATGGAATTGAATAACTAATTTAGGCTATGGCATGATGCCTAACCCTTGGTTATGTTAGTTTTAAGATGTTGTGACTCTTGTGGCACTTTAGATTTGGAATTTGTTAATTGATTTATCATGAAGACCCTTGTGGTCCTTTGATTTCATTGATTTTTGGCTAAATTATTATTTTTGTGGACCCTAGTATCTTTAAGATAATAACATCAAATTAAATAAGATACTAATCACTTGAAGTGGAAGACTTAAGTTGGAAAGGGATCTTATGCCTCCGATTAGACCCTTGTGTACATAGTTGGACCTTTGGGTCAAAAGGCTCACTTATGCTTTAAAGGTATTCCATACACCCTATAGAAGATATGCATACTTAAGGATTTTGGTGTTAAAGTTTGGTATGGGCGACTGATATGGTGTGTGCCTTCCTTGGTGAGCTTTACCCATGAATTGAGTGATTTGATTTGTAACACCTCCTTAATGATCATTGTCTTGGATATGGGGATTATATTCCACTAAATATATGATTGTTGATTGATCTAATTGGATTAGACACCCACTAGAATACATCTGCAATAATTGGATTAGGACTAGTTGATAAAGGTTGGATCTTTTGGTGATATCAAACAAATATGATGTTGTGTTACAGAATATGATTTGTTGATATATTATAATTGTTGTACAACTCAAAAAATGTCTTTATTGTGCCCTTTCTAGGGTTTTGATCTAATTAATTTGTTGATTGAAATATGGGATTATGTTATTATATGTTGTTATTACATATTGTTGTATGCTTTTGGTTATAATTCTTATTATTTTTATGTTATGTGTAATATAGGTAGGCTACATGTTTGAAGGCATTATGATTTACTTAGTACAATGAAGTCATACCTATACTATTACTTTTTAGAGGAGTGTGTGCATTGCATGCAATGGCTAAAGGATTTTGAGGAGCATTATCCATACGTTTAGATAGACTAAGGAAGTGAAGGTTCCTACTCCTACAACACTTATTGGTAATATTTTGTGGAAAAGATGAGTGTAAGAGAAAACTAGTGTCGCACTATTGCGTGCTCTTTTTTTATTGATTTTTCTTTGGACTCCTATGTCCCTAATGTATTTTGGATATTTTTGTTGTATGGAGAGCTTATTATTCGTAAACCTTTATTTTATGTTTTATCTTTTCCTTCCACTATTTTTTTATCTATCTTTATTTGAGCCTTAGTACTTGGTATGAGGAAGGTGAGAAAACTGAACTTATACTAAGTGTAGTGGTAACACCCATTATTTTTGTAATTATCTCTTCCACAAAATAAAATTAAGTATTAAATTCTAACGTGTTACACAACTGCATAGTTATCATGTGATTTCCCAAGAAAAAGGTTCAAAATATCCCTAAAAAACCCTAATTTTATAAGGTGATTATAACTCTTATTTTATTATACCTATGCCACTCAATATTACCTCTAATATTTTGAATATCATACTTAGCATATTTAAAGTTTATTCCCCTTTTAAAATCACCAAAATATTATTTTTAACCCTTATTAACCAAAATACCCTTCCTTTATAAAAAAAACCTCATAATATCATGTTAGGTAACTTGTGTCTTATTCAACTATCATTTAATCACATTATTTATGAAATAATTGATAACACTCTCAATAAATTATCATGTTGTGATTATTTCCCATAGTTTCATCAAATGACTGTATTACCCTTACATTAGGTGGAATGCTCATATTTTTTCCCAAAGACCTTATGAGTCCCAATATTAATGAATTTAAACTCCAATATTTATGTAAAATACATAAACCTAACGTATCTAGATTCATGTAACCCAAAAATATACACAAATGTATACTTTCACATTTTTATCACTCTGAAGATATCATATAGTAGCATTATCATAACCAACAATATCCATATAATATTGCTAAATAGGATATTGCATACAAATACACATTACACATACAAGCCCTGACTATGACACGCATCCTTACCAAAAATGACACCAGTCATTGAGCACATAAGCCTAACCTGTCTCCTCTAAGATCACCAAAAAAATCACCTAGAAAACATGAATAAAACACAATTAGAACTTAAGAATACAACTGAGGAACAGTTAAGGTAAAGAAAGGTGGAAATGGGGATAACTAAAATAAGTGGAAAATCTTAGGTTGTGTAAGAGTGTAGTGGATTGTGTGTTGGTGGTAAGGTGGTTCTAGAGTGGTGTTAGAGTGAAGCATAAGGTGTGCTAGGAGGGAGGCATAGTTGTTCCAAAGGGATGTTGAAGGCACACGATGTCCCATACATAGAGTGCCTTCAAATCTTTAGTGCAAAGACAATTGTGGCCAACTCTAAGTCAGCATCAAGTAGTTTTTCTCATATTGCTTTAGCTTATGGGAAGTTTAAGCTAATACCTTACCATGTTACACCAGTACACAACTCAGTTCATACTTTGATGCATTACTATAAACCTCAAAACTATCTATTATTTGTTTGGTGATGAAATGCCCCAAAAATATTTGTTTTAAAAAATATAATTAAATAAGAATTTATTGGAATATTAATTTAATTAATTATTGTAAATGGAATAGGAAGGATTTAATTAGAGAAAATTATTAAACAATTTATAATTATTTTTATAAGGGAAAATTTGGTTATTTTGCTAATTAAAAATGGATTTAAGAAACTCCTTTTAAAAACCTTAAATTAGCCTAAAAAGGAAATTTAATAATATTTTTATTTAATTATTTTTATTTTAAATACCTAAAATATTCTAATTAATTTATTTAACCCCAAACCATCTAATTTTTCCTTTTTCCTTTTTCCTTTTTCTTTTTTCTTTTTCTTCCCTCCTTTTCCTTTCTTTTCTTTCTTTTTCTTTCTTTTCTTCTTTTTTTTTCTTCTCTCGCCGGTTGGGCCTGTGACGTGGCCCAGCCCCTTTTTCCTTCTTCTTTCCTCCCGTTGCCCAACGCTGCTCCTTCCTTTCTTTCTTCTATAGCTAAAATGCTACATTTCATTCTTTCTTTCCCTAGGACACCGCGTTTCATTAAAGGGACTTATAACTATTGCCAACCAGCCGGTTCTTCTCCTTTTCTTTTCTTTTTCCCCAACAGCCAAATCACCCCTTCCTTCTTCCTCCTTCAACATCCTCCATTGACCTACATCTTTAACCTCCAAAAATGGAGTCGCTGACTATGCAGGTTTTGACCAGCTTGATAAAGAAAATTGCGTGAATTGATTTCCAATAAAAAAGAGTTGTTAAATAATTAATTTGGAATAATCATGTACTTTATGTGTGGCCTTGATCAATTATAGGTTGTATAATTTTCTTCATGACCTTATGTACTCTATGTGTGGGCTTATGTGTTGGCCTTAGTGCTCGGTTACCTTGCTCAGTATATAGCGTACTGATCACCCATTTCATGGGTGCTGCTCATTTCCATGAGTACAAGGCCCATCTAACCTCTTGCAAGTAGGAGATGCTTACTTTGATGC
Organism: Tamarix austromongolica; assembly: GCA_039764185.1. Taxonomy (NCBI): domain Eukaryota; kingdom Viridiplantae; phylum Streptophyta; class Magnoliopsida; order Caryophyllales; family Tamaricaceae; genus Tamarix; species Tamarix austromongolica. The sequence goes on along the minus strand of CM077809.1, from coordinate 118,621,714 downwards.
TATTGATGTCTATGGTACATCAGGTGGGGTCGAGTGATTGTGGGTTGGATCGGGTCCTTGAGTGGCGTGGCCATTTTCCATCTGAGATTATTTTTCGTGTTACCTTTAGTTATGTTTGAACCTGCTGAAACAATTTTATTATTTTTGTTATTTTTATTCCCTGGAAAATAATAGTTAGTATTTTCGAATTATGTAAAGATTTATGCGTACTCTGATTTTCATTTTCATAAAGCTGGATTATTTAATAATGCTATGTGTTATTTTTCCAAGCCTTAGCACTTAGTACTAGAATGGTAGAAGTGAACCGGTCCGGTACTAAGTGTAGTGGTAGCAACCCCAGAGTTTATGGTTTCAATTTATAAATCTTGTAAAAAAAATTGTAAATTTTGGGGGTGTTACAAGTTGGTATCAGAGCAGTCGGTCTTGTTGGCCATGCTCATTTTCGGAAAATGAAATTGATTTTGGAGAGATAATTTGAATTTTGAAAAGAATTATCACTCTAATCAGAAACTCTTTCTGTTTTAAATTTTGGAGCCCGACTATGGTGAGGAGTACAAGGGTAGATTAGGGTTTTCCCCAAGAAGTAGGAAATCTTGCGGATAATTTTGAACCAATGGGTTCATTTCTAAAGTGTTCCTTTTTGTGCAGCTAGATAGCAAACAACGGAATAATTAATCATTTAGAAGAGGCCATCACCACCTTTTTGGAGTTCACCCAACACTCTCAAAACACTGGGGAAGATTGGCTTAGGAGGGTTACCAGACATCACCCTCCAACCTATTTCGGGGAGGAGAACTCGGTTGTTCTAGAGGGGTGGATCTATGATTTGGATCGCACCTTTGAAGCCGTGGAGTGCCCGCTCGATAAACAACCCAATATCGTAGCCTTCTTCCTCCGGGGCGTAGCAGATGCCTGGTGGGAGGAGCATCGTGTTCGGAATGGTCCTTCGGCTTCGTGGGAGGCCTTTAAGACAACCATTTGCACCAAATTCTATCCCAAGAGCCTCAGGAGGGAAAAGCTCTGGGAGTTTATGCAGCTGATACATGGGGCCATGACAGTTCGCTAATATTATGCCTGCTTCACAGAGCTACTCTAGTTTGCTCCAGAAATCGCCGCCAACGAGTCCACGGTGGTATTCCAATTTGAGTAGGGACTTAACTTTAGCATCCTCCACATGATGGGTGTCATGCCTTCTACAGATTCAGCATCCTTGTATGAGCATGCTTGCGTGGCAGACACACTGGTCCACGAGCAGTCCACCATCTTAGGAAAGAGGAAGCCCAAGGGACAAAGTGCAAGAAGCAAGACCCAACCCAGGTTTTGAGATTCCAGGAGACCCCCACGGAGAGATCACAACAGAGACTAAGGACCCCTAAGAGGAATAGTTTGTAGGAGGTGCAGTCGTAATCATCCAGGTAGAGACTGCAACGGTAGGTTGGTGACTTACCAAAACTGTGGAAAGCGGGGACATAGGGCTATAGAGTGTTGGAGGCCCCCTCGTTTTCAACAGAGTCATCCCCGATCATTTCAGCAGGGGGAGCTGTCATACTTTAGCAGCAGGCCTATTAGCAATACCATCAGAACTCATCCCAATAGTACCATCAGAGAGCACCTGCTCCATCTGGTTCCTTAGTTCAAGAGACAGGGGAAGACCACAGGGATCTAAGCCTCATCCTCAGAAGGGAGGTCAGTTAGGAGGGCGCCTGAACTTTATTAGTTACACCGAGGCAGACCGACAGTTAAATGTCATTACTGGTATGTTCACCATGTATTCATTGCTAGCATATGTTCTATTTGATTCGGGTGCCATATTGTCTTTCATTTCCTCTACATTTGTTGCTAAGGTTGGATTGTCACCATATGTTAGAGTATAGCTATCTATTATGCTTCCATCGAGTGACAGGATGGATTGTAGTCGGATGTATTCTGATGTGGCCTTAGATATAAGAGGGGTAGACTTCCTAGTAGATTTGCTCAAGATGGATCTAAAATATTTTGATGTGATTCTGGGCATGGATATGTTGGAGAAGTACAAAGTGGTCATTGATTGTGCCCAAGAGCGGGTGATTTTGTGAGGCTCAAAGGGAGTTAGGGTTTCATACCGAAAGACTCTGCCCGAGCCAACCACTAAAGTAGTGTCAGCGGTTACATTCCACGCCTTGATCCAGAAGAGGTATCCTCTATATTTATGCAGTGTGTAGGAACTCAATAAGGATTTGGCCACACTAGACAGTACACCAATAGTTAGAGAATTTCCTGACGTGTTCCCAAAAGAAATACCGGGCATGCCTCCGGTTAGGGAAATTGACTTCAAGATCGAGAAAGTGTTGGGAGCTGAGCCTGTTTCCAAGGCACCATACAAGATGGCACAGGTTGAATTAAAGGAGTTGAAGGCCCGGTAAGAGGAATTATTAGAGCACGGGTACATCCAACCGAGTGTATAGCCATGGGGAGCACCGGTATTGTTTGTAAAGAAGAAGGATGGTAGTTTCTGTCTTTGCATTGACTACCGGGGGTTAAATCAGCTGTCGGTGAAGAACCGGTATCCACTTCCAAGAATAGATGATCTATTTGACCAGTTGAAGGGTGTTACGGTGTTTTCCAAGATCAATTTGAGATCCGGGTATCACAAGTTGAGGATCGCTGATGCTAACATCATGAAGACTGCATTCCAGACCTGGTATGGGTATTATGAATTTACGGTGATGCCCTTTGGACTTACGAATTCTCCTGTAGTGTTCATGGATTTGATGACGAGGCTATTCAGACCCTTCCTCGACCAGTTCATGGTGGTGTTTATTGATAATATTCTGGTGTATTCCCGGGGAAATTAGGAGCACGAGCAGCATCTACGTACCATTTTGAGCACATTGAGAGAGCATCATCTATATGTGAAGCTGTCAAAGTGCGGGTTTTGGCTCTAGGAGGTAGCCTTCTTGGGTCACATTGTATCAGCTAAGGGAGTGGCTGTGGACCCAGCTAAGATTGTGGCCATCACAAAGTCGAAGCCCCCTATGAATATATCGGAGATTCGGAGATTCGGAGTTTCCTGGGTTTAGTTAGTTATTATAGGCATTTTGTGTAGAACTTTTCCAAGATCGCCAGATCGTTGACTAATCTCCTAAAGAAGACCATGAAGTTCCAGTGGGATAAGGCTTGTGGAGAGGCTTTCAAAGAATTGAAGAAGAGGTTAACTTTTACACCGGTGTTGATGTCACCCAAGGGGACCGAGGAGTTTGAGGTCTACAGTGATGCATCCAAGCATGGATTAGGATGTGTGTTGATGTAGAAGTGTAAAGTGGTAGCTTATGCCTCAAGACAGCTGAAGAAGCATGAGCAAAATTATCCCACGCATAATCTGGAGTTAGCTGCTGTTATGTTCGCTTTGAATATTTTGAGGCATTATCTATACGGAGCTTAGTGCATATTCTTTAAAGATCACAGGAGTCTCAAGTATATTTTCACGCAAAAGGAACTCAACTTGACGCAGAGAAGATGGCTAGAGCTGGTGAAGGATTATGACATTAAGTTGACCTACCATGAGGGAAAGGCTAACGTGGTTGTTGATGCTCTGAGTTGGAAGACTGCATATTCTATGCTGTGTTGCATGGTTGCTGATCAAACGATAAAGGAGTTATCTGATCTGGATATTGAAATGATTCGGCAAGGAGACCTCGAGGCCCGAATGAATGCCCTGACACTCACTCTGACTATATTTGAAGAGATTCGAGCTGGACAGGTTGGAGATGTTAAGTTGGAGAGAATCAGACAGACAATGTAGGAAGGCAAAGCAGAGGGGTTCAGAATCCATGAGGATGGCAATATTCAATTTAGGGGTCGTTGGTATGTGCCTCATAGTTTTTCGGATCTTAAGTGTCGTATTATGGAGGAAGGACATCAGACTCCCTATTCAGTTCACCCAAGAGGATCTAAGTCATATAAGGACCTCAAGAAGGTATACTGTTGGCCACGTATGGAATGAGAGGTAGCTGAGTTTGTATCCCGGTGTCTTGTGTGTTAGAAGGTCAAGATTGAACATCCAAAACCAGTGGGATTACTTCATTCTTTAGAGGTGTCGAGGTGGAAATGGGACTCCATTTCTATGGACTTTGTGAGTGGGTTACCAAGGACTCGAGGTAGCTGTGATACTATTTGGGTCATTGTTGATAGATTAACCAAGTTAGCCCTGTTTATTCCTATGAAGTCCACATGGAGTATGGAACAATTGGCAAGTGCTTATATGAAGTTCATAGTTAGCCGTCATGGGGTTCCAATGGATATTGTTTTAGATCAAGATTCGAGGTTCCTCTCTCACTTTTGGGGGAAGCTGCAGGAAGTTTTGGGGACTAAATTAAAGATGAGCACAGCATTTCACCCTGCCACATACGGACAGACAAAGCAGACTATTAAGACCTTGGAGGATATGTTGAGGGCTTGTGTACTAGATTTCCAGGGATGTTGGGAGGAGCGCTTACATCTGGTGGATTTTTTATATAATAACAGTTATCATGCTAGCATTAGGATGGATCCCTTCAAGGCATTGTATGGACGGAAGTGCAGGACTCCTTTATGTTGGAGTGACATCAGTGAGATGATCATGTTGGGACCAGAAATGATTGAAGATATGACCAATCAGGTATGACAGATCCAGGATCGAATGAAAGTAGTCCAAAGCCAACAAAAGAGTTATGCTGATTAGAGGCATAGGGATGGAGATTTTGAGCCTAGAGACAAAGTGTTACTGAGGGTTTTGCCTACTAAAGGAGTGTAGAGGTTCAGAAAGAAGGGCAAGTTGAGCCCCAGGTATATTGGTCCCTATAAGATATTAGAGCAAGTAGGTGAAGTTACTTACAGATTGGCTTTTCCTCCAAAGTTGGCACAAGTGCATAACATGTTCCACATTTCCTAGCTCCGGAAGTACGTTGCTGATCCATCACATGTAATCCAGCCAAATGAGATTGAATTGGATGATTCACTGACCTATGAGGAGCGACGAGTGCGGATTCTCGACACTAAGCTGAGGAAGACTTGTATGAGTTTGGTGCCTCTTGTTAAGGTCTTATGGAGTCAGCATGGAACTGAGAAAGGTACTTGGGAGACCAAGAAAGATATGCGAGAAGCATATCTAGAACTTTTTGCGGCAGGTTAGATCCTTTTTATCTAGTTTATCCTTAAGGGGGTGGTTGATTTAAGTATAGTTAGTAATTTGTTATTCTAGATGTTTATAATGCCCTAGCCCTAACCCTAGAGAGTTGTAGGAGACTTTGGGGGCGAAGTCTGTTTTTAAGGGGGTAGTAATGAAATGCCCCAAAAATATTTATTTTAAGAAATATAATTAAATAAGGATTTATTGGGGAATTAATTTAATTAGTTATTGTATATGGAATAGGAAGAATTTATTTAGGGCAAATTATTAAAGAATTTATAATTATTTGTATAAGGGAAAATTTGGTATTTTTGCTAATTAAAAATGGATTTAAGAAAAGTCTTTTAAAAACCCTAAATTAGCATAAAAAGGAAATTTAATATTATTTTTTTAAAATACTTAAAATAATTGAATTAATTTATTTAACCCCAAATCATCTCATTTTTCCTTTTTCGTTTTTCCTTTTTCTTTTTCTTCCCTCCTTTTCCTTTCTTTTCTTTTTTTTTTCTTTCTTTTCTTCTTTTTTTTCTTCTCTCACCAGTTGAGCCTGCGACGCGGCCCAACCCCTTTTTCCTTCTTCTTTCCTCCTACAGCCCAGCGCCACTCCTTCCTTTCTTTCTTCTGCAGCTAAGACACTACGTTTTGTTCTTTCTTTCCCTAGGCCGCCGCGTTTCATTAAATAGACTTATAACCGTTGCTAGTGCCGATTCTTCTCCTTTTCTTTTCTTTTTCCCCAACTACTAGTTCACCTCTTCCTTCTTCCTCCTTCAGTGTCCGCCATCAACATGCATCTTTAACCTCCGAAAATGGAGTCGTCGGTCACACGGGTTTTGACCGGCTATTTCTCCCCTCATTATCTCCCTCTTGACTCGCAGATCGGCTTGGTATAATCCTTTTTCCTCATCTCTCGCTCAATTCCTCCCTATTCTCTCACGAAGGGTCGACCCCGAACAAAGTTTGTGCTGGCCAATTAACACCGCTGGCCATCCCAAACCCTACATAAAATACCCTCCTGCTAACCTCCAAAACCTTACCATCCCCTCTAAACTCTATAAATAGCCTTTGTTGGTGTGTTTTCGAAACTTTTTCTCCCCGAAACCCTAAGAGCTAACCTGTGCGCCACCGTGACTTCAAACGTGCTGTTTTCCACCGTTATCCAACCTCGCTGCCACCTCTACCTCATAAATTCTTCCCCGCATCGCACTCTAGCTAACTAAGCTCTCCTTCTCCTTCGATTCTCTTTGCACGAGCCACCACAGTCGTGCGAAGTTTCTTGTCCATCTCGCAAAATAATTTTACCCCGCAACCTTCAAGCCGCCATCCACCACCACATCTGCCACTTCTATTTCCTTCTGCACCACCCAAAAACTTCTACTAATTCTCCTCCACCGAACCATAACCTCCTTTTCCCTTTTCTCCTTCTCCTTCCCTCTTTTTCTTCACCTTTTCCATTCGGCCGCCACCTCTGCCACAACCGCCGTGCACCACCACTAGTGCCACCCCTCTCCGCCGACTCAAGGTGAGACCCTAACCTCTCAGCCCTTCTTTTCTATTTATTTAAAATTATTCTATTTTTATTTAAATTTCTAATGGTTATTCGATTATAAGTATTATTATTGTCATTATTGTTATTATTGTTATTAGATGTAATATTATTGATAAATTTTATTGGTAGGGTCAAGATAACTATTGAGTTAATTAGGTGGTTAGTTTTGAATTATAAGTAATTATTTGTATTAGTACTAGTTTATTATCCTTATTAATATTATTATTATTAGTATAATTATTTTATTATTAATTTTAATTATTTCAGGGGGGCCCAGGCCTTAATTTTTAATTAAGGTTCACACCCTTATATTTTTATTACTATTATTACTATTATTACTATTTTTACTATTATTAATATTATTATGATTATTATCTTTACTATTTTAATATTATTATAAGTAATATATATTATTAATATTATTATTACTATTATTTAATAGTACTTTCATTTTAGAGGTAGGGTCGAACGCCTCACCTTGTAATTTTAAGCTTATATTATTATTATTATTATTATTATTATTATTATTATTATTATTATTATTATTATTATTATTATTACTACTACTACTACTACTACTACTACTACTAATATTTTATTATTATTAAAATCATTATTATTATTATTATTATCATTAGTAGCATTATTTTTTGTGAAGGGTAGAAACCTTTATATCACCTTTTCATTTTAAATTACATTAATATGATTATTATTATTATTATTATTATTATTATTATTATTATTATTATTAATTTTAGGAGTATTTTGTATAGTTAATTCTAATATAGTATTATTTTAATTAAAAACAAAGTCTTAGGATAAGTTAGTAAATAATAGTATTTTTAAGAGGGGACCTAATTTTAGTATTTTTTCTATAATAGGTGAGCCCAGTCAAAGCCCTTAAGAGGTATAGGAGTGTGCTCCAAGACCGGTGACATTTTAGGTAAGGGGTGCTAAGGCCATATGTGTAATATGTGATTTGTATGCTATGCATGCCTTGTGATATGAATTGTAGTGTAATTTATGTGTATATGGTGTAATTATTATGAATGTAGCATGATATGGAGTTGAGGTGTATTTGTGTAAATAAATCGTGGCATGAGAATTATGTGTATGAGTGTGTTATTATTATGGTATGATGTGGCCTTAAGACATGCATGATAGGGTTGTAAAATAATGATGGGGAGTGTAACAATGTGGTGTTTGGGTTATGCATGTAGTTGTGGGGTGCATGGTATTAGGGTTTACACGTCGTTGGGTTTTGCATGGAAATGAATGTTTGCATGGTGATAGGGTTTTGCATGGAGTTGCATGGTGTTAGGGTTTTGCATGGAGTTGTGAGTTGTATGGTGTTAGGGTTTACATGGAGTTGAGGATTGGTATTAGGGTTTGCATGTTGGTTTCAATGTTTTGCATGGCGGTATTATGTTTTGCATGGCAGTATTAAGGTTTGCATGGTGGTATTATGTTATACATGGTGGTATTAAGGTTTGCATGGTGATATTAATGTTTGCATGGTGGTATTAGTGTTTTGCATGATGGTTTAGGGTTTGCATGGGAGCTAGGGTTTACGTGGAGCTAGGGTTTTCATGGGCTTTAGGGTGTCTCATGATTAACTATGGTGGTGGTGGTTAACTAGGGTTGGAGTGTTAAACTGAGTTGAAGAGTAAGCATGGTAGAAGTCAGTCTTGCATGTATTGGAATGAGCTTCTAAATATGATACTTAAAATATTAATTACGTAAAGTCGAAGATGTTGAGCCGGGCCCAGACTAATCCACCGGCATAAAATAGTGGCAGGGAATGTTTCCCTCGTGAGTCGTGACTGATCCACCAGCTAGAATAGTGGTAGGACATGTTGCCTTCGCGACCAATCCACCAGTTATAATAGTGAGGGATCCCGAGCTTAACAAATCAAACCCTACAGTTGCTAAGATGTAAAAGACATTATGACTTATAGTGGAACACCGTACGAGAAGGGGCTAGACCGATCCACCAACATAAAATAGTGGCAGGGTATGTTACCCTCGAGACCGATCCACTGGCTAAAATAGTGGCAAGGCATGTTACCCTCGCGACCGATCCACCGACTAAAATAGTGTCAAACTCGGGTGGGCTTGATAACGAAAATGGCGTGAATTGATTTCCGATAAAAAGAATTGTTAAATAATTAATCTGGAATAATCATGTACTTTATGTGTAGCCTTGATCAATTTTAGGTTGTATAATTTTCTTCATGACCTTATGTACTCTATGTGTGTGCTTGAAAGTGCAAGTTGAGTATCATTTTGCATGATTCTATATGCTTATGTCTTCGTCTTAGTGCTCGGTTACCTTACTTAGTACGTAGCGTACTGATCATCTGTTTGATGAGTGTTGCTTATTCCCACGAGTAGAAGGCTCATCTGACCTGTTGCAAGTAGGAGATGCTTACTTCGATGCTATTGATACCTATGGTACATCAGGTGGGCTCGAGTGATTGTGGGATAGATCGGGTTCTGGAGTGGCATGGCCGTTTTCCATCTGAAATTATTTTTCATGTTACCTTTAATTATGTTTGAACTTGTTGAAACAATTTTATTATTTTTATTATTTTTATTCCTTGGAAAACAATAGCTAGTATTTTCAAATTATGTAAAGACTTATGCATACTCTAATTTTTATTTGCATAAAGCTGGATTATTTAATAATGTTATGTGTTATTTTTCCTAGCCTTAGCACTTAGTACTAGAATGATAAGAGTGAACCGGTCCGATTCTAAGTGTGGCGGTGGCATCCTCAGAGTTTACGATTTCAATTTATAAATCTTATAAAAAAAATGTATAAATTTTGGGGGTGTTACAGGTGATGTCGCTTCAGCTTCTGAAATGCATCCTCGCATACATCATCCTACTGGAATCTAGTAGTACTTTTCAAAAGTTTCATAAATAGATGAGCTACCTTTGAGAAGTTCTTAACATAGCTACTATAATACCCTAGCTAAACTCAAAAACCTACTAACCATGGGAATGCTAGTGAGTTTCTTCTACTCTTTAACTGTAACACCCCCAAAATTCACTACTGAAAAATTTTGTTTAATTAGAAGAAAATTAGTGGATGAAAAATAATAAACCGTGAATTCTAGAGATATTACCGCCACACTTAGTACCAGACCAGTTCACTCCTACCATTCCAATACCAAGTGCTAAGGCTAAAAGAGAAAAATACAACTTACAAGAAACTCAAACCAATGATTAAATCATAGTAGCGTATTAAAACATTTTATGAGAGTATAATACACCACTGGTGGTTACAAATCAACAAATACGTTGAAACAATAAATTTTAAAGGTGAAAGAGTACAACCCTAAGGTTTACCGGATAGTACCTTACACTCTTTCCCAAGAGCCCACTTGAATAGCACCTGAGAACGACCTGCAAGGGACACTACCCATTGAATAGGCAGGGGCCCCACGAATGGAACCCTTTAGTACTACAGTACTAAGTAACCCTTTAAATCACACTTAACAGTAGGCCCGCAATGCAACACAAAATACTACATACATACTTAATGAAAGGTAAATACTGAATGTCTAGGTTTATACAACCACATACTTAACAAATCAATCAGATATTAATAGGCCATAGAGAGAAATCGATACTTCTGGGCCTTAAGCCCTTAGTCTATCATTATCAATCATATCAGATTATAATTATTTGTGTGAGTGTGGGAACCCCACTATCATTCGCCGATGGACCGGTCTGGCCCCAACTCACATGGTATTCCACTATAAGTGATTAGTATCTTTCCATAATGTATTCACAGCCAAATCAAATTTATTGAGCTAGGGACCCCCACCATTCTGGTCGGTGGATCGGAATACAAATATACATCATCTAGGGCAATACATCTTGGGCCACCATTATATTCAGTGGATCGGTACTCATAAACATAATCCAAGGCAAATCATCCTAGCTCCGGCTCTGGCTCATTAATCTTTCACTTTAACAATTACTGTTTTCCCCTTTTTAATCAACACATAAATTCTATATATTTGCCTCGATAGGGAGATCAAGATCCCGGGATGCAAAGGTACACCGGTCACACTTGTGCATAACTTAAATATTTTATTATATGCTTTAAATAAATTTTTGAGTTATTATGATATATTTCCATAAATAATACATATTTTTTTATGTTCATCGGTTATTCCTTCCGAGAGTGTTTCCAAAATTCTTATATAACTCTTTTATTAATTTTGAGCCTTCGGTTCTTTTCGAAATAGATTTTCGATAAATAAATTTTTGATTAAATTCTCCCAATATTAATATTTAATATTTAGTATTTAAATTGAACTTATACCCAGGTACAACAACCCATAGTTCGTCTCTAAGGGGGTAGTTTTTTCTATAAGTGTTGTTTTTATATGGTGTCTCTATTTTCGTATATTTAAATTTTCTTTAGTAAGTTTATTCCCAAGGGGGTAGTTTATATGGGTATTAGCGTTAGTTGGTTTTCTATCCACTTAGAATGTTTTTCCCTAACCCTAGGAGCTCCTAGAGACTTCGGGGGCGAAGTCTGTTTTTAAGGGGGTAGTGATGAAATGCCCCGAAAATTTCTAATTTTATAAACTATATTAAAAAGAATATTTACTATAAAAATTATTTAAATAAATTATTTTTAAATTGAATTAATTAGGGAAAATCAAGAAGAAATTTATAAGTATTTTTATTAGAAGAGAATTTGGGTATTTTAGCTAATTAAGCATTTTATTTTGAATATTTATTAAATAAATTATTTTATTTAAAATAAGAAGGAGAAAATAGTTTCAAATTAAGATTAATTTTATAAATAATTTAATTAGAGAAAATTAGGGTGTTTTGCTAATTAAAAAGGAATTTATGGAAAATCTTTTAAAAATCCTAATTTAGCCTAAAAAGGGATTTAAATAATATTTTATTTAAATATTGTCACTTTTAAATATCCCAAATATTCTAATCAATTTAACTAAGCTAACCCACTATTTTTATTTTTCCTTTTTTTCCTTTTTCCTTTTCTTTTTTTTCTTCTTCCTCTTTTCTTTTTCTTTTTTCTTCTTCTCCCCGAACTGGGCCAGCCGCGGCCTATTTTTCCTTATTCCTTCCCTCGGCCCAGCCCACGCCCACACGACGTCCTCCATTCGCCCCGTGCCACACCGCCTTTTGACCCATTTTTATCGGAAACTCTGCGTTTCATTTAAACGTACCTCCCCCACACCCGAACCGCCGGTCTCCTTCTTTTTCTTTCTTTTCTTTCCTCCCGAACTGTCCGGTTCCCTACCTCCTTTCTTCTTCTTCCCTAGCCTTCCCCGACGTCGAGCACCTGCAACGTCGCGGCCGCCACCCAGCCGAGATTTTCGGCGCCGATCTTACCCCTTTGACCTGCATATTCTTTCCTTTCTCTTCCCCCTGTTTCGGCAGCCTCATCAACCCAACCAAATCTCAGCTTTCTCGCGCTATCCTCTCTCTCTCTCTCCTGCGCACACCCATGCCCGTTTTGACTCCTACCGGCCGACCTCGCCACCTTTGACCCTAACCCTACCTGCCTTACCCCATAGCCGACCCAAAGAACCCTACCCTATCTTATTTTCCCTATAAATACCCTCCTAAGCAGCTCTATATCGAGTTTTGGTTGTTGCCCAGAATTCTCCGACCTTACCACCGCCGCCCATTTAGATGCTTCTACCGCCGCCTCCGGCCAATTTCGCCGCCCGTTCTGGCCACCCGTGTCATCCTTGCTCTGCCCTCTATCTAACCAAATCTATCTTTCCCTTCGATTCTTCCTGCACAAGCCGCCCCAGCTGTGCGAAGTTCTCTTCCCGATCAACCTTGTTTTCTACCTCCGCCACCTTGGCGCCGCCATTAGCCACCTCCTCCGCCGCTAAGGTCGCTTCTTTCACCTCCCAAACTGTGCTGCAGACCCTGCCCTACCTTCCCCTACCTTTATTTTCCTCTTCCTCCCTCTCCTCCTCTCTCTTTCTTCTTCCCCTCCATTCGGCCACCACCACCACCGTCGTTCGCCGCCACCTTTGGCTGTGCCGCCACCTTCATTCCATTCCTCTCCTTATGGGAAACTCAAAACAGCACAACTTCCACCACCATTCTCCCTATCTTATTCCCAGCATGCAACATTTCCCTTTTTCTTCTCTTTTTCCGGCCACCGCCGCCACCGCCGTGAACCACCGCCAGTGCCGCCTATCCCCACCAGCCTATGGTTGAACCCTAGACCCTCTCAGCTATTTTCCCTATTTTTATAACCCTTAAATTATTTTATTTCTATTATTTGCATATAAATACTATTATTATTATTCTTAATATTTATATTTTGAATATGCATTATTATTATTATTATTATTTTATTATTTATGTTGAGGGCTGAAGCCTAATATATTTTAATTCAATTTTATTATTATTCTTCTTATTATTTCTATATTTACTATTATTAATATTAAAATGTTATAAGTATAATTATTATTATTATTTTCTATTTCGAATTTCCATTATTCTTATTTATTATTTTAATACAAATATTTTAACATTATTTTTGTTAATAATGTTACTATTATTATCATCATCATCATCATCATCATCATCATCATCATCATCATCATCATCATCATCATCATCATCATCATCATCATCATCATCATCATCATCATCATCATCATCATCATCATCATCATCATCATCATTATTATTATTATTATTATTATTATTATTATTATTATTATTATTATTATTATTATTATTATTATTATTATTATTATTATTATTATTATTATTATTATTATTATCATTATCATTATCATTATCATTATTATTATTATTATCATTATCATTATCATTATTATTATTTTTATTATTATTATTATTATTATTATTATTATTATTATTTCTTAATTGGGTTATTTAATTTACAAATAATTTTTTTAGTATTATTTTGGTAAAGGGGTCCGAAGCCCTTATTTCACTTTATTTTTGATTAATGCCTTTTTATTATTATTTCTACTATTTTTATTATTCTTATTAATACTAATATTGATATTATTTTGGTATTTTTGTTATTATTATTTTATCAAAAAACTAGTCTTATATTAAATTAGTGTTTAATATTATTTTGATAGGAGAGAGTCTAATTTTAGCTTTTCTCTCATAATAGGTAAAACTAGTCAAAACCATAAGGAGGCATAGGAGCGTGCTCCAAGACCGGTGTCGTTTTAGGTAAGGGGTGGTAAGGCCTTTGTGTGCTTATATGCATTATGTGCTTCGCCTGCTATATATCACATGTATATCTTTATTAATTATTTCGTATATGGCATGATGTGGAGTTGAAGTATGTTTTTGTGTGTTTATATGACATGTGTATTATTTATATATGATGATATGTGTTGTGACCCTATAAGACATGCATGAGAGGGTGTTGATGTGGTTTGTATGGAAGAAAGGATGAAAAAGGAGGATGGGGAAAGGAGTTGACTAAGGGAAGTGAGTTGACCTATAAGGAATAATCTAATGTATGGTTTTAGGTGGAAGAATATAATTTATGGTTTTATGGGGAGAATATAATATATGGTTTTATTTGGGAGAATGTAATTTATGATGTTATATGGGAGAATTGAATTTATGGTGTGTTTGGGAGAATCTAATTTATGATGTTAGTTGGGAGAATCTAATTTATGGTGTTGTATGGGAGAATTAAATTTATGGTTTATTTGGGAGAATCTAATTTATGATGTTATTTGGGAGAATGTAATTTATGATCTTATATGGGAGAATCTAATTTATGATTTGATTAGGAGAATCTAATTTATGATTTGTTGGGGGAATTCAATTTATGATTTTTCTTGGGAGATTCTAATTTATGGTTTTATGGGGGAGAATCTAATCAATTGTAAGGTAAGGATGAGTCTTTGGTTTTATGTGATTTGAATCTAGGGTTTGGTAAGGATGAATATTTGGTTGGTATGGATTGAATTTAGGGTATTGTATGACAGAATCTTGGGTTTTGCATGGTGGTATTCGTATTAGGGTTTGCATGTTGGTATTAATGGTTATGTGGTGGTATTAGGGTTGCGTGGTGGAGTTAGGGTTTTGCATGAGAGTTAATGATTGCATGGAATTTAGGGTTTGCATGAAAAGTTCGAATGGTCACATGGGATGTGTAAAGTCTGTATGGGAGTAAAATTTATGCATGAAAAGTTGATTTGGGATGTAAGGAAGGTAATGTAAGTGTTGTTTGGGTGTTTAAACACTTTGAGTGAAAGATAGTACGTAGAGCGTTATATGGGTACGTAGGAGACTGAGCTAGGGTTTGGAGTGGCTAATTGTGAATTGTCGTGATTAATTAAGGTTTGGAATGGCTAATTATGGTTGTTATGGTTAAATAAGGTTTGGAGTGGTTAATTATGGTTTGTGGTGGTTGATTAGGGTTTAGTGTGGCTGCTTAAGGTTTTTGTTGTACCATGTGTTTTTGGTGATTAAGGTGTAATTATAAGACTGGAATCGATGATTTGTGATGTGTGGAGTGTTAAAATGATTTGGGTGATGTGAGGTGGAGTAAGAGGGGATGTTAAGGCCTAAATTAGGGTTTCGGGAGAAAACCCTGGAGTGAGATGTGAAGTAGAATTGGAGGATAAGTGTAAAGGGAGCGATTCATGCATGTCTAGGGTTGGGTGGTAGCACATGTGTAATTGGTGAATAAAGTATGATGATGAATATGGAATTTATGATTTATGATTCGTGCATGTCCATGGTGAAAGCCTTTGAATAAGATACTTAAGACACTAATCATTTAAAGTGGAAGATTATTGAGCCGGGTCCAGACCGATCCACCGGTCAGAAATAGTGGTTAGGACATGATGTCCTATGTGTAACCGATCCACCGGTAATAATAGTGGTCAGGCTTTGTACCTGTGCGTTTCCGGCCCACCGGCAATAATAGTGGGGTGACTCGAGCTCAATAAAAACAAACCAGAGTTACAAACGCTTAAAAGATACTAATTACTTACAGTGGAACACCATGTGAGCAGGAACCAGACCGATCCACCGGTCAGGAATAGTGGTGTGGACTTTGTCCCGCAAGTGACCGATCCACCGCCGAATAATAGGGGTGTGGACTTTGTCCCGCAAGTGACCGGCCCACCGGCAATAATAGTGGGGTGTTCCTGTACTTACATGGACTTGATAAAAAGTATGGTGTGAAATGAGTTCTGATAAGAGATTAATTTAAAAAAATTAATTCAGACTATAATTGGGCCTTTATACTTTTACCTGAATTGTTCATATGCCTTTATGTTGTTATATTGGTTTATGCCCTTTTATTATTCTGTATGTGTTGGCCTTAGTGCTCGATTACCTTACTCAGTACGTAGTGTACTAATCACCCTTTTCATGGGTGCTGCTCATTCCCACGAGTAGTATGCCCTTCTGACCTTATGCAGGTGGGTGAGACATCAGTCGGGGTTGTGTGTTGAGTTTGTTTTGGCTCAAAGTTCGAGAGAGTTGTGGCCATATTTCAATATTTATTTGATTCTATTTCCTTTTATTAATCTTTTATCGGTTGTAAGTTAATTCTCTTTTGGAAATAAATTATAATTCTTGATGCGTACTCTGATTTCTATCTTATTATTGATTCATGATTCTTTACGCGCACTCTTATTTTAATGTATGATCTTTTGAGTTCTTTTATGAACTGTTGGTTTGAGTTTGACGTAAATCTTTTCTTTAGCCTTAGCACTTGGTACTGGAACGGTCGGAGAGAACCGGTCTAGTACTAAGTGTGGCGGTAACATCCCCAGAATTCACAGGTTTTAATTTAATCCTTTCTATTTTAATTACTTCCGCTTTTCAAAAAAAAAGTAGTGAATTTTGGGGTGTTACATCAACTATCAACCTAGGGACACAAAGGTACCCTGGTCGTACTGGTGTATAAAGCTAACTCAGTACCCTACCGACAAGGACACCTAATCCATAAGTATGCATACCCCCTAACTAGGTCCGTAGAGCTAGATAGAGTAGATATAGGGCCTGGCTGGGGCACAAAGACACACCAGCAAATACCAGAATAATCATGGGCTAAACCACGTCTTTATGGTAGTGACCCCTAAAGAACCACCATTCCCGAACTCGGCGTCTTTCACTTTAAGTATTAGTGTCTTAATTGAGGTGATCACAAAAGCACAATAATCAGCTAATTATCCACTTTTAATCATTCAGATATCATCAGATATTTCTTATTTGAATGGTTGTCCAAGGTAACAAAGAAGAATCATTAAGGCCATCCTAATCTCATCTAATTGCTAATTAGAATTCGTTATCGTGATACTTACTAATCATCAAATACTCTTACCTCGCTAATCAACGTTATTTGAGTCATATTACGAAATTCCATAATCACAACGACATGTTAGATACAATTACTCATTTACCCCTTACTTATATAATTGCTAAGTCATCCCTTCTTTACTTGACAAATTACCTTATTACCCTCCTTGTTACATAATTACCAAGTTACCCCTTACTAGATTTAGGTTACCAAGTTATCTCCCATACTTATTAGGTTACTAATCCCCCTTCATAATTATTACACTTAATATATTTTCCATTTGGTTGGTTAGATTACCACTTTGCCCTTTTTCCTATATTATAATTAACAAATTGCCCTTGAGTTGGTCAAATTACCAAATTACCCTTCTCCGATATCCTAATTACCAAATTACCCCTTTAGTCGGTTAAATTACCAAATTGCCCTTCTTTGTGATCATAATTACCAAACTACCCTTCTTCATTATCAAAATTACCAAATTGCCCTTCACATTTATCATATTTACCATTTTACCCTTCTCCATTATTAAATTATCAAATTACCTTTAGTTATTTAAATTATTATTTTACCCTTCTCAATAATTATAATTACCAAGTTACTCCTTTCCAATTTCCACTTTTACCCCTTTTATTTACCAAATTACCATTTTACCCCTTTACTTTCAAATTTATCATTTTACCCTTTAACTTCTGAAAATTACCATAACACTATTTTACTTATAAAATTACCATTTTATCCTTAATTACGGAATTACCATTTGACCTCTTTTCATTTCAAAATTTCCATTTTGCCCTCTAATTACGAAATTACCATTTTACCCTTTTATTACAAAATTACCATTTTACCCTTTTATTACAAAATTACCATTTTGCCCTTTTTATCACAAAATTACCATTTTGCCCTTTAATCATAGAATTACCATTTTACCCTTTAATCATGAAATTACCATTTTACCCTTGAATTATAACATTACCAATTTATCCTTAAATTCCAAAATTACCCTTTTTTTCTTTAATTACAAAATTACCACTTTTCCCTTGCATCCAAAATTACCATAATGCCCTTTTTAATTTAAAGTTACCATTTTGTCCCCTTAGTACAGCACTTATATTAAATTATCAATATAACTACATAAAATATTAATATTAACACCTCATCCATAACTCTTATAATTAATATAATATTATTAGCACCCATATATATACTAGGTCATATTCTTGTACAAGATACATTACTAAAATACCCCTAAGGCTCACAAAATATTAATCGTGCATTAAAGATCATAATAGCATAATATAACATGGATAGTACTTAACATTTTTATTAACAACCAACTCTTACCTTAACAATATTTCCATACATAACATATGACCTAACATGCTTCTCTTAATCCAACATCACAAGAAAATATGCATATGACATTAAACAACATATATTAAGCATATTAACATATTAAAAATCCTAATGTGCTAACATACGTTAATCCATGTGTTTAGGTGGGATTTAACGATTACCTCGATTTGCGCAAAATCAAACCTTACCTGTATTCCGGTTTAAGGTTCAAGCTTTGATTGTCAAAACCAATACCTAAAAATAATATCAAGACTTGTTACATTAGAAATGATAAAAATCAAAGTATAAGGCTTTATAACACTTAATAAATAAAATAATTAACTTAAAATATTATTATACCTTAAAATTATTAAACAACTAAATCAAGGAATGCAGAAACTCATGCTGCTCATGCAACATGAGCTGCATGCAAAGAAATGAGGAGGAGGGGGCTCAAAGGTGATGAAAAGAGGAGGAATAGGTTATTTTCAGGTTGGTGGTTTGGGGCTAGGAAAGAAGGTGGTTGGGGGAGGATTTAGGGTCAGGGAAGGGTGTAGAGGTGGACAGGGGGTGTAAGTGGTGGTCGGGGATGGGTTGAAGGCAGCTAAAGGTGGTGGAGGCGGCAGCAGCGAAGCTATGAAAGGAGGCTGCAGAGGGGGAGGTCAAGATGGGGGTTGGTGAGGAAGGAAAAGCGGAAGGGAAAATGAAGGCCTTTGGGTGGTGGTTTCGGCTAAATGAGGATTGGGGGTGGTAGAGGGGGTTGCAGGGATTAATGTGGCGGTTCAAGCGGTGGGATAGCGGTGGATCGGGGTGGTACAGGGTGGTTGCCGAGAAGGGATGGAAAGAAGAGAAAAAGAAGAGAGGAGGAAGAAGAAGGCTACGGGGTGGCTCGAGGGGTGATGTGATCAGTCAGGGGTGAGGTAGAGGGTGGCAGGAGGTGGTGCAGGTGGCTTTTGAGGCGGCGGAATCGGTAGAGAGGTGGCTGCGAAGCGGCAGAGGGAGGGTGAGGGAAGGAGGAGAAAGGGAGAGAAAGAGGCTTGGGCAAGGCATATGGGGCTCGAAAAAATATAGAGCGAGACAAGGAAGGGGGAAGAAAAAGAAGAGAAAGAGAGAGGAGGGGATAGGGAGCTCGAGGGGTGGCGGTAGGGTGGTAGGGGAATGGCGATGGTAGGGAGAGGGAGAAGGGAGGTATAGCCAAGCATGGGGGAAGGGAGATAGGGATGGTGGGATCGGGATGGGGCAGAGAAAACACCGAGAGGGAGAGAGAGATAGGGAGGTCAACAGGGGATAGGGGTTGTAGGTTAGGCAGCGGAGATGGCGGAGGATGGTTGGGATTCTCGTCGAGGAAAGAGGAAGAAGAAGACGGGAAGAAGAAAGGGGAGGGGAGCTGGGTGCGTCGGGCGTGCAGACCGGCCGAAGGGAAAGAAGGAGGGGGTCGGCCCGGTTAAGGAGAAAGGAAGAAAATAAGGAGGGCAGCAGGCCGGCTTGAGTAGAGGAAGAAAAGATAAATAGGCCAGCAGCCCAGGCGCCAGGAAGAAGGAGAAGGGGGAGAGGGGTGATGGGCCAGAGGCCCAAGCGCAGGGGTAGGGGAAGGAGCAGGCCGGCTCGCAACCCAAGGAAAAAAGGAAGGAGAAAGAAAAGAGAAAAGGAAAAGGAAAAAAAAGGAGAAGCAAAAAGGGAAAAGGGAAAAGAAAAGGAAAATGGCATTAAATAAAATAATTTAATTTATAAAATAATAAAATATAATATTTTTGGATAATAAATTTATTTAATAATTTAATTAAATTAAAATATAAGGGTTTAAAAAGGATGATTTTAGTAAAATAATGGTTTGAAAATTTATTTAAATAATAAAAGTGTGATAAAATAACAAAATATTCATTTTAATTTATTAAATATTTATACCTAATTTTATTTACTCAAAAATCCATAAAATAACTAAAATAAATAGATTTAAAGGCTAATTTATTTCAATAAAATTTATTTATTAAACTATAAGCTTTTTAAAATTACGGGGTATTACATTAACTACCACAATCTTTGTGAGATCTACAACGACTCCTCCTACTGACACCACATGACCCAAAAATGTAACCTCCTAAAGCTAAAACTCAAACTTTGAGAGTTTGGCATATAACATGTGCTCTCTGAAGAGTAACAAAATCATATAAAGATGTTACTCATGTTCCTTTCTATTTCGAGAGCATACCAAGATATTATCTATGAATACCACTACAAATTGGTCTAGAAATAGCTAAAAGATCTTGTTAAATAAATTTATAAATATGATAGATGCATTGGTGAGCCCAAAAGGCATCATTGTAAACACATAACGCCCATACCATGTCCTAAAGACTACTATCATGATGTGTACCTCAACGATATTTCCCTTAGGATACTTATAAACACATGATTACACATATTACTCATTTTTCCACAATTCAACATAACATATCATACATTGATTTTATCATCATGACATAATCCACATAATGATACGAAAAATGATATTTCTTACAAAATTTCACATTGTATACAAAAACCCTAACTATGACGTGTATCATTACCAATAATATCTCTAGTCTCTAAGCACATATAACCTTAAGATGTCTCTTCTGAGACCATAAGAACCTAAGAATCAAGGATAACATAAGGTTAGAAATTAGGATATTAACCAATGAAAGGCTAAGTTAAAGGAGAGTGTAAAATGGAGCAAAACCAAATCAAACAAAGTCACTCAAGGCTTGAACTAGTTGAGTAAGAAATTGATTAAATAAGGGGGTGAGTAGTGTGAGAGACCCACGTACCTAAGGTGTGTTACATGAGATCCTCACATTAAGGGGGTGTGTTGCAACATGAGTTTTTGATTTAGATGGGGGTAGTGCAGCGTGAGTATTTAACATAGTTAGGGTAGGTTGAGTGAGGTGAGTGTTGTTTTGTAAAGTAATGACACATATAGGGATAGTTTTGCATGAGAAGTTTATGCGACATTGGCGTGAGTTGCATGAGCCACAACTAAGGTTGAGCAAAGTGAGTTGTTCATGATGTGGCTAGTTCGCAACATGAGGTAAGATAGGTTATGTAGAGCTTAGATAGAGAAAAATGGTGGAATGATAATGGATGTAAGATAAAGGGGTTAAAGGAAGGAAGAGGGAGTCTGAGGGCTATATGAGTTGTAAAATGAAGAAAGGAAAGGAGAGGAGGGGTATTTATAATTAGAATAAAGGATGACGTGCAAAATGGAGAATGGCATAATAGTGTAAAGATTGGGGAGGCATGTCTAGTAGTTCCCATGCGACATAGGAGAGGGAAGAAAGGGACTTGACATTCTTATACGGGTGTAGGTCTAGTTGTAGGGGTTGGTATAAGGTAGAGGCAGGTGCAAGGAACGGAAAGGAAATATGGTCATGCAAGAGGGGTACATGGCCTAAAGGTGGAGAAGGAGTTAATGTTGATCGGGGAAAGGGAGAAGAAACAGAAAAGAAAAGAAAGAGGAAAATAAAAGGGGGAAAGGACAGAGAAAAAGAGAAAATAAAAAAGGAGCTAGGGTTAGAACTAGAATTAGGTTTAAAAGAAAGATTAGGGAATTAGGGTAAAATTATATTACCAATCATTTGGGGTTAGAGTTAGGTTACAACATTAATCACTAGAAATTAGGATTATGAATATATTTATAGTTAGGATTAAGGAATTAGCATAAGATAAAAATTCCAATTATCAAATATTAGAATTAGGTTAAATTATTAATTAATTATGATTGAGTATTATGATAATAACAAGCATGGAGCATGTTTTATGGACATTTCCCAATTGTGGCATATAATGATCTAACATCTTTAAATAGTGATAAATTGATGTAATCATAAAAATGATTTAAGTCATTTAATTGTTAATTTATATGAGGTAAAATTCATGTTAACACTATGTTGGATGTTTGAGGGTGAGTAGAGATAGCATGTTTAGTTTCTAACCTCATGTTGGAATTGTTCCCTAAATAAATAGCCTACTAAGTAAAATTAGAACTAGTTAATTGGTTAATTGATTTATGTTAGTATTGCTTATCAGGTTACCGATCAACTAGTTGGGGTTAGAATTAGTCTAGGTTTATCTTATCGATTGGTATGACCCAACATTTAACTAATTTTTGGTTTCTATGTGTTTACTCTTGACATATTACTAGTCAACCATTTTAGGAAAAATAATTCAACTAGTTACACCAGTTAACTAGTTTGTTTATAACTAATAAGTTAGCTTCCCCATTTTCACTTGTATGTTTTCTATTATGGACCTAACCCAGTCTACTAGTTATATGGACTAGTTGACCGGTATATCATGGGTAATTTATGATATTTCTTAAGGTTATTCCTAATAGTTTGACTATACATTTGACCTTGGTCTTATGGTTAGACCTACACTTTGATTATATAATAAAATGAAGAATAATTATAAATAAATGATGGCATTGGATTCCTATGATTATTATAGTTGTAGTAGTAATGAGCATGTGAGGCACTTGAATATTGTATTTATAGCTCTTAAAAAGAATAAGTTGTATGGAAAGCTAAAGAATTGTGACTTCTTTGTGCCAAGAGTCACATTCTTAGGGTTTTATTGTAGCTCAAATAGAAATATTAATGGATGAGTCAAAGATGGAGGCAAAATGAACATAACCTACCCCTCACATTCATTATATGTTAGATCATTCTAAGGACTTGCCTCTTTTTATAGGTGGTTCATAAAATGATTTAGTACCTTTTTGTCCCTATCACTGAATTCCTTCAAAGGGGGAATTTTTATAGACTAAAGCAACACAAGATGCCTTTGACTTAATTAAAGGAAAGATAAGTGATGCCCTTGTTCTAAGGTTCTCTAACTTGGCCAAAGTGTTTGAGGTGGAATGTGATTCAAGTGAAGTGGGTATTAGAGTAGTTTTACTACAAGAAGGCAAACCCATAGCCTACTTTAGTGAATAGCTCAATGGCTCCCAATCTAATTATAACACTTATAAAAAAAGAGTTTTATGCCATCCTTAGGTCTTTATATCATTGGTCTCATTACCTCAGGCCATCATATTTTATATTACATACTAGTCATAAGTCCTTAAAGTACATAAACAAGAAAGATAAGCTCAACCCTAGGAATTTTATATGGATATAATCTGAAATCCTTGTTTTTTATAGCTAAGCATAAGTGTGGTAAGAAAAATGTTATAGTTAATGCCCTCTCTAGAAGGTATTACATGTTATATTTATTAGAAGCTCGAGTCTTAGGATTTTGTTACTTAAAGGAGCTTCACTACAGTGATGAAGACTTTTGCTAAGTTCTTTGAAGATCAAGACAAGGTTCAAGGGGCCCTACATCATACAAGATGGATTTATCTTCAAGAACAAGAAGTTGTGCAACCCCAAGAATTTAGTTCATGAGATGTTGATTCAAGAAGTGCATATAGGAGGGTTATTTGATCGCTTTGGCATAAAAAAAGATACGATGTACTCTAAGATCATTTTTTCCCTAATAAGGTGGAGGATGTATAAGTAGTTATGGAAAGTTGTTATACTTGCCAAAAATCCAAGAGCCATTTCCACCAAGGGCTCTACACTCAGTTACCTATCCCACATCAACCATAGGATCATGTGAACATGGAATTTATAGTAGCATTGCTTAAGACCCTAAAGGAAAATGATGCTATTATGGTGATGGTAAACCATTCCTCTAATATGACTTATTTTGTCCCATGTCATAAGACATATGATGCCTTTTACATGGTGGATGTATTCTTCAAGGAGATAGTTTGGCTACATGGTATCTTAAAAGCAATTATCTTTAATAAGGGAATCGAGTTCCTTAACTACTTTTGGAAGACACTATAGGGGTTAATTTGTGAAATGCCCCAAAACTTAATTTTTAAGAATTTTAGTTAAATAAGAATTTACTAGGGAAATTAATTAAATAATTTATTTTTATTAAAATAAAAGGGAATTAATTAGGGAAAATTAAGAAGAAAATAACAAATATTTTTATTAGAAAAACTTGGGTATTTTGCGAATTAAAATAAAATTTAGGAAAAATCTTTCAAAATTCCTAAATTAGCCTCAAAAGAAATTAAATATTATTTTATTTAAATATTATTATTTTTAAATATCCAAATTAATTTAAATACGCCAACCCACTTATTTTTCTTTTTCCCCTTTTTCCTTTTTCCTTTTCTTTCTCCCTTTTTCTTTCCTTTTCCTTTCTTTTTCTTCTTCTTCTTCTTTTTCTTCCTCCTTCCCGACCTGGGCCAACCCAGCAGCCCAAACCACTCTCCCCTTTCTTCCTTTGGCGGCCTAAGATGATGTGTCATCCCTTTTCTTCTTTTCCCCTCAAAACGCAGCGTTTCGTTTAAAAATTTTACCCCATCGCCGGTACGGTATTTCTTCCTTTTTTTCTTTCTTTTCTTTTCTCTTGGACTGCTGGTCCACACATCTTCTTCTTCCTTCCTTCTTCTTCCCTCTGTCAACCTGCAACGCCGCCCCAACACCCTTGGCTTTTTGCTGCCAGCCACACCCCTTTGACTGGTTGTTACTCTTCTTTCTCTTCCCCCTAACTCACCAGCTACCTTAACCCAACCCACCTCCCTTTCTTCTCGTGCATGCCCCTCATTTTCCTACGCAAATTCCCTTGCCACGATTTGAATTTTACCGGCCAAATGACGCCACTGGTGAATCCTAACCGACCTACCCGATCCTCCCATTCTTTCCTCTAACCTTAGCCACCCTTTAGTTCTATAAATACCCCCTAAACAGCTTTGATCGAGTCTTTCCCCGAAACCCTAAAATTTTACACTCGTGTGCCACCACCACTTCAAACGCTTCTTTCGCTACCATCGTCCAACGCCAATGTTCAAACCACCCTTAAAACCACTCCTTGCACCGCCCTTCAACTAACTACACCACCCATTTCCCTCGATTTGCCTTGCACGCACCACTCTAGCTATGGAAAGTAGCCCCCTGGACCAACCCTTTCTTCCTCATCCGCTGCCATTCGCACCACCATTAACCACCATTTCCGCCACCACCACTGCCCCTTAAACCTCCCAAAAACACTTGTAGAGCCTCCTCTATCTCCCCCTACTCTTTTTTCCCTCTTCCTCCCTCTCATCCTCTCTTTCTCTTCTTCTTCCACTTTCGGCCACCACTACCGCCGCCATACGCCGCCACCATTGGTTGCGCTGCCACCCTCATTCTACTTCTCTCCATCTAGCGAGTCACAGACACCCCTACTTCCACTCTCATTCTCCCTCTTCTTTTCCCAACCTTCAACTTTTCCCCTTTTCTTCTCCTTTTTTGGCCACCACCACCATCGTTGTGCACCATCGTTGGTGCCGTCTGTCACCATCAACCTAAGGTGGAACCCTAAACCCTCTCAACCCTTTTTTACTATTTATACAAGCCTTATTTATTTTATTTCAATTATTTTAAATATATTATTATTATTATTACTACTACTACTACTAATAATAATAATAATAATAATAATGTTATTATTGTTATTTATATTGAGGTCCGAAGCCCTATTCTATTTTTATTTTGAATATTATTATTATTATTATTTTAAAGTAGGGTTAAAACCCTACTTTACTTTACTTTTGGTTTATAATATTAATATTAATATTAATATTAATATTATTTTGTAATTACTATTATTATTTCATTATTATTATTATTATTATTATTATTATTATTATTACTAGTTTTATTATCAATGTTACTAGCATTATTATTAGTATTAATTTGGTGAAGGGTCGAAGCCCTTATTCCACCATTTATTTTGAATCATATTATTATTATTATTGTTATTATTATTATTATTATTATTATTATTATTATTATTATTATCATTATTCATAATATTTTTACTATTATTATTATTATTATTATCTTTATTATTATTATATGGGTAAAGTCTTCAAACCTTATATTATCAACTTTTACAATAATACTATTATTTCTTATATCTTTAGCAAAATTAGTAATTAGTTAATGTTATTATTATTAATATGTTATTATTTTATCAAAAACCTAATTATAGAATAAATTAGGAAATAATAGTATTTTTGGTAGGAGGTGTAGAAGCGTGCTCCAAGACCGGTGTCATTTTAAGTAAGGTTGTAGCTAAGGTCATATGTATTTAATGTGTTTAATATGCTTTGTAGGCCATGTGCCATAATATGTGATGTATCTTATGTGTATTGTTATAAATATTTTATGTATGGTGCGGCTTGGAGTTGAGGTACGTTATGTGTTATCTTATGATTTGTATATCATATGTTTGTGTTGTGAATGTGATGTGATATGATGTGACCCTGTAAGACATGCATGCTAGGTTATGTAATATGATGTTGTGGAGTGAAATGATGTGGAGTTGACCTAATTTTGCATGACCATGAATGGGAGGAAGCTAGGGTGTTGCATGGTGGAATATAGGGTTTTGCGTAGATGAATCTAGGGTTTTGCATGGGAGAATATAAATACATATGGAAGAATCTAGGGTTTGCATGGGGAATTTAGGGTTTCATGTGGGAGTGTTAAGATTTTGCATGAAAAGTTCGAAGGGTTGCATGGGAGGTATAAAGTCTGCATGGGGGTAAATTTTACATATGGAAAGTTGATTTAAGGTGTGAGGAAGGTAATGGAAGTGTTGTTTGGTTGTTGGAATGCTTTTAATGAAAAATAGTACGTGGGATAGTAATAAAGGTACATAGGAGACCAAGCTAGGGTTTGGCATAACCACTTAGGGTTTCGTGGTCACACGTATACTTGATGATTAAAGTGTGATGGTGAAGGTGGAATCTATGGGTTGTGATGGGTGGTGTGTTAAAATAATTTGAGTTGTGTAAGGTGAAGTAGGATGGGCCATTTAGTTCTAAACTAGGGTTTCTAGGTAAAAACCTTAGAGGGAGGTGGTGAGTGGATTGGAGGTGAAAAAATAATGGGACTTGACCCACATACATGGGAAATGGACTCTAGTGTAAGTGTGGGTAATGAGGAAAGGAGGTAGGGTCGAGTTGGGAGGTGTATGAGTCCCTTGATGTAGGACGGGACCTTTGAAAGATAAACGTAGAGGGAGTTTAGTCATGCATGTCTAGTGTTAAATTCTAAATAAGACACTTATGATATTAATCATGTAAAGTGAAAGAGTATTGAGTCGGGCCCAAACCGATCCATTGGCATAATAGTGACCAGGTGCCAGGGGTGCCCTGGAGACCAATCCACCAACATATAATAGCAGTTAGGGCATGTTGCCCTATGTATGACCGATCCACCGGTTATAATCTGTGATGCACGAAAACGGCACTTAGGTGTCATTTCCCGTCCTGGAAACTTCTTGGAAACTTCTTCGAATTAAAATTTATATTAAAATTATTTAATTAATATTTTTATTAAAAATATATTATTTAATTAATTTTTTATTAAAAAATTATTAATAATAATTAAAATTAACTAATATAAAAATTTATTTTAAATTTATTTTATTTTTCTCTCTAAATTTTAATAAATTTAACCTATTTTTTTAAAAAATATATATAATTTTTTTAACATTTCCTGCCGTCCCCGTTTCCTAAATTTTTAAGAAATGGCGTTTCCGCGTTTCGTCCCGTCCCCATTTCCCCGTCACCGTCCCCGTTTCCGTGCATCACTGGTTATAATTGTGGAGGATCTCGAGCTCAAAAAACCAAGCCCTAAATTTGCTAAGACACGTAAAAGACACTAAGTACTTACAGTGGAACACCATGTGAGCAAGGGCTAGACCGATCCACCGGCGTATAATAGTGGTTAGAGTATGTTATCCTATAAGTGACCAATCCACCGACTATACTAGTGGCTAGGTGCTGGAGTGCCTTGGAGACCAATCCACTGGCTAAAATAGTGGAGTTTCCGTACTCGCATGGACTTGATAAAGAGCATGGTGTGGAATGAGTATCCATAAGAGATTAATTAAGTAATTAATTCGGACTATAAATGACCTTTGATTATTATTTCTCCGAAGTGATCTTATGTTGTTTTTATTAATATCCAATTTGAGTTATGTGCCTATATGTGTTGGCCTTAGTGGGTGCTGCTCATTCCCATGAGCAAGAGACCCTTCTAACTTTTTGTAGGTAGGCGATGCCTATTTTGATGCCATTGATGGCTATGAGGCATTAGGTGAGGCTGAGTGTTGATCATGGGTTGGTTTGATGATCGGAGTGGGGTGACCTGTTTATCTTCCAATGATATTTTATTCCTTCATGTCATTTCTCCTATGTATTGAATTTTCCATATTCAAACATTAATGTTTGTAGACTTTATTTCCTTTCAGGGAACTTTGATTCTATGCTTCGGAATTATGTAAACTTTTATGCGTACTCTGATTTCCGTGCTATGAACTTTTGGTTTAAGTATTAATTTAAGTTTAACAATAATTCTTTTAGCCTTAGCACTTGGTACTAGAATGGTAGGAGTGAACCGGTCTAGTACTAGGTGTGGCGGTAACATTCATAGAATTCACGGATTTTAATTTAAGTGCTTCTGTTTTAGGAAAAAAAAGGTAAATTTTGGGATTTTAATTTAATAAATAGAATTTATTTGAAATAAATTAGCTTTCAAAATTATTAAGTTTAATTATTTTATGGATTTTTTAGTATATAAATTTAGATAGGAATATTTAATAAATTAAAAATAAATATTTTGTTATTTTATCATACTCTTTTTTATTTAAATAATTTTTCAAACCTATATTTTATTAAAATTATCTTTTTTAAGCCAATATATTTAACTATATTACATTAAATTGTTAAATAAATTTATTTCTCAAAAATATTACATCCTATTATTTTATAAATTAAATTATTTTAAATTAGAGTTTTGGGCCACCGAAGGAAGAAAGAAAAGAAGGATTGGGCCACGGAAAGTAGGCCCAATTGGGGAAAAGGAGAGGAAAAGGAAAGGAAAAAGGAAGAAAAGAAAGAAAAGAAAGAAAAGGAAAAGGGGAAAAAGAAAAATAATGGGTTAGGTTAATTAAATTAATTGGGATATTTAAGATATTTAAAAATAATAATATTTAAATCTATTTTTAGGCTAAATTAGGATTTTTAAAAGATTTTTCATAAATTCCATTTTAATTAGCAAAATACCCTAAATTTCTCAATTTAAAGTATTTATAAAATTCCTATTAATTTGAAACTATTTTCTCCTTCATATTTTAAATAAAATATTTATTTAATTAATTTCCAAAATAAAATCCTTAATTAGCAATAATACCTAAATTTCTCCTAATTAAAATACTTATAAATTTCTTCTTAATTTTCCCTAATTAATTTCCTTTTATTTTTGATAAAAATAATTTATTTAATTAATTTTTTTAATAAAACCTTATTTAACTATAATTTTTAAAATTAGAAATTTTTGAGGCATTTCACCACCACCCTACCACCTCTCCTTACCACCATTGTAACCCTCTCTCTCTCTCTCTCTCTCTCTTTCTCTTCCCCCGTCCCTTTTTTCACCATTTTGGGCCAAACTAACCATGCACTCCCCACCTCTATGGCTTCCCTTTACCCTTCTTCCCTTCCCTCTCCCTAACACCCTACCACTTCCCTCCCACCCTAAATAGTGCCACCAACCGACCACCTGCCCCTATCCTCCCTCTTCTTTTTCTTTTCCTTTTCAACCCTCTTCCTACCCAATTTTTTGAGCTCCATACCATATTCGACCTCCCTCTTCTCTCCTTTTCTTCTCCCTCCATTTTCATCCCTATTTTAGCTACGCCTCCTCCCTCCGCCGCTTCAACCGCCGCACCAACCCCCTACACCACTCCCTGCCACCCTCTGCTCTAACCTTACACCACCACAATACACCCTCGAGCCACCCTGCAGCCCCCTTCTTTCCCCCTTCTTCTTTTTCTTCCTTCTTGGCAACCTCCTTGCAACCCCTCCGTTCGCCGTCATTCAGCCGCCTTTGCTGCCTTCAAAGCCACCAATCCACTCCTTGTAACCTCCTCTACCACCCCAACACTTCCTTTGGCCAAAACTAACCCTTGTAGCCCCTTATTTTCCCCCTCCCTTTTCCTTCCTTCCTAGCCCTATCCACTCATGCAACACACTTTGTCGCCGCCTCCGCCGTCCTTGGCCACCAACAACCTACCCCCGACCACCACCTACACCCCTCTTCACTCTTGCACCCTTCCCTTACCCGAAATCCTCCCTCGTCTACCTTATTTCCTAGCCTAAAGACCCCAACCCAAAAATAGCCATCATTCCTTTCTCTCACACCCCTTCGAGCATTTTTCTTTTTATTTTTGCATGCAGCTCATACTACAAGAGCAAATGAGTTGTTGCATTCTTGGTTTATTTTGGTTAATAATTTTAAGGTAAAATAATATTTAAGTTAAGTATTTCATTAATTAAGTTTTATAAAGTCTTATATTTTTGGTTTCTTTATTTCTAATGTGATAATTATTGATATTATTTTTAGGTGTTGATTTCACTATTTAAAGCTTGAATCTTTAACCGAGATACCGATAAGGTTCATTTTTTGTGGGAATTAAGGTAATCATTAAACCCCACTTAAACATATGGATAGTCATATGCTAGCACATTAGGGTTTTAATATGTTATTTTGCATGATATAAATATTGTTTAATATATTATATGTAGTTGATTATAATGATTGATAAAAAGGAAAGCATGTTGGTTATATGCTATGTGTGGAAATATTGCTTAAGGAAAGAGTTTGGTTATTAATGAAAATGTTGAGTACTTATTCATGTTATATTATGTTTTTGTGATCATTAATGTATGAATAATATTATTATAATCCCTAGGGGCATTTTAGTAATATATATTGTGCAAGAATGTGGCCTAATATATGTGGGTGATGAGGAGTATTATGTGAAATATAAGAATTGGTGGAATTTGGATGAGGAGAGTTGTGTATTAATATTAATATTCATGTAGTAATAATAACTTAATAAAAGTGGTGTAAGAAAAGGGTATTATGGTAATTTCAGATGAGAAGAGCAAAATGGTAAATTGTAAGAAAAAGGGTATTATGGTAATTTTGGAAGTAAAGAGGAAAATGGAATTTTATAAGTAAAGGGATATTATGGTAATTTTGGAGTTAAGGGTAAAGTGGTAATTTTTGAAGTAAAGGGGGTAAAATGGTAATTTTGGAAGAGAAGGGAAAAATATTAATTTTGTAAGAAAGAGCAAAATGGTAACTTAAGATGTAAAAGGGGTAAAATAGTAATTTATGAGTAAAAGGGTATTATGGTAATTTTATAAGTAGAAGGGTGAAATAGTAATTTTAGAAATAAGGGGCAAAATGGTAAATTGCAAGTAAAAGGGGTATTATGGTAATTTTATAAGTAAAGGGGTATTGTGGTAATTTTATAAATAAAAGGACCTTATGGTAACTTTGGAAGTAAAGGAAAATTAAGGGATAGAATGATAATTTTGTAAATAAAAGGATATTATGGTAAATTTAGGAGTAAGGGGTAACTTGGTAATTATGATAATAGTGAAGGATAATTTAGTAATTAAATTATGATTATAGAAGGACAATTGGATAATTATGATATTAAAGAAGGGTAATTTGGTAAATTAACCAACAAAAGGGTATTATGGTAATTTTAATAATGGAGAAGGGTAAATTGGTAATTATAATTATGGAGAAGGGTAAATTGGTAATTATAATTATGAAGAAGGGTAAATTTGTAACTATAATTATGAAAAAGGGTAAATTGGTAATTATAATAATGGAGAAGGGTAAGTTGGTATTTATAATAATGGAGAAGGGTAAATTGGCAAATATAATTATGGAGAAGGGTAATTTGGTATTTATAATAATGGAGAAGGGAAAATGGTAATTATAATAATGGAGAAGGGTAAAATGGTAATTTAACCAATCGAAGGGCAATTTGGTAATTATGATAATGGATAAGGGCATTTTAGTAATTTTGATAATGGAGAAGAGCACTTTGGTAAATATGATAATGGAGAAGGGTAATTTGGTAATTTAACCGACTAAATGGTAAATTGGTAATTATTTAACCAACTAAAGGGGCAAATTGGTAAGCATGATAATGAAGAATGGTAATTTGGTAATTTATCCAACTTACGGGCAATTTAGTAATTATAACAAAGGAGAAGGGCAATTCGGTAATCTAACCAACCAAATGGAAAATATGATAAGTGTAACAATTATGAAAGGTGAATGATGATATAAAAAGTGTAGGAGATAACTTCGTAACCTAAATCAAGTAAGGGATAATTTGGTAATTATGCAACTTGAAGGGTGATATGGTAAATTGGCAAGTAAGGAAGGAATGGCTTAATAACTATACAAGTAAGGGGTAAATCAGTAATTCATATATAACATGTTGATGGGACACTGGAGGTTCATAATAAGACTCAAGTAACAATAAATAGTAAGGTAAGAGTATTTGACGATTAGTAAGTATCACAAGAACAAATCCTGAATTAAAATTGGATGAGATTATGATGGCCTTAATGATTCCTCTATGTTATATTGGATAACCGTATGGATAAGAAATGCCTAATGATATTAGAATGATCGAAAGTGAATAAGCATCTAATTGTTGTACTTTTCGTGATCACCTTAATTAAGACACTAATACTTAAAGTGAAAGACGTTGAGATCGAGATTGGTGGCTCTTTAGGGGTCGCTACCCTAAAGATGTGGTTTAGCCCACGATTATTCTAGTATTTGTTGGTGTGCCTTTGTGCCCTAGTTAGGCTCTATATCTTACTCTATCTAACTCTACAGACTTATTTAGAGGGTATGCATACTTATGGCTTAGGTGTCCTTGTCGGTAGGGTACTAAGTAGCTTTATGCACCAGTATGACTAGGGTACCTTTGCGTCCCTGGGTTGATGGTTGAAGGGTACTGAGTAGCTTGTATGCACCAGTACGACCGGTGTACCTTTGTGTCCCAGGTTCTTGATCTCCCGTCTGAGACAAATAAATGGAATTGTTGTGCTGATTAAAAAAGGAAAAGTATTAATCATGAAAGTGAAAGATTAATGAGCCGGGCCTAGTTGAATTATAATATTGAGTACTGGTCCACCGATTATAATAGTGGCCCAGGAGCGTGTTGTCCTGGCAGATAATTATGAGTACTAGTCCACCGGATATAATAGTGGCCTAGGAGCATGTTGCCCTAGAAGATGATTATGAGTACCGGTTCACTAGATATAATAGTGGCCTGGGAGCATGTTGCCTTGGATGATGTTGATATATATTCCGATCCACCAGAAATAATAGTGGTGGTCCCAAGCTCAATAAAAACCAGTCATGGATGTGAATAAAATTATGGAAAAATACTAATCACTTACAGTGAAACACCATGTGAGTCGGGGCCAGACCGATCCACCGGCAAATAATAGTGGCAAAGAGCGTTTTTTCCTACATAACTGGTCCACCAGCTATAATAGTGGGGTTCCCGCACTCATATGAGAATAATATCTGAGAGATGATTGAATAATGGCTTAAGGCCTGAAAGTATTGATTTTGCACTATGACATGGCTTAAGGCCTGAAAGTATCGATTTTACATTATGACTCATTAACATTTGATGGAATTGTTAAGGATGTGAATGTTAAGTATGTGAATGTTATGTATGCACATTTTGTTATATATGTATATAGCTTTGTATCCTGTGTTATATTGTGGGCCTACTTTTAAGTGTGTTATTAAAGGGTTACTCAGTACCATAGTACTAAAGGGTTCCATTCGTTAGGCCATGCCTATTTAATGGGCAATGTCCCTTGTAGGTCCTTTTCAGGTGCTATTCAAGTGGGCAATGGGAAAGAGCATAAGGATTATCCGGACTTTTAGGATTTCATTCTTCCTCTTCTAATGTCTGGTTTAAATGTAATTTTATTTTTGTAACCACCATTGGTGGAATATATTCTTATAAAATATTTACTTACTGTAATACCCCCAAATTTACTACTGAAAAATTTCGTTTAAAATCAAAAGATTTAGCGAAAGCAAAAGAATTAAAACTGTAAACTTGGGGATATTACCGCCACACTTAGTACCAGACCGGTTCACTCCTACCGTTCCGATACTAAGTGCTAAGGCTAAACTAAACAATCGTTAAGTAAGAATCATCAAAACATAGGTTCATAGTTAACATAGGTCATTCACGAAAACACGAATCAACAACAGTTAGAATATCGTTTAGGAATACAGCTTAAGAGTACGGTTTCAAAACAAGAAGCGTAGTACAAAATATAGCTAAATAAAACAGATCCCAAGGGACCAATATCCGGATCGCCTACTCACTCAAGTCAAGCCTTCCACCCCAAGATAGTACCCAATCATAAACCTGCACAGGAAGTCTGCTCCCCACCATCGGTGGATCATCACAGGACCCATTCAATCAAGGTAGTATCAGTATGGGTCCAATACTGAGTAAGGACCCAGGTGCGCTAAGGCCAAGCATACCATCATACAACATAACACACACAGCACAATCACACAAGCAACATGTAATATTGTGGATGATGTAGGTCGGTTATGGTCCAATCCAACTTCCTCTTTTCATAACTCTGATAATTATAGTCGATTCACATCATAATCGTTATGAATCCATGAGAGTGCGGGAACCCCACTATTATAGCCGGTGGATCGGTCACTTATAGGACAGAACACACCTAACCACTATTATATGCCGGTGGATCGGTCTCCAGGGCGCAACGCTCCTGGCCACTATTATGCCGGTGGATCGGTCTGGCCCCGACTCTCATGGTGTTCCACTATAAGTATATATTATCTTTCCCATGATTTAATTACAACATACTATTTGGTTTGTTGAGCTCGGGATCCCCCACTATTATAGCCGGTGGATCTGTCACTTATAGGGCAGAACGCACCTAACCACTATTATACGCCGGTGGATCGGTCTCCAAGGCACCCCGGTACCTGGCCACTATTATGCCGGTGGATCGGTCTGGGCTCGACTCAACAATCTTACTCTTTAAGTAGTTAATGTCTTATTCATGTATTATTAAATAAGGTTCCACCCTTGACATGCATGTCTACTACTCTCTACTCCTTCCCTTCGATGAGGCCCGTCCCATACCTTGAGATTGTTCTCCCCTTCTCACGCCCGATGTCCATCCCCTCTTACTCTTATACATTAGGAAACATAGTAAGGGCACACTCTCTCGAGAATGCGGGCTAACCTTAACACAACGATATCGGTCTCGCATGTCCTCACCCTTCTAGGGCTCCTCCTTGGAAACCCTAATTTGGGCCTATATGGCCCAACTATTTCTTACTCATCCTAACTTTACTTTGTTCCTTGTCTCGCATCCCGTCTCTACTAAGAAATTCCCAAAATATATCTCTTTGTTCCCCAACTCCGCATGTGACCACCAACCCTAGTTGGCCATACTAAACCCTAGCACTTTACTTCCTCTCCAAGTAACCTCTCATCTTTGCCCCAAAACCTCTCCTCTCATTTAGAATCCCATACTCATCCTTCATACAAGTGGACTCTCACTCTCAACCCCATACTCCATCCCTCCTTGATCATTTTTACCCTTGTACCCTTCAAATTGCTCATTTCCTCCCAAAAACCCTAATTGGGTCCCTTAGAGACCCTTACATCGACCCAGGTGGAATTTTGCACCCAAGTCTCCAATGGACCCGTAACTTTGACATTATCTTATTTACTTCCTAAATCAACTTTCCTCACGTAAGATTCATTCCCATGCATAATTTAAACACTCCACGCAGACTCTCCCACCCCTACTTACCCCAAAACCCTAATAAGGTCGCTTATGCACCAACTCACGTACTATTTTTCATACCAAGTTCCCAATCACTCCAAGACTCTCCCAAGCTCTTACTTACAACCCAAATCAACTTTTCACACGTAAGGATCATGCCCATACAAGGTCTAGTCCCCCCATGCCAACTTCCCAAACGTCCACTTCCCCGTTGTTCTTTTATTATCATTTCATGCTACCCCAAACCCTAGCATGCATGTCCTAGAGGGCCATAACAAGTCACATCATCAACATCAACATCAAACATGGAACATGTCATACACGTATAGTACAAGGCACACACACAACATACCTCATTATCCACGCCGCGCTATACAAAAAGGTTATTCATAACACATGCATAATACACATCAACATGGCATGCTCATCATTCACCCACACATTACATCACACATAGCACAAGGCCATAGCTTCGTCCTTACCTAGGTAGACACCGGGCTTGGAGCATGCTCCTCTAGCTCTTTAGGGCTCGGATCAGGGTCACCTATGAAAAGGGGAAAAATGCTAAGTATTAGTTTCCCTTATAAATACTATCAACCCTTATTCTAGTTTAGGATTAGGGTTCTTATCCTTAATAGGGGTGTTATACAAAACTAGGGTTTTTACTCTAAAATTATTATGCTAAGCATTACTAATCGATATATCTTTATTTTCAATACTTATCGTTACACTTATATTATTAGACCCGTTAGTTCCATTCTTATAATACTAGTGTTCGCTAGTCATAGTAAAATAGTGATAATAATAATAATAATAATAATAATAGTAATAATAATAATAATAATAATAATAATAATAATAATAATAATAATAATAATAAGACTACTAATAGTGACACTTATGTTTCAAGTAATAGAATCCTAGCGTTTTTAAGATTAAGTCTAATAATGGTGTTAGGTATAGCAAAACAATATTAATATAAGTACAATACCCACATAAGGTTGGATTAAGTAGTAATAACACTAATAGTGGTAATAACCATAATGATAGTAATAATAATAATAATAATACCAACACTAATGGTTAAGTATGATGAAAGCTAGGGTTTTGGAGGGATGATGGCCTTGTAAGAAAATAACATATTTATGATAGAGAAATTAATAATGACAATAATAATAGTAATGACAATAATAGTAATAATACTAATAACAAAAATAATAATAATGTTAATAATAAAGATAACGACATTAACTCTAAGTTAAGTATAATAGGGGTTAGGGTTGGAAGGGGTGATAGTATGATAACATTAAGGATAATGAAGGATAATAATAAAAATGGTATTAATTAATAATGATGATAATAATAATAATAATAATAATAATAATGATAATAAGTATAATAATACTAAGGATACTAAAAAAATAATTAACACTTGAACAGCAAGGATTTAAGGGTTGGGGAGTTTAGAGGGCCACCTAGGGTGCTGGTGGCACAGGTGGCGGTGCACGGCACACGGCGGCGGCGATGGGGGGAGAAGGAAGGTGGAGAAGTGGTGGAGGGGGGAGGAAGGAAAATGAGAGGTTGGCAGGGGAAACAGAGGGTCTAGGGAGGTTGGGGAAGCTCCCTTGGTGGTTTTAGAAGGCAGAGGGGGTGGAAGTGGCGGCACAGCGGTGAGAAGGGCGGCGGGGTTCGAAGTTGGGTTGATCGGGAGGGTCACTTTGCACAGCCGGGGTGGCACGTGCAGAGCAAATCAAGGGGTGAGGGAGGCCCAGGTCAGTGGAGGGTGATGCAAGAAAGAGTTTCAGGGGTGGATCGAGTGGTGGCAATGGGTGGCGGTGACAGGGTGGCTTTCTGAAGTAAGGGTGGTGTAGGGCGGTTTTCTGGGCTATGGTTTCGAAAAATCTCGATGCTGGGTCCTTGGGGGGTATTTATAGGCTTGAAATCAGGGAAGTATCGAGAGAGGGGACAGGGGGAGGCAGGTCAGATGGCACGCCGACCGGCGGTGGCAGGCCGACGCGGGTCTGCCATGGCAGACCTGCTGGTTGGTAGGGAAAAGAGAAAGGGGCAGGAGCAGGCCTGGTAGTGGTGTTGGGGGTGTCGGCCTGCCGGGGGAGGATGGCTGGAAAGTCAGGGAGGAGAGGCGGCGTGCAGGCGGCACAGGCAGTCGGTCGGCGCAGAGTGGGCTGGGCGGCGATTTGCAGCGGGGCGCGAGGAAGAAGAAAAGGGGAAAGGGGCTAGACCGATCGGTCCAGGGGAGAAAAAGAAAAAGAACCGGCCGGGCGGTTCTGGCGAAGATGCAGCAGCAGGCCTAGCGTGCGAGACGGGGGAAGAAATTTGATCTAGGCCGGTGGGCTGGCCCAGTCGGGGGAAATGGGGGAGAGAAGGGAGAAAGGAGAGAGAGGGGAGAGAAAAAGAGAAAAGGAAAATAAGGGAGAAAAAGGGATTAAGGAAAATAATTAGGGAAGAAAATTAAAATGACTTATAGGGTGAGTTATAGTATTTTTGGTAGATAATTAAAATTTTAGTAATTTATCTTAATATGTCTTATTATATTAGCTTAAAAAGGTAGCTTTTAGAAAAATATTGGTTTGAACCTTATTTAAATAAAAAGAGTATGATAAAATAGCAATTTATTTATTTTAATTTATTAAACACTCACATCTAATTTGGTATACTTAAAACCCACAAAATAATTAAGTTAAATAAATTTAAAAGGCAAAATCCTCAACATAATTAAATTAAATAAGTCTAAGAGTTAAATTATCCCTAATAAAAGTAATTTATTAAATTATAGGCTTTTAAAATTTTTGGGGGATTACACTTACGCTACTCTAATTTAAATAAGATTTGAATTTCTAGCAATTGGTATTTTATTGTTTTGCTTTAGCACTTAGTACTTGAACGGTATGAGTGAACCGGTCTGTAACTAAGTATGGCAGCAATATCCCTAGAATTCACAGTCTTGTATTTTGCTTCCGTTAACTCTTTTAAATAAAACGAAATTTTTCAGTAGTGAATTTTGGGGGTGTTACACAATTGGTACTAAACTTTTATCTAATACCACCTATCATCCCCAAATAGATGTTTAGACCAAATTCATTAATTGGGCAATCATTATGTTTTTAAGAAGCTTAGTTCACAAATCTTTACGGGTATGAGATCCCAAGCTTAATCACATCAAGTTTGCTTACAACACATTCTCCTACTTATGCCATAGGGCACTCCCCTTTTAAAATAATATATGGAGTAAACTCTACCACTCCCATCAAGCTCATACCCCTCCCAATCGAAGCACACATAAGTTTCGAGCAAGTGATAGAGTTGAGGCATTAAACAACTTGATGAATAATTGAGATCTTGAATTGAGAGAATGAATGAGGTGAATAAGAAAATGACAAATAAGAACCAAAAAGAACAACCTTTTAAGCCAGAGGACCTTTTATGGTTACACCTTCAAAAGGATATGTTTCCAAGTAGGATAAAAAACAAACTCATGCCTCGAAGTGATGGTCTATACAAAATCATTGAGAAAGTGGGGAACAATGCACATGGACTTGAGTTACCACCTAAATTGGGGAACATATCAAACACATTTAATGGTGGAAATTTGCTTCCTTATCCAAATGAAAATCCATACAAGGATGGGGGTTCTTTCTCAAGAAGGGGATGATGATGTAAGAGTATGCCCTGTAAATGATATAAATTTGCTAACTAATTTTTTTTAAGTTAGAAAATGCTGAAATACTCATAATTTGGACATTAGCTAGGGCTACAAGCCATGCATAATCAAACCAAAGCCACCACCTTATCGTGGCTTAAGTTAGCTCCATATGGCTTATAATTAGCCTAAGAAAAGTCAAAACCCAAATACCATATAAAGTCACGCATGTAAAAGCGTATTTTACTTGTCCTTGTCCATGAAATGGAGTGACAATTAGCATATGTAAATTTGAGGATGATTAGCTTGATTGGAAGGCAGTGGCAGCAAGTTGATAACCTACATACAATTATTTTTGGATTAATTAGTATAGCTTTTGTATCAGTTAGGTAAAGGTGGGCTTAATCATTTTTAGTTTGTTCACTTTTTCTAATTTTATCTACCAATCACTTAAAGTTGATTTGTCTTATACACCTTGTAAACCACCTACATATAACAGTAACACCCCCAAAATTCACTACTGAAAAATTTTGTTAATTAAAAGGAAATAAGCATAAGCAAATTAATAAAATGTGAACTTTGGGAGTATTACCGCCACACTTAGTACCAGACCGGTTCACTCATACCGTTCCGATACCAATTGCTAAGGCTAAGAACAATGAAATACAATTTGAAAGAAATTCAACATACATAAATCAGAGTAGCGCATCAAATTGTTTACAAGAATAACATCTACTAATGATGGTTACTTAAACAGCATTTGCATAAAAAAACCAGGAGTTTAAAAGAGAAAGAGAAAACCCTAACGATACCGGATAACTCCTTACACTCTTTCCCGTAGCTCACTTGAGTAGCACCTGAAAATACCTGCAAGGGCACTGCCCATTGAATACGCAGGGGCCCCATAAAGGGAATCCCTTCAGTACTACGGTACTGAGTAACCCTTTAATACCACACTTAAAGACAGGCCCGCATACGGCACATAATGCAAGCTACATACATAAATAATGAGAGATGCATACATAATAATAACGTACATAATAATTTATAAGTCACGATCGATACTTTTGGGCCTTAAGCCATGTCATAGTGTAAAATCGATATATTCGGGCCTTAAGCCATTATTCCGTCATCATTCAATCAATCTCATATTTTATATCCATGTGAGTGCGAGAACCCCACTATTATAGCCGGTGGACCGGAAAGTATACACTTAGGACAGAACGCCTCTGACCACTATTATTGCCGGTGGACCGGAAGATAAACACACAGGGCAGAACTCCTCTGACCACTATTATTTGCCGGTGGACCGGTCTGGCCCCGACTCACATGGTGTTCCACTATAAGTGATTAGTATTTTTCGATAACTTTATTCACATACAATACTGGTTTTATTGAGCTCGGGACCCCCACTATTATTGTCGGTGGACCAGAATGTATATAAAATCATCATCCAGGGCACAACGCTCCTGGCCACTATTATAACCGGTGGATCGGGATATATACAGAATCATCATCCAGGA
The DNA here is from genome assembly GCA_039764185.1 of Tamarix austromongolica. Taxonomy (NCBI): domain Eukaryota; kingdom Viridiplantae; phylum Streptophyta; class Magnoliopsida; order Caryophyllales; family Tamaricaceae; genus Tamarix; species Tamarix austromongolica. The sequence continues at coordinate 118,580,388 of CM077809.1, read as the reverse complement.
CACAACGCTCCTGGCCACTATTATAACTGGTGGACCAGGATATATAAAGAATTATCATCCAAGGTATAACGCTCCTGGCCACTATTATAACCGGTGGACCGGGATATATAAAGAATCATCATCCAGGGCACAACGCTCCTAGCCACTATTATAACCGGTGGACCGGTACTTAATATCATAATCATCTGGGCCCGACTCATTAATATTCCACTTTCAATAATAGTATCTTTCCTTTTCTTAATCAGCACAACAATCATATTTATTTGCCTCGAACGGGAGATCAATAACTTGGGACACAAAGGTACACCGGTCGTACTGGTGCATAAAGCTAACTCAGTACCCTACCGACAAGAACACCTAATCCATAAGTATGCATACCCCCTAACTAGGTCCGTAGAGCTAGAAAAAGTAAGATATAGGGCTTGGCTGGGGCACAAAGGCACACCAGCAAATACCAAAATAATCGTGGACTAAACTATGTCCTTAGGGTAGCGACCCCTAAGGAGTCACCATTCCCGATCTCGAGGTCTTTCACTTTAAGTAATAGTGTCTTAATTAAATTGATCACGAAAAGCATAGTAATCAGATACTTATTCACTTTCAATCGTTCCGATATCATTAATCGTTTCTTATTCAGATGAGTATCCAAGATATCACAGAGAAAACCATTAAGGCCATACTAATTATCAAATACCCTTACTTGTCTAATCAGCATTATTTAAATCATATTATAATGGTCCACAATCACAACGACATGTTAGGTACAAATTACTCATTTACCCCTTACTTGTTTAATTGCTAAGTCATCCCTTCCTTACTTGACAAATTACCATATCGCCCTTCTAGTTGCATAATTACCAAATTACCCCTTATCCAATTTAGGTTATCAAGTTGACTCCTACACTTTTTAGATCACTATTCACCCCTCATAATTGCTACACTTAACATATGTCCTATTTGGTTGATTAGATTACCAAATTGCCCTTCTCCTTTGTTATAACTACCAAATTGCCCTTGAGTTGGATAAATTACCAAATTACCCTCCTTCATTATCATGATTACTATTTTGCCCCTTTAGTCGGTTAAATAATTACCAATTTACCCTTTAGTCATTTAATTACCAATTTGCCCCTTTAGTTGGATAAATTACCAAATTGCCCTTCTCCATCATCATAATTACCGAATTGCCCCTTAGTTGATTAATTTACCAAATTACCCTTTCCATTGTCATAATTACCATTCTACCCTTCTCCATATTTATAATTATTAATTTACCCTTCTCCATTCTTATAATTACTATATTGCCCTTCTCCATTATTAAAATTACCATAATGCCCTTCCATTGGTTAATTTACCAAATTACTCTTCTCTAGTATCATAATTATCCAATTGCCCTTCTATAATTATAACTTAATTACCAAATTATCCTTCGCCGTTATCATAATTACCAAGTTACCCCTTACTCCCAAGTTTACCATAATGTCCTTTTATTTACAAAATTACTCTTCTACCCCTTACTTTCAAATTACCATAATATCCTTTTATTTACAAAATTACTCTTCTACCCCTTACTTTCAAATTACCATAATATCATTTTATTTACAAAATTACCACAATACCCTTTTTATTTATAAATTACCATAACACTTCTTTTACTTTACAAATTACTATTTTACCCTTTCACATCCAAAATTACCATCTTTATCTTTCCTTACATAATTACCATTTTGCCCTTCTTTTCCAAAATTACCATATTACCCCTTTACTTATAAATTACCATTTCACCATTCACTTATACAATTACCATATTACCACTTACTTATGAAATTACTATTTTGCCCCTCTACTTCCAAAATTTGCCATAATGCCCATTTACTTGAAAAATTACCATAATGCCCTCCTTCATCCAAAATTACTATTTTAACCCTACTTCCAAAATTACCATTCTTACCACTTACTTATAAAATTACTATATTGCCCCTTGACTCCAAAATTACCGCTTTACCCTTTTCTCCAAAAATTACCATAATACCCCTTTACTTATAAAATTATCATTTGGCCATTTAATCATAAAATTACCATATTATTCTTTTATCTCAAAAATTACCATAATACCCTTCTTTCTCACAACTTACAATTTTATCCTTTTACTTATAAATTATCATTTAACCCCTTTCTTTTTAAATTACCAAATTACCAAAATACCCTTTTCACTTATAAAATTTCCACTCAACCCCTTTATTCACCATTTTTATGAATTTACCATCACTACATAAAATAATAATATTAGTACTTCATTCTTATCATCTAAGTCCACCAACTTGTCATTATTCAACATAATACTCATTAGATCACATACGTCATAAGCATAATTACTAAAATACCCTTAAGCAATAATGTTACTCATGCATTAGCAACATAATACATCATAAACAAGCATTTAATATTTCCATCAATAATCAAACTTCTTCCTTAATTGTCATACCTACACATGGCACAAAGGTTATCATACTTTTCCTTTTTATCAAGCAATATAAGCAACCATATATATATATATATATATCATGCTAAGCACACAAACCATGTATAAAATCATACTAAATCCCTAATGTGCTAGCATACGTTTTTCCATGTATTTAAGGGAGGATTAACGGTTACCTTAATCCCGCAAAATATCAAATCTTACCAAGAATAATTAGCAAACTCAACACCTAAAAATAATATCCATCATTATTATGTTAGAAATAAGAAATTAAAAAGGATAAGACTTTATAAAAATTTATTTAATAACAAAACACTTAACTTAAAGTACTATTATACCTTAAAGATTAGCCAAATAAATTTCAAAATGAAGGGTGAACTCACGCTACATGAACAACGTGAGTCTCATGCAGAAATGAGAGGTGAAAGGGTTTGAAGGGGGGTGAAGGAAGCAAAATTTGTTATTTTTGGGTTAGGGTCTTTAGGCTAGAAAAGAAGGTGGATGAGGGAGGTTTCAAGGCAAGGGAATGGTGCAGGAGTGGAGAGGGGGTGTAGGTGGAGGCTAAGGATGGTTTCACGGCGACATAGGGCGGCGGAGACGGCGGCAGCAAGGCGGCGAAGTTGGCTGCCGAGATGGGTCGAGGTGGAGGGGCTGAGAAGGAAGGAAAAGGAGAGGGAAAAATGGAGAGGTTAAAGGGCTGTTTTCGGCCAACTGATGCATGGCGGTGGTAGAGGGGGTTGCAGGGTGTCGAACGGTGGGTTGGGTGGCGGCAGAGGTAGCCGGACGGCGGCAGAAGTGGCGGTTGCAGGTGGCTCGACGGTAAGGGGGAAAATGAGGAGAAAAAGGAAGAGGGGGAGAAGGGAGGAAGTGCAGGGCTCGAGGGGTGGCTTGGGGGGTCTCGTGGTGGCGTAGGGTGGTAGTAGGTGGTGGCAGGAGGCAGCGCAAGGGCTGGGTGCGATGGTGTAAGCGGCGGTGGGCGGTGGTGATAAAAAAAATGGGGAAAATGGAGGGAGAAGGAAGGAGAGAAGAGGGAGCACGGGGGAAGGAGAAAGACTCGAAAATATGGGGAATGAAGGGCTGGGGAGATGAAGAAAAATAAGAGGGCGAAGAGAGGGGCAGGTGGCTGGCCGACGAGCGTACGGAGGTGGCAGGTGGTAGTCGGTTGGCAGGGGAAAGAGAAGGGGAGAAGAGGGAAAGGAAGAGGGGTATGCGAGCTATGGTACAAGGGCGGTTTGGTTCGAATTGGGAAAGAAAATGACGGGGGAGAGAGGAAGAGAGAGGGTAGAGAGGTAGGTGGTGGCCAGGTTGCAGGCGGCGGCGTGCTCAACCATGGCAGAAGGTGCTGGTCGGGCGTGGGAGAAGAAAAGAGGAGAAGAAGGCTGGTGGGTGGCTGGACCGGCGCAGGAAAGAAGGGAGTCGGCCGGTCTAGGGGAAAAAAAAGAAAGGTTGGGCAGCGTGCGTGGGAGAAGGAGGGGAGGGATGGGCCGAGGCCCAATGCGCAAGGGAGGGCTGGCCTGGCCGGGCGGCCCAAGGGAGGGAGAAAAGGGTAAAAGAAGAGAAGGAAAGGAAAAAAAGGGGAAAAGGGTAAAAAGGGAAATGGGAAAAATAGGAAAAATAAAGTAAATTAATTTATAAAATCATAAAATGTAATATTCTTAATAAATTATTTAATTTAATAATTTAATTCATTATAATCTAATATATTAGTTTAAAAAGGATAAAGTTGGTAAAATATTAGTTTGAAAAATTATTTAAATAAAATAATATGATAAATAGCAAAATATTTATTTTTAATTTATTAAATACTCTTATCCAAATTTACATACTCTAAAATCTATAAAATAATTAAAATAAATAATTTTAAAAGCTAGTTTTATTTCAAATAAAAGTTATTTATTAAAATATAGGTTTTTGAAATTTTTGGGGGATTAAAATAATTGATTAAGGACTAGGAGTATGTGTTGTTTTGTTGGGTTGTGTTCAAAATTTGCTAAGGGAAGTTAGGGCCTGATTTTAATTTTAACTAGTTGGTTGGGATTAGTAGATAACTAGATGAATGGGATTTTGTAATTTAAGTTAGCCATAGAGGGTTGAAAAGTCATTTTATAACTTAAGGAGCCTAACAAACCCATGCTAGTATCCTCTTTGATCAAATCATTCATCCCTTTAGCCAAAAACTTTGAGTATTCTATCAAATCTTGCATTCAAAACTCAAGTGAAGGATTTTGTCTAACACATTTAAAATATCACTTTATTTATCCTTAGTGTTGATATCTGGAGTGGTGATTGTGAGTGTTCGATCTCAAGAATTACTTGTAGATCAAATGCCATCTCCTCTATTCTTAATTCTCCCTTCTTCATTTTTGATTTCTTGGTGGATGGTTCCTATAGTCCCCATCTTCTTTTCTAGCTTGACTTAATTTATTTAGCTTATGCATTAGTTGTTTTTCTCTTAGAGACCAAAACTTTTTATTTCTATTTTTATGTGAAATACCTTTCACACTTTAGTTTATCTTGTGTGGTGTGTTTTGAATACCATATCCTTGTGTCTAGCATGGGATGAAAGTTAGACCACCTTTCTTAGGTCAGATATGGTGGTAGTACTTTATCTTTTATAGGATGGTTTTTATAATTTCTCTTCTACAAGTGTTTTAAATATTTTTTTATTAGTGAAAATGGAGGAGTTATAAACCATTTATGGGATGTATCCTATTCTTAACCATTGCCTATAATTGAAAATGATGACGTGAACTGGATTGGACATAAATGTGGTGCAATGATTGTGAGTCAGTAACAAAGAAGAAGTAGAGAAAGAGTGAGAGGATATGCTTGGGGAAGAAAGGGTAAAGTCGGAAATAAAATGGTTAATATTTGTTTCATACATAAATTTGAATGTGTCAAATAGAAGATATATTTGTTAAATTTCATTATGATATATATATATGTATATATATTGTACCAAACTTAACAATTGAAGAAATATTTAATGTTTAATTTTAGATTTAAATCATCAAAAGAAAATGTTCGAATTTTTGATTTGAGGGGATAAATAAATGAAACCAGAAATGTGATAGAAAATTGAACAAGGGTAATTTGGAATCCTAGTCTCAAATTTTGTTTCATTCATGAATTTCATTGTTTTATTCACTAGCACCCATATATTTTCATAATTTAAGATATTATCAAGCTTAATATTTTTGAAAAAGATATTATCCTAGAAGATTAATTAGGTTGTGTTTGGGAAACATATTATTCATTAAATTTAGATGATATGACATCGTACTTTTTATAAATATTCAAAACTACCCCTTCTCTATATCACGCCTTACTATAAATTACATGCTCAAAAATGTCGACATAAATCACTTTAAATCAAATATTAATTTACCAAATGGTACTTTACTAAGATAACTTTACGCATATTTTCTAAATTATCTTTTGTTGAATCATGATATATGTTGACGAGTAAATCTATAAAGATATTATTTGACCTAGAATATTTTGTGCTTCACTCGTCACACTTGATTTTCTATGATTCTATGAAAGTGGATTAAGTTTTTACTTGATAACTTTATAAATCATTTTCCTATTTAAAAAGTCTAAGGAATATGTCATGGACATATTCTAATTTGTAAGTTTACATTTCCCCTTCAACGAAACAAGTTTATGAGTGTTATTATTTATTTATTTATTTATATTTTATAGTAACTTTCTAATTTGGAAAACTAGTTTTATGTTAATTATAATAGTGTTGCTATTGAGTTTGTTTATTTATTATTATTATTATTTAACCTTAGTTTAATTACATCTTTTTTATTAACCATAGTAAACATTATGATTGGTAAGCTTAAAATTTTAGGTTTGTGTGCACTTTAAGTAACATGGCATTATGTTACGCTTCTAAAGGAGTGCTATAGGACTCAAAGTTGGATTGAAATGTTTGTTTGTGAGTTCATAATGGTATTGTATATTTCTACTTATTATGAACAATTAGAGAATATGATATTTATTGAGAGAAGCATTTCATAAATAGAGAAATTACATAATATCTAATTATCTTTTATCAATTTTTTATTTGCACAAAAAGCTATTTATGAAACAATATAAGAAACTCGCTACAAAAGAATCAAAATTGTAGTAATTTCACATACTAACAATTCTCTAGTCTATTTTTGGAAGAAAGGTGGTGTTTGCATTTCTTTATATTTAACAAAAAAAATATTAATTAGTATTCTTAAATTTTGATAATTTTTGAATACTCACTCTTTGTTTGTTTGTTATTTGGGAGTAGGGATGGGAGAATGAGAACCAAGGAATATAATTAATAGAAACATGATTTGTAATAGGTGTTGGTAAAATGAGAATGAAATTAAATTTGTTTAATTTCCACCAAACCATTATCTCGGGGTAGGTAATAAAATTTAAGAATAAAAATAAAGGTTATAAGACTAAAATAACTTGTTATTCATATACATACAACTTAAAAGAATATTTTAATAAATTAAATGCTGTATTTCTATTTTCATTATCACTTGCCAAATATAAAACAAAAAAATTATGCCTAAATTAATTTTAATTTTTATATCTATTATTTTATTTTAAATTTTCATTTATTTGTCAAATGAGTTATTTAAGTATTTTGCTTAGGACTGATGTATGTCGTTTATATTTAAAATTATTTATTAAAATTAGTTATTCATAATAAGTATTTATTTAAAATTTTTTTAGCTTAAACTATTTTTAAAATAAATAATTATTACAAATAATTATTTTTAATACACAGTCAAAACTATCTATCGGTCTTAATATGTTTGTCCCCTCCTAGTAAGTAGTAACCTAGTTCGCACTATTGATGATTATTGACTTCAGCTTCGTTTAATAATTTGTTACACATATCCGCCATAAAAAAAATCATTTCGAACTGAAAGTCTGAAACAGAAATTAAATTAGAAGGAGAAATCCCTCGCGCTCGCAAGTCGCCTGCCTCTCCTTTCTTCGGACACTCCTCTCCCCTCAGATCTCTCCCTCACATTTTTTGTCTCTTCGCTTGCCTTACAGATCCCTTCTCTGGGGCCCTGAACACCCCCCCCCCCCCAAAATCCCTGTTCCGGGTGCTGCATCCATTTTGGACCCTCTCTTGTCTGGGTTTACAGTCCAATTGCAAATTTTTTTTAATCTAAACCGATTCCGATAACTCTCTGAAGCACCGATCCTCTCAACCATGGCTGCTGCTAACGCTCCTATCGTCATGAAGGAAGTCCTAACGGTCACTTCTCTTTTCCTCATTCAACCCCATAGTTTTTCAATTTACATACCTGTATTTGGTAGAAGGTCATTTTAATTTGGAGTATCCTTTCTTTGTAATTTGATTGGTTTCGTTGTGATTTGACTGTCAACTTTCTGGCTTTCCCTTTCTTTTTTATGAAGTGCGACAATGATGAGCTAGGATTTTTAATTTGTGATATCCACTGGAGCTTGGTTAGGTTTTGTATCTGTTTATAAAGCTTAGTGTAGATCACGCTTTTCCGGTTTAGGTAACCCAATCTTGTGACTATCCCTGTCGAAATTTAGTGAGTTCAGGATTGTTTTAGCACTTTTTTTTGGAGGTTAGAGTGTCTTTAGGTTTCGGCTTGCTTCTGAATCATTATCGGCATACTACGTAATTTCAGATTTGAGTGATCATTGATCAGTAATAATCAGGGACTTGGCTGAACTTTGAGATCTTGTCGTTATTCGTGTTCCGTCATTGAGTAATTTATTTATAAAGGGGGCTGAATCTGAATTTTGTATGATGGCAGCTTCCTAGCATTGGAATAAATCCGCAGTTTATTACATTCACCCATGTCACTATGGAATCCGATAGTTACATAAGTGTGAGGGAGACAGCACCCCAAAATAGTGTTGTTATTGTCGACATGAACATGCCCATGCAGCCACTTAGGAGACCCATCACTGCAGATTCTGCTTTGATGAATCCAAGCTCCAGAATTCTTGCTCTTAAAGGTAGGTTCAAATTCAATTACCAATGTGCCTTGCGTTAAATATTTATTTTATATGTTCTTGCACACTTTTGCATTTTTTTTATTGACTGGATAAGTGTTTTGTTACTATGTTAGAAATGTTATGATTCATATGCATAAGATAGGAATCAGGATAAAGGATCAAGACTGTTCATTCATAACTGCTGGTTCCATCAGTTATATCAAATTTAAAATTATGTTGCATTCTTGCTGTATTCATTAAGTTTGAGAACTTGGCTATTATTAATTGCCATATAAGGTCCTGTTGAAGGATTTGAGTATATATTGGGCTTTGCTATTGCTTGTGTTTGGCTGTTGATAGCATGGAGCTGATAATATGACAGTCTTCTGTATTTAAGTTGAATTTTGTGCAAGGCTTAGGTATATATATATATATATATATATCTTTGTTTATTGTGCTGTCATGGAAAACCAAAATATGACTTCTAAGTACACGCATTTTTTTTCCCTTTTCCTTTTGTGCCTTGAAAGGGGGAGAAGAAACTTTTTCCATCTTGTGTGTGCTAAAAACTGTATATTAATTTTTTTTTTGTCTTCTTTGTTCCTTAAAAAGGGGAAAAGAAACTTTTTCCATCTTGTGCGTGATAAAAACTGTATATTAAAGTTAATTGTATTCGGAACTCTATTTTGTGATGTACATTGCAAAGCTCAACTGCCTGGCACTTCTCAAGATCACCTGCAAATATTTAACATAGAGGCCAAAGCAAAGCTAAAGTCCCACCAGATGCCTGAACAGGTACACATTTTTATATTGTAATTTATCTTTTCCTAACAACATGGCTTATTTATTTTGTTTTTAAAAAAAATTATGGCAGTTTCTATATTTCATGAATAGGTTGTCTTTTGGAAATGGATTACCCCCAAACTGCTTGGTCTGGTCACACAGACTGCAGTTTACCATTGGTCAATAGAAGGCAAGGCTCTCTAGTCTCTACTTACTGGTTTTTGATTAACATTTTCATTTTATGGTAGATATGCTGATAGCCCCCCCTTCTTTCTTTCTCTCTTTAGGTGACTCCGAACCTCAGAGGATGTTTGATCGTACAGCAAATCTTGCAAACAATCAAATAATTAATTATCGCTGTGACCCATCTGAGAAGTGGTTGGTCTTGATTGGAATTGCTCCAGGCTCACCTGAGGTACTAATCTCTAACATTTGTTACAGCACATACTATATTGCTGTTTGTATAATTTGTTGTGATAATCTCTCTTTAATGAATGTACCAGACAGTTCACTTTATAAAATAGTGAAACCTCACAAGTTTACACAATTTGCAGATTTAGCTGAGGTCTAACATGTACATTTCTTACAGCTACTTACATGTATTTTAGTCAGCATATGTGCATGAGCCCTGGTGGCATTCTTCTTTTCAATTGTCACGTTCAGCTTTATCATGTGTTTAGTCTTAGGGCTGTGATTTTTTTTGGCAAAAGATTCATCATCATGCATAAAAATTTCCTGTTGCAGAGGCCACAGCTGGTCAAGGGAAGTATGCAACTATACTCTGTAGATCAGCAACGTAGTCAGGCTCTTGAAGCTCATGCAGCATCTTTTGCACAATTAAAGGTGCTGTGTTTTCTTCATAATTGTTTAAAGTTCACTTTCCATAATCTTTATGTGCTGGCGTCTTATGCCATTTTATGCTGTCTAAGGTCTGTGTTATCTTCTGTTGCTGTTGTAAATAGGTACCTGGAAATGAAAATCTGTCAACCCTGATCTGCTTTGCCACAAAGACAATGAATGCTGTATCAATTACGTCAAAATTGCATGTGATTGAGCTGGGAGCCCAACCAGGTTCTTTTTCTGGCTTGATTTCATCATTTTCTTTTAATAATGCTTTTTGAAGTTATGAGTGATCTATGAAATTTTGTGGAAACTTTGATGTGGTTCGTATCCAGGTTTATGATTAAAGTTTGTCACATGTTATCTTTTGACCTTTCGTTATAAACAGACTTCAATTTTCATATATTGGTATATGTTGGCTGTTGCCATCATTTTTCTCCTGATTTGGCACTTACTGTTTGAATTTCTCCCCATCAAAAATAGGAAAGCCAAGCTTCTCTAAAAAGCAAGCAGATCTTTTCTTCCCTCCTGACTTTGCGGATGATTTTCCGGTGTCAATGCAGGTAATTGGTAGTTGGTCCATGACTAAATGAGTTAATTGCCTTGTCTGGCGTGTGGTGCCTGTATGTACTACAATTTGCTGCTTCTAACTTGTGGTGTTTTATGTGGCAGATATCCCAAAAATATGGCTTGATCTATGTGATCACGAAGCTCGGACTTCTATTTGTGTATGATTTGGAAACTGCTACTGCTGTTTACAGAAACAGAATCAGTCCAGATCCTATATTTTTGACATCGGAAGCTTCCTCAGCTGGTGGCTTTTATGCCATCAATAGGCGAGGCCAGGTGCTTCTCGCTACAGTCAATGATGCAACAATTGTGCCTTTTGTCAGTGGCCAGGTAAACCGCCTTTTCTCACCCTTTTTGTTTTATTTAGACATGAATTTAAGATTTGGGTATTTTTCATTATTAATTTTTTCCAAACGATGTCATATATAGCTGTGCCCTTAGAAATCTCTGAATAAAATGCAGCTGAACAATTTGGAGCTTGCTGTCAATCTGGCAAAGCGAGGAAATCTTCCTGGTGCTGAAAACCTGGTCAGTCTTTATCTCTTTATATTATATTTTCAGACTTAAATCTTCTGTTGATTTAAGATCTCAGCTGTAAATAGTTTCTGTGTATGATAAATAATCTCCTTCATGTTGAGTTTGTAGCTTTTTTATTTTGTTTTAAATGCTGCACCTTTCTTCTACGGGGAAAGCTGAATCATGGAATAAAATATCATTTGATACATGTCAGATTTTTGGCTTTCTGATATGCAAAATGTTCGATACGTGATGTAGAAATGAAATCACATGCATATCAACTGATATGATGCGTTTCAGCTGATGTATTTTGATGTTAGTTGATGCTGATGTTTGCTGTGGGAAAAAATAAATAAACCACACCATGGCAACCGTACATATAAAATATTGTTTGCGCTACTCCGATACCGCAACACCATTATTGCAACCACACTGTGACCAAGGTTTTATTACTTGAGCTGAATCTAGATTCTTAATCAATGAAAAAGATTTGGAGATTGTTTGCCTTAATGCTTCTGTTTTTGGCCTGTGGCAATTATGCATTTACATCTTCCAGTTGATTTCTTTTGTGCATGAAAATGCAATTCAGTTATTGTATGTTGCAATTTGCTCTGATTGCTGCTCTTGATGTTAAATCTACCATTGCTTTTTCTTTGCAGGTTGTCCAGAGGTTCCAAGAACTGTTTTCTCAGACAAAGTACAAGGAGGCTGCAGAACTTGCTGCTGAATCACCACAGGGCATCTTGCGAACCCCTGATACTGTAGCCAAATTCCAGGTACTTGCGATTCCAAATCTTTGGTTCATTTGCAAATTTCAATTTTTATAGTGGTTTGTCCTTTGTGAGAGACCCAATGATTTTGTTTGTGTTAATGACATATCTTTAATACCTAAAACTATGCAGAGTGTTCCTGTGCAAGTGGGACAGACACCACCATTGTTGCAGTACTTCGGGACTTTGTTGACCCGAGGAAAGTTGAATGCTTTTGAGTCTCTGGAGCTGTCACGCTTAGTGGTGAATCAAAACAAAAAGAACCTGTTGGAGAATTGGTTAGCAGAGGACAAGATCGAATGCAGTGAGGAGCTTGGAGACCTTGTAAAGGTCTGATAATTTGATAAAATCAGTGCTTTTATTGCTTTTGAGTACTATCTAGGTGATGTGTTTTTGCATCATTATCAGTAACTTTTATAAGTCATTCAGTCTCTTGTGCTTTTATGTTTCTTATATTGCCTTTTGAAATTGGCAACCAACCTTGAGGGAATGCAGACAGTGGATAATGACCTTGCACTGAAAATATATATCAAAGCTAGGGCCACACCTAAAGTTGTTGCTGCATTTGCTGAAAGAAGAGAGTTCGATAAAATCCTTATATACTCAAAACAGGTGATGCTGCTTCATTAGCAAGTTTCATTTCTAGTCTGACATGTTGCTTGTGATTTATATTTATAACCTTGTGCTTTTATGGAATTTGAACGCCGTGTATACGCTTGCACTGCTACAGGTAGGATATACACCTGATTACTTGTTCCTTCTGCAAACAATCCTGCGATCAGATCCACAGGTAATACATCACAGTTTGAAGATTTGAATGTTTGTTTTATCACTATCGAATTAGGAAAAGAAGCCCTAATGGTTTGTGCTTGATGCATTGCAGGGAGCTGTTAATTTTGCTCTAATGATGTCACAAATGGAGGGAGGTAGTCCAGTTGACTATAATACCATTACAGATTTGTTTCTGCAGGTGCATATATTTTATTTATTTCTTTTAATACAAAATTTATGTTACCAATTGGAACATATTTCGATAATTTTTCATACTTTATTTATTTTGTACCTCGTGAGTGTCTACGCTGTTGGCTTAAATATTTGCTGTCATATCTCCTACAGACAGTAGTAGTGGATGTTTCAAGCAAGGCATATATGGAAGCTACTAGATTTGCCATTGTTGTAATTATTTATCTATGATTTGTTCCCCTTCTGTTGGTGTCACTTAGAGGAATATGATTCGTGAGGCTACAGCTTTTTTGTTGGATGTGCTCAAGCCAAACTTACCTGAGCATGCCCACCTTCAAACAAAGGTAACCCCAAAAAAAAAAAAAAATTCTTATTTCTACAGTTTATGTTTGCATCTAATTCTTTTTGCCAGAGCATGCTTAAGTGTTTCTCTTTAACAGGTTTTGGAAATAAATTTGGTGACATTTCCAAATGTGGCAGATGCTATATTAGCTAATGGGATGTTTGGTCACTATGACCGCCCTCGGATTGCCCAACTCTGTGAAAAAGCTGGCTTGTATATTCAGGCACTCAAGGTAAGTATAGTGCAACTAATAGAATGTGTACCTTTTTGGCAGTTTGCTTATTTATAATATTGAGTCACCATCTGGTATGCAGCATTACACTGACTTGCCTGACATCAAACGCATCATTGTGAATACACATGCCATTGAGACTCAGGTATGGTCTTCTGGTGTGTCCTCACATTATGATTTGATCAAATACAAGGATATACTTCACCTATGTATAATCTTGGTTAGGCTCTTGTGGAGTTCTTTGGGACCCTTTCGAAGGAATGGGCTCTTGAGTGCATGAAGGATCTCTTAATGGTTAACCTCGCACACAACCTGCAGATAATTGTTCAGGTAATTTGCCTCCTTATTGTTTCTCCTTCCTTTCAGTTTAGATCCGGTGCTTATTAATTTACTTCTGCAGGTTGCTAAGGAATATTGTGAGCAGCTAGGTCTTGAACCCTGTATCAAGCTCTTTGAGCAGTTCAAGTCTTATGAAGGACTATATTTCTTCCTTGGATCATATTTAAGCTCGAGGCATTTTCCTCTGTTCCATGGCCTGTGATTTTCATTATGTTTTGCTGATTTGTATTGTCTTGCCTGATGCTCTTACTTCTGATGCAGTGAGGATCCAGAAATTCACTTCAGATATATTGAGTCGGCTGCTAAAACTGGACAAATCAAGGAGGTGGAACGTGTCACTCGGGAATCAAACATCTATGATCCTGAGAAGACAAAAAACTTTCTGATGGAAGCTAAGCTACCAGATGCTAGACCCTTGATTAATGTCTGTGATCGTTTTGGCTTTGTACCAGACTTGACCCACTATCTTTATAGGAATAACATGCTTCGTTATATTGAAGGTTATGTGCAGAAGGTAAAATCTTTAATTATATCTACTTATAGACGTATGAACTCTTTAATTATATCTATTTATATATTCTCTTAGGTTAATCCTGGAAATTCTCCTCTAGTTGTGGGGCAGCTGTTAGATGATGAATGTCCAGAAGACTTTATCAAAGGACTTATTCTGTCTGTTCGTTCCCTCCTTCCAGTAGAACCTCTTGTGGCAGAATGTGAAAAGCGGTTTGCTTCCTTTTCCCAGTTTTATTAACCCTGTTAATTTCATAGATTTGTAGGTGTTAATTATGAATTGCTTTTTTGTAGGAATCGCTTACGTCTGCTCACACAATTCCTTGAACACCTTGTGAGTGAGGGATGTACTGATGTACATGTTCACAATGCTCTGGGTAAAATCATCATTGATAGTGGCAACAATCCAGAGCATTTTCTCACCACAAACCCATATTATGATTCACGTGTTGTGGGTAAATATTGTGAAAAAAGGGATCCCACACTTGCAGTTGTTGCTTATCACAGAGGACAGTGTGATGATGAGCTTGTCAATGTGACTAATAGGAACTCCCTCTTTAAGCTGCAAGCTAGGTACTTTATGCAATTTCATTTTCTTATATTTGGCTGACATCTTGTCTATCTTCATGTATTTCCTGCCTTGAATCTTTCTTCTCATCTCTGCTCTGATTTTATCTACATGTTTGTATCAGGTATGTTGTGGAGAGAATGGATGCTGAACTGTGGGAGAAAGTTCTCAGTCCAGATAATGAATACAGAAGGCAGTTGATCGATCAAGTTGTTTCCACTGCCCTTCCTGAAAGCAAGAGCCCAGATCAGGTCTCTGCAGCTGTTAAAGCTTTTATGACTGCAGATCTTCCTCACGAGCTTATTGAACTTCTTGAAAAAATTGTGCTTCAGAATTCTGCTTTCAGTGGGAACTCTAATTTGCAGAATCTTCTCATTCTGACTGCAATTAAGGCTGATCCATCCAGAGTTATGGATTATATTAACAGATTGGATCAATTTGATGGGCCTGCAGTTGGGGAGGTAGCTGTGGAAGCCCAATTGTACGAAGAAGCATTTGTCATCTTTAAGAAGTTCAATCTGAATGTTCGGGCTGTGAATGTCCTGCTAGACAACATCTGTGACATTAATCGAGCTGTTGAATTTGCCTTTCGTGTTGCAGAGGAAGCTGTTTGGAGCCAGGTTGGAAAGGCTCAGCTCAGGGAAGGGTTAGTAAGCGACGCTATTGAGTCATTTATTTGTGCCGAAGATGCTACACAGTTCTTGGAAGTAATCCAAGCTGCCGAACATGCAGAAGTGTATCTGGACTTAGTGAGGTACCTCTTGATGGTCAGGCAGAATGTTAAAGAGCCGAAAGTGGACAGTGAGCTTATTTATGCATATGCGAAGATTGATAAGCTTGGAGAAATTGAAGAATTTATTCTCATGCCTAACGTAGCTAATCTTCAAAATGTTGGTGATCGCCTCTATGATGAATCCTTATATGAGGCTGCAAAAATCATATTTGCATTCATCTCTAATTGGGCCAAGCTAGCGGTTACACTTGTCAAGTTAAAACAGTTTCAAGGTGCAGTTGATGCAGCTAGAAAGGCAAACAGTTCTAAGACATGGAAGCAAGTTTGTTTTGCGTGTGTGGATGCCGAGGAGTTCCGGTTGGCTCAAATTTGTGGTCTAAATGTCATTATACAGGTAGATTTTACATCTCTTATAGCCTCAACTCTTGCAGACTATAATTTTGTTTCTACATTGAATGGACTTGCTGTACTCTTAATACTGATATTGAGTGTGCCCCTTGTTTAGAACGATCTTGATTTTGGTCTGTATCTATAGGTTGATGACTTGGAGGAAGTCAGTGAGTACTACCAGAACAGGGGATGCTTCAGTGAGCTTATATCACTTATGGAGAGTGGGTTAGGATTGGAGAGGGCACACATGGGCATCTTTACAGAGTTGGGAGTGCTTTATGCCAGATACCGTCCTGAGAAGCTCATGGAGCATATAAAATTGTTTTCAACACGTCTCAACATTCCTAAGCTAATTAGGGCTTGTGATGAGCAACAACACTGGAAGGAGCTTACTTATTTGTATATCCAGTATGATGAATTTGATAATGCTGCTACAACAGTGATGAATCATTCTCCCGAAGCATGGGATCATATGCAGTTCAAGGATATTGTTGTCAAAGTTGCAAATGTGGAGTTGTACTACAAGGCTGTACATTTCTACTTGCAAGAACATCCTGATCTTATCAATGATGTTCTCAATGTTCTTTCCCTTCGTGTGGACCATGCGCGTGTTGTTGACATCATGAGAAAGGTTATTCATCACTCAAATATTCCTAATGACTCATTTTTATGCTGAACTGTGCTGTATATCTAAGGTATCTTTGCTTTATGGACTCATTTGTTAATATTCTCAATTCAGGCTGACAACCTCCATTTAGTGAAGCCTTACATGGTAGCAGTCCAGAGCAGTAATGTGGCTGCTGTCAATGAAGCATTGAATGGAATCTATCTTGAAGAGGAAGACTATGACAGACTCCATGAGTCTATAGATCTGCATGATAACTTTGATCAGATTAGACTTGCGCAGAAGGTAAGGAGATTTTGTTTCCCCAGTCATCCTTCCTCTTTTAGCGGCAATGTTGTGTGATACGCTATGGGGACAACATTTCTAATACTGCTGTAATCAGACTGAGAAGCATGAGTTGCTCGAGATGCGTCGTATTGCTGCTTATATTTATAAGAAGGCAGGAAGATGGAAGCAGTCCATTGCATTGTCAAAGAAAGATAACCTGTACAAAGATGCCATGGAAACTGCCTCACAATCTGGCGATCGTGAGCTAGCAGAGGAATTGCTTGTGTATTTCATTGATCAGGCAAGTTGCGTTTGGTTGGTTTATTAACCTGCAATGGGAGTTCTATCAGTAGCCTCTTTCTGATTTCATCTCTTTTATTATATTATCATTGCTGATGCAGGGGAAGAAACAGTGCTTTGCGTCGTGCCTCTTTGTTTGTTATGATCTGATCCGTGCTGATGTGGCACTGGAGTTGGCATGGATGAACAATATGATTGATTTTGCCTTCCCCTACATCTTGCAGGTGTGTCTCTGTTCTGTATTTTAGTACTTCTCTGTATGACATTTAATTATGCGTTTTTCTGATTAGTAGTTGTTTCTGGCAGTTCATTTTGGAGTACACGGGCAAGGTGGATGAACTTATTAAAGACAAGCTTGAAGCCCAGATTGATGTTAAATCTAAAGAGAAAGAAGAGAAAGATATGGTTGCGCAGCAGGTATGGCTCCAAGGATGACATTTTTTTAAGTAATAAATTATTTCTTGCACTTATTTTTCCTCAGCCAGGATATGGCCCATGTCATTCTGTAATTAATTGAAATAGTGCACTCTAACTTGTCTGCGACTTCAATCATTTAATTTGCGCCAATAACTCCATTATCTTCCAGAATATGTATGCCCAGTTGCTTCCTCTTGCTTTGCCAGCACCACCATCAATGGGAGGAATGGGTGCTGGTCCGATGGGTGGTGGTTTTGCTCCTCAGCCACCCTCTATGGGGAGCATGGGAATTCCTCCAATGCCTCCTTTTGGCATGCCGCCGATGGGCTCATACTGAGATTTTAGACATCAATCTGCTTCATCAAAATCAGTTTCTAGTGTTAGAAGCTGGAAAATTTTGTAGGCCTTGCAGCAAAACAATTTCCTAGCTGGATCGTGACAACTGGAGATGAAACTTCGGTGTTCCATAGCCCTTGGCACGCTGGGCTCGTATCTGTGAACCTTCGGCTTTAGGATTATGGATATACCTTCGATATTCTTTTTGTTTTGTTAGGTGATGCAATTTTTCCTTTGTGGTTCACTGTGTTGCCACTTGCCAGGTTGTTTGTTGGATAAATTGATGGTCTTACCGATTACGGATTTTGCTGCGGATGTGGATGATTTGCCATGTGTATAGGTTATAGAAAGATTTCTTCGTCGAACCTTTCATTTGCTGGTTATCAGTTGCAGACTGCTTAGATTTGTTATATTATGCACCGGAAGGTATTATTCTTGCGCTTTAACAGAGCTCGTTTCGAGTCTTGACGATTCTCATCATCATAATGTTAACAGTTTTTTTTTTTGCCTACTGTAGTTTCAGTTTTTCTCTTTGATGTATATGTGTATTGATAGAACAATCTTGCCCCTATGAATTTTTATAGATTTTGGAATCGATGAAAGATTTAAATTATAATGTCTGTTAAGATTTTGCTAAAAATAAATTTGGTGAAATATCTTTGTGGAATCCGAAGGGATTTTGCTTAGTATATATATGACATGATGGAGTTTATACCTATTTTTGTGAAGGCCTAATCAATGACTATATATATATATATATATATTTGTAAGGTTTTATAGGCCCTTGAATATGGATGGACTAAATCCAGGGTAAGTTTCACCTCCACTGTTTAATCTAATCTATTCTCCCTATTCAATTTTAGTCTCTTGTAAGTTGTTATTCATTCTATGGGTATCTTGAATTAGTTTCATGACATTTCATTACCTCTTGTTGCTATGGCCAATGAACTAGATTTAGGATATTAGTTTTTTTTTTTAATTTTCAATTTTAAAAGAGCCATTTGAGCCTTTAAATTAGTCATTTGAGATTAAATGAAGCCTGCTTCTTCAACAAACTAAATTAGCTCATGTAATTTTTTTTCTTAATGAGTTAAATAGATAAAAGTTTGTAAATGAATGGAATTAAACTCAAATTTAAACAAGCTAGTTGAGCAGTTTATAAGTATCATTCTAGCTTAAAATTAAATGAGTTAATTCGGTATATTTATATCAAATGAACCAAATAAGCCAAGCTTTATAGCGTGCAAACTTATAATTGTTGAGTTTGATCTTTGTTCATGAAGCTTAACTTAAGCTAAAAATTAAACGAGTTGAGTTTGAGTTGGAGTTGATTTGACTTATTTATAACTCTAGTTATTTTTAACTCGAGAGAGTTTTAGCGGTAAGGAAGTAATAGATTTTCAGAATACTTGGCTATGATGCAGGAGCATTTCCTTTCTAGTACTCAAGTGTAGCATTGATCACCTCTAGGCTTTCCACGGTACAATATCAACCATTGCTTGTTGGATTTTTGGTGAAAGTTAAATGGAGTGTAAAATACTTGACTTATGTTGGTAGACCATAGTTGATAAAAATTAGTACTTATTGAAATTCATAACTCTTGATCTCCTTTTTTTTGTTGCCACACAAAATTATCAAATCTATATAGAGAGAATTTGTAGAACATACTTATGGATAAGGATGGATGAAAATAACAAGACACTAGTCTCTTGGAAAAAGATATGTTTGTCTAAGAAAGATGGTGGGTTGCGTGAGAGAAATCTATATAGTTGGACTAAGGTAGCATTTAAGAGATATCTTTGGAAATTGGTTAGAGAGGAGAGAGAGAGAGCCTCTAGATACAATAGAATAATAACATGTATCTCACAAGGACTCGGTTGATAAATTATAGCCATAGGCCATAACATTCCTACTTTGTTAAGATAGTAGTGAGCTTGAGGCATGCTCTTTTTCCATTAATTGTCAATGATGTGTACAAGAAATAAGGTAAATGTTGTTTGAAACCATGAAGATTTCCTAGGCATAAATTGGTTATGTGGCTCTTCTATCACAAAGCCATGCTAACACGATTCATGCTTCATAGATGGTGGTAGTCGAGAGCTAGGTGTTTACTAGATATAATGTGTTAGCAACAGATAATAAATGGGTTGAGACTATTTTTCAATGCAAGAACAAGGCAACAATTAATATAATGATTGATTATAGGGGCTAAAAAATGACCAGGACATGAGGCATCCTATGGATGGTCCCAACAAGCATAGTCTATACTGTATAAGAAATCTAAGTTGAATGTCTTAGTGGGTGGGGTGTTAGAGAGAAGTTAAAAGAAAAATGATGGTGCATAAAGTGAGTGATTATGTGTAACACCCCTATTTTTTACTATTAATTTTTTTTTATTAAAACGTTTGTGGAAGTGAAAATTACCTATAAAAAAGGGGTATTATTGCTGTACTTGACACAAGATAGACATCCATCGCCTACCCCATATCAACTATAAGGCTAAACCGATCAAAACATTTAATACAATAAAGTACATGAAATAACAATCTAATTAAACAAATTTAAGAGTGTTTACATCTGAGGACCCTAACGGGCTTTGACTAAATCATTACAAAACACATGCGAATAAAGTACAGGGCTACAATTAAAATAGGGGTAGAGCATGGCACCCAACTTAAATCGGTCTACCATGGACCCCTTTAAAAATCTCTAGATGCCCTTGCTTTCAATTCCTGACCTAAATGAGGTAGGCTCTTTACTGACCATCCTTAAAGACCTACACATGGTCCTCTGATTGTGGGAATAAGTAGGTGACTGAGAAAATATGCACATCAGTATGTTATGTACTGAATAAGCTAAGTTTCTCCCTCAATGGATATAAAATACATGTATTATGATAATATATATATGAAGGTAAGAGTATATAGGGATGTGCTATCATGCAATCTCAATAAGGTAGAATATATCAGGCTTAGTTTCACATCCCCATCATATAAGCACTTATACATGTCATAGCTAAGAGAATCTAAACAACCTGTAGAGTTTATTTTCAATCACCCTAATTATTTAGATTATATGATTTATTTATCCATATCTGAGATAGATGAGTCATCTAATCAATATTCCATTCCATATCTAGTTAGTCATTTCGATCATTAGCTAAGTGTATAAACCAACTTTTATTCCTTTTTAATCAATCATACCATTACTTCCATTCTTAACCAAGCATTAACCATTCTCTTGGTCATCATTCATAATTTTCTAACCAATTACCTATTATCTATATTTTATTATCATTGAGCGATGAACTGTGCACCATCCCACGGTTTCACATACCATGAAATCCTATCCAAATAAAGGACATAAAGTCTAAGCCGAAGATAATCACAAAAGATATAAGTTTAGGCCAAACCTAATCACCAGTATGGATATAAGTCTAGGCCGAAGCCAATTAATATGTACACGAGTTCAAGCCGAAGCCAACCACCTAGGTAGCTAGACCTTTTAGTGTTGATATCCCTTAGTATATCACAGTGTCTAGAGTAAGTAAAGTACTGAGACCTCTTAGGATTCCGCTCGAAGGCACAAAAAATGTTAGAAAACATATTAACCCTTGATAGCTAATCGAGGATTGGATAACTTCGACCCCATACTCGACTTAACAGTTCTTTGCTCTATGTGATTAGTATTTTATTCATTAGGATAAGTGATTATACAAGGCCCATTCAAGACAATTAAGTAAATTTTTATATTTATCCCATATTAATCCTTTTCTTTCCACTTTTTCTAGCCATGTTTGTCCTTAGCCAATATTATTCATATTTGCCATATTATTTAATTCAATCCCATGCCGATTTTCATTCCTCTTTTCTCAATATCATCATTTATCATAAGTAAAATATCCATTTAACCTTTACATTATTCATAGAGTACGCCATAAATTATGATCCATTTTAATCCTTTCATCAGGGCCATAAGCCATAATAAATTAGTATTTTATCCCATTAGTAATCATGGTATAGTACTAAACATAACCTCAAAGTATAACCAAACCAAAAAGAAACAAATCATGCAAACTAGTTGAATTAGTCGATCGGTCTAGCCTAACCAGTCGATCAGTTTGACTCAACCAGACCATGCTTTCCTCAAACTAGTCGATTGATTTGGGAAAATCAGTTAATTGTTCATAGACCATTTGATCCGTTTCACCAAACTATTCGATAAGTTTAAGTAGAGAGCAAAACCAAGGTCTATATAGGCTTACTAGTCAATGGATTGGGTCAACGAGTTAATTGTTCTAGGAATCAGTTGATCGGTTTGAGCTAACTAGTTAATCGGTTTGCCCTAACACAGTACTAAATCATAAATTTCATATGGATTCTTACATATAAATCATCCTCAACCACACTAAAACATGTATCAACATACTATAACATATTTTCAACCGAATTAACATGCATTTCTCAATATAGAATTGTCATATCCTATTCTTACCAAAATTTCATGCTTTTTACTCAAATCATGCCATTTAATCATCCAAATAACTTATAAAGAGCGTATTCATTCATGCTAACATGCATAAATTAACTAAAGGTAATACCTAACATGTAGGAATACTTACTAAACATTTTAGAAGGAAGAATCACTTACTTGATGCAGTCAAAGTCCCCTTAAAAATTAGAAATTCCATTTGTGAGAATTCTCTACTTTTAAAGCCTTAAAACCAAAATCTTAAACTTAGACATTATATCAAAATCTTATTAAATTTCAAACTTAAAAATAGAAGGGAATAAGAACATACCAACTTGAAGAAAAAACAGGGGAGAGCTCAACCGAACCTCTGAAACTTTTTCCCTGACTCTAGCTTACTCAATAATTGAAACAAGATGGAGATAGGATAAGAAGAGTGTAGAAATATTGATTGGTAATACTAAAAGTGTAGAAAGAAGAGGGGTGTTGTAACACCCCAAAATTTACTATTTTTTTTAAACAAAACCTCTAAATTTAAAACCCGTAAATTCTAGGAATGCTACTACCATACTTAGTATCAGACCGGTTCACTCTTACCGTTCTAGTACCAAGTGCTAAGGCTAAGAAAATATTTTCATCTACACATATCAACACATAAACCAAGGTTCATAAATATGAAAATTAGAGTACGCCTAAGTTATTACATAATCCGATATACGAGAAAAATTTCTTTAAAATGGAAAGATGATTGCAATCATTAAAAATGATTTTGGAATTCAAACATAGCTAAAAGAGAAAAAAGGATAACAATCTCATTAAGAAAAACCGGCCATTCCACTCCAAAGACTTGATCTAGCCCAATTCAACACTCGCCCCTACCTAACGTCCCATGGACATCAATAGCATCAAAGAACATACCTCCTACCTACAACACATCAGACGGGCCTTTTTCTCGTGGGAATGAGGAGCACCCATAAAAAAGGTGATTAGTACACTACGTACTGAGTAAGGTAACTGAGCACTAAGGCTAACACACAAGTACATAATATCATGCAGGATAATATATAGCTTACGAGCATTCAAGCCAGCACATATAATACATAAAGTCATGCAGGATAATATACAGCTTACGAACATTCAATCCCACACATAAAGGCCCAATTATTCCGGATTAGAAAATTATAATCTCTTTTCAATATTCATTTCTCGCCATGCTCTTTATTAAACTATGCTATAACAGGAACCTCCCACTATTTTAGCCGGTGGCTCGGTCACTTATAGGGCATCATGCCCTAACAACTATTATAATCGATGGATCAGTCACTCATAGGGTAAAAACCTTAACTACTATTTCTTACCGGTGGATCAGTTTAGTTCCTACTCGCATAGTATTCCGCTATAAGTAATTAGTATCTTTTATGTGCTTTAGCAAAACTTTGCTATGTGTTTATTGAGCTCGGAATCCCCCACTATTATAACCACTATTCCTAACCGGTGAATTGGCTAGACCAGACTCAATAATCTTCCACTTTAAATGATTAATGTCTTAAGTATTTTATTCAGAATCTTTCGGCCAGCCATGCATGACTGACTTCTACTATTCTTATCCTCCAAAAGTCTCATCCCATATTATGAGACTCCAACCATTTTCCACGACCATGGATTCTATATTCATTATCATACTTTATTCACCAAGTACACACTTGTTACCACCAAACCCTAGTTAGCCATATCAAACCCTAGTTATTCATACTAAACCTTAGTTATTCACTGCAACCCTAGTTAACCACTCCAAACCTTAGTCAACCACCAAACCTTAGTTAGCCATATCAAACCCTAGTTATTCACACTAAACCTTAGTTATTCACTCCAACCCTAGTTAACCACTCCAAACCTTAGTCAACCACCACAACCCATAGTTAACCATAACAAACCCTAACTCAGTCTCCTCTATACCCTCATAATACCCTATGTACTATTTTCCACCCAAAGTGTTCTAAACCCCCAAACGACACTTATAATACATTCCTTACACTCCTTATCAACTTTCCATACGTAAATATTTCTCTTATGCAAACTTTATATCCCCATGCAAACGTGCAAACTTTTTCACGCAAAATCTTACACTCACATGTGAAACCCTAAATTCCACCATTCATCTTTAAATTCCACCATGCATGATCACACAAGCCAACCCCACATTAGTCCACTCCCTATCATAATATTATACAACCTATCATGCATGTCTTATTGGCCACACCATATCACAATAAAAACACAACCCATACACATAATACACATGCCATAATTTATTACACAAACTTACCTCAACTCCATATCATGCTACATATATGACAGTTATACAAATACACATAAAATACATTATAGTTTATATCACAAGGCATGCATGTCATATAAAACACACTATACACAAACGACCTTAGTTACCCCTTACCTAAAATGTCACAGGTCTTGGAGCACGTTCTTAAGCCTCTTTAGGGCATCAACTGGTCTCACCTATATGGGGAAAAACTAGAATTAGATTCCCTCCTACCAAAAGTACTATTATTTACTAACTTATTCTAACACTAGATTTTTAATAAAATAATACTATACTAATAATAACGATAAGAAATAATACTAAAAATACTAATAACAATATTAATATGATTCAAAATGGATGGTGAGATAAGGGCTTCAACCTTTCACCAAAATAACACTAATAATATCATTAGGACATTATTAATAAAAATAGTAATGAAATAATAAGCAAAATTATAAAATAATAATAATAATAATAATAATAATAATAATGATAATGATAATGATAATGATAATAATAATAATAATAATAATAATAATAATAATAATAATAACAATAATAATAATACTAATAATAATAATAATAATAATGATGATGATGATGATAATAATAATAATGATAATGATAATGATAATGAAATGACTTAAATCGAAAGTAATATAAGGTAGGGTTTTTAACCCTACTCCAAAATAGGAAAAGTACGATTAGTAATAATAATAATAATAATAATAATAATAATATCAATAATAGTAATAATACATGTTGTTTATAGTAATAGTAGTAGTAGTAGTAGTAGTAGTAGCAGTAGTAGTAGTAGTAGTAATAATAATAATAATAATAATAATAAAAGGGAGAAGGGCTAAGAGGGTTTAGGGTTCCACCTTAGGTTGGTGGAGATAAGTGGCACAGGCGGTGGTGCACGGCGGCGGCTGCGATGGCTAGAAAAAGGGAAAGAAAAGGAAAGAGTTGAGATTTGAGAAGAAGAGATGGAGAATAAGGGTGGTGGTTGAGGTGTTGGTGGTAGTCTAGACTAAGGGGAGTAAAGTGAGAGGAGTGGCACAATAAATGGCGGCGGCAGTGGTGGCGACCGAAATGAAGAGAAGAAGAAAAAGAGAGGAGGAGAAGTATAAAAGGAAAAAAGAAGGGTAGGGAGAGGTGGAGGAGGGTTGGTAGCTGTTTTTGGGTGGTTTAGGAGGCAGTGATAGAGGCGAATGTGGTGGTGGACTGTGGTGCGAAGGGCAACAGATGTAAAAATTTGGCTGGTTGTGCAAGGAACTTTGTACGGCTGTGGTGGCTCGTGTATGAAGAATCAAGGAGAAAGGGCGGTGTAGTTATTTAAAGGGAATTTTAGGGAAGAATTAGGTAGGTAGAGCAAGCGGCGTAGTTGGCTGATGGCGGAGGAAAGGGTGTATGAAGTTACGGTGGTGTGTAGGGGTAAATTCTTAGGGTTTTGGGAAAAAGTTTTGAGATCAACCAAATAAGGGGTATTTATAGAGTTTGGAGGAGAGGGTAGGGTTCTAAGGGTCGGTAGGAGGGTAATGTAGGTAGGGTTAGGTTAGTTGGTGTCACAAATTGGTCAGTACCAATTCAAATCATGGCAGCTTCTTCGCGCAGGAAAAGGAGGATTTTGTGCGGAAGAAAAGGAAGGTGGGTTAGGTCATGTTGACTAGCGATTCGAGAGGAGGATAAAGAGCAGAGAAAAGGCCAGTCACGACAAGCTTAGTTGGTGGCACCATTTTCTAGCTGATTGAGTTATAGGTCGATGGGGAGGAGGAGAAAGGAAGAAGAAGGGGTGGACCAGCTGGCTGGGGGAAAAAGAAATAAAAGAAAAGAGAAGGGATAACCGAACTGGGCCAATTTCGGTTATAAAATTTTTAAATGGAATGCAGCGTTCTAGGGAAAGAGGGTAGAAGGAGCATCGTTTTGCTCTTGGGCCGCGTTGAAGGGATGGGGGTGATGGAAATGGGCCGCGATAGGCCCAACTAGAAGAAGAAAGGAGAGAAAAAGGAAGAAAAGAAAGAAAAAGAAAGAGGAAAAAGGGAAAAAGAAAAATAGGTAGGTTAGGGTTAATTAAATTAATTAGAATATTTTGGGTATTTAAAATAAAAAATATTTAAATAAAATAATATTAAATTTCCTTTTTAGGCTAATTTAGAATTTTTAAAAGATTTTTTCTAAATTCTTTTTTAATTAGCAAAATACCCAAATTTTCCCTTATAAAAATATTTACAAATTTCCTCCTAATTTTCCCTAAATAATTTCTTCCTATTCCATTAAAAATAATTACTTTAATTAATTTTCCTAATAAATCCTTTTAACTACAATTCTCAAAACTAATATTTTTGGGGCATTTCAGGTGTATATGAGACTAAAAAAATTTGGTGGCTACAAGAAAGGTGAATAGAAGGGGATGATTATGGATATTTATAGTTAACCGATTGATGGAAAATATTGAGGGTTCAGACACCAACTCGAAACCCTATAATTTATCATTTGAATTCAAGTAGAATGGTCATATTTTTTTTAAGATTTATTGGCCTATTCTCTAGGGCTTAGATGATATATCTGGAGAATGTAGGTCAATTGGACTAGAATTAGCATACACATATAGATTAATGGAAGGTCAATGTGAAAGGAATCTTCCAACTACTCAGAATCATGCTTGAGATTGAATCATTGGTCTCAAAATCGTGTAGAGGAGGGAGGAGGAAGAATACAATGCTGAGGTCATATTTTGGGTTAAATACATCATGAAAATGGTTAAGAATCTCTTAGGCATAAGTTGGCATGGGTTAATAAAGTTCCATTTTATTTTAAGGGACTTTTTAGAAAATTATGCTCGAAATATATCACTAGCTCGACAAACTAGTTGATGGGTTTGGGGTCTATTAGTCAATTGTTCTACTCTTAGTTGATCGGTTTCCCCCAATTAGTCGATAGGTTTTGTCGAAAAAACCAAATTTGTTGATACTACAAACCATTCAATCAGTTTGCCTGCAAAACTCAATGAACTCCATTTTTCAACATGGTTTCAAATCAAATTTTATCCCAAACCAAATTATAACATTAAATCAAAATCAAAGGCCCAAAATTTGACTTTTCATTCAACCATTTACAAAAATATGGGGTATTAAATTACATATTGTATATAGCTAATAAGATCCCTTATTTATAGAAATTGGGTACAAAGAGCTATTGAGGGGAGGGAAGAAGATCTCATGTAGGCTACCTAAACTAATAGATTGGGGTCACATGATCTTGGTTTAGTCTATTTAATATGATAATTAGGCCGGGTATTAGCTTGGCCTTAAGACCAATTCTAGGTTGAAGGTCTATAAGAATTCTCCTGTGGAGCTAGGTGCATTAGTTTGGTGACAAACTATATCATCATTCCTTTTAAGACTAACCCACTACCTTAGATGACCTTTGGGAGTGTTGATCGATTTGTCATTGTGTTGATTATTCCTTCTCCCTTCAAAACTAACTCATCATGTTGGAATACCTATCTAGTAGTCATAAATGGGTTGGATAACATGCTAAAGGGTGGTAAAAAGGTAAAAAAAATATATAAGGCCATATCTTAGTTGAGTGTGTTTGTGGAAAAAATTACCAAGAAACAATGTTAGTCCACTATAGGGACCGGGTGTAGTCGAGACCATGCAAGTTGGATGTTATAATACATGCTCTAGAGTAGGTGGGTTTGCGGATGATTGAAGGTGCGTTGGTGTTATATCCTCTTATGGGTCTTTGCCATTTTGGTACACCTCGTACCACTCCATGAACCACATATAATCATCTTCAAAAGTAGAATTAATATGGCTTCTTATACCAAGTAAATAATACATTTAAAGAGGTAATATGCACACATTGTACGTAAACACATCAAAACTAGATTTTGCTTTAAATATAGTATACACACGCAATCGCAATAATCAAGGATATATATGCTTCCATTATTTCCATATAAGAACAATTATCAACCAAACTTTAATAAGAATAACAACACCCACAATTCCAAACAAAAATCAACAATTGCTAAGGTAACACCCAAATTCAATTATTAAGAAGAGTTCTTATTGATCCATCTACAATAATTCCAATCCAATCAATTATATTCTTTAGAGAAAAATGGTCCCATTATAAAAAAAATGATTATTGGGGATAATAAAAATCCAAAAAATTAAATCATTCACCTCCCAACATTAAGTTAGAGAGGTCACATGAAATCAAGTCATTTATAACAAAAACTAACTTTTTATGTAATACTCCATAATTTATACCTATTTTTATCAACTATTTTAAAGGAAAATGAATTTGAATTGAGTTATAGAAGGATTTAAACTAGAAAACCAGTCAATTGGCCCAAAAAAATTGTTGATGGGTTGATATGCTTATGAATTAGTTTTGAGAAAGCTAGTCTATTAGTTGTGCTAGAATTGCCTCACTGTATTATTTTGATTTCGAAACTTTATCTAGATATTGTTAAACCTTACATTTTAAAAATTATAGATTAAGTGCAAATTTTAGGAGTAAGGATATTGTATTAGATTTTTGAGATATTAATCTAATTTAGATCCCTCAAATATTATATTTGGAGGTAAAGACCTTCTTGCCCTTGTCACCTCCTTCCTTTCATCTCTAAGGTTTTAAGGATGATTTTTCATGAGTTAGTTATGCTATTTGACCTTAATGATTAGAGCGTTGAAGGAGGTTGTTGTTATATTTCCTAGGTGATAGGAGTTTTGGAGTTGAGTTGCTTTAGGAGTGTATGCTGGGAATTTTTATGTGTTGAGCATTCTTATAATACCCTATTTTTTTGAACCCTATTTATAAACAAATACTTATGTATAATTATTTATAATAATTATCTTATTATATTTTTTGTTAAATATGTTATTAATATGCGTATTATCATGCCATATTAGATATAAATTTAGTTACATTAAATTTTAGCTGAAATTAGGTTATTAAATATAATCCTTCTTTAAATCCTAACCGATATTAAGTAACCCTAATCCTAGTAACTGAACGTTGTACCCTGGTTAATCTTCTTATATTATTACCCTTAAACATATAATAGACTTTTTACCTTATCCTAATCCCTCTACCCTAGTGTAATCTTCTCCATGTCGTACCCTCTACACGTTTGCCTCTCTCCTATATTTTACTCTCTCATGTATTGTACAACTTTCCCCTTTATGTCACCACCCATTTAAGCAGTTCCTTCTCTCCATTTTTGTGTTGTGCATTACCCCCAACAAATGAAGCCTTATTCTATCTTCTTTTCTTGCCTTCACTCAAGCTCCCTTGAATAAAGAAAACCCTCTTTTTTTTCTCCATCGTTCTCTACGTCATCAACTTCATCTTCATCATTTTTATCTAACAACACATGCCACCACCACTCTTTCTCCCCTAGTAGTGTCCACAACTACTAGTCTCCATCCTCAAGCTCCGGACAAAAGTAACAAAGCCACCCCAACCTACAACCATCACTAGCAAAACCTTTCTCATAGCTACACATCAATTCACCAAAACCCCCACCACATCTTCAACAATTTATTTCAAATAGCATCACCTTGTTGCACCTAAGCCCACTGTTCCTTCCTCCTTGTCTTTGGATACAAACATAGAAAAATCCCCTTAGAAACAGCCAAAGGTGCGATTGTCCACACACCTTCTTCGACGCCTTCTATAATTGCCTCCTCCCTTATTTAGTGAGTTGTGTTATAGTTCCTTGATACCTTGTTTGGTAGGTTAGTTCTTTTTTAAATGGTATTAATTTAATTTGGGATATTATTATGTTGAATTAAATGCTAATATATGTGTTATTAGTTGTTAATTTCTCAGGATTTTAAAGAAAATGATTTTTTGTACTTTTTGTGTAAGATTAGATTTAGATAACTCTAATCAATAAGGTGGTAGAAATTATGTATGATCATGTTAGCATTGTTTATATTTAGAATCATGTTAGGGTTTTATATTTTTTAAGAATTATGACTACCATGATAAAGACGATAACATGCTAAGAAAATAGTATGTATGATTTAACTTGTTAAGTCAGATGATTGAGTAATATGTTAAATGAATATGCATGCATGTCTAGAGTTTTGTTAGGGTCAGTAACCCTGTAAAATTATGATGTAAATTCCATAATGAATGTCCCATGATAAATAGAATAGAAACATGCACACACAATTAGGGTTCAAATATGATTATTATTATTTGCATGTTCTAGAGTTATAAATGTTCCTTACATACACCATAGTGTTAATTGTCCTATTAAATGTCATATCATGCTATAAAATATATGTAAATGTTGTGAAGAATTTAAGACACATTAGAAACACATGATTAGGGTTTGTATGAGTAACTTACTAAATGCATAAAAAATAAACAATATAGCCAATATTTAAATCATAAATTGTTGCACACTACGTGATGTTTGATATCACCTCATAAAATAATATTACTTAAAGTGGAATATCTCAAGTATAGGAATAGTTAATCTCTAGGATTAGCTACCCTAGAGATGATTTGTAGCCCTCATTGAGTTTGGTTCTCTAATGTGCTACTATACCCTAGTAAAACTGTAGTATACTCTATAGGTGATTTATGGGCCTCATAGGGGGTATCAATACTTAAGAGTTAGGAGACCGAGGTTGGAGGGCATTGAGATGCTTACATGTGCTAGTATGACCAAGTGTATTGTTGTGCCTTTAGGTTTTATAGAAAAGGTATTATGTTGTATTCACACACCAATATGAGTGGGTGCACCTTAGTATCCCTGGGTTGATTGTATCCCACCGAGTAAGATAAATAACAAAAAAGTATTTGTTGATGGCCTTGGTATGGATTTTATTGATGGTTTGGTACCTACTTTATTGTACTACATTGGTAATTAGAATTGAGATGATGAGTCGGTTGTGGTTATGGTTTTGACTTGGCTATTTGTACCTTGAGATTATGTGAATTGGTTAAGTACAATTAACCATTGAGTATGAGACTTGATGATATATATCTTGTCCCATGATTTTTATATAGTGTTATGGCATGCACTTTATGTTTTGAGAATGTTTTGGTTTGTAGTGTGAGCATGTGGAATTTGAGAATACAACCTCTTATGAAGTATTGTAATTTACTTAGTATGAGAAAGTTATATCAATACTACATTTGTAGATGAATATGTGAGGGGCATGGAGCGGTTCAAGGTGTATGGTAGAGGTAAGGATAAGTGGAGTCCTTGGGAAGAGGTTCCATTCTTAGAATGTACATTAGGGTCTAAGAGTTAGGGTAACTAAGTGTGGTACCCTCTGGTATTAGTTTTATTGTAATCAATTTTTCCTTAGACTTTTATATCCCTTGTTGTATTTTGATTAATTATGTTGTATGGAGAATAATTGTCTTTAACCTTTCTTGTAACACCCCCAAAATTCATTATTGAAAAATTTCATTTTATTAAAAAAAAGAGCTAAAGCAAAATATAAAATGGTGAATTTCGGGGATATTATTGCTACACTTAGTACCAGATCGGTTCACTCCTATTGTTCCAGTACCAAGTGCTAAGGCTAAATAAATGAGATACACTTTGCTAGATTTTCAAAACATGTTTAAATCAGAGTAGCACGATACACTTTACAAGATTAGAATCCACAGGTGGTGGTTACAAGAACAAGGAATACATTTATACCAGAAAGTAAAAGCAAAAGGGAGGACCCTAGAAATCCAGATAATCCTTATGCTATTTCCTGTTACCCACTTGCATAGTACTTGAAAAGAGACCTGCAAGGGACACTGCCCATTGAATAGGCAGGGGCCCCATGAATGGAACCCTTCAGTACTATGGTACCGAGTAACCCTTTAAAAACACACTAAAATGTAGGCCTGCAATATAGCACATGATACAACCCTATATTCATATATAACAAGATGTGCATACATAACATTCACATACTTAACATTCAATCATATATTAATGGGTCGTAATGCACAATCGATACTTTCAGGCCTTAAGCCATTTTATAGTGCAAACTCAATACTTTTGGGCCTTAAGCCATTAGTCCGTCATTATCCAATCATCTCTCATATTTATATCCATGTGAGTGCGGGAACCCCATTATTATAGCCGGTTGATCGGTCAATTATAGGGCATAATGCACCTAACCACTATTATATGCCGGTGGATTGGTCTCTAGGGAAAAACGCTCTTGGCCACTATTATGCCGTTGGATCGGTCTAGCCCCGACTCTCATGGTGTTCCACTGTAATTACTTTGTGTCTTCCCCATATCTTATCGTTATTACATTCGATTTATTGAGCTCGGGATCCCCCACTATTATAGCTGGTGGATTGGTCTCTAGGGCACCCCGGCACCTGGCCACTATTATGCCGGTGGATCGGTCTGGGCCCAGCTCAATAATCTTCAACTTTAAGTGCTTAGTGTCTTATTGGTATCTTATTCAAAAGTATTTCACCCTTGAAATTCATGCCAGGACCCCTACTTCTATCTTCCTGAGAGGGCTCGTCCCATACCTTGAGACCTTTGTGCCTCTTATCACACCCTCACATTCCCCCTTACATTTACTCTTAACGAAAAACCCAACTCCTAAGGGTGTGGGTCGAGGCCCATCACCTTACGACATTTAAATTTTCTCACTACCGCTCTCTTGGGTTTTCCCTTGAAACCCTTATCGAACCTATGTGGCCCAAACTTTCTTTTATCGCCCAACACCCCATCTCATTTAGTTTCAACCTAAATCCCATCACTCTATTCAACAATCATATATGTGACCATAAAACTTTAGTTGCCCGCTTAAACCCTAACACCTTTCTTACGTAAAGATTATCCCATGCAGACCCTAGAAACCTCCCATGCAAGAGTTGTATCATTCATTCATTTTGATCATAATATCCTTCTATTTTTCCCCTCATGGAACATGAGATATTAAGGTCAATATCGTGTCCCCTTAGTCAACTCATCTCCCCTTTGTTCCTTTTTATCCTTTCACCCTATGTCACCTTATTAAACATCCTAGAATGCATTTCCTAGAGGGTCATATCGTATAACATCGTACGCACAACATATATAATTATCATCCACATGCCACAAGGAAGTCACACAAGCATACACCGCTCGAAGTTGTGCTACACATGATTAATCATTAAGCATAAAGTACACAATATGGCATAACACACGGCACACGTGGCATATAACACACACATTATTGTTCTTAGCCACATCCTTACTCGGTTTGGGTTACCAAGTTATCTTCCAAACTTATTAGGCCACCACTCACCCTTCATAATTGTTATACTTATCATAATGCCAAATTGGTTGGTTAGATTATCGAATTGCCCTTCTCCTTTGTTATAATGAATAAATTGCCATTTAGTTGGGTAAATCACCAAATTACCCTTTTATAATCTTATAATTGCCGGATTGCCCTTATCTATTATTATAATTACCAAATTACCTTATCCATTATCATAATTACCAATTTTCCATTTAATTGGTTGAATCACCAAATTACCGTTTTACAATCTCATAATTGCCGAATTGGCCTTATCTATTATTATAATTACCAAATTACCCTTATCCATTATCATAATTACCAAATTGCCATTTAATTGGTTGAATCACCAAATTACCGTTTTACAATCTCATAATTGCCGGATTGGCCTTATCTATTATTATAATTACCAAATTACCCTTATCCATTATCATAATTACCAATTTGCCATTTAATTAGTTGAATCACCAAATTACCGTTTTACAATCTTATAATTACCGGATTGCTCTTATCTATTATTATAATTACCAAATTACCCTTATCCATTATCATAATTACCAATTTGCCATTTAATTGGTTAAATCACCAAATTACCCTTTTATAATCTCATAATTGTTGGATTGCCCTTATCTATTATTATAATTACCAAATTACCCTTATCCATTATCATAATTACCAAATTACCCTTTTTTGGTTAATTTACCAACTTACCATTCTCCATTATCACAATTACCATTTTACCCTTCTCAATTATTTTAATTACCATTTTATCCTTCTCCATTATTATAAATATCACTTTACCCTTCTCCATAATTATAATTACCAAATTAACCTTCTCCATTACTATAAATACCATCTTCCATTATTATAAACACCAATTTACCTTTCTCCATAATTATAATTACCAAATTACCCTTTGCCATTATTATAAATACCAATTTAATCTTCCCCATTATTATAAATACCATCCTCCCTTTTTATAAATACTAATTTACCTTTTCCCATAATTATAATTATAAATTTACCCTCCTTCATAATTGTAATTACCAATTACCAGTTGCCATTACTATAATTACCACTTTATCCTATTATTTACAAAATTACTATTTTACCCTTTACTTCCAAAGTTACCATTTTCCCTTTACTTATAACATTACCATATTTTCTTTTTTACTTATAAAAATTACCATATTACCATTTACTTATAAAATTACCATTTACTTATAAAATTACCGTATTGCCATACCTCTAAAATTACCATAATACCCCTTTTTCTCACAACTTACAATTTATCCTTTTACCTATAAAATTATCATTTCATCCTTTTCTTCCAAAATTACCATCTTTCCCCTTATTACACCACTTTTATTAAATCAACATTATTACATGGAATAATAATATTAATACTCCATTAACAATATCCAACTCCACCAACTATTATATTTTAGTATAATATTTATTAGCACCCACACATATTAGGCCACATTCTTGCACAAGAAATATTACTAAAATGCCCCTAGGGCTCACAATAATATTATTCAAGCATAAATGGTCACAATAACATAAAATGACATAGATAAGT
This sequence comes from Tamarix austromongolica, assembly GCA_039764185.1. Lineage (NCBI taxonomy): Eukaryota > Viridiplantae > Streptophyta > Magnoliopsida > Caryophyllales > Tamaricaceae > Tamarix > Tamarix austromongolica. The sequence continues at coordinate 118,544,760 of CM077809.1, read as the reverse complement.
ACTTAACACTTTCATTAATAATCAAGCTCTTCCCTTAAGCAACATTTTCACACATGGCATATAAACTAACATACTTTCCTTTTTATCAATCAATACAAGCAAATATATATATTATATTAAACCACAAATATCAAGCAAAATAACATATTAAAAATCCTAATGTGTTAACATATGTTTATCCATACGTTTAAGTGGGGTTTAACGATTACCTTAGTTCCCACAAAAATCGAATCTTATCGGTATCCTAGTTAAAGATTCAAGCTTTAAATAGCAAAAACAAAACCTAAAAATAATGTCAATAGTTATTATATTAGAATTAGAAAATTAAAAGGATAAAAATTTATAAAAACTTAATTAATAATACACTTTACTTAACCATTAATATACCTCAAAAATTAAACAAGAAAAATCCCAAAATAATGTGGAACTCACGCTGCATGAGCAACGTGAGTCACATGCAGGTTGTAAGGGGAGAAGAGGGTTGAGGGTGGTGAGGTAGAAGGGAGGGGGAGATGGTTCGGGTTGGGGATTTAGGGGCCAAGAGGAGGGAAGGTGGGGGAGAGTTAAGGTAAGGAAAGGATGCAGGAGTGGAGATGGGGTGTAGGTGGTGGTCAGGGGTAGGCTGACGACGACAAAGGGCAGCAGCGAGGTGGTGAAAGGGGCTATCGAGGTGGGCGCGGCTGAGAAGGAAGGAAAAGGGAGAAGTAAAATGAAGGGGGTGAGGGGCTTGCTTCAGCTAAAGGGGGTGTGGGGCTGGTAGAGAAGGTTGAAGGGAGTGGCTTGGTAGCTTGGGTGGCAAAATAGGCATTGGGATAGCGATGGAAGGAGGCAGTGTAGGGTGGCTGTCGAGAAGGGAGGGAAAAGAAGAGAAAAAGAGGAAGGGAGGAAGAAGGGGCTGTAGGGTGGTTCGAGGGGGTGGTGTGATGGTGCAGGACGGTAGCAGGTGATGGAAGAAGGCAGCGTAGGCAGTCGGTGCGGTGGTGTAAGCGGCGGAGGGTGGCAGTGGTGAAAAAATTGGGGAAAATGGAAAGGAGGAGAAAATGAGAGAAGGAGGTTAGGGAAGGAGAAGAAGGCTAAAAAATATGGGGCGGGAAGGGCTGGTGAGGGTAAGAAAAAGGAGAGGGAGAGACAGGTGGAGTAGGTGGCCGGTTGAGGCTGCAGTAGGGTGGCATGAGCGGTTGGGTGGCAGGGAGAGATAAGGGGAGAAGAGAGAAAGGAAAAGGGGCATGCAGGCTGGGGTGCAGGGTTGGTTTGGGTCCAAAAAGGGAAGAAAGGGACAGGGGAGAGAGAGGGAGTAGCAGGGAGGCAGGTAGTGGTCGGGCATGGGAGTTATAGGTGCGGTCGGCATGCTCGAGCATGGTAGAGGGTGGCAGTCGGGCGTGGAAGAAGAAAGAAAGGAAGGAGAGGGGAGGGCAAGCGGATCGACGAAGGAAAAGAAAAGAGGTTAGGCTGGCCCGGTACAAGGGGAGAAAGGAAGAAAGAAAAAAAAGGCTAGGCTGGGGTATGACATGCGGGGGAGGAGAGGAAGGAAAAAGCGGGCCACGCGAGAGATGGAGTGGGCCGTTGGCCCATGCGCACAGGGGGAAAAAGGGTAGCCCATGGCCTAGTGGCTCGAACAAAAAGAGAAATAAAAGGAAAGAAGAAAAAAGGGAAGAAAGGAAAAGGAAAATAGGGAAAATAAAATAAAATAATTTATAAAATATTAGAATATAATATTTTTGGAAAATAAATTTATTTAATAATTTTAATATAATATAATTAAATATATGGGTTAAAAAGGGGTAATTTTAGTAAATTATTTGTTTGGAAAATTATTTAAATAAAATAAGTAGGGAAAGATGACAAAATATTTCTTTTAACTTATTAATAATCCTACTCAATTTATATACCCAAACATCCATAAAATAATTAAATTAATTAAATTTGAAAGCTAATTTTCCCAAATAAAGGTTATTTATTAAGTTATAGGTTTTTAAAATTTTGGGGGATTATATTTCTCTATGTTATTCTCTCTTTATTTCTATTGTTTATTTTGAATCCAACTTATTTTGAGCCTTAGCACATGCCATAAGATGAGAGAACTAGACTTATGCTAATTGTAGCGGAAACACCCATTATTTTATCATTAATGCTTCCACAAAAAAAAACCTTTTTTAAGTGGTAAAATGGGGATGTTACAATTCTAGCTCATACCTATGAGCAATTTTATGTGGATGGTACATTTAAGTATTTAGGTATGTTTGAATTGTGTCTGGTATGAAAGAGTCAAAATTTGAGCATTTTAGGATTTTGATAATCTTTACAGAAATCAAAATTTTAGTAAGGCTTCATGTTTGACTCTATGTTGTAGTATGCTAAGCTTGGTTGTTTTAAGTTTAAGGTGAGAATGTGACCATAATAGTACAAAAAAATTTGGTTGTTTTATTAGGGGGTGGATTTGGTTTAATGTATGTGTTAATTTATGTGGTTCTTGATGATTTTTGGTATGGTTTTGGAAGTGCATCTTGAGTTTTATCTACAAAGGATTTGGGGGAAGTTTGGAAAAAGAGTGGAAGTGGATTTTCAAGCTCATCAATTGACTGATCTTATCGGATTTTTTATGAGCATTGTGATTTCTTAATATTCTAGTTGATGAATAATCGGTTCACCATTGTGGTCTATCAGTCAACTGAATATTGGGCTAAAACTAGTTAGCCTCTAGTTTAAATATGAAAATTAGCTACATGATTTTGGGGTTCAATTTTTATGCTAAGATTAACTTCTAAATATTTTTCTAAGTTTTCTAAACCATTTAAGCCTTTCTTATCAGACCAAAATTTAATTTGAGGGGAGAGGTTTCCAAATTGGTGAAAGGTGACCTCATTACATTTGCATTCATTTTCTTCCACATTTCTTCTTTTTTGTGTAAATCTATGTGGCTTAATCTCATCCTAATGAACCCTATGCCCAAAATAAGGTGTAGGCCTTGAAATCTTTCTACATTCACCATATCAGCTTGTTGATGGAAAATAGAGTAGTTTCTTTAACCATTAAGCCTTATGTGACTTGATATTGGGATATGGGAATAAGGCTTCAAATTATACCCTTAACCTTTATTTTCCTACTAAAAACCAGCATTGAACCTCTGGTTTCCTCCCTCTTTATACGCTATAATTCAACCTCAAAAAATATACCCCAATCTTCTTCCTTGTCTCCTTATCTTTAGCTCCTAAGATTTACTGTGCATTTTACCTTACTCTAATCCTTAAGTAACGAAGTATTAGATATAGGATCAATTGTATGATTTACATGCTCCTCCCTTTCTTTCTATTATTTATTTTAGTTTCCTCTGTTTTCTTTAAATTAATTTCTCCTTTTGGTTTCAAATGATTTAAAGAAGTCTTTTTTAGTTGAATTTGTGAGTTTTGAAGGTACCTTATAAGACTGGAAGCTATGTAAGCTTGTGCTAGGCACTTTTTTGTACTTTCTTGATTTGCTTACTTAGGTGAGATAAATCATTTTTGCCTCTTAAGTGGAATGATTGGGAATGATGTTGTGAATGCATTAGATTTACTAAGTTATGTGAAAATGTATATATTAATCAATTCACAAATAAGAATATGGCTTGGTGAAATATATATGGAAGCATATGGTGTAGAAAGTATGTTTTAGGGTTTTATGCATAAATGGTAATTTTAAAATATAAAAATGATTTGTGTTGATTGATAGATGGAATTTATAGACTATTTTCCTGTGTAAAAATGTCATTTATTCCTCATTAATTTTATAAGATTTAATCTTTTCTTGAGTTTTTCTCTTTTGAATAGATTTTGCAGGAAAAGATAAAATTGAAGAAATTCAAAGGAGAAATCAACTAAAAGAAGAAATCAAGCAAATAACACATTAAGAAACATTGAAGAAAGGGGAGAAAAGTTGGAAATGAAGCAAATACACCAAGAGAAGTTGTATAGAAATTTTAAGTGAAGAAGGGTGAAAGAGCTAAGAACACAGTACCCCCGTGTTTCCTAAACACGGGCCATGTTAAAATCTCAGTTCTTATATTCAGAATCACAAATTTGGCAAGGAAATCAGAGAAAAACATGGAGGTCCTGTGTTTCCTAAACACGGACCGTGTTTTTATTAAATTTTGTAACCACTCACGCGACCTGTTTTCTAATATATTCTCTATCATTTCGGGGTTCAAAAATCAATTTTTAGGATTCGAAACAATTGAATGTGCTCTCTTTCTATATTCCCTCTAGAAAATACATGTACTTCACAATTCCAACTTCCTTTATCTTTCTTGTATTCTATTGAACAATTGACGGTCTGCAATTGAAGTGATAAGTCCTTCTCTATTCCTTTATCAATTGCAAGTTCTACATTTTGATTGAATGCAAGTAAATTTTCTACAATTGTGTTTTTATTTCTCTTTCTTTTAGTGCGTTGTTACTATTATTAGATGTTTTTTATATTAATTACAAGTTATTGCATGTAATAATGCGATCTACAATTATGTAGATGTTAGAGTAAATAAAATAGGGTAGGATGATTTGAGGATGGAATTATGTTTTGAATATAACAACACAATTTGAAGGTTTGATTCTACATGAAATTGAATTGAATTAATGGATGGAATTGAATGATTTCGTATCATAGATTAAGAATATAAACTAATTAGATTGATCACCTATTTAGTTTAGAACTTAATCTCTGCTAAGACATCATAATTAACTCGTAATTGTTAATTAACGTGTCTAGAGTAGCAAAAAGGTTAATTGTAAATCTTATCCATTAATTTTTAGAATAGCATAATCCAAGCTTATGTAGTTATGGTTATAGTTGACTACTTTCGATTTGTAATACTGCCATTAATTGAATCTAGTGTTCGTAACCTAGGTTATTAAATGGTTAGTTGATAAATTGAGAGCTTATTCAATTTATTAGAATTGAGAGAAAGCAAAGAGATGAATTATTATGAGTTTTTAAAGGTCAACATTAAATTATTTAGAATCATCCTTTCTACAAAAGTATTTGATACCTTAATTCCATAATCAATTCATTCCTATTCTCATTCATCACTTAGAGAGCAAAGTTGACTATAGTATAGAATTAGCAATATAATTAATGAAATTGTGTAACCGGGGTTTTAACATCAATTAAAAAGTTATTGATTAAAAATTATTCCTTGTGGGCCTGACTCCTTCTTACCATTTACTACGTAATTGGGAATTAGGATCTATGTATTAAATTTGTTGTCTATACGACAGTGCATCAAATTTTTGGCGCTGTTGTCGGGGAATGGCGATTATAATCTTTAGTTTTGTTTTTGGTGTTGTTTCTTATTTTTTCTTTCAATAAATTGTTCAAGTGTACTTATCTATTCTTTAATTGTGTGTAATCCTCAGAAACTCACATTTGAGATTGTTTGCAATTGAGCATCAAGGACAAATCATCCCATCAATAGATCTAAATTCTTCCTCTTCAATTGCAAACCAAACAAGAAGGAGATTAGAATACGCTTGTCATATTCCATTACCTTCTGAAGGAAGTTCTACATATTTGGAAGAAGACCACATAAAGGCCTTGTTTAATACACCTTGTCACATCGATCCACCTATGGTAGATCAAACCCTCAAGGAGTTAGTTGCTCCTGTCTTCAACCCTAATACTTTATGCATTAATTATCCTATTGATAATGATACTTGTGAGATCAAATCTGGATTGATACGCGCTTTACCTATTTTTATAGGATCTAGAGACAACAATTCCATGGTCTTAGGTTGTTTCACTGATCCTAATAAATTTCTTAAGGAATTCCATATAGCATGTTATGGTATGAAATCGAATGGAGTAAGTGTAGAAAAACTTAAACTCAAAGCTTTTCCTTTTGCTATGTTTGATGCTGCAAAGGAATGGTTATATGACTTACCAACGGGATCAGTAAATACTTGGACTAGTGTGCAAAAAGTTTTCCTTGAAAAATTTTCCTTCATCTAGAGCAACTAACATAAGAAAAGAAATTTGTGGTATTAGAAAAGATGGAGGAGAATCATTGCATGAATATTGGGAATGTTTTAAGAAGTTGTGTGGTAGTTTTCCTAATCATCAAATTAGTGAGCAATTATTAATAAAATACTTTTATGAAGGATTATCTCCTATAGATCGTAATATGATAGATGCTGCTAGTGGTGGTGCATTGGTTGTTAAAACACCTGCTGAGGCTAAAAGATTAATTGCTAACATGGCATCTAACTCGCAATATTGCAATAGGGGTAATAGTTCTATGTCTCAACAGGTGAAAGAAAGTAATATTGCTGAATTGAAAACACAAGTGTCAAATTTGACAGCTCTTATAGAAAGAGTTGTGGGTGAAAAGATTCTTGCCAAGGTATGTGGAATTTGTTCTTTTACTAGGCATCCTACTGATATGTGTCCTACTTTGTAGGAAGAAAAACAAGTGAATGCCATTGGAGGACAAAAATTATCAAAAAGAAATGATCCATTTGCTCCAACATATAATCCTGGATGGAAGGATCATCCAAATCTAAGGTATGGAAATACTCAATAATGTGGTAATTCATATTTCCGACCACAGATTTATCAAAATCAAGAAGGATCAAATCCACCTCCCGGATTCTTTCAAGTTCCACCAAATCACCAAAGACCACCATTTCAGCCAATACCTCCACCACAAGTTCCACAACAATCAAGAGGAATGCCTTTGGAAGATTTGGTGAAATCTTTGGCTACCAATACATTGCAATTTCAACAAGAAACTAGAAATGGTATCAAGAATTTGGAAAATCAAGTGAGTCAATTGGCAGATTTCCTTGGTACACTACAACACAAGGATCCTCGAAATTCCCTAGTCAGACAGAAAGAAACCCTAGGGAAAATGCTAGTGCCATCATGACTCGAAGTGGGAAACAGTTGGCAAATCCAAGAAAAGAGAGCGAGGAAGAAGAAATAAGTAAGGAATTAGATGAGACAATTGTTAAAGAAGAAAAGAATGAAGATTTTCAACAGGTAACTAAAGGTAAGTCATCCAATCCTATTAAAATACTCGCTCCTTTTCCCAGGAGGTTGGCAAGAAACATGAAGATGAATTGTGATAAGGAGATATTTGCCATCTTTAGAAAGGTAGAAGTTAATCTCCCTCTCATTGATGCAATTAAACAAGTGCCAAGGTATGAAAAATTCCTTAAGGATTTGTGTATTAATAAAAGGAAACTGAAGGGGGATGAAAAGGTAAGTGAAGGAGAAAATGTGTCAAAAATTTTGCAAAGGAAACTTCCACCAAAATGCAAGGATCTAGGTATTTTTACTATCCCTTGCAATATTGGAAACACGAGGTATAAAAAATGCATGCTTGATTTAGGTGCTTCAATCAACGTCATGCCGTTATCTATTTTTAATGCCCTAAGTCTAGGTCCTTTAAAGGAAACTATTGTGGTTATTCATTTGGCTGATAGATCTAACACATACCCTGAAGGGGTAATTGAAGATGTTCTAGTTCAGGTGAACGAATTAGTTTTCCCTGCAGATTTTTATGTGTTAGATATGTAAGAAAATGGTTTATCTAATCCTTCTCCTATATTTTTAGATAGACCATTCTCGAAGACTTCAAACACAAAAATTAATGTACAAGATGGAGTTTTGACCATGGAGTTTGATGGTGAAGTTATTAGTTTTAACATATATGACTCCAAGTGATACCCTATAGATGGTGAATCGGTATCTATGATTGATGTTATTGAGGATTTAACTAAAGTGGTGTACAAATTATCATCTGCAGATCCTTTAGAAGTAACCTTAACTCAATGCATAGAAACTGAAGTTTTGGAATAACTGAATGAGATGTTTGATATTGAAGAAGAGGTTCCAGAAGTAGTAGCTGCTTTGGGGGCATGTCCTAGTAGAATAAGAAGATTTATGGATTTACCATTAACATTAGATAGACCTTTACCTTCCATAGAGCAAGCATCGGAAGTGGAGTTGAAATCTTTACCTAACCATCTCAAGTATGCAGTCTTAGGAGACAAAAATACCTTTCCTGTTATCATCTCTAGTGACCTAACACCTTAACAAGAAGAAAAACTTTTCAATGTTTTGAAAAAGTATAAATCTGCTATGGGATGGACGGTTGCTAATATTAAGGGTATTAGTCCTTCGATATGTATGCATCGGATTTTAGTGGAAGATAATGTGAAGCCGAGTAGACAAGTACAACGTAGGTTAAATCCGATCACGATGGAGGTTGTGAAGAAAGAGGTGTTAAAATTGTTATCCGTAGGAGTGATTTATCCAATTTATGATAGTAGTTGGGCTAGTTCTCTTCAAGTTGTACCCAAGAAAATAGGAATCACAGTAGTGAAAAATGATAAGGGAGAAATGGTTCCTACTAGAGTTCAAAATGGTTGGAGGGTATGTGTAGATTATAGGAAATTGAACTCCATGACTAGGAAATATAATTTTCCTCTACCATTTATGGATCAAATGTTAGAAAGGCTAGCGGGCCATGCTTATTATTGTTTCCTTGATGGTTATTCTAGATATGTACAAGTTCCCATAGCTCTAGAAGATCAAGAGAAGACCACATTTACATGTCCTTATGGTGCGTTTGCATATCAATGCATGCCATTTGGGCTATGTAATGCCCCTGCCACATTCCAAAGATGTATGGTAAGCATATTTTCTGAATACCTGGAGAAAATTAACGAGGTATTTATGGATGATTTTAGTATTCATGGGGATACTTTTGAGGAATGCCTAGGTAATTTAACTCTCATCTTAAGAGATGTCTTGAAAAAAATCTTGTACTAAATTCTGAAAAATGCCATTTTATGGTTCAACAAGGAATAGTTTTGGGACATGTCATTTCGGCTAAAGGAATTGAAGTAGATGAGGCAAAAATTGATCTTATAGCTCTATTACCTTATCCATCAACTGTTAAAGATGTATGTTCGTTCTTGGGACATGCTAGATTTTATCGCAGATTTATTAATAATTTTTCTAAAATAGCCCAACCATTGTGTACGCTTCTTAAAAAATAAACGAAGTTTCAGTTTGATGATGCATGTAATAAATCATTTGAATATCTGAAAGAAAAATTGATTAGTGCACCCATACTTCAACCCCCGATTGAAACTTTCCTTTTGAATTAATGTGTGATGTATCTAACTATGTTGTTGGTGCAGTGTTAGGTCAAATGATTGGAAAAGATCCACATGTGATATACTATGCCTCAAAAACCTTGAATGAAGCTCAGCTTAATTACACAACCATTGAGAAGGAGCTTCTCGCCATTATCTTTGCTTTGGATAAATTTTGTTCTTATCTTTTAGGAACTGATATATTTGTTTATTCTGACCATGTAGCTTTGAAATATCTGCTGGCAAAGAAGGAATCAAAACGAAGGTTAATTAGATGGATACTTCTACTCCAAGAATTCAATATATATATCAAAGATAAAAAAGGATCATAAAATGGAGTAGCAGATCATCTAAGTAGGTTGATCAAGGAGGTTAAAGTTGAGGCACCTATTAATGAAGCATTTCTGGATGAACAACTTCATGCCATTGGAAATGAGATACCATGGTATACTGACATGGTAAATTTTTTGGTCACAAAAGTATTTCCTTCACACTTTACTAAAGCACAAAAATATAGGATGAAGAGTGAAGAAAAATATTTTGTAGGGGATGATCCATATATGTGGAAACAATGTGCTGACCAAATCATTGGAAGGTGTATCCCTGATAGTGAAATTCTTTCTATCTTAACATTTTGTCATAGTTATAATTGTGGGGGTCATTTTGGTCCTCAAAGAAAGACCTATAAAATTTTAGAAAGTGAATTTTTTTAGCCTACCTTGTTTAAGGATGCTTATGAACTTTGAAAAACATGTGAAAATTATCAAAAGACTGGAGGACTAGGTCCTAGAAATGAAATACCACAAACTCCTATCATTGCATGTGAAATTTTTGATGTTTGGGGTATGGATTTCATGGATCCTTTTCCATCATATTTTTGTTTCAAATATATTCTCATTTTTGTAGATTATGTGTCAAAATGGGTGGAGGCTAATGCCACCCGTACCGACGAAGCTAAAGTTGTCACAAAATTTCTTCGAACTAACATTTTTGTAAGGTTCGGCTTGCCAAAGGCTATAATAAACGATAAAGGTTTGCACTTTTGCAGTATAATGGTAGAAGCATTGTTAAAGAAATATCATGTGACACATCAAATCTCTACAGAGTATCATCCATGAGCAAATGGTAAAGCCAAAATATCCAATCAAGAAATCAAATCAATTCTGGAAAAGATGGTGAAACCGACAAGAAAGGATTGGATCCTACACCTTAATGATGCTCTTTGGGCCTATCACACAGCTTTCAAAACTCCAATTGGTATGTCACCATATCATTTGGTCTACGGTAAGCCTTGTGATCTTCCGGTTTAATTGGAACATAAAGTTTTTTTTTGCAGTAAAGAAATGCAACATGGAGTCAAATAAAATTGGAAGGCATAGAAAACTCCAATTACAAGAAATTGGGGAAATAAGAAATGATGCTTTTGAAACTGCATTACGATATAAATATTGAACTAAGGAGGTTCATGATAAGTTCATTCTTAGGAAGAATTTCAAAATTGGCCAAAAAGTTTTATTATACCATTCTCGCTTGAAGATGTTTCTAGGGAAATTAAGGTCGAGATGGATCGACCCATTTATTGTAACTAATGTGTTTTCTCATGGTGCAGTAGAGATAAAAAGTGAGAAAATAGAAAAAATGTGGAAGGTGAATGGACACCATCTGAAACATTTTTACGAAGGATACTATGTGCGAAACTTGGAAGTGGTAGATCTTACCCTTTCAAGTTATGACGGCTGAAAGAATGGGATTTTATCACTTGGGAAACACCCAATTATTGTACATAAGTTTTTCTTATCTCATACTATATTTCTTTAATATTCTTATCGTTCTTATATATGTGATTATCATACAGGGTGTAGTTATGTATGCTTACTATGTTTATGTGTGAGTACAAGTATATACTATGTACATTTTTTTCCTTTAAAAAAAACAACACGGGGTCACCGTATTACCAAAACAAGCCTTGTGTTTTTTCGTTAGAGAAAAAACAGCAAAGGTAGAAACATTCAAAACTAACACTAGGGGCCTGTGTTTATTTAATACATACCGTGTTTTTAATTTTAGGGAAATTTTCAGAAATTCCAGCAACATTGAAAAATAACACGAGGGTCTGTGTTTATTAAATACGTACCGTATTTTTCTATCAGTTAATTTTTTTCAAATTCTTGAGACTTTCAAAAATAACACAGGGGGGTTTATGTTTCCCAAACATGGACCGTATTTTTCTGTCAGGAATTTTTCCCGTGTAATAGAGAATTGAAAAATAAACACGGGGGGTACTGTGTTTATTTAAAAATACGGACCCCCTATCCTTTGATTCTGTCTCTGCGCACTAGAATAAACTGCCATTTCTCACCTCTTAAATCCTCCATTTTCTTGCATAATCTTTCATTCCCATACATTTGCACTTTCATTCATCATCCTTACCACTCCTCCATCCATAGTTTGGTCTTAAACAACCTTTCCATTACTCATGTTCCTAGAAAATTTGAAAAAAACTAATGTTCAAACCCTAATATTGATTCTTGCTGCAACTGTCCAGATTTAAGCAAAGTATCTTAGGGATTTTGATTTATTCGATCTTCTTGAGCATTACTGAAGTTCATTCTACAATTTCATTCATGAAAATTCACAATCCTAAGGTATGTGCCCTACTTAACTGAATTTGCCAAATTTGTTGGATTTTACACTTTTTGTTACAATTGTGAAGCATAAATGTTTGTGTGATGACAAACTTGTAACATAATACAATATTTTTGCATTTTTTTGTTAAATTTGTTGCCAAACTTATACTACCCGTCAATGTTGATTTGTTGGAAGTTTAGGGCAAATATAATGTAGATGTTTAAAGTTGCACCTCTGGTGCAAATTGAAATACATTTTTGGTAAATTAGGGGTATGTGCTGAAATAATTCTCGCAACATGAGATTCTTGATCCCTACAAATGGATGAATGTATATATGCTTATGAATGATGAATCTCAATATCAATGACTTAATGGCAAGAAAATTACTGAATTGAATGCCAAATATCGCAATGTTTGTAACATCAAATTTTTATTTGGCATTTCTATTTAAGTGATGAATTGGGTAAAAAATAAAGTGAAGAACACAAAATTTATTACCTTCCACCCTACTATCCTTACTAATGCATGTGTGTTTTGTAGATGGCACCCAAAAAGAAACAACGTACTGAGGGAGAATCTTTAAGACCTCGATCATCACTAACTCAACATCGGAACCGAAGAAACCGACCCAATGAACTAGGCATCATATTTACCACTTCGGAACAATAGAAAGAGTACGAATATTTATCTCAAAGGCACATTATTGGAACTAGGTATTTGGATGATGGTTGTTTAAATACGTTAGGAATACATGCACAAGTGATGCAACTGTTGAGAAATGTAGGATTACATAATTTCGTCTATTGTACTAATCATACGTTTAGGCATTTAACATTAGAATTTTTTAGTACCTTTGAATTATTTGCTGTTGCTAGCGCTTCTCTAAATGAGCAAGGGTACATTTATTTTTTCCTTTTTAATGAGGAAATAAAAATATCTCTACATGAACTAGCATATATTTTTATGTTGCCTCCAGGGGCAATCGTATCATATTCCCTTGGTTCAATGTGAATAGTTTCTTTGCTAAAATTGGTGATATCTCTAATATGCCCATCCCTGATACTTTCCGAATATCTGAATCGAAGACTTCATGGAATTTTAATCTAGTCTTTAGATATTTACAAAGACTCTTAGCTACCACCATTTTTGGGCGGGGAGATAGTATAAGGGTTTTTCATTACATTGAGATTTACTTCATTAATGCTATGCTATATCATACTCGACACCAAATTGGAAACCATTTGATGATGAAGATACTCCCGCTCCTCTTGCCATTGAACATCCAATCCCTCCTCATGGTGAACAAGCACCACCACCTTTTCCACCTTATTCATAAGCTGGTTCCTCTTCCTCTTCCACTTATATTCCTGAATGGCATCTCCAATTTCAAACCCAAGTCTATTCATAACTAGATTCCATACACCAAAATCAAGATCAAATGATGGAGATGATGAAATCTCTTTACGAGTTTCATCTTAGATATAGAGACCCCCACCACCTCCTTCATAAATACGATTCCTAGTCTATTTTTCTTACGTTAATTCATTGGGGACAATGAACAAGATAAGTAGGGGGATGTGCTTGTGATAATTTATTAAGTTAAGATAGTGTTTGTGGGTGTTATGTGCATATATATGTAGTTTTTATTTATTCAGTTTTATTTATTTCTTATTGTGCCTATTTTGTTTAGGTAAGTTGTGTCCTAAGTATATAATCATATGTTGGTTGTTTGGTTTGTCTTGAAACAAGAAGTGTTAGATTTGAGTTATCCATTGATGGGGTAAAAAAAGTAATGGGACTAAATTCTTTTTACAAAGGATTTTTTTTAAAATCATATTAACTGATTTGATCACTAACTTCCAAAACCTTAAAAACAAAAATTGAGAATGTGATAGTAGTGAAGGAAAGAAAGTTGGAATGGTTAGGAATCAATCCATGCATTGAATAGGAATGAGATGAAATGGAATTAAAAAAATTGGTAGATAGTAGATACACCATTGTGAGCGCTTGAGCCTAATCATTGGATACATTGTTTATCCATAATATATTTTTCTTCTATGTGCAATGATATATGAAACTAGAATTTTCCCGTAATTCTCTTCAAGACTGCATAGAACTTTATGATATTTGAAAATAATAAAGGCATTAATCTTTCTTTATTAGCTACAAAACCAAAAATCTTACCTTGAAAATATTATCCATTTGCATAAACCCCTTTGAGCCTAAGCCTTATTCTATTGATTTAACCTTCATTAACAACTAATACCCATATGAATTTCCCCTCCTTACTCTATAATTAGTGAAGAAATAAATTTTTAGGGAAAACATTTGTTGATAAGAATAAATCCAAGCATTGGGAATCAAAATTTTGGTCAAGGAGTTGAAAAAGAAAAGCCTTTTATTCTTTATTTGCTTGAAGGGAAAGGTTAAATTGTCTAAAAAAAAATTTGAAAGGAAAGGATTGTATCTGTTATATATATATATATATATATATATATATATTCAAAAAAATGTTTTTTCTTCTCTAGTTAATAGAGTTGAGCTACAATCCCTAAATTATACCCTACCTTTTAACCTTAGCCGCATTACAACCAATTTCAATAGCTTTTGATTCTTATATACTTTAGTTATTTTCAATGGTGGTTAATTGAGAATAATAGCAAACATATGGGAAATCATTATCATTGGGAAAAGTTTTAAGAGTAAACACATCACACTATACACACATAAGAGTGAGTGTTTTCACACACCGAAAGTAAGAATCTACCAATTTAAATTTCATTAATCTTAATCTATGTTTGCATGGTGAGATACTAAGTATATTAAATTTCATTCCCTACCCATTTGAGCATTTGATAAGACTATTTATAAGGTGATTTAGATGTGTGATCGAAAATATTCTCAACATTGTGATTTTATGATTTATAAGTGTTTTAAGTCCTAATGTATTGTTAAACTCTGTGAATGAATAAATCCAATCTTACAATTCTTGTAATCCGTGACTTATCTCACTTGCATTTCTTGATTTAATCATGTGCATGTTATGATGTTGCTAGAGGACAAACAATGAATTAAGCATGGGGGTATTTGATAGATAGAATTTATAAACTATTTTCCTACGGAAAAATGTCATTTATTCCTCATTAATTCTATAAGATTTAATCTTTTCTCAATTTTTTCTCTTTTGAATATATTTTGTAATAAAAGATAAAATTGAATAAATTCAAAGGAGAAATAAAAAAAGAAGAAATCAATAAAAAAAACACATCAAGAAACATTAAATCAAGGGGGGAAAAGTTGGAAAAGAAGCAAATACACCAAGAGAAGTTTTGCTAAAATTTTAAGGGAAGAAGAGTGAAAGAGCCAATAACATGGTACCCCCATGTTTCCTGAACACGAGACATGTTAAAATCTCAGTTCTTATATTCAGAATCAAGAATTTAGCTGAGAAATCAGAGAAAAACACGGAGGTCTCGTGTTTCCTAAACACTGACCAAATTTTTCTTAAATTTTGTAATTGTTTACACAACTTATTTTATGATATATTCTCTATCAATTCGGGGTTCAAAAATTATTTTTTAGGATTCAAAACAATTGAATATGCTCTCTTTCTATATTCCATCTAGAAAATACATGTACTTCACAATTCAAACTTCCATTATCTTTCTTGTATTCTATTAAACAATTAACGATTTGCAATTCAAGTGATAAGTCCTTCTCTATTCCATTATAAATTTCAAGTTCTACATTTTGATTGAATGCAAGTAAAGTTTATGCAATTGTGTTTTTATTTCTCTTGATTTTAGTGTGTTGTTACTATTATTAGATGTTGTTTATATTAATTACAAGTTATTGCATGTAATAATGTGATCTATAATTATGCAGATGTTAGAGTAAATGAAACATGGTAGGATCATTTGAGGATGGAATTATGTTTTGAATATAACAACGCAATTTGAAGGTTTGATTCTATATGAAATATAATTGAATTAATGGATGGAAATGAATGATTTTGTATCATAGATTAAGAATATAAACTAATTAGATTGATCGCCTATTTAGTTTAGAACTTAATCTCTGCTAAGACAACATAATTAACCCATAATTGTTAATTAACGTCTCTAGAGTAGCAAAAAGATTAATTGTTAATCTTATCCATTAATTCGTAGAATTGCATAATCCGAGCTTATGTGGTTATGGTTGTAGTTGACTGCTTTCCATTCATAATTCTACCATTAATTGAATATAGTGTTTGTAACCTAGGTTATTAAATGGTTAGGTGATAAATTGAGAGCTTATTCAATTTATTAGAATTGAGAGAAAGTAAAGAGATGAATTATTATGAGTTTCTAAAGGTCAACATTAAATTATTTAGAACCATCCTTTCTCCAAAAGTATTTGATACCTTAATTCCATAATCAATTCATTCCTATCCTCATTCATCTCTTAGAGAGCAAAGTTGACTATAGTATAGAGTTAGCAATAAAATTAATGAAATTGTGAAACTGGGGTTTTAACATTAATTACAAAATTATTGATTAAACATTATTCCTTGTGGGTTCAACTCCTTCTTACCATTTACTACATAATTGGAAATTAGGATTTATGTATTAAATTTGTTGTGCATACGACATTGCATCATTGGTTAATGGTTTTAAAGCATGAAGAGATGCTAGAAATATGTTTTAGAACAATTATAATTGACACTAGTTCATGTAATCATAAGCTATAATGTTGGTAAAATTTTATAAGTGATTTTTGAAGTTAATGTTGTAGCATCAATACTGTCGGTTGATTTAATCATCACATTAGTTATTATGTTCTTGTACCCCATCAAATAATGAGAAAATTCAGCGGACTGATGGTGCTTTATCGATTGGCTAATATGCCACATCAGTTAGTGTGTCTATGTGAACCATTGATTGATGGGTCATATCAATGGATTGATGGTGCTTTATTGATTGACCGATGTTTTTCTTCGGCCGACTAATTATTCTTATTCCATTATTTGCTTTGTGCTTGTCCAATCGTCATATAGGTATTATCATTCGAAGCCATGTTCCTTTCCATGGGTTGATTAATATACCTTCTTGGTCGACCAATCGTCCTATTTTTAATATTTATATTATTATTACAATTTAATTCTTGTCTATAGTTTATAGGGAGCAAATATTATTCCTTAAGGCCGATTTAAGATCTTTTGACCATCATACTTAGTTTGTTAACTTGGTTAAATATGGGTTTGACCTTAGTCTCAGGAGTCAGCTAGAATTTAATTAGTGAATAAAAAGAAAGAATATGTAGAAACTAAATAATGGGTTAAGCATGTGCATATTAATAGATGGTAAGGCTAAGGATTTTCCCTTTAAGGCAAAAATGGCTAATTAATAATGGTTATCCCTTTAATTACCCTCAGCTAGGATGTATAGAACATTGTGAAACCTTCTAGGGTTATATTTGGATTATGTGGAATCATGATATTTGGTGTGGTTTGAACTCTTAATATAACAAGATACTAAACACTTAAAGGGGAAGAAAAATTCAATTTAGCCTATGTTTCTTTGATTCTCAAACTATCTAAATAGGCAGTAGCTATTAGATTATGCCTAATAGTAGTAGATGATGATGGTTACTTTCATATGGTTACTTGGTAACCTCGTGTTTTGGTATGCTATCAAGGTTGAATCTCATGATAGAGAACTTAAAGTGCTCACTTGAAATTATCTCAATAATTGTAAATCATTATAACTCTACATGGATGTAAAGTGTGTGATCTCTCTAAAGAGATAATAACGGAATGAGTCCTAAGGGCATATTAAATGGTTGGTATTATTTATATGATTGAGATTCTTATTTCATTGAAGTGATGCCTTATTTCACCTCACTGGTATTTAGGAGCAAACACATGATACAAGTTATGAGTGATTTTCTAATCTAGTCCTATTACAAAATAATTAGATGCACAATATTATGATCCTAATCTCATGGATAATTGAATGGAAAAGATCTTGAAGTTTTCGTATGTGGCTTCCATCCTTTGTATGCCACCTCTCATGTTTCTATTTTATCATTCATGATTCTCAATTATTGTAATAAGTTTGAATATCCATGAATCTATGCCTATCATTAACATCTGTGAGTTACTTCCATATGTGTGTATAGGAATGCAAAGTTAAAAATACCATGTCAATAAATTATGTTTTTATAAGCATCAATGCCAATATTGTGAATGCCATGCTAGTATAACATGTAGGTTTTGGTATGTTAGTGTAATATACTAAAAATTTTCTTAGCCTAATCTTGTATCATTAATACCCTAATTTAATTTTAATATTAAAAAATATTATTTTATCCTTAATCCAATTTCTTAATCTCGATACCATAACCAAATCGAATATTTGATTCGAATAAACCATATTTTATAACCCAATATCAAATTCGTTAAAATTTTACCACTAATGCTAACTATTTTGGCTAAACTAAAATCATCTAAACTAATTCCTAACCTTTCCCCCTTTCCTTTTCTTTCTCCTTTTATTTTATTTTATTTTCTTCTCCTTTATTCTTTCATCTTTGCCTTAAAGATTGAATTGCTTTTGCAACTTACATTTTCAACTTGCATCCTCCCACTTGCACCATCTCCCACCATCTCCTCGGTAGACACCCTCATCCATCATCCATCATCTATCATCCATCATCGATATTCTCCCCTTATCCCCTATTTCCTAACCTACACACATACACACACCTTTCCTACCATTTCCTTCTCATCCCTATACAACATACACATAACCATCACCATCAAGTGCAATTTCACTACAACACACAACCATCATCTCCACTCCCACCACTCATGCCCAACCTACACCATCACATGTCACAAGCCTCCCTTTTCCATTTATTCTCCATTCACATGCCTATGTATATATATACAAACCCACCTTACTCTTCTTTCTTCCTCTTTGTTTTTGTCTCTGCTTTACCATTTTTATGTCAAGGAAACACTACCTTGAGCCCCTCTCTTTTCTTTTTTATTTCTTTTTTCTTCTTCTTCTTCTTATACCTCATATTTCCCTACCCTATTTTGCTTATTACACCACCATTTCTAGAACCAACACCACTATGTGCTACCATACATTTCCCATCAACCACTAGACCGACGACCAAGGTCATCCCAACCTTCCCCGACACCATCATTGATCATTGTCATCGACCACTGCTTCTTTTTCCCTCTTCTTTCTCTTGTCTGTCACATTTTTACAAAACACATGGCTTGTACATAGTCTTAAGTTAGGCCGTGTAACACTAAAATTTCCTATCATAAGCTTGTATAACCCTGCACAACCTATTTGTGCACCCTCACATAGCTTGCGTACGGCCCTATCGCACACCTTTGTTCATTTGTTTGACTTATTCCTGTTTGCTTAACGATCGAGCATCACCGTGCCACTTTGCACCACCTAGCTGTGCATGATCCTAAATCTTGACTTAGGTGTGCACTTCATGTAGCATTCCCATGCAACAACCCATTTTTGGTCATGCACCTCTATTTTTACCCGTAAACCTTATCCAAATACCACCAAATTTTCACCATATCTCCACCATACATTCCATCACACATCCACACATCTCAAGATTCCATTTAACTATGGTTATTTTCATTTTTTTCCCTCTTTACCTTTGTTTATCCCTTGGTTATACTCTTCAAGCCTAACCATGTATCAAATTTCTTTTTGTAGGTGGTATTCTAGTGATCTCAAAGGAGGAGGTCTAGGATTTACATGCTTAGAGCCCGGTATCCTAGTTGGTAACGATATAAATCAATGTTTTAGTGTTTTTGTGTTATTTTATTTGTACGATTATGTGAATTTTCATGTTACTATTGCTATGCAATTTAATATATGTTATTGATGATATGTTGTGGTTATATGGAATATATGTTTGAAGGAAAATGATAATGTGTAAGAGGTATGGTTATTATTATATTATGATAATAATGTATTTGTGGGGAATATATGTTATGACATGAAATATAGGCTAAATAAGCTATGATAAGTGGACATAAGCACATTTATGAGTTTTGATGATAAATGGTGGATTTGAAAAATAATGTGTGTGGAAGGTACAAGATTATATAAAATAAAGGCTATTGGTTATCCTTAAAGATACTTTGGTTATTATGGGATAATAAGGAAATTTTAGTATTTTATATGCTAGGTGGATTAAAATATGGTAATGATATCTTGAGAAGTGTTATTTTTTTGGTAATTAATCAAGATTTACATACCAAAATTGAGAGAAACATACAAGTTCTAAGCTGTGCTTTTCAACTAAGCCTAGCAATCAAAGTAAGTCAGGATATGCCAATAAACTTTTTCCTACCACACAAGGTTAATTTGCTATTAATCCTCCCAGTAATATTTTTAACCACTAATCTAGGAAGAGAAACCTATAATCTAAAAACAGATAGATTATGTCCTCTCCAAATGTAGTAAATCCCAACAACAATAGTGTCTTGAACTAGTCTACCATATATAGAATCCCGATAATCAATTTCAGCCATTGTGCTAATGAAGTTCATCCAACCAAGCGGGTAGAAGTGCAGCTCTAACCAACCAAATAATGATTGCGAGAAGAACTTGGTAAACTCAAATTACACAAATAAATGATCCAAAATCTCCTAAAGTGCACCACAAATACCACATAGGTTTTTAATATTAGGTATCCACCGAGATAACCTTGACCTAGTGAGAAGAGCATTGCGAGCTGCTAGCCAAGAAATAAACTTATGGCTAGGGAAGCCATCATATTGAAAAAAAAAACATACCAAACCTGAGGATCATCCCTGACACGAATAAGGTCATAGGCCTTTTGGATATGATACTTCTCAATACCACACTGACTATTAGAATTACATTGAGAAAGTGATGTATAAACTTCAACACACATCAAAAAATCCATGATTGATTCATCTTAACATCTAATTCATGGAGAGGTTTATTTTTAATATAGTAGCCATGAACCCATTTTATCCATAAGCCCTCTTTATGATGTACAATATTCCACAACCATTTTCCCATTGCTGCTAGGTTCCATCTCCAAAAATCATGAATGCCTAGCTCTCCCTCCTGCTTGGGTAGGCGAACATCTTTCCAAGATACCAAGGCAGTATGCTTCTCCATATTTCCCGACCATAGAAATTTCTATAAATTTTCTCAATGTACCTGACCACTCTTGTAGGGAATAACATGATTTGGGACCAAAATCTAATGGTTCCCATGAGGACTGAGTTAATGAGCTATACTCTCCTAGCGTAGCTTATCAACTTGCTAGACCAATGCTTCACTTGAGACAAAATTTTATCAAGCAATCCTTGATAGTGCTAAATATCAAGATAGGCATTATCTAGAGGATCCCCCAAATATATAAAAGGAAAAACCCTTCAGTACAGGGAAAAAGCTCCAGCAAGGAATTTTTAACCTCACCAGTCACGCCATAGTAAAACAATGAACTTTTGATAGGATTTACATTCAAACTAGAACAAGAAGAGAAAGAATGCAAAACCTCATGGAGGTGTGTGGCAGAAGTTATATCTCCTCGATAGAAAAGGAGTAGATTGTCAACGGAAGTTAGATAAATGATCTTCATATCAACACACCTAGGATGGCCTTTAAAACCCACCTTGTCCCATAGCTGCTTTAATGATCTATGCAAATACTCCATAGATAACACAAAAAGATAGGGGAAATTGGATCATCTTATTGTAAACCTCTTCGGCTTAGAAATGGAGGAGAAAGAGAACCATTGATGTTGATAGATAACCTAATAGTAGATACATACTGGATTATCATCTCAACAAACTTCCAAGGAAAGTGAAAAGCAAGTAAAATTTGTTTGAGGAAACCCCCTCCACGGTATCACAAGCTTTTTGTAGATCAACCTTTAACATCATCCTAGCACTCATATTTTTCTTGTTATAATGTTTAAGAAGTACAGAGGCCATGAGGATATTTTCATATAATACCCTATCCTTAATAAATGCTGCCTATGAATGATCTATAATCTCATGAACCACTTTATGCAATTTATCAGCAAGGACCTTGGAAAAGATTTTGTAAATGACATTACAACATGCTATAGGATGAAAATCTTTTATCTTGCAATCACCCTAGAATTTGGGGATAAGGGTTATAGATGCATGATTGATTTTCTTCAGTAAAAATTGAGTCTTCTAGAAAAGTTGACCAACCTCACAAATCTCATCACCTATGATGTACTAAGTTTTCTTATTGAATAAGGGTCTATTTGATTTAGGGAAAACAATGAAGAAAGGAAAAAAAAATTAGAAAGAAAATGTTTATATCTTGTTTGGTTGCTAAGAAAATTATAAAGAAAGAAAATAAGGAGGAAAGGATTAGGGAATATTATACTAGATAACTTTCCTAAGCTAAACCTGTAGAAAATAAAAGAAAAACGGAGGAAAATTTTCCTTGACAAGTCTCAGCAGTCAGCAGACTCAGCACCATCCTCCCTTCGTCTAACTTGTTGAAAACACTGACGATTTCTCCTTCTTTGAGAGTGTTCGTCCACTTTATCTCCCTCTCTTTCTTCGTTGCCATGAACCCTGTGTTCCCATTCGATTCCTTCTCCTTTAGCTTGCTGCTATCTTCAACGACTCCCCATGGCTCTTGCGAAATCACATCCTATGCTTCCCATTGGTTGTTCATCAAGTTCAACTTCAGTTCCGACTAATAGAACCTAGTAAGCTCAATCGGAAGCAATAGGTGTATTATTTCGATCTAAATAGGTATTTGTAATCTAGGTTATTCTTTTACTTTGAAGGTAGCAACAAATCAATCTTTCAGCCCTAATTTCATTTTCAAGTTCAACGTTATTTGGTATGGTTTTGATTTTAATTTAGCAATCTTTAGGTTTCAGCATTCTAAATTGGGTATATTTAGATTATACAATTTCAAAATGAGTTTGAGGGATTAGACATGAATAATCTCAAATTTTTAGGATTGGTACTTGCGATAACTTTCACACAGAAGCAAGTGTATATTGTTGTGAATCTAATTTTGATGAGAAGGTTATATTGTTGTGAATTAAAAATGTACATTACCAAGTTGTGGCTCTGAATCTGTCTCATTCTCTCCAAGTTTTGTGAGGTTTGAGCAAGTTATCTCTTTTTGCGACTATAAAGATGTTTTTTAGGTTACATTACTCTATCTGTTGTTGTACAGTAGAGGTGAGAGCTCATTCGATAATGTCAGTGATCATTATTAGGCTGGCACTACACCTCATGGAGTTGAAATTTTTGTTTCCATAATAATTCAATTGTGGGAATTCTGCTTCATTTTATTATTCAGTTTGTTTGATTGTATTCAAACTAGAGTTGGACATTAATCACTTATCTTGTGGGCATATATTTCATACTATTTTAGTAGAGCGGTGGTTAGATTATTGCACCATTGGCTAATAATTAATTGTTGTGTATAAGATTTTGGTGGGTTTCCATAGCAAAAGCTAGCACTGCAAATGTGATATTAGATTTGCAGATTAATGAGATATTGATTTGGGTAAATACAAGTAGAGAAACTTGTTGGAAATTCTTGGATTAGCATAATGCTTACACCATCTATGTGAAGTTATTTACCTAGGATAAGTGATAGTTGTGCACCATCCCTGCACTATGCTTCTGATTCCTTGTGTGATGTATGCCTCTTAGCCAACATTTTTTCCATTGCATTTATATGGTTCTCCAGATTCCATGGTACATGCTGGATTTTAATGCAGAAGAGTGGTGTTGTTTTGTATTATGTAGTTATCTGACATAGTCATCAAGTGGTATTGATATGTGAAATTGAAGTTAAGGCTTTATAATAATTATTCTTATCTCCTCAAGGGAGCTTTATGGAGTTTCTTTGTCATTGTAAACTAATTTGCTAAAATTTTGAAAGGATATCCCCTTATTCTATTCACAAACTATGTTTAGCCACCACCAAACTCATTCAAGTTTATGATGAAACTGTGAGGTTCAACCATTTCTTCTTTATTGAAACAAATGGAAAATTGTTTAACTCTTATTAAATGCACAATTATTTTTTTCTTTTCCTTCAAATAATATTTTTTCTCTCACCCCTCTTGTGTGACAATTATAGTTTAAATGTAGCTATGTCTTTGTGATTGTTTAGTGAATTTTCCTATTGTTTCATTGCTGATATTTCTTCTATTTTTTCCTACTTTTTTTTAGCTTATTTTATTTTCTTATTATTCATTCAGGTTTCTACTATTTTTCCGTATGTTCCCATGTTTTTTTTCTACTATTTTTTTTCCTAGTATATTTCTTCTATATGTGGTTTTTATTGTTTTATGTTCACCTATTTTCTATTATTAGTTTGTTGCTATGGCTTTTGCCTCTTCTTTGTTCTATAAGTCTCATGGTTATAATATATTTTTTTACTATTGATTACAATTGCTGGTCCGATTAAAAAAAATGCCGTGAATCATTTTAAATGGAAATGGGCCTTTAAGAATGGATCATTGCCAACTCATCATCATCATATCTGATATGGCTTGGGGTTAACAACCATTATGGGTAAGGTTGAGTCATGCCTAGAGAAACATTATTACATTTTTTGTTAGTGAAGCAATTTTGAAGAGATTGAAGCAATGACCTTGCATCATAAGAGGAATGAGAACCCTCAAATCGACATTTTGATCAGCCATGAAGAACAAGAAGGAAAAATTTACATCATAAGATGTTGTCATTATAGGTTTCCATTAGTTTAGCAGTTTTGAAGCAGTTCAAGCATGAAACAGTTTTGAAGCAGTTCTGAATTGTGCTTTTGATGAATTCTTATGCTCTTTATCATGGTTAGAGCTTTGTGAATGTTTTATGGCTGGCTTGAAGTTACCAATTAAATTTATTTAATTATGTTTTGTTTATAAAAAATAGATTAATTTTTAAATAATTACTTGTGGTACATAATTTCAAACATGGAGGTAATTTATTGTATAACTTACTTCTTACAGGCTTGAAGGCTGTATCTTGTCCCTCAAAGTTGGGCACATTCAGAGATAGGGTTATACTTCTGATTTGAAACCTCAGAACGTTTCCATTTTGATTGGTTTTCAGAAGAAATATGCTTTTTCTTGACAAAATTTCATACGATTGTTGATATTAAGTTGCTGAGAAGGTATATGGCTGCTGAAGACATTGGATCGGATGATACCATGTGCTTGAAGTCAAAGGGGTGGATGCATTCAAGAAGAGCTTCGATAGTCTACTGGTTAGCCTTCAAGGGAAGAAAACTCACTTGAAGTGGCTAGTCTGTGATAAGCATAGATACGTATTGTTGCGGTAATGGATCTTGTGGGTGCATGTCAAATAAAATAGTAGTCTTGACTTTGGATATATTTTTTATAGGTTTCGGAAATTAATTTGTATCTGAAGCAAGAAAATGGCAATAATGAATGTATTAGCAATTTAGTTGTCTGTTAGTGTTGAGCTTGTAAGCTTGTGGAAGGAAATTTTGGAAGATCGTATTTTGGTTTGTAAATTTTACTGTTTAGTGTACCCGATGGATGTTAGAACCTTGTATTTTGTTGTCTTTCTGTTATATAATATCTTGGTCTAGCAAATCTAGCTTCACCCTAATAACATGATTTAAAATTCAGTCTAGGCCCAAAATTTAAATTAAATATTAATATGAGAATTTTAAATGGTTTGAATTGATTTGAAATATAGTGAAATTTGATAATGTTCATCTTTGAATTATTTTGATTGAAATACATAAAAAAAAACACATTATACGTGATTAGTATTGAGTTTATGGAGTTTTTATAATTTTTTTTGTAGAAACTTTATAAAAATTTTATATTAGGTAAATAGAGATGAATTGATTTGGATATAAAAATAGATATATATTTAATAGAGTTGTTCATGTTATTTGATAATTTGCTTATTTGATCCGATATTCGAAGCGATCCAATCCGAAAAAGAAAATAACCGATCCGATTTTTTTTTTCGAATCAAATATATGATCTAGTTAACGAAAAGTCAAACAAAACAAATATCTGATCTGAAAAATACAATTAATATCCCATTCAAAAAAATATTTATACATTTTTTATTTTGTATATAATTGTATATAAATAAATTTAAATGTCTCTATATATGTATAATTTTTTTTATTAAATACTACCATAGTTATGCATAGTACCATTATTATTTTCTTGCTATCTATTGATGGTCTTTCTTGTTGCTATCATCATCTGCTGCATTCATTTTATTTAATTAATTAATACCGAGTTTGACGTTTATTGATGCGTGTAGCTCGTAATTCCTGAGTTTATTATAGGATTTTGTTTGCCAATGCCGAATTTACTAATGTACAGGAATTCAAGTGTTAATATATATACATTGGTAAGTTTAGTAGGATGACTTAAAATTTTATCCACTTTTATATCTGTATTAGTACTCAGATTTATTTATCCGATATAAAATTATATTTTTATTCTTATTTATATAATTTAACATATATTTTTTAAGGCTAAAAGTGAATACATAATTAAAATTTAATGATCTAACCATATAATTCTAACATTAAATAAATTTCATTTTAAATTTGATGGGTTTTAATCAAAATCCAATAGGTTTTATCCGATGTATGTATAAACGGATATGGAGAAATAGACATAATTATAGATATAGAGGAAAACAATATTCACGGGATTTGTATATGGATTTTTTTAGATTTTTTTTGAAAATTATTGTAAGTTATTCATGTAATATTTTAGAATAGTTCTATAAAAACAAATTTGGAATTAGTATTGATTTTATGGAGTTTTTATAAATGTTTTTAGAAATTTTATGTAATTTTTTGTATATCAATATAATATTTTTAATAACATTAAATGTATAATAATATTTAAATAATAACATTTAACTTTTCTTAGAATTTTCTTTCTATATACCAAACACTAAAAATATTTTCCAAGAATTCAATTTTCCACAAAATTTTCTTCCACAACCAAACAAAGGAAAGAAAATTATATTCTTTCATTTTCTTTCCTCTACATTTTCCTTTCTACATAATTTTCTTCAAACCAAACAGACTCTAATGCATTGAAACCATCTACACCTGAAGCTCTAAGATCCGCCATCTCAAACATTACATTCTTGATCTCATGAGCAGTGGAAGTTTGTAACAGATTAATTGAGCTTTATTGTGTCAAAAGAGGACCACTTTGACAAATGGAAAAATCAATACTCTAAATTGAAGAACAAGATTGGCCAAGTAACTCCTTATAAAAAGTAGTGATGGTCAAAGAAATATTTTCCTTGCCAGAAATAACTAAATCATCATCAGTTAAAAGCTTGAAGATACAATTTTGACAATTCCTAGCCTTGCCAAGGGCATAAAAGTATTTTGTATTCTAGTATCCCAGCTTAATATGTGTAAGTTTGGCTTTCTATTGGTAGAAATTCTCCTCATATCTTGTTCTTCTGAACCAATCCAAAGCTGTCTTTCTTTCATTAATTGTAACACCCCCAAGATTTACTACTAAAAAATTTTGTTTTATTTAAAAGAGTTAGCAGAAGCAAATTATAAAACTATAAATTTCGGGAATATTACCGCCACATTTAGTACCAGACCGGTTCATTCCAACCGTTCCAGTACTAAGTGCTAAGGCTAAAAGTGTAAAATAAAACTTACAAACCATATTTAAATCAGAGTAGCGTAACAACTGTTTACAAGAATAAAGTCCACTATTAGTGGTTATAAAGACAACAATAACATTAAAACTAGGAATTTAAAAGAGAAAGAGAAGAAAACCCTAACAGCTCCGGATAGTTCCTTACTTTCTTTCCCGTTGCCCACTTAAATAGTACCTGAAAAAAACCTACAAGGGACACTACCCGTTGAATAGGCAGGGGCCCCACGAATGGAACCCTTTAGTACTACGGTACTAAGTAACCCTTAAAAATCACACTTAAAGGCAGACCCATAATGCAACACATGAAACAAAGCTACAGACATATATAACAAGATGTGTATATATAACATTCACATAATTAACATTCACATCAGATATCAATAGGTCGTAATGAACAATTGATACTTTCGGGCCTTAAGCCATGTTATAGTGTAAAATCAATACTTTCGGCCTTAAGCCATTAGTTAATCATTATTCAATCATCTCTCATATTTTATATCCATGTGAGTGCGGGAACCCCACTATTATAGCCGATTGATCGGTCACTTATAGGGCAGAACACGCCTAACCACTATTATATGCCGGGGGATCGGTCTCCAGGGCAGAACATGCCTAGCCACTATTATGCCGATGGATCAGTCTGGCCCCGACTCTCATGGTGTTCCATTGTAATTACTTTGTGTCTTCCCCATATCTTATCGTTATTATATTTGGTTTATTGAGCTCGGGATCCCCCACTATAATAGCCGGTGAATCGATCACTTATAGGGCAGAAAACACCTAGCCACTATTATATGTCGGTGGATCGGTCTCCAGGGCACCTCGGCACTTGGCCACTATTATGCCGGTGGATCGGTCTGGGACCGGCTCAATAATATTCCACTTTAAGTGATTAGTGTATTATTTGTCTCTTATTCAAAAGTATTTCACCCTTGACATGCATGCCACGACCTCTAATTCTATCCTCCTAAGAGGGCCAATCCCATATATTGAGACCTTTATGCCTCCTATCACACCCTAACTTCCATTCCCCCTTACATCTACTCATAACGAAACCCAACTCCTAAGGGTGTGGGTCAAGGTCTATCACCTTACGACATTCAAATTCTCTCACTACCGCTCTCTTGGGTTTTCCCTTGAAACCCTAATTGGACCTATATGGCCCAACCTTTATTTTATCGTCCAACACCTCATCTCATTTAGTTTCAAGCCAAATCCCATCACTCTACTCACAAATCATACATGTGACCATAAAACCCTAGTTGGCTGCTCAAAGCCTAACACCTTTCTTATGTAAGGATTATCCCATGCAAACCCTAGAAACCTCCCATGTAAGAGTTGCATCACTCATTTACTTTGATCACATTTTCCCCTCATGGATCATGAGATATTAAGGTCAATACTACATCCCCTTAGTCAACTCACTTCCCATTTGTTCCTTTTTATACTTTCACCCCATATCCTATTATTAAATATCCTAGCATTCATGTCCTAGAGGGTCACATCACATGCCATCGTATGCTCAACATATATTATCATCATCCACATGCCATAAGGAAGTCAAATAAGCATACATCACTCGGAGCTGCGCTATACATGATAAATCATTAAGCATAAAGTACACAATATGACACAACACATGGCACACGAGGCAAATAACACACACATCATTGTTCTTGGCCACATCCCTACTCAGTTTGGGTTATCAAGTTATCTTCCACACTTATTAGGTCACCAATCACCCTACTCAGTTTGGTTGGTTAGATTATCGAATTGCCCTTCGCCTTTGTCATAATTACTAAGTGCCTTTAAGTTGGATAAATTACCAAATTACCCTTCTTCATTATCATAATTACCAATTTTCCCCTTTAGTTGGTTAAATAATTATCAATTTACCCTCTAGTTGGTTAAATTACCAAATTACCCTTCTCCATTATCATAATTACTGAATTGTCCCTTTTGGTTGGATAAATTACCAAATTGCCCTTATCCATTATTATAATTACCACTTTACCCTTTTCCGTTATGATAACTACCAAATTACCCTTCTCCATAATTACAATTCCCAATTTACCCTTCTCCATTATTATAATTACCCATTTACCCTTCTCTATAATTATAATTACTAATTTACCACTTTCCATATTTATAATTATTAATTTACCCTTCTCAATATTTATAATTATTAATTTACCCTTCTCCATATTTATAACTATTAATTTATCTTTCTCCGTATTTATAATTATTAATTTATGATTCTCCATAATTATAATTACCAATTTACCCTTTTACTTGTAAATTACCATTTTACCCCTTTACTACCAAAATTACCATAATATCCTCATATTTGTAAAAATTACCATTTTACCCCCTTACATCCAAATTTACCATAATACCCTTTTACATCCAAAATTACCATCTTACCCCTTTCTTACAAAATGACCCTTTTGCCCTTCTTTTCTAAAATTACCATACTACCCTTTTCTTCCAAAATTACCATAATACCCCTTACTTATAAAATTACCCTTTTGCCATTTACTTATAAAATTACCACATTACATTTTTGCCTCTAAAATTACCACTTTACCCCCTTTATTACACCACTTTTATTAAATTAACATTACCACATGGAATAATAATATTAATACTCCATTAACAATATCTAACTCCACCAACTATTATATTTTAATAGAATACGTATTATCACCCATACATATTAGGGCTTACCATAATACTATTCATGCATAAATGGTCACAATAACATAAAATAAGATGCGTAAGCACTTAACACTTTCATTAATAATCAAACTCTTCTCTTAAGCAACCTTTCCACACATGGCATATAAACTAACATACTTTTTTTTATCAATCAATATAAGCAAATATATATATATATATATTATATTAAACCACAAATATCAAGCATAATAACATGTTAAGAATCTTAATATGCTAACATACGTTTATCCATGTATTTAAGTGGGGTTTAATGATTACCTTAATTCTTACAAAAATCGAATCTTATCGGTATCTCGGTTAAAGATTGAAGCTTTAAATAGCAAAATCAACACCTAAAAATAATATGAATAATTATTATATTAGAAAAAAGAAAATCAAAGCATAAGACCTTATAAAATTTACTTAATGAAATAATTAACTTAAATTTTATTATACCTTAAAATTTTTAACCAAAATAAACCAAGAATGCAGCAATTCATAGTGCTCATGTAGCATGAGCTGCATGCACAAATAAATAGAGGAAGGCTCGAAGGGGGTGAAAGGAAGGGATAGTGGCTAATTTCAGGTTGGGGTCTTTAGGCTAGGAAAGAAGATAAATGGAGGAGGATTTCAGGCAAGGGAAGGGTGTAGGAGTGAAGAGAGGGTGTAGATGGAGGCTGGGCATAAGTTGTCGGTGGCCAATGGCGGCGGAGGTGGCAAAGATGGCTGCCGAGGTGGACTGGGCTGAGAAGGAAGGAAAAGAGAGGGGAAAAATGGAAGGGTGAAGGGGCTTATTTAAGCCAAATAAGGTATGAGGGTGGTAGAGGAGGTTGCAAAGAGTTGGCTGGTGGTTTGGGTGGTAGCATAGGCAGCCGGACGGTGGCTAACAATGGGGTTGTAGGGGGGCTGTCGAGAAGGGGGAAAATAGGGAGAAAAATAAGTGGGGAGGAAGAAAGGGATGCGGGATGGCTTGGGGTGGTCTTGTGGTGGTGTAGGGTGGTAGTAGAAGGGTGCAGAAGGTGGTGTAGGGGCTTGGTGTGGCGGAGGGTGGTGGCGTGGCCAAGGTAGGGAGGAAAAAGGAAGGAGAAGAAATGGAGAAGAGGGAGGCTAGGCATGGTTTTGAGCTCGAGAATTAGGGTAGAAAAAGGGCTGAAGGGGAGAAGAAAAAGAAGAGGGAGGGTAGGGGTGTAGCAAGACAGCCGGTGGCAGCGTTTAGGGTGGTAGGAAGAGGGAGACGAAGAAGAGGAAAGGGTGGCCATGCGGGATGGGGTGCATGGTTGCCTAGTTCCAAAATGGTGAAAAAAAGACAGGGGAGAGAGAGAGAGAGAAGTAGGTGGTGGCAGTTAAGGGTGGTGGCCGGCATGCTCAAGGCTGTAGGCTGGCAACGGGGAGAAGTCAAGGCCTAGGTTCGGGCGTAGAAGAAGAAAGAAAGGAAGGAGAGGGGTGGGAGAGCCGACCAGCGTGGGAAAGGAGGGCGAGCAGGCCGGCCGAACCTGGGGAAAAGGAAAAGAAAGAAGGGTGGGGATTTGGGCTGGGTCGAGACATGTCGGAGAGGAGGGGAAAGAGAGGGAGAGGGGAGATAGGCCAGTGGCCCAGTCGTGCGCTGGGGAAGACAGACCTGGTCCGGCAGCCCGAGGGGAGAAAAAGGAAAAAGAAAGGAAATGAGAAAAAGGAGAAAGAAAAGAAAACGGGGGAAAGGAAAAGGAAAATAGGGAAAATAAATTCTAATAAATTATAAAATATTATAATATAATATTTTTGGGAAATAAATTTATTTAATAATTTTAATATAATATAATTAAATATATGGGTTAAAAGGGATAATTTTAGTAAGGTATTTGTTTGGAAAATTATTTAAATAAAATAAGTAGGGTAAAATGAAAATATTTATTAAATTAATTAAATTTGAAAGCTAATTTATTCCAAATGAAGGCTATTTATTAAATTATAGGTTTTTTAAAATTTTGGGGTGTTACATTAGTACTATAAACTTGATTTGTAGGGTCTACACACAAAAGCTTTCTAGCACATTTCCAATCAGTCCAAGCTTGATTGTCACAGATGGATACATAACCATTTAAGGTATTCAAAGCACATAGTCTATGTTTGAGGAACTCAAAATTTTAACTATTATGAAACATGGACTTCCTACAATATCAACACTCCACATTTCACTCACTAGAGGAAGGAAATCATCTCTGTCAGCCTAAAATTTCATAAACTTAAAATGAGGGGCCTTCCTGATAGCTGGAGACTTGAGATGCAAAAGTAGAGGAGCATGATCAGAGATAGGACTGTGTATTACTTCAACATAGCTGCTAGAAAACTAGAGACTTAAGATGCGAAAGTTCATAATCCACGATCTAACTTAAAATAGATCCTAGATTCTAAAGATTATAAATTAGTCTAGGTATATATGTTGTAACACCCCCAAATTCACTACTGAAAAATTTCGTTTAAATTGAAAGGTTTAGCGGAAGCATACAAATTAAAATCATGAACTTGGGGGTATTACCGCCACACTTGGCACCGGACTGTTTCACTCCTACCGTTCCGATGCTAAGTGCTAAGGCTAAACCAGGAAATCGTAAATAAGAATCATCAAAACATGAGCGCATCGTCATCATAAAGCATCCATGAAAACAAGATACCAACCATTGTCAGAATGTCGTTACGATTACAATTTAAAAGTTCCACTTCCAAAATACGAACATAATATAAATACAAAAAAAAACTAAGATAGATGAAAGCAAGGATTGTAAAAGAGTCCGGCCAACTCGCTCTCGGCCCCAACTAGGATAGACTCAATACTCGGCCCCACCCGATGCCTCGTAGGTGTCGTAGGCATCGAAAACAAGATCTCCTACCTGCACAAGGTCAGAAGGGCTCTCTGCTCGTGGGAATGAGTAGCACCCATGAAACGGGTGATTAGTACGCTACGTACTAAGTAAGGTAACATACGAGCTAAGGCCAACACATAGTACACAAGGTCCACATTCAACACATAAATAACATACGATGTCATGTAAGAATTGGTCTGATCACTTTCCTGATGCCTTATCCTTTGTTCTCATTAATGATAATAAGTCCATTTCGCACATCCTTCAATAATTCATGTGAGCACGGGAGCCCCACTATTATAGCCGGTGGACCGAAAATAAAAACACAGGGCAGGATGCCTCTAACCACTATTCTAACCGGCGGACCGGACTGGCCCCGCCTCACATGGTGTTTCACTGTAAGTACTTAGTATTTTTCCCGTAGTTTAACTTATTTAATTTGGGTCTATTGAGCCGAGGCCCCCACTATTATAGCCTGTGGATCGGAAATGAACACACAGGGCAGAACTCCTCTGACCACTATTATAGCCGGTGGACCGGAACAAAACGCACAGGGCAGAACGCCTCTGACCACTATTATAGCCGGTGGACCGGAACGAAACGCACAGGGCAAAACGCCTCTGACCACTATTATAGCCGGTGGACCGGAACGAAACGCACAGGGTAGAACGCCTCTGACCACTATTATAGCTGGTGGACCGGACTGGGCTCGGCTCAACAGTCTTTCACTTTACGTTATTAGTGTCTTATCCGTGTCTTATTGAATCACACAACACCCTTGACATGCATGCGGTTAATACCCTACTACTTTCCCCTCCCGAGGGCCGTCCCATATTTTGAGACTCGTACCTCTTCTCACACCCGACTTCCCTCCCCCGTAGACTTAAGTATAGTGGCATATAGTAAGGCACAATCTCCAAGAATATAGGCCACCCCAACACATATGATATCGACTCCGTATGTCCTCCTTCCTTCAGGGCTCCTCCTCGGAGACCCTAATCGGACCTATGTGGCCCCACTCTTTATTACTTACCCAAACGTTACTTTATTCTCTATCTCGCACCTCATTCTTTTATTAGGAAATTCCCCAAATGTATTGCTTTATCTCCCAAGCTCACGTGTGATCGAAAAAACCCTAGTTGGCCACTCAAAACCCTATTTGACCACGCCAACCCTAGTTGGCTGCACCAAACTCTAGCACTTTACTTCTTCAACAAGTAACCTCCCTCTTACACCCCAAAATCTCTTATCTCATTTAGAAACCCCCACTCATCCTTTATATAAGTGAGTTCTCACTCTCAACCCCATACTCCATCCCTCCTTGATCATTTTTACCCTTGTACCCTTCATATTGCTCATTTCCTCCCAAAAACCCTAATTGGGTCCCTTAGACACCTTTACATCGACCCACGTGAAATTTTGCACCCAAGTCTCCAATGGAACCGTAACTTTGACATTATCTTGTTTACTTCTTAAATCAACTTTCCTCACGTAAGATTCATTCCCATGCATAATTTAAACACTCCATGTAGACTCTCCAACACCCACTTACATACAAAACCCTAATAAGGTCTCTTATGCACCAACTTACGTACTATTTTTCATACCAAGTTCCCAATCACTCCAAGACTCTCCCAAGCTCTTACTTCCAACCCAAATCAACTTTTCACACGTAAGGATCATGCCCATACAAGGTCTAGTCCCCCCATGCCAACTTCCCAAATGTCCACTTCCCCGTTGTTCTTTTATTATCATTTCATGCTACCCCAAACCCTAGCATGCATGTCCTAGAGGGCCATAACAAGTCACATCATCAACATCAACATCAAACATGGAACATGTCATACACGTATAATATAGGGCACACACAACATACCTCATGATCCACGCTGCGCTACACAAAACAAGTTATTCATAACACATGCATAATACACATCAACATGGCATACTCATCATTCACCCACACATTACATCACACATAGCACAAGGCCATAGCTTCGTCCTTACCTAGGTAGGCATCGGGCTTGGAGCACGCTCCTCTAGCTTCTTAGGGCTCGGATTGGGGTCACCTATGAAAAGGGGAAAAGCTAAGTATTAGTTTACCTCAAAGTACCGTCATCCCTTATTCTAGTTTAGGATTAGGGTTTATATTACTAAAGTGGGTATTATACAAAAACTAGGGTTTTTATCTTAAAGTTGGTGTATTTGCCATTACTAGTCAAAATGTATTTATTTTTGATACTAATTACTACCCTTATATTGTTAAACCCATTAGTTCTAATCTTGTAGTAATAGGGTTTATGCTAACTATGGGAAAATAGAGATAGTAGTAGTAATAGTAGGGGCTAATAATAGTAATAATACTAATAAGGATGGTAATATTAGTAATAATAACAATAATAACCCTAGCAGTAATAATAACAATAAAAACAACCCAGTATGGTTAGGTATTAATAATAATAACCTTAGTAAGATTATAGAGATAATAATAATAGTAATAGGGTTGTTAATATTAATACTTATAAAAATAAAACTAAAGTTGAGTATAATAGAAGTTAGGGTTCCAAGGGATGTTAGTATGGTAAAAATGGTAACTTTAATATCAGAAGTCACATTATTAGAAATGATGATAATAATAAGAGTAATAATAATAATAACAATAATAATAATAATAACAATAAAAGAATAAAAATAATAATAAGCATAATGGTATTAATATTAGTTAACTTAATAGTAACTGTATGGATATAAAGTTTAAGGCTCGGGATGAGTGGAAGACCACCTAGGGTCGGTGGTGGTCCGGCGACGGCGCGTGGCGGCGACGGCGGCGGCGATGGGGGAGGAGAAGAGAGGAAAATATGGGGGTGGTGGTTAGATGGGAGGAGAAAAGGGGAAGTTTGATGTGGGGGAGGACACAGTAGGGAGAGGGGAGTGGAATGAGGGTGGTGGCGTGAGAAAGGTGGCAGCGCACGGTGGTAGACGCGGCGGCCGAAAGTGGAGGAGGGTGGTGGAAGATGGTGGAGGTTGGTGGAGAGGGAGGCAGGGAGTAAGGATGGTATGGGCAGGTAGGGGAGGACCTGCTGGTCACTTTGGGAGGTGGAGAGGAGGTCAGCCACGGCGGAGGTGGCTGCAGAAGGTGGCGGGAGGTGGTGGGAGTGGGTTTTGGGCAAGGGATTTCGCACAGTTGTGGTGGCACGTGCGGGGTAGGAGTGAGGGCAGCGACCGTTCGGTTGTGTGGAGGGTGGTGCAAGGGAGGTTTTGGTGCGTGGCGGTGGTCGCGGCGGTTGCTAGAGGCGGCGGAAAGGGTGTCTGTTCTGGCGGCGGCGAGGCAGGGTTTCAGCAAGGTCCAGAGGGGAGGACTTGCCTCGGCCGATCGGGGAGGGGTATTTATAGGCAATTGAGGAGGGGAAAACGACGAAGGGAAGAAGGACGAAACGCGGGGGCAGGTGCGGCAGGTCGCCGTTCGGTGGTGGCAGCCGGTCGTAGGTCTGTGGTTTAGCAGGCTTGTTTGGCGGTGTGTGGGAAAAGGAAAGGAAATCAGGACGCGTGAGGGGCAGGACGATTGTGCTGGGTTGATTTGGGAAAGAAAGGGACGGGAATGGTAGGGGAAGGACGGCCGGACGGTAGGGTTGTCAGCGGCGGCAGGCTGCGAGTTGCAGGCCTGCGCGAGGAAGGAGACGACGGGCATGGGCGGACCGGCGATCCAGGGAGAGAAAAGAAAAAGGGGGGAAACAGGTCGGTCGGCAACGGTTATAATGTTCATAACCTCGACGCATCGTTTCATTAATTATACGATCGAAACGCGTCGTCATGACGTTGGCTGGCAACGGTTATAAGGTTCATTAATCGCGACGCGGCGCTTCGGTGGGTTGACGGGCAGAACGCTGCGTTGCACGCAAGCGTCGGCCAGCGAACGACGCTGGACCGCCGGGGGGGGGGGGGGAGAAAGGAATGAAGGAAGGTTGGGCCGCGGGGAGGAAGGCCCAACCGACAGGGAAAAGAGAAAAAAAGGAAAAAGAAAGAAGTGAAAAAGGAAGGAAAAGAAAAATAAAAAGGTTTATTTAGGGTTTTGGATTTTGCATAAATTATTTAGAATATTCTTAGGCTGCTTAGAATATTAATATTTATAAAATAATAAATAAATTCCCTTATTGCTTAGTTTAGACCATTTTAGATAAATTTCTTTAACCTCCATACTAATTAGGAAAATGCCCAAATTCTCTTTCAATTATATTCTTTATTATTTTCCTCTTAATTTACCTTAATTAATTCTATACATTTTAAGTAAATAAGTTTATATGTTTAATTTCCCTACTAATTCCTTATTTGGCCATAATTTTGGAAATTAGGATTTTGGGGTATTTCATATGTCACCAGAAAAAGGTAGGTCAGACAAACCACATTCATGTAAATAATTTGAAAAAAATTCCACATCCGATTGGTCCATGCTCCCACCTATTTTTTCCTTAGCATTGAGAACCACATTGAAGTCCCCCATAATGATCCATGGACTATGCATACTGGAGTTATTGCTCTGTAACCAAGGCCACAAATCTCTTCTTTGGGCACCAGAATTAAAAGCATACACCATTGTCAATTAAAAACAGATAGACAAATTGTTGCAAGTTACTTGAAAATGAATCCCCTGTGCACAACAAGCTGTTCAATGTCATAAAGATCATAATTCCAAAGCACCCATACCCTACCATTGACATGAAATTGATATTTATTAATAAGTTTCCAATTCAATCTTGGATTCTTACAAACCCTGGCAACATTATGCAATTTAACCCTTATTTCCATTAACTCAAGTATACCAACATTGTACTTATGTACAAGAGATCTAATTTCCTTTTGCTTGAGGGTTTCTTCAATCCTCTTATATTCCAAGACAAGAGGCTCATGTTAATAGAGAGGAAGAAGAGCCTCCGCCTCTATCCACAACTCCAGCAATTAGCTTGTCTAGTAAAGAATGATCAAATTGTGGTGACCGATGAGGGATTAAGGGAGAAACTAATACTTCCTTTCCTTTATCTAGTATAATCCTAGTTTGCTCTTTTTTCTGAAGGTTAGGAGTCCTTGGTGCAGTAGTATGGACAACATTTATTGAGGAATTAAGTTTTGGAGCAACAACAGTAGGTGTAGAGACATTCCTGTCATTCACAAAAGGCTTATTTACCATTGGACTTTTTTCCAGTCCAGCATCAAGATCCTATTTCTTAACCCAGAATTTTTATTTAGCATCCACTTTAGGGCTTGCCTGTTTAGCATACCTACAATGGAAGTCAGAATGCCAAGCAACATTGCACTAGGTACAAAAGGGAGGTTTCCATTAAAAAGAAACCATTTGTTTCCATATACAACCATCAGCTAATGCAATGTGCACCTCTTTGGGCAAGGCTCTACTAATATCAGTCTCTACCAGCAACCTAGGGAAATAGATTCTCCCCTATTTGTTGTAATGCCATTAGCACATATAAGATATCCAATTAAACTTCCAATTTGGCTTAGGGAATCCCTTGACCATAAATGCAAAGGAAGTCTTAGGAAATTAACCCACAAGGCATAATGTTCCAGCTAGAAGGTGACATATGTAGTCCTAGATGCCACCTCCTTAGTACCATGGGATGAAATCCAAAAATCCAATACGGTTTCTCTATAATAGTAAGAAGATCATGTTCAGATTTAAAATGCAGAAGGAAATATCCAAAGTCACGGGATAACACTTTAGGCAACTCAGATAGGAAGGTCCATTTAGACTGTAGAAATTTAACCATCAGGTTATGTGGTAATTTTTATCCAGCAATAAAAGCCACCAAAGTATGTTTCCAATGATTTTCCTCAACTTCATATTCAGTAGCCTGCATTTCAGCATGAGAAGTTCCATCCACAATGGTCGTAGGAATAAATTTTAAGGGAATACCCATGTTTTGGGAACTATTAGAAGTGATCACATCCTTCCATGTAGGTGGTCTAGGATTTGCGAGGTTAATTTTGGAAGAATTAGGTACATTCATACGACCTAGAGAAAGAGGGGCCGATAATTGAGTATTAACATCCAAGTTAGTAGCAATAAGAGCCATCTACAATTTAGGCTTAAGGATCTCAGAAGTTGTAAAAGAAGGATCCATCACATTGAAATTCTTATCAATAAGAACCATATCAGTAGAAGAAACTAAAGATTGAGGACCTTTCAAAACCATATTCATCCCACCACTACAATCAACACCGTTCGAATGTAATATCTCATATTGTTCCATTGGTGATGATGCTACAGGGGAATGCTCACTGCGATCACTACTCAAAATTCTCTTTGACAATTTCTTTTGGGCCATATCTCATGATCAAGAATAGGTTGAGAAGGAAAACCTAGCACGTGAGGCGCGTTCTACCAGCATCCATTCCCTATACTTCCTTTTAGAAGTGTTATTGTTTGTCTTAGATTATTCAAATTAAAATAATGGTCTAATTAGGGCATAATAACTTAAAATAATGGTGTTATTATTCCATGTCAAAACCCTAGAGTTAATCTAAAATTATGGATATGTTGCTAATGGTTGGAAATATGGAAATATATATATTGAATGTGTTGTTCATATGAGTCTTATGGGAATATTTATGACTACCTTTAAAATCAAGGTTTTGGTAATTCAGTAAGCAGTACCTTAGGATAATATTTTCAATATATGTGTGTGACGTGGGAGTT
This sequence comes from Tamarix austromongolica, assembly GCA_039764185.1. NCBI lineage: Eukaryota > Viridiplantae > Streptophyta > Magnoliopsida > Caryophyllales > Tamaricaceae > Tamarix > Tamarix austromongolica. The sequence continues at coordinate 118,505,010 of CM077809.1, read as the reverse complement.
TAACCGTGAAATACGGGTATAACAATAATGATGATACTCAAGGATGATATATTATAATTTGTGGTTGAATATTCAATATGGGATAATGAATGCTAGGAGTGTTTAATTATGGTTTGAGGAGATTAAGGACCTTGACTTGCGTAATGTATTTATTTGCTTCAATATGTTGATACGTAAGACACAATCATGAATAAGATAAAAACCACTTGAAGTGAAAGAGCACGTGAGTAGGGATAAGGTGATGTTTTTCTATATTCCATTCCACCGAAGAGAATAGTGTCTTAGGAATGTTTTACCTCGAGAAGGTATTTTAGTTCATTCCATCAGATTAAGAATAGTGGGGCCCTTAATCATTGTGGAATGAAATTCTCATAGTATAACCTATGGAAAAGACACTAATGATTTAAAGTGAAAGAATATATGAGTTATGACCATAGTTTTGTTTTTATATCCATTCCACTAGAGAGAATAGTGGCTCGGGAGCATTCTACCCCAAGAATGTAATGTTTTTAGGTCCATTCTATCATATGATAGTAGTCGCTTAGGTGTGTTATCCTTGAGAAGGTGCTTCAGATCATTCTACTAGTTTAAGAAAAGCGGGGGTCTTGTACTCAACGTATATAAAAGAATGAAAATGGTTATACTGATAAAGAGACCTTGATCAATACTTTTCTTATGAGATGTTTCATTTATCTAACTATGTACTTATCACCTGTTGTGAATGCATACGTTATTTTTATCCCCGATTTGATAGTATTATTCTCTTGCTTATTATGTAGCATACTGATGCAGGAGCATCTAATGATTCTCATATTCCTATTTATTCTCAAGGTAAGGAAGGATTAGATTTCTTAATATTGTAGCCAATCATATTAAATTTTCTTGATAATATGTCTATCCTTAGTATTGAAAACAATTCAAGTTGTTCTTGTAGGTATGTTACATATTTACAACGAGAAGATGTTAGCACACCTTAAGTGTACAAGCATGCAAAGCATGCAAGACTATGGCATAAATTGGATGATACTTTATAACAAGAAGATATGGTGATGACTATCATTAGTTGTATAAACTTGTTGTAAACCCTAAGTGTATTTTATATAAGCTAGGGTTTGATGTAATTTCATGTATGTATCATAGTTGATTGTATGGCTTTGTAATGATTAGCCATTAGTATCATTTAGATGATGATATTATGATTAAGTTTAGATGTTGTATGGGCTTAATTCAAGTGATTAAATGGTCTTGAATTAAAGAGGAAACTCGACTGATTTAAGCACGAATTCGAGCCTCCCTTTCCTATATATATATATGCTTGTACCCGTCGAGCATAATGAAGAAATAATAGAATTTTTTGAGCTATAATCTATCGAGCTTTACTGAATATATTCTCTCTTCCAAGACTCATTTGATCAAGGAAAAACCTAGGGTTTATCCTTCCTTCTTCGAGCCTTTGAATGATTGATAGCATTCAAAGCAACTGGTGACCTTGCAACTTCTATTCAAATATAACATGCATCAAACTTTGTTTTTCCTCTTTGAGATTGAAGTAGCTGGATTCAAAATCATGGAATAATTAATCCAACCCTTCCCAAAAATTTGATTCACATCAAATATTGGTATCAAAGCTCGACATTTCCTTGTCTCCAGCACATCCAGTGACAGTTCTTCCTGAAATCGACCAACAGTTACATCCTTTGAGTTTTGCAAGAAAACCCCCAAGAACAGGCATGTTCTTTCCCCATTTATTACATCTTCAACTAGTTCTTGGATCTTCAAGATCAATCTTGATTGAAGATATTCACTTCTTGCAATAATCTTGTTGCATTTTCTCGCAACCATACAGAAAAAATCACCACACATTCGACCATCGTCCAACATTTCCTTGTCTGCCGAATTGCACCTGTTTGCTTACCTGGGTCATTTTGATTCTTACTTCCATTTTTAGACCATCCCTTTATCTTTTTTTTTGTCTCCCTATTTTTCCTGTTATACCACCGATTTTCCATGCATTTCCATTTCCTTTTCTCATATCAACTCTGGTAAGAAAGAAAAAACCCCGAACCCTGTAACATCACCCAGTTCGCAGGTTGAGAAAATTGTCGTGTGCGTCTCGGCTTGGTCCGATCCATTTCCTCTCCAATTCCACTCCATATTATTCTTCTTTATCTTCTCCACATCTCCTATGGTGTACAACGTTCGAATCATCAACTTGAAGACCTATGTGTGTTGAAGAAAAACTGACAGATTTGTTATTTTATGTGGCTGAATTTTGGAACCACATAAGAAGATACCTTCCAACCCTTTGGTTTCTGCGTGCATGTTGTGATTTATTTTGGCTACATTTCCCTCATTTGTGCCTAATCAAAGATAGAAGGTAGTGCTCTTCAAATTTTTTTTAATTAGCAAAATATTTTTGTCTTGTTTTGTTTTAGGGAAATTCTAGCACAAAGACACTTTGTGGAATCCTTTTTGTGCAAAGGAAGAGGTGTATGTCACCCTTCACCATGGTTAGTGAAGAAGTTTGTGCCTTGTTAGAATCTATCAAAAGTCTCACCACATGAATAGATGCTCAATTACAAAATCAAACCACACTTTAACACCAATTACGAAGTGTAGAAGCAAAACTAGCCGATCAAGAGGCGCATATATTATGGAAAAATCCTATAGAGACCACACACGATAGTGTAGAAGGAAAGATGAAGCCTGTATTCCATGAAAAAGGTGGGAATGGATATTCAAACATGCATCACAATCAAGATGGAGAAGATGAGATGAGTTCCTTTAGCTTAAGAAACCAAAGAAGGCCACATACATTCCAAGTAAGACATGCTTACCATGAAGATCAATGTATTAAACTTGACCTTCCTAAATTTTATGGTGATTTGAATGTGGAGTTATTATTTGAGTGGCTACATGAAATTGAAGCTATCATTTAATTTAGAGAGTATGATGATGAGAGAAAATGCAAGCTAGATACTCTTAAGTTTAAAAAGTTTGCTTGAATTTGGTATGATAATTTAAAAAGAACAAGAGAAAGGCAAGAGAAATCAAAGATAAAATCTTGGGAAAAACTTAAGAAACACCTAAGAAAAAAATTTGTACCTAGAGAGTATGAGGAAGATATGTATGTGAAAATGACCACTCTAAGGCAAGGTTTATTTAGTGTAGAAGAATACACCAGAGAATTTGAAAAACTAGCCCTTATTTGTGATGTTCAATAAAGAAAGGAACAAAAGTGTGCTAGATACTTAGTTGGGTTGAATAATTTGATAAGAGATAAAGTTGACATGTATTCTTATGATTCTCTTGATGAATTGATTAAATTATCTTTAAAATTTGAATGACAAACTAAATCAACCAAAGCCTATGCTAAGTCTAATGTTTCAACTTCAACTAAACCCTATTATAACACCTTTACACCTAAATCAACATCTTCCTATGATAAAAAGAATAATCAAGATGATAAAGGCAAAAATAAGGTAGTTGAAATGGCAAATAAACAATGCTTTAAATGTAAAGGATATGGAAATTTTGCTAGAGATTGTCCTAACCAAAGAGCCTTAGCCTTGCATGAAATAGAAAACATAGAACCATGTAGTGATGATGAGAACTTAGAAATTGAATCCCCTAATGAAATATTAACCATGGGTGAAGAAGAAGGAGATCCATGTTTTGTAATTCAAAGAGTGCTACAAATCCAACCTACTATGACACTTACTCAAAGAGAGAAAACTTTTAAGACTAAGAAATAGTTAAGAAACTTTGTTTAGAGACCACTAATCATCCTAAACCCTATTCTTTACAATGGATAAATAAAGATAAAGGAGCTAAAGTAAACAAATAACCTTAATCACATTTTCCATTAGAGACTATCATGATGAAGTTCTATGTGATGTTTTGCCTATGGATGCTTGTGGATTACTTTTAGGAAGATCATGGCAATATGATAGAAAAGAAAATCATGATGGGGTAACTAATGAATATGTGGTGAAAAAAGAAAAGCAACTGGATAGATTGACACCATCTTTGTATGATCATATGCCTTTAAATGATGACAAAAAGAGATTATTTTTACATGAAAAAGCTATGGAAAAATGCATAGAAGAAGAAGGAATTTGCTATGATGTAGTTTCTAAAAATGCTAACCCTGAAAAGCAATAATTTGAAAATCCTAATCTAATTAAGTTGCCTGATGAATATAATGATGTATTTCTTAATGATTTACCTCTTGGATTACCACCTAAAAGAGGTATAGAACATGCCATTGACCTTGTTCCTGGTATGCCTATTCCAAATAAACCAGCTTATAGATTTAACCTAGAGGAAGCTAAAGAATTATAGAAACAAATCCAAGAGTTTATAGATAAAGGATTTGTGAGAGAAAGTATGATTCCTTGTAGTGTTCCTGCTTTACTAGTACCTAAGAAAGATGGTACTTGGCGTATGTGTATAGATTCTAGGGCAGTGAATAACATTACTATCAAATATCATTTTCCTATGCCTAGGTTAGATGATACAATTGATGAAATTTGTGGTACATAAGTATTTTCCATAATTGATTTGAGAAGTGGATATCATCAATTAAGGATTAGAGATGGAGATGAATGGAAAACCGCTTTTAAAACTAAATATGGTCTCTATGAGTGGATAGTTATGCATTTTGGGTTATATAATGCACCTAGCTCATTTATGAGACTTATGAATGAAGTTCTCCGACCTTTCCTTGGTGATTTCATTGTTGTATATTTGGATGATATTCTTGTGTACAACAAAAATGGTTTTGATCATCTAGTGCATTTGAAAAAACTATTTGATAAGCTAAGGAAAGCTAAACTATATGGAAAACTTGAGAAATGTGATTTTATGATTCCAAGTGTAGTTTTCCTAGGCTATATTATTAGTGGAGAAGGTATTAAAGTAGATCCTAATAAGATTAAAGCTATTAAAGAATGGCCTATCCCTAAAAATGTTCATGATGTGAGATGTTTTCATAGATTAGCTAGTTTCTATAAAAGATTCATTAAGTATTTTTCTACTATAGCTACACCTATTACTCAACTCATGAAAAAGGGTGAATTTTATTGGGACAAGAAGCTACACAAGCCTTTGAAATCCTCAAAACTAAACTTTGTAATTCCCCTGTTCTATCCTTACCCAACTTTAATCTTCTTTTTAAAGTAACTTGTGATGCTAGTGGAGTTGGAATTGGAGGAGTACTTTCCCAGGAAAAGAAACCTATAGCATTCTTCTCTAAAAAGTTGAATGGAGCCAAACTTAACTATTCAACTTATGACAAGGAATTATTTGCCATTATATGGAGTCTAGAGACATGGAGTCATTATCTGAGACCAAAACCCTTTGTATTAAATTCGGATCATGAAAGTTTAAAATACTTACATAGTCAAAAGAAAGTTAATCCGAGGCATGCAAAGTAGGTAAGTTTCTTACAATCCTTTGTATTCTCTGTCAAACATTTAGATGGAAAAGAAAATGTAGTAGCCGATGCTCTTTCTTGTAGATCTACATTAGTTGTTATGATGGATGCAAAAATCTTAGGTTTTGAAATGTTAAAAGACTTAAATCCTAAAGATGAAGATTTTAAGGACATGTTTAGTGCATTTAAAGAAAGTGGATACCATGGAAATTATGTCATACAAGATGGATTTTTGTTTAGACTAAAAAAACTTTGTATTCCCGGATCTAGTATTAGAGACTTGCTAATCAAAGAAATACACGAAGGTAGCATTGAGGGACATTTTGGTATACATAAGGCTATAGAACTATTGCAAGAAAATTTCTATTGGCCACGAATGGTTAAACATGTACAAGCCATGATAAGTAGATGTTTTGCATGTCAAAAAGTAAGAGTTACTTTCATAAAGGCTTATACACATCTTTACCCGTTCCTGATAAACCATGGGAAGGAGTTAGTATGGACTTTAACCTAGGGTTACCAAAAATGCAACGTGGTAAAGATTCTATTCTTGTGGTGGTAGATAGATTTTCTAAAATGACTCATTTTATTCCATATAATAAAATCGATGATGCCACGCATGTTGCTGACTTGTATTTTAGAGAGGTTGTTAAACTTCATGGTGTGCCTAAAAGCATATTTTTAGATCGGGATGTCAAGTTTATGAGTTATTTTTGGAAAACTCTATGGCATATGCTTGGTACAAATTGTTATTTAGCACTTCGCATCATCCACAAACCGACGGTCATACTGAGGTAACTAATAGAACTCTTGGTACATTATTAAGAGGTTTAGTTAATCAAAGTACAAAAGATTGGGTTGTTAAGTTAGCTCATGTAGAGTTTGCTTATAATCATAATCCTTCTAGTACTACTCAAATTAGTCCGTTTGAGGTGGTGTATGGTGTGAATCCTAACATGCCTATTAACATGATTCTGTTGAAAAAAGGTGAAACGCAAAATTATGAAGCTAAAGAGAGAATACAATTTTTTCAACAACTTCATGAGAAAATAAAATAAAAAATATTGAAAAATCCAATGCCAAGTGTAAAGCTTAAGCAAATAAGCATAGAAACTCTTATGTGTTTTCTCTTGGTGACTTAGTTTGGTTACATTTGCGTAAAGAATGATTTCCTAATTTATGTAAAAATAAACTAATGTCAAGAGCCGATGGTCCATTTAAAATACTTAGGAAGTTTGTAGATAATGCTTATGAACTTGAACTTCCAGATTCTTATGGTAGAATGTCAAGAAATTTTAATGTTGGTGATTTGTCTCCTTATTATTCGATGAAAGTTTGAGGGAAAATTCTTCTCAAATTGAGGAGAATGATGCAGGAGCATCTAATGATTCTCATATTCATATTGATTGTCTAGGTAAGGGAGGATTAGATTTCTTAATATTGGAGCCAATCATATTAAATGTTCTTGATAATATGTCTAGGTTTGGTATTGAAAATAATTCAAGTTGTTCTTGTAGGTCTGTTACATATTTGCAAGGAGAAGATGTTAAAACACCATAAGTGTACAAGCATTCAAATCATGAAAGACTATGGTATACATGGGATGATACTTTACAGAAAGAAGATATGTTGATGATTATCATTAGTTGTATTAACTTGTTGTAAACCTTAAGTGTATTTTATGTAAGCTAGGGTTTGATGTAATTTCATATATGTATCATAGTTGATTGTATGGCTATGTAATGATTAGTCATTAGTATCATTTATATGATGATATTATGATTAAGCTTAGATGTTATATGGGCATAATTCAAGTGATTAAATGGGCTTAAATTAAGGGGGAAACTCGGCTGATTTAAGCATGAATTCGAGCCTCCCTGTCCTATATATATATATACTTGTACCCATCGAGCATAATGAAGAAATAATAGAATTTTTTGAGCTAGAATCTATCCAGCTTTACTGCATGTATTTTCCCTTCCAAGAATCATTTGATCAAGGAAAAATTTAGGGTTTATCCTATCTCCTTCAAGCCTTTGAATGATTGATATCATTCAAAGCAACCGGTGACCTTGCAACTTCTATTCGAATATAACCTGCATCAAACTTTGTTTTTCCTCTTCGAGATTCACGTGGTTGGATTCAAACTCATGGAATAATAGATCCAACCCTTCCCTCCACTTTGATTCACATCACATATTGACCACTTGTTTTATGGGTGCTTCTCATTCCTATGAGTAAGAGACACTGATTCTTATGTGCAGGTATCATAAAATCTCATAGATGATTATGCCGCATATGATGCACTATATGGGGATGAGTGACCTTATCTGTACTGGGTGTTTGGGTGAAGAGTAATGTTATCTGAGAATTATCTTTACCCGGATACCTTTTTGGATTCTTGATCCATGGTATCCCTTATTTTGTATATTGTAATTCAGAGTTAATCTCTAAACTCATATTGAATTATAAATGTTTATTTCGTTTCTAATTTCCTTGTGTTAATATAAATATTTTTGACCTTGTGATTGATGTAATGATGGTTGAATAAAATAGAACTAAATCAATTATGATGGTAACACCCAATACTTTACTTATATAGTTCTATTGTAGAACAAAATGTTTTAGTAGTAAAAAATTGAGATGTTATAGTTAGTGTACAAGCATGTTGTTTGTATGTTTGGTATAACCCTTATGACATCCTTTATACTCATGAGTATGGGTGAGTGTATCATGTTATATATATCATGAAAAGCATAGTGTATCATGTTATATTTTATAAGGTATGATCCCTATATCCCGTAACATTCCACATAAGCATCCTATGTAACTACATGAGTAAGTTAGATGTATATCTAGTACGACCATACATGTCCTTCATGACTTTTGATTCCCAAGTTTTGTGTTAAGTATTATTTTCTACAAATCTATATCTATCATTGAACATGATATCTCCTACCTGTTATGGATACATAGGAGTAGTTTATTGTGAATACTATATGAGTTTGTTGTATGACATTAACATATTGATATATAAGAATGTTGGACTTATAAAATTACTTGTTGCATTATAAAATCTTGTATTTTTTATGTACATTCATGATAAGGTAAATTAGCGTATTTAGTACATAGAGTACTCACAAGTCCATTAATTTGATCACATGCATAATCTTAAGAGTAGGTAACATTGTGTAGGTTAATAAGGATGGCTTGTAGTAGTCCAATTTCATTTGTTGGTCATGGGACACATAAGCATAGATGTAATAATGGACTTATTCTTTGTTGGTCATTGATAGACCAAGATATATCTCTCATATTATCTTTTTTAGTTATTGTTCTCCTTATGTATTTTGGTATTGGATTTAGGTTGGGTATAGCTTCAGTTCAAAAACTTACAACACTTATATATTATGCTAAATTTATTGCATACTCTATCCTCTTGCATTTAACTGGTTTGGGTACTTAGCCTAGTGTCTAGCATGAAATAGATGATAAAACACCTATCTTATGTTAGATACGATAGTGACACCCTATTTTTCAAAAGACAAGTTTTATGTTTCTACTTCTACAATATTTTAAAAACAATTAGTAGTGAAAAATGGGGGTGTTACATCTTGACATCACATTAGATAAGCCACATGATACATGCTAAATATATTATTTGTGATTCCCTATGAATAGAAATGAACCCTTTTAGCTAGAGATCTAACTATGCAATCAATGTCTTTACACTTTTGAGAAAGGAGAAAAGCACTCAACCATAAATAAAATTGTGAAAGTGAGAATTGAGTTATCGAGAATTAATTGGAAGATAGTGTAATAATTGATTGTGAAATAAATCAGATTTCAGAAAGTGTATTTTATTCTACCTAAAAACTATATGTCTTGAGCTAACATTATAGCAATTGAGGTAGAAAGTAATATAGTTGTTCTGAACATAACAAGTAAAGTTCTTAGCTTTTTATGCTGATGAATTGATCAATTGTTCTGACCATATTTATTAAAATCATGATTTGATCCTATAAATCTATGATATTATGATCCAAAAATTATAAATTGATCCACGATCTTAAGTAAACTCTTAAACTAGTTAAATAGTTATAGAATCTTACAATATTAGGTAAAATCTTACAATTCTACATAATAACTATAACTTTTAATGATATATCTCCAACTCTATTTTCCCTTTTATTACAAAATCTTTTAATCCTTTGATTCTGAACTCTATAATTTTGTAACATGTCTTGGAAATGATATAAAGTAAATAAAATATAAATGACATATTACTAAGACAATAAAGTTAATTGTTGAATTAAAATTTTAACAAAGAATGCACTCTACATCTAAATGGTAAAATGAATATATTAACTTGTAAAATATTATTAATTATTATATTCTATTGAATTTACAATTAATATTTTTCATAATTTTTTATAGCCATATTTTCTTTGTAATGTAAATAGGATTTAGTTTATAGCACACATTTTTCATATAGTAACTTAATGTGTGTAAATATACATAAAACGTTTTTTTCCATGATTCATCAAAATTTTAAGAGCTAACATGTAATACTTTTTTGGGTCATATTCTCTTAAATAATATAAAATATTATCGTCTCATTATTTCCTTCATTATCATCCAATTTTTTCATTTTGTGTGTTTTTCTTAAGACAAACTATATTGTATATTTTAAACACAATGAGCAGTATGTTACCTTTACCCATAATCTTATTGTAATTTTTTACTTTTCATTTGATAATATATTTATGATGGTGTTGAATTTTTATAGTTCCTAATATGTAAAATGACTTCAATAATTTATGCTACTTGTAATTTATTACAATATATGAGAGCTTTAGAGTGTACTTTTTATTTTTCTTTTAACTTCAAATATGTTATTTTATAGCATATAAGTATACAAGTGTCATATTTTTTTTTATAGAACTTTATGATCCTATGATGTAATTCTATGATATAATCTTTAGCTTGTAAATCAATTGTAGGTAAAAGTTTGATTCTAACAACCTTGGTCCTAACCTATTGATCAGTTAGCATAAGCTACCAATTGACTTTATTCAGATGCGGTTATAAATTTTACCATTAATACAACAAGTCGATTGGTTTAAGATGTGCATTCATTGGCTTTGAAATTTTAAAATAAGCATAGAATGGTTATGCAAATTAGTGATCAAGTTAGGAAAGTAGTTAATAAATTTAGTATAACCAATCGATGTGTTTGTGCTAAGGGAAAATTGATTTTGCAACTTATTTAACTCATGGCCTTGTTACTCAAACCAATCAATGCGTTAAATCCAAGCTAAAATTGGCAATTAATTTAACCAATATCATGGTTAGACATACTAATTAATCAGTTTAGGGGCAGGAAATTGGTTTATTGGAAGATGTATTAAAGCAAATGTAATAGATTTTTCAAACAAATTGATCAGTTGCTAGGGTTTTTAGAAGTTTATGAATTTTGGAATTAAAACATATACCATTTGATTGATGTCAATAGTTTACACTAGTTTACTAGCTCCAACAAGAAGTAAGAGTTTGCAACAACACTTAGAATAAGTTTGAAAGTTAAAATCAAGGAAGAACTATATCAATTATACCTAAGGAATGATATTTAACACATTCAAGTGAGTTAAAAACAAAAGTGATTTGTTCAAACTCAACCATACATGATGTGTGTAGGAATATGTACTTATGATTTGGGTGGTATTATGGTTCGGTTAAGGTTTTAAAAGGACCATGATGATTTAAAAGTGATGAAAATATGATGATGATGATTTGAAAAAGAAGAAATAATGGTGTTGATGCTCGAATGAGGAAGGATTTAGAGTGGTTTAGTTCGTGGGTTAGGGTTAGTGTTTACGATTAGGGTTTAGAATTGATATGAAAATTAAAATGATGAAAAACTGGAATAATGATGATTTTATGATTAGATTATGAAGTTAAGACAGAAGGATTTAGCTTTCTCCCTACTTTAAGCGCACTCAAAATATAGAATAAGATAACCCAAAAAGATATAATTTAGCTACTTTTTTTACTAAATATTTTTAACAATTATTATTGTGATAATACTCCATATTTCATGTCCAAATTGTTGGCTAAATTCTCCTCATGCAGATACCATGGTTATCCCTTCCATGCAACACATTTTTTCCCTACATGCACGCCATGAACACGCCTTTATTGCTAATGACTTATTTTGCAAGTTTTGTCCATAACTAGCAATGTAGTCATCTTTTTACCTTCAAATTTATATGGGATACTACTTAAATAGAGGATAATAGGTTCCATACTAATAAATGCAAGTTTTTACCATTTTCTCCTACATCATTCTCCCTTTGTTGACTTGAATTTGCCCTTAAATTTGTATCTCCATAGTAAGGATTGATATTTCCAACATTGAAGGTTCTTGACACCCCACTATATGAATTGGGTAAATCTAGCTCATAAGCACTCTCTCCAAATTTTCTATGTATTTTGAAAGGACAACATGCCCTTAGTATAAGCTTATTTTTCCTAGATTAGGAAATCTCCCATTCCTTAAATGCAGCCATACCAAATCCCTCGGTTGAAATGCATGTTGACTCCTATGCTTGTTTGCTATTATCTTATATACATCATCTACCTTCCTAATGTTGTGCTTGATTTGTTGATGAAGTTTTTGAAAGAACTCCACTCTCTCTTATGCATCATAATTCTTTACTTCCCCTTTCTTCAATGGTACCATATCAATCGGTATATATGGATTAACACCCTATACTATCTCGAATGTATTAGAGCTTGTTGTCGTTGATGAACTCTGATAGTAAGAAAACTCTATATGTGGTAACTTAACATCCCAATATTTAGAACTCTTACTCACCAAAACCTTTATCAAAGTTTTATTAGTAACCTCAATTTGACCATTCGTTTGAGGATGATGTGATGTACTAAATAAAAGCTTCATTCCTAGCATATGCCATAATGTCTTCCAAAAATAACCTAGGAACTTCATATTTCTATCTGAAACTATACTCCTTGGAACACCATGCAATCTCACTATTTCTTTGAAATATAAATCTGTAATATAAGTAGCATCATCAGTCTTGTTACATGGAATAAAATGAGCCATATTGGAAAATCAATCTGCCACAACCATGATAGAATCTTTGCCTCATTGTGTCCAAGGAAATCCCAAAATAAAATTCATACATGCACCTTCCTATGGTTGAGTAGGCATGGGTAAAGGCATGTATAAACTTTTGAGATAAAAAACTCTGGCTTCTTTAACATGTAGCACACCTAGTAACCATAGCTTGCACTCCTTTTTATATTCTTGGCAGATAAAAATGTTCTTGCAATAACTCCAAAGTCTTGTGAACTCTAAAGTGTCCTATAATACCTCCTTCATGCACTTTTTTGATTATTAAATCTTGAATTGAGGTCTTTAACACACAAAATTTATTTTGCTTGAATAAGAATCCATCTTGAAGAACATAAGCTCCACGACTTCCTTGTTTCTTGCACTCTTCAAATATTAAAGAAAAATCATCATCAATGGCATATTGAATTTTTAACATCTTGAAACCCTAAAGCTTTGCATCCATGATTGTAAGTATCATAACCCTTCTGGAAAAATCATCTGCAACCACATTTTCTTTGCCATCCATGTGTATTGTAGAGAACACAAATGTTTGCAAAAAATTAATCCATTTAGCATGCCTTGGGCTCACTTTCCTTTGACCATATAGATACTTCAAATTCTCATGATCCAAGTGAAGTAAAAACAAGCTTGGATCTCAAATAATGACTCCATGTTTCCAAACAAGGACAATAGCATAGAACTCCTTATCATAAGTTGAATAATTAAGTCTTGTACCATTCAAATTTTCACTAAACAATACAATTGGCCTCTTCTCTTGTGAAAGTACCCCTCCAATACCTGCACTACTGGCATTACACGTTACTTCAAATAATTTATCAAAGTAAGTTAAACATAATACCAGTTCATTTGAAATTTTGGTCTTCATGTCTTCAAAATTTTTTGTTGCATGTTCATTCCATTGGAACTCTCCCTTCTTCATCAATTTTGTAATAGGTGTTGCAATTGTGGAGAAATATTTGACAAAACTCCTATAAAATAAATCTAATCAATGGAAAATCTAAATCTCATGACCATTAGTAGGAATATGCCATATTTGAATAGCTTCCACCTTTAAAGGATCAACTCTAATACCATCTCCACTCACAATGTAAGAACAAAAAACCACACTCTTCATCATAAAATCACACTTCTCCATTCAACCATAGAGCTTCACTACTCTATGTTTATCAAATAATATCTTTAAATGCCACATGTATTTGAACTCACTCTTGCTATATATCAAAATATCATTAAGGTAGATAACAACAAAGACTCTAAGAAGAGGTCTAAGTACTTTGGTCATCAACCTCACAAATGAACTTGGTGCATTACATAGCCCAAATGGCATCACTAACCACTCATATAATCCATAATTAATCTTAAAAGCCATCTTCCATTCGTCCCCTTCCCTTATCCTAATTTGATGGTATCCACTTATAAGGTCAAGCTTCAAAAACACCTTTTCTCAATGTATCACATCTAACATATCACCTAATCTTGGCATCAGAAATCTCTATTTAATTATGATATTTTTGAATTCCTTAGATTCAATGTACATCCTCATCGTACCATCCTTATTTGGTACCAATAAAGTTAGTAAACTACACAGACTCATGCTCTCTCGAATACAACCTTAATCCAACAATTGTTACAGTTATCTTTGTAGCTCCTTAAACTCTTCTAGATTGCATCTATAAGCTGGCTTGCTTGGTAATGGAAATCTAAGTATAAAATCTATAGCATGCTTGCTACCTCTCAAAGGAGGTAATCTAGGTAGCAACTCATTTGGGAAAACATCTGCACACTCTTTCAACACTTGTTACAATTTTAGGTTCTTGTTAGGATGCCCTCTTTTTGAACTTCATTCACTACCAAGGCATTCTCAGTAGCTCAAATCATCACTACCTCCTTAAAAATCAACAACTCCATCCTACTATTCTTTCTTCCTCCACTACCTTTGAAATCTTCCTTCTTTTTTTCCTCCTCCCATTCACCTGTAACTCTATTTTTTTCTCCTTTTCTTTTTAACATTCTTATCCTTGGTCTTTTCTTGCCTTTCACTCCTCAGAACCAAACTCTCCCTGTCTATATTAGGTTTGAGTCTAAATTTCTTTTACCTTTGCTCACCACGTATTCATTAAGGACCTCATCATGTGTAATCTGCCTATTAAATTACCAAGGTCTCCCCAACAATATATGACAATAATCTATAGGTAGAATATTACATAAAAATCATCAAAATAGTTTCCAATTTTAAAAAAGATAAGAGTTTGTTTGGTTACCATTATACCTTTTTCCTTATTGTGCCATTGAAGTGAATATGGCCTTAGATGATTCATGTTCTTCAAACTAAGCTTTTTCACCATCCTTTCACTAGAAACATGGGTACAAGAGCCACTATTGATGATAAATTTTAACACTTTTTCTTCAACTCTGCATTTGGCTTTAAGTATCTTCTCCCTTTGAGTAGGTTGAAGATGTTGTTGCACTTTAAGAACCCGTTGCAATACATAGCAATTTACTTAGCAATCTTCTGGATCTCCACCACCTTGCTTAAGGTCTTCATCACAAGCTTCCATACTCTCTATCTCTTTCAAATTTATTGCCATTTGATTTAGATAATATTGAGTAAAATGACCATAGCCTCTACACTTGAAACATTGCTTGTTCACCGTATCAGCCATCTTTTCCTTACCTTTTTCTTCATGATTGAACCTTCTAGTGTTGTCTTGAATTGTGGCTTGAGAGGATGATAGCTTTGACACCCCTTGAAGTTTGAACCATATGGTTCATTGGTTAGTTTTTTTGGTGGCTTGGTTCTCTTCAATTGATTCTCAAATTTGATTGCTAATTTTGCTAAGTTTTTGAATAACTCATAAGGGCACACCTCCACATTATCTCTAATATTCATATTTATAACTCCAATAAATCTAGCACATCTTTCCTCTTTTCTTTCTTGAATATCACAAATAAAAGCTAATATTTCAAACTCTCTAATATTCTCCTTCAGTGCAAGTAGAGCTTGCCTCAAAGTAGTCATTTTAATGAAATTCTCTTATATTTTATAGGCATACTTTTCTTTTTAAATTCCTTTTCAATTTCTCTCATGGTCTTATTTTTCCCCCTATCTCTTTCCCTTCTCCTCTTCAAATATCATACCATATTTTAGAAAACTTCTTAATTTCAAAATGATATTTTGACATCTTTTCTCATAATCAAGCTCTTTATATTTACAAATATATTCAACAATTTTCAACTATTCAAGGAAGTATTACGAATTGAGATTACCTTCAAAATTAGGTAGGTCAAATAGAATCCCCTTCTTCTCGTCATCATATGATTTCCATAAAGTTTCATGAGCTCGTACATAGTTCCCTCACTTTCTTCTCCTCCTTCCTCCATTTCATCATGTGCTTCCCTTCTACAATTTTCTTATACTTGATCTCTTCGGATTTTATGTTGGATATATGATCCTTGGGCCTCTGAGGCTTCTGACCTACTTGTAACACCCCTAAAATCAAATACTAAAAATTGTCATTTTAATTAAATATTAAGTGGAAGTAAAAAAATAAATTTTAGGGATGCTATCGCGATACTTAGTACTAGACCGGTTTTTTTCTACCGTTCAAATACCAAGTACTAAGGCTAAAAAGGAATAGAACACAATTTACACCAATTCAAACTTTCATTTAAATTAGAGTAGTGTGTTAAAGGCATTACAAAAGATAAAACTAACTATTAGTGGTTATAAGAGTAAAATAATTTAACAAAGAAATAATAAGGTTAAAAGAGAAACCCTAAAAAGCTTCTCGGACAATCCTTACACTCCTATTCGATAATAGCTTGACTAACACCTAGGGCTGACCTACAAGAGACACTGTCGATTGAATAGGTAGGGGCCCACAAATGGAACTCTTCAGTATTATGGTACTGAGTAACCCTTTATATTAGACTAAAAGACAGGGCCCGCATGCAATACATCATACGAAAACAATGTAAAAACAATGACATATGCTAGCATAGAGATAATCACAACAACATAAAAGCCAATACACAATGCAACACAACATTTAATAGGAAATATGTATCACAAGGTCTATTTACTTAGCATTTCCATCACCTACCAAGAGTGGCAGGCACCAACGCCACACTTACTATATTAATATATCATAGAGGTGAAATCAACATGGCCTGGTCTTAGGCCATTAGTTAAATATTATTCACCATCATCTCTCAAATTATATGCATGTGATTATGAGAACCCCACTATTATAGCTGATGGATTGGAAATATACTCTACAGTAGTATGTACTTAGCCACTATTATTTGCCGGTGGACCAGTCTTTAGGGAAAACGCTCTTGGCTACTATTCTCGTTGGTGGATCTGTTTAGCTTAACTCACATTGTACTATACTATAACTTATTAGTATTTTTCTCATAATTGATTTCCATCTAAGGTTTGGTTTATTTAGCTCGGAATCCCCCATATTATAGCCAGTGGATCAGAAAACATTCTAGGGCAACACACACTTGGCCACTATTATTTTCCAGTGGATCGGTCTCTAAGGCAGAAGGCTCCTAGCTACTATTATCGTTAATAGATCAGTCTAGGCCCGTCTCAATAATCTTTCACTTTACATGATTAATTTTTTCCATTTAATTAACACAACAAGTCTATTTATTTAAGTCAAGAGAGAGATCACGAACTAGAGACACAAAGGTACACTAGTCATACTAGTGCATACAAGTAACACAACACCCTCCAACCATCAACCTATAGACGCCTCATATTAATGCATGAGGACACACAATACTCTATTGATAAGGACACCTAATCCATAAGTATGCTTACCCCATTAATAGGTTTGTAGAGTTAGATAGAGTAAGATATAGGGCTTGGCTGGGACACTAAGGTAGTCCAGCAAAATTCAAAATAATCATGGGCTAAACCATGTCTTTAGGGTAGTGACCCCTAAAGAGCCACCATTCCCGATCTTGAAGTCTTCCACTTTAATTATTAGTGTCTTAATTAAGGTGACAACGAGAAACACATCAATCACATACTTAAACATTTTCATTTGTTTCTATTATGATCAAGTAATCCTTATTAGTATTATTGTCCATGTTATCTTAAACAGTCCACCAAGGCCAACCTATGTTCCAATTCTTATACTTAGGCACCTTAGGTCAAAATGACCAAAATACCCCTAAGGTTAAGGCTTCCTTCTATCATCTATTTCCATTATATAATTCATTTCCATTTACTCACATGCCATAATAGGTTATCATATCATCATTATAATATTGGTCATAAAATCAAGTAATCTATACCAAGGGATCATTGAATGCATAAACCCTAACATGTACTTCTGGCACATCCAGCACACATTTCCATACATAATTAACAATTATGACACCTCTTGTATAATTATGAAATCATCATCATATCATACCCTTAATTACCCATTCAACCCTATATCATGCATTATCCTTATGACATTTACCAATTTATTGAAATATCCTTATCCTTATAATATCCATGGTTATGCTTAAATAAGTGATATTAAGGCCATAGACCCTTATTTTATTATTTAATATCAGTTGTGTCTTATTATGGAGGATTATTAAATCCATTTCCATGCTATGTATAAATTATTGATTTACCACTCCTTACAATATTGCTAACACACCCCTCTTATTTGTAAAGTTACCAAGTTACCCCTTTTGACTTACCAAATTACCAAATTGCCATTCACACTTGTTAAAATTACTAAATTGCCCTTTTGGTTTGTTAAATTAAAATTTTACCCTTTATACTTATTAAATTACCAACTTTGCCCTTCTAGTTTGTTCAATTACCATGTTACCCTTCATACATGTTAAAATTACTAAATTATCCTTTCGGTTCGTTAAATTACAAAATTACCCTTCATACTTGTTAAAATAACCAAATTTACCCCTTTTCATGCCACATTACCAAACTACCCCTCTTACTTAATAAATTACCATTTTACCCCTTTTTATTCATAAAATTACCTAGTTACTTCTTTTTCAGTCTAAAATTACCAAACTACCATTCTTCTTTAATAATTCACCAAATTACCCCTTTCCCACAACAACTTACCAAATTACCCTTTTTACTCATAACATTGCTAAGTCATCACTTTTTATGACAAAATTTACCACAATACCCTTCTTACTTATTAATTTACCATATTACCCAATTTATTTATAAAATTGCCAAACTACCCCTTTTCCATGCAAAACTATCAAAATTTCCTTCTTACTTATTAAATTACCATATTACCACTTTTATTTATATCAATTGCCAATTTTCCCTTCTTATACCTAATTTACTAAAATACCCTTACCATAAAAAACATTAACACCAATGGTCCATATGCATCATCTAACACCATCAACTATTATTATTTATTATTAATACCCATTCTTAGCTACCATACATACTTATTTAGGCCCCACCCTTTGTACAATAAAAATTACTAAATGTCCCTAAGGCTCATATTAACATTATCTCTATTATATATGGCCATACTAGCTTACCAAGACATATACATGCATCTAACATTATTATTAACAATAAGTCTCCTTCCTTAACCATCATTTCCACACATGAAACCTTTCATAATATAACATGATATTCATTTAAACTACTAACATATGCTACAAATCATAATATACTTAAAATCACATAATAGACACACAAACATATTCAAAAACCCTAATATGCTAGCATGCGTATATCCACACATTTTAGTTCGGTATAATGGTTACCTTATTTCCAACAATACATAAACTTTATTGGTAACCCAGTTAAAATTTTAACCTTTGATTAGAAAAATTTGTACATAAAAATAATATCAAAACTAGTATATTAGTAGTAGAAAATTAAAAGAATATTTTTTATCAAAAAAACTTAATAAATACATATAAATGATAGCTATATTTATACCTTAAAAATTGTTTAAGAAAATCAAAATATGTAGCAAGTCTCATGCTACATACACAAAAAGAAAGGGGAATAAGGGTGGAGAAGAGGGTTGGACGAAAGGGGGAAGGGTTGGTTCGGGTAAGGGTTTGAGGGCTTTGGTCGAGGGCTTGTGGAGGGGAGTGAGGGTGGTGGCGGTTGGGTAGGGGGGTAGAAAAATGTAGGTGGTAGTTAGGGTCGGAGATTGGTGGCTCAGGGTGGTAGGAACAACAACAGTAGGGATGGACAGGTGGGGAAAAGGGAGAAGAAAGAGAAGGAGAGAAAAAGAAGAGAAGAAAGGAGGGCATAGTAGGGGAATTTTGGGCAAGGTGAGGTAGGGTGGTGGTAGGGGAGGTGTCAAGGGGTTTAGGGGTGGCTTCAATGATTGTAGAAGAGGGGAGATGGTGTCGCAAGGTGGTGGTGCAAGGTAGAGGTCAAGGAGGGGAAGAAAGTAGAAGGGAAGGGAAGGGTGGCTGCAAAGGGGGAGTGGCAGCTATTGGGTGGTGTAGGGAAGAAGTAGGTGAGGCTAGGGGGTTGTTGTGGTGGTCAATTGGATGGTAGAGGAAGTGGTTGAGGGTAGCAACAAAAAATAGGGGAGATAGAAGGAGAATGAGAGAAATTAAAAAAAAAAGGTTCTACAAGGGCAAAGAAGGGACTTTAAGGGGAAGGAGATAGAGCAGAGGAGAAGGAAATAAGGAGAAGAAAAGAAAGAGGCATAGGAGGGCAGGTATAGGTTGAGTAGGGTGGCTATAGGCTGTAACGGTCGAGGTAGATGCCAGGGAGAAGGAGAGGAGGAAAAGGAAAGAAAAGAGGCATGCGAGGGGGGTTACGTATGGTTAAAAATGGAAGGGAAAGGGACGGGAGAGAGAGGGGGAGGTTGCAGGCTGGAATAATAGGTGAAGGGGTTTGTGGCAAGCATGCGAGTGCAGGCATGGGGGTTATTTTGTTTGGTGTAGGGCAAAGGAAAGAAGGTTAGTCGGGCGGGGGAGAACAAAAAAAAAAGATAGGCCGGCCCGTGCGCATGAGGAAGAAGGGAGAAAGAATAGTGGATTGGGTTGGCTTAATTGAGGAAGGAATAAAGGAAAGAATGAAGGGAAGGGGGAGAAGGGTTGGATGGGAAAAACTGGGTTGCGAGGAGAAGGAGGCCAATGACCCAGCGGGGGAGGAAGAAAGGAAAGGTAGGTCGGGCAGCCCAAAGGATGGAGAAAAGAAGAAAAAGGATAAAGGATGAAAAAATAAGGAAAAAGGAGAAAGAAAAAAGGAAAAAGGAAAGGGGGAAAATAAAAATAAAATAATATTTAGAATAAGGTTATTGAATTATTCAGATGGATAAATTATTTTAATAAATTAATTTATTTAAAATTTAATATATAAATTTAAGAGGATAATTTTAGTAAAATATAGGTTTGGAAACTTATTTCAATAAAAAGAGTATGATAAATTAACAAAATATGTATTTTAATTTATTAAATAATTATATCTATTTTTAAAAATCATAAGTCCTCAAAATAATTAAATTGATAATTTAAAATTTTAATTATCCCAAAAGAGGATTAATCAGTAAGTTCTAGTTTTAAAATTTTTAGGGTATTACAGTACCTATTGTAGCTTAACTTCCTTGATCTCCTCCACCAATGACTTGAGAACGTCCCTCAAAT
The DNA here is from genome assembly GCA_039764185.1 of Tamarix austromongolica. NCBI lineage: Eukaryota > Viridiplantae > Streptophyta > Magnoliopsida > Caryophyllales > Tamaricaceae > Tamarix > Tamarix austromongolica. The sequence continues at coordinate 118,483,789 of CM077809.1, read as the reverse complement.
CTTCTCCTTGGCTTGCCATGCCTTCTTTACACCCACTAATGATGTACTTCCAAAATTCCCTCTCAAGTCAAAAGTAGGAATTCTGTTTTGAAAGAAACTAAGAGGAAAAATTAGACCTTTATTGTGTATATTAATTTAGATAAAAAAACCTATGCTTTGATACGAAAATTGATATGTGTAGGAATCTGTATTTATGGTTTGGGGAGTATTATGGTTTGGTTTGGGTTTCAAAAGGAATATAATGATTCAAAAGTGATGAAAATATGATGATGATGATGATTCAAAAAAGAAGAGATATTGGTAATAATGCTCAAATGATGAAGGATTTGGAATGCTTTGGTTTGTGGGTTAGGGTTAGGGTTTACGATTTGGTATTGATATGAATATTATGATGATGAAATAATAGAATAATGGTGATTTGATGATTATATTATGAATTTAAGATTTTGAGGATGATAATATGATAATAATAATAATATTATTATTATCTTAAGTTTGGAAATAGATAAAATCAAATAAGAAAAATAAGTTTAAGATGAATGTTAAAGATGATGATGATGGCAATTGTATATGGCGTTTAACATTTTGAATGGTATGGGTTTGTGGAGGGTTTAAAGAATATATTTTAATATCTAATTCACAAATATAAATATTAAGGATTTTAATAATAATCACTCACACAAAATTGATTAATATCAAGAAGAACTCACACATAATTCAATTAAGCAAACCTTGCAAATTCATCAAATTTTCGTCTCTTTTGTGTTGTCTACTTCCTATAGTTTTTATAACCATAGGGCCTCATTAATATTAAAAAATAATCCACCAAGAAATATGATAATAATTTACCTAAAAAGCATAATCTTTCTCCCTACTCTAAACACACTCAAAAGATAGAATAAGATAACCTAAAAAGATAGAATTAAGCTACTTTTTTTTTAACTAAATCAACTTTCTTATCTTTTTAACAATTATCAATGTGATAATACTCCATATTGCATTCCAAATTTTTGAATACAGTATTATTATGTAGATACCACATCCATCCCTTCCATGCAACATATTTCTGCCCTCTATGCCTACTATGGACACACTTATATTGCTAGTGACTTATTCTGCAAGTTTTGTCCTTAACTAGCAATATATTCATTTGTTTGCCTTTAAATTTTTAGTTAATCCTCTACAAATAGAGGATAATAGGTTCTATAATAATAAATACTAAGTCTCAGCTATTTGCTCCTACATCAATACAAGTTTTAGCATAAACATAAAGATTGAAACTTTAAAGTTTGAGTCTTTAGACATTTTGTCTTAGTCTTCTCTTGTGATCGACAACTTTATTGATCTTTTAAAATTTACACTTGAGAGATATCTAGAATGAGTATGTGTTTTTAATCCTTAAATATACTTAATAAAATATGGTAAACTCTTAAATACACTTGCCATCATTAAAATAAGGATAATGCCATTAATTAAACTATAGGTCAACACAAAAACATTTGACATTGAAAGATTTTGAAGTATATTTTTGGTTCATAGATGAGGAATTTCTACACTTGTTTCAAAGAGACATGCTACAAATTGAATATATAGCAACATATATGACATAATTTTAATTCATTCAAATGTAAAACTTAAGTTTATAGACAAATTTATCATCATTATTTTAAAAGTATTATTAATATATAAATACCAAATCTATTTATTTAAGTTCTTAAATGACAGTATCTTATCTTAAATAAGTAAGATCTCTAATGTACATAGATTTTTATACCCTTAGACTCTATCTAATGAATGAATGAGTTCTATGTACTTTCAAGGTGATGATGATGGCTCAAAATCACTTAATTTTTGCTACATTTTCCTATGTGCAACATTAGATTTTGGTTGTATAAGTATTGCAACCATCATAAAAAATAACATATTAGTTCAATTTAAAGTTAAAAACCCTCATGATGACTTAAAAAGTGTTATTTTGATTGATGAGTTTACTCTAAGTCTTCATTCATTTTAAACACACCATCTAAGCTATGCAAGCAATTTGTAATTGATGTAGTGTATATTCTTCATCTTAAAGACTTACCGGAGCCTAGTATTTCCATTCTAATTCATATTATCTATGAAATTAATGCCATTTACAAGAAGTTCTTATGGTCAGGTACCTTTAAATCTTCAAAACAAGCATTTATTACATTGGAAAATCTATTTGTATGCCAAAGATAGAAGAAGGTCTAGGTTTTATTAATACTTATGGTGGAATACAGTTGTAATGTGAAAACATGTGTAGAACTTAGCTTTAAAAAAGGATTTTCTCAAGGTCAAGGGGATATACGCTTATTTCCTTAGGGTGAAGACATTTGGCTTGTTTGCATCAAACTCTTAGCCTCTTAGATTATTAAAAAAATTATCCAATCTTAGAGATGTATTCAATGATACATTGCACCCCTCTTAGATTTCTATACTATTACACCAAGAGATATTTTCCATAAGTTGGGAATATGACCTTATAATACCTCATAATAATAGGGTGTTATGGTGCCTGTTGGTATGATCTAAGCTTTCAATTAAACACCATTCTTTCTTCCATTGGCTTATTGTACTTGAAAGATTGCAAACCACTGATCAATTGATTTCTTGTGGTTTACACATTTCTCAAGTCATTTGTGTTGCTACCATATACCATATATAGGGCAAAATAAGGAAAAGGATTTTTTCCAATGAATACAAAGAAATATTGCACATAAAACAACACATTATTTATGATTTGGTAGGAAGGATGTCAAAATTTCATAGTTGCAAGTTTTATCATAAGCTAATGGGTTGTATATAAATTTAGCCTAGTTTTATTTTTTATTTTTTTTATGGTTAGTTTATTTTGTTCATTGAGATTGTACTTTAAAAACTTTACTTGTAATTAATAAAATCTCACATTACTTACCAAAAAGTATTATTGATAGGTAAATATTTATTTCTTTAATAATATTTAAATTACTCATAATATATTTATTAATTTATCTGTCTTGTTGCGTTCAAGATATATTTAGGGTAAATAAATGAAATAACTAAGCTTATGCACCATTAGTGCAAATGGTAGGTTTGTAGTTATTTTTTGTTTTATTCATATTGACCTTTAGTATTTAGTACAAAATATAATAAGAGTAATTTTACTTATTGTAGTGTAACAAGATGGTGTTGTCAGTTGTAGATATTATATAATTAGATACATGATGAACATTATTTTTAGATAATTGAAGGGACAAAGAAAAGTATACAGTATTACTTTTATATACAAATTAAATCACAACTCTGGCTATTACTAACCAAACAATGATGTGTGTGTGTATTTTTAGTGTTCTATGACACATGAACAGGCTTATTCAAATAAGGAGTTTGACGAAGTTAAAAAACGAATGGTTTCAATTTATCAAAAATTTTTAAAGTGGAGTGTTTTTGTAGTGGTTAATCCTTCTGTAGTGAACTTAATAGATTTTGCATTAATAAATAGGTGTGTATGTTTGGTTGGTATGGTATACACAATTGTAAGTATTGATGCTTGTGTGTATAGTGTTGGGAAATTATATGCAGAGAACTAGTATGCAACATGTTCAGGCTTCTAAAAAAAATAAGAAAACAAAAGAAAAAGAAAATATACTGGCGGTTTTAATATAAAACTATCATATAAAGACTTGTTAACCAAAAGGAAATATAAAGTGGTTATAAATAAAAATTTCCCTATAAATGCTCCTTTCACAATTATCCAAGAGCTTTTATAGGTGATTCTCTTGTTAAAATATTTTTTTGTAATTTTTTTATTATTTTATAAATAATTTTTTTCATATATTATGTATGTATTAACCCTTAATGTGGTCCATATTAACTTAGATATAAAGTTATTGTCCTTAAAGTTTATGTTATATGGTAATATGTTAGTAATTAAGCCTAATCTTAAATCTCTCTATCTAATTCTTGATGGTAGAATTAGAATTAAGTCATTATGGATAAAAAAAATTAAGTGAGATAATTTAATTACCTTAATCTTCTTATTTACATAAATTTTAAATTTTAAATTGAATTAAATGGAGGGAAAATAGTTTTTGGTTGTCATATCCAACTTTACCCTATTTTCTTACATGATATATGTGAGATTAAGGGTGTTGTAGATTTGCTCTTTCTCTCTCTCTTTCTACACAAATTTTTTCCTCTTGAATACATACACATATATCTATTAGAGATAAAGAAAGAGGATATTTTCTTCAATTTTCTTAGTAATTTATGTGTGAAATCGAAGAAAATGAAGAAATACAAAGAATGTCGCCATTCTCATTCCTTGTTATAAGCATGCATCATTGGGTTTGAGGAAAAGGGAGTAGAACTGTACAATTTGACTTTGAAAATTATAAATTATATATATATGTATATACAATATTTTATGATACTAGTTCCACATAAAGTTTTTTATTTCATGTATTAGGATTTTACATGAATTTTTAATTTAAATGTACATGAATTCATATTAATAATGTGTTAATTATATGATTCATGCCATTTTATTGTTTAATATTTGGTATTAGATCCTGATAAGGCCTCTGTCTTGATCGCTAATTGTATTTATGGGTGCTTAATTATTTTTATTAATTAGCCGAAAAATCACCGGAGAGAATGGCCTCATTGATCGTTTTTCTTATTATTATTATTATTATTATTATTATTATTATTATTATTATTATTATTATTATTATATATATATATATATATATGATAGTATAATTTTATGTGATTTTGGATTTAGCCACAACACTTCTAATCATATAAAATTATACATTGATGTGTTTAATTTAATTTTGTCACATATGGTTAATGTGATAATAATTGCAATATATTTAATATATATAATAAGTGTTGTCCACAAGATCATTTATTATATATATATAATACATTGGATTAAAATATTAAGCTATTATTCTCAATTTTTCCATAGGGATTGAAGAATTATGAGATAACTTAATATCTTTAATATTGAGATGCATGAGTCTATTTAAATTAAATACTTTGCCCACAAGTAGTTTTAATGTCTTTGATTCATGCTAATTGCATTTTTGATATGCTATACATTGGTATATGTATGTATGTATGTACGTATATATGTTTTGGCTTCAAATTGGTTATGAGCATATATGTATGTTTAAATTTTTTAGCAAATTGTTCTAGTTTATATTAAATATCTGATCTTAATATTGAGGCCCCTAAGTTGAAAGGGAACAACTATAAGGTTTGGAAGGAGAGGATTCTCCTAAAGCTTTGCTGTTGTGACATGGATGAGGTTATTGAGTATCCAAAGCTTATAATAACTGATGAAAGCATTGAGGAAGAAAAGGCTACACATGAGTGATGATGAAAGCCAATTGTATAAGTTACATGTACATAAAGACTAAGATGTATTCTTCCATCAAAGTCTCAGTTGATCATCATCAAGATGTCAATGACTTGCTAAGGGCCATTAATGAACAATTCATCTATTCTAACAAGGCCTTAGCTAGTACCCTGATAATAAAATTTTCATCCATGAAGCTCACTACGGTTAAGGGTGTGTGTGAGCACATCATGAAGATGCGAGATTTAGTAGCACAACTCAAGTCTCTAGAGGATGACATCTTAGATACCTTCTTGGTTCATTTCATCTTAAATTTGCTCCCAAAGGAATATACATCATTCAAGGTCACCTATCACAAATGAGGGGAGAAAATACTTTTGATGGATCATGGGGCGACTATAATGATGACAACAAAGGGTAAGGAAAAGAAGAAGAAAGCAGGACAAAAAGATAAAGGCAAGGTATCATCCCAAGGTGAGATAAAGAAGCAGTATAGGTATTTCTTTTATAAGAAGGGACACATAAATAAGGATTATGCTAAGTACAAAGCCTGGCTTATGAAGAAAGGTAATGTAACCTCTTTGGCATGTTTTGAATTTCATAAAATAGATACAAATCATAACACTTGGTGGGTTGATTATGGTTCTACAATCTATGTTTGCAATTCCTTGTAGGTTATGGAAAGGATGAGGGAACTAGTGGGAAGTATCTTTATTGATAGTAAGTTACATCTGGTTGTTCGAGGAATATGCTCATACAGTCTAGTTCTCTCTAGTGGTCATGTATTAATATTAGAAAAGAATTTTTATGTTCCAACTTTTAGTAGAAACTTGCTTTCTTTTTCAAGACTTGTACCATGTGGATATTCATTTGTTTTCAAGGTCAATTAAGTTAGGTTATTTTATGAAGCAAATTGTGTTGGATATGGTACATTATCTAAAGGTCCTTATTATATTAATTTGATGCATGATGATACAAATATTTCGATGATTTTGAATATTGGTTCAAAAATATGTGCTATGAATGAAGACTCATTAATGCTTTAGCACAAAATATTAGGTCACATCTCCATTGAGAGAATAAGGAGATTGATGAATGACGGAGTACTTGGTGCTCTAGATTTTACCGACTTTAACACTTGTATAAATTGTATAAATGGAAAACAAATGAAAAAGTCTAAAAAAGGTTCCGATATGAGTTCTCAACTACCTGAAATTATACATATCGATATATGTAGTCTAGATATGGACTTAAACAGTCAAAGACACTTCATCTCATTCATTGATGGCTACTCATGATACAAGTATCTCTACTTGCTAAATAATAAGTATGAAGATTTAGATGCTTTTAAAGTATTCAAAGCTGAGGTAGAGAAATAATGTGATAAGAAAATCAAAATCAAGAGGTTTGATAGAGGTGGAAAGTATTATGGTAGGTACACTGATGATGGACAAGCATCTGGTGCATTTTTTAAGTTTCTTCAAGAGAATGGGATAGTTGACCAATACACTATGCCTAGTTGGCCAAAATGGCGTAGCTGAGAGAAGAAATAAGACATTATTAGATATAGTGCGGAGTATGCTAAGTAGCTCAAATCTTCCTAGATCTTTGTGGAATGAAGCACATAAGACTACGGTATATATTTTAAACTGAGTTCCGACCAAAGTAGTGTCTAAGATACCATTTGAGCTTTTTAAGGGTCAGAAGCCAAGTTTAAAACATATGAAAGTTTGGGGATTTCCATTTGAATTGAGAATCTATAATCCACAAGAAAGGTAGCTAGACCTAAGGACTATAAGTGGGTATTTTGTTGGATATGCTAAAAGGTCTTAGGGTTATAGGTTCTATTGTCCATCATATAGCACTAGGTTTTTGGAGTCAAGAAATGCTAAATTTCTTAAACATGACTTAATCAATGTAAGTGGTTAGATTAAGGACCCAGTTCCTAAACGAGATCATCAAGTAGAAGAAGCTTCCACTTCATGTGATACAGTGACTTTTGTTCGCTATGCATTTCTAATTCTGGTCATGGTTGAAAAACAAGTCAATGGACCTCCACATAATGCTGATATATATCCGATAGATTAGGTTGTTTAGGAACTTCCTAAAGTTGTTGAATAACTAGCTATTAAGCAACCTCCATAAGAGGATGCTAGTCCAACTTTAAGAAGATCTACTAGGGAAAGAGGGCTAGCTATATCTAGTGACTATTATGTATATGTACAAGCTTGAAATCTGGGTTATGGTATAATACCATGAAGGAAGAGATTAATTCCATGAAAGTCAATGAGGTTTGGGACCTTGTACCATTACTTGATGGGGCTAAGCCTATTGGTTGTAAGTTGGTCTTTAAGACCAAGAGAGACTCATTAGGGAACATATACTAGTTATGAAGTGTTTCACTTAGAGAGAGGGAGAGGAATATATGGAGAGTTTCTCTTCTATGTCCACCAAGGATTCCCTACGCATTGTTATAGCAATATTAGCTCATTTTGAGTTTGAGTTATAACAAATGGATGTGAAAACAACTTTTTTGAATGGTGAGCTTGATAAGGAGGTATACATGAAACAACCTGAAGGATTCTCTTCTCATAGAGACAAAAGTCTTGTATGTAAGCTTAAGAAATCCATATATGGATTGAAATAAGCCTCCTAACAATGGTATCTAAAGTTTCATGGGGTCATTTCTTTATTTGGATTTGAAGAGAATGTCATGGATCAGTGTCCATACATTAAGGTCAGTGGGAGTAATGTTTGTTTCTTGGTTCTATATGTGGATGATATTTCACTTGTGTGAAATGATAAGGGGAAGCTATATACGGTGAAACAATTTCTTTCTAACAAATTTGATATGAAGGATATGGATGATGCATTTTATGTCATTGGTATTAAAATTAATTGAGATAGATCTCAAAGGATATTAGGACTATCTCAAGAAGCATATATAAATAAGGTGTTAGAAAGATACAGAATGATAGATTGCACACCAAGTGTGGCTCCAATTGTCAAGGGATACAAATTGCAACTAAGTCAATGTCATAAGAATAACTTAGAAAGAGATCGTATAAAGAAAATCCTATATATTTCTATAGTAGAAAGCCTTATGTATGCTCAGGTTTGCATAAGACCTGATGTTGCATATGCAGTTGGGGTATTGGGACGTTACCAGAGTAATCAAAGATTTGACCACTGGAAAGATGTAAAGAAGGTTATGAGGTATCTAAAGGGAACCAAGGACCACATGCTCATGTATTTTCATGTTCATAATATGGAGGTAGTTGGCTATTCAAATGCAGACTTTGCTGGTTGTGTAGATTCACACAAATCTACTTTTGGATTCATTTTCCTATTAGCTGGTGGAGTAATATCCTGAAAAAGCAAGAAATAGGATTGTACAACAACTTCTACCATGGAAGCATAACTCATCTCATCTTTTAAAACCACAAAGAATGGTGTATGGTTAATAAATTTCATATTGGGTTTTAGGATAGTAGATTCTATGCCTACACCTTTGATTTTCAAGTGTGACAATTTAGCTATCAACTTTATTTCAAGGAACAACAAAAGTGGTAGTCATGCCAAGGGAATAGACACTAAGTAATTAAAAGGTAAAGGAGCGTATTTCAAAAAGAGAAGTGGTCTTGGATCACATAGACACAGATTGTATGTTGGCTGATCCATTAACTAAGGGCATGCCACCAAGCAAGTTTAAGGATCATGTTTGTAGTATGGGTGTTGGACCCTCTATGTGATTGTATTACGTAATACACTATGGTTTGCTTATAGTGAATGATGCAGGAGCATCAATTGAACATAATGATTATCATGTTTATACTAATCCTCAAGGTAAGGAAGATGATTTAGCTTTCTTAATGTTGGAGCCTATCATGTTAAATATTCTTGATAATTCTTATATGCTTGACATTGAAAAACATTCCAGTTATTTTTGTAGGTATGTCACATATTTGCAAGAAGATGATGTTCATACACATTGATGTGTACAAGTATTCCAAAGCATGCAAGGTTATGACATATATGGGATGATACATTACAACAAGAAGATAAAGTGATGATATTTATTATTTGTATAAACTTGTTATAAATCCTAACCCTAAGTATATTTTATGTAAGTAAGGGTATTGCCATAATTTTATGTATGTATCTTAGTCAATTGTATAGATTTTTAATAATAATCCTTTGTATCATTTAACCAATGATATTATGCTTTGGATTAAGGTTAATATGGGTTTAATTCAACCATGATTAATGGGCTAGATTAGATAGGACTAATTGGCTGGTTAGGCTAGGTCACCTCCAACTCTTCCTTCTCCTATATATATACCTTTGTGCGCATCATTTGTAAGCAGATTTGAATGAGAAATTGTTTATCAAACTTTGAGAAAATTTAGCTAAAGTCTAATCCTCCCTTTTGGATCAACATTGAGCAAGGAAAATCTAGGATTAAACCTTCCTCAACCTATCTTCAACCACGATATATTTGAAGGCCATACAAATTTGTCAAAACACTTCAACTTGTGTCATCAAGTCCTTCACCTATAATCCATCAATTAACTTCATTTCTTTTGCATTAGATCGTCGGTGAATGCTTCTAATACAAATTTCGATCCACCTTCCGTTACTTTGATAAAAACCACATCATTTTTGGTATCAAAGCTTCATTTGTTCGAAGCATATAAACTAGTGACCTACGAACTTGAAATCGCGTGTGTGTTCTTGCACCAAGAACTCCATGGATACTCCACAATTTCTTTGAATTATTGATTCTTGATGAAATTATTTGATTTTTCTTTAATTTCTTGCTTGAATTTCTTGCAATCTTGCAACAATCTTGTTACAATTTCCTCAAACTTTCAACATAAAATACCAACAGCATTTACCTTCCAGTAGTACACGGTTTGGTTCGTCTTTTTGCCATGAAATTTTGTGCCTTTCCAACACTTGATTCCTATTGCCTTCTTCTCTCCATTGGTGTGTGATCAAGTGTGTAGCAGTCCCTTTCTAGTTCCCATCGTGCAGTAGGTAAGGAAAGCGTCAAAGTGTTCAAAATCCCTGGACAACTCTCAATCGCCTAAAACAGACCTGAAACTTGCCGGCCTTGTATTTGACTCATTTATCATCAATTTATCTCAAGAAATCAGTCCATCATCTACCTTTGGATCTCCTCTACATCTTCTATGTGGACTTCAACACGAATTGCCCACTAGAAGACAAGATTTTGTTGAAGACACAGAAACATGTTCTATGATTTTATGTGAATAAATTTCACATCTCTTATATACTATCCTTTCATTGTTTGTGTGTACCTACATGCAGTGCCTATTCATGGGGCTAAAAGATCTCCTTTGTGCCTAGAAAAAGACTGCAGGTAGTGTTTAACATTTGTGTTAGAATTAGCAATTGGTTTGTGCTTTGTTTGGTTGTAGGAAAAACAAATCAAGCACCTACACTTTGTGGAATATATTGTGTGCAACAAGTAGGGTTGTGTGTCAACCTTCACCAGGTGCATTCCCTGGTAGAGTCCATCAAAAGCCTCACCACATTCATGGATTCCCAATTACAAACTCAAAACACACTGCAACATTAACTCCAAAGTATGGAAGCTAAGTTGGCGGACCAACAGAAGTGTAAACCATGGCAAGTTCGAATGGAAACCACACATGATAGTGTGGAAGGGAGAATGAAGCCTATGTACCATGCCAAGAGTGGAATTGGACCTTTCAATTTGTCTCATCATGAAGATGGAGAAGAAGAAGCAAATTCTTTTGGCTCAAGCAACCAAAGAAGAGAACCTACATTCCATGTAAGAAATTAAATGCACACCATGAAGATCAAGGTATTAAACTTGACCTTCCTGAATTTTATGGTGATTTGAATGTGGAATCATTTTTTGAAAGGTTTCATGAGATTAAGGCTATTTTTGAGTTTAGAAAATATGATGATGATAGATTGTGCAAATTATCTACTCTAAAGTTCAAAAATTTTGTTCAAATTTGGTATGATAACTTAAAACGAACTAGAGAAAGACAAGAGAAGTCTAAAATAAAATCTTGGGAAAAACTTAAAAAGCACTTAAAAAAGAAAATTTTCCTTAGGGAGTATGAACAAGATATGTATGTTAAAATGAATACCCTAAGGAAAGGCTTATTTAGTGTAGAAGAATACACTAGAGAATTTGAAAAACTAGCCCTTATTTGTGATGTTCATGAAAGAAAGGAACAAAAAATGTGATATATACTTAGGTGGCTTGAATAATTTCATAAGAGACAAAGTTGATATGTACTCTTATGACTCTCTTGATGACTTGATAAAATTGGCTATGAAAATTGAAAGACAAACTAAATCAACAAAAGCCTATGTTAAGTATAATGCTTCTACTTCAACTAAATCCTATTCTAACACCTTTACACCTAAATCAACATTTTCATATGATAAAAAGAATAACAAAGATTATAAAGGTAAAAATAAGGTAGTTGAAATGGAAAATAAACAATGTTTCAAATGTAAAGGATATAGACATTTTGCTAGAGATTTTCCTAACCAAAGAGTTATACAAATACAACCTAGTATTACACCTACTCATAATTGATAGTGGTTCATATACTAATGTAGCTAGTGAGGCTATTTGAACACCCCAAAATTCACTACTTTTTTTTAAAGTGGAAGCAATTAAAATAGAAATACTTAGAACCCGTGAATTCTAGAAATGTTACCGCCACACTTAGTACTAGACCGGTTCTCTCCGACCGTTCCGGTACCAAGTGCTAAGGCTAAAGAAGAGATTAACAATCAATTAAAAAATTAATACAAACTAAACTCCAAATAATCATTAAACGGTTGTAAAACAAAATTAGAGTACGCATCAAAAAATCTAATTCATTTCCAAAAGAGAATTAAACTTACAACCGATAAAAGGTTCATTAAAATACTCAATCGAGTACTGAATCAGAGAATGGTAAATACTATACCAAATAAATAACAAAAGGAATGAAATCGCCTAAAGAATGAATATGGCCACTACACTCTCGAACTTTGAGCCAAAACAAGCTCAACACACAGCCCCGACTGATGTCTCGCCCACCTGCATAAAGTCAGAAGGGCATACTACTGGTGGGATTGAGAAGCACCCATAAAAGGGTGATCAATATGCTACGTACTGAGTAAGGTAACCGAGCACTAAGGCCAACACATAAACACATAAAATCATGCATAAGAATAAAAGATCATAAAGCCGATCATCATATCATAATATCGACCAATCATTCAGGTACATACATAAAGGTCCAATCATAGTCCGGATTAATTATTTAATTAATCTTTTATCAGAAGTCGATACACACCATGCTTTATATCAAATCCATGCGAGTATGGAAGCCCCCACTATTATTGCCGTTGGATCGGAGGCACATAGGGTATCATACCCTAACTACTATTATAGCCAGTGGATCGGATACACATAGGACTACGCATCCTAACCACTATTCCTAACTGGTGGATCGGTTGGCTCCAGCACGCATGGTGTTCCACTGTAAGTAATTAGTATCTTTTAGGCATTTTAGCAAAACTCTGGTTTACGGTTGTTGAGCCCGGGAACCCCCACTACTATAACTGGTGGATCGGTTTACGCATAGAGCATCCTGCTCTAACCACTATTATAACCGGTGGATCGGTTACACATAGGGTAAAAACCCTAACCACTATTCCGAACCTGTGGATCGGTTGGTCTCATCTCAACGATCTTCCACTTTAAATAATTAGTGTCTTAAGTATCTTATTCAAAGCTTCCACCATGGGTATGCACGAATCATAAAATTCCACCATCATAATTACACTCGAATTACCACATGCACATGACAACACAAAAACCCTAATCAGCCACCACATACCTCAATTAACCACAACAAACCATAGTTAACCACTCCAAACTCTATTTAACCATACCAACCATAATTAGCCACTCCACGCCTTAGTTAATCACAACAACCTAGAGTTTATTACTCCAAACCCTAATTCAGTCTCTTCCGTACCCTCATAATGCTCCACGTACTATTTTTCATCCAAAATAGTTCAACATCCAAATAATACTTACATTACCTTCCTTACATCCCAAATTAACTTTCCACATGTAAATTTCATACCCATGCAGACATTAATCTCCCCATGCGAACCTTTGAATCCTTTTCATGCACACCCTAAAATTTCCATGTGAAACCCTAATTTCAACCATACAAACTCTAATACCACCATACAACCATCAATGCCACCATGTAAACCCTAATACCACCATACAAACCCTAATACCACCATATAACCATAATTACCACCATACAAACCTTAGTAACATCATACAAACCCCAATACCTCCATGTAAACCCTAATACCATCATATAACCATTAGTACCACCATCCCACCCTCGATTCTGCCATATAAAACCCTAAATTCAATCCATAGCAAAACCCAAGATTTGTCCACATAATACAATTGATTAGATTCTCCCCTTCCATAACCACAATTTAGATTCCCCCATACAAGAATATAAATTAGATTCTCCCACATAAAATCATAAATTAGAATTTCCTGAGAAAAACCATATTTTAGATTAATTGGATTTCCCCAAACAAATCATAAATTAGATTCTCCCAATCAAATCATAACTTAGGTTCTCCCATATAATATCATAAATTACATTCTCCCCAAATAACATCATAAATTAGATTCTCCCTAACAAACCATAAATTCAATTCTCCCATATAACATCATAAATTATATTGTCTCCCACGAAACCCTACATTTCCCATTTTATTCTTCCTCTCATAAATCATTAAAATACTTAGGTCAACTCACATCTCTTGATCAACTTCTTTCTCCATCCTTATTTTTCATCCTCTTCCCCACACAACCACATAAACATTCTCACATGCATGTCTTACAGTATCACAAAACATATCATCATACATAAATAATACACATCCCATACAAAAACATACTTCAATGCCACGTCATATCATATACGACATAATTAATAATCATAAACATATAATGCATAGCATATGAAGCACATCATGCATAGAAGCACACAATGGCCTTAGTAAACCCTTACCTAGAACAACACCGGTCTTTGGAGCACGTTCCTACGCCTCCTTAGGGCTTTGACCAAATAATAACATATTAATAAAATAACTTTAACAAAATTCTAACTTTCCTAAAGACATAAAAATAATAGAGATATTATAAACCTTGTTAATATAGGGTTAAATACTTTACCCTAATAATAATAATGATACTAATATAATAATATCAAAGATAATAAAACTAATATAAATGAGAATATAAATAATAATAGCAATAATAATAATAATAATAATAATAATAATAATAATAATGATGATGATAATAACAATAATAACATTATTAACAATACTAATGGTAAAATATTTGCATTAATAATAATGGAATAATAATAATAGAAATTTGAAATATAAAATAATAATAATAATTATACTTATAACATATTAATATTAATAATAGTAATAAAAGAAATAATAAGGGGAATAATAAAAAAATCGAATTAAGATATAATAAGGCTTCAGCCCTCAACATAAATAATAATAAAACAATAATACTACTAATAAATAATAATAAAACATATTAAGAACACAAATATTAAGAATAATAATAATGGCACCGGCGGCGGCGGCGGCGGCCGGAAAAATAGAAGAAAAGAGGGAAAGATGGATATTGGGAAAAAGATAGGGAGAATTGAGGTGATATAAGAGGTGTTTATGGTTTTCCAAGAGTAGAGGGACAAAATGATGGTGGTGGTGCAGCCAAAGGTGGTGGCGCATGGCGGCGGACGGTAAGGTTTTAAATGAAACGCTGCGTCCCAAGGAAAAGAGAGACGGAACGCAGCGCATAGAGGGGCGGAAGAAGGGTAGGAAGTTGCTTAAATGAAACGACGAGCTTCAGCGTAATATGGAACAAAACGCAGCGTTCCACGGGCGGAGGAAGGATACGCGGCGCGGGCTGGGCTGCGCCGAAGAAGAAGAAGAAGAAAAGAAAAAAGGGAACTGGGCCGCGGCAGGCGCATTCGGGGGAAAAAAGGAGAGGAAAAAGGAAAAGAAGAAAAATAAGGAAAAAGGAAGAAGGAAAAAGAAAAAGGGAAAAAGGAAAAGGAAAATAGTTAGGTTAGGGCCAATTTAGGATATTTAAAAATAATAATATTTAAATAAAATAATATTTAAATCCCTTTTTAGGCTAAATTAGGATTTTTAAAAGATTTTCCATATATTCCATTTTAATTAGCAAAACACCCTAATTTTCTTCCATTAAATTATTTATAAAATTAATATTAATTTGGAACTATTTTCTCCTTCTTATTTTAAATAAAATAATTTATTTAAATAAATTCCCAAATTAAAATCTTTAATTAGTCAAAATACCCAAATTCCTCCTAATTAAAATACTTATAAATTTATTCTGGATTTTCCCTAATTAATTTTCTTTTATTCTAAATAAAATAATATACATAATTAAATTTTATAATAAAACCTCACTTAAATATACTATTTAAAATTAGAAATTTCTGGGACATTTCACTATGGTTAAGAATCTTGGTTTGGATACTACTAATCATCCTAAACCCTATTCTTTACAATGGTTAAATAAGGATAAAGGAGCTAAAGTAAAAAAAAAAAAAGAGCTTTAGTCAGATTTTCTATTAGAGACTATCATGATGAAGTTTTATGTGATGTTTTACCTATGGATACTTGTGGATTACTTTTAGGTAGACCATGGCAATTTGATAGAAAAGCAAATCATGATGGGGTAACTAATGAATATGTGGTGAAAAAGGAAAATAATTATATAGGCTCACACCTTCTTCATATGATCATATGCCCTTGAGTGATGATAAAAAGAGATTATTTTTACATGAAAAGGCTATGGAAAAACGTATAAAAGAAGAAGGAATTTGTTATGCTTTAGTTTCTAAAGATTATAAACCTGAAAAAAAACAACTTTTAGATCCTAATTTGATTAAGTTGCTTGATGAGTATAATGATGTATTTCTTCATGACTTACCTCCTGGATTACCACCTAAAAGAGGTATAGAATATGCTATTGATCTTGTTCCTGGTATGCCTATTCCTAATAAACCGGCTTATAGATGTAACCCAAAAGAAGTTAAGGAATTAAAAAAAAATACAAGAACTTATAGATAAAGGATTTGTGAAATAAAATATGATTTTTTGTATAGTTCTTACAAATATTGCTTATGTCAAGTTTATGAATTATTTTTGGAAAACGTTACGGCATATGCTTGGTACTAAATTGTCGTTTAGCACTTCACATCATCCCTAAACTAATGGTCAAAATGAGGTGAATAATAGAACTCTTGGTACATTATTAAGAGGTTTAGTTAATCAAAGTACAAAAGATTGGGTAGTTAAGTTAGCTCATGCAGAGTTTGCTTATAATCGTAGTCCTTCTAGTACTACTCAAACTAGTCCATTTGAGGTGGTGTATGGTGTGAATCCTAACATGCTTATTAACATGATTCCATTGAAAAAAGGTGAAATGCAAAATTATGAAGCTAAAGAGAGAATATAATTTTTTCAACAACTTCATGAGAAAATCAAAAATAATATTGAAAAATCCAATGCCAAGTATAAAGCTCAAGCAAATAAGCATAGAAACTCTTATGTGTTTTCTCCTAGTGACTTAGCTTGGTTACATTTGCATAAAGAAATATTTCCTAATTTACGTAAAAACAAACTAATGCCAAGAGCCGATGATCCATTTAAAATACTTAGGAAGTTTGGAGATAATGCTTATGAACTTGAACTTCTAGATTCTTATGGTGGAATTTCAAGAAATTTTAATGTTGGTGATTTGTCTCTTTATTATTCTGATCAAAATTTGACGGTAAATTCTTCTCAACTTGGGAAGAATGATGCAGGAGCATCGATTGAACATAATGATTGTCATGTTCATACTATTCCTCAAGGTAAGGAAGATGATTTAGCTTTCTTAATGTTGGAGCCTAGCATGTTAAATATTCTTGATAATTCTTATATTCTTGACATTGAAAAACATTCAAGTTATTCTTGTAGGTATGTCACATATTTGCAAGAAGATGATATTCATACACATTGATGTGTACAAGTATTCCAAAGCATGCAAGGCTATGACATACATTTAACCAATGATATTATGCTTTGGATTAAGGTTAATATGGGCTTAATTCAACCATGATTGATGGGCTAAATTAAGTAGGAATAATTGGTTGGTGAGGCTAGCTCACCACTGACTCTTCCTTCTCCTATATATATACCTTTGTGCACATCATTTATAAGCAGATTTGAATGAGAATTTTTTGATCAAAATTTGATCAAAGTTAGCTAAAGTCTAATCCTCCCTTCTAGGTTGACATTGAGCAAGGAAAATCTGGGATTAAACCTTCTTCAACCTATCTTCAACCACGACATATTTGAAGGCTATACAAATCTGTCGAAACACTTCAACTTGTGTCGTCATGTTCTTCACCTATAATCCATCAATTCATTTCATTTCTTTTGCATTAGATCATGGGTGAAAGATTGTAATACAAATTTTGATCCAAACTTTCGTTACTTTGATAAAAACGACATCAGTAAAGCTATGCTATGATCGTTTCTCATTTAGTTTGTATACATATAGTTTGTTGAGAAATATCACATTATGTCTTAGACCTTGAATAAATGTTGGGTTTATTCATAAAGCTAAAGTTGATGATGGAATTAATTACTACATTGTGATACATGGAAGATAAATTTTAAAATTTTGAGAGCTTGTCGCCATGATCCATGCATTAGTTTCATCATAAATTTTATGCTAACATAAGGAGACCAAGACATAAATCTAATTTACATGGACCAAGTGGGAGAATGTTAATATATTTTTATTTTATAAAAGTATTGTTATTATTTTATAAATAAAGTGTTTCATATTTTATGCATATATTAACCCTTAATGTGATCCAGATTAAATTAGATATAAAGTTATTAGCCATAAAGTTTATGTCGTATGGTAATATATTAGTAATTAATCCTAATCTTAATTCTCTCTATCTAATTCTTGATGGTAGAATTAGAATTAAGTTATTATGGATAAATGGAAAAATTAAGTGAGATAATTTAATTATATTATTTAAATAATTTTTAAATTTAAAATTGAATTAAAGGGAGGAAATATAGTTATTGGTTGATCATATCCAACTCTACCCCATTTTCTTACATGGCATGTGTGGGATTAAGGGTGTTGCGGATTTTTGCTCTCTCTCTCTCTCTCTTTTTGCCGAAATTTTTTCCTTTTGAATATATACTCATATATCTATTAGAGATAAAGGAATAGGCTATTTTTCTTCAATTTTTTTAGTAATTTATGTGCGAAATGAAAAAAATGAAGAAATATAAAGAAGGTCGCCATTCCCATTCCTTGTTATAAGCACATGTTATCAGGTTTGAGAAAAATAGAGTAGAACTGTAAAATTCGATTTCAAAAATTATAAATTACGAATTTGGTGGAATTAATCTGGTCAATGGTAGGATATACGCTATATATATTATTTTATAATCTTAATTTAGCATAAAGTTTGTTATTTTATATATTAGAATTTTACATGAATTTTTAATTTGATTGTACATGAATTCATATCAATAATATAATAATTATATCATTCATGCCATTTTATTGCCTAATATCTCTCCCCTAACCTATACTACATACCGTGATGGCATATAGGGTGGTGCCAAACCGCCATCTCTGTCTGACTTCGATCGCAGTCTATCAGCTTATCAGTAGCCGTTATATCACCCCAGCTGCCAGAAGTGCGTACGTAGATGTTGGTCAAGTTCGAAGACCGGCCGGCGCAAACGTAAGAGAGCATAGTTTTCTTTATTTATTTATTCTAGCTTCCTCCGTCTAGAACTAGCATAATAAAGTATATACATTACTTATGCAAACCGAACTATACATTCATTGGTTTTTATTTACATATCATCCCATTCCCGTCGTCCGTCGTGATTGTCCAATATATATCCCATTTATGCGTGCATGCATGCACACAGCTACGTATATACAGATGCTAATTAACTAGGAGGAGCTCCCACAACTATAGTCCAAGCAATCAGCAGGATGTTCTAGCACCGCATCACACATCCTCTTGCTCCTCTGAAGTGGCTTTTCGGGCAGACAATTCCGCCGATCGTCGTAGACCACACCTCTTGATGTCAGATTATTACAAATACCTTCCTCCTCGCAGAAGAAGTTATCAGAATACGTGAAATTTGCCAAATTTGGCAGTGTGCAGATCCCTGCTGGGATATTACCGCTCATCATATTATGTGCTAGATTCAGCTGCTCCAAGTGTGCCAGACCTGCGATGCTGTAAGGTATTGGCCCTACTATCTCGTTAAAGCTCACGTCCAGTAGCCTCAGCTTGTACAAGTACCCAACTTCAGGAGGCAAGCACCCTGAAATACTGGTGTTGATCAACAGGAGTTCCTCTAAAGTATTGGCAAATTTGGCAATCGTTGGCGGAAGGCAGCCTCGAAATTTGTTATTAGCAAATACCAGAACAGAAGCTAGGGAGTTGCCTACATTAGAGGGGATCACATGAGTCAAGCGGTTGTTATTGACGAAGATTGCATCAAGGGTTCTGTTGAAGAGTTGGTCGGGAAGCATCCCTTCGAACTCGTTGTACCGAAGGTCGAGGAATTTCAGAGAAGGGAGAGAAAGGAGTACGGTGGGAAAGATCCCAACAAACCTATTATTGCTGAGATCGAGCTCAAATAGGTTAGTGAGATTGGCTATGGATTGAGGAAGAATGCCACAGAAGCGGTTGCTGTTGAGATGGAGGAGGGCAAGGTCGGTTAGGAGGCCGATATCCTCCGGTATGAACCCGGCTATATCAGCGTGGTTCAGGTCAATGCCGGCAACAACCAGAGTTTTTGGGTCGTCAGGAGCCGGTGCACAGAATACGCCTTTGTAGGTGCATACTGAGAGGCCAACCCAGTTGGTGGTGAAGTTAAAAGGGTCGGAGTAGATTACACGCTTCCAACCCTGAAGGCCAAGATAAGCTTGATGCAACCTAGGATTTGATACTACAGCAGTAGGGGGCCGGCGGTTGCTGTGATGATGATGTCGCTGATGTGATGATGGTAATGTATGTGAGGTATGCTTCGCCAGTAGAAAATGAAATAGTAAAGAAAGACGCAGCAGCGTAAGGATCAGGCCTGAAGTAATATTGTAGGGGCTCATTTTTGAGTACAGCGTATGCTATAGGTAAGAGTTGCGTGACTCACTGTAAGTTGAAAATCAATTGAAGTGTATCAAAAATGCGAGGGTTTTTGTAATCACTCGTGTGGTCTCACATTCGGCCACAACGATCGGTCTTGTAACATAATCATGGCAAATATATATATACATATATATATATGTGTGTGTGTGTGTGTGTAAGACCAGGAATTGCAGTAATAGGCTAATTTTTGTCAGCACAATAATTTACGAGTTCCTTGCAGTTTCTGATGGTGGTTGATAGATTTGGATACTTTAACTAACAGCACCACCGACTAAAATCCCACAGGGAATCATGGTGTTGTGGATAACTATAAGTATTATTGGTCAGATTGGGACTGTGATAAGGGGTAGTACCAGATGGAGCGAAAAAGTCATGGAACAACTTCGGTACCAAGCAATGAGCATGACACTGATTGTTCTCCTTCCAATATCAAATCTGTGTTTAACCAGCCAATTCATTGTTATTATTATTATTTTCTTTTTCCGGGCTGAAAATTTTAAGCATCAACGTTATCCCGCATCTGAAAGGTATAAATCGCCGCAAATTCAAGTGTGTATCCATCAGATGCTGCATATAAAGCGAGTAACTCTTGTTTTCTCGCACCCATTCGGATTAGGAGAAGTGCCAAGCTCATTTAAACATCAGAATTCTCCAAAAGGTAAAACCGATCGGGGAAAACCGGACTCGGACTGATACTAGTATGTACGTAAGTAAAAAAATAGTTTTATTAGTATTATAATATTTCGGGTCAGAGACGAAAATTTGATTGGACCGAAATTCAGGTATTATACGGATTTATTATTATTTTAACACTTATACATTGAAGATTGAACTAAGAATCAGAATAATAAGTTTAGCGCGGACCAAAACCTGAAGTTTCAAGTTCGGTTTCGGCCGCCTCATACCCCTGCAGGTTCCAATATATTTAAAGAAACTGCCTCCATAAGAACAAAAATTTGAGGATCCGTTCCATATGATTTTTTATTTTATAGCAATATTGATAAATTTAAATATAGGTAATAAAATAAGATAAAATGAGATGATATAATTGAGAGGTTCCAATCATAATAGAAGAAAAAAAAAACTATTACAAGTGATGGAAATGATAAAAGTATTAGACCTATGATTTAATACAATATGCATTTATGATGTGTACATCTACAATATAAAAATAACATATTTATAATACTCCTCCTTTGATGTATATCATTTGATATCTATAATACATCTATAAAGAGTATATCTTTAAAATACCGCATCATTAAAAATCTTACTAGAGAAATTTTTTTGGGACAAAACTATAACTAAGGAAAATAAAACAATTTTCTCCCTATAAACATAGTATGTCTTATTTCCTATGATTCTGTTTGTCTTTATAATCATATTTTGATAGTGCTTACATTTAAAACTTCATCACTCAAAATCCTATATAAGACAAAAACCGAGCTTTTATATAAGGATATGTGTTATTAAATTGACTTTTACATTATTATTTTTTTACTATACACCTACTCACAATCAATTGGTATGGTACCTTTAAATGTTGAACTTCTTAACCATATACATCAAGCTTATTTAGCAGTTATATTTGAATATTCCAACTCATCAATCATTTATCAAACGACATTCTATGATGAATCGAGAATAATTTTCAATTTTATCCATGATTAGTTGCAACTATTTATGTAAAGATATCACTAATGTTTACATCATAACATCTTGCATCAGTATAAAGATATTTCATTTGTTAATAGAATTTATTATCAGATTCTATCCATATGGACACATCACATCATTGTGTCAAGTTTTATATCCTTTTTAAGGATTATAATTCATATTTCAAGAGTTTAGATGTTTGGATTCACATCATACATTTCTAGCATATTTGTATTATGCCTGCCATTAACTTATTTGAAGTGACCCCAAGGCCTTCTATGTGACTTGGAATTTCAGTTAAAACACAAACGAATTTCATAATTTCTTGGCCACAATAGAAGGAGATTGTAGCTAAGCTACCTCTAGCAAGCATAGGTATCATCAAGTAAACTTTAACTTTCTCTTTGGGTCCATATTTCATGAAAAAAAAATTTCTAAGTGCTTTCTTCCTTTATAATCTTAATCTCCTCTTTTCTCCCCCTAAGGTTGAGGAAACAAACATTCCTAGCCTTCTTTGTAGCTTAATACTATATCTATAGGCAGAGTGCAGGCATATATAGAACTTGTCCTTTTTTTTAAAGATAAGCATCAATTTCATGCCAATTGATCTGACTTTAGGGATAATGTGATATGTAATTGGTATGTACCAAAAATATTTACATGCATATTAATATATCATTTCTAAACCTTACCAACAAGGGTCTACGAATCAAATGTATAATCTATAACTCTACTAGGTCATTTTGCTTCCAACTTGAAGCATTAATAATGCATCAATATCCTAATTGGATGATTATTTACCTTTGTGCTAATGCAATAATATTAATTGTCAGATATAACATGTGACCTTACATTAATGCATCATTATATACCAAGAAAATTTATTTGGTCCACATGTGTCTACTTGAGTTTTATATAGAACATGTCATATTCTCTCTCTCTCTCTCTCTCTCTCTCTCTCTCTCTCTCTCTCTCTCTCATGCTAGAACAACTTAATTGTAAAATAATCAATAAAAATATGTTATTCATATGATATCATCAATTAAAATAATCTTTAGGATTCTAAGTGGGTGTTTTTACAAGTTTTATTGATCTTACCTATTGTAATACCTCAAAATTTTTATATAACCTTAATCTCAACTAATCGATATTTTAACCTAATATGGATTCTAATTCCTTGGTTATTATATTTTTTTTAGCCTAAACCAAACCTTGGAAAATTGATAGGTTAAAATCTCAACCTATTTTCTAAATTTTCAACTTAAACCTAATCTTAATCCTAAACCCAAAATTTTCTTTCTCATTTCCTCTTTTTCTTTTCTCCTCTTCTTTTCCTTTATTCTTTTTTCTTCATTTTCTTTCCCCTGACCTACTCCCCCACCCCACTTTCATTTCCTTTTCCTCCTTTCCCTTTCAGCTAAAAATGGCCTTATACCCCTTACCCCTACCCCATCCTCCTCCTCCCTTTCCTTCAGGCCATGCAATGTCCTTGACACCCTAGCAACTCCTACCCTTCATCAATTGCCTTCTATTCCACACCACCTCCTTGACCCAAGACTATCCACCAACACCTCCTCTACCCATTTACGTACCTATCCTACACCTAAACCCAATCCCCCTTCCCATTATTTTTTCCTTTTCCTTCATCCTAACCATACATATTTGTATATATATATATATATATACACATACACACATGAACGCACACCCTCCCTCCAGTTACCTTTTCGTCTCGCCTTCTTCTATTCCATTATCATCAAGAATCCGAACACCTATGATTTCCTTCTTCTCCTTTCTTTTTGCTCTAGTTGGATTCATCATACTCTAACACCACCACTCACAATCACCAACTTCACCATTCCCAACCCCCACCTCAGCCAACACCATCACCAACAACCACCACCCCGACCATATTGATGTAAATGGCATAGGTTCGGGATGCGAATGCCCATACCCATATCTGTATCCGATAAGAAAATCTATACTTAAATTTGTACCCATACCTAAATGGGTATCTAATGATACATCCATATCCATATCCGTTGGATATTCGCTACCTAATGGATTATCCATTTGTCCATTAATGGATAAATCCATTATTAGTTAAGAAAAATAATAATTTTAACCTTAATTTAAACTATATTTGTTTTCAAATTGAGGGTAAAAGGGTTATTATATATTAGGTAAATGGGTACAAATTTGAATACAGGTATGGGTATGGGTATAAGTATATATATGGATCTCCTATTCCTATATTTGTACCCAAACCTAATGGAATTTTTTTTTCAACCTCCATATTTGTTGGATAAAAATCTTTAGGTTTTGTGTAAAATTTGCCATATTTATATCCCTACTCAACCAAGTTTTCTTCTTCTACATGCACCAACCACCAACCTTCCTCTTTTCTTTTCTTTCCCTACATGAGTCATCAACTCTAGCCACATCTTCATTTCGCTCGTGCTCAGGTAGCCACTAAGCACCATTAGGTAATCCCATTATGCAGCACTAACCACCGACCTAATTGCTTAGCACCACACTACCACTACCTCGCCCTACCAACTATCAATACACCAAACCATTACCCCACCAAAAAGACTCGACACTACCCTCCTGGCTCCCTTTGGTGGTGGCACTTAATATCGTTACACCCTCTTGAGGTCACCAAATTTCACCGCAACTAGTTTGAGCTTGGTGGATTTGTTTTGCTTAATTTATTCTCTATTTTACACCTTCATTTTTTTTAGATTTTCTTTAGTTGTTTTTTTAAGTTCTAATGGTGTGTTATTAGTGATTCTTAGGTTGTTTCCCTATGGTCTTGGAATAGTAGAATTATGTTATATGTGCTTAGAGACCAAAGATGCTTTAGTTAGGTATTCTATGTAAAATATGTGTATTTGTTTGTGATATCATGTTTGGAATCCTTAATGGATAGTGTTATGATGATAAATATATATATGTTATACCATGTGATGCAAAAGAGAGAAAGGTCTAAAAGCATGCATTTCATACATATTGTGGGTAGACATGAATTGGGATATCTGAAATTTGTATATAATTATGGTTATAGATTTTTATGATGATAATATGTATTGGAGGTTATAAAATCATTCATAAATGGGACTCATAAGGTTTGTGTGGAAATATAGGTATTTTAGCTTTTTTAGAAGTGATTTAGTCAATATGGGTTAAAAATTGGAATATTGAGTATTTTAAGTTGAACATTTGTTCAAAACATGTTAATTGTGTTATGTGGAATGTTTGCAGTGAATAAGAAGGGTTTAAGTCCAATAATTGAGAAAAAAATTACTTTAAGTAGGAATAAAAACCCTAAGGGTAAGCTTATTATCACATATGTGAGATGTTGGAGTTTGACCTTAATTTTGAGATATGTTGTTGATATTGGAATTTTAGGTAATAATATTAAATATGGTGCTCATATGAGTCTCATAAAAAAAATTATCATTTATTTGTGAAATTAAGGTTTTGTGAAGAAAGGTGAATAATAGCACTAAAGGCATGCTAATATTGCATGTATAAGACGTTGAAGTCAGACCTTGATTTTTTCGTATGTAGTTAATAATAATATTTTAAGGATTTTTATTGAATTTAATGATAAAATGAGAGCTAAGAAAGAAATTATGCTTAACATATAAAATTAGGATTTCTTAGAGAAAATATGGCTTGTCCTTGGGAAAGTATATGGGTCATGTGCCTTGCATATCTATATGTGTGCCGAATGATTCCCTTGAAAAAAAATTAAATATGAACAAGATATTAATTAGTTATAGTGAAATACCATATGAGTCGAGATCAGTTATTCCCATCTGTTCCATCTAACGAGAATAGTGGCCAAGAGCTTCATACCCTGAGGGGTTTTATGTTATTAATACCATTCCACGAGTCAAAAATTGCGGGGTACCTAAATAAAATTGAAATAAATCATTGGAGTTATTTTCACGATTGATTATATATTGATAACTTAAAGTGAAAGACCATATGAGTCAGGATGGGTTGAATCAATCCATTCCACCAGATAAAAATAGTGGTGAAGAGCTTTATGCTCTAAGGTTGTATATTATTGATATATTTACATTGGTAGAAGATATTGAAAAGGATTTTTATGCCCTGAGGTTGTATTTTATTGATATTTTTCATCGAGTGATAATAGGAGGGTCCTTAAACTCAACGCGAATAAGATCATGGATATCCATTATGCTATTTTCATAATGAGACTTGAGATAAATGAATAAGTTGGTACCATCATAAATTAATCTATATGTATTTTTATATCTTGTTGTGACCTTATAACTTGTGTGACCTTACTATTTCTGTATTGTTACCTTACTCAGTATGTAACAACTAATTATTCTTTTCATGGTTACTACTTATTTTCATGAGTAGAGGACCTAGTTGAGTTTGTGCAAGTCATTGAGAACCCACCAGATGACTTTGCTGCTTATGATGACTTTCTTGGGGGGAAATGATCATATTTTATGTAAAGGGTTTGGGATTGTAGATTCATGTTATCCAATTCTTAGTTTTATCTATATACCTTTTATGACTCTTCCTCTAAGGTATTCATTTATTTATTGTGAATATTATATTTAAATTTAACCTCCAAACTGATATGAATCTTCAAAATTTGTATTTAATTAATTTTGATAATTGCTATAAATCATTTTATACTTATAATTGTTTGTCTTATTGAATGATTAGGAAATATTGATGCAGCACATGGAGTATGGATTTGAATGGCTGCAGCTGCTGAAGTGTTGCAGAGATGTATTTTATTATTTTTTTATGTAATCCCATGTGATGCATTCGCCGGTAGAAATTGGCTAATGGAAATTAGGTTGGTTGTATAATCCGCCACCCGATCCATGGATAATGGATTAGTTGGATTGTGGGTTAATCGACCCTTAATAACCATAATTAGCTAGAATTAATATTAGCTGGTGGGAATTGATGTATAAATATTTCCTTGTATTTTGGGGGAGAGTTTGGTGTGTTTTTCTAGGCAGGTCGAATTGTCCAGCATCGACCCATTCATCGTTTATGTATTTGGGCTGTATCGGTGAGGTTAGTTGGGCTGATTGTATGGTTGTGTTGTGTATTTTTATACGGCCCGTATGCCTCATATAAATAAGGCCTATACGACTTGTAGACGACAGTGTTTGGCTGATATACGAATTGATTCTTGATTCTTCTCGAGCTTCTCTCTCGCGTTCTCTCTCTCTCGGCGAATCTCTCACTCGCACTTTCTTTTGCTTCTGCTCTCTGTCTTCAATCAATTCTTGATCGCTTATGTCTCTCAAATTCAATTGTCGTTGTTAAACTGTGCCTCTGAATTCTTGAATCTTCCTTTGGAATTTTCCTTAGGCTGATTCCGGTGAATTGAACCCCGCGCTCGATTATTTTCTTCAATCCTTTTGTGAAACCCTAACATGTTTCCATCATTTGGTATCAAAGCCTCGATTATTTGAGTGCTCGTGGTTTAATTGTTACTGCTAAGTTCTTTTTCATTTCTGGTTTATTATTTTTTGTTTTCGCTAACCCTACTTCTAAATTGCGAAACCCTAACAGGGTTTGCAAACAGCGGATGATTTGACGATTTTCGTCGCACTTAAATCGGTGATTGGAGTGTGTTGTCTGCTATTTCAAAGTTCTTGAAAGAAAACCCTAATTGACATAGGGTTCGGTCAAGAATTTGGATCTTGACTAATTTCGAGACGTATTTTCTGTAGGTAACCTCGAATCGTATTTTGCTATATACTACTATCTGTGATAATTAATTACCAATTTCTTTCGAAATATTATTCTGTACAGGCTAAATAACCGGCGAACCCTTTTGGTTTCAGGAAAGGAGTAAGACCTCCAGGAAGAGGGGTCCCTAATTAAGTGGATTAATTGTTTAAGTGCTCGCGGTAATATCGTTCTTTCTCACTTATCTATCATTTTCGAACTGATATTTACCTGGAAAATTTTATGTAAGCTGTATTGTTGACATATCTGATATTCATTGATACTGTAATATTGTTATAAATAATTTGTGTGTTTCCGTCTGTTAGAGTTTATTAAAATAAATTGATCATGTTTAACTGTCTATGACTGTGTTAATTGATTAGATTAAAGGAATTTTATAATGTCTAACAACGGGCAATCTGTTAATCAATCTGTTTCTAGTAATGATCTATTAGAAACTCTTAGGACTTTTCAAGAACAAATGACTGCTCAATTTTCTATATTGTTTGCTAATTTTGAACAAATAATAGGAGAACAAGAAATAAGAATTAATGAACTACAACATAATAGAGCTGAAACTAACCAAGCAGGGGTATTAGGAAGGGCTCCTATGGACCCTAGGATCAGAATTCCACCTATAGCTAACCTAGAAGAATTGGAAGACCAAGTATTCAACAATAGTGATAGGAAGCCTAGGCAGAACAATAGATAAGACAGGGATTTAGAATTCATTTATAGGAATCTAAATAATCTTAAGCTTAGTATACCTGGGTTCAATGGCAGAAATGACCCTGATTATTATTTTGAATGGGAAAGGAAGATAGAGCTAGTGTTTGAAACTATTCAGATGAGAAGAAAATTAAGGTAGGTGTAGTAGAATTTACTGAGTATGCTTCCTCTTGGTATCATAATCTTATGTTAACTAGACGTAGATGTGGGGAGCCACCTATACAGACATGGGAAGAGTTTAAAATTTTAATGAGAAAAAGGTTTGTACCAAGTTACTATTATAGGGAGTTACATAAGAGATTACAAACAATTAGTCAAGGAATGAGAACTGTGGATGATTACGTTAAGAAATTAGAGGTCTTGATCATTAAAACAGGAATTATTGAGGATTATGATGCTACAATGGCTAGGTTTTTGAGTGGACTAAACTCTGAGATAGCTAATAAAGTAGAATTATATCCTTGTGGAACTTTAGGTGAAATGGTAAACATAGCTACTAAGATAGAGATTCAATTAAAGAAGTTTAGATAATATAAACCCCCTGGGATTGGGATTAAGAGTACAACGAGGAGAAATTTTAGGGGAACTACTTCTAGAAATTAGAAGAATACTAATAAAGTTGAGTCTAGAGGTAGGAATAATGAGGCTAAGGTAGGAAATAAGTTTGAAAAGGGTAAGAATGTGATAAAAAAAAACCCTGTGAATGGATCAAAGAAAACTAGAGATATTAAATGTTTTAGATGTGGAGGATTGGGACATATAGCTTATGAGTGTCCAAACAAGAGAAAATTTTTAATTAGAGAGTCTGGAGACATATAATCTGAATCTGAAGAGGAAGATGTGGAGATTAGTCTGGTTAGAGAAGATGATAGTGATTTAGAAGAAGAAATATAACTGTCAGTAAGTAGAGATCGTTTTGTAGTACGCATGGCTTTAAACAGTAACAAACTACCCAATTCTAATGCTATATAGAGAGAAAATATATTTCATACTAGATGTTTGATTGATGATAAATGCTTTAACATGGCTATAGATAGTGGTAGTTGTATTAATGTTGCTAGTACCTTGTTAGTGTCCAAATTAGGTTTACCAACTACTAAACATCCAAAACCATATATATTGTAGCGGCTTAATGAGTTAGGAGATGTAAAAGTTAGCCAACAAGTTTTAGTAAATTTAAAATTAGGAAAATATGAAGATTCTATTTTATGTGATATAGTTCCAATGCATGCTGCTTACCTGTTATTAGGTAGACCTTGGCAATATGATAGAAAGGTAATACATGATGGTTATAAGAACATATATACATTACAGAAGGATGATAGGAAGATTGTTTTAGCACCTATGACTCCAAAAGAGATTTTGAAGATCAAATTAAAATTAAATCTGATTATAAGGAATTATCTAAACCAAGTTTGGAGATTGAGATTAGTTCAAAGGAAATTAAGGGAACATCTGGGTTTTATGCTAAGAGTAAGGATGTAGGAAAGACTATTAAGAGACAGGCCAATGTGTATTTGATGGTTTATAAGGAGTGTTATGAGTGTCAGTTAGGAATAAGTGAAGAAGTACCTAGTGTTGTGAAACAACTATTGGAAGAATACAGTGAATTGTTTCCTGAGGACATTCCTAGTGGATTACCTCCATTAAGGGGAATAGAGCATCAAACAGATTTTGTTTCAGGAGCTGTTATACCAAACAGACCTGCTTATAGGGCTAACCCTGAGGAAGTTAAGGAATTAAAAAGACAGGTTTCTAAATTACTAAGTAAGGGATATATTAAGGAATCAATGAGTCCTTGTACGGTTCCAGTATTATTAGTCCCTAAAAAGGATGGTAGTTGGAGGATGTGTGTAGATAGTAGAGTAGTAAATAAGATAACTATAAAGTATAGATATCCCATACCTAGACTTGATGAGATGTTGGATCTGTTACATGGTGCTGTTATTTTTTCGAAAATAGATTTAAAAAGTGGGTATCATCAAATTAGGATGAAACTAGGAGATGAATGGAAGACAACTTTTAAAACTAATTTTGGATTGTATGAATGGTTAGTGATTCCTTTTGGGTTATCCAATGCACCTAGTACTTTTATGAGACTTATGAACCATGTTTTGAGGGATTTTATTGGAAAATTTGTGGTTGTTTATTTTGATGACATACTTATATATAGTAAGTCTTTAGAGGAACACTTGAAATACTTAAGGATTATTTTGGATGTGTTTAAAATAGAACAGCTTTATGCTAATTTAACTAAATCTAGGTTTTGTCTGGAAAATGTGGTTTTCTTAGGATTTGTGGTAGGAAAAGATGGCATATCTGTGGATAAAGACAAAATTAAAGCTATTCAAGAATGGCCTTTGCCAAAGAGTGTGACTGAAGTAAGAAGTTTTCATGGGTTTTGTTCTTTCTATAGGAAATATTGATGCAGCACATGGAGTGTGGATTTGAATGGCTGCAGCTGCTGAAGTGTTGCAGAGATGTATTTTAAATTTGTTTATGTAATCCCATGTGATGCATTCGCCGGTAGAAATTGGCTAATGGAAATTAGGTTGGTTGTATAATCCGCCACCTGATCCATGGATAATGGATTAGTTGGATTGTCGGTTAATCGACCCTTAATAACCATAATTAGCTAGAATTAATATTATCTGATGGGAATTGATGTATAAATATTTCCTTGTATTTTGGGGGAGAGTTTGGTGTGTTTTTCTAGGCTGGTTGAATTGTCCAGCATCGACCCATTCATCTTTTATGTATTTGGGCTGAATCGGTGAGGTTAGTTGGGCTGATTGTATGGTTGCGTTGTGTATTTTTATACGGCCGGTATGCCTCATATAAATAAGGCCTATACGACCTGTAGACAATAGTTTTTGGCTGATATACGAATTGATTCTTGATTCTTCTCAAGCTTCTCTCTCTCTCGGCAAATCTCTCACTCGCACCTTCTTCTGCTTCTGCTCTCTATCTTCGATCAATTCTTGATCGCTTCTGTCTCTCAAATTCAGTTGCCATTGTTAAACTGTGCCTCTGAATTCTTGAATCTTCCTTTGGAAGTTTCCTTAGGCTGATTCTGGCGAATCGAACCCCGCGCTTGATTATTTTGTTCGATCCTTTTGTGAAACCCTAATAGGTTTCCATCACAAACTCTTACCCATGCTTATGAATTTATCGTATTCTCTATATTATCATGTTTCCAATATTTCAATATTTTTCCTCGCATTCTATGTAAGGATGGTAAGGTAAGCAATATTCATGTTGAGTATGATAATAATATCCGATTACGTTTATTTCATACTACTGCTGAAACAAAATTTTTTAGTTGTAAATTTTGGGATGTTACACCTATCATTGTTACGCTAATATGATCTTATTTTTGATGCCATAAATATGATATTTTATCTTCTATTAAATTTTGGTTAATGATACATTTTTTCTTTTTCCATATACCAAATTTATATATTGTGCATTTATCTTTAAACTTACTTCTAGTTGATCTTTATGGTAACAATAGTATGAGATACTCATAAACCATAGTAATTTCTCAAGTAACTTAGCTACGATATTATGCATATATTTTCCATTTGCTTGTTTCTTCAAGAAATCCTTTAATAGATTCATCATACCAAATACACATGTATATAATTATCAATTATAAGCTTATATAATAATTCATCCTTGAAATTGGAATTTTAACTGGATAAATAAATCTTATAGATTCTATTTAGGTCTAAGAGATAGTAATTCAATAAATATTACCATTAATTACTTATAATAAATGGAAAACTTCACATTTTAACGATTAAACTAATAAGTGAATAGGAAGCTTTTGATATTAACCATCAAATTTATTATTATATAGGAAGCTTTAGGGTTCAAAATTATCTCTACCTAACAAAACATTAATATAATGGGGAGGCTATTGCAAATATTTAAGGCACAGCAGTGGAGGAGAAGACTTGGCTATGGTATGTCTTAACTACTACTAATGACAAAGTAGGCATATAGTCTCAAAAGTAAGTGGTTGGAAAATTATGCACATAACCATTATCAATATTTTGTGATTAGAAAAATATTTTAAATATTGTAAAAATTAAAATTAAAAATATATATTATAATTTAAAATTACATAAATAGAAAGTGCAAAATTAAAATTAATTTTGGGGTCCATGGACTACTAAATAGTTTGATCTTCTTTATCTAAATTCATTTGAGGTATTCAAGACCATATAATTATCTTGATTAGTATTACATAAGTCTTGAAATACTTTAAATTATTTGATTTCCTTGATAAAATTTCATATAAGGTTTTTGCCACTTTTTAATCATTTGATCTTTGGGATCAAATTGTGATCAAAGTCTTCAAGACCATTAAATCATTGGGTAAAGCTTCAAGCCTCTACCTTACTTATGTTAATATCCTTATATACCTTATATATATACTTTTGAGAAATATAGTTAGTCAAAAGTTTCGTGCGTCTATCAACACTTCTATAATAACCCATTCATAATTTGTGTAAATGAAAAACATTTAGCCACTTCTGGTGGCCCAATAGTAACTTCATGTAATGGAGGTTTGCACCTTATTTTCAAATGAACTTTAGGTGATGAGATATATATGCAGTGATAGGTGAGGAGATCACAAGTCTATAGGTTGCACTCATAAGGTGATTGGTGATTAAATCTTCAATCCATCACCTTTAAATTTATGTAATTTTCTTAATATTACCAGTCCAAGTGAATTTCCAATATCTTCAACTGATGGAGATTTACATATGGTGATGGACAATATAGTCATTAATCCATCACTTTAATATTTGAATAGATCATATTAAATCCAATCTGGCTCTATTGAGTGGGAGACTTTTAGCCTTCTGCTATTATTTACCTCTATTCTTCATCTAGTAATTAGAAATGATTTCATCACAAATATAATAAAAATCAAAATATATATTTCCAATATATACATTTAAAATGATAAAAATATCAATTAGTATAAGATTCCCTTGTTTCGAGCTAATTCTAGAACCATAATATGTATCGTCCTTAAGAAATTTAATTGATTTAAATTAAGCAGGGGGTCAATGTCCTTAAAATTTTCTCGTTTAGAAGATATGACACATATTTAACCTTTCATAAACCTGTAAAAATAAAGATCTTACATAAGAAATAAAAAGGATAGGTTGGGCTTTTATGACACATAATAGTCATATCTATATAGATGATGACAAACAAAGATAGGGTACTCCCTTTTATTGAGCACACATGTGATAAGCTAAAAAAAATTTGACATCTCCATAATATTGAACTCTTCATCAAATCCATGGTATTTGGCTGCTCAACCCTTCAACATCCCAAATAAGGTCAACACAAAATTATATTTTTTTCCCATATAGAGAATAATCATGATAATAATGTGTTGTAATATTGAGAAACTAAAATGTATATAATAAGACAAGATAAAGGGAAAAAAAGAGAGAGGATTTATTCATCCATAGATATGAATATTATTTCATATACCATTCACCACATCCCATATATATACACTTAACCTATATATATTATCTTATTAATATCTACTTGATTTTACTATATGTAGCTTGAACAATTTGATGATAGTTTGATGTTCAATCGGTTTGTTAAATATATAACTCAAGATTATGTCCTTATTTTAAATATGTTGAGTATAATAAGATGAAGTTTGATTCAACTCAACTTATTGACAAATGTAGTGGGAGTAAATGAAAGGATTTGTTTGGTAATTTATCTTTTCTTGATATTTAATGACACATTTATATCAATTGAGAAATAAATAAAAATCAATTCAAGACTATAAGTTTTATGATGGGTATCTTATGTGGGTATGTTTTTAGCTTTACATAGTTTGTTAAGATCTAATAGAATATATTTATGATTTGTCTAGCTAGTTGAAGAATAGTTTATATATTCTATAATTTAGATCCTTTTGAGAACAACCTTGATGATAATATTTAGTAGTTCTCACTTATAGGTAGTGAGATGACATACCCTCCACCATATCTATGCATGGCACCACATGTTGATCTATAGACTCATGTTATATACTTATAAAATGAGTTAGGTCAGTTGTATGCGAGTGACAAATCCTATCACTCCTTCCATTTTAGATCATATCACCTACTGTTGACCCTCCTTCACACAGAGCCATGGTCATTGGCTACATCTACTTTTTTGCATTAATTTTTCCACCACACTGATGCACCACACCTGAGATTTATTGAGGGTGAAGTTTTTGCCAGAGAGTATGAATTTCACAACTCACTCCCCCCACATTCCAATCCTTAAGTTATAAATTTCACAAATATGACATTGTCATCATCCCATCCTTATTTCATACTTTAAAATATACTTTCACAAATATGACCTTATCATCATTCGACCCATATTCCATTCCATGGATATAATTCCATAAGTGTGATATTGTCATTATTTCAACAGTAGATATATTTACAAAAGTATGATATTATCATCATTCAACCATAGATATATTTCTCCAAGTGTGATATCATCATTATTTAACCACATATATATTTTCATAAGTGTGATGCCATCATTATTCAACCATAGCAAGTGTGATATCATCATCATTGAACCATATTCCATGCTATAAGATGCATTCTCACAAATATGAGATTATTATCACAAATCATAACATATGATATCTCTTACCAACTCTTATTTTCTTTTAACATAACATTCCTATTAGCACAAATTGTCAATATCAACATATGATACATAATACAACAACAATATCATGGAAGACACATTTATCCACGCAAGCAAACATCATCAAAATTCCTAAGCATTGAATAGTATGCTTAAAAACTAGGATACCAGGCTCTAAGCACGTAAATCCTAGATTCCCTCCGAGATCACCGGAAAATTACCTATGAGAACAAGATAAAATATGATTAGGATCAGAGGTTAAAAATTAAGAGGGAAATCATGGTAGTGGAGGGAAAATATGTGGTGGAGCTATGGTTAAATTTTGGTGGTGTTTGGACAATATTTGGGGCTGAAAATAGGGTTGCACAGCTAAAATAGGAAGTTGCACAGCTAGGTGGTGCAAAAGTTGTATCGCTATGCAGCACTGGGTTGAGAGAAAATAAAATGCATGGTTAGGTGGTGCAAAATTTGCATGGCCGTGCAGAATTAGGTCAAGACTTTTTGCATGGTCAGATGGTGCAGGGATTGCACGGTTGTGCAGCAAGTGTTTTAAGGCCATGTACACTGCGACGCTATAAATCGGGCTCGACAAGGCTACCAAAGGATTTAGTTTTACAGTTATGAGTTTTTCTTATTTAGGTATTTGGGCTTTAGCAACCTTTTGATGTATATAGTGCTGCTATTGCTTTAATCCCGTAGTATGTATATCTTTTGTAATTTGAACCATTATACAATGTTTTTCTTTGTATGTGTGTGTGTGTGTGTGTATGGAATCTTTCTAAGCATGAGAAGTTTGAGTATTAATATCTTTTTGGAAACATATTCTCATGATTCGTATACACACTCACACATAGAATAGAATAATACATTTGAGATTAATTCTTTCTAAGCATGATCGATTTATGAACTATTAAACTTATACTCGAATTGATTTGTAATAATTACTTTTGCATGAGATACATCTAGATTGAAAAACTAGGAATGAGAATGGTTGTCTACAAATCGTTTATCTAGAGAATATAACGAAGGAGTGTAGTTTTTTTTATCAAGTTTGTAGTTGACCATGCTCGAGACTCTAGTAGAATAGTTTGCCCTTGTTTGAATTATGCTTATATTTAGCGTGTTAACGTTGATGATTTGAGAGATCATTTGTTTGTGTATGAAATTGACACAGGTTACACTTGTTGGATATGTCATGGTGAGACAAAGTTTAAATAATATAATGAGGATGTTATGAGGGAAAGTAGTGGATCATCATTTGAGAACTATGAGGGACATTCGTTAGAGGAGATGACTTAAAAGGTTGAGAAAACTGTTTGGGATTGTCTAAATTGTTCAAGAATTTATTGAATGACTTAGAGAAACCTTTGTACAATGATTGTAAGAAATTTACTCAATTATCTGCTACTTTAATGTTGTATAAGTTAAAAGTATGTAACGGATTGAGTGATAAGAGTTTTATAGAATTATTCAAACTTGTAAAGGGTATGCTTCCTAATGACAACGTTCTAACTGATTGTACCTAAGAAGTGAAGAAGATTTTGTCCTCCATGGGCATGAGTTATGAGAAGATACATGTATATCCTAAGGATTGTATTTTATTTTGCAATGACAATGCACCTTTAGATAGTTGTTCTAATCTTGAATGCAAAGCACCACGATACAAGAAGAACAAGGTGCATGCTAAGGTGTTATGTTATTTTCCTATAATACCAAGATTAAGGCGAATCTTTAATGATGTTGAAGATGCCAAGAACTTGAGATGGCATGCGGTGAGAAGATAGATGACATGCTTCTTAGATATCTGTATGACTCTCTACGATGGATGATGATTGATGGCTTGTTCCCTGAATTTTGTAAAGAAGTAAGAAATATGTGCCTTGTGATTTTCTGCTGATAGAATGAATCAGCACAATCAAGGTACCTACAGTTTACGGCTGGTGATTTTTGGTTATATATAATCTACCTCTGTGGCTCTATATGAAATGCAAATATATGATGCTATCTTTACTCATTTAAGGGCCAAACCAACTAGGGGAATGATATTAATTTTTATTTAGTACCTTTGATTGATGATTTAAAGTTCTTGTGGGACATGAGCGTTGAAGTATTTGATGCATATAGTGAAGAAAATTTCACTTTAAGAGTAATGTTATTCTGTACTATAAATGATTTTCTAGCATATGGCAACTTGTTAGGTTATAGTGTGAAAGGCCATTATACATGGCCGATATCCGAGGAGAATACTTCATTTGTTCAGCTAACACATGGCCGGAAGACTATCTTCCTTGGGCATCGTAGATTTTTACCGAAGAATCATCATTATCTTAGGTAAAGAAAAGAATTCAATGGCATTTGAGGAGAAGGGCATGCACCAATCTTATTGACGGGTCAACAAGTGTGGCTACAGATGAAACATTTGAGTATCAAGTTTCGGAAGAAGAGTAAATATAAGCCTCCATCAATTGGGTGGAAGAAAATATCAATTTTCTTTGACCTTCCTTATTGGGAATCTCTGTATGTGGGGCATTCCCTTGATGCAATACATATCGAGAAAAATATATGTGATAGTTTTATTGGTACATTACTTAATCTTCCACCAAAGACTAAAGATGGCATCAATTCTTGAATGGATATAGGGGAAATGGGTATTAGATAGGAACTTGCATCGCGAGACAATGGAAGAAGAACATATTTACCATCGGCGTGTCATAATCTTTCCATAAAAGAGAAAATTTAATATTGTGAATTCTTTAACAGTTTCAAGGTTCCGGAAGGGTATTCTTTAAATGTTAGAAGGCTTGTGTCAATGAAAGAGTTTAAACTAATTAACATAAAATTTCATGATTGTCATATTTTAATGTAGTATTTGTTGTCAATAGCCATAAAGCATGTTTGAATTACTATCATGAAGCTTTGTTAGTTCTTTATCGTCGTATACTCCAAAGTCATACATCTTGATAGCTTGGTTGCCTTACAAAGAGGAATTGTGATTACTTTATGCTAGCTTAAAATGCATTTTCCACCCTTATTCTTTGACATTGGGGTATATCTAACTGTTCATTTAGTTTATAAGATAAAAATGCTAGGACCTATTCATGGGAACTAGATATACCCTTTTGAATGGTTTATGAAGTTGATAAAAGGTTATGTGAAGAATCGATATCAGCCAGAAGGATTCAATGTTGAGAGTTACCTTGTAGAAAAGGAATTGAGTTTTGGACGAAGTACTTGTCAAATGCTGAAGCTCTTTTTATTCCTAAGTCTCGACATGCAGGAAAAATCAAAGGAGAAGGTATTACGGGAAAATAGTTTGGGCGTGTAGACAATGATATGTTCCGTAAAGTACATCTATATGTATTACACAATAGTAATAATGTCTAGTCGTATATTGAAGAAGATATGCTTTCTTTATGGATTGAAAATCCATCAAAGACTAAGAAATAGATAATTGATAAACATAATATTTCCTTTATTGATTGGATAAGATATCGCATCATTTCACTCATCATATATTCTCCAACTTCAATTTCTGAAACCCTATATTGGTTGTCTCAAAAACCTTATTATGAAGTTTTTTCATATACCTATTATGTCATCAATGGTTACAACTTTTATAGAAAACAATAAGATAAGAAGAGTATAATGCAGAATAGTGGGGTGACTTTAGTAGCTGAGGCAATGCATGTTGCTAGTTCGAAGGACAAGGATCCAACCTATGCAGATATGAATTATTATGGTGTGATTGAACATATATGGGATTTAGATTACCTTTTATTTAAAGTCCCTGTATTTGACTGCAAATGGGTTGATAATAGCTATTGGTTAGATATGAAGATGGATTCACATTAGTATATCTCAATAGGGTTGGGTCTAAAAAAGATCCATTCATATTAGCATCAAAAACAACACAAGTATTCTTTATCACTGATCCTGCTAAAAATAGATGGACTATAGTACTATCTACAAAGAAAAGAAATGCCAAAGAATGTGATGATGAAAATGATGCCAACTGGAATAAATAGTGTGTCTCAACTGTGCAAGCAACTCAATTATTGAACTATGATAATAATAAAATTAATGAGGAGGAAATATATATCATGGATAATCGTTGTGAAGTAATCTATGTACCAGATCCTAAAATGAATCCTAAAATAAGGAAAAAAAAGAAGGTAAAGAAGGTGATGAGGGTAATAATGTTGTAATATATGATATGTGTGCTTGTTTTTTTAAATGCATTTTTAGACCTTCCTCATTGGATATTTATTATATCAAAAAATAATTTAGTGGTACATTATGGTGAATACATAACATTCTAACATAATTTTTTTATTAATTTTTTGTAGAGATATGACCAACAAAATAGTTGATAGGGACGGTAGTGATGAAGAAGGGAAGAGATGACCTACTTTTATAGGAATCATCATAGACATGTAGAATAAAGGAGACCTAGTTGAGTTGGGATGGAATGCTTACAATCTTCCCATTGGCCCCTACATAGACATGCTTTTGATGTAGATTTTACTCATCATGCATAACTGTATTCATATCTCTTATAATAATTGGAAGCAGGGTCCAAAGGGTCATGTAGGAAATCATGGTAAATATGCTATTTTATTTAATCATTTTGTATATCAAATGTTATTAATTTTAATACATTAATATTGGTATACATCCATATATCTTATTTTGTAGAGATTCTTCATTATGCTGGAGACTAGGAAGAAATGACTTCTTTGACATTGTGGGGAGCGTCTAAGAACATTTAGGTATGTACAGAAAGAGAGATGGCTCTCTATAGTAGAACCCACCTAAATGATATGGTTTTATTAATCTAGAAAATTAGAACCAATTTATTGCATATTGTCTTTTGGAGGATTTTAAAGTATTTGTTAGATAATAATTAAAATTTTTGATTAAGAATATTTTGTTGATATTTAAATAGCCATGTGACTATTTTTTGGCTTGTAACATACAAAAAATGCCAAAAATAAAGAGATTGCTAAGTAGAATAAATACTAGCATAATATGGCTTGCAAAGGCTAGACAGGCCTTGAAGAGGAGTTGGTATGCTATTTTTATATATCTATTAACATGTAAAAGTCTAATGTTATAATAATATTCTTAATGTAACATTATTTTTTGATTTATAGGTCCTAGCCCAAGACTTGGATCCATGTACCTCATCCATCAATATTAGTACATTATGGAAGAAGGATAGAGCAACAAAAGATGGATATATTAATAAAAATGTAGATGTTACTGCCAAAAAATTTGTAAGTTTGTAGATATTCCGAACCCTACTTAATTTTCTTTTAGGATACTATTATATTATGCTTATTCCTATAAGCTAAATTTAAATATATTGTATATATTACAGAATGAATTTGAAACATTAGATGCTACAAAGGGGTTGGACCAGTATAACATTGTGCCCCATGCTACAGGAATTATAGAACACCCTAAAAGATACATGAGTCTTGGATTAGGTGTTATGAGAATGAGTGTGTCTGGTTGGTTTTGTGGTTCTCATAGCGCTAATGATCAAGTGGCCATCCTCACTAGGGCTGTAAATGAGCCTAGCCGAGCCGAATACCCCTCGGCTTGGGTTCGGCTTGTTAACTAAATGAGCCTAAAATGATGTTTGGGTTTGTCTTGTTTAACTAAACGAACAAGCCAAACTGAGATTTTAACGAGCCGAGCCGATCTCATGAGCCAAAGCCAAAAAATGAGCCAAGACAAGCTTTTTCAAGCTTAGATTCGGCTCGTTTAATAAACGAGCCGAACCTGAGCCTCACTTTTAGGCTCGTTTAACTAAACGAATGAGCCGAACCGAGCTTTTAATGAGCCAAGCTAAGCCGAATACCGAACTAGCTCAGCTCATTTACAGCCCTAATCCTCACCTAGAAATTAAATATGGCATTTGAACAGATAGCAACAATGGAGCAAGAGTTACAAAGATACTGCACATCTTTTCCAGAAGTAAGTATTACAAACTATGAATTGTTATTAAATGTATTTGGTGTCATAAATAATTAATAATGTGTAATGTTTTATTTCAAGGTTTGCATAAATGTGACTTATTAGCGAATGACCTTTCAACTCTTTTGGCAAAAGGAAGGGTATGCATCAGTCATAGTATCCAAACACAAACAATCCATAGGTATAACTTAGCCCTAAATACAAGGCCAGTGAGTATTGACACTCCAATTATTGATAGTGTGCCCTTACTTAGTAATAAATAAGGCCAGTGCTCATGGAAGCTTCATGCCTTAGCTTATGGATCAGATACGTCTTAGTACTAAAGAGGTAATGGCATTCGACATCATTATTAGACCTTATTTATTACTTATAATATTTATACCTTTTTCATATATATATGCTCATTACATATTTCGTTTATTATTATGAATTAAGGAATCAAAAAAGAAGATGAACAACACAAAATATGGCTCTGCTAAAGGAAAGATATCTATATCTGAAAAATTAGTTGCCCCACAAAAGATTCCTTCTTCAGAGAAGAGCCAACCTCCACCAACATTGGCTTTATTGTATTTCTATGACCAAAACTACCTTAGGGATAATTATATTTTTATCGATTGTCATCTTGAGTATGTAGGGAGGGATGGTGCTACTTATATAGTATCGACGGTTGACATAAGTGACATTTATAATCAGGAATGGATGTCAACCACCAGTGTTTCCATCTATGTCACGTAAGTATTATTCATATTTTAGATTTTAGTACTTCTTATTACGTTGTAATTTTTATGACCTCTTATATGAGTTATCAATCATTGAAAAATATTCATTGTTATTGTCGTCCATAGATTGGTAGCTAGTTGTGCTGTGATGGACGGAATGTTGTCCTCTATTATGACTGATAATACTACAATAAGAGAGGGTAGGTACATAAACTATTTAGTGGATCTCATTTTGATTGAGGGATACAATGAGCTTTATTTAATTTCTCATCTCGCACTTGAACATTAGGTTTTGTACATCATCCGACCTAATCTTAAGAAATTCTATGTATTTGTTTCCCTTCGAACCTATGATGTGCATTTTGACTTCGCTCATTGTGGTGGGAAATAATTTATCAACATGTTAGTATCATTTTGACTTCTTAATTCATTAGCTTATTTATGCATATATTCTACTTTAATTATTTGAGGTATATATACTTACAATATTGTGTATCCAACTATATTTATTAGGGCACTATAGACGGCGTATCAGAGGAGAGGTGGGAATGGTGTCCTATACCCAAAGAGTCTTGAATATGAGCCTATAATGGTAAGTAGGAAGATAACTATTTTTTATTTTATTTTAATCTAAATTAATATCTAATAGTTAAAGAGCTAACTGAATTCATTTGATAATGTCCACAATAGTAGAACGACGATGATTGTGGATACTATATATGTTTAGTAATGGATCTGATAGTCTAAAATAGATTGGTCAACATAGATCCAAGCCTTGTATGTTTTTTTTTTCATATTTTTCCATTAATGAATCATGATATATATATATATATGTGGTACTTGACCTAAGTACTAACTGAATATTAATCAAAACATGGGCATTGTAGTTTTTTACCTGTGAATATGCACAAATCCATAAATACAGTGTTGATGAAATTGATGAAGTCAGAGACCAATAGGCCGAGCACATGCACTCATACATTCGGTATTAGATAGGGATCTATATTCTACATGCATGTTTAGGTTTGTATTTCATCTATGTATTTTGGTCATCTAGGCTATGATCTATGAACTTTTGACTTTTGAGTGTAGAGTTACCTAGTTGTGGTATGCCTACTAATTTTGACTCATAGGTATGCCTAGTGTATTGAGACATACTAATTAGATCTTGATTGAAAATATGGAGTATTATTTGTGAGGAAGACATGCATGTATTTGTGAATTGATGTTGTTTTACATTACAAAATTGATAAATATTTAAACATACAACTGTGTAAGTAGGTTGGAACAAAACAACCAAAATATATATATAAAAAAAAACACATAGTTTTAATAACGGTTCTTACTGAAACCATTATTTATATGTTTTAATAATGGTTCTCCACTACAACCATTATTAAGGTATTTTTTAATAATGGTTTCAGTAAGAACCATTATTAAAAGTTTGTATTTAATCTCAAATATATGCTTATTTAATATGTATTAGGGTTTAATAAATGCATAATCAATGATTAAAACTCTAATTGGATCATATTTTAACAACGGTTTTTGTAATAATTGTTATCAAAACTTTTTTTTGACAATGGCTTTGACATACAAACCATTACTAAATATCAAGTTTACTCCCATATTCACTGTTTTGTGTATATTTTTTATAACGGTTATGAACCATTATTAAAGATTTAATAACGGGCAATTCAATAACGGTTTAAAATCATTATTAAAAGTATAAAATAACCATTATTAAAACCCCTTTCTTTGATAGTGTACATCTATTATGAGAATGAATTAGAGAAGATGATACAGTAGCATCTAAAGATT
Organism: Tamarix austromongolica; assembly: GCA_039764185.1. Lineage (NCBI taxonomy): Eukaryota > Viridiplantae > Streptophyta > Magnoliopsida > Caryophyllales > Tamaricaceae > Tamarix > Tamarix austromongolica. The sequence goes on along the minus strand of CM077809.1, from coordinate 118,439,705 downwards.
ATCCTTAAGGTATTGATTTGGCATACTAATTTTTGGAGCTAATTACATTGTTTGTAATTGATGATAATTCTTTGACTAACTTTAATGATATTGCCTTAAGTCATTCTCACAAGTATGTAATATATTTTTAGGAAGATGATCAAATCATATAAGAAGTTAAGATACTTAAGATTTCCACATGTTATAAGTTATTACAAGGGAATCTATGCTGTACTTGAAAGTCAGAGTCAAGAATACCTAGTCAAACTTTTAAAGTTAACACCATTATCTTTATTAGGATTCTTGTAAATTATTTTCATGCAATCTTAGCTTACTTTGTTTTCAATATTCTTGTTGAACCATGTATTATGTAGGAAATAAATATATTATAATACTAGTTATATACTAGTTAGTCATTTGTGTGTCATGTAGCTAAACTAGTGTGTTACTTAGCAATTTCCTAAGCCCCTATGTAAGCATGGAATGTTGGCACTTATTGTAGCATGTTGGATAATTTCTGATATTGAAATATAATATAAGTAAATACATGGTTTATTATCTCTTTATAATTGAATACTCATTCTAAGACTATTTTTGAATAATATTAGATTGGTGATATTCAAATTAGTTTCTTTGAATCTTTTTGAAATATTTGATTTCTTGATTGAGTTCTTGTTTGAATATTCATTACCTTTGAAGATTTGTTGGGGAATATGGAAGGTCATAGAGGATACGTAGAGTTGAGATATTACCAAAATAGTGGGAAAATTTGATACAATTGATGGAAATGATGGAAGTATTAAACATATGATTTAATATAATATGTATTCATAATATGTGTATCCACAATATGTAAATATAATATTTACAACATATTTTTAATTTATTATTTTTTCAAAATATTCAATCTAATTTCTATTTTGATTAATTTTTCTCTTGAAAACCAATTTCAATCCATTTCATTTAGTTTTCTAGCACCACAATCATTCTAAGAACTAGAGATGTGTGAAAAATTTGGGATTCAAAAGTTTGATTAGACATTTAGGATATCTAATTTTTAAGTGGACTATTCAGTTTAGAAATTTTTTTGATATTTCATTGATTATTTCAATAATACATTATAATACTGTATGTTAGTGGTTCTAAGTTTTGAAAATTTATATGCTTTTATATTTTTAACTTTTCTAATAATACATTAATAATTTGTTTTTATGGATAAAAGAATCGACCTATATGAATATTAACCGATATATGATATTTATCTTTAAAAATATTCTTGCAAAAGTTATTAAAATTGATATATCTAAATTCACTCTATATTTTTTGGCTATATGATCTAAAAGATACAGAGTGGTTACCTAAAACATATCCAAATGGATACAAATTTCCCCCATTGTACACTCCTACTAAGAACAACAACAACAACAAGAAAGATAATGGAAATAGTAATAATACCACAACAATGACAACATTTATAAAGATAATAATAGTCTAATAAAAATAATTATAAAAATTATAAAAAGATTAATAATAATAATAACAATAGTAATGATGATGACGATAACGATGACGATAATAACAACATCGGTTATAAGGATACCAATAATAATAACCCTAGTAATCTATTATGTATGCGTTTTATTATATCGTAAATTTATTAATAACATCACAAATTTTTTTTTCATTTTTAAAAAATCAATAGAAAATAAAAATAATAATCCATTTTAATAAATATTAAAATATAAAAGGAAAATATTTCATATTTATAGATTTTTGAATATTTTTGTCAGTTAAATGTTTATATAAGTGATTATAGATATATTTTTTTAGATAAAGTGTATATATATTTAATATAATTAAATTTCAAAAGTAATTCACTTTTGAAATTCCAATGTTAAATATCCATTATTTGGATAGAAAATTTAAATAGAAATTTTATTTTATTTTTATTACTTGGTTATTTTATATACATGAAATTTGAATAGATTATCTATATTATTTTTTCCTATGAAACTATGTAAATACATTAAAACATCATTTTGACAATTGTTTTGGTGGAATTTTCATATGAATTTTAAAATAGTAAAAAAGTTAGAAGTCTATTTTAGGGTAACCAAATAAATTATTGATGTCATATATCATCTTTCGAAAAACAATTCTTCTAGATGTTGATATGTAACATCCCCAAATTTTGGAACTTAAAAATTTAATTTTAAGAAAGTTAATAGCAAAAGTAAAATATAAAAACAAAATGTGGGGATGTTACATCGCATCCAACATAGAAGAGGCACTCTCAATGCCTAGTCTATGTCGGGTGCTAGGCAAAAGTAACCTCATACCTAAGAATTAGGCGTGGAAGCACTTGATTCCACCATGATATAGGATACGAAAAAGAGAGATGGGAATAAATAGTAAAAATGGAGAACTAAGAGTCTAAAGAGAGAGATAGAGATATCCAGATAATCATACCCTTTACCAATACATTTAGCACTCACCCAAGGCAAGCACATCAAGCTAATAGTCATCAATCACCTGTAAAATAGGGTAGGTCTGCTCGTGGGAATGAGTAGCATCCATGAAACGGGTGGTCAATATGCAACATACTAGGTAAGGGAACAATACTATCGAAATAGGAATACAAGTAGCACATGCTTTTACATTAAATGATAAAGGAATAAAACCAAGTAAATGATCATCTCATAAAGCATAATATGATCCAGATCCTTTTATTAAGTATGGTCCTTTTTCATTCTTTTATGTGCGATGAATGAAAGACCCCACTATTCTTAAACTGGTGGAATAGTCTGAAAATTCTCAGGGATAACACACCCAAGCCACTATTCTTTTTTATGGAACGGAGGTGATAATATCTTCTTGGGGTATAAAAATTTCAAGCCACTATTCTTCTAGATGCAATGGGAATAAATCATCTCTATGGGGGAGAACGCTCCCAAGCCACTATTCTACCTAGTGGAATGAGAATAAATCAACATAGTTCTGACTCACGCATTATACCACTTTAAATCATCAGTATCTTCCCCATAGGTTGTAAAGGTATGTTTCATTTCATGATGAGTAGGTGCCCCATTATTCACAACCGGTGGAATGGTTTGAAACTTCTCAAGGACACCACACTTGAGCCACTATTCTTTTTGGTGGAATGGATATTAAAAATATCATTTCGGGGCAGAATGCTCCTGATCCACTATTCTACCCGGTGGAATAATAATATTAACATCTCAAGATGGCTTGCCCCAAATTTACCATTACATTTATGAACCCCAAATAATAATAATATTTCCATAAATTACTCAAGTTATTATTGTTATAATTTAAGTTTCCTAACACATAATTTACCAAACTGCCTTAGTATCCCATAACAACTAAGTTATCCTTTTAGCACAATTAACACCTTTATTTCATAAAATATTATACCTTTCATACATATTATTTTTCCAATTTCTCATTCATCATCATACTTCATGAGAGACCTTAAGCCCATTTGCCACAACTCACTCATCCCACATTCCATTCCTTAAGTTATAAATTGAATTGTATGGAATGTAGAAGACCGTGTGGTGGAGCTATAGTTAACTTTTGGTGATGTTTGGACAAGAATTGGGGTGAAAATAGGATTACATGACTAAAATGGGAAGTTGCATGGCCAGGCGGTGCAAAAGTTGCACGACTATACAACACTGGGTCGAGAGAAAATAAAACACACGGCTAGGTGGTACAAAAGTTGCAAGGCCGAGAGGAAAATTTTTTCACAGTCAGATGGTGCAAGGACTGCACGGTTGTGCAACAAGTGTTTCAAGGCATGCACACTAAGACGCTACAACAAACGAGAGGGAGAAGGAGGGAAAAGAGGCGACGGTTGGTAGTGATGGCTAGCAACTGTGAGGGGGAAGGTTGGGGTGACCTTGGCGGTTAGTCTACCAGCTAAAGGGCGATGAGTGGTGGCCGAGGTGGTGAACGATGGAGGAAGATAGTGATGCGAATGCTAAATAGGGATAAGAAGGAGAAGAAAGGGAGAAAAGGGAAGGAGAAGGATGAGGGAGCTCGGTAATGACTCTTTGGCACAAAATATCAATAGAGTGAGGCAAAACCAAAGAGAAGTAGGGAAAGTGTGAGGTGCATATATATATATATATATGCATGCAAGCTGTGTGGTGACTTGGGAAGGAAGAAAAAGAAGAACAGGGGTGGTGTGCGATGGGGAGGATGATGATAGCTGAAGCTATAAGTTGATTTTGGAGGTGATGGTTGTAAAGGATGACTAAGGTAGGGTAAAAAATGCAAGGTGAGGGTGGTTGTAATACCACGAAAATTTGCTTAGCGTAATCCTGCATCATTAGCTTCCTAATCTAATGCTAATATAAGTAAATATGATATTAGCCTTAGCCTAATCCTTAATCCTAAAACTTTAATTGATTTTGAAAACCTTAACTTTGATAAACTGTACTTCGTAAACTGAAAGCAAATCTGCAAAAATTTCTGTTAATCCTAATTACCCTTAGCTAATCTAAATAATCCTAAATTAATCCCCTCAATCTTTCCTCTTTTTCTTTTTCTTTCCCTTTTTCCTTTTCTCTTCTTTCTGTCTTCCCCTTCTCCCACCACCCTTTGCTGCAATTGCTGCATCCACTTACACCCCCACTTACACTATCTATAACACCCCAAAATTCACAATTTTTTTTAAAAAATAGAAGCAATTAAATTAAAACCTATGAATATCAGGGATGTTATTGCTACATTTAATATCAGACTAGTTCACTCTGACAGTTTTGGTACCAAGTGTTAAGGCTTCAAACAAGTGTTAAACAATTGTAAAATAGAAATCACAGTGTATGATAATGAGTCATAGTCTAGAGTACCGAGTCAGAGTTCCTTAAAAGAAAATAAGTCTACAAACATTAAAAATTAAACTTGGAAAACCTAATACTAATATGAATAACATAAAGAAATAGAAAAATAAAATGAGGGAAACTGACCATGCCACTCTTGATCCATGAGCCAAAACATGCCCAACACCCTGCCCACTCAGATGCCTCATAAACATGAAGGCATAAAAAAATGCATCACCCACTTGTACAAAGTTAGAAGGGCCCTTTACTTGTAGGAATGAACGTCACCGATAAAAAGGGTGATCGGTACGCTACGTATTAAGCAAGGTAACCGTGCACTAAGATTAACATACAACAAAATATAGTCTAACATGATAATATAATAGCATATGATCATTCAAGTAAATATACAAATGACCATTTATAGTTTGGATTAATAAATTAATTAATCTTTGATCAGAACTCATTTCACGCCATGCCTTTTTATTTATCAATGCGAGTACAGGAACCACTACTATTTTAGATAGTGGCTCAATCATATATAGGGAAACATGCACCTAACCACTATTATAACCGGTGGATCGGTCACATATAGGGTAGAACACCCTAACCACTATTCCTTACAGGTGGATCGGTTTGGTTCCTGCTCGCATGGTATTCCACTGTAAGTACTTAGTGTCTTTTAAGTGTCTTAGCAAACTCAATTTTGGTTTATTGACCTCAGGATCCCCCACTATTATAGCTGGTGGGCCAGAAACACATAGGACATAAAGCTCCTCACTACTATTATGGCTGTTGGATCAGACACTTATAAGGTGGAACACTCTAACTACTATTCCTAATCGGTGGATCGGCTTGCACCTAACTCAATAATCTTTCACTTTACATGATTAATGTCTTAAGTGTCTTACTCAAAATTTTCACCCTAGACATACATGACAAGATCCCTCTATGCTTATCCTTCAAAAGGTCTCGTCCCACATCATGAGACCCATACACCTCCTAACTTGACCCAACATCCTTTCCTCCTTACCCTAACTCACACCAGAGCCCATCACCCATATATGTGGGTCAAGGCCCACTACTTTTCACCTCCAATCCACTCACTGCCTCACTCTAGGGTTTCTCCAGAAACTTTAATTAAGGCCTATGTGGCCCATCCTACTCCACCTCACATAACCCAAATAATTTTAACACTCCACACATCACAACCTTTAGATTTAACCCTCATCATTATGCCTTACTCCTCAAGCACACGTGTGGTCACAAAACCCTAGGTAGTCACATCAAACCCAAATTGGCCACACCAAACCCTAGCTTCCTCATTTCAACATGTCACCCCTCCATTTCTCACTTCCACTTCTTATTTTTCTATACTAATCATGCTCATCCCTCACATGACAATTTCCACCATCATCTCGTACTCCACTCACCCTCTTCAAATTCTATTTTTACCACCTTCTTATATTTAGATTTTCTCCCAAAACCTAGCTTAGTCTTCTATATACCCTTATACTATACCACGTACTATTTTTCACCCAAAGCCTCCAAACACCCAAACAGCTCTTCCATTACCTTCCTCACACCCCAAATCAATTTTTCATACGTAAATTTTACTCCCATGCAGACTCTAACCTTCCCATGCAAACCTTCAAACTTTCTCATGCAAAACCCTAAACTCCCCTATAAACCCTAGATTCTTCCATGGAAAACCCTGGATTCTCCCATACAAAACTAGAGATTCGATTCTCCCATGCAACACCATGGATTAGATTCTCCTATGTAAATCCATACATTCTCCTATACGAAACCCTAGATTCTCCCACTCTTTTATTTTATTTAAAAACCATTTTTTATTAATCCACTCATGGACCAGAGAACACTTGGGTAAATTCCACCTATGTTAGCCAGCTTACCTCCCATTAGTCATCTCACTCTCCCATTTTTCTTTTTCATCTTTCCACACCATAATAGCACATTTAACATCCTCACATACATGTCTAAAGGGTCACAACACATTACATCACATTTCACCACATATACATAATCACACATGCCATATGAAAGCACAAAACCATACCTCACCTCCAAGCCATACTATACATGAAATAGTTATAACGATAAACATAAGATACATAACACATCATGATACATGGCATACAAGGCACATAAGGGACATAACACACATAAGGCCTTAGCTATACCCTTACCTAATATGACACCGGTCTTAGAGCATGCTCCTACACTTCCTTAGGGTTTTAACTAGTCTCACCTATATGAGGGAAAAGCTAAAGATTATATTCCTTCCTGCCTAAAATACTATTATTTCCTAATTTATTCTAATATTAGGGTTTTTGATAAAATAATAATATAATAATAGTAACTCTAACTAAATACAATTTTTATTAAAGATAAAAGTAATAATAATAATATTATAAATGATTATAATGTAAGGTTTGAAGATTTAACCCTAATAATAATAATGATAATAATAATAATAATAATAATAACAACAACAACAACAACGATAATAATAATACTAATAATACTATACTAATAATACTACTAATAATAATAGTATAATTCAAAATAAATGGTGAAATAAGGGCTTCGACCCTTCACCAAAATACTACTACAACTATTACTACTACTACTACTACTACTAATAATAATAATAATAATAATAATAACAATAATAGTAATACGAAATAATAATAACAATAACCATAATAATAATAATAATATGAATCAAAAATAATGTAAAGTAGGGTTTCGACCCTACTTTGAAATAATAATAATAATAATAATAATAATAATAACAATAATAATAATAATAATAATAATAATAATAATCTTATTATTATTTGAAATAATAGAAATATAATAAAATTAAATAAATAAAGCTTGTAAAAAATAGGGTAAAAGTGTCGAGAGGGTTTAGGGTACCACCTTGGGTTGGTGGTGACAAGCAGCACCGATAGTGGTGTATGGCGGCGGTAATGGTGGCTGGACAAAGAGAAGAAAAAAGAGATAGTTGAGTGCTAGGAAAAAGAGAGGAAGAAAGAGGGTGGAAGTTGGGGAGTTTAAGGTTGCCTAGATGGAGAGGAATAGAATGACGGCGGCGGTGCATGGCGGCGGCGGCGGTTGCCAAGAGTGGAGGAAAGAGAGAAAGAGAGGAGGAGAGGGAGGAAGGGGAAAAGAGGGGTAGGGGTGATAGAGGGAAGTCTATATAGTAGTTTGGGAGGTGTAGGATGCGGTGGTTATGGCGGGAGTGGTGGCTAATGGTGGTACGAAGGGCGGAAAAGTGCAAGAAAGGGTTGATCGAGGAGGTGACTTTGCGTGGCGGGGGTGACTCGTGTAAGGCAAATCGAGGGAGAAGGGATGTGTAGTTAGGTAGAGGGTGGTGCAGGGAGTGGTCCTATGGGTTGTTCTAACGGCATCATTGGGTGACGGAGACAGAAGTAATTTCTAAAAGGGCGGTGGCACACGAGAGTAAAATTCCAGGGTTTTAGGAAAAACTTGAGTCAGGGATAGTTATGGGGTTATTTATAGACCAAGGGAGGGGGATAAGGTAAGAGGGGAGACAGATGAATAAGGAAAGTAGGTTAGGGTTCACCGACAGCAATGGCAGGCCGGCACATGACATTGTTATGGCCTGCGATTGACCGGGGAAAAGAGGAGGTCATGCGAGAAGAGGGGAGGTGTGGTTAAGTCAAAGTGGCTGGCAAGTTAGGGGGAAGGGGAGAGGAGAGAAATGGTCGGTCAAATCGTGCGTGGTCGAAAATGGAATCTTCGGGGTAGTTACAGGCTGCGATGGGGGCATGGACCGGTGGTCTAGGAAGAAAAGAAGAGCCGACTGATCAAGCGACGGTAGATAAAAACAAAACAAAACAAAGCTTCTAGGGTTGGGTTGTGCTGAAGAAGAAAAGAGAAGGAAAGGGGACATGGGCTACTAGGCTAGCCTAGGTCCCAGGTCGGGGTAGAGAAGAAAAAGGAATGGAAGAAAGGGAGAAATAAAAGGAAAAAGGAAAAAAGAAAAATAGGTGGGTTGGGATATTTGAAATATTTTGGTATTTTGGGATATTTAAAAATAATAATATTTAAATAAAATAATATTTAATTTCCTTTTAGGCTAATTTAATTCCCAAATTTTTCCTAATTAAAATATTTATTATTTTCTTCTTGATTAGCCCAAATTAATTCCCTTTTATTTTAATAAAAATAATTTATTTACTTAATTTTTATAATAAATCCTTAATTAGCTATAATTCTTAAAATTGAAAATTTTGGGATATTTCACTATCTACTTGCACCACCCCATCACCTTTCTGCACCCTCATCCATCACCCATCACCCATCACCCATCACCTTTCTCCTTCTTCTTTTCCTTTTCCCATCCATGTAGACCTACAACTTGCACCCTGCACACCACCCCATCGCCCTACATCTTCTTATCCACCCATCCTACATGCTACACCCCCATCAACCATCACCACCCCCACCTTGCAGCTACAACCCTACCTTAGCCATCTTTTGCAACCATCACCACCATCATCCACTTGCATTTACATCATCACCATTCCCCATCACATGCCACCCCTATTTATTTTCTTTCCCTTGAAACACCACACGCACAACACCCATGCACACACACAGACACACAGACACTCACCCCTCACATTCTCCCTATTTCTCTTTGGTTTTGCCTCACTCTACCATTATTTTGTGCTAAATAACCATAGCCCAAACTCCTCCATTATTCTCCTTTCCTTATTCCCCTTCTTTTCCCTATTTTAGCTTATGCACCACCATCTCCAACCACCGTGCACCACCTTGGCCACCACTCTCGGCTATTTGGCTAGTGGACCAACAACTAAGGTCACCCCAACCTTTTCCATCGCCGTCGCCAACCATCACCACCGACCATAACCTCTTTTCACTTCTTCTCCCTCTTATTTTTTATAGCGTCTTAGTGTGAATGGCCATTGCATAACTTGGTGCATGAACGTACAATGCTTAAATCCCCTTTTGCACAGTCGTGCAATCCCTGCATGGTTTGACCGTGTAAAAAATTTTCTCTCGGCCTGATTTTGTACAGTCGTAAAACTTTTACATCGTTTGGCCATGTGTTTTCTTTTCTCTCAACCTGTTATGCTTTGGTGCTATACAACCATACAACTTTTGCACCACCCGCCAATGTAACTTCTTTTTTGGTCGTATACCCCTCTTTTCACCCCAAATCTTGTCCAAACACCACCAAAATTTAACTATAACTCCGCCACACATATTTCTACACTTATATACAATTTAAGTTCCATTAAACTTTAGTAAATTTCATTTTTACCCATCTCTAACATAATCACCCTCTTAATTTTTAACCTCCGATCCTAATAATATTCTATCTTGTTTCATAGGTAATTTTTCTGGTAGCTTCAGAGGAGAAGTCTAGGATTTTGCATGCTTAGAGCCTGATGTCCTAGTTGATAAGGATACTGTTTGATGCTTAGGACTTTTGATGATATTTCTTGTTCGAATAAATGTGTTTTACATGATATTGCTACAATAATATGTGATGTATGTTGATATTGATAATTTGTGATGTTATGCATGTTATGTTGAAAGGATATAAGAGTTGTAAGAGAAACCATTATATTATGATTGTGCCAATAACATCTTATTTGTGAGAATGCATGTTATAGCATGAAATATAGGTTGAATGATTATGACATCACACTTGCTATGGTTGAATAATGATGATATCTCACTTATGGAAATATATCTATGCTTGAATAATGATGATATCACACTTGGGGAAATATATATATGGTGGAATGATGATGATCACAGTTATGGAAATATATCTATGGTTGAATAATGATGATAGCACACTTGGGGAAATATATTTATGGTTGAATGATGATGATATCAAACTTGTGGAAGTATATCTATGGTTGAAATAATGACAATATCACACTTGGAAAAATATATCTATGGTGGAATGATGATGATATCACACTTATGGAAATATATCTATGGTTTAATGATGATGATATCATACTTGGGGAAATATATCAATGGTTGAATGATGATGATATCACACTTGTGAAAATATATCTACGGTCAAAATAATGACAATAGCACACTCATGGATATATATAACTTAAGGTATGAAATATGGGTTAAATGAGGATAATGACATACTTGTGAAATTATATCTTCAAGTATGAATTATGGGTTGATTGATGAGAATGCCATGTTTGTGAAGATATAACATAAGGTATGAAATATGGGTTGAATGATGACAATGCCATATTTGTGAAAGTATATTTTGAGGTGTAATATGGGTTGAATGATGATAATTTCATATTGGTGAAATTTATAACTTAGGGAATGTAATGCGGGTTGAGTTAGTTGTGGTTAATGGGCTAAGGTCTATCATAAGGTGTGATGATGAATGACGACTTGGTAAAATAATATGTATGGAAGGCATAATATTGTGTCAAATAATGGTGTTAATTGTGCTAAAAGGGGTAACTTGGTCATTATAGGATATTAAGGAAGTTTTGGTAATCTATATGTTAGGAGACTTAAATTATAACAATAATCACTTGAGTAATTCATGAGGATATTATCATTATTTGGGGTTCATAAATGTTTAATAGTAAATTTGGGATAATTCATATTGAGATGTTATTATTATTATTATTATTATTATTATTATTATTATTATTATTATTATTATTATTATTATTATTATTATTATTATTATCCCATCTTCATGGATTAAAGAATAGCTATTGGGAATTAGGAATGATGAATATTTCATATGACGTGCTACGACAATTTTATGGGATTCATACTTGGATACTTTAGTGTGTGATATATATATACATTGAGATGAGTTACTCAATCAAACTCATGGGAATTAGGTTGTGATTTTTTAGTATGATACTAATTAAGGGATTTGGGTGATGACATAATATAAGGTGAGTGGAATAAGCAACATGGGAGAATGAACACTAATGGAAGTGAAATTAGATTTTGATAGGACTTAAGGGTTTGCACCTCTATTATATGCATATCTATTTGACTATGTTCCATGCTATATGTATGTATGTTTTGACTATGTTTTATGCCTGAGAATCACTCTTAAATAAGATACAAATCACTTAATGTGAAAGTGCACGTGAGTAGAGCCATGGGATTATTTTTCTTATATATATATGTATGTATGTATTCTCGTTCCATTGGGTAAAATAGTGGCTTGGGAATGTTTTACCCCTAGACGATGTTTTTAATCACCATTCCACCGAAAAGAATAGTGGCTTGGGTGTGTTGTCCCCTAGAAGTTTCAAATCATTCCACTAGTTGAGAATAGTGGGGCTCCTACTCATCGTAAAATAAAACATACCTTTACAACTTATGGGAATGATACCAAGGACTTAAAGTGGAAGAATGCGTGAGTCAGAACTATGGTGATTTATTTCTGTTCCATCGGGTAGAATAGTGGCTTGGGAGCATTTTGCCCCACGAAGATGATTTATTTCCATTCCATTGAGTTGAATAGTGGCTCGGGAGCATTTTGCCTCGAGAAAATGTTATCACCTCCATTCCACTAGACTTAATAGTGGCTCAGGAGTGTTATCCCCAAGAATTTTCAAACCTTTCCATCAGTTTAAGAATAGTGGGGTCTTACACTTATTGCACATGAAGGAATGAAAATGGATTATACTAAATAAAAGGATCTAGGCCATGATAAGATGATCATTTACTCAGTTGTATTTCCTTTATCATTTGATGTGTAAGCATGTGGTACTTGTATTCCTATTTCGATAGTATTTTTCCCTTTCTCAGTACGTAGTGTATTGACCACCCATTTTATGGGTGCTGCTCATTCCCATGAGCATACCTATCCTGTTTGTAGGTGGATTGATGATTGTTAGCTTGATGTGCTTGCCTTGGGTGATGGTAAATGTTTTAGTAAAGGATATGGTTATCTAGATATATCTCTCTCTCTTTGGACTCCTATTCCTCTATTTTACTATTTATTCCCTTCTATCTTTTTTCGTATCCTATATTGTGGAGGAATCAAGTGCTTTCCACACCTGATGCACTTGATTCCTAGGTATGAGGTTACTTTTACCTTACACCTGACATGGATTGGGCATAGGGAGTGCCTGTTCTATGTTGGATGCGGCGTGACATTGAAATACCCCGAAAATTCTAATTTTATTATTTATTATTAAATAAGATTTTATTATGAAAATTAATTAAATAATTTATTTTTATTAAAATAAAAGGGAATTAGTTAGGGTAAATTAAGAAGGAATTTACAAGTATTTTAATTTAGAGAAATTTGGGTATTTTAGCTAATTAAGGATTTTATTTTCAAAATTAATTAAATAAATTATTTTATTTAAAATACAAAGGGAAAATAGTTTCAAATTAATAATAATTTTATAAATAATTTAATTGGAGAAAATTAGGGTGTTTTGCTAATTAAAATGGAATTTATGGAAAATTTTGTAAAAATACTAATTTAACCTAAAAAGGGATTTAAATATTATTTTATTTAAATATTATTATTTTTAAATATCCCAAATATTTTAATTAATTTAAATATCCAACCTAATTATTTTTCTTTTCCTTTTTCTTTCTTCCTTTTTCTTTCTTTTTCTTTCTTTTTTCTTTTTCTCCTCTTCGAATTGGGCCTGCCCAGTGGCCCAGTCCTTTCCCTTCTTCCTTCTTCCTTCTGCGATGCGGCCCAGCCCCACAGCGCGTCCTCCTTTTCTTTTCCCGTGGCCCATCTCCTTCTTTTTCTTTCTTTTCTTTGGCCCGACTCTGAAATGCTGCACTTCATTTATTTTTCCCTTCGAAACTCTATGTTCCATTAAAACTTAAACCTTAGACCGCGCCGACCAGCCTGGTCCTTCTTTTTCTTTCCTTTCTTTTCCCGGCTGCCTAGTCTTGCACCCCCCATCCTCTTCTATCTTCTTCCCTGTCAACGCCATCGAGCACCTACACCATTCCCGCCACCCCTGTGCCTTGGTTTTTCACCGTCGTTGACCGGTCGTTTCGACCCTATCTCTCTCCTGCTAAATCTTCGACATTTTCTCCCAACTAACTCCCCCTCTCCTTGCACATTTCTCCCTCTTCTAGCCATTCAACCCCCATCCCCTGAAAATTGCTACCACCGGCCAAAGAACGCCGCCGGAAACCCTAACCCTACTTGCCCTACTCTCTAGCCGATCCACATACCCTAAAATCTCATTTACACTCTATAAATACCCCCCATAATAGCCCTCTATCAAGCTTTTAATTTCTACCCAGAAAAATGACCCTTTTCGTCGCCGCCACTTTAGACGCCAGCCCTACAGCCATTGGCCAATGTCGCCACCTACTCCGCCTGCCAAAATCTTCTTTGTACCACCCTCTAGCTAGCTAAACATCCCATATCCCTCGATTATTCCTGCACGAGCCACCCCAGCTATGCGATTTAGCCTTCCCTATCAACCTATTTTTCTGTCTCCGCCACCCTTCGAACCACCTTTATCCACCACTTCCGCTGCTGCCGCCGCTTCTTTCACCTTCTAAAATGTTCTACAAATCACCTTCTACCTTCCCCTACCTCTCTTTTCCTCTTTCCCCCTCTCCTCCTCTCTCTTTCTTCTTCTCTCACGTTCGGCCACCACCACCACTGCTATGCGTCGCCACCTTTGGTTGTGCCACCACCATCATTTTGTCTCTCTCCTCCTGGGCAACCCTAAACACCCCAACTCCCACCTTAAGTCTCCCCATCTTTTTCCCAGCATCCAACTTTTAACTTTTTCTTCCCTTTTTTCGGCTGCCGCCGTACACCACCACCGGTGCCGCCTATCCCTACCAGCCTAAGGTTGAACCCTAGACCCTCTCAACCCTTTTCCCTATTTTTACAAGCCTTAATTTAATTTATTTCAATTATTTGAATATAAATACTATTATTATTATTATTATTATTATTTTTAATATGTATTATTATTATTATTATTAGTATTAATGTTTTGGTTATTATTTTTGTTGAGGGTTGAAGCCCTATTGTATTTTTAATTTGATTTTATTAGTATTATTCTTATTATTTCTATTATTACTATTATTAATATTAATATTTTTTATTATTATAATTATAATTATTTTATTTTTACTATTTCAAATTACTACTATTATTATTCCATTGTTAATATTACAACTACTTTACTATTAGTCTTGCTATTGTTGTTGTTGTTGTTGTTCTTATTATTATTATTATTATTATTATTATTATTATTATTATTATTATTATCATTATCATTATCATTATCATTATCATTATCATTATTATTATTATTTCATCACTATTATTATTATTATTATTATTATTATTATTAAATTTGGTTATTTATTTTACTAATGTTATTATTATCAGTATTATTTTAGTAAAGGGGCTAAAGCCCTTAATTCACTATGTTTTTGAGTAATGTCATTTTTATTATTATTGTTACTATTTTTATTATTCTTATTATTATTAATATTGATATTATTTTTGGTATTTTTGCTATTATTATTTTAATATTTTAATGAAAGCCTAGTCTTATATTAAGTTAGTGATTAATAGTATTTTTGATAGGAGGGAGCCTAATTTTAGCTTTTCCTTCATAATAGGTAAAACCAGTTAAAGCCCTAAGGAGGGGTAGGAGCGTACTCCAAGACTGGTGTCGTTTTAGGTAAGGGGTGCTAAGGCCTTTTGTGTACTTATATGCATTATGTGATTCGCATGCTATATATCCTATGTTTATTATTGTAATTATTTTGTATATGGTATGATGTGGAGTTCAAGCATGTTCATGTGTTGTTATATGGCATGTGTATTATTTATATACGATGGTATGTGTTGTGACCCTGTAAGACATGCATGTGAGGGTGTTGATGTGGCTTGTGTGGGAGAAAGGATGAAAAAGGAGGATAGGGAAAGAGGTTGACTAAGGAGGTGAGTTGACCTAATTATTTTAATGATTCATCAGTGGAAGGATAAAATGGAGAATTTTAGGGTTTCATGTGGGAGAATCTGATTTATGATATTTATGGTTTTGTGTGGGAGAATATAATTTATGGTTCTATTTGGGAGAATCTAATTTATGGTTTTGTGTGGGAGGATATAATTTATGGTTTGTGTGGGAGAATATAATTTATGGTTTTATATAGGAGAATCTAATTTATGGTTTTATATGGAAGAATCTAATCGATGGTTTTATATGAGAGGATCCATTCTAGGGTGTGGTTTGTGTGGATTGAATTTAGGGTTTTGTATGATGGAATCTTGGGTTTTGCATGGTGTTATTAGGGTTGCATGGTGGAGTTAGAGTTTTGCATGGGAGTTAATGATTGCATGGAATTTAGGGTTTGCATGAAAAGTTTGAATGGTCGCATGTGATGTGTAAAGTCTGCATGGGAGTAAAATTTACGTATGAAAAGTTGATTTGGGATGTAACGAAGGTAATGTAAGTGTTTTTTGGGTGGTTAAACACTTTGGATGGAAAATAGTACGTGGAGCATTATCTGGGTACGTAGGAGATGGAGCTAGGGTTTGGAGTGGCTAATTGTGGTTTGTTGTGGCTAACTAAGGTTTGGAATGGCTAATTATGGTTGTTATGGTTAAATAGGGTTTGGAGTGGTTAAGTATGGTTTTTTGTGGTTAATTAGGGTTTGGTGTGGCTTCTTAGGGTTTTTGTTGTATCATATGCAATTGGTGATTAAAGTGTAATTATGATGGTAGAATTTATGATTTGTGATGTGTGATGATTCATGCATGTCCAAGATGAAAGATTTTGAATAAGATACTTAAAACATTAATCACGTAAAGTGGAGGATGTTGAGCCGGGTCCAGACCGATCTACTGGTCAGAAATAGTGGTTAGGACATGATGTTCTATGTGTAACTGGTCCACCGGTAATAATAGTGGTGTAGACTTTGTCCCTCAAGTGACCGGCCCACTAGCAATAATAGTGGGGTGACCTCGCGCTCAATAAGCATAAACAGAAGTTTGCTAAAGTACTTAAAAGATACTAATTACTTACAGTGGAACACCATGTGAGTAGGAACCAAACCGAGCCACCGGTCAGGAATAGTTGTGTGGACTATTGTCCTGCAAGTGACCGGTCCACCGGCAATAATAGTGGGGTGTTCCTGTAGTTATATGGATTTGATAAAAGGCATGGTGTGTATTGATTTCCATAAAAGATTAATTAAATAATTTATTTGGACTAATTTGGCCCTTATGTATGTACCCGAATGATTGGTCGATATTATGATCTGATGAAGGTCCTTATGTTATTTTATTCTTATGCATGATTTTATGTGCTTATGTGTTGGCCTTAGTACTCGGTTACCTTACTCAGTACATAGCGTACTGATCACCCGTTTTATGGGTGCTGCTCATTCCCATGAGTAGTATGCCCTTCTTACTTTGTGCAGGTGGGTGAGACATCAGTCGGGGCTGAGTGTTGAGCATGTTTTGGCTCGAAGTTCGAGAGTAGTGTGGCCGGATCCACTCTTCTTGTTATCCTATTTATTTCCTTTTGTTATTTCTTTTGTATCGAATATATCCTTTTTAATTTATTACCTTGCATTGAGTTTTCTAGATGAAGTTTTGATCTTATGAAAGTGTTATTTCTTCTTTTTGTGGAATTTTAACCATGTACTCTGATTCATGATTCTTTTACGCGCACTCTGATTTTTATGTATGATATTTCTTGTTCTTTTATGAACTATTGGTTTGAGTTTAATGTTAATGATTTTCTTTAGCCTTAGCACTTGGTACTGAAAGTGTCGGAGAGAACTAGTTTGGTACTAAGTGTGGTGGTAGCATCTCTAGAATTTACGGGTTTTAATTTAATCATTTCTATTTTAATTACTTCTGCTTTCCAAAAAAATAGGAATTTTGAGGTGTTACAGACATCCCCACGTTTTGTGTTTTGACTTTTTCTTTTAACTTTTCAAAATGAAAATTTTAAGTTCCAAAATTTGGGGGGTGTTACAGTGGTGATGGTTGATGGAAGTGTTACGTAAGGGTGGAAAGGATAAGGAGGCTGAAGGGAGATAGGGTGTGTGACGGGGGAATAGTGTAGGTTTGTAGAGATGGGAGAAGGAAAAGAAGACGAAGAAAGGTGATGGGTGATGGGTGATGGATGAAGGTGCAAAAAGGTGATGGGTGGTGGTGCAAGTGGATAGTGCAAGTGGGTGTACAAGAGTTTCAATAAAGGGTGATATAAATCTCCAAACTTTGTATTTAAATAATTCTATTAATTTTTATAGATTATATTGTGCTTATAATTATTTTTCTTATTGTGTGCTTGATTAGGAAACTAATGCAAAACATGGGGAAATGGATCAAAAGGTTGTTGTAGCTGCTGCTAGGAATTGTTGCAGAATTCATGTTATGTTTGTTGTAGAAAATCCCATGTGATGCATTCGCCGGCAAATTTGGCTAATGGGGTTTAAGTTGGTTGTGTAATCTGCCACCCGACCCTTAATTATTTGGGTTAGTTGGAATGTGGATTACTCAACCCTTGGTAACCATGATTAGCTAATATAAATTCTAGCTGATGGAAAATATTTGTACAATTCATTACTTTGTATTATTATGCCTTGTAATAATTGTAATTGGGTTGTTTTTCTTTAGCTAGTCGTTGACCCATTGTGAGTGTTTCGGCTGATTAATTGGGCTGAATTGTTGTATACGGTCAGAGGCCTGCGTTTGTGTATTGTACGCTTTACCTTTTGTATTGTATACGCAATATATATAGGACATATATCGTCTGTACCGATACTACTTTTGGTCGAATGCAATTCTTGAGGTTTTTCTAGAATTCTCTCTTGCTCTCTCTCTCGACTCTCCCTCTCTCTCACGCGGCCTTCTCATTCGCATTCTTCTTACTCTTTCTTCTAGATCTCTTCTTGATCTTCTTTGTTCTATAACTTCAGCAGCCGTTGATTCAACTGCGCTTTGAGTTTTTGATCTTCCTTTGGAGAAAATCCTTAAATTGATTGTTCGGCAAGTCGAACCCCTCGCTTGATTCTCTTTGCGATTCGGAAAAACTTTTGTGAAACCCTTCCAGATTTCATCAAAGGGGTTGGTGGGAGAAGGAGAAGAAGGAAAGAAAAGAAAAGGAAAATGAAAAGAGAAAAGGTTGAGGGGATCAATTTAGGCTGATTTAGATTAGTTAAGGGTAATTAGGATTAGCAAAAAATTTAGCGAATTTGATTTTAATTTATAAAGTACGGTTTATCAGAGTTAAGGTTTTCGAAATCAATTAATGTTTTAGGATTAAGGATTGAGTAAATGCTAATATAGGATTTGTTAGGATTAGAATCAAGTTAGGTGCGAATCATGCAAGATTAGATTAAACAAAATTTTAGGGTATTACACTATAACACCTCCAAAATTTAGAACAAAAAAATTTCACTTTGAAGATAATGTGGAACTATAACAAAACAAGGCTAGGGATGTCACTACCACATCAAATATGGGAGATGTGTGGTAGTTGCCTAACATATGTTTAATGTATGGGAAAATGGGATAAATGAACAAGAGCAATCATGTAAAAACAGTAATAATAAGGATAAGAATAATATGGAAGGGAAGGAGAGGTTTATAAAATCCAAATATAGGAACTAAAGCTAAGAGTTTAAATAATAAAAAAGAAGTAAAAACATCACAACACATTAGGTAAAACAATCTAAGTTACTTAGTCTAACTCTTAACTAACGAAAAAAATGTAGCTCCCAATTCCCAAACAATAGCCAACTACTAGCCCACATCATCATCCTCAATATAATCTAGCTAAAAATCATAACCCTACAAACCTTTCTCTACTCACCAAAATAAAAGTTTGATCATCATAGTAAACACATAAATATAGTACTGTATGGTGAAATACTACCAAAATAGACTACCTAAAACATGGTAGGGGCTCATATTACATATTGAGGTCACATGATAGCATTGTATAAGATATAATTAAGAAATTAAAAAGATCTAATTATCATATTATAAAGCATGCTCATATACAAATCATGAAAGGGATGACAACTGAGGTTATTTCTTAAGGTTACATAGAATAAACATATTATTAGTAATCCTTTTAGTTAGCACATTATTTATAATTATTAAGATGTTTGATCAACCACACCTATTTTTCTACAATGAATAAAAGTTATGGCAGCATAACACACACAATGGGATAACACACGCACTATGTGTGGTGAAAATATATTGAGGGAGATTTCTTTGGGGATACCACAATCACCATACCTTAAATGCATTTGTTATGAGGGCCAACACAAACTAGAATACCACACCCACCTAAGATATGGATATATGAAATGGCATGATCCTTGTATAGGGATATTACCCCCATCTAAGCAAACCATTAATTCTCTACTAACCAGCCACCTTACTAATCTTATGCCTTGTAAATATATACATATCCCTAATGACTACAACTTCTTAAAGAGGAAAAATAGGTATGGAGTGAAAAGATAATAACAATAAGGATGAATCATCTACTAACTCTCAATTAGATAACCTAGATTCAGATGAAAATGCTCAAATGAAATCTTATTTTCCATATTAATAGTGATCAGTGATGTCACAAGTCACACAACTCAACTCCTTTAACGACAAAGTAGACCTCACAAAAAAATTCATCCAAGCCACGACACCATTTTCATCATTTTAATTTCCCTTATTTCCAATTATTTATGGTTAAGATCATGATTTAATGTCACAAACTAATAAAATTATTAAAATAAAAGCTCCAAAGAAGGATCAATAAATAGTAAACAAGCAAGGTGAAATCAATCAACCGATCCTTAGGATTAGTTGACTAGTCTTGATATATGAGACGTGAAAAGAAATAAACAACATAATATAACCAATCAAGTGGTTGGTCTGATTAATCAATTGTTCATAAGAACTCATCATTGTGTTTGGCCAAACTAATCGATGTATTTAGGTTGAGATCAAAATCCCTTTGGACATAAAATAAACAATCAATGGATCTATATTACTCACATTGATGTAATTAGGCTGAGAATAAAATCACTTTGGACACAAAATAACTAATAAATGGATCTATCAAGACAATTCATTGCTCATGCAAACTAATTAATATTTCTAGCAAACTTATTGACATTTCACATGAACTAGTCAATGGTTCTAGCTAATTGATTGAATGATCTAAGTGAAAGAGTGCCTAAACCCACATTTTTAAACTTAATAAAATTGTAGATACTTCCTAAAATAATACTATCAAGTATCTATGTTATGGAAATATAAGGATACACATTCCACACATGAAATCACATTGATTCATGGTAATTAACAAATATATAATGTACTTAAGCTTTACATAAAAATACTCAAAACATGCTCCAAATTTCAAACATTTAAACAGTCCCCATTCTTAAAACTAGGTATTCAGAATATCACATATGTATCATAGAAACGCAAAGGGCATGAAACCATAATTAACAACATAAATCCTTAATCATATTAAATATTAGGACATCTTCCCTCGAAATAAAAGTCTTCTAGTATAAGAATATGCTCATAACCATAACTTTAAAAGCTGAATTGGATTGGACAATCCAACCAATGAACCAATTATAACACTAGCTATATTCTTATACTAGTTCTTGGTAGCTTGAAACATTTAAAATAAAAAACTAGTTAGACTAGTGAAAAATAATAAACTAGTTTAGAGCTAGTCAAATTTTTATGTAGTTTAATTTTTTATATATTTCATACTTTTTATTTATTTAATATGCACCACTAGTTTGACTACTCAAAACTACTAGGTCCAACACTAAATTAGTGAACAAGTTATGATATTAGTTCGATAATCGATATGGTTTAAAGTTATGCTCCTAACTTGATGGACATTATTAAGACTTCTGATTTTCCAAAGAGAATCAAGAATCAAGTGAGTGAAAAAATCCATTTTAAACCCAATTAAATATCATAATTGAAGAAAAAAAGAAGAAGCACAACTCAACCTTCTCCCGGTGAAGAATGTTACATAGAGGTGAAAAGCTAAGACCTTCAACCATTCTCTACACCTTGATCCTTCTTTGATTAAAAGGGAAAATATTAGAGAAATAAGGTTAAGATTTGGAGAAGAGATTATAGAAAATAAATAGTCAATGGAGGGAAGCCAAGAGCCAAACCTTTATTTTCCAACATAAAAGAAAGGGGAAGAAGATGAGGTAATATCCAAAACTTAGTAAATCAACTAAGGGAAAAGAGAAAAAGGAGACCAAGTGTTGAAGGCCAAGTTTACAATGAATAAAAATAAAGCCTTAAAGGATGTTGGTGAAGTCGACATATTAAAGGAAACGGGGGAGAGAGCTAACTTTGGTTGAGTGTAAGGGATTAAAGTGCAAGGGAAGAAATGATTAAATTGAGGGAGATAGATTGAATTCAGATTATGGCATGGGTAAGGCATGTTAGGGGAGTGTGAAGGGGGTTTGGTACACAACCATGGCTATAAGAGGAGAGAGGAAAGTGAGAGAGACGGAGAGTAGGTGAGAAAATACTTTGTAAAATAATTTTAGGGAATTTTACCTAAATAAAATCATAAAATGATCTAAATAACTTAAAAAAATTATCCCTAAACACCAAAATAAGCCTAATAGAGCAAAGAGACTCTACTTGTAAGTTTCCATAAACATTAGAAAGGTAATCGAAACAAAATAAATTAAAATCACAAAATAACTAGTTTATCAATTTGGATTACTTGTCGGTTGGCTATTCCAAAAATTAAAATGCAACTCTATGGTCATACTAGTCAATTGGTTTGTAAAACTAGTTGATTGGTACACATAAAGTTCACATTTTTACCCAAATTTCAATCATTTGTTCAAAACCATATCAATTTTCTTTCATATCAACAAAATTTTAAATATTTTTTGATGGATTTTAAGATGAGGTATTATAAAGTCATTCATCTAAATGAAACCTAAATTTAATACTCCCTCAATCTTTACAATTTTTTTACAACACCCCTAATTTTTATAATAATTTTTTTTCCATTTACAATAATGTGAAAGCCTTAAAAATGAAATAAAAATTGGTAGATTTTATCGTTACATCAACCATAGAGAGAGGTGTGATCATTTAGGGATTCATGATTTATGAAAAGCAAAATTGAACTCAAGTAAATAGTTAAGATAGCAACAATAGTATATATATATAGATATATATGATATTAACAAATTCTACAATAACTAAAATATACGATCAAAGCCAAGAATTTAAATTACATAATGCACAAAAATAACCTAGTGTAGTTGTTAAAGAATTAGCTATCCAACTAAGCTAACTCTCAACTAGTTTAAAAACATAAACCTTAGTCCTCAAGTAGTGGCCATCTAGAAGCCAAAAAAAGCACCTATGTCACCACCGTACTCTAGGTGGGAGTCGATCCTATAATCCATCAAAGTTTGTTTGCCCAAAGAATGGGGTCAATATAGTTCCATAATATAAGAAATGAACTTAATTAGAAAACTTAACCAACAAAGCAGGATTAGGCCCATACAATACATATGAAGCATGCTTTACAATATGAAAGTAAACACGCTTCATATACATAACACATCATAAAGAACAATAGAGGGAACTCTCATGCGTAATAGAGATAAACTTGGTCATTGATAGCCACTTAGGTTATCACACAAACAAAGATAATAAAATCAATCAACCTCGCTTAAACTCTAACATGATTTGATACCATGGAAGTAAGTTAACTAGTGTTTTGATGTGATTACAACAAGTAGAAAAAATTGGTTTCCACATCTACCTAACCATATACAAATGAGTTTTGAGGGAGCATGTACAATGATACGACTATACCTCTAGCCTTCTCAAAAACCTAATTTTAATAAATATCAATATTGATTTATGAGTTTAAACCTTTGATTTTATTTTAATTGTGTTATTTTGTTTAAATTTTATTTCTCATAAATATTTGTCAAGGTTTTAATGTATGATTTAAAATTTATGTTACCATTTCTTTAAAGACTTTTTTTTTGTTGCAGGTGATTCTAGATAAATTCGTTCAAAACTACAATTTTAGTAAATTCGCATAATTAAATTTCTATTTAAAACATATTTTTATTTTTTTGTGTGTTTTGTCTTTAATATTTTAAAGTTGTTTTTGACTATCACTTTTTTGTATGATTATGAATTCATTTTGGAGTTATAATTAATCCATGATAAATAAATTATTTTAAATTATAAAATTGCTTGTAGAGTCATGAAATCATTTATATAAATTTTATTCATAATTTTTTTTATTGGAAGTATTTGTTTTTGTGAGGTTCTTAAGATATTTAAAACATTTAAATTAAAAAATTTTTAGTGAGTTTATAATTTTATTTCTATATTTCTCATTTTATTTTATCACTATTTTCTTTGGAAATTTTTTTATTTAATTAAAGTCGCTCATAGTTTTATAAAAATATTTCTTCAATGTATTTTTAATATTATTTTGGAATCTTGTTTACATTTTTAGTAAGTGTTATGAATGATTTTGAGTTATAAATTTATTGGTTAAATCTTTATTTTTTTAAAAACTTTTTTAAACATTTGTAAGAGTATTTTTTAAAAATTTTACCTTAGTTGAATGCATATGTTAATTTAATATATATTTATGTTTTTGGTTAAAAAAAAATAAAACAAAAATTACCCATGATCCCAACCCACCTTTTATTTTCCTTCTCTTATGTTTTTCTTTCATTTTTTTGTGTGTATGAAAACCAAACCAAACCAAATGCAACCTAAAACCCCAACCCTAACCTACTTGGCCCTTCTTCCTCCTTTCTCTACGTCAATCACCAACCACGAAACCACCTCACCATAGCTACTACTCAACCACACCACTATTCCCTCATCTCATTGTCATCAATGGCAGCATGCAACCAACACATTTTTATAAGACAAGAGTAATACCATCAATGCGTTAGCAACAACCACTGTGAACCATTGTTTGCATCCCTAGCGATTGATGAGATATCATGGATCATGGATGAGGCTCCAACAACCCATATCTCCTCTAATTTGTAGCAATTTGTTTGGTATAAAGTACTCAAAACTTAACTTCTAATTTGATTTAAGTTCTATGAATTAGTTTATGGAATGTTAAATTGGTCGTTGAATTATGTATATATAAATTGTATAAGTGATATGAAGTGGTTAATTGTATTGTTTGTGGTTGATTTGTGAAAGTCAGATATTTTGACTTGGTTGTATCCAAATAACTAAGAGTTTTTTGGTTGAGCTAATTTCTATAAATTAATTATGCAATATAATTTAAAATTTATTTAATTTCATCTTGGAAGTATCAATTTGTGAATTTTGTGAGAGATCAATTGGAATTGAATTTTTTGGTCAAAACTCCTACAGATTTACAATAGATAAATTTACAAGTTATTTTATTAAATAAATTATACAATTTATATTAGAATATGTTTCATTTTCTTTAAATCTATTAATTTAATTATTTTAGCAAAATTTGAATAGATTTACTTTACGGGCTTTAAAATCCTATTTGTACTAAATTATATATTTTATTTATTACTTTCATAAATTGATTGTATAGTATATTATGAAATAGTTATAATCTTTTTTATAAACATTCCATTTAAATAAATTAAAATTTTAGGCATAAAACCCTAATTTTCAAATGAAATTATAATATTGATTATTTGTATAGGTGTTTCTTCTTAAATTTGTTTTATAGAATTGTTTTAAATATCGTTAATTGCATTTTGACACCATCAATTTGAATTATCCACATTTTTATTTTATGCTTTAAAATCCTAATTTTTGGGAATAATTTTCTAAAACTTTGTTATGTTTAATTCTTTCACATATTATTATAATAGCTTTGATTTAAAATTAATTAATTCGAGTTTCTAACTTACCATTTAGGATGAGTTTTGTACAATTGATTGGTTTAAATTATTTTGATAAATTTTACTTATTTTTTGTTCGTCCATGTTTTTATTATTATTTTTTCTATCTTATTCCTATGATTTTCAATGGTGATATAGGAAGGCATTATAATGGATTTGAAAGTTATGGCTTTCTTTCTTCTTATGCTAGAAATGCTTGAAAGTTAGGTAAGTCTTCTTAAACTCATAGTTAATGAAATATTATGTGATGATGTGTATTATTCCATATTTTTGTTATACTATGAGTGTGTGAGGGTTCGTTAAAAATGCATGTAGTTTGTGTGCCTCAACTATACGGCTATCCTAGCATTATTATGATGTATTACCTTAGGGTGTGATATTAAATAGTTTTCATAGATCTGAATCTTAATTATTTAATATTGTATTTTATAGGTTGTGTATGCCTTAAAATTGTTATGATATGTAAGTTGTATAAGTGTAACATGATCTATTTTTTGATATCATGTTTGTTAATGAGAATATAAATTGTTAAAATTTTAATTAGTAATCATATAAGATAAAATCATTGTGATCTATTATATATGATGGAATATGTGGTCATAGGCATAAAGTATTAATAATTCAAGCGATAAGTAAAATGGATGAATTATATGAATTATGCTATAGGTCACAATAGTGGCCATAACTTATTGGTTTCAATCCATGGATAGGACTTATGCTTTAGGTCTGATCAGTGGTCATAGCTGGGGGTTGTTTATAGTCCACCTTGAGTATCCTTGGGATGACCTCTAAGGTAGGTTCGTAGATTATATTCCTTCTTTATGATTTTGTATGGTGTTATACATCTCAATGTGGTAATGTGTTTGTGTTTGTTATTGGTCTCTATGCTTATAGCGAGGTCCTCCTTTCTATTTTATAAGTGAATTACAAGCCCTATAGGGGGTATGCACACTTAAAAAATTAGGGCATCAAATGGTTTATGTGGATATCCTAAGTCTCTATGCTTTTGATAATTTTTTTATATGGTACTATCCATCTTTGTGTGGTAGCATATTCATGGATATCTTATAGCTTCTATTATCTAGATGATTATTTCATGGGTGCTTGGGAATTTCATAAAAAAAAATATTATATATATATATATATATATATATACAGTTCAATGGAATTGATTATGTAAGTGAGATGTCATATGATGTGAAATATAATTAATTCATGGAAAAGTTGCTTGTTATGTCATATATAAGGAAATGGATAGTAATGTGAATTGGAATGTGTGAGTAATATCTTTTAGTATAATTAATGAATATGTTATTTTGTAAATTTAGTTGGATTAATTATATGAAAATAAGGGAATGATGTAAATGGAAATAAACAGAGTGAATAGTGTTGCATAAGCAAATATACCATGATACTTTGTGCAATCATGTAATGAAAATCCAACTGTAATTCATAAATTTCCTTATCTTTCATGACATTCTCCTATGGTGGCATATTTCTATACCAACAACATGTTCTTCTATGAATTCATGCTTAGTAAAGATTGTATGTTTTTCTATGAGATATTCACGTCCTATTACTACTTTTGTCATTTTGCATATGTTGTTTTTATGTTTTCCATGATCTCATATGAGAGCATATATTTCATGTCTTATTAGATATGCCAAGTATGTGTATCTATATGTGTATGCGATTACTATGATTAGAGTTCTTTACTCAGTACATCATCGTATTGATAGTATGCTTGTTTAGAATTCTATATTTAGGTAATCTAGCTTATGTTCCAATGTGGTTTTGGCTTGGACCGAGAGTTAAAGCTACCTAAATATTTTTCCCTTGAGGAATTATGTAATTTATTATTAAGGTTTTGGAAGTTAAGTTGTTGTGTTTTAAATGATCATTTATATTTTTTGTTTGATTAAGGTTTTGAAATACATTTTATTTTGTTGATCTATCAATAATGATTTTATAAGGTTTTTTGCTAACTGTATCAATAATGTTTTGGATCTAGTGATTTATTTTAGATGGTGTTTCAAGTTTTGTTGGGTAGGACTTTATATAACACCCCAAAAAATCACAATTGAAAATTTTTATTTAATTAAAATAATTACAAACATGGGGGGTGCTACTGTCGTGATCAGTACAAGCCTGACCCCCGACCAATCTCGTACCAACCACAAGGCGAAGGAAAATTTTTCACAAAACATTATACATACTCAAAACAAAGATTCATAGAAAGCTGAAATGTTCATAGCATGAGAATCAGAGGACACATTAAAAAATTTGTTAAAAGTAAAAGCGAATTACATAATCAAAGTTTTCAAAAGGGCTAAAAGGTATGATATGATAAAATAAAACAGAAATACAAAAAAAACATAAGTACAAAGAGATAATAGAGAGAGTCAAGTCTACATCACTCTCGGGTTGGCATACCAAGTCCAATGATCAACACACATTCCCACCTGACACATCCAGTACGCCATAGGCATCAAACATGGTATCACCTACCTGCACAAATGCAGAAGGGCCACATACTAAGAAAGGTAACCATATGAGTAAGGCCAGCAAGAAAATAAATAAGTAAGGGATACAAAGCATAATTCAGGTTCATATTATCAGGCTAAGCTTATACTAATATTTTATCTTACACATTTCTTATATTAATTTCACTTGAGTACGGAAATCCACTATTATAGTCAGTGGACCGAAAAACACTCCACAGGGAAGAAAGCACCTAACAACTATTATAGTTGGTCGGCCGGAATCACTCCATGAGATAAAATGCACCTGGCCTTTATTATAGCCAATAGACTAGAAAATTAACCTCACTTGCTCAAATTAACGTGGTGTTCCACTATAAATCATTAGTATCTTTCCATGTCTTATAATTATATCTTTTACATTTCTCATATTAATTCCACATGAGTATGGGAAACCCATTATTATAGTTGGTGAACTGAAAACACCCCATTGGACGATAGTCGGTGGACTAGAAAATCAATGTTAGTAGCCCCGACTCACATGGTGTTCCACTATAAGTAATTAGTATCTTCTATGTCTTATGACCATGCACAATTTGGTTTATCAAGCCCAAAATCCCCTCGTATTATAGTCGGTGGACTGAAAACACTCCATAGGGCATAATGCACCTGACCACTATTATAGCTAGTGGACCGGATATCACTCCATAGGGCAAAACACACTTGACCGGATATCACTTGATAATCTTTCACTTTAAGTGTGTACTGTTTCATTATATCTTATTCCACAATCTTCATTATACTTGCATAACCCATTAGACTTCCTATGCTCACCCTTTTATTCTCAACTTTCCAAAAACCCTATCCCATATCTTGGGACTTCTACACCCTCTAGTATATCCAGACATTCCTTCCCAATCTTTCCTCATTACCATGAATACCTAACTCCGAGACCCACTTCCCATATCTCTGAGTTAGCTCAATGTCACTCTCTAGGGTTTTCCTTCGGAAAACCCTAATTTGGCCTATATGGCTCAACCTTCCTCTATCCTACACAACTCATGCTCCTTTTCCTCCAACTCATCACCTCACTCGATTCATCCCTAAGCACCCCACTTTACTTCCCATTTTGCACATGTGACCATAAAACCCGCCATCCCAAAACCCTAGCACCTCTCTCTCCTTAGACAATATTATGCTTTCATCTCTCTTCTTACCACACCTTCTTCCACATGACACATATCTAACACAACCTATGACCTTGAGACTTTCTCTCCATCTTTCCCCACTCACCATGAGGACCCAAAACTTTTTTTTTACCAAAAACTATCACTCCCCTCGAACCACACCCAACATCACAACCTCATTATCTTGCTCCCACGCATGATCACAAAAACCCTAGTTTTCTCCCTAAAATGCTAGTACTTCTCCTTCTTTTATGTCACCCTATCAACACCCAAATACCTTTTTCTCACATAGCTTACTTTTCCTCCATGTGGCACCCCTCTCATTTTTTATTCTCCATTTTAACCATGTCCATTAGTTTTTCCCTCCTTGCACACTTCTCTCACTTAGGGTTCCTCCCAAAATCCTAGTGGAGTCCCCCAATGCATCCTCACACCAACCCACATACTATTTTTCACATTTGGACTCTAATCACCCTAACAATTCTTCCATTACCTTACTTAACCCTCAAGTCAAATTTTTCCACATAAAGGTTATCCCCATGCAAAAGCTAACCATCCCATGCAAACCTTAGACTCCCCATGCATGTTTCGTCCATTCCCTTAATTTATTCCCATTATTCCTCCTTTTATCCACTTATAGGTCATCTGATATATAGGCCATCTTTACCATCCTCTTAGTCAACTCACTTACCTCACTCTTTTCCATTTCTCTCACAATGACATCACACTATTTAGGGCTTCTTATCATGCATGTCATGAGAGGCAATATTACATAAGCACATTTCATGAAAAACCAACAATACCACATTACACATATCATAAAACACATGCAGCTTACTTTAACTCCATGCTTAGTGGGCTACACTATAAGAACATAATAATATATAAAGCACACATGATGTGGGTTTTATGAAAGTAACGGAAGGTTGGATCAAAATTTGTATTAGAATCTTTCACCCATGATCTAATTCAAAAGAAACGAAGTGAATTGATGAATTATAGGAGAAGAAATTGAAGATACAAGTTAGAGGATGTTCGATAGATTTGTAAACCTTCAAATGTGTTGAATTGAAGATAGATTTGAGGAAGGATTAATCCCAGATTTCCTTGCTCAATGTAGACTCAAAAGGGAGGATTATAATTTAGCTATCTTGCTCAAATTTTGATCAAAAGATTATTATTCATTCTGCATACAAATGCTGCGCAAGGAAGGTATATATATGAGAGAATAAGCTCGGTGGTGACTATCTTAAACCAGCCGAGTATCCTTCCATAATCCAGCCCATTAATCATGGTTAAATTAAGCCCATATTAACCTTAATCCAAAGTATAATATCATTGGTTAAATGATACTAAGGATTAATATTACAAAGCTATACAATTGACAAAGATACATACATGAAATTATAGCCATACCCTAACATAGATAAAATATACTTAGGGTTAGGGTTGTAGTTAATACAAATAATGAATATCATCACTTTATCTCTTATTGTAATGTATCATCCCATTTATTTCATAGCCTTGCATGCCTTGGAATACTTGTACACATCAATGTGTATGAACATCATCTTCTTGCAAACATGTAACATACCTACAAGAATAACTTAAATGGTTTTCAATGTTAACCATATTAGAATTATCAAGAATATTTAACATGATAAGCTCCAACATTAAGAAAGCTAAATCATCTTCCATACCTTGAGGATTAGAATGAATATGACAATCATTATGTTCAATGGATGCTATTGCATCAACACATATGAAATCAACACATATAGCACATTTTTCATACATAATAGGCCTTAACCATATCCTTAACTAAAACAACACCGGGCTCAGAGCACACTCCTACACCTCCTTAGGGTTTTGACTTGGTTCACCTATAAGAAGGATATACTAAGGTTAACTTCCCTCTTACCAATATTATCATTATTTCCCACTTTACTTTTATTAGAACCTAGTACTAGGATTAATAATAATAGTAGTAGCTTTATAAGTAAGAATAAGGATATTATTCTTAAAGTAGATAATCATACTATTACTAGTCAAAATAGGTCTTGGTAGTTATAGTGATCCATGTTAAATTATTATTAGCAATTTTCTTATTACTAAAGATAATAACATTAATATTAACAATAAAAACTGATGTGTATCTCAATAACTTGTATTTAAATAATTCTATTAATTGTTGTAAATTACATTGCACATATAATTAGTTTTCTTATTGTGTGGATAATTAGGAAAGTAAATTAGATTATGGGAGATAGATCATGATGAGGCTACTGTGTATAGATGCCACTGGTTGCTATTGTTGACAAGAAATTATTGTATTCAATTGTTGATTATCCATATGATGCATTCGCTGGCATGACTTAGCTAGTGGAAATTAAGTTGGCCGCGTAATCCACCACCCGACCCATATTTGCTGGGTTAGAAGGATTGTGGATTATGCATCCCTTAATAACCATAATTAGCTAAACAAATTGGCTAATGGGAGTTAAATTATAAATCCATTATTTGTATTAATGTATCCTTATCTTTTGTAGTTTGGGCTGATTTATTGTTACCAGAACCAACGACTTGTTTTTGTTTATATTGGCCAGTTGAGTTATTGGGCTAATATGTTGGATCTTTCAATTGAGCCCATCGACCGTATAATGGCATGTATTGTATGTATTGTATACACCCATATATAAGGTGTATACGGGAGGTTTTGTACGACACTTTTTGGATGAATATACATTCGATCATATTTTCTCTTTGGAATCTTCTCTCTCTCAATTCTTCTCTCTCTCTCACAATTGACTCATTCCCTCGATCTTCTTCTCCCTTTATCTTGTTCTCAAATCTCTTTCTGCTAATCCAACTTCAATAGACTTTGATTATAACTGTGCTCTGAGTTTTACTAATCTTCCTTTGGATTAAACTCCTTAGGCTAATTATCGTGTGTAGTCGAACCCCGTGCTCGATTCATGATCCAGCAAAACTTCTTGAAACCTATCTAGGCTTCATCATCATCATCATCAACAACAACAACAACAATAACAATAATAATAATAATAATAATAATAATAATAATAATAATAATAATAATAATAATAATAATAGTGATAATAATAATAATAGTATTAGTAATACTAAAATAGTGACAATAATGATAATATGGATGATGATGATGATGATAGTAATAATAATAATAATAGTAGTAGTAGTAGTAATAGTAATACTAGTGATATAGGTAATAATAATGATGATGATGATGATGATGATGATGATGATGATGATGATGATGATGATGATAATAATAATAATAATAATAATAATAATAAGAGTCCAAATAATCATGATAATAATAATAATGGTTCAAATATTAATAATAATAATAATAATACTTGAATCATAATAATACTAGTAGCAACAACAACCACAACAATAACAACAACAACAACAACAATAATAATAATAGTAACAATAATAATAATACTAATAATAATGATAATTATGATGAAGATGATGATGATGATGACGATGATGATGATATTAACACTAATAAAATATATAACAATTACAATAATAATATTTAAAGGTTAGGGAGGCTAGGGCACAACCTAAGGGTGGTGGTGACTAGGCGACGCTAGCAGTGGTGGAGGAAGTGAAGTTGGAGAGGTGGATTTCTAGGCTAGAAAAGGGAGAGTGAGAGGGTGGTTGTGGTGGTGGTGGATCATCTGGGTGGAGAGGGTTGGAATGGTGTTGGTGGTGCAGCAAGAGAGGCAGCATAGGTGTTGGTTGCGATGGTGGCTGAAGGTGGTGGATGAGGAGGAAGGGAGGTAGGGAGAGGTAGGGGAGGCTTTGCAGAGTGTTTTAGGAGACAAAAGAGGTGCTGGTTGCAGTGGGATGGCGGTGCACGATGACAAGAAGGGTGACGATGGAGGAGGCTGGGAAGATTGGGTAGCTAACTTGGCATAGCCAGGTCAGCTCATGTAGGGGGGAATTATAGGTAGTGAGTGATGTGATTCAATGGAGAGTGATGTAGGGAGGAGTTTGGTAGGTGTTTCAGGCGGCAGTGCTAGGCAATGGTGGCGGTGGAGGCATTTAAAGTGGAGGTGGCACGAGGAAGGTTGGTTTCTTAGGCAAGGAAAAGAAGGCCGATTGAATTCAGGTAGGGGGTATTTATAGGCTATTGGTGGGAGGATAAGACAAAGGGGTGAAGAAGACAAGGGGGAAGGTATGGTAGGCTCACCGACCGGTGGTGGTAGGCTGGTACAAGCCTGCAATTTATAGGTTTGGTTGGGTCATGGAGAAGAAAAGGAAAGGGATGGGGCACATGAGAGAGGAGGTATGCGGAAGGAAAAAGGGAAGGGGTCGGGCCATAGGGGAAGGGTTTGCCTAATCTGGGGGAAGAAGGGCAAAAAAGAAAAAGTAGAAAGGAGAAAATGGAAAGAAAAGGAAAAAAAAAAAGGGAAAAGAAAAGAGGAAGAATAGGTTGGTTGGGGTATTTAGAATATTATGGATAATTTTGCTAAATTCTATTTTAATAAGAGCAAAGTACCCTAATTTTCCCTAATTAAACTCATTATTATTATACTCTTTATTTTTCCTTATATTTTCCCCTTATTCTAATAAAAATATTTTATTTAATTAATTTTCCTAATAAATTTATATTTTAACATAATTTCCTAGATTAAGGTTTTGAGGTGTTTTACTTTAGCATTCCACCTAGCATGAGATAGATGATGGACATTTGTCATATGATAGGTGTGGTGGTAGCAATCCTCATTTCTTATGTTTGTTTCTATATTATCCATTTTTACTCTTGAAAAATTTTATTTACAAGAATAAATATGTGGAAGAAAACATAAGAAATGGAAAGTGTTGCCACCATAATTATCATTAGAAAGATTTCCATCATCTATCTCTTAATAGGCGTAATGGTAAAATCCTATATAACAAAATCCTGAAATAGAAATTAAAAAAAATTCCTCTCTAATAAAGTTAGTGAAATTTTTTTATAAAATCATCTCTGATAAATCAGCTGAAAACTTTGAGATAAACTAGTATTTCAAAATCTTAGCCAATGATGGGAATATAAATGTTTGTTTTCAACACCAAATTAACTTTGCAATACAATAACTTCCAAAATATTTTCAAACTATTACAAAAATCCTTGACGAACAAAACTCTGGGTTACTCAAACTATTAATCCAATTCAAAATCACATCAGAACCCAAAGCCAAAGTTATCCACATAGACATCTAAAGAAACATTGTATCAATATGATGACAAATTATGTGAAGAGCACTCAACAAATAGTAATAGCATGTCCATATAGATTCACATATATACACAACATATAAACATGAATGTTATGCTCTCATGTAAGATGATGGAAAGCAAAAGAACTTACTAAACAAGAGAAATGGCCATAGATCAATACATAACCCATAGAAAATATATACTCTCAACTAAGTATGAATTCATACAAGAACATGATATTGTAGTAAAAATATGCCATCATAAGAGGATGTTAAGGGAGATAATAAAATTAAAGAAGTAAATTAAATTTTATATTAGATCCTCACAAGGAGTTTCAAGCTATAATATACCTAATATATCATGAATAAAAATAGGATTCACTAAAAAACATAATATAATATAAAAACATAGAAACATATAAGAGAAAATGGAAACGTGCATTCTTAAGAGGTTATGCCATTACGAGTAAAGCTATTGAATAGAAAACACATGTTTAAATTTACTTAAAACAACTATTCACTCTATTTATAATTATTTATAATATTTATAGTTATTCATAGAAAGACTTTAATCATATGAAGTGCATAGAATGTGATATGGAATATAGAAATAATATAATCTACCCAATCTCAATACATATTTTATCTAAGAGGAAACCTCACTTAAGTCATATATCTATGCTATGAAAAAAATGCAAAGTACTATGGCTAAAAACGTATCATGAAACCCATTAAGGAATATTCTAACATTAAGTATGCATACCCCATATAAGACTAATAGGTTACCTATAGAATAGAAAGAGCATTGCTAACACAAAACAATAATAGCACAACTGTATAATAATGAGTGCATCGACTGTAAGCCCCTTCTCAGAAGCTATCCCGAAGCTAATTACCTAAATTCTAATCTTAGTCTTATACTTGAATCATTATTAAATTCTAGAATATTTATATATTACACTTCCATAATCTCATAACATCAACACTTGGTAATACACAATAACAACCACTTAGACATGCCACAAGGGCCTTTCAACCACTTATTAAGATTCCACATATACCATACTCAATACATCTCACTACACTAAACGCTATTTAGGGTCAACACATATTCTTGCTCAACTATTATGATTCTATTTTAAAAATAACATGCACCCTTTTATTATTGAAAAGAAAGGAAGAAATCATGATAGTGTATAATTTTCTATCTACTAGATGTTTAAGTGAGTTTACTTATTATCTCAAGCTTTAGAAATGAAGAAAATGAGGATGGTTAACTGACATCGCATATCCATCCACGTTATCCTTGATCGTTGATGGAAAACATAGGAATAAGTTAGGAAAAACAAATTTGAACATAGAATAATAGAAAATAAAATAATTTTATCAAAAGCAGCATAAATAACTAGGATTTACTACCCAAAACGTCAAATAAGTCAATTTTGGATAATTGATTCAAAATGATAAGTTAGAAACTTGATTTAATTAATTTTAAATCAAGATGAATACTCAATTAAGTAGAATTAAAAAAAGTCAAATTAATTAATCTAAGTTGAAGGTGTTAGGCTGCTTTTACGGTAATTTCAAATGACTCTATAAAATTAAATTTATAAGAAACAACTATACAAATGACTAATTTCATAATTTCATTAGAAATTTAGAGCTTTAGGCTCAAAATATAATTCGATTAAAGTTTATTAATATATTTATATTGAATTTTTAGAAATGAAATTGACTAAAATCAATAAAAGAAATATCTAATATAATAAAATTTGGGTTTTTGAGTTTGGAATACACATTTGGAAAATTCTTGCTAAAATACATAAATTGAAGGGTTAGAACATAAAATAAATATATTATAAAAAATATTGTATAATGAACTTAATAAATTAACTAATGGATTGATTGAATTTAAATGTGTAATAATTTTGACCTAAAAGCCCAATTTTGATTGATTTTGCATAATTTTCTCAAATTAACACATCCAATATAAAATTAAATACATTTTAAAGCATATTATATAATCATTTTATCCAAAATATTTTAATTGGATAAATCTAGACAATGCAGACATAACTGGATCAAAAATCTATTTTTTATAAATCAACGACATATAATATAATTAACCTATCCAAATCAATATTATAATGCACACATACTCAACTTAGATATCAATTTAGCTTATCATAATTTTATTTATATAAAATTTATCAAAATAAGAGTTAGGATTTGGGAAAAATACAACAATAGAAATCAAGAATGGGAGTTTGTGAAGATCAGAGGAGAATTGCTAGAGGTTGAGGAATGCTCTCTTGTGGTAGATATCGCTGGATGTGGTTGACGGTAGCATTATTGTGATGGAACTCAAGTGGGGTTGAGTGACCCATCCATTCCCCTCTCCATTTTAACCACTTTTTTTAGGTATGGATGAGTTTGAGCCTGGCAACAACAATGGTTTGCTCTAATGACAAGGCAATGATGTAGTAGGGGTGTCATGGATTGACGAAGGAGAAAGGGAGAATAAAAGTGAAAGGAGAAAAAGTTGGAGGTCAACGATCAGGGTTTGCTTTGTCCACAAGGGAAAAATAAAAAGGAAAAGAAATAGAGATAATAGAAAAAGAAAAGGGGAGTTGGAGTTAGTACTATTAGCACTGACCATTTTTTTTTAATATCGATAATAACCTAGATAAAATGAACATCTCAAAATTAGAGAGTCATAAAATATTTTAATTAGGATAAAATTTAGATGAAATAAATTAAAATAGTCTATAAGTAGATGTTAAGAGATAACAAGATTTATCCGATTAAATGTTATTATATAAAATAAATCAGAACACTTATTAAAATATAAAAACAATTCAAAATAATAGTTAAATTAAATAATAGAAAATTTTTTATAAAACTTTGAGTGACAATAGTTAATTTCAAATATTTTCAAAAAGGTCATCCATAAAAAAAATGAGAAAAACTAAAGAAATAAACTTTCGAAATAAAGTTTTAAATAAGATCCAGAAACCATTTTAAATTTAATGTTTTCAAAAACCTTATTAGTATTAGAAAAATAAATAAGTTAAATGATGGAAATATTTTCTATGAATAGAAATTATTAAAATGATTATACCAGTTGAAAGGGATTTTATAATTTAAAATAATTTATTTTCATTAACAAAATATAACTCTAATATAAAGTTATAATCACACAACGAAATTGTAATTGAAAAAAAAATATTGAAACCAAAATGCATGGCAAAAAAAAACAAGATATTTCTAATAGAAATTGAATCATTTGGATTTAATAAAAATTTAATCATGGACAAATTTATTTAGAATTATTCATAATGACTAATGAAATAAATTTCATCATAAATTCAAACCCATCAATAAAACTATAAAATGAGTAAAATTCTCACCAAAATTTTACAAGAGACACAATTAAAATAAAATAACCCATTAAAAATAAAATTAAAGAATTAAAACCATAAATAAACATTGATATTTAGTAAAAACTATGGTTTTGAGAAGCGAGGTATTACTTTGATGTCTATATGCAGGTACTTTGGCTAAAGTTCCGATATAATTTTGGTTTCGGTTGAGAGGATTTTATTTGTAAATATTTTTGAAGTTGAGTTATAAATTTAATTTGGTGTCGTAAACAACCATTTACATTATTTTTGTTTGATTAAGATTTTAAAACTTTTTTTTCATTGATTTATAAGCAATGATTTTATAAGGATTTTTGGTAACTTTATCATTCATATTTTGGATCCAGTGAGGTGTTTTACCTTTTGTTGGATAGATTTTTTGTTTTGCACCTAGCATAAGATATATGATAATCATTCATCTTATGATAGGTGTGGTTGTAATACTCTCTATTTCTTTTATTTGCTTTTTCTTATATTCTTTTTGATAATTTTTTTAGGAGTAAATATAGGGGTGTCACAACACACCCACATGAAATTAGTAACTAATGTTATAGAGGCATGTCATAGTATAATTTGAACACATAATATACACATACCCTTTATAGGCCCTATAGATAAGGAAAGGTTATGAGTGAATAATCATAAAACATAAGGAGAACATAAACCCTACGAATCATGCATCTTTACAAAGCCTATGTACTATACAATGCCATGATGTTATGTTAAAATATGCATAGATACGAAGCAAATAGTTAAAGATACACAGAAGGGCAACCTACCCACTAATTAATAGTTACATCCTCAAGAGCTAAAGAAATTAGGATCATATGATATCTTATCAACTAAGGCATCCAAGCCATTAATTAAAATTTTCAATCATTTAATAAGTTATATCTAGAAGTAGTATGAAGTAAGGCACATGCATAGTTAAACCTATGGTAAATATAACACCCTCATTTTTTACTATAAAAAAAATTATTTGAAAAATAATTATAGAAGTAGTAGATACCATACATACCTATGAGGTGTTATTGCTACACCTAACACAAGATAAACATCCATCGTCCATCCCATGTTAGATATAAGGCTAGGAAAAATAACCAAACCAAATGCAAGAGTAGAGTGTGCAAAATACATAATAGGGATACCACTATTAACCTTTTACAACCGATAATATGTTGGATCCCAAAACATTTAAAACACGGGATGGGAACTAAACCAACAATACTAAAATACATTATAAATAAGACAATAGTAGGGAAAGCCAAAATCTTATTCCCTCAAGGACCTACAAAAGAATCTCTAAATTTCCACATTCATATGCCCCTAAGCCTAACACAAGGTAGGCTAACTACTAGCCATCCTAAAAAACTTTTATATGGTCTTTGCTCATGGGATTGAGTAGGGACGGATCAAATAGGTATATCAATTTGCTAAATACCGAGTAAGCTAAATTACCTTCTTAATGGGAGTAATGCAACGCTTATAAAATTATACAGGACATGCTATAACACTTTATTATGCTCACACTATACAATTAAACTTACATGTGCTATCATGGTCATGGAATGCATTAGGATTTCAAGCATATTAAATGTAGATAACACATAAGTCATCATACTTGTCATTACCATTCAAATATAAAGGATAACAACATATAATCATGTAAGAAATTTATTTAAGCAAATCAGTAAGGCTTCTATAATCCACTTGCATAATCACTCATTAGATCCATATTCTAGATTTATATTATCCAAAAGGTTTTTTATTTATAAGTCATTATTCCTTTTTGAGCAATGGGCTGGATTATCTCCCTATGGTCCGCCAATATCATGGAGTTCACACCAAATACTACAGGAGATAAAGTCAAGCCAAAGCTAAGTAACTAATTGTTAACATAAGTCTAATTGAATCTAAGTAACTGCTAATGGAATTAAAGTCCTGGCCAAAGCTAAGAAAAAACCTAGGTGACCATATCATTTTATATTAATGGCGTATAGCATATTGGTAACGTATAGAGCAAATAAGGAACTAAAATCTACAAGGATCCCCCTCTAAGTAAACCCTAATGGCACCATAAACACCTAAAAGAAAAACTAACCCTCTAAAACTAACTGAGAATTGGATAATGTAGACCTATTTACTACTTAATCATCTTTCACTTCAAGTGATTAGTATTTTATTTGCCAAGGTCATGTTATCAAATAAGGCTCACACAACAACCAATCATCACATCCACATAATTATTTCAAATTAACTATTGATAAGTGTGACTTTTACATCTTATTCCTAAGGTTTATAAGAGTTTTTACCTTTAATTTCAGTTGGAATTCTCCCTTTTTGTTCTTGTTACCGCCTTTGTGTTGTGAAAATTTGCAGGGTCTCAAGCAACAAAAAAAATCATGAAGGATGAATAAAAAGAATAACCTTAAAGGGAGAAGAAAGGAGAAAAAAGGAGCAAAGAGGAGCAAAAGTTAAAGTGGAAAAAGAAAGAATGCATATTTAAAATATATAGGCCTGAAAGAAGTGACATTTAGACCAATAAAAGGTCTGAATTTAGAGACGCTTTCAACATCAAAGTTTTATATCTTTTTAATATCTTTCCAACTCATCTAAAATCAGCTTAATCGGATTTATGATGAAAACGTTATGGTCAAAATACGAATCATTGTCAAAGCTGACACGGGAAGCCCATCGTTACCGAAACCCTAGCGATCTACGAGGCGGTAATATAAAAACTCTTATTCTAATATCTCGAGAAGCCTCTACTCCCTCTTTTTTCTCTCTTCTCTATCCTCTTCCCCAATTCATCAAGATCTCTCTTGTAAATTAGAGACGGAGGTTCAAGAAGTTAATTTTTGCAAGAATTTGTGAACATCAAGGGTATTATCTAATGATATTTTCTTTATCTATGAAATCTCTTATTGTCTTTAATATTCTTGCTATGAATTTGATGGGCTAGATCTTGTGCTAAGGTGAAGGGGAATTTTCCCCGATCCTAATATGTTGAATTGTTGCATCTTTTTTTATTCAATTCATAATGTATGTGTTGTGTTATTGATTAATTGACGGATTTTTGAACCACGGCCGGGTTCTGATTTCGGTGTGGGAAATACCGGTGAGATCGAGAGATAATCCAGTATTAGACCCAATAGCACAACGGGAGATTAAATTGTAGGTCGAGAGATGATCGATTTAACCTCTACAACAATAAAGGAGGAAACTTTATAGACTTTAATGCATTACATTCTATTAGACTCTAAGCTAGAGATAGTTAGGGCCATAGATATGTAATATGGTGGTTGTGGCTTGAGAAAGCACAACACTTTCTATCCTTATTGGCATGATTGATT
The DNA here is from genome assembly GCA_039764185.1 of Tamarix austromongolica. Taxonomy (NCBI): domain Eukaryota; kingdom Viridiplantae; phylum Streptophyta; class Magnoliopsida; order Caryophyllales; family Tamaricaceae; genus Tamarix; species Tamarix austromongolica. The sequence continues at coordinate 118,398,194 of CM077809.1, read as the reverse complement.
ATGATTGTTGAATTATTTTGTGATGTGATCTTCAATTACATGTGAGGATCGGGGGCGAGGAACCGGAACCTTAGCTCTTCTATTTATTTGAGTCACTTGAGTGCTATTTTCTTTTCTTTTTAGCTTATTTAGTTATTTTAGCTTACAATTTATTATTTCATATCATCTCATAGTCTAGACATAGTTAAGTTCTATCATTGTCCTAGTGGTCATGCACCAATCCTTGTGGGATCGACCTTGACTATTACTCTGACCTCGTTTACTTGCGGGTAGGAACATGTCAACTATCATTACCATCCAGAACATGTGATGGTAATTCCATTAGTATTTAGCCAAGTCTAACCCATCCATTAAGTTAATCCCCTTATGCCAAGAAACTGGATTATATTATTCAAGTGTTTCATCATAGCATAGTTACTATAATTTACCCATTAAAATATTACAAAGAAACTTATGAAGTATGGAATGGATTATAATCCCATTAATTCACTCACTATGCCAGTCAATTTATGTGAAGATATATATTCTTATCATTAATATATCATGTTATATCATAATACCAAAACTCTAGTCATATCAAGGTCAAAAGATGTAAGTCAACACTGTTGAAACAAATTAGTTGATCAGTTGGGGAAAACCAACCGATCAGTTTGGCTTAGCCAAACCTCAAAGTTCTCTATCAACACTAGTTAATTAGACTAATTTACTACTCTAAGACTAGCTGACAAGTTTTAACAAACTAATCAATGAGTTTAGCCATAAACTGTCAAAAATTATCACTAGAAAACCAATCCATTAGTTGGGTTAGCCATTCTAATGTTCTCACGACCAATCGATTGGTTAAGCACAATTGTAACATCCCTAAAATTCACTATTGTAAAATTTTGTTTAATTAAAAGAAAATTAGTGTAAGCAAAATAATAAACTGTGAATTCTGGGGATATTACTGTCACACTTAGTACCAGACTGTATCACTCCTACCGTTCTAGTACCAAGTGCTAAGGCTAAAAGAGAAAAATACAACTTACAAGAGACTCAGACCAATGATTAAATCAGAGTATTGCATTAAAACATTTTATGAGAGTATAATACACCACTGGTGGTTACAAATCAACAAATACGTTGAAACCATAAATTAGGTGAAAGAGTACAACCCTAGGGTTTACCGCATATTACCTTGCACTCTTTCTCGAGAGCCCACTTGAATAGCACCTACAAGGGACACTGCCCATTGAATAGGCAGGGGCCCCTTGAATGGAACCCTTTAGTACTACAGTACTAAGTAACCCTTTAAATCATACTTAACAGCAGACCTGCAATGCAACACAAAATACTACATACATACTTAATGAAAGATAAATACTGAATGTCCATGTTTATACAACCACATACTTAACAAATCAATTAGATATTAATAGGCCATAGAGAACAATCGATACTTCTAGGCCTTAAGCCCTTATTCCATCATTATCAATCATATTGGATTATAATTATCTGTGTGAGTGCGGGAACACCACTATTATTCGCTGGTGGACCGGTCATGCCCCGACTCACATGGTATTCTACTGTAAGTGATTAGTATTTTTTCATAATTTATTCATAGCCAAATCAAATTTATTGAGCTCGCGACCCCCACCATTCTGGCCTATGGATCGGAATATAAATATACATAATCCAGGGTAAAAAATCTTGGGCCACTATTATGTCCGGTGGATCGGTACTTATAAACATCATCTAGAGCAAAACATCCTGGGCCACTATTATATCTGATGGATCGGTACTCATAATATAATTCAACTGGGCCCAGCTTATTAATCTTTCACTTTAGTGATTAGTGTTTTCCCTTTTTAATCAGCACAACAATTCTATTTATTTGCCTCGATAGGGAGATCAAGATCCTGGGACACAAAGGTACATCGGTCGCACTGGTGTATAAAAGCTACTCAGTACCCTTCACTATTAACCCAGGGACGCAAAGGTACCTTGGTCATACTGTTGGATAAAGCTAACTCAATACCCTACTGACAATGCCACCTAATCCATAAGTATGCATACCCCCTAACTAGGTTTGTAGAGCTAGATAGAGTAGATATAGGGCTTATCTAGGGCATAAAGGCACACTAGCAAAAACCAGAATAATCATGGGCTAAACCACGTCTTTAGGGTAGCGACCCCTAAAGAGCCACCATTCCCGATCTCGAGGTCTTTCACTTTAAGTATTAGTGTCTTAATTAAGGTGATCACAAAAGCACAACAATCATATAATTATTCACTTTTAATCGTTCGGATATCATTAGATATTTCTTATTCAAATCGTTGTCTAAGGTAACATAGAATAATCATTAAGGACATCCTAATCTCATCTAATTTCAAATTAGGATTCATTCTCGTGATACTTACAAATTATGAAATACTCTTACCTCGTTAATCAGCGTTATTTGAGTCATATTATGAAATTCCACAATCACAACGACATGTTAGATACAAGTTACTCATTTGCCCGGTACTTATATAATTGCTAAGTCATCCCTTCCTTACTTGAAAAATTACCATATTACCCTCCTTGTTACATAATTGCCAAGTGACCCCTTACTCGATTTAGGTTACCAAGTTATCTCCCATACTTATTAGGTCACTAATCCCCCTTCATAATTATTACACTTAATATATTTTCCATTTGGTTAGTTAGATTACCACCTTGCCCTTTTTCCTTTATTATAAATAATAAATTGCCCTTGAGTTGGTCAAATTACCAAATTACCCTTCTCTGTTATCCTTATTACCAAATTACCCCTTTAGTTAGTTAAATTTCCAAATTTCCCTTCTTTGTGATCATAATTACCAAACTACCCTTCTCTATTATCAAAATCACCAAATTTCCCTTTAGTTGGTTAAATTACCGAATTACCCTTTTATGTGATCATAATTACCAAACTACCCTTATCCATTATCAAAATTACCAAATTACCCTTCTATATTATCATAATTACCAAACTACCCTACTCCATTATCGAAATTACCAAATTACCCTCTAGTTGTTTAAATTACCAAATTGTTCTTTTGTATTATCATAATTACCAAACTACCCTACTCCATTATCAAAATTACCAAATTACCCTCTAGTTGGTTAAATTACCAAATTACCCTTTTATATGATCATAATTACCAACTACCCTTCTCCATTATCAAAATTACCAAATTACCCTCTAGTTGGTTAAATTACCAAATTACCCTCTTATATGATCATAATTACCAACTACCCTTCTCCATTATCAAATTTACCAAATTAACCTTTAGTTATTTAAATTATTATTTTACCCTTATCAATTATTGTAATTACCAAGTTACTCCTTTTCAATTTTCACTTTTACCCCTTTTATTTACCAAATTACCATTTTACCCCATTACTTTAAGATTTACCATTTTACCCCTTAACTTACAAAAATAACCATAACACCCTTTCACTTATAAAATTACCATTTTATCCTTAATTACAAAATTACCATTTTGCCTCTTTTAATTTCCAAATTAAAATTTTTCCCTTTAATCACAAATTTACCAATTTACCCTTTAAATATAAAATTACCATTTTCTCCTTTTATTACAAAATCACCATTTACCATTTAATTACTATTTTACCCTTTATTCATAAAATTAAGATTTTCCCCCCTTTTTATTATGAAATTACCATTTTACCCCCTTACTTCCAAAATTACCAATTTGCACCTTTTCATTTATAATTTACCACTTTACCCTTTCTACTTCCAAAATTACCATTTTAACCATTAATTCCAAAATTACCCTTTTACACTTTAATTACAAAATTACCATTTTGCCTTTTTATTACCAAATGACCATTTTTTTCCTTTTATTACAAAATTACCAATTTACCCTTTAATTACTATTTTACCCTTTATTCACAAAATTACCATTTAGCCTCTTTAATTACAAAATTACCATTTTACCCCCTTACTTCCAAAATTACTAATTTATCCCTTTTACTAACAAATTTACCATTTTATCCTTGCCTCTAAATTACCATAATACCCTTTTTAATTAAGAATTACCGTTTTTCCCCTTAGTACACCACTTGTATTAAAACATTATTATTACTACATAAAATATTAATATTAACACCTCATCCACAACTCTTATAATTAATATAACATTATTAGCACCCATATATATAGTAGGCCATATTCTTGTACAAGGTACATTACTAAAATATCCCTAAGGCTCACAAAATATTAACCATACAATAAATATCACAATACCATAATACAACATGGATAATACTTAACACTTTCATTAACCACCTAACTCTTACCTTAAACAATATTTCCATACGAACCTAACATGCATCTTTTCATCTAAAATCACAAGAAACTATGCATATGATATTTAACAATATATATTAAGCATAATAACATATTAAAAATACTAATGTGCTAACACATGTTAATCCATAAGTTTAATTGGGATTTAACGATTACCTCAATTCCTACAAAAATGAACCTTACCGGTATTATGGTTAAAGGTTCAAGCTTTGATTATCAAAAGCAATACCTAAAAATAATATCAAGACTTATTCCATTAGAAATAATAAAAATCAAAGTATAAGGCTTTATAATACTTAATTAATTAAATACTTAAATTAAATATTATTATACCTTAAAAATTATTACCCAAATTAATCAACAAAGCAGCAGCTCATACTGCTCATGCAATATGAGTTGCATGCAAGGAAATGAGGAGGAAGGCTCGAAGGTGGCAAGAATGGGAGGAGGGAGTCTTTTTTTTTGGGTTGGTGGTTTAGGGCTGGGAAAGGAGGTGGTTAGGGGAGGATTTAGGACAAGGGAAGGGTGCATAGGTGGAGAGGGGGTGTAAGTGGTGGTCGGGGATAGGTTGAGGGGGGCTAAGGGTGGCGGAGGCAGCTGTAGTGAGGCTGCGAAGGTGGCGGCTGAGGAGGGAGGTTGAGATGGGGGCTAGTGAGGTTGGAAAAGGGAGAGGGAAAATGGAGGCTTTTGGGTTGTGTTTTCAGGAAAAGGAGGATTGGGGGTGGTAGAGGGAGTTGTAGTGATTAATGTGGTGGCTCAGACAGCGGCAGAAGCGGTAGGATGATGGCTAATCATGGCGGTACAGGGTGGCTGCTGAGAAGGGAGAAGAAGAAGAGAAAAAGAAGAGGGGAGGAGGAAGAAGGCTGCGGGGTGGTTCAAGTGGTGTTGTGATCAGTTGGGGTGAGATAGAGGGTGGTAGGAGGTGGTACAGGTGGCTGATGAGGCAGCAGAAGTGGTAGAGCCAGGCGGCAAAGCCAAAAATAGGGTGAGAGAAGGGAGGAGAAGAAAGGAAGAAAAGAGGATCGGGGAGCAGGGGGAGTTTGGGGAAAAAAATGCAGAACGAGGCAGGGTAGGAGGAAGAAATAGAAGAGGAAGAGAAGGGAGGGGATAGGGAGCTCGAGGGGTGGCGGTAGGTGGTAGGGATATGGGAGTTACAGGGAGAGGGAAAATGGATATGGTAATGGTAGGGAGAGGGAGAAGGAGAGATGGTGGGGCCTATATGGCAGGAAAACGATGAGAGGGGGAGAGAGAGAGTTAGGGAGGTCTGTGGGGGAGAGGGGGTTACAGGTTGGGCGGCAAAAATGGTGGAGGATGGTCGGGATTCTCACCGGGGAAAGAGGAAGAATCAAAAGGGAAGAAGAAAGGGGAGGCTGGGTGCATCAGGTGGCCAAAGGAAAAATAATGAAACAGGTAAGCCTGGTCGGGGGAGAAAGAAAGAAAAGAAGGGAGGTGCTCGGCTCATGCGGGAGAAGGAAGGGGGAAGAGTGGGCCTGTGGCCCAGCGCGCCAGGGAGAGGAAGGGGCAGGCCAGGGCACCAGTGGCCTAACGAAGAAAAGGATAAAGAAGGAAAAGAGAAAAAGGACAAAGAAAAAGGGAAAATGGAAAAGAAAAAGGGAAATGGAATAAAATAATTTGTTTGATAAAATAATAAAATAGAATAATTTTAGGTAGTAAATTTATTTAATAATTTAATTTAATATAATTCAAATATAAAGGTTTAAAAAGGATGATTTTAGTAAAATAATGGTTTGAAAATTTATTTAAATAGTAAGAGTATGATAAAATAACAAAATATTCATTTTAATTTATTAAATATTTATACCCAATTTTATTTACTAAAAAATCCATGAAACAATTAAAATAAATAAATTAAAGGCTAATTTTTCCCAAATAAAATTTATTTATTAAATTATAGGCTTTTCAAATTTCGGGGGATTACAACAACCTAGTAAATGAGTTCAAATAAAGAGTAACCGAAAAATCATCACAAACAAACTATAAAAAGTTATAGGCTAGTCATTCTATTATTTTGCTCACAAAAAACATATTTGAGTTATTTTTAACATGAACAAGGTTCTAAAATCTAACCACATAAGAGCCATAACATTACCACTTTAGGAAACTACTATTATACATGATCATATACTAAACATGTTACATTTATAGAGAATCAAACATATTTAACATGAAATCATAATTTTCTAAAATGTCTAAAGGTTCTAGCATGTGTCACCAAATTACCAACATTATCACATAATCATGCAAAGATTATTAATTTACAACCTACCCCAGCTCAAATGCTCATCTATACCATATTTCAAAGGTATGAATGACTTAATTTTAAGCTTAGCAAAAATCCACACCATATACCACAATATTTAGCTTAATGTTTCTAAACTCTCAAAAATCTCTTAAAAATAAAATGATTAAGGCACTTAAATATTTGTTTTAATCTCATAAATCAAAAGAGTAAAAATTAGAATCTACCACCTCCAAAAATATTTTATGAAAACTCAACTCAAAACCTTAAAATTTTCCAAATGAGACTTAGAAATAAATCATTAGAGGAATAAGAGTAGAAGACACGTAAAGGAGAACTCAGAGTAACTTAGTGAAATAAAGGAGGTGAAAGAGAAAAGGGATTATGGTTATTTATACATAAATAATAGGTTAAGATATTTAGGAGGTAGGTGTAATAGATTAAAGCCCCACTTCTCCCATTTGAAGTCTGACCATGCATAATAGATTTATCAAGAATAGGTTTGACTTTCTTCTTAAGCCACAAATGGTGTTTTTTAGAAAATGCAACTCAAGACTTCCTTAAAAAAAGGTCAAAAGCAATATGGAGAATGGGTATACCAAAATAGGAAACAAGCCCCTCAAGTGTGAAGTGACTAACTAGAATGGATCATCCATTCAGAGCTTCACACACAAGAGAGGAAGAAGAGGACGAGTGGATGAGGTCATCCTCCCCTTGTTCTACCAAAATCAGACCTTCAAATCTATTTGAGATAAAATTGAAGTGGGGATAAATGATTAAAAGGGTTAAAGACTTCCTAAGAAATAGATCAAAGTTGGATTACCAAAGTTCCAAATTCTTGAAGAAATGTTTTAGAAAAATAAAGCTAGAAAATCATAAAACCTAAAAAACTAATTGATCAATTTGGTTAATGACTCAATTATTCTAAAGACTATTCAATTAGTTTTCCAAACTAGTTGATTGGTTACAATGAAACAAAACTCTTGTTGAAAATGATACACTAGTCAATCACTATATATAATCAGTCGACTCGTACGCTACAGAAGCTCATTTCTTCACAAAATTTCCAATCTTCTCAAATTTATATTTAAATTAAACCCAACATATATTTCTAAATAGAGATCAAATATCATTAAAATTTCATTAAACACAAGACTTTCACACTTTGTAAATCTCAATATTATGGGGTATTATACTTACCCCTAAATATCATACCATAAAATATAGCCAAAGATGCTAATGTAGGAACATCCCCAACATATGATAATAAATTCATTAATTTTTATAAGATAGAATAATTTGAAACTCTCCTTGGACAAATATATTAGCTAGATTATTAGGAGCCAGGCAACACCATATAAAATACATCATTTCACCACCTATTCATGGATTCATTATGGCTTTAATATGGCACAAATATGGTTTGAAATTAGCTATGTGAAAATCGAAACCCAAATGTTTGCATTAGCTCTATTTTAATCTCTATATTCAAAAATCAAGAAGAAAAAAGAGCTCACGGGTATGCTTTTATGTAGCAGGATTTGGGGCCTAACTTTTGTAATTTCCAAGACCTTAATTAAAAAAAATTCAGTAGTCAAGATTACCTATTTCCCATCCAAGGAAGCTAGCTAAGAATGGAGCATAGGGAAGGGTTATTTTTCCTCATTTGGTTAAGCATAAGCTAAAATAGTGAACTAGAATTTTCATTCTTGTAATTTATGTTTTCTAAGCCCTAATGCTAGTTTTTAAGCTAATTGTACCAACTATAATACAGTGAGAAGGGCTATAATGATTCAAAAATGAGATCCCAAGTTGATGGGATTGGGTTAGTTTCTTCCCTACCATAGTTAGATTATATTATAGTCATGTTTGGTTAAGTTTGTACCCACATGATGACCTAAGGGTTAGTTGTGTCTTTGTAATGTTTTTTCTCAACCTCTTACACTTATTATGTGAGTCACAAGCTAAATATAATGAAGATCATCAACCCTTTGGGAATTCTATAGGATTTTAAACCCCTTATACAAAGATTAGTGCATAGATTTTTTGATCCCTCAAAAATCTCACATTATTTATCTTAAGTGTTAATACCTTAAGTTGTGATTGTAAGTATTTGATCTCAAGGCTTACTTTTAGATCAAATTCATTCTTCTTTCCTCTTCTCTATTCTATTTTCTCTTTTGTTGGAATTCAATCTAATTTGTATAATCAAAACATAACATGACCCAATTTGTTTAGTAATTATGCATTAAATTGGTATCAAAGCTCAAGGTTGATTAATTAGGTCTTTTTTTCCTCAAATTATGCACACTCTATCATCACCTATGTCCCTATATTAAACCACCACCACATCGCCACCATTTGACCACCCTACCACCATTCAAACCACCATAACCTTTTTTCCACATTCAGCCCCTATTCAACCAACCTACCACCATTTGAGACACCCTCTTCCACCAACCCCCATTTGACCATTACTCACCCCACCATATCCTATTAGAACCAAACACTATAAAAAACACCCACCATTTGACATTAACCCTTATTCTACCCATTATTTCACTTCTTCAACTTTAAACCATTATGGAAAATCAACAAGTTATTAGAGGTTTAGGTCTTGAAGAAGCACCAAAATTAAGAAGGGATAGGGCTATTTAAGATTTACAAGAATACATGAGGAGAATATTATGCATTTTGGAATCTCTTACACCAAATACTAACATTCCACCACTAAGAAGAAATCTATCACCCTATGAAGAGTGGGAAGATCTTAACTTAAAGGAAGAAGCTAGTGATTATAGTTCTTCTTCTTGTGAGTCTCCTAGGCATCAAGGAAGGAGGAGGCATGTTAGAAAAGAATCCTCTTATGATATCAAAATAGGCTTTCCAAAATTTGATGGGTCACATAACCTGAGAGACTTTTTAGATTGAGAGTTCAGGTGTAGTAGGATGTGTAAGGCTAAATACTATGATGATGAGAATTCTTTCAAGATTGTTTTCCTTAAGCTAAAAGATAATTCTTCCTTGTGGTGGGAGAAATTGGTGCATAATAGGGGAAGGAAAGGAAAGTCCAAGGTAAGAAGTTGGACAGAAATAAAGAAGTTGATGAGTGAGAGGTTCTTATCATCTTCTTATGCTCATGACCTTTATAATAAAATGTATACTTTTAGTTAAGGGTCCACAAGTGTAGAATAATATGGTAGGGATTTTAAAAACCTCACTATGAGGTTTGTCTTGGAGGAAGTGGAGGAGCAAAAAATGTCAAGATTTTTAGGAGGTTTGAGGAGTTACATTGCTAGAAAGGTGAAGCTTTACAAATATTACACCCTAGATGAATTGTTTCATCAAACAATTAAGGTGGAGAAGCATAAGAAAGAAAAAAGGGAGTTTAAAATTTAGGGTAGTAAAGTCAAACCAAAGAATACATAGGGAGTCACCTAAACCACCTCCTACATCTATGACATTTGATATTAAAGGTACAGGAATTTCAGTGTCAAGACAACAAGATATAGGTGGGATTAGTAGAAGTCAAGGAGTGAGCTGATTTAAGTGACAAGGAATTAGGTATTATAAAAATGAATTTCAAAACAAAAGTGATGTAGACGAATCTTTAGTTAACTTTTAGTCTTCTTCTTCAAATGATGAAGAACAAGAATAATTGGCATACTTGGAAATGGAATCAATTGTGCTTGAAAACTCTTATGCTTATAATTTTTTGTCAATTAATTCTTGCAGGTATTGTATATGTTTGCAAAAAATTCATAAAGTTCATGTTGGTTGAAGATCTTTTATGTACAAGGTAATCATAATAGATTATAAGGATTACAAAGTGTAAGGAAGAGCAAGGCTATAAGATTATAAAGTTTAATTACATATGATTATATCTATGTATCACATTAGAAAGTTTTGTAGCTTATTTATTAATTTATTTTTTTGAAAATTTGTAATACTTGTAAATTATCATCACAACCTTTAATAAATGTAGTATGTTGTTCCTTAAGAGGTTTATTTCATTAATAAGGATGATTAGTGGGATTATTAATGAAAGGGCCTACATGTGTGTATGCGTATATATAAATTGCTCTCAAATGATCTTGAAAAATTACAACTTAATGAAACTAATGTTCATTCGTGAATTGAGAGCTACATAAGAGCAACATGAGTGCTTTCTTCTCTTCTCCTTCTTTAATATAGAGCATTGAGGAATAGTAAGGGTGTTTTATTAACAAATAGAAGATTTCTCATTAGAATAGCTTTGATCTTTGTATAGACTTAATCCACCCTATCAAAGCATTTGATACATCATCAAATAGAAGATTACAACCATGCTTTTTCTCAAACTAGTTAATTGTTTGTAGACAGTTTATCAGTTTTTCCCAATTGGTTGATGTGTTTAAGTAGGAAGCAAGACCAAGGTACCAATCAACTGTTCTAGAACTAGAAGATTGCTTTGACCTAACCAGTCCATCGCTTTACCCTATAACATCATCCAACCATCAATTTCATGCATATTCATACATATAGACCATTCTTAACCACATTAAATGATGTATCAATATAGTATAATGCATGTTCAACCAAATTTCACTTGCATATCTCAACATTGAATCATTATATCCTACTTTTATCAATTTTCATGATTTTTACTCAAAGTATAAAATCTATCCCTCTGATTTACTTATGTAGGTTACGTTCATGTGGGAATACTCTCAAATTATTTTAAAAGAAACAATCACTTATTTGATGGAGGAAAATTCCCCCTTAAGCAAGAAATTCCAAAAATGTGTAACTTTCAACTTTTAAAAAAATTAAAACAAAAAAATATTTAACTTAGAATTTCGAACAAAACCTTATTAATTTTAAAATTTAAAATAAGAGGGAAATAAGGAACATACCAACTAGAGGCAAAAGAGGAACGTGCTCAGCTAAGCCACTAAATCTTTTCCAAAAACTTACTATTCCTTTCTTAACAACTAAAACAAGAGAGAGATATGGAAAGGATTAGAAGATTGAAAGGAAATCGCTTATGAGGTTTGAAGAGTAGAGACGCAAAAGGCGAGTACAGATACTTAGGGATTTTGGTGGTTGAAAGAAATGTGCATAAAATGGATGATTGGGGCTTTTCATGGCCAACCAATACAGGGGAATAACAACGGTTTCAAGAACAACTCCAAAGCCCCATAAATTACCGTATGAATTTAAGTTAAATGGATAGATTTTATCCAAGATATGTTGACCTAATCTCCAAAGCTCAAATGGTTTCTTTGGAGAATGCAAGTTAATAATTTGGAATATAATACATGAGAGGGAAAAAAGAGGTCAGTGTGGAAGGAATCTTCTAGCTTCTTAGAATCGTGCTTAAGATTGAAGCATTGATCTCAGAAATGTGCAGAGGAGAGAGGTGGAAGAAGATAAGGATGAGGTCATCTCTTCCCCTCAATTGTCCTAATTGATCCCATATCGGCCTGAGGTAATATTTCAGGCTAAATACATCATAAAAATTGTTAAGAATATCCTGGGGACAATTTAGCATGGGTCAGTAAGGTTCCATTTAATGATAACATTTTTTTTAAATATAATTTTAAAAAAATACCCAGCTTAGCTAATCAGTCGATCAATTTGGGCCTATCAATCAGTTGTTCTACTAACAAGTTGATTGGTCCCCCAACCAGTTGATTGGTTTAGTTGAGAAACCCATTTTTCTGAAATGACAAACTAGCCGATCAGTTTATGGAACCAATCAAACAATTTAATTGAAAAACTCACTAAGCTCCATTTTTCAACCTTGTTCCAAACAAAACTTTGTATAAAAAGCAATCATAACATTAAATAAGATCAAAAGCTTAAAAATTGGCACACTTATCATTTACATTTAAATATATATATATATATATATATATATATATATATATATGGGGTATTATAGTATCACCCAATTTTTCATAGATAGGACTTATATTTTTGCTTCCGTAACGTTTTAATATGAAAATTTTTAGTAGTGAAAAATAGGGGTGTTACAGTATCACTTCTTGTTTCTTATGTTTGCTTTTGTATTATTTTTTAAAAATAAATTTTACATGAGTGAAAGTGGGGGCGTTATATATATGGAAAGCAATTGGTTCATGGAAAACCCAAATCAAGTGGAAATAAATCCTTACACGGATCCTAGGATCATATGCAGTTGAGAAGATATAGGATATGTGAGTTAGTGAGAAGAGAGTTTATAAAAGTACTTTTAGGGAAATTTTGGCTAAAAAATGACTTAAGGTTTAATTAATGCCAAAATAATCCCAAAACATTTAGATGTGCTTATTAAAAGTTTGAAAAACATTAGAGATTAGGCCATATCAAGAGAATAATAAATATATTATGCTATTTTCGGAGACGTACATATTCATTATAACATTTCAAGGTCTTATTCCATAGGGACTTCGTAATTGAGTACATCTCTTTAATATTTTAACTACTAAACCTATATAAATTAGGGGTATGCTAGTAGATAATGAGAATAAATAGGAAAAGTTTTCTAATTGCAAATGTTAAACAATAGGAGTGAAACCTAGGATCGAACTTCAGTCTCCAAATTAATAATCAATAATGAAACAATGAATATGTTGTAGATTAATTCACTAACTATGGAAAATTGGTCTTATTATATTCATTAGCCTCTTTCAAGGTCTAAGAATATATTTAATATAATTTGCTAACTACTTTTGTCACTCACAAATTAAACTAAATCTATTATGCATCACTAATTCTAAAGTCCCTAAGAATTAAACATCTACTTTTGTGATTTCTTAAATTCCCTTACACATGATACTTTTCAATAATAATCTTACGTTTTTAGTTGCAGATCACATCTAAAGAGGTCAGATTTTGTTAATTCCCCTTAACAACAATTAAACCTAGTATATGTAGCAGTATAGACAAATCAAACATACAAAATAATATTTTAATTCATCATATTGATCACTAAAATAGACCCAGTTCAATCCTAGAAAAGAAAATTACTCACTCATATCTTTAAAGGAAATTAACAAAATAAATAACATGATAATCTTAGGAACAATATAAATATATGAAGAAGAAGAATTATATTAAGTTAACCATAATCTGGAGGAGAACAATGTTGATTCTGAGTCAATCATACATGAATATATACATAGCTCTCTGAAAAAATCAAAACTAATGGAAACAAACAAATTACATGAAGCTGTATCTTGGTAATGAGGAGAAAAAAACTGCTCTAAAATCTTCGCTCTCTCTCCTTAAGAATTCCTTGAGGTGTGCCACAAAAAATCCCATCATGTCGGCTATGTCACACACATAGATCATGGGGGAAACTGTTGCAACATTATCATGTGGCCCTTACATGTCCTAGCAGTGTAGTTTCTTAGTTATTGAATTAATGGGATCTCAGATCTTGCACGGCCATACGAGATGCGCACTGCATGGCCGTACAAGATTTTAAGCCTTGACTTTTGAGCACCAAATTTCGCACGGCCATACGATCCATACACTGCCTAGCTGTGTAGTTCTATTTTCTTTGAATATCTAAGGGGGTGATGCACGGCTCTGCAGCTAGGTGTGCAGCCTGCCATGTAGCTCTCTTTTCTTGTTTCTTCAAGATTTCTTGGCACATCTCTAGCCCTCTTAGTTTCAAGACACTTCCATAGTCCTATTGGGTTGATGTACTCTCCTCCAAAGCCTTCTATGCTAGGTCATTTTCTCTAAAAGCATGTAATTCTTTCTCAAATTTGGAGTTTTTATGGAAATTCCTGAATCACAAAATTTAAGAAAGTAGTAGTACAAATAATAGACTAGAACCATAGAAAAATATGTGAAAGATTTACTTTATTAATTCCCCCATGCTTATTCTTTACTTGTCCCCAAGTGAACACACAAACAAAAAAAGAACAATGAAAATAGTGAAATTCTATCAAAGCCTCAAATGATAGGACCAATGACATAAACAGGGCATACAATGTTTAGTTCTACCCATATTACGAGTGGTAATAGTGTAGAAAAAATGAAGCAAGACTATCATTTAGTAGGGATGCATAAATCAGAAATATCATGACATTTTAAGGCAGTTTAGGATAATGTAAATGCCATCCTGATGAAATAGAGGCCATAGGCTTCCTCTTTTTAGTAAAAGGTGGACATTATACACTCATGTGTGTTTGTAGGGATAATAATGTCGCTCAATACTCTCCTATCTAATGACGATCCAGCGTATCCTTGCATAAACTCTGCTTTTTCACCACTTGAAGACAATACGCATTACAAAATCAAGAGGTCTTAATAGGGTGGTAATGGGGCTAGTGTGAGGGGCACGGTAGATATGGGATTGAAGCTATGGCTTTGAAAACTAGCAGAGCGGTAGTTACATATCCATATTGGAAGTGGAAACTCACTATTCACTCTTAATTACTCACCAAGTCTCCCCTCTTTTTCTTTATGAAGAAGAAGAAGATACAAAAGAATATATATATATTACAAAGAAGAAATCCCTATGCTTGCCTTTTGCCTTATCTACCATAATTGAATCAATTAGCTATCACTCCCTAGTTTTTTGACCAAGGTAGGGTAGTTACATGGGAATATAGCTAGTAGGTAGGTATATAAAGGAAAAGCCTTAGGCTCAAAGGGGTTGAACAAAAAGAAAGCTAATGTCATTTGGTGGCTTATGGGCTATTATAGCTAGCAAAGAAAACGCATGCCTCTATCACACTAATGCATACATAAGTCTTATGCAGTTTCAAAGATTGCGTATGCAAGTTCTAGTTTCATATATTAGAGGAGAGAATACACAGTTAGAAAATGGTAAGACTACATAAAAGTTGGATAGTCTCTCAAGCTCAAGGTCTCACCGGTTCTTTGCTACAAGCCTTATTTCCTAAGTATTGGTTAAAATGGGTAAGTCTATAAAGATAAATTGTTAGAGTGTTAAAATAATAAGTGGTATGAGAGTCTATCAATTGAGGAGTCTATTCTTGAAGCAATTTCAAAACATGTCAGTCGTAAATGCTAGCAATTTATAGGTTTTGCTAGTGTATGATCAGGTTATATAAAAGATTCAATCATTCAGTCATCATAGGCTTTCATTACGCAAGACATAAACACCATGTAGAAAAAGGAAGAAAAGGTAAAAAAATAAAACACAAGGCAACTAAATAAGCATAAGAAATAGTAAGAATAAATGACTCCCTAATGCTTAAATGTCATATTGTCAACAATGTGGAAGGAAGGAACAAGGGGAGTGTAGAAAATATCACGGGGTGGTGGTGGAGGAGAGAAGTCGTGAACTAAATGCTAGTGATACATTTGATGTATCATAATGTTCATTTGGTTAATGGGAATGACAACATCCCGAACACTCATAACCTAAGCATCCAAAATATCTAATTGACCATCAATATGTTGAAACTAGGCATCCGAAGAGGTACCTGAGGAAGATGGGTCAGAGTTGGCATTGAAAGAAGTAGGTGTTGGGAGGGTAAGAAAAGGTAAATGAGGCTCTTCTTTAGGGATATTGGGATGATCATTGGAGGGAGGGGGCATCGTTTGACCTAGGCAAGGCATATTGGGAGAAGATAACTAGTTGGTAGGACCATTCCTAATGAGAGTAGTGAATTTTTTTTGGGTAATGGGTATCACATCTCTTGCTATAAAATAATCTATAATGAATCCAATCCTACACAATTAATTTCATGTTTTTGTAGGTTGCCAGCCCTAGGTCTAGGTAGGTCGGAAAAAAGTCCAAAGGAATGTCATTTGAACTATTACCAAGCTATGTGGCAATGTACATAATGATACCGCTGATGATGATATCACCGGTGAGGTTAGTGCTCACCGTATTGAGATGATTGGTATGATAATACCCTCGAGGGCATCATCTAGAAACATAAAATGTATAGCGAAAAGCTCTAACTTATGTACATTGCCTAGGCTTTCTCCCGACCAAAGATTGAGTCGGCCAAAATTCATTGGACATAGCATAGGGCTGGATTATAAATGAGCGTGGACTTAGCATGACGTCCTATATAAGGCTTAGGAGGACAACCCCTCTTTGGCAAGGCAATTTTTGTCTAGAACTCTTGAGGATCCCACATTTATGGGCCCTTAGAAAGACGAAGTAAGGATGAAAATCTAGATAGGGACATTATTCAAGTCTCATTGAAGAGTTGAAAAGGGACGGTATCTCTGACACGATCAAAATAGAACAAACTGAGGAAATTAAGAGTGAGTCACTTGCTCATGGGATATGCATGTAAAAAGAAATGGTATAGGCCACCATGAGAGAGAAAATATACAACATCCTCCTTAAGCCCTACTGCCTCAAGACATGCCCAATCGACAAATCGAGTTGGGGTAATATTTTATGACACTAGCCCCTCATAAATATCCTTGTCATTGGGGTTAGTAAAGATAATACCATAAGAATTGGAGGGTTGTGTATTTGTAGCCTTACCTTCACCTTTAGATTGGTGCAGCCGTGGTCATGAGGACTTACCTTTCTCTTAGTTTGTTTTTTATCATTTCTTCAAGGCCATTTCTACTATCTATATGCAAAAGTGAAATGTTATAGAATAGATCAAATTAGTCATACACTATATATAAGATTAGAAAATATACAGTGGACTTAAAGATTGTAAGAAATAAAAAAGAACCAAAATTATTGTAACACCCCTAAAATTCACTACTGAATAATTTCGTTTCATTTGAAAGAGTTAGCATAAACAAATTATAAAATCATGAATCTTGGGGATATTACCGCCACACTTAGTACCAGATCGGTTCACTCATACCATTCCAATACTAAGTGCTAAGGCTAAAGGAAAATGAAATACAATTTGCAAGAAATTCAACATACTTAAATCAAAGTACCATATCAAATCATTTACAAGAATAACATCTACCAATGATGGTGACTTTAACAACATTAGTATTAAAACCAAGAATTTAAAACAGAAAAAGAAAAGCACTAATGGTACCGGATAATTCCTTACTCTCTTTCCCGTAGCCCACTTGAGTAGCACCTAAAAAGACTTGCAAGGGCACTGCCCATTGAATAGGCAGGGCCCCACGAAGGGAATCCCTTCAGTACTATGGTACTGAGTAACCCTTTAATACCACACTTAAATACATGCCCGCAATGCAACACATAATGCAAGCTATATACATATAAAATCAGAGGCGCATACATAACAATCACACATATAACAAGTTATGATTCATGATCGATACTTTTGGGCCTTAAGCCATGTCATAGTGTAAAATCGATACATTCGGGCCTTAAGCCATTATTCCATCATCATTCAATCAATCTCATATTTTATATTCATGTCAATGCGAGAAACCCACTATTATAGCCGGTGGATCGGTCATTTATAGGGTAGAATGCACCTAACCACTATTTTATGCCGGTGGATCGGTCTCCAAGGCAAAATGCTTCTGGCCACTATTATTCACCAGTGGAGCGGTCTGGCCCCGACTCACATGGTGTTCCACTATAAATGATTAGTATTTTACCATAACTTTATTCGCATGCATAACTGGTTTTATTGAGCTCGAGACCCCCAATATTTTAGCCGGTGGACCGGAAATATATATAAAATCATCATCCAGGGCGCAACGCTCCTAGGCCACTATTATATTCGGTGGACCGGTACTCATAATCACTAGCTAGGGTAACACGCTCCTGGGCCACTATTATATTCGGTGGATCGGTTTTCATTATCATAAGTCAACTAGGCCCGGCTCTTTAATATTCCACTTTCGTTATTAGTATCTTTCCTTTCTTTAATCAGCACAACAAGTCTATTTGTTTGCCTCGGACAGGAGATCAAGAACCTAGGACACAAAGGTACAATGGTCGTACATGTGCATACAAGCTACTCAGTACCCTTCAACCACGAACCCAAGGACGCAAAGGTACCTTGGTCGTACTGGTGCATAAAGCTACTCAATACCCTACCGACAAGGACACCTAATCCATAAGTATGCATACCCCCTAACTAGGTCCGTAGAGCTAGATAGAGTAAGATATAGGGCCTGGCTGGGGCACAAAGGCACACCAGCAAATATCAGAATAATCGTGGACTAAACCACGTCTTTAGGGTAGCGACCCCTAAAGAGTCACCATTCCTGATCTCGAGGTCTTTCACTTTAAGTATCAGTGTCTTAATTAAGGTTATCACAAAAGGCACAATAATCAGATACTTATTCACTTTTGATCGTTCTGATATCATTAATCATTTCTTATTCAGACGGTTATCCAAGATATCATCGAGAAACCACTAAGGCCATCATAATCTCATCTAATATCGAATTAAGATTTGTTCTCGTGATACCTACTAATTATCAATACTCTTACTTTGCTAATCAGCATTATTTAAATCAAATTATGAAATTCCAGAATCACAACAACATGCTAGGTACAAATTACTTATTTACCCTTTGCTTATATATTTGCTAAGTATCCCTTCCTTACTTGACAATTTACTCCATTACCCTCCTTGTCACATAATTACTAAATTACCCCTTCCTCGGTTTAGGTTACAAAGTTATCTTCTACGCTTTTTAGATCACCATTCACCCTTCATAATTGTTAACCTTAACATATTTCCCTTTTTGGTTGGTTAGATTACCAAATTGCCCATCTCCTTTGTTATAATTACTAAATTGCCCTTGAGTCAGATAAATTACCAAATTCCCCTCCTTCATTATCATAATTACCTTTTTGCCCCTTGAGTTGGTTAAATAGTTACCAATTTACCCTTTAGTTGGATAAATTACCAGATTGCCCTTCTCCATCATCATAATTACCAAATTGCCTCTTAGTTGGTTAAATTACCAAATTACCCTTTTCCATTGCTATAATTACCATTCTGCCCTTCTCAAGCTTTATAATTAACATTTTACCCTTTTCAATTATCATAAATCCCAAATTACCCTTCTTCATAATTTTAATTATTAATTTACCCTTCTTCATATTTATAATTACCAATTTACCCTTCTCCATATTTATAATTATTAATTTATCCTTCTCCATTCTTATAATTACTATATTGCCCTTCTCCATTATTAAAATTACCATAATGCCCTTTTATTGGTTAATTTACCAAATTACCCTTCTCTATTATCATAATTGTCCAATTACCCTTTTTTAATCATAATTTAATTACCAATTTATCCTTCGTCGTTATCATTATTACCAAGTTACCCCTTACTCTCAACTTTGCCAGAAACATCCTTTTATTTACAAAATTACCCTTCTGCCCCTTACTTCCAATTTGCCATAATATCCTTTTATTTATAAAAATTACCATTTTGCCCCTTACATCCAATTTTACCATATTACCCTTTTGTTGGCAAATTACCATAATACCCTTTTACTTATAAAATTACCATAACACTCCTTTTACTTTACAAATTACTATTTTACCCTTTTACATCCAAAATTACCATCTTTATCTTTCTTTACAAAATTACCATTTTGCCCTTCTTTTCCAAAATTACCATATTACCCCTTTACTCCCAAAATTACCATAATACCCCTTACTTATAAAATTACCATTTCTCCATTCACTTATAAAATTACGATATTACCATTTATTTATGGAATTACTATTTTGCCATTTAATCATAAAATTACCATATTGTTCTTTTGCCTCAAAAATTACCATAATACCCTTCTTCCTCACAACTTACAATTTTATCCTTTTACTTATAAAATTATCATTTCACCCCTTTCTTTTGAAATTACCAAAATACCCTTTGGCTTACAAAATCACCGTTTTACCCCTTTCTTTCAAAATTACCAAAATACCCCCTTTACTACAAAATTTCCAAAATACCCTTTTCACTTATAAAATTTCCACTTAACCCTTTTATTACACCATTTATGAATTTACCACCACTACATAAAATACTAATATTAGCACTTCAATCTTATCATTTAACTTCACCAACTTGTCATTATTTAACATAATACTCATTAGCAACTACATATATTAGATCACATACTTACATAAGCATATTACTAAAATACCCTTAGGCTCACAATAATATTATTCATGTATTAATAACATAATACATCATAGACAAGCATTTAACATTTCCATCAATAATTAAACTCGTTCCTTAAGTATCATCTTTACACATGGCACAAAAGCTATCATAGTTTTCTTTTCTTTTCTTTTTATCAATCAATATAAGCAACCATATACATATTATATTAGGCAACATAAAACATGCATAAAATCATACTAAAATATATAATGTGCTAGCATATGTTTTTCCATGCATTTAAGGAAGGATTAACGATTACCTTAATCCCGCAAAAATCAAACCTTACCGGTATCCAGGTTAAGGATTCAAGGCTTAATTAGAAACTCAAAACCTAAAAATAATATCAATAACTATTAGGTTAGAAGTAAGAAATTAAAGGATAAAAATTTATAAAAACAAATTTATATAATAATAATACACTTTAATTAATTATTAATATACCTCAAAATTTAGATAATAAATTTTTCAAATCAAGTAGGAGCTCACGCTGCATGAACAGCGTGAGCCACATGCAAAAATAAGGGTGAATAAAGGGTCGAAAGGGGTGAGATAGAAGAGAGGAGAGATGGCTCGGTTTAGTGACTTTAGGCTAGAAAAGGAGGTAGATGGGGGAGGTTTCAAGGCAAGGGAATGGTTTAGGAGTGAAGAGGGGATGTAGGTGGTGTCTAAGGATGGTTTCCTGGTGGCATAAGGATGCGGAGGCAGCGGCAGCAAGGCGGCAAAGATGGTTGCCGAGGTGGGTTGAGGTGGAGAGGCTGAGAAGGAAGGAAAAGAGGAGGGAAAAATGAAGGGGTGCAAGGGCTGTTTTCGACTAGCTAAGGCATAGTGGTGGTAGAGGGGGTTGTAGGGTGTCGAATAGTGGTTTGGGTGGCGGCAGAGGTGGCCGGACGGTAGCGAACGAGGCGGTTGCAGCTGGCTTGGTGATAAGGGAGAAAAGTGGGGAGTAAAAGATAAGGGGGAGAAGGGAGGAAGTGTAGGAGGCTTGAGGGGTGGTGTGATGGTGTAGGATAGTAGGAGGTGGTGGCAGGAGCTGGCGTAGGGGGTTGGAATGGTGGTTGGAATGGCGGCTGGCGGCGGCAAGCAAAAACCAGGGAAGAAATAGGAGGGAGGAGAAAGGAAAGAAGAGGCTCGGGGGAAGGAGAAGAGGCTCGAAATTATGGGGAATGAAGGGCTGGTGAGGGTAAGAAAAAGAAGACTGAGAGGCAGGGGGAGTAGGTGGCCGATCGGGGATGTAGTAGGGTGGCAGGGGTGGTTGGTTGGCAGGGGAAAGGAAGGGAAGAAGAAGGAAAGGAAGATGGCATGCGTGTTAGGGAGGCAATGGTTAGTTGGAAAGAAAATAACGGGGGAGAGAGAGGAAGAGAGAGCAGGTATGGTGGCAGGTGGTGGCAGTTGTAGGGCAGCTCGGTGGTGGCAAGCATGGCGTAGTCGAGTTGGTTGGTCACGAGCAAGGAGAAGAAGAAAGAAAAAGGAAGGAGGGCGGAGCAGACCAGTCGGCATGGAGGAGGAATATCGGTCGGTCTGGTTTGGGAAAAGAAAAATAAAGGGGTGTTTGGGTTGTGCTAGATGGGCGTGCGAGGAGGAGAAGGGGGAGAAATGGGCTTATGGCCAAGCGCCCAAGGAGGAGGCAGAAGCAGGCCGGTGCGGGTGGCCCAGGAAGGAGAAAAAGGAAAAGAGAAGAAAGAAGAGAAAAGGATAAAAAGGAGAAGGAAAAGAAAAAGGGAAATGAGAAAATAGGGGAAATAAAATAAATTAATTTATAAAATCAAAATATGTAATATTCTTGATAAATTATTTAATTTAATAATTTAATTCATTATAATCTAATATATTAGTTTAAAAAGGATAAAGTTAGTAAAATATTAGTTTGGAAAATTATTTAAATAAAAATAGCATGATAAAATAACAAAATATCTATTTTAATTTACTAAATATTCTCATCCAAATTTATATATCAAAAATCCATAGAAGCTAATTTATTTCAAATAAAAGCTATTTATTAAATTATTGGTTTTCTAAAATTTTGGGGGATTACAATTATAATGAATGGAACTAGAAAAATAAAAAAGAAAATTGAGAGAGACGCATAGGTGGTGTGTGGAAAAGCCCGTGCAAAAATAAAGATGGGAAGAAGTGGTGGTGTGGTGATGCATTGGTGGGCGGTGCAGTGTTGCACTGCCAGAATGTGTGAGTGGAAGTGCATGGGTGAAATAGGGGTGCACAGTTAGGGTTTGTATAGAGGGGTTGGAGGTGTGGATTAAATGGTTGCGTGGTGGTGGAAATGGTTGTGGAATAGGTATATGGTGATGGGAATGGTGGTTGTGTAGTGGAATTGCGGTGGTGCAGCTAGATGTGCACGGGTGAGATAGTGAAAAAGGGAGAAAAAGGGTGCAGAGAGTGCACCACTAGGTGGTACAGGTGGAGAATGGTCATGCGATGGTGATGGGGGTAGGAACAATAGCATTGGTAGTGCTCCGACATGGTTTAGGAAGGGGAGAGAAGGTGAGAGGAGCTAGGGAGGAGCTAAGGTTTGAAACGGGAGGAGGAAGATGGTGAGAGAAGGAAAGGGGAAGTCACATGGGTGTGGTTTTTTTATATATAGAATAGGGACGCATGGCCGTACGCCATTCGCATGGGTAGGTCATGCATAGAAGGATTTGGATTTGCACAAGCGTGCGGTTTGTGCAAAGGAGGAAGGTGTAAAAATTTTGGTCTTGACCTGATACATTACAGATTGGCATGGTTGTGCATATCTGGCATGACCTGATCATACAAAATTCCACCTCTTAGTGTTTCCTCAATTTCCAATGCTAGGGTTATGCACGACTGTGTGGCAGGCCACGCTACGACCATGTAACCCTATGTTCTTCAATTTTTTTGCCTATTTTCTTCAAGTAAGTCCTTATAACTTCATTTTATCCATCGGATAGCTTAGATAATTAGTCATCCCTACTAAAACACTGTAAAAAAAAGAGAAAATAAAGGGAAAAAAAAAAAGAAAAGAAGGGAAACACAGAACAAAAGAAACACACAAAACAAAAGATACATAACAAAGGAATACTTAAATCATGGGTTTCCTCCCATGAAGCACTTATTTAGGGTCATTAGCTAGATTGCGATGGTCTTCAAACTGATGGCATCTCAGGAAGGGTAATGGTGCCTAACTTCTCAATTGGAGATCCGGCAACATAATGTTTTAAACATTGCCTATTTACTTTGAATTCTCCTATAGATTCACTCCATACTTCAATTGTCCCAGAGGGATGTACCTTATGTACTTGGAATGGTCTCGACCACCTTGAGTGTAGCTTTCCTCAAAAAAGCTTTGGATGAGAGTTGAATAGAAGTAACATTTCTCCCTCCTTACATTTGTTTTGGAGAATACGTTTTTCATGTCATTTCTTTGTTCTTTCCTTATATATTTTGGCACTGTCATAAGCATCTAAACTTAACTCATTAAGGTCATTGAGTTGGAGCATCCTCCGCTTGCCTGCTTTCTTCAAACCTAGATGAATAGTATTTATTGCCCAATATGCCTTGTATTCGACCTTAGCTAGAAAATAACATGATTTTCCATATACCAGACGGAATGGTGTTGAGCCTATAGGGGTCTTATACGCTATCGGATAAGCCCAAAGATCGTCTTCTTTCTGAGAGGAATAATCTTTCCTTGAGTTGGAAATATTCTTTTTTAGGGTCCCTCTTATTTTTCTATTTGTGATCTCCACTTGACTACTCATTTGACAATGATATTCCCCATCACTAATCCCAGCTCTCGAGACTCCAAAACATGGGAAAATAACCTTCTAAAATAGTTTAATTAATACCTTCACATCATTCATTAGAGATGCTAATGCCTCTACCCATTTTGAACTATAATCTACTATGACCAATATGTATTTGTTGTTGTGAAATTATGGAAAATGTCCAATGAAATCAATCCCCCACACACTGAATAAATCCATCTCAAAGATGTTATCCAGGGGCATTTCAATTCTTCTTGAGATATTCCCAATTCTTTAGTAGTGATCACATGCTACCACATAACTCCTCACATCTTTAAAGAGTTTAGGCCAATAAAATTGCATGATAAGTACACTTACAGTTGTTATGGAGGTGCTAGCATGACCCCCATATAGTGATGAATGAAAAGGGATAATGATATCCAAAATTTCATCCCAAAAATAATGTTTGACGTTGGAAAGGAATTTCTTACACTGTTGATAAGATAGGTCTTCAGGTAGTACCCTACAAACAAAATAATTAACAAAATCTACCAACTATAGGACTTGGAGGCTTTCAACAGTAAAGAGATCGTCAACAAGGAATGAATCATCAATTGGGCATTCACCCCTTTCTTCTTCGTGAATCTCTTGCCTTAATATGGAAAAATGATCTACCACTACATTTTTAGCACTCTTCTTATCTTTGATCTCCAAATTGAACTCTTTCAAGAGGAGGATCTAATCAACCTTGGTTTCACATCTTTCTTTGCCAAGAGATGCCTAATAGCTGTATGATTAGTGAATACAATGACTCTTGATCCTACAAGATAAGACTTGAATTTATCCAAGGAGAACACCAAAGCTAGGATTTTCTTTTCGGTTGTGGTGTAATTCATCTGTGCATCATCCAAAGTTTTGCTGGCATAGTATATAGCATACATTTTCCCATCTTTCCTTTCCTAAGAACAATCCCAATAGCATAGTCACTAGCATCACACATTACCTCGAAAGGAAGGTTCCAATCGGGGGGTCTCATTACTAGGGTAGTGATTAATGCTTCCTTTAACCTGCTAAAAGCATTCAAATAAGATTGATGAAATGCAAATGGGGTATCCTTGATAATTAAGTGGGTTAGAGGTTTAGCAATTTTAGAGAAATCTTCAATAAACTGCCTATAGAATCCAGCATGGCCTAGAAAACTCCTAAAACCTTTAACATTGGTTGGGGGAGGCATTTTAGAAATGATATAAATTTTTACCTTATCAACATCAATCCTCCAATTAGAGATTAAGTGACCTAGAACAATGCCCTCTTGTACCAAAAAATGACACTTTTCCAAGTTCAGTATAAGGTTCACTTCTTTACATCTTTTTAAAACCGTAGCAAGATTATTGAGGTAATCATCAAAGGTGGTTCCATAAATAGAGAAGTCATCCATAAACACTTCCATAATTCTTTAGATGAAATATGAGAATATGGACATCATATAGCATTGAAAAGTTGTTAGGGCATTACACAAGCCAAAAGGCATCCTCCTATAAGCAAAAGCACTATATGGGCATGTAAATATTGTTTTTTCTTGATTTTTGAGGCGGTTAGGGATTTGAAAAATCTTGAATATCCTTCTAGATAATAGAAATAAGATGTTCTAGCTAGCCTTTCCAGCATCTAAATCAATAAATGGAAGGGGGAAGTGATCCTTTTGGGTGGCTCTATTTAACTTTCTATAGTTAATGCACATACGCTACCTAGTAACCATTCTTATAGGGATTAGTTCATTTTTCTCATTTCTTATGATAGTCATTCCCCCTTTCTTCTCTACCACCTGAAATGGGCTTACCCACTCGTTATCTAAGATAAGATAAATGATTCCTACATCAAGTAGCTTAAGCACTTCCTTTGGTACTACCTCCTTTATGTTTGGGTTCATTGTCTTTGACACTCAATGGAGGATTTATATCCTTCTTCTAATAAAATGAGATGCATGAAAAATGAAGGATTTATGCCCTTGATGTATTCAATGTGGCATCTTTGTGCATACTAAGGACTTTAATTAATTTTTCAACTTCTTCTTGATTAAGGCTAGCATTTACAATGATAGGATATTTACCATTGGAGTCTAGAAATTTATACATGAGAGAAGAAGGGAGAGGTTTTGTCACTACCTTAGGTGCAGCTTTTCTATACATAATGATCCATACAATTCTCTCTTAATTGGTGTTGCTATACCTGGTTGTTTTGCATAGGCATGGTTTTCTCCAAGCATGGCAGCATAGGCAGTTTCCTTTCCATCACTTCTTGAATTACTTTAAAGGACCATCTGAGATCAAAAGGACCATCAGTTTCATTTTCGTCTCCTATTAAAAATTACTCTAAAGGACCATCTGAGATCAAATCAACAAGGTCTTCTTGAATCATCCTATCTGCCATATCAATCCTACAGCAAGTATTGTCAATCAATGGGAATTTACTATAGAAGGTAAATCAAAATATAATTTCTCTTCACCAATTTTGAGAGAGAGCTTTCCATTTTTCACTTCTATAACTGCTCCTATAGTAGCCAAGAAAGGTATTCCTAATATGACGGGGATATGTGCATCTTCCTCTATTTCTAAAATAACAAAATCAACCGGAACATAAAACTTACCAACCTGAATAGGTATATCTTCTAATATACCTATTGGATGTTTTAGAAACCAATCTACTAATTGGAGGTAGAAGGTGGTAGGCTTTAAATCTCCCATATATAGCTTCTTAAAAATAGAAAGAGGCATTAGACTAATATTAGCTTTAAAATCACAAACTATGCGGTTAATGGACATGTCACCAACATTATAGGGAATAAAAAATGAGTCAGAGTCTTTGAGCTTAGGTAGAAGCTTATTTTGAATAATATCACTACATTCCTTTGTTAGGGCTACCATTTCATACTCTTCTAACCTTCTTTTATTAGAAAGAATTTATTTTAGAAATTTAGCATAAGCATGCATTTCTGATATGGCTTCCACAAATAGAATAATAATTTACAATATTTTTAAAATTTCAACAAACCATCTAAAATATTTTTCTAATCTTACTTTAGCTTGTCTTTGAGGTTTATATGGTGGCGGAGGGACATATTTCTCAACCACATTATCTTTCCCTAAGGTGGTTTCATTCTCAATATTCATGGCTTCTCCAATTCTTTCCACTTTCTCTTTGACTCCTCTACCTTCCTCTTCCATTTCTTTTCTTAAAATAGAGCCTTCCAAATCCTACCCAATTTGAATTGCTATAGCAGTAACAGACCCTTTAGGATTTGTTCCTAACTATCTGGGAATCATTTTGGCTGGCCAAGAGGAAGATCCCAACTGTTGGGCCACTTAGATAATTTGATATTACAGCATCTTATTATGCCTGGCTAGGGATTTAACCTCAAAACTTAAGCTTTTGACCGAATTCTTTAAATCCTCTATTTTTTTTCTTTGAGAGGCTATGAAGTTCTTCATCATTAACTTAAGATTTTACTCTGGAGCATTAAGAAATTGTGGTCTAAGGTTTTGGAAACTTGGGGGCCTAAAGTTTGATTGAGGGGTGGGATTCAATGGTGGGTTCTTGTAGGATAGATTTATATGCTTCCACCATCTTGGATTGGGAGCAAATGGATCTCCCTTTTGGATGAAGTTATTCACATAATTAATGTGGTTTTCTAGGATTGCTTCGGGGGTGAAGGAGTAACTAATTGATATTCAATAGATGAGTGTCTTGCAATGCCACAAATCTCACAAACAATAGGGGAGGTTGCTAATGCATTAACACTTAGTTTATCAAGTTTCTGAAATAATCATCAACTCGTGAGGAAAGGTGATCCAAAGTATCAATGTCATACCTGCCATCCTTCTTGGTTGAAGAGCACTCACTCAACCATTGGTATTGATTCTGAGCTATGCCTTCAATCAATTGCTTAGCCTCTAGTATGCTTTTGTTCATGAGAGTTAACTTGGTATTGTAATGTAGGATGTTATAGAATGTGCGGACTAGCAACCATTATTCCAACCCATGATGTGGGCACATTCGCAACATGTCTTTATAGAACTCCTATGAGTCATAGAGTGACTTGCTATCCTTTTGACTGAAGCTAATCCCAAGTGGATGGGGAAATCATTTGTTGAGGAAAGCTCATGAAAGTTGATCCTAATTAGTAATGGACCTAGGTGGAAGTGATTGCAACCAGGCTCACACTTTATCTTGCAATGAGAACGGAAATAACCACAGCTTGATCCCATTATTTGACATTCCGTTCATTTTCAAGGTGTCCCAATACTTAAGAAAAATGGAAATGTGTAAGTGAGGGTACTCCATTGGGCTCCCACTAAATTGATTTTTATGAACCATGTTGAGCAACATAGGTTTTAGCTCAAAATTTTTGGTTGTTATGTTAGGCTTCCAAATGCTTCATTGCCTTCTATATGTATTTGGAAATGTGAACTCTTTAAGAGAGCGATGTTGCTCTTCTTCCCCGTCATTTTCTGTCGCGATCTCTGAAATCATGCTTGATTTTATATCACACATCCACCTCTGTAATCTAGTCAACGTTCTTTCAATCTCAAGAGGCCCCAGTCGAAAGGATCATTGTATAAAAGGTTCCTGAAAGCATAGACAACAAAAAATCAATAAGAGAAGATAAAGTACATAGGGAAATTAAATGATTTAGCTTAGCCAAATAATAAATAATAGAATATCAATTAGCTAAATTTCTTAGCAACAACGCTAAAAACTTGTTGCACTATTTCTATAAGCGCATAGATTCGTTATAACATTTTAAGTTCGTATCCCATAGGGACTTCCTAATTGAGTACAACTCTTTAATATTTTAACTATATAAACCTATATAAATCTTTCTAATTGCAAATGCTAAACAATAGGAGTGAAACATAGGATCGAACTTGGGTCTCCGAATTAATAATTAATAATAAAACAATGAGTATGTTGTAGATTAATTCACCAATATTGAACAATTGATCTTATTATATTCATTAGCCTCTTTCAAAGTCTAAGAAATTATTCTAATAATGTATTTAATCTAATTTACCGACTACTTTTGTGACACACAAGTTAAACAAAATCCATTAAGAATCATTAATTCTAAAGTCCCTAAGAATTAAACATCTACTTTCATGATTGCTTAAAATCCCATACACATGCTACTTTCCTATAATAATCTCTGCTTTTCAGTTGTAGATTACATCTAAAGAGGTTGGATTTCATTAAATCTGCTTTACAACAATTAAACCTAGCATATGCAACAGTATAGACAAATCAAACATATGACATAATACTTTAATTCATCATATTAATCACTAGAACGGACCTAGCTCAATCCTAGAAAAGATGACTACTCACTCATATCTTTAAAGGAAATTAACAAAATAAATAACATGATAATCATAACAAAAAAAAAAGTTACGAAGAATAATAATTAGATTAAATTAACCATAATTTAGAGGAGAACAAAGTTGATTCCTAATTGAACATACATGAATATACACTTGAATCTCCGGAAAAATAAAAACTAATCGAAACAAACATATTAAATGAAGTTGTAGCTCGGTAATGAGGAGTAATAAGGTGATTTAAAATCTCCTCTCTCTCTCCTTAAGAATTCCTTGAGGTGTGCCGTAAAAAATCCCATCACTCTAGCCATGTCGCGCACGTAGGTCGTGGGGGAAACTATCTCTGCACGGCCATGCGACCCTTTCCAGGCCTAACTATGAAGTTTCTCTACTCTCGAATTAATGAGATCTCTGATCTTGTACTATCATGTGAGATGTGCACTGCTAGCCATGTAAGATTTTAAGCCCTGACTTTTCAGCACCGAATTCCACACGATCATGTGATCCATGCATATCCTGGCTATACGGTTCTATTTTCTTCAAATACATCAGGGGGTGTTGTGCGGCTGTGCAGCTAGGTGTGCATCTAGCCATGCAACGTTCTTTTCTTGTTTCTTTAATATTTCTTGGCATGTCTCAGGCTCTCTTAGCTTTAAGACACTTCGATAAACATGTTGAGTTGATGTACTCATCTCCAAAGCCTTCCATGCTAGGTCCTTTGCTTTAAAAATACGTAATTCTTTCACGGATTTGGCATTTTTACAAAAGTTCCTATAGCACAAAACTCAAGAAAGCAGTATTGGAAATAATATAGTAGAATTATAGAAAAATATGTGAAAGAGATTAAATGAACTCCCAAAGCAAAGGCATAGAGAGGAAAAATTATGGGAAATATTTACTTTATCAAAATCCAAAAAACATAGCATAACCAATTGAATTGTTACTCAAAATAAGTCGACTAGTTTATTAGACATGAAAAGGTTCTTTCTTGATGAACCAATTAACTGGTTTTGGCTAAAAATGGTTAATTTATTCCCCCAAAAGACACATTTTTACCACATTTCCAATAACTTCAACAAACAAAATCACTTTGTTTATATCAAAATAACTTAAAAAAATTTTAGAATGTTTTAGGATGGAGTATTACTCTTGTCATCAAATATTTTAATGATAAACTTTTGCAATTCATATCTTTGAATATATATAATTCAAAATTATAAAACATATCACTTTTTATATGATTATATAAATTATATTTTTATACTATAATGTATTACAAATTAAGAGAAGTTTATGGCTAATGATGTCTAAAAACATTATGATGATAAATATTTTAAAAAATAAAAGGAATATGTAACACACCTATTTTTCGCTACCAACTTTTATTTTACAACATTATAGAAGTGGAAGCCTGAAAAACACGCCAATAAGAAATGGGATGTTATCGCCATACCTACTATAAGGATGAAATTCCATTATTCATCCCATGTTTGATATAAGGTCTGTTATTCATGTAATACCTTGAATTTTAGGTAAATCTATTCTTAAGTATTAATATCGTAATCTAATTCTATGATTGAAAAAATTATTAATCTATCTAACCCTAACTCCTTAATCACAATCTTATCCTAACCTTAATTTTGATTTTGAGTTATTGAGATCTTATTAACCTAAACCTGATCTTGATTTACTGATAATAAATTTATCCTAATATCCTATACTAAATTATATTAATCTTAATCTAATAAAATACTAAACATATTAACCCCTATTTCTGTTTCCTCTCTCCCTTTTCTCTTATTTCTCATTTTTTTGACTACCTCTGCTTCTCCATTTTCCCTCTTCTCTGTACAATAAACATTGTCCATAGATAATGCCTACATGCCCATCACTCCCTACAACCTTCCACACCATCCCTTACATCAATTAACTCCCACCTCCTACACATAAGGGTTGGGATTGAAATTTTCCCTCACACTTCTTGCCCTTCTTTGTAGGTGCATGGGGGTATATACACATTTTGAATAGCATTAAATGCCCTTATCACTTCCTTTTTGTAGCAAAAATAAGAAAAAATTCCACCACCTACAAGAAAAATCGAGATAACCACACCATCATCAGAAAACTTTACCATTTCTCCCTCACCAACTTTAACCATCATTTCCAAAATTTACCCCCAGTCATTGGATAAAATAGCCAAAGCCCTTCCTTACTCTTCCATAGCAGCTATCTTCTCTACACTCCCTTCTTTCCTATAAAAATTCTCACCACAGCCTAACACCACACTTCGACAGACTTAACTGAAGCTAACCCCTCCGCTTTTCAACCTTGACTACAACACTTCTTCCACCTTTCACCAGCCACAACCGAAGCCCTTCATCCACCCTTTGTTACCTCAAACCTCACTACCACCTCCTTGAATTCCCACCACCAAAAACTATCACCCTTGACTAGCCTCCACTCCCATTGCACCTCCCTTAGAAAGGATAGGTGGTGCCATTACTCACCCACCATTCCCATAGTAGCCCACCATTTCCCCTTTGTTATGCAAGTTATTCCCAAACACACCCTTCTTGTTTGGTTTCCTTCCTTATTTCACCCTTTTATTTGATTAAGCATTTCCTTACTTATATGGTTTAATATAAATGTTTTTTTTTTATGAATCTCTTAGGTGATTTCTCGGGGTTCTCGAAAGAGGCGGAATATGATTTACATACTTAGAGACCAGAGCTATTTTTGTTAGAATACTTGTCAGTCTAGTTTATGCATGATTTTGTGTTGTACCATGTTCTTGTGATTGTGTGAATTTATATATGATTGTTTATACTATGATAAGCGGTTGATATTATATGATAGAAAATGACTAAGTAAAGATCGTGCGATATTGTTATTTTATATAAAACATCCCTCGGTGTGAAATATGGATATATGATGGACTTTTTACTAGTATGATGAATGTTAAAAGAGTAAGATAAGTCTATGGAAAATTATGATTATTATTAAAAATTTTATTATTATCATTTTTATCTTTAGTACTATCATTTTGGTGAAGGGTAGAAACCTTAATATCATCATTCATTTTAAATTACATTAATATTATTATTAGAATTTTTAATAGTGTTTTGCATAGTTAATTTTAGTATAGTATTATTTTAATTAAAAACCAAGTCTTAGGATAAGTTAGTAAATAATAGTATTTTTAGGAGGAAACCTAATTCTAGTATTTTTCCCCATAATAGGTGAGCCCAGTCAAATCCCTCAAGAGGTATAGGAGCGTGCTCCAAGACCGGTGGCATTTTAAGTAAGGGAGTACTAAGTTCGTCTGTGTAATAATGTGTTTTATATGCCATGCATGTCATGTGATTTAAATTATAATGTATTTTATGTGTATTTGTATATCTATCATATGTGCAGCATGATATGGAGTTAAGGTAAGATCGTACATAATTTATGGCATGTGTATTATATGTTGGAGTTATGATATTATTGTATGGTATGGCCTATAAGACATGCATGATATGGTTTGTAAAAATATGGTGGGAGTGTCATAATGTTTGCATGAAATTGGGGATTGGTAGGGAGTTAATGTTCGCATGAATTTAATGTTTGCATGCATGGTGGTATTAGGGTTTGGATAGTGGTATTAAGGTTCGCATGGTGGTATTAGGGTTTTGTATGATGGTATTAGGGTTTGCATGGTGGTATTAGGGTTTGCATGGTGGTATTAGGGTTTTGCATGGAGGTGTTAGGGTTTGCATGGTGGTTTTAGGGTTTTCATGGGAGTGAATGGTTTGCATGGGAGCTAGGGCTTACATGGAGCTAGGGTTATATGGGAATTAATGGTTGTATGGGAGTTAGGGTTTACGTGGAAGTTAGGGTTGGTGATGGTTTCCATGGTATGGTGTGGTCAACTAGGGTTTGGAGGATAAGAATAGTAGGAGTTAATCACACATGTCTGGGTGAAAGTTTTGAATAAAATACTTAAGACATTAATCACTTAAAGTGAAAGATTATTGAGTCAGGTCCAGCCGATCCATCAGTTAAGAATAGTGGCGTGGACTATTATCCCGCAAGTGAGTAATCCACCAGTGAATAATAGTGGTGTGGACTTTGTCCCACAAGTAACCAGCCCACCAGCAATAATAGTGGGGTGACTCGAGCTCAATAAACACAATCCAAAGTTGCTAAGGCATTTAAAAGATATTAATTACTTACAGTGGAATACCATGTGAGTAGGAACCAACTGATCTACTGGTTAGGAATGGTGGTGTGGACTATTGTCCTGCAAGTGACCCATCCATCGGCGAATAATAGTGGTGTGGGCTATTATCCCACAAGTAACCAGCCCACCGGCAATAATAGTGGGGTGTTCCTATGCTTACATAGATTTCATAAAAGACATGGTATGATTTGACTTCCGATAAAAGATTAATTAAATAAATTAATCTGGACCTTTTGGGCTTATATGTGTGGGCTTGATCATTTATAAGTTGTATAATTTTCTTCATGGCCTTATATACTATATGTGTGGGTTTGAAAGTGTAAGTTGAATATTGTCTTGCATGATTTTATGTGTTTATGTGTTGGCCTTAGTGCATGGTTACCTTACTCAATACGTAGCATACTTATCACCCTTTTATAGGTGCTGCTCATTCCTACGAACAGAAGGCTTGTTTGACGTGTTCCGGGTAGGAGGTACTTATTTCAATGCCATTGATGTCTATGGGACATCAAGTGGGACCGAGTGATGATTGGGCTAGATTTGATGTCATAGGAGTGGCATGGCCGGTTTTTCCATTAAGATTATTATCCTTGTTATCCATTAATTATGTTTGAGTCTTCAGAAACAATTTTATTATTGTTGCTATTTTTCCTCTCTGAAAAACAATAGCTAGTATTTTGAATTATGTAGAGACTTATGCGTACTCTAATTTTCGTATTTATGAATTTAGGTTATTTAATAATGTTATGTGTATTTTTTATTAGTCTTAGCACTTAGTACTGGAACGATAGGAGTGAACCGGTTTGGTACTAAGTGTGGAAGTAGCATCCCCAAATTTTACGGTTTATCATTTATAAGTCTTGAAAAAAAATGTGTAAATTTTTTCGGTGTTACACCCAAGCTCAATAAACCAAACCTTGGATGTTAATAAATCATGGAAAAATACTAATCACTTATAGTGGAACACCATGTGAGTCAAGGCCAAACCAATCCATCAATGATAATAGTGGCTAGGAGCCTTCTACCCTGGAGATTGGTCCACCGGCGTATAATATTCGTTAGGTATGATATGCCTTGAAGTGTATTCTAATTCACCGGCTATAATAGTGGGGTTCCTGCACTCACATGGATATAATTCGAGAGATGATGATGGAATAATGATATTCATTAATGGCTTGAGACTAAAAGAGTTACCATCATCCTCATGATCTATTGTTAGAATATAAGTTCAACCTTGGTGCTTGTCTCTCTCGGCGTATGATGAAATTGCTAAGTATGTGGATGTTATGTTATGCATCTCTTATTATATGTACGCTATTGAATGGTGTATTAATCAGTATATTATCATTTTATATTGTTTATGCATAATGTGTTGCATGGAGTCATGCCTTTCAATTTAGTTTAAAAGGGTTACTCAGTACCATAGTACTGAAGGATTCCATTTGAGGGCCCCTACCTATTCAATGGATAGTGTGCCTTGCACGTGCTACTCAAGAGGGGTTAGGTACGAGCATAAGGATTATCTAAAAATTCTGAGGGTTTCTCTTCCATCTTTTATTACCTCCTAAAATGTTCCTTGATTTACATTTTTTTTATCTCTTCTTCCAGCTACTATTTTCTTTGTTTTTTTTCTCCTATCCTCAGCATTAATGCCCTATGTTTATTTTCAAGCTTAAAAAATATGGGTCTCTATATATTTTTTTGGTTTCTTTCGTGTTGAGCTATTATGGCTTTTGCAAATTTTATATCTTATTTATTAAGGCTTTGTTTAATTCATGAAAAATACTATAGAAAGAAAAGAAAATGAGACATAAACAAATTTGTAAGTGTTTGGTTACTGAGAAAGTTAAGAAGAAAGAAAATAAGAAGGAAAAGGGTGTGAAAAATGTACTAGACTATTTTTCGAACAAAAAGATGAGGAAAATGAAAGAAAACTATAAGAATATGTTGACGCAATGAGCTTAACCCCATATTCATCAAGCTTCCATTTGTTCTTTGCCTCCATTGAAAAACTGTGAGTGTCATCTAATTTCTTCTTCTGTAAGTTTCATTCTTCTTCGAGCTTCTCTCCATCTTGTAACTGCTTTGAATTTTCTGTAAAAGCTTACCATAGATCATTCATCAATTGCTAATTGAAAGCTTCCCAACAAACTTTTGTCATATTAGGCTACCAGATCTATAGCTCCATCACAAAATCAACATATATGTTTTAAATAAGTTAGCAACACCTAAATTCCCAAGCCCTAATTTTATTCTCAAGCTTGGATTTATTATCTTAGATTTTATTTGAATGTAATGGTTTGATTTTGGACATTCTTGTCTTCTAATTCTCTTTTCTTTGGGGGGGGGAGGGGGGTTGGCAAGTGTTTTCATGTGTTGCTACTAGTTTGTTTGCTTGGTTTGGTTACTTCTGCGGGAGTCTGACTTTTTCTATTTAAGTTCGAGGTGTGTTGTTGATTCAGGACATGCATGTTCTAGTCTTAAGTTTATGTGTATTAATAGTCATATGACAGTGTCCTATTTTTTATAATAAAATGACTAAAGTTGGTAAGAATTGAGAGGCTACTTTGATTAGCATAGGAAATTTGAACGTTTGAATATAACTTGGATTTAACTTGCTTATTTTAATAAACAACTTGTTCGGATGTTGTGGTTTTCCATGTGCACACGATTAAGGCATGAACTTTCAACATCATCTATTCAAAATTCTTTATTAAAAGTTAATGACCACTTAAATCAACATCATCCACCCATATTAGCTTGTTTCTCAACAACTAATTGAGCAATCTTTGTTTCCTTTTCTTGAATCTCCAACTTTATCTTATTCCCTTCACCATCAAGTTAATCAATCCTCACCTTAACTAAATCTACCTTTGAGACTACATTACTTTTATCCACTCTACGTGCACATACTCAAAAGGAATGTAAAATATTATTAACTAATACAAAACAACATTACTATTTTCCCATTACATGTACTATATTTGTGCCTCTTAGAGCTTCTCAAGAGCTAGCAATATTTTTCGTATCTAGAACCTTATTGATTTCATCAACTTTATTTTATTTCTTTTCCCTTTTTTAAGGGAAAACCCTTTCTTAGTTTCATGCATCCTTGTTCTTACAGCCTTTTCAATCATGAATTAGATTTTAGGGTGTTTTATACTCCAAACCTTAGTTATACGACCTTGCATGATTTGAAAGTATGGGTTGTTGTCATTAAGCTAAACCTAATGCAAGAGATTTTGAACCTAACTAGGCTATACAAGGTGCCCATTAATCAAATACTATTTCCTTCCTTTAACTATAATCTACAAATAGCAATGCAAGGGTTGGCAAGTTTCTTTGTTACGTAGTGAAATTAGTAATTTTGTTACTTTCTGTCATGAAAATATAAGGTAGCAAACTAATTTTTTACTCAACTCAAAAAAAAAATATTTACACATAATACACATAATTTACCACTATATTTATTTCCATAATTAAGCATGAAATTCAACAAACATGCAAGAAACAAACAAATAAAACAAAGTAGAATCTACAAAACTATCTTTTAGAGCTATCAAATATGGGAACTTGAAGACTAGTTGTACTAAAGTTCTAAATTTACTTTGTTTATTTTTTATTTTCATTCATACTAGTCTATTCCATACATGGTTTGAAGCCAAATTAAGAAGCAAATGTGAGGTTATAATTTTCAAGCAATGGTTTCTCTATTCAAACGTATGGGTAGATTGACCCAAATTGACAAAAAGACCTTTGTTGCTATTATAGATAATGTTGCTTTGTTTAGGCAGTGAATTAGGTACAAGCCTTTTGTTTTTTTTTTTTGGATTTAGAATCAAGTACTCAATTGATAGCTATCTAGCTTGACTCACTGGAGTTTAGTTACTAAAAAAAGGAAATAATAATTTATAGATTTCATTGTTGAGCGTAAAAGATGTGAATAGCTACATATCATTAACCTAATATTGTTAGCCACAAATGTCTTAGATTAATTCTTAATGACTTGAAACTCTATATCATTAAACATGATATAATGATTGTAGGAGTAGTTAATATTTAGTTATATATGGCATTTTTTTGCTTTTCCTATAGTTTTAAAAACTAGATTAGATTGGCCGGTCAAACCGACGAACCGGCAAACCGATCGGGTCACTGACCAGATTGCATGTATTGGTTCTTAGGATCTTGAAACCAATGAGAACTAGTTAAAAATAGGTTGGATCAGTGAAAACCAATGAACTAGTGAAAAAAATAGTTGGTTGAACCAATCAACAAATTAATTGGGAGCTGGTCAAATTCATATATAGTTTAATTTTTTTTATATATTTCATGTTTTTTGATATAATACATACTACTCGTCTGACCACTTAACTAGTGAAAAAATTATGATGCAAGTTCAATTACTAGTCCGATTTTTAAAACTATAGTTTGGCATTTAATTGTTGTGTCAAATGTTAATGCTTTGATGTCTTCTCCTAATCTTCCTAGTCGCATATTAAATCTGTTGAAGACATTTTTTTCTATTCATTATATTCATATCCTAACATGCATGTCCTAAAGAGCCACATCACATAATATCATAAGCATAATATATACATATTATACACATGCCATAAGAAAGCCATATAAACATATCTCAACTCCAAGTTGCGCTACACATAAAAGAGTTAAAATAATCATAAGATACACAACATAACATGGTACATGGTACAGGGCATATAAGGCATACAAGGCACATAACACACACATAAAGGGTCTTAGCTACATCCTTACCTAACACGACACCGGTCTTGAAGTACGCTCCTACGCCTCTTTAGGATTTTGACTGGGTTCACCTATAAGAGGGGAAAAAACTAAGGATTAATTCCCCTCCTACCAAAATTACTATTATCTCCTACCTTATTCTAATATTAAGGTTACTAATATTAAAGAAACTTTACAAGTAAAAATAGGGTTTTTATTCTCAAGTTAGCCTACTAGGTTATTACTAGTTAAAATAGGTTCATGTGAAGTATTTATAGCCATATTTATATTGTTAATGATAATAGCTTTAATACTATTAATAACAGTAATGATACTAGTTATAGAAAAAATAGTAGTAGTAGTAGTAGTAGTAGTAGTAATCATAGTAATAGAAACCATGGTATTATTGAGATTAAGGCTAATAATAGGGTTAGTAATAAAATAATAAAATAATAATAGTAATATTAACAATAATAATAATATTTCTAAGGATAATACTAATAATAATAATAATCAAAATCAAAATAATGATATTTATATGGGTAAGGGTTTGAATATTTACAAAATTAATAATAGTAATAATATACTAAGGCTAGTAATAATAATAATGATAATGATAATAATATTAAAAGTATTAATAGTATTAATAAAAATAAGTACAATTACAATAATAGTTAAAATAGGGTTTTGACCCCCTTTAATAATAATGGGATAAATATCTCGAGGTTATATTTAGTAATACTAATGATAAAAATAATAGTCATAATATCATAATAATAATAATAATAACAATAATAACAATAATAATAATAATGAGGATAATAACACAATATAAATAAAAAGGGATAATGATATCATAGGCAGGGTTTTAAGGATTAGGGTACCACTTAGGGTTGGTGGTGACCTATGGCACCAACGATGGAGTACAGTGGCAGCTGGGAAAAAGGGAAGAAGGGTGGAAAGTTGGGTTTTTAGGGTAGGAGAGGGGTAATGAGAAGGGGATTTGAGGTGGTGGAGGATGCCTAGGTTGAGAGAGTTGGAATGGTGGTGATGGTGCAGCCAAAGGCGGCAGCACAAGCGGCGGCGGTGTGGTGGCCAAGAGTGGTGGAGAGGAAGGAAGGGAGGAGGAGATGGAGGTAGGGGAAAAGGAAGGTAGGGAGAGGTGGGGGAGGCTCTGTAGGTGATTTTAGAGGGTAAAGGCAGTGGTTGTTGCGGCAGAAGGTGGCGTAAAGGGCGGGGGTTGGTGAATTGAAGTTGGTCGAATGGCCAACTTTACACTACCAAGGCAGCTTGTGTAGGAAGGATTGATGGTGGTGAGGGGTGTAGCTCGGTGGAGGGTGGTGTAGGGAGTAATTTGGGTGGTTGTTTAGGTGGCGATGCTAGACGGCGGTAGTGCAACAAGAGGCTACACAAGCAGTGACACACAAAAAAGAGCAAATTTCTAGGTTGAGAAAAAAGGGTTGAATGGGGCAATTGAAGGGTGTTTATAGGCCATGGATAGGGGAAACAACATAGGGGGAAGAGAGAAGGTGGGCAACATGCGTGCAGGTCACCGGCTAGTGGCACACGACCAGTGTAGGCTTGCAAATTTGTTGAGCTTGTTAGCTTAGAAAGGGAGAAAGGAATGGGAGAGAGGTACACATGAGGAGAGAGAGGGCGTGATTAGGTGGAGAAGAGAGAGGGAATGATGGGGAAGAGGTTAGGGGTGGAAGGCCGGCATGCGATGGTGTAGAGGTCGTGTACCTGCACTGGGAAGTGAAGAAGTTGAGCGTTAAGGAGAGGGAAGATTAGGGGAGAAGAAGGGTGGGCGGTCAGTTGATCCAAGGAGAAAAGAAATAAAAAGAAAGAAGCCAGACAGGGTCGATCGGCTGGTGAGGGAGAGAAGGAGAGAGTGATCGGCCCAGCCCAGATTGAGGAAAAAAAGGAAGAAAGAAAAGGAGAAGTGAGAGAAAGGAATGAAAAGAAAAAAAAAGGGGGGGAAAGAAAAAGGAAAAAGGAAAAAAAAGAAAAATAGGTGGGTTGGGGTAATTAAAATATTTTGATATTTTAGGATATTTATAATAATATTTTAATAAAATAATAATTAAGTTCCCTTTCTAGGTTAATTTAGGATTTTGAAAGATTTTTCCTAAATTTTATTTTAATTAGCAAAACACCCTAATTTTTTCCAATTAAATTATTTATTAATTTTCTCTTGATTTTACCTTAATTACCTCCTCTTATTTTAATAAAATAATTTATTTAATTAATTTCTCTAATAAATCCTTAATTTGCCATAATTCTCTAAATTAGGGTTTTGGGGCATTTCAGCTTCCTACCATTACATCTCTTTAATATTATGCTCCATTAATACCTTATAGTAGGGTTTAAGCTTGTGAATTTTGACCTTGAACTTGTTACACATATTCTCACTTCTATTCTATATGGTACTATAAGGGAAAATATAAGTAATAATAAAAGGATCGGCCTATCTAGAATGTAACTTACCGGGGAATAAGTGAATTCAAAAATGGTAGAGTAATACTTTTTAGCCCATAAAAATGACTTTCCACAAATCATCATGTCATGAAAAGCTTTTGTTTTCTCTTTGTACCCTATAGCACTCTCAAATGCATCATCCTCTATCTCTTGAAGCTCGTGAAGCTGTAGCTTCATATGCATTTCAGTAGAATCTATATTCATATTTAGGTTCTTCATAGCCCACTATACCTTATACTCAAGCTTTATAGGTATATGACATGCTTTTCTATAAACAAACCTAAAGGGATATATGCCTATGGGCATTTCATAATATTCTATAAGCCCACAAGGCATCATACAACCTTTAGCTCTAATCCTTTTTATTCACACTCATTGTCCTCTCTTGTATCTTCTTGATTTCTTGGTTAGAGATGTCTACTTGCCAATTATTTTGAGGATGATATAGTATAGAAACTTTATATGTAACCACATACTTTCAAAGAAAAGCTTTGATCATCTTGTTGCAAAAGTGTGATCCTCCATCACTAATGAGCACCCTAGGCATACCAAACCTGAAAAAT
The DNA here is from genome assembly GCA_039764185.1 of Tamarix austromongolica. NCBI lineage: Eukaryota > Viridiplantae > Streptophyta > Magnoliopsida > Caryophyllales > Tamaricaceae > Tamarix > Tamarix austromongolica. The sequence goes on along the minus strand of CM077809.1, from coordinate 118,356,418 downwards.
ATATGAGATTAGGAAACCTATACACGATAATCATTAGTACGGGTCCCATTTTAACACAATCCATATCAAGATGAATATAGAGATAAGTCTTATAAGATGGAAATAAACATATCAAATCAATTCCTCACACATCAAAATTTTTTAGAACTATGATAGAGGTTAAGGAAATTTAATCTTTAGGACCAATGTTACCTAATCTTTATCACCTGTCAAATCTCCTACAATAAGTATTAGCATCTCTAAATAGTATATATCAATAAAAACTAGCTTTAATAAAATAGAAGGCATTCTTTTTGTCACCAAAGTGTCATCTACAATGTTAATAGTGTGATAAAATATGCACATATTTAATATCAGGCACACATCTTCTCACTATACCATTAGTACTAAATTTCCATAAATAGGGGTCATCCTAAATATATTTGTATGCCTCATTTCTAGTCTTATCTCTCATAGATCATGGCATGGTAGTAGGTATCTTATAAGTAAAAAAGATAGTCCACAATATGAGAAAACCATAGTGCCTTCTCTTGTATGGGTTCACCATCTTGAAGCATGCAGCTCAAGTGATCTCATACTACATTCTCCCTCATTTTCTTCTCCTTAATCTCTATATCAAACTCTTATAGCAAGAGAACACATCTTATCAATGAGGGTTTTGATTCCTTTTTTAGATAATAGATACTTCAACATTACATGGCCAGTAAAAATGATAAGTTTAGTTTGAAGTAAATATGGCCTAAATTTTTCAAGATAAAATACCTTTGCTAATAGTTATTTCTTAGTAGTGGAGTAATTCAATTGATCATAATTAAGAATCCTTAAAGCTTAGTAGATGACATGGGATTTTATCGTCTTTTTTTTTCAAAACTACACTAATCACATATTTATAGGAATCACACATGGTCTTAAATATTAAGGACCAATATGAAGGTAGCATCATCGACGTTGCCGTTAGGAGCTTTTTGATTTTATTGAATGCTTGTTGAAACTCCTTACCCCAATTAAAAGCCACATTCTTCTACAAAAGGCATACCGATGATTGATTAATGATAGAGAGGTCCATTATGAATAGTAAATAGAAACCTACATATCCAAGAAATGAATGCATCTCTCTAACACAAGTAGGAGAGGGCGGGTAGAATACATCATTTATCTTAGCTTTGTCAACCTCTAGCTCCCCTACATGAGATAATATAACCAATTTTGTCATAAGAACATAACACTTTTCCCAATTAATTACAAGGTTATTTTCTTTACATTATTTCAAAATTAAAGACATAGTTTAAGATAAGATTCAAAAGTATCATTAAAGACACTAAAATCATCCATAAAAACCTCAATAATCTTCTTAATGTAATTAGAAAAGATATTAACCATACATCTTTTTAATGTAATAGGGTTTTTGTATAGCCTTAAAAGTAATTCTCAATAAGAATATGTGCTAAATGGGTGTATGAAGGTTGTACTCTCTTAATCCTCCCCTACTATGTGAATTTGGTTATAACTGGAGTACCCATGAAGGAAGTAATAATAGGAATGAACGTTCAATCTCTCAACAAGTTAATCAATGAATGGTAGTGGAAAGTGATATTTCCTTGTCATGACATTCAACTTCCTATACTTAATTCACACTCACTATCTAGCAAATGTATTTTATAGGACAGGCTCATTCTCTTTATTCTTTACTATAGTAACTCACAACTTTTTATGCACCACATGAAAATTCACCACCCATTTAGAATATAAGGTGAGGTAGATGAACCCACAATCTAATTGTTTAATGATCTTATTCTTTACTACATCCATCATAGGAGGATTAAGCATATGTCAAGGTTCTATAGTAGGCTTAGTTCCTTCTTTAAGAAGTATACAGTGAACTCCAATAGAATGACTTTTTATGTCTACCAAAATCCATCTAATAGTTGTTCTATGATCTCTAAGGACTTACAAAAGCTTGTTTTCTTAATCCTCTATTAACTTTGAAGTTATGATCACCATAAGGGTCTCTTTATATCCCAATTAGACATACTTCAAGTGATCTAGTAAGAGCTTGAGCTCTAGTTTAGGGGCTCAAATCCTAGAAGTTATAGGCTTGTTAGTAGCTAAAGGTATTGAAAAAATAGGGGATCCATATCAATATGGAGGATTTTCCTTCATATGTGCCCCAGCATGCATAAGATACAGAAAAAGTATCATCTCTATCTCCTCCAAAGAAATCTCTCCCCCACTCTCATCTAATCTTAAGCTTTTCACACGAGTGGGTTCCAATGAATCATCCTCATCCTCCTAAAAGTAATCATATGCCAAATTCAATGGTGTTAATAGTATAATAACAATGGTTATGCATAGGATATCTCATGGCATCAAAGATGTTGAAGCTTATGAATTCTCCATCAAACTCTATGATGAGAGAACCAATATGAACAACTATATTTGTGTGAGCTATTATAATAAAGGTCCTTTATAAGGGAAGTGAAATTGGACTTGAACCACTTTCATCCATATCCAAAATATAGAAATTTTCTAAAAACATAAGTGAACCAACCTACACAAGAACATATTCTATAAGCCCTTTAGGGAATGCATTAGAAAGATTAGCTAATTGAATGATAATATTATCTTTCTTAAGCTATTATAAAACTAAGATGCATGAATATAATATGTCATCACATTAATAGATGAACCTAGCTCTAGCATGGCTTTTCCAGACCTATTACTACCAATTAGGTATGGAAAAATGAAGCTTCTAGGATTGTAACACTTTGGGAGTAACTTCTTTTGTATGATAGTAGACATCTAATCGCTCATCCTTAACACTTCATTATCCCACAATATATTCCTTGTGGTTCATAAATCTTTAAAAAAAATTACATATTTGGGTACTTGCTTAATAACCTCTGGAAGGGGGATGTTAATCTATACCTTCCTGAACGTATCTATCATAGCCTGATCAATTTCATCCTTCTTTGATTTGGATAACCTACAAGGAAAAAGAGAAGGAAATATAGGGTTATTAATAGGAAAATTTGGAATTGTAGAGGGGTTACCATTTAAGGAGCTCTTAAGTTTCTACCTATTGGGTCGGTTAACAAATTGTCTATTTGTACTCCTATGCTCTCTAATTTTCATGATCTCCCCCTTTTTTTTATTATGGAATCTTCTTCTAACTACTCTAAATTCTCCTTAGAATTATTTTGAACACTATCACATGTTTTTCTACTCCTTGTTACCATTTCATTAGCCGACTCAAAGTTGCCCTTTAGATTAGGTATGGTACTACTAGATAGTTTTTCAAGATCATGTTATTGGTTTAATCTAGTGACCACTTCTCCCATTTAACACTATATATTTGACCATTTCTTGTCCATTTTCAATTAGCTTTGTATGAGAGAATTATGTCCATTTGTGAATAACTCAAACATCTTGTTATATTTGTTGGTAGTTAGAGCTTGAGGTTGAGAGGACCATCATTGCGGTTTTTGATAGAAGCCTAGTTTCAATTGGTTGAAATATGGAGGATTAACAATATTATTATTATTATTATTATCATCATCATCATTCCATTGATATTTAGGATAGTTACGCATACCCGAATAGTAAGTATTTAAAAATTCAATGGCCTTTGCTTGTTTATGAACCTTTATGCTAATTATCTATGGTCATTTGTCACTAGAATGTTCTAGCACTGCCTATACACTACATGTAGTAATAGATCTAATAGTTATGGGAATCTGTGAAATAATAGTAGTGAGTTGGTTAAATCTATCATCAAATTAACTTATACTTACCTCATTTACTCTTGAACAGGTGGAGAGGCCATTGTATTATTGCATGGCAAAGGCTTACTTTTTGATAAATATTGAGCTGAAGTGGGATTCTTATCCATAAATGCACCACCACTAGCTATATCCAGCATGTTTCTCTCAATTGGAGTGAGTCCCTTTTAAAAGTATTGGAGCAAGTTATCTTCCTTCATTTAATGCTTTGAGCACTATGATAGTAAAGCCTTGTACCTATTATAGTAAGCATGGAATGTCTCATTGGCACTTGGTGGATCCTAATGATCATTTTCATTACTACTATAACATATAAAGTAGGAAAATACTTATCTAAGAATACACTGCCCAAGTATCTTGAGAGTAGATATGTCCTATAGGTAATTCATAGAGTTAATCCTTAGCACCATCCACTAAATGATGTAGAAGCTTCCCCATTACAACATTCTGCATTAGCTACTTATCACCCTAAATTTTAATGGCCACAAAAGCTTATAATTTGAGAAGTAATGCACTAAAGCTATATCGCAAATCCTAGCTACATATATGGAAGCCATACAAGCCATGCAACTTGGCAACCAACCACAGCCATTTCATAGCTTGCTTTTAGAGCCAAATGCAGCTAGCAACCTGCCACCATAGCCACCTGCACCCAGCACTAGTGGGGACCACTATTCCAGCATTGACCAATAAGAAAAGGATAGAGAATGGGTTGGTAAGAGGGTAAGCCTGCAGATTATGGTATCATTTTGAAGTTTAATCCCTCACTTTAATGTACCTTTTTAATAGCCCATGTTATAGGTTATGCTTACTATCTCAAATTTTGTTAAAATTAATGATGTAATAGCTAGACTAGTAGATGATTACTTACACTCCATCTCAAAGTCAGAAATAACATAGGGGTTGCACAAGATTAGGGATGGCAATCGGATGGGTTTTAGCTTAAACCCACCAGATTTTATCCTTTGGATGTGTAAATAGATATGGATAAATAGATATGAATATGGGTATGGAGGAAGGGGAGAAATATCCATCGAGTTTGTGTATGGATATGGGTAAGGGATCCTCAAATACTTACCCATACCCACATCCATTTACCTAATATAAAATTACATTTTTACCTTCATTTTATGTAACCTTAAGTATATTTTCTAAGGTTAAAAGTAAAGATATGATTAAATTTTAACAATCTAAGTATATAGTTCTAATATTAAATGATTTTTACTCTATAATTAATGGGTTTTACTCAAAACCCAATGGGTTTTACCCGATGGATATATAAACGGATATGGATATGGATATAGATGAGGAAAAAAAAATAACCATCAAGTTTGTATACAGATATGAGTATAGGTTTTCTTATCGAGTTTAGGTAATGGATAGGGGGTATTCGATCTGTACCCAATATATTGCTATCCCTACACAAGATGCATGATTGAGGCAAGGCAAGGTGATGCTTGGGCTGGTTAGAATTAAACTAGATTAGTTAGCATCAGTAGATGACTAAATAGTTAAAATTCTAACCTAGTCATACCTGCTTAGGTAAGGATTAGTTGAGTTGTAACTAAAGTCCTCCAAAACTTTAAAAATGTGAGAAATAAATGAATGAACTTTTGGTCTACCATATTTTCCTCTATTTTCATGTGAAAAAAAATCTACCTTTAAGGGTAGTGCATGCTTTGGTTGATCTACCTTCAAAAATTCTTGTTTCTTTTACCTTAAGTGCTATAGGGCTTAAGTGGTAGATTCAGGTGTATGAATTAATGGTCACTTAGTTCATATTGCCTCTTCTTATCTCCCTCTTTTATCCTCTTTATTTTGGTGTTTAAGTCCCGTCCACCATTATAACCTAGCCTAACCCAATTTGAATCCACCATTTATCAAATTGATATCAAAGCTTAGGTTGTTCTAAATTTCAGTTTCCTTTTCGTTTCTCTTTCGTCCTATACCTTTATCTAAGCCAAACACTCAAAAAATCTTCCAAACCAACAATCCACTATTTTACCCTACCTTCAAATCTTCTTTCCCTCATTAAAAAAAACAAACACAATGGGTGATCATCCACCATCTAAGGGTTTGGATCTTAATGAGGCACACAGGATAGATTGTGCCATTAAATCATTAAAATGAGACACTCAATGTATAGATCAAATATTAGTGGAATTATAAGAAAAAATGGGTCACATTTGAACCATTTTACTACAACTCATTCCAAACACTAACACCTCAAACCAACATCCCACCTGAGCACCCCCATGAAGTGGAAGTGCCTTTTGGTGTCAAAAATTTCTCAAGTGAAAATGACTCATCAAAAAGTGAGTCATCTCGAGGGCCAAGAAGAAGGGGGAAGGAAAAAAAGAAGGGACTGTGGGGATGTTAGAGCAAAAATCCCTACATTTAAAGGTCTCCACAACCCAAAATAATTTTTGGAATGGATGTTGAGGTGCTCAAGGTTGTTTGAAGCCAAAGGATACAAGGATGGTAAGAGTTTTAAAGTAGCCACTTTAAAACTCAAAGGTCATGCTTCTCTTTGGTGGGATAATCTTACCAACCAAATAAGGAGGAAGGGAAAATCAAAAGTAAAATCATGGCAAAAAAATAAAGAAGCTCATGAGAGAAAGATTTGTGTCATCTTCCTACAATCAAAAGTTGTACGCCAAATTATTATCCTTACGGTAAGGACAAATAAGTGTAGAGGAGTACATGTGTGGTTTCAAAAAATTGTTACTAAGATGTAATACCCCAAAACCTTAATTTAGGAATTTATAATAAAATAGGGGTTAATATGTAATATTAATTAAATATAACCTTTTTAATAAAACAATGGGTGTAATTAAGATAAAAAAGGAAAATAATATAGGATTAAATTAGGAGAGATTAGGGTAATTTGTTAACTAAAATTAAATTTAAAAAGATTTAACCAAAATTCCTAAAGTAATATAAAACAAAATTTAGTTATTTATTTTAACTAATTTTATTATTTTCAAAAAAAATTCAAAAACACAAAAAGACCCTAAATACCCCAACCACCTTACTTTCCTTTTCTTTTCTTTTTTTTCCCTTCCCCCCCCCCTCTTTTCTTCCTTTTCCTTTTTCATTCTTCCTTTTCTTCTTTTTCTTTTCTTTCTTCTCTTCTTCCCCTCGGTTGGGCCTTGTCTGTGCAACCCAACCTTCCTCCCTTTCTCTCTTCCTTTTTCTCCTTCGCGCAACCCAACTCCATCTTCCTCCTTTTCTTTTTTTCCTTCTTTACCCCCAGTTAGGCTAGCCCAACCACCCCTCTTATTTCTTCCTTTCTTTTCTTCCTCACACATGCAGGTTGACCCACTCTTTCTTTTCTCTTTGCCCGATTGGCTTGCCCCCTTCTTCTTCTTCTTTCTCTTCTCCTTATTTTATGATGTAGGTCACGCCTACATCTACCATCAGCCATCATCCTTTATGCATGCACAACCCTAATATGCTCTCCCTTTCTCTCCCCCATCCCTTTCCTTTCCATTTCGAGCCCAAGCTACCCTTGTACTACCTTTTTTACGCACCCCTTCCCTTCCTCGCCCTCTACGCCCTAGGACCCTACAACTCGTAGGCTTATACCGACTGACGAGCCTCTGCCCCTCCCGCTCCCTTGTCCTCTTATCCTCCCTATGCCTATAAATACCCCAGCATCACCCCTTATTCCCCTCCTTTTGCTCTACCTAGAAAACTCCCAAATCTCCCCACCACCGCACCTTTAGACGACACCCTAACCACCTTCGTGTAATGCCGCTACCCAAACCACCACCCAACCCCTTCCTTACATCACCCTACACCAAACCAAACCACTCCCTACTCCTAACTCCTTCTACACAGCAAGTGGAAAGCTCAAGATGCCCTTTGCACCCCATCGCCGCCCCTCTCACCACCCTATGCCGCCTCCTCTGCTGCCACCACCACCCCCACTACTTCCCTGTCAATTTAGCAGACCATCCCCTACCTTTCCTTTCCCCTTTCTCCATCTCTTTCCTCCTCCTTCCTTCTCCACCCTCGGCCACCATAGCCACCAACCTACTAAGCCACTACTGCCACAACAACCCTCTTAGTCTAGGGAACCTACCACCTTATAACCACCACCTCCCTTTCTCTCTTCTAAGCCCAAAGCCCAAGTTTTTCAAACAACCATCACTTCCGCTTTTAGTTGTACCATAACCCTTATTATCACTTGAGTATACATTATTCTTATATAATTGTTATTTTAGCCTTATTATCATCATCATCATCATCATCATCATCATCATCATCATCATTATTATTATTATTATTATTATTATTATTATTATTATTATTATTATTATTATTATTATTATTATTATTATTATTATCATCATCATCATCATCATTATTATCATCATCATCATCATCATCATTATTATTAGTGTTATTACTATTATTATTACTATTCTGCCAATATTATTGTTATTATCATCCTAACTATTAATCATAATATGGTTAATACTACCACTAATATTATTATCGGCCATTTTAATAATACCAACCTTATTAATACTATTAGGACTATTATTATTATCATTACAAATGTTAGTTTCTTACTAAAAAATCAATTTGAGGATAATGAAAGGAATAAGAGGGAAGTTAACACTAGTGCTTCCCTCTTATATGTGAACCAAATCCGCCCCCTAATAAGGCATAGGAGTTGTGCTTCAAGCTCTGTGTCGTTCTAGGTAAGGATATGGTTAAGATCCAATATGTGTATTATATGTTTATGTGTGTTGGTTATATGCATGTACCTTATGTGGTTATGGATTATGCACTTATAGTGTAGCTTGCAAAGCATGGAGCTAAGGTAAGTTGTATATGTTTTATGGTGATGTGACTTGTACTTGTGTTGTGCTTATGTATTGTTGCCCTATATGACATGTATACTTGGAATCCCTAAGTAGTAAGATGAGGTTGTGGGAAAATGAGAGAAGTAGAGAGAGTGGAGTGGTAAGAGGGAAGTGAGAAATGCATAAGTGTAACACCCCCAAATTTACTACTGAAAAATTTCGTTTAAATCTAAAGGTTTAGCGGAAGCGAAAGAATTAAAACCGTAAACTTGGGGGTATTACCGCCACACTTAGTACCAGACCGGTTCACTCCTACCGTTCCGATATTAAGTGCTAAGGCTAAACCAAACAATCCTTAATTAAGAGTCATCAAAACATAGGTCCATAGTTAGCATAGACCATTCATGAAACTACGACTCAACAACAGTTAAAATATCATTTAGGAATACAACTTAGAGTACGGTTCCAAAGCGAGGAGCGTGGTACAAAATATAGCAAATAAAACAGAATCCCAAGGGACCAATATCCGGATCGCCTACTCACTCAAGCCAAGCCTTCCACCCCACAATTGTAACCGATCAAACCTGCATAGGAGGTCTGCTCCCCACCATTGGTGGATCATCACAGGACCCATTCAATCAGTGTAGTATCAGTACGGGTCCACTACTGAGTAAGGGCGCTGGTGCGCTAAGGCCAAGCATACATTCATACCACATAGCATACATAGCACAATCACATAAGCAACGTGCGATAACACACAAGATAAGGCCTGAGTACGTTCCGATGATTCATTCTTTCCTCATTAATAATATGTCCATTTCACGCATATTCTTTAGAGGTCCATGTGAGTGCGGGAACCCCATTATTATAGCCGGTGGACCGGAAGGTATACACTCAGGGCAGAACGCTCCTGACCACTATTATTTGCCGGTGGACCGGTCTCCAGGGCAAGATGCTCCTGGCCACTATTATTTGCCGGTGGACCGGTCTGGCCCCGACTCACATGGTGTTTCACTGTAAGTACTTAGTGTATTTTCCTTATTTTCATTAACAGCATGTTCAATCCACACATATTCTTTAATAGTTCATGTGATTGCGGGAACCCCACTATTATAGCCGGTGGACCGGAAGGTATATACTCAGGGTAGAACGCTCCTGACCACTATTATTTGCCGGTGGACCGGTCTCCAGGGCAAATTGCTCCTGGCCACTATTATTTGCCGGTGGACCGGTCTGGCCCCGAATCACATGGTGTTTCGCTGTAAGTACTTAGTGTATTTCCCATGGTTTAACTTACTTACTTCGGTTTGTCGAGCACAAAATCCCCCACTATTATAGCCGGTGGACCGGAAAGTATATACTCAGGGCAGAACGCTCCTGACCACTATTATTTGTCGGTGGACCGGTCTCCAGGGCACCCCGGCTCCTGGCCACTATTATTTGCCGGTGGACCGGTCTGGGCTCGGCTTAACAATCTTTCGCTTTACATAATTAATGTCTTATCCGTGTCTTATTGAATCACATCACACCCTTGACATGCATGCGGTTGATACTCTACCTCTTTCCCCTCCAGAGGGACCGTCCCATATTTTGAGACTCGCACCTCTTCTCACACCCGACATCCATTCCCCGTAGACTTAGGTAAAGTAGCATATAGTAAGACACAAACCCCAAGGATATAGGCCATCCCAACACATATGATATCGCCTCTGCATGTTCTCATCCCTCTAGGGTTCCTCCTCGGATACCCTAATCGGACCTATGTGGCCCAACTCTTTCTTACTTACCCAAACGCTACGTTATTCTCTATCTCGCACCTCATTCTTTATTAGGAAATTCCCCAAGTGTATTTCTTTATCTCCCAAGTTCATATGTGACCAACAAAACCCTAGTTGGCCACTCAAACCCTAATCGACCACGCCAACCCTGGTTGGCTGCACCAAACCCTAGCACTTTACTTCTTCAACAAGTAACCTCCCTCCTTTAGAAAACCCATACTCATCCTTTATATAAGTGAATTCTCACTCTCAACCCCCTACTCCATAGGCCATTAATACCACCATGTAATCATTAATACCACCATACGACCCTAATACCACCATGCGAATCATAATACCACCATACCAACCATAATACCACTATACAAACCCTAATACCACCGTGCAATCATGAATACCACCATGCAACCATTAATACCACCATACAACATTAATACCACCACAAAATCATAAATACCATCATACAAACCCTAACACCACCATGCGAATCATAATACCACCATACCAACCATAATACCACTATACAAACCCTAATACCACCGTGCAATCATGAATACCACCATGCAACCATTAATACCACCATACAACATTAATACCACCACAAAATCATAAATACCATCATACAAACCCTAACACCACCATGCGAATCATAATACCACCAAAAAAAATCACAAATACCATCATACGAACCCTAACACCACCATGCGAACCCTAATACCACCATTACAACCATAATACCACCATGCAACCATTAGTACCGCCATAGAACATTAATACGATCATACAAACTTCAAGACTCCCATGATGGTTCCCAACTCATACCACCATTTATCCTAACATGCATGTCCTAGAGGGCCATAATGTAATACATCATAAACATCATACATATAAATGTCATGCTCATGTCATGGAAGCACAAACAACATACCTCAATCTCCAAGCTGCGCTACACATAAAACAAGTTATCCACAAATCATATAATACATGGCATAGCATGGCATACACAACATTCAACACATCCATGTCACACATAACACAAGGCCATTAGCTTCGTCCTTACCTAAGGCGACGCCGGGCTTGGAGCACGCTTCTCTAATTCCTTAGGGCTTTGGTCGGGATTACCTATAAAAAGGGAAAAGTGCTAAGTATTAGTTTCCCTTATAATTACTATCAACCCTCATTATAGTTTAAGGTTAGGGTTTTTATTACTAAAAAGGGTTTTATACAAAAACTAGGGTTTTTACCTTAGAATTAGTATACTAAATATTAGTAGTCAAAATATGTTTATTTTTAATACCTATTGTTACACTTATATTATTAGACCCGTTAGCCCTATTCTTATAATAATAACGTTCATGCTAACTATAGAAAAATAGTGATAATAATAATAATAAAACTAGTAATAACGATAATAATAATAATACTCCTAGTAGTAATGATAATAACAATAATACAACCAAGTAAGGTTTAGCAACCACAATAATAACCTTAGCAAGGATAATAGAAGTAATAATAGTAATATTATTAATAATGTTAATACCAATAATTATAAAATAAGACCAAAGTTAAGTATAATACAAGTTAGGGTTTAAAAGGGATGTTAGTATTAGTAGGAAGATAAGAACATTAATAATGAAGACAATAATAATGGTAATAATGATGATGATGATAATAATAATAATAATAATAATAATAAGGATAACAATAACAATAATAATAATAATAATAATAATAATAATAATAATAAAAGTAATAATAATAATAATGATAACAATAATAATAATAATAATAATAATAATAAAAGTAATAATAATAATAATGATAACAATAATAATAATAATAATAATAAAAGTAATAATAATAAGGATAATAGTAATAATAATAAGTATATTAGTATTAATATTAGTAGAAAATAGTAGCAATTATATATAAGGGGTATTAGGGTTTGGATGAGTGGATAACCACCTAGGGTCGGTGGTGGTCCGGCGGCGGCGCGTGGCGGCGACGGCGGTGGCGATAGAGGAGGAAGAGAAGGGAAAAGATCAAGGTGGGGGCTGGATGGTAGGAGGAAAAGAGAAGTTTGAGGTGGGGGAGAAGCAGCAGGTGAAGGGGAGTGGAATGAGGGTGGTGGCGTGGCAAGGGGTGGCGGCGCGCGGCGGCGACGGCGGCGGCCGAGGGTGGTGGAGAGGGGTGGAAGAAGGGGGAGGAAGGAGGAGAGGGAGGCAAGGGAAGTTGAAGGCAGGGAAGGGTAGAGGGAGGTCTGCTGGGAATTTTGGAGGGTGGAAGAGGCCCTGGTGGCGGCTGGGCTGGCGGTGGGAGGCGGCGCAAGGGCGGCGAAGGCTGGAGGTGGTAGTTTCGGGTTAGGACTTTTGCACGGCTATGGCGGCACGTGCAGGGAAAGGGGAGGGGTGCTGGTGGCTTGGTTTCGTAGAGGGAAGTGCAGGGATGATAAAGATGGGAAGAGGTGGCTTCGGCGGTGGCTGGAGGCGGCAGACATGGCGTCTGTTCTGGCGGCGGCGGAACAGAGTTTCAGCAAGGTCCAACGGGAGGACTTGCTGTGGCCGTTCGGGAGGGGGTATTTATAGGCTAAGGGGGGAGGAAAACGAAGAAGGGAGAAGGAGGCGTGCGGGGCAGGGGTGCAGGTGGCCGGCCGATGGCAGGCGGTGCAGGTCCTGCCATGGCAGGCTAGGTCGGGGAAGGGGAGAAGAAAAGGGAAAGAGAGGGGCACGCGGAAAGGGGAGAGAGGGACTTGGTCGGGTCGAAAAAAGAAAGAAAGCGACGGGAGAGAGGCAGGGAAGGACGATCGTGCTGGTGGCTGCCGGCGAAATCGACTTGCAGGTCGGGGGGCAGGTCGAAGAAGAAGAAGACAGGTAGGGTGGACCGCCAGGACCGGTGGTCCAGGGAAAAGAAAGAGGAAGGGAACCGGCCGGTTCGGCGTGGTTTATTTAATCCGCAAGTCAAACGCGGCGTTTCGACGTTATGGGCGACAAAGCGCCGCGTCGCGTTGCCCGTTTGGCAACGGCTATAAGGCCATTAATTGTGGCGCGGCGTTTCGACAGTTATAATTGTAAAACGCGGCGTATGGAACGCGCAACAGTTGGCGTCGCGCGACGCTGGGCCGCGGGAAGGGAAAAGAAGGAAGGCCAGATGCGGGGGCCTGTACGCGAGACGGGGGAGGGGAGGAGGTTTTGGGCCGGTGGGCTGGCCCAGCCGTGGGGGGGTGAGAAGAAGAAAAAGAAATAAAGGAGGAAGAAGGAAAAAGAAAAGAAAGGATAAAAAGGGAAAATGGAAAATGGAAAATGCTAAAGTGGTTGGGTTGGGGGCATTTGGTCCTTATTTATATAATTAATTTAGATATTTAATTATAATAATAATTATTTTAATTATAATAATTAAATCCATTTTTAAATTTGTTAGGCTATTTTGGATAAGTTGTCATTAACTTCCATGCTAATTAGGAAAAATACCCAAATTTTCTTCCAATTAAATTCTTTATTATTTTCCTCTTAATCTACCTTAATTAACTCCCTACATTTTAATAAATGAATTTATATAATTAATTTTCCTAATAATTCCTTATTTGGCCATAATTTCGGAAATTAGGATTTTGGGATATTACAATAAGTATCTCATGACTTTTGGGTGGACAAATAAAAGGATAATATTAATAAAACAAGAGGATGGAATAAATCATGCATGGGGACTGTAAGGCTTACATGGGATGGTTAGTCTTTGCATGGGGATGACTTTTACGTGAGAAAAGTTGACTTGAGGGTTAAGTAAGATGAGGGAAGAGTAGTTGGGGGTGATTGGAGTCCATATGTGAAAATTATTATGTGGCTTAGTATAAGGGTGCATGGAAGACTTGGCCAAGGTTTGTGAGGAAAATTCTAAGTGGGGGAAGTATACATGGAAGGGAGAGTTGATGCATGTACGGTTAGAGTTTCGGACTTGGATGGAGTTTATAGGGAGTATTCGATGAGGATGGAGTATAGAGGGTGATGATGGGGATTCGAAGGGGTTGATGACAATGGGAGTTGTTTAGGTTAGTGGTAATGGATGGTGTAACCAGTTTAGGGCTCCATGGATGGCGGTTTAGGGCTAGGGAAAAGATAGAGGGTGGCGGTGGTGCTGTGATCGGATGGAGAGATGATTTGGAGGAGGATTTTTGGTGGGAGGAGGTGGGAAAAGATAAAGTGGAAATATAAGGATAAATTAATCTTTAAACCACACAGAAATAAAGATTAAGGTTTTGAGAACAAAACCGTTCACAAAGATTCGGTTTTGTTTCGAGACGAATCCACACAGAATTCGGGTTTTAAGCAATGCTTAAGGTTGTTCTTCTTATTAAAGTTGTGTGTTTCTACTCGGTTTCCTATGGTTTATATAGCCAAGGAACCGAGCATCTTCTCAAAAGATTACAAGCATATTCCCTCCCAAAAGCATTAATTCCCTTAAGACTAGCTAGTTAATATTTAGTTACTAACCGACTAAAAGTAAATAATAATAACTAGTACTTAAAAATAAATGTTACGCTATTAATTCCCTTAAGACTAGCTAGTTAATATTTAGTTACTAACAGACTAAAAGTAAATAATAATAACTAGTACTTAAAAATAAACATTAAGCTAGCTAACAAATGTTGACTAAAAGTAAATAACAATAACTAGTACTTAAAAATAAACGGTACGCTAGCTAACAAATGTTGCATGAAGCCATGCATACCCCATATTCATGCACCCGCTCTGAGTAGCGTAACCGTCTTCCTCGGTGTTATATTTTGTGACTCTGCTCCCACATCAAGAGTTAATGTGTGGAATAAGAATGGAAAGGTGTCACATGGAGGGGAAGTGAGTCGAGTGGAAAAAGGATCGGTGTTTGGGTGATGAGGGGATGACATAAAAGGAAGGAGAAGTACTAGGGTTTGGGAGATAACTAGGGTTTTCAAGAGCACTTGTGAAGGATGGAAAGTGAAGTTGTAATGTTGGGTGTGGTTTGAGTAGAGTGGTGGTATTGGAAGCAAAGGGGAGCATGGGTTGTGTAGGATAGGGAGAAGTGAGGCCACATAGGCTGAAATAGGATTTTTGAGGGAAAACCCTAGATAGCACTGGGGAGTTGAAACAGAGTTATAGGGAGTGGGTGTTGACCCATGTGCATAAGAGTTTGGGTCTCTTGTGGTGAGTGAGGGAAAGGTGAGTAAAAATTCTTGGAGTCCTAGGGTGTGTAAAAGTCCCAAAATATGGGATGGGGCTTTTTAGGGGAACCAAGATAGAGGGGTGAGAATGAGAAGTCTAGTGGGTCATGTATGTCTAGTCGAGGTTGCATGTGGAATAACATAAAGGTAAAACACTAAACACTTAAAGTGAAATTTTATCGATCCAGGCCCAGGTGAGGATACTTTTCAGTCTACCAGCTATAATAGTGATAAGGTGTGTTATGCCTTACGGAATGTTTTCCTGTCCACTGGCTATAGTAGTGGGGGTTCCAAGCTCAATAAACTAAACTTTTTACGAAAGTAAATCATGGAAAATATACTAATTACTTATATTAGAACACCACGTGAGTCTAGGCACCGGCTATAATAGTGGTCAGGTGTTTTTTGCCCTGGAATGTTATCCGGTCCACTAGCTATAATAGTGGTCAAATATATTTTGCCCTGGAGTGTTATTTGGTCCACCAGCTATAATAGTGGTCAGGTGTGTTTTATCCTAAAGTGTTTCTAGGCCACCAGCTATAATAGTGGGGTCTCCGTACACACACAAAAATAACATGGGAAATGTATAAAACAAAAATAATGGCATGTGTCTCGATTAATGAGATGAACCTAAATGAAGTATTATATGTAATCCCCCAAAATTTTAGAAAACCTATAATTTAATAAATAACTTTTATTTGAAATACATTAGCTTTTAAAATTATTTAATTTAATTATTCTATTAATTTTTGAGTAGATAAATTTGGATAGGAGTATTTAATAAATTAAAAATAAATATTTTATTATTTTATCATAGTGTTCTTAATTAAATAATTTTTCAAACTAATATTTACTAAAAGTATCAATTTCGAACAATATATTAAATTAAATTATTAAATTAAATTAATTATTAAAAGTATTACATTTTATTATTTCCTAAATTAACTTAAATTATTCTCCCCTATTTTCTCATTTTCCTTTTCTTTTCCTTTTTCTTTTCCTTCTCCTTTTTCTCCTTTTTCTTCTTCCTTTTCTTTTCCTTTTTCCCCTCCCTTGGACCACCCGACCTGGCCTTCCTTCCTTGCGCGCTGGGCCACAGGCCCGTTTCTTCTCCCCTGTTCTCCTTCTCCTGTGCGGCACAACCCAATCCCAACCACCTTCTTTTTCTTTTTTCCCAGACTGGACCGGTCGGCCTCCCCTTCTTCCTACGCCGGTCTAGCCGCTCACCCCGCCCCTTCTTCTCCCCTCTTCTTCTACCTCTGCCCCGATCTGCTCCCGTCGTCCATGCACGACCCTATAATTGCCACGGCAACCTGCTGCCACCGATAGCTCTCTCTCTCTCTCTCTCTCTCTCTCTCTCTCTCTCTCTCTCTCCCATCCTTTTCCTCCCTTTTCAGACCCAAACCATCCCTGTACCACAGCCCGCGTGCCCCTTTTTCCTTTCTCTCTTCTTCTCTTCATCTCCCTATCAACTGACCACCATCTGCCACCCTACAACCTGCCCCGATCGGCCACCTACTCCCCCTACCTCTCTCTCTTCTTTTTCTTACCCTCACCAGCCCTTCATTCCCCATAATTTCGAGCCTAATTCTCCTTCCCCGAGCCTCTTCTCTCCTTTCTCCTCCCTCCTATTTTTCCCCCGGTTTTTGCACGCCGCCGCCAACCGTCATTCCAACCATCGCACCAAGCCCCTGTGCCACCCACTACCACCTTATACCTCAGCCCTGCACCACCACGAGACCACCCAAGCCACCCTTGAGCCCCTACAGCTCCTCCCTTCTCCACCTCTTCTTTTTCTCCCCGCTTTTCTCCCTTATCACCAATGTAACACCCCTAAATTTCACTCCTGAAAAAAAATTTGAAAGAATAAAGCGGAAGCTAGGAGCGAATTTGGGAAATGTTACCGCCACATCTAACACAAGATACATGTCAACCATCTATCTCATGTTAGATGCAAGGCTAAAACCTGTCAAACAATTAAATCCGAGTTTTAAAAGCATGACAGCGTTACGAGAAATTAAAAGTCAATTACAAAACCCTTGGAAATTTAAATACAACACTTGTAACTTCCAAAGATGAATACAATTAAACAAAACAAATCCCGAAGTATAAATATCCGGACCGCTTACTCACTCAAGTCAAGCCTTCCACCCCAATTTAGTAACCGATCAAAACCTGCATCAAAGGTCTGCTCCCCACCATCGGTGGATCATCACAGGACCCATTCAAACAGTGTAGTATCAGTACGGGTCCAATACTGAGTAAGTCACACTACCCTATCTTATGGGAGAGACATAAACTGTAACATCAAGTACATATTAAATTATGATACAATATATGGATGCAATATCAGACATACTCACAACCCACAGCATGACTCTTGTCCTACACCTGTAGTAACATATGAAACATATGTAACATCTCATTTAAACATATAAGCATGGTATAACCGAAATATAAAGTGGCACATGCGCCTCAAATAGGAATAATCTATATTATTGGAAACTCAACGCGTGACATACTCACGTAAGCAGCATGTAGTAATACAGATAATAAAAGCTGACCATAGTCCAATTAGACTTATTTCCTTTGAGTCTTTATTATAAGTAGTCATTTCACACCACAGTCTTTATCAATCCACGTGAGTGCGGGAACCCCACTATTATAGCCGGTGGACCGAAATATATAAACTCAAGGCAGAACGCTCCTGACCACTATTATTTGCCGGTGGACCGGTCTCCAGGGCAGAACGCTCCTGACCACTATTATTTACCGGTGGACCGGTCTGGCCCCGACTCGTATGGTGTTTCACTGTAAGTGCTTGTGACTCATTCTTTATTCTCATCAATAATATATTCATTCCACACATATTCTTTAATAGTCCATGTAAGTGCGGGAACCCCACTATTATAGCCGGTGGACCGGAAAGTATACACTCAGGGCAGAACGCTCCTGACCACTATTATTTGCCGGTGGACCGGTCTCCAGGGCAAAACGCTCTTGGCCACTATTATTTGCCGGTGGACCGTTCTGGCCCCGACTCACACGGTGTTCCACTGTAAGTATTTAGTATCTTTCCCATGTCTTATAAATTTTACATTTGGGTTGCTGAGCATAGAAACCCCCACTATTATAGCCGGTGGACCGGAAATCATACAGGGCAAAACGCTCCTGACCACTATTGTTCGCCGGTGGCACGGTCTCCAGGGCACCCTGGCTCCTGGCCACTATTATTCGCTGGTGGACCGGTCTGGGCCCGGCTCAGCATCTTCCTCTTTAAGTGATTAGTATCTTAACGTATCTTGTTTGAAAGTGTTTTACCCTTGACATGCATGGCTAACTATATCCACACTTATCCTTCCAGGAGGGCCCGTCCCATATCTTGGAACTCGTGTACCCCTTATCACATCTCGATATCAATTTCCCTCTATACTCACACATAATGAAAACCAACTCTTAAGGGTGTGGGTTAAGGCCCAACACCTCGTGACATCAGACTCCACCCGTCATTAGCCTCTAGGGTTTCCCTCGAAACCCTAATAGGACCTATGTGGCCCAACTTCCTCTTATTTCACTACCATTAATTCATCTATCCTCAACACTTCTCATTTAGGCCCAATCCCAAATCATATCGCTCTACCCATCGATTCCACCTGTGACTCTAAAACCCTAGTTGGCCACTTCAACCCTAATACCTTTCTTTTCCCACAAGTAACATCTCCTTTTCACCCAATATTTCTTCTCTCCCAAAACACCCATAATCATTCCTCATAACATAAACTCTCACTCTCAACCCGCACCTCACTCACCGTTAATCATTTTTACTTTCGTATTTTTCAGATTACTAATTCTTCCCAAAATCCTAATCGGGTCCCTTATACTCCCTTTCAGCAACTCACTTCCCATTTATTTCTTTTTGCCATTTTATCTCCATGTCATAATAATAATAATAATAATCACCCTAGCATGCATGTCCTAGAGGGTTACATCATATCACAGCACATCATAATCACCACATATGGATATCACATTCATGTTGTAAGAAAAACACATACCACATACCTTAACTCGAAGCTGCGCTACGCATAAAACACATTAAGGACAACTATGCGATACACAACCGGACATGGTATATATACAAAACATCTAAGGCATACAAGTCACATAACACATAGGGACCTTAGCCACATCCTTACGAAATACCCATAAGTAGAGGTAAGTAGAGAACTTACTTGGATCCGAAGCTAGCTACGCGAGATAAAAGAGATCACTAACTCATGGATCCACGATAAGGCTTTCCTAGATCCGATAGAAATCGAAAACTAAATTAGAAACTATCCTATCAATCAATAATTTCAACTATTATAACTTAATCGATACAAAGAGACACAAACTATTTTTCTTGGAAAAACATGTCCAAAACTTAGGACTTAAAAGCATAGCTCTATTAAGATTTAAGATTCAATATAAATCAAAATAAACTAATAAAGATACACTTAGGACTTTTAAAAAAAATTAATTTGGAAAGCCCGAGAAAGAATAATCGATCATAAGTTAATTTATCGACAATAACTTATTTTTTTAGATTTTACGACAAAATAAGTAACACAACCATCTACATAGAACCAAATCCAAACCGATTAGGTTGAAACATGATTTAAATGATTTAAAACCCAAAGATAGAAATCGATTAGATAAAAGACGCATAGCAAAAAATAATTTTATAAAATCATCCCCGAAGATTAGGGTTTTTAATACCTAAACCACAAATCGGCCAAATCACTTTGATTACCTCAAATTGATAGTTTTAAAACACATTTAAACTAATTTTAGATAAATCTAGACAATCAATTTCAACAAAACGATCTTCCGATAAATCAATTCCAGGTGATCAATTTTCAAAATTAGGGTTTTAAAGCCCACGACATAAACTCAGGTAATTCAAATCAATTAATTCTAATTAAAGGTATTTGAATACAATTAAGATCATTTCAACTACTTTTATAAATTTAATTTTAGCAAAACAACTATACAAATAACCAATTTCATAATCTCACTTAAAATCTAGGGTTTTGGGCCCGAAAATACGATTCGGTAAAATTCTATAAACTTAATCAAATTGAATGTTTAGAAATGCAATCAAACACATTTTATAACATATCAAATAATCAATTGATCGAAACCGATAACAGAAATATCCAATTTAGCACAATTAGGGGTTTTGAGTCCGGAACGCAAACCCGATCAATTCTTGCCAAAACATATAAGTTGACAATTCGGAAATGCAATTAAACATATTCTAATATAATTTATATAGCCAATTGAATAAAATGACCCGGTTACACAATCCAATTTAAACCCGCAGAAGTTTTGACCTAAAAATCCAATTTCGATCAATTACGCACAATTTTTCCAAATCAACACTTCCAATATAAAATCAAATACATTTTAAACGATATTATAAAATCAATTGAGCGGGACGGCTCAATTATACGACCCAATTTCATTACACTCAAAATTTGACCTAGGAATCAAATTCCGATAAAACTTGCATAAATTTCTCAAATTGACGGTTCCAAAATGAAATTGGATACATCTTAAAACATATTGAAAAATCAATTTACCCGAAATCGCCAAATCGTACGAATCCGAAAAATTTGGGCATAACCCGGCCAAAAATCTAATTTTTCCAAAATCTCAACATAACCATTCAATTAACCCGTCCAAGTCATTCTTACAGCATATATATACATAATCAAACAACTAATTTAGCTTATCACAAGCTAAATCATACTCAATTAATCAAATATATATATTAGGGTTTTCGGAAATTTATACCGAATGAAATCAACACAATCGGGACAAGAAAATGCCGGAGAAGCTTCGTCGGGGAACGAGGGTGGCTCGCCGGTGGTCGGCGACGCTTGCCGCGGCCGGACGGCGGCAGAACTGGCGTGGCTCGTTGTTGTCTCCGCTGCAGTTCGATGCTGCTGCTGCGCGGCTGTGGCGCTGCATCGGTTACAGCTGCTGCGGTTGCTGCTTGCTGTGGCTGCTGCGCGGCGCCGCCAGCGGTGGTCGGTCGGCGGCAGCTGGAGGTTAGCTAGCAAGGAGGAATAGGTGAGGGAGGCTAGAGCCTTGGGGCGCAGGGAATAGGAGTCACGAACAGGAGAGTCGGGGAGAGAAGAGAAATGGAAGAAGAGAAAAAGGAAAAGGAAGAGGGGGGGTCGGCCCACGGGTTGGAGTTTTTTTTTTTAACAAATGCACCTAAAACAAAATACTTAAGTTTAAAAATTATTATTGGAATATTTTATCTAAAATTTATTAAACGAAAATTATTTCGAAAGGATCCAAGCGCTTAAAATTAATAAAAAGCTATATAAAGAATTTTGGAAACATTTTCGGAAGAATTTATCAACGATCGTAAAAATTTATATTATTTATATAAATATAGTATAAGACCCCAAAATAATATTTAAAAACATATAATAAAATATTTAAGTAAAATTCTAACAAACCGAGACTAATGTAAATAATTTCAAAAATCGGTTTTCTGTAAATCAAAAAGCATAAAGCAGAAGAAAATTAATTCCATAAAGAAATTCATAAATAAACTCCGAAAATCTTTTTAATTTAAAACTTCCTAAAAATTATTAACAATTCCCGAAATGAATAAATTTAAAGTCGGAAATATTTTCTACGGATAAATTCATTAAAATAAATTTAACTATTTAAACAGAAATTCTATAACTTAAATAATATATTTCGTTAACGAAATATAACTTTAAAACAAAGTCGTAATCACATGACGAAGTTATAATCGAAAACGAATTTAAAATATTAAAAATCAAAATACGATAAAGAACGGAAATATATATTTTTAACCGAGACTCGAACTCATAAGAATATAATAAAATCATTGTCGTTAACGAATTTATCTAGAATAGTTCGCAACGACAACGATTAATTAAATTCAAATATGAATTCAAAATCGTCGATAAATCCATAAAACGAATCAAAATTAAAATAATTAAATATTTGCATCAAATTACATTAATCGAATCATTAAACTTAATAATTTGGATTTTAAAAATGCGGGGTATTACAACCAAGCCACCTGCAACCGCCCTGTTCGCTGTCGTCCGGCCACCTCTTCCACCACCCAAACCACTAATCCACATCGTGCAACCTCCTCTACCACCCCCATACCTTACTTTCCCGAAAACAGCCCCCTTACCCCTCCATTTTTTCCTTCTCTTTTCCTTCCTTCTCAGCCACACCCAGCCCGACAGCCATCCTCGCCGCTGTCTCTGCCACCTTTGGCCGCCAACAACCCATCCTTAGCCTCCACCTACACCCCCTCTTCACTCCTACACCATTCCCTTGCCTTGAAACCTCCCCCATCTATCTTCTTTTCTAGCCTAAAGTCCCTAAACCGAGCCATCTCTCCTCCCTTCTATCTCGTCCCTTTCGACCCTTTTCCTTCCCCTTATTTTGCATGTGGCTCACGCTGTTCATGTAGCGTGAGCTCCACATTATTTTGGAATTTATTTGGCTAAATTTTGAGGTATATTAATAGTTAATTAAATTGTTTTATTATTAAATAAATTTTGATAAAGTTTTATCCTATTAATTTCTTATTTCTAGCATAATAATGATTGATATTATTTTTAGGTGCTGAGTTGCTAATTAAGCCTTGAATCCTTAACTGGGATACTGGTAAGGTTTGATTTTTGTGGGATTAAGGTAATCATTAAACCTCCCTTAAATGCATGGAAAAACGTATGCTAGCACATTAGGTATTTTAGTATGATTTTATGCATGTTTTATGTTGCCTAATATGATATGTATATGGTTTCTTATATTGATTGATAAAAAGAAAAAAAAAAGAAAATTATGATAGCTTTTGTGCCATGTGTAAAGATGATACTTAAGGAATGAGTTTAATTATTTATGGAAATGTTAAATGCTTGTCTATGATGTATTGTGTTATTAATACATGAATAATATTATTGTGAGCCTAAGGGTATTTTAGTAATATGCTTATGTAAGTATGTGATCTAATATATGTAGTTGCTAATGAGTATTATGTTGAATAATGATAAGTTGGTGAAATTAAATTATAAGAATGAAGTGCTAATACTAGTATATTATGTAGTGGTGGTAAATTCATAAAAGTGGTGTAATAAAGGAGTTAAGTGGAAATTTTATAAGTGAAAAGGGTATTTTGGAAATTTTGTAGTAAAGGGGTATTTTGGTAATTTTGAAATAAAGGTGTAAAACGGTGATTTTGTAAGCAAAAGGGTATTTGGTAATTTCTAAAGAAAGAGGTGAAATGATAATTTTTAAGTAAAAGGATAAAATTGTAAGTTGTGAGAAAGAAGAGTATTATGGTAATTTTTTAGGCAAAAGGACAATATGGTAATTTATGATTAAATGGCAAAATGATAATTTTATAAGTAAAGGGGTATTATGGTCATTTTTGGAGAAAAGGATGAAGTGATAATTTTGGAGTCAAGGACAATATGGTAATTTTATGAGTAAGTGGTAAGAATGGTAATTTTGGAAGTAAGGGGTAAAATAGTAATTTTAGATGAAGGAGGGTATTATGGTAATTTGCAAGCAAAAGGGGTAATATGGTAAATTTGGACATAAGGGGCAAAATGGTAATTTTTATAAATAAAAGGATATTATGGTAATTTGGAAGTAAGGGGTAGAAGGGTAATTTTGTAAATAAAAGGATGTTTATGGCAAATTTGGGAGTAAGGGGTAACTTGGTAATAATGATAACGACGAAGGATAAATTGGTAATTAAATTATGATTAAAAAGGGGTAATTGGATAATTATGATAATAGAGAAGAGTAATTTGGTAAATTAACCAATAAAAGGGCATTATGGTAATTTTAATAATGGAGAAGGGTAATATAGTAATTATAAAAATGGAGAAGGGTAAATTAATAATTATAAATATGGAGAAGAGTAAATTGGTAATTAAAAATATGAAGAAGGATAAATTAATAATTGTAATTATGAAGAAGGATAATTTGGGATTTATGATAATTGAAAAGGGTAAAATGGCAATTATAATAATCGAGAGGGGTAAAATAGTAATTATAATAAAGAAGAAGGACAATTTGGTCATTAGAAAAGACAAAAATAGGAAGAAAGGAAAAAGAAAAGGATAATAAAAAGGAAAAAGAAAAAGAAGAAAAATGAGGTGGCTAGGGTGGTTTGAGATTATTTTTTTTTAGAATTTTAGGAATAATAAAATTAGTAATAATAAATAAATAATTTTTTTTATTAATTTAGAAATCATTTCTAATTTAGAATTTTGTTCACTTAAAACTTATTTTAGTTTAGTAAATAATTCTAGCATCCACTAATTTGATCTCTATATTATTTTCCTCTTTTTTTGCCATATTATTATTATTTTAATATTGTTATTTTTATTAAAAATGATATATGTAATTAAACCTTACCTAATTATCATTATTTTATTTTTAATTCCTAAAATAGGGTTTTTGGTTATTAAATTATTATTATTAATAGAAGAAAATGAGGGGGCAGCTCGTAGGCCCTTAGGTTAGGGTTTTGTTAGAAGAGTTTGAGAATGTTTTTCCTAAATACCTACCCCATATACTATCTCCCATATGAGGCATAAACACCAAATAGATCTTGTACCTGGTGCTACCCTCCCTAATAAGGTTGCCAATCATTGTAACCCCAAAGTGGCCATAGAGCTCCATAAACAAGTGTAAGAACTATTAACCAGAGTTTGATTTGAGAATCCCTTAGCCCTTGTACGATATCGGCTTTGCTAGTACCAAAAAAGAATGGAACCATGAGGATGTGTGTTGATAGTAAAGCTATCAACAACATCACCATCAAGTATAGGTATCCCATACCTAGGTTTAATAACTTACTTGACTATTTGCATGGCACTTCGTTCTTTTCAAAAATTAATCTTCGGAGCGGTTAGTGTCAAATATGAATGAAATAAGGCAATGAATGGAAATATGCATTTAAAATAAAAAATGGATTTTAATGTCCTTTGGTTTGTCAAATGCTCCTAGGACCCTCCTTGGACTTATGAATGAAGTACTTAAGCCTTTCATCACCAAATTTGCTATAGTTTATTTTGATAACATACTTGTGCATAGTCTAAATGAAAGGGAGTGTGTAAAACATCTTAAGCCTATATTTCTTGACCTAAGAAACAAAAAGTTGTATGCTAAACTAAAAAATGTAAATTCTTTATAACTAGAGTAATTTTTCTTAGCTTTGTTGTATTCAAAGATGGGATAGCCATGGATGAGACCAAGATCAAAGCTATCAAGATATGGTTATCTCTGAACAGCTTGACACAAGTAAGGTCCTTCCATGGACTTGCTTCTTTCTACCAAATATTAATCAAAGGGTTTAGTACCCTCCTAGATCCTATCATCGAGTGTATGAATAAAGGAGAGTTCAAGTGGACAAGAGTCACTAAAAAAGCTTTTAAAGTGATCAAGACCAAGTTAGGGGAAGCACTAGTTCTAGCCTTACCTAATTTTTAGAAACCATTTAAAGTATATTTTGGTGCTATTGGAGTAGGCATAGGGGTAGTCCTAATTTAAGAAAGGAAGGCTATTACATATTTTAGCAAAAAACTCAATGGGTCTTGCATGAACTATAACACATATGATAAGGAATGTTATACACTAGTAAAGGCCTTGGATTATTAGTCACACTACTTAAGGCCCTAAAAATTCATATTAAACACCAATCACGAATCTCTCAAGTACATTAATGGCCAACACAAAGTCAAACCTAGGCATGCTTGATGGGTAGAGTTTCCACAATCCTTTTTATTTGTAGCTAAACATAAGAGTGGAAAGACTAATGTTGTAGCCAACACCCTCTATAGGAGGTATTGTATGCTCTCTATATTAGAAGTAAAAATCAGAGGGTTTAGCTGCATCAAGGAACTCTTTCAAGAAGATGAAGACTTTGGGATCTAGTTTAAGGACCAAGACAATATCAAAGGCTCATTCATTATTCAAGATGGATTATTTTTCAAAAACAATAAGCTATGTTCCCATTTTAGAATTGCTCATCCAAGAGGTGCATGATGGAGGACTTCCAAGTCATTTTGGAGTTAACAAGATACTGGATGTACTTTAAGAACATTTCTTTTAGCCTAGGATGGTAGGAGATATACAAGGCATAATGGCGAGATGTGCCACATGCCAAAAGTCTAAGAGTCACTTCCATAAAGGATTGTATACTCCTCTCCCCATCCCCCACCAACCATGGGATCATGTTAGCATGGATTTTATTATAGCATTGCCTCAAACACAAAGGCAACATGATACTATAATGGTGGCGATAGGTCAGTTCTCTAAGATGCCCTGTTTTGTTGCTTGTCATAAAATAGATGGTGCCACTTATGTAGCAGATATTTTCTTCAAAGAAATAGTTAGTCTACATAGTATACATATATCCATTGTTTTGAATAGGTAAACCAAGTTCCTTAGCATATAATCTTCAACATTTCTCAACCTTAATTCTTCCTTGTATAAGGAAAGCATAAAAGAACTAAAACCCAAATTAGAAGAAGAGATATGAATGCAATGCTTGCACAATGAAAGGAGAAAATCAAGCCTCTACTCTTCTTAGTAGAGGGAAGAAGAGAGAAAATTGAAGGATGCTCAATACTTGGGGGAATTTTCCACAAGGAGAAGGGAGAAGACAGTAAGAACACAAGTAAGGAATGAGAATATATCAGAAATGAGAAGTATAAAGGCAAGGCTGGTTAACATTCTCAGGAGAAAGGGGGATGACACTAGTAAGGTTGAGTGTGGGCAAGCTAAGAAGTGAGGGCTGACTTGATAGAGTGGTGGGAGGCTGAGTGCACTAAAAAAGTGTCATGGTAGTGGGTTGGTGAATTAAGGAATAGTGTACAAAGTCAATCTCACAACCCCATTTACTATAAGAGAGAGGGAGAGGTAAGGGAGAACAAAAAGGTAAAGCTTGCCTCAAAAGTACACCTTTGAAAATTTTTGGCTAATATAAATTATGTAATGATCTAAATAATGTGAAAATAATACTAATGTACCAAAATATGCTTATTAGTATAATTGGACTAATAAGAAGTTTTTGTAATTATTAGAGAGAAATTAGAATCAAAATCTAAAATGGATATGAAATCGCAGGACAACCAGTCGATTAGTTTGACCAAACCAGTCGACTAGTTTGTTGAGAACAAGAATGTTAATTTCCCAATGTACTAGTTGATCGGTTATGTAAACTAGTTAATCGTTATGCCTAAAATTCATATTTTTATTATAATATCAAGTCAATTTCAAAGCTAAAACTCATTTATTTTATATCAACATAATTTTAAATACAATTTGAAAGATTATGGGATGAGATATTACAATTTGAAAATGATTTTACCCAAGATTGAGATTGCCATGGCTATTTTAGGTGGTTCAGATGAGCTTTGTTCAAGGGACGATCGATCACACATCACCGAGTACATTTTATCATCTTCTAATTGACAACTTCAAATTATGATGTGATTTTGACCATGTATAAGTGTGACATAGAAAAAAGTGTTAAGCATGAAAGTTTTATCTCTTGATATTAGATTTCTAATGCAACTGTAAACATCTCACTCAGAGTTTAGATGAAAAACTTATGCTTGAAATACTAAAGGTTGTTTTGTTATTCCATTGTGAATTCCACCACCCTAAGTTAGAAAGACCCACTCTACGGTGCAAAAGGACTTTAAGTCTTAAACTCTTTGGGTAAACTTCTTTCTCTACTAGATTTGTGAATTCTAATGGGTAGAGTATGAGTTACTCCATCAAAAGAAGGTTAAGAAATACTAATGACTTAATAAAACTAAGAGAGAAAGAAAAGGGCGACGATGATGAGAAGAATATCGATGTTGTTGTGCTTTTATAATACTTGACATGCTCCAACTTAGAGTTTTTTAAGCAATGGTTAGATGCATCATACCACTTGTAATTAACCCTTGCTAAATTATATATCAATGTTGCTAGTCGAATAATTAAATAATTAATATGATGTCATAGAGTATAATGACTAGTTATAACACTCGAAGTTACAAGAATAATGTTGGTAATTAAGGAGAAGACTTTTGGGTAATTAAAATGTTTGGTGACCAAGTGTTTGTTTGTTACATGGTAATAAAAGCATAGGACCTTTGGTGATTTACAGTGAATGCCATATATGTAAATAGAAACATTAAACCATCCTTAAAAAACATTTTAAAACTTACTCCACCAAGTGAGACATAAAAAAATAGAAGAAGATCAAATTGGATCAAGCTGTTCAAATCTAGATGCAAACTAGATTGGATTAGCAAGTGCCTACTACAAATATAAGACTCCAAGTTTGAAGTAATAAACCCAATGCAAACTAACAACTTACATTCTCACTTTTTCCTTTATTTCTCAAGTCTTATAATCCACTTGGGCTAAGGTGAATTAGGGTGATGACAAATATTAAAAATTAACCTAGGTGAATAGAATGAATATGAATTAGGCTTAATATTTTAAAATGCTATTTGGATAATATTAGTCTAATTTTGATGAATCGGGTTGAATGTTTAAAAAATTCCATATGGATTGAGGTGAATATATAAAATTTACTTATGGTCTTACCTTCACTTTCGTCAGCGCTAAAATTAAAGGTTAATAAAAATATTGTTAACCAGGGTGGATGGTGGTAAATTTTTTATCTCGATTTACTAATTAAGGTTAATAAAATTTATCACCAAATGAGATTTATCAATTGATTCACAACCTATTCACCTCAAACCAAATATGATGGATTAATAGGTGACATAGATAGTATTTATTTTTATCTTAAACTAATTTAGTGGTGAAAATCAATTTGGTCACACTTTTATTACATTAACATTCATCTATATTCTTTTGTCAGTAAGATGTTATTACTTCTAAAATGCAACGTGAGGAGTACGTACCGTCAAAAATCAAAACAAAGAAAAAAAGCTCAAAGGCTATTTACTTAAACATTAGATTTCACTTATATTTGCACCAAACGAATGTCCATCTAATAGTCAAGTATATTATTAGTTTTCCTCGGCTCGCAGGTTAATATCTGGAGCCCCACTCGGCCGCAACGTGCAAATCGATCCCTCTTTTTTTTTTTTTGGAGCATTCGAAGGTTGAGCATGAACTAGGAAAAAACGACGTATTTATGCGTCGCTTTGTATCTTCGGCCGGGAAAATAGCACGGGGCGGAGACGGAGCTGGGCTCCTACGTTTCTTCGCAGGCCCAACCCGATAAATCTTGCACCTTATATATAATATACGATCATCGGCTAACCTAAAGCCATTTCAATTGCTGCCGCCGTCTGGGAAGGATCGCAGAAGTTCTCCACCCGATTTCGCAAACATGGTGGCCGCGAAGAAGACCGTAAGATCTCCTAATCTGTTTCTGGTTCACCAACTCCATTTCACAAACTGGTTTCTATTCCAATTAGCATCTTTGTTTGCAACAATTATACCGGCTCTGACGCTAATTTTCATTCTCGTTAATATTTACAGAAGAAGACCCATGAGAGTATCAACAACAGACTCGCACTTGTCATGAAGAGTGGCAAGTATACATTGGGTTACAAGACTGTTCTTAAAACCTTGAGGATGTCGAAAGGTACACTTTTCACCATTTTTTGCCTCTAGCGCATAATTTGTCTTGTCTGTGCTGCTGTGTTTTCCGAGCATACCTGTTGGATAATAGCATTTGTCATCTGTATATGTTCCTGATCGGTTGGTTAGTATAGGTTTGCTCCTTGTGCTGAGCAGTTGAACGGAATTCGTGCAACACTACTAGGGATTTGTTAGGGCTTATCGAGTCATGTATAGGGAATCGTTTTCGTCTTATGTGTAAATAGCTGGTTATATCACTATTATATCAAAGAACAGTTGTTTCTTGTGTGTTGCTAAAAATGACTCATGTTATTTGGGTCTCGTTCTGTGATATAACCTAATTAACTTATGAGAGTTGGTCATGACATGCCTCCTATTCAGAGAAGCTTTGATCTTGTTAGTAACGAACATAGCCTGCCAACTTATTGCGAGATATGTTTGTATACCAAATGCAAGCTGAGAATTCTGGCATCACTTATCAGGAGTGCAACCTTGAGACTGCGTCATTTTTGTGGTATCTTTCAAATGGTTGGTTCATATTTCAAAATTTACTGATAGCTCTTTATGTCGTAATTTAGTATAATGTAGTAATGTATACACTTGGTTGTACAAATTTTGCCAAGATTTTTTTTGAACATGCCTTTTTTATTGTTTAGACTTAAAACAACTTCTAGATTTTAATGTGATGTCATGTCTAACCAGTGGTTTTTTTTTGCGTGAAATTAGGCAGTTATATGTACAGATATCAATTTGGAATTTTAATTATTGACTTACTTAATATCAATTCCAGCAAAGCTGATAATAATTGCCAACAACTGCCCGCCGCTCAGGAAGTCTGAGATTGAGTACTATGCTATGCTTGCTAAAGTCGGGGTTCATCACTACAATGGAAGTATGTTTGCATAGCTATTCTACTTTAATTTTATTTGTAATTTTATGATCTAGATTGATTTTGGCATTTTTATGTTTTATTACTAGCT
The DNA here is from genome assembly GCA_039764185.1 of Tamarix austromongolica. NCBI lineage: Eukaryota > Viridiplantae > Streptophyta > Magnoliopsida > Caryophyllales > Tamaricaceae > Tamarix > Tamarix austromongolica. The sequence goes on along the minus strand of CM077809.1, from coordinate 118,325,188 downwards.
GCTTGAATACGAATGGAGCAAGTAATTGATTCTTGTTCATTGAATATCTTACAATGAAGTGTAATAATGAGCCAATGTAAGTTGGGAGTAAAGCTATGCAAAAAAATTTGGGGTCCAAAAATCCAATCTGTTGTTCAAACAATTCAAATAGATCCATTTTTGTCAAAAAGTGCTAGAGTGGATATTCACTGTGTTTCAATTGGATTATCCAATCCACAAAAACATCTTGTATATTGAAAATTATTTCAACAATATATTATAAAATTGTATTTTTATAATGTTAAGTTTTTAAAATTTATTCACCTTTATAATAAAATTTTAGATATGTAAGACACCCATTTGAATATAAATATTTATAGGGTTAGAAATGAGCCAAATCAAGCCGAGGGTTGGTTTGTGCGCTTTTATGGTAAATGAGTCAATCACATGAAGTTTTGCACTACAAAAGAGCTCAAATTCAAAATTTTCATGCTTAAACTCTGCTTGTATACTAAATGAGCCTATTCTAGGCTTGTTTAGTTAAATGAATGAGTTAAGTTGGGTCCTTATTTAGTTGAGCCCTAAATGTTTATGAGCTGACTGTATTTGTATACAACCCTGAACTAGATTTCCACCCATGCGATGCTTGGAAGATGTATTTAAGATTATATAATATATTAATTGTGATTACTATAATAATTGCTCATTAATAAAAATAATTTGTGTTGTTTTTAGTTGGGATATTGAATGTTGCATAACTCTCTTTTTATGCACATTATAGATTCTCTCTTTATTGTTAACACCTTTGTTGAATATTCTCTGTTAATTTTTTTTTGTGATACACTTTTTCTTTCTACATAATCACGAATTGGATTTTTTTGTTGTATGAAAATGATAGATTTGAGTGGAAAAATTTGACATATTTCATTTTTATATATAATAAGATAAAATATACAATATAATCTTGAGTTTGTTGAAAAACACCATATAATCTTGAGTTCATAACTTTATGTATGAAATGACACTCTTTTTACTTTGAAAGCTGACATCGTATAATCTTGTGTTTTTTAAGTGGAGGATCATCTTGTGCATAATGGTGTAAAATTATGATTACATGGTTTTTTCCAACAAAGTCAATATTATATTGTATATTATATCTAAACTCATGTTTGTTTTTTGCATTGTCCAAAATATCTATTAAAGATATTAGTATATATTAATTGAAATTTAAAATTTATAAAAATAAATAAATATAGTGTTTAGAATTTATTTATTTTTATATTTTCAAATAATATAAAAAAAATAAAAAGTTATGGAAATCTACAAAATTCCTTATTTTTTAAATAGTTATAACTGCTAAAATTTCTTCTAAAAACCTTTTAACAGAGAATATTCCACTCAAATGTATCATTTTCATACAACAAAATATTCATTATAGTGTTTTGTTTTATTTTATGAGAATATAAGCCCAACGTTATACTTCCCTTACACATTAAAGTCTTGTAGTTTGAAACTTTTTAAATATAAGAATTTACTAATTTGTAATACATATTAATATGTATCAATATAATTATGGTGTAATAATAGTTAAATTGTGCTACTTGCATATAATTTTTTAATTCCATGTAATTTCTTATAAAATATTTATGAATCATTATTAATTATAAGATATAAATACTTAAACAATTTTTTTGGTACTATATTACTCTTTTTAAATAAAACCAAAGTAAATTATTGGTTTAGTCTAGTCTAATTTCTTCTTTCTGCTCAAATGTATACCCAACCCAGTAGAAGACCATAAATCCTAGTATCCATTTTGTGTAATTTACCAACAAAAAAATCCATCTTGTCTAAAATTTTAGGCATTGATTTTGGGAAAAATTAGTATTGACCATTAGTTCATAAAAATCTCAATTCTCCTGCTTGGAAAGTGCAAACCCAAGCATCCAATGATATTAAATATTGGCTAATGATAGTATTATCTTTTAGCCATCGACAATTTAAAAAATGACAACTCATTTTTTTAAAATATATCAATCAATTACCATGCTATACCCATTATTGATTTTTAAAGTAGATAAAGTCTTTTAGGCCTTGTATATTTGACGATCAATGTTGCATAGAAATAGAGACGAAGACGTTAAAAAATGGAGAAATGTTAAACGCTACAATGTTAAGGAAACAATCAACTCCTGGTGCCTTCATTGATGTTGTTGTCTGCCAACCATCACTATTTCTTGTCAATTCTCATCGTCAGTTGAACATCGTCAGTTGAAGATGTTTGGCTTGTTGGAAGTAGCATCAAAACTCTTGGATTAGAGAAGGTAGACTCAAATTCAAACTTTAAGTAATTTTTGTTTGAAAGATTCATAGTTTTTGACATTGCACAACATTTTTTGGTCAAGTTTTTGTTTTCGAGACGTTTTTAAAATGCAAAATGACTCTCCAATCATTCCAGTGCAACACAATTGATGATGCTAGTCTTATCTCCTTCCCCTCTTCTGATTGGTCAATGACCATGATATTCCGAATCTTTGAACTTCCACCAATTGCAAATTCAATCCATTCTCCTTCTATCCCTCTTATATACTATTATTGAAATGAATCTTGTTTCTATTATCTCTCTCTAGTTCACATTTTTGTCAAAATCTTGGTTTTAGAGATTTGTAATCATCTAATTTATTGCTAGTTTGCTAATGGTGTTTGATAATCATTATTGGTTGAGTATCTCCATCAAATCCTATGTATATCTTGCATTAGATCTAGTTGCATGTATATTCAAAGACCATGTTCTATGCGACATGTGTATTATGGGAACACTTTTCTATTTTAGTCTTTTTTGGATTTCTTTGGTTCCATTTTTGGGTCATCAATTGTGTTTTTTTATAACTGGATCTGCCTACTGTTTATCCATTTCCATTTTTATCAAGCTTCTTTTCTTTTTATTGGAGGCATTTCTTTATTTCTTGTTGTGGGCAATGAATTGATTAAAAAAAAGTGTGCTTTTCAGAGTAATCACACTCAAAATGATAATAATATTAAAAGTAATTAATGGATCTTGCCAACTACTATGTTTTTTTCTCTATTGAAATATTTTCTCATATATGCGTCACTTATGTAATTAAGAGAAGAATGAAAGAAATTTTAATAATGGAAGGAAGCAAGATATGTGAGTGAAAAATGAGTAGTGCAGTAACAAACTTCTTTTGTGAAGAGGCTCAACTCTGTGGTTAAACAAAATTGATTAAAAGTGATTGACAACTCCATTTTTTTAATTTTATAAGATTAAAAAACAAATTAATATTTAAAATTTGTTTTTTTAATGTACACTTCACTATAAATTTTCTAGTAGGTGGTTGAGAAGTCCATTCTAAGTTTCGTGGTTGTAGTCTGTGTAGTTTATCAACAATGCAAGGCTTTTACCAAGGAAAAAGAAAAAGAAAAAGAAAAAATAATTGCTTGATGTTGATAGAATTAGGTGTGAAAAACATGATGTGGTGTATTCTACTTTTATATATAGTAAGATAAGATATGAATATTATTTGATGTAGTGTCTATTTTCAAAAAATTATTATAGTAGTTATAATTGATAAAATAGCATTTTCTTATGGATATATATTCGATATCATTTCTGTATCCGATCTGTATTTTAATACAGCAAAAAATTTAGATATGTAGTCTAAGGATACAGAGTAGATATTCAATTATGCACTCCTGGTTAAATGGATTGTGACATGGATTAAAATTGTGTCATTGATTGCTGGTATTTCACAAAATTTGGGTTTGCTAATGTTTGATAGGTCTAGAATGTGACCGATGAAAAAATACAAATTTATCACTGATCTATTGGATTTTGTCAACATTATTCCATTAAATAGCTAATATAGTAAAAGCCCTAAATAGGCTTATTTTTGTTGCCTCCCATTGTCCACATTCCTCTATCTAGATTCCTTTATCTAATGTCTTACCTCCATCCCCACATGATCTTGACTATTTCTTCCAAAGAAGGGCAATTAAATTATGATCGCGGTATTGCGATATTGGAGCATTGCAAATGATAAATTATGGATGGCAGTCGTTGCGGCGTGGGTTTTATTTCACCCTATATTTTAATTATTATTTATTGATTATTTAAATATAAATATTCAATAAATGAGTGTTTTATGTTATATTAGAAGAATTTGAGTTATTATATGCTTAATTAAATTATCTTAATAATCCTAAATTTAAATTAGAATGAGAAAATATATGATATATGTGAAGATAATAAATAACAATACTTTATTATCATTCATTACTAACTTGATCCAATATATGTATAATAAATGAATTAGAAGAAATTATCTTTTTACAATAATTTACGAATTCTCAATTGTATGTGAAAATTTAAAACTGTAGCGTATCAATACTTTTATGTGCGGCTGTCTCAAAAACCACTAAATAGCAGCTGATACACTATGTTGGCACCACTTTTTAATAGTATTCTTTAAACAGAAAAATAATAGAGGAAAAAAAGCGGAATAATACTGCATGCTATGGTGACTACTAACAACACTCCTGCATATAAATTTGTGCAAACTACAAGGGAAAACATAAAGATGAAAAGATTATTAAAATATCAACCCTAATTTCAGTGGTCTTAACTGGCAACAATAGGAAACCTCAATCTTTGAACGTCATTGCCTTTGGTTGCTTTTGTGGTATCACGTTGTCGAACTATGTTCTCATGTTGCTTATATCTGGGCAAGGAGTTACTTGAAACGTTGAAGGAGACATGCTATTAGGGTTGGAGGAGCGCAAGCATCATCTCTTGTCTTCCTCTCTTGTCTTTGGTACCCTTTTCAGTGAGTACTAATAGTCTATTATACTACTAATTACTAAGATTTTAGTTTTTATTAATCATTCAAGTAAAAGTTAGAAATTTGTTGAGCATTAATCATAGATTCAAAATATATAACGTGGAATTTTATTTTACTATTAATTAAAATATGGTAATGTTATAATGTAAAAGTATAATTTTTTTATTTGTATTGAAACATATAATATAAAAGTATAATTGTTATATTTGTTTTGAAAAATAGTTTTATAGTACTATCTTTTTAAATTTTTATCAATATAATTTAACATATATTAATAGTCGAAAGTTTGTTTTTGAAGTACACGGTAACATATTTTCTGAAACAGTTTATTACACATCTATATTTAAATATATTAACAGCAACACTCACCAGTGGCTATTGGATTATAATAAACTATTAATATTCATTAATTTCATATCCACCACTAAATTGCATGTTTGGTTTTTCATTGCAGGGGAAATGTAATGTTATTAGGACATCTCAACACATAATAAATTGTTTAAATGCTTTTATTATTGTTTAGATATATAATATTAGTTTATTGAATTCTTTTAGCGTGTAAAAGTTTTATTACATGTTTTGTAATGAGCTGGAACTGATTATTAATGGAAGAGCTTTTATTTTGACTTGATAATAAATGCCTACTTGCCTTTTGGTTTAACCATTATTGATTGCTATTTCTCTGTTATCTTCAAAATTCTTTCTTTCTACATATACGTCATTACCCTTGTTGGCGGACCATCCATAATTCTGTATACATCATTACCTTTGTTGGCGGACCAGCCATAGTTCTGTATATTTGCTTCTTGAAGTCGCTTTCTGCCAAACTATTGCTTATGTTTTTCTATATAATTCATTTAGAGTTGTACTTGTTCCAAATCTTTTCCTTATTCTTGTTCTTTTTTGCGGCAGACAATGTCGATTTGGGGACTGCCTGTGGCAAATACTTCAGGGTATGCTGCCTCAGTGTTATCGACCCAGGTTCGTACAGTACCTTTATATACTGGCCATTCCTTTTGTTCGGTTCTTTGTTACCATTGTGTTTACTTCCGAAATATTTTTTGGTTGTCAGGTGATTCTGATATTATTAAGAGCATGCCAAGTGATCATTAAGCAAGCTGGACTTTTGAGGATTGAAATTTCAAATTATTTTCGTGTTCTCTTGTAATGGAGCTGCATTGTAGATGTTTTTCTTAGTTCCTGGTGCGAGGTTTTGATTTTGACAATTATTAGTTAAGCTTTGTTAGCATCGAGGAACATACTTCGTAGGCTTCGGTCTGGTTGGCTTGATCGGTTATGATTCCTGTTTTCTTCAAAGATTAGGATTTTAATTTTGACGATTGATGAAGGAAGATTTTGGTTTGGCAATTGTAACCGTGCAGTTGGACCCTCTTTTTGATTGTTGACGAACTTGTAGAAATCATGAAAAGCAGACCGTGTGTAAAATCGTAGGTTTCTTTCTTTCGATTTGAAGTACTTTAATCTGGAGATGAGATGGAGGGTTGTGGAGCAGGAATATTATCTATAAGTACTTTTAATACACTTATTAATTTTTTAAGTTTGAAGAATTTAAAACTCTTCTATCTTAAATTAAATTAATGGGTTGAAGTTTAGCCATATGGAATGTCATGCACGCTAAACTTTTGTCCATAGATGGCTCTATGGTTCAAAAATGTTGTTGCAATAAACAAATTTAGTGGTTTATTTTTGGCTTTTATATCAAGTAAATAAGGACTAAAAGTCAAGGTTAGAAGGCAAGAGTTGCAAGTCTTTCTTGGTGATATTTTTGTTATATGGGAGCTCAAAGATTAAGGAGAAGTTAGCTTTTTAAAATCCTTATCAGCTGGAAAGTATTTTTCTTAGGACATTTGGGGAGTTGGGAGCAACTTAGAAAATCTGATTCCCACCTTCCTAGCTTGTGGATTAGTCTGAAAGGTGTTTTATTTATTTTGTATTCTCGCTAAAGTCTTATACAGGCATTGTAAGTGTGGTGACCGACCTTGAATGAAAATAATTTGCCTTGCTCCATTTTTCAAATCTTGGAAGTTTTATCTTAAGTTATTCATACATTGAGTAGTATTTTTAAGTAGCTAAAACTTAAGAATCTTTAATTTTTGTTACTCCATCTTCTTTACCCCTATTTTGTTTATCATTTTTTGTAGTAGTTATATCCTATTTTCACCATTAGTCATCAAGTCTGGCCTAATTTATTTAGCTTATGTGTCGAATTCGTTTCAAAGCTTAATAATGTTAAAATTGAGTTGTTGATATTATTTTCTTCACCTTACCTTTGTCTTAGCCAATCACTCATAAAACAAAAAAAATTCCTCCACCCTACAATAAAACTCAACTCTTATCATCTTTTGTTCATACTTTACTTTTATTTCTTAAACTTTTAACTTCTATGGATAGTTTGATGTTTCCAAGAGGATTGAGCCTTAAAAAGGTAAAAAGTTAAAGGTTTAAAATCTAAAAAGAGACCAAGCCATGCAGATCTTGTAATAAATTATGAAAAAGGTCCTTAGCATCTAGGAAAACCTTTTCCCGAATGCTACTTCATCCTTTCATTCCCATCCCATCTCTTCCAACACACAAGAACTAATTATGCCAAGAAGAAGGGTGCACATTTATCAAAGGAAATTCATTGATCCTAGCTCAAATGATGGAGCTAGTGTTTTTGACTCTTCCTCGAATGAGTCATCTCAAGCATCGAGAAGAAGGTATGGAAATAGAGACTCTTTTCATGACATCAAGGTCAAGGTCATAGAATTTGAAGGTTCTCATAATTTGGAAGAATTTCTAGAGTGGCATTTGAGATACTCTATAATGTTTGAGGTCAAATCATTTGATGATATTAAGGCTTTTAAAGTAGTAATCCTAAAGCTCAAGGGACATGCATCACTTTAGTAGGAGAGTCTTAAATATTAAAGGAGAAAAAAAAGGGAAGTAGAAAGCAAGAAGTTGGTCTAAGATGAATGAGGAAGAGATTTCTTCCTCCATTTTATACTCAAGATCTATACAATAAGATGTTCTCTTTGAGGTAATGATCATCGAGTGTCTAAGACTATATTAAGGAATTTAAGAGGCTAAAGATGAGATTGGATCTTGAAGACCATGTCAAAATTCATTAGCAGTCTTCAAACATGATATTGTTAGAAAAGTTGAATTACATAGGTACTGCACCTTACACGAGCTTTTCTATTGGGCCATCAAGGCGGAGAAGCACGTAAGGGAGAAGAGATCTATGAGATTGGGCTCTAACAAACCCTCTACAAGCTTGGCTAAGGAGGCCCCACTATCATTTAAACCACCCACTACACCCAAGATATTTGATGTTAAGGGTAAAGAGGGTAGAATTTGTCCTAGCAAGGGAAGAGGAGTCAAATGTTTTAAGTGTCAAGGTATAGAGCACTATCAAAATGAGTGTCCTAGAAAAAGGGTTATGACCCTCATGGACTTGGAAGATGAAGATTATGAAGGAGGAGAGGAGCCTTCGGCCTGTGGAGATAATGAGGAGGAAGTGCCATAAGATGTTAGAGAAGCTCTCATGGTTAGGTGGGTTTTACGCACCCATGAGGCCAAAAGCAATGACATTCAAAGGGAGTGTATTTTTCAAATAACGTGCACTATCCTTAGCAAAGTGTGTAATCTTATTATAGATAGAGGTAGTTGTGAAAATGTTTCATCTTGCACAATCGCTGAGAAGCTTAAGCTATTAACCACAACACATGCAAAATCATACAAGTTGCAATGATTAAACAATGACAATGTGGTTGAGGTTACAAAATAGGTTGTGTTACCATTTTTCATTGGGAAAACCTACCAAGACCAAGTCCTTTTGTGATGTTGTTCTCATGGGTGCATGCCATCTTTTATCGAGAAGGCGTTAGCAATTTGATATACATATTAATCATGATGGGAGGAGGATCACATATTACCTCAAATTTACTAAAAAGAAAAACATCATCCTCAAACCTATGAATTCTCGGTCATTAAGTAATAAGGAGGCCACATATTAGATAAAGCCATTGTTAAGGGAAAACCTTTGTATTTTTTGTTATTGCTTAAAAGTGATGTGGGGAGTGTGCCTAGTTAGTGATCCTCGAATTAAGGTATTACTAGATGAGTTTGATGATGCATTAACCCCTTCGAGGCATAGAGTAGCAAATAAATATTGTACCCAGTGTAACACTACCAAACAAATCAACTTATAGATGTAACTTAAAAGATTCCATGGAAATACAAAGGAAAGTGGATGATTTGTCGACTATGGGATTGATTTGAGAATCTTTTAGCCTTTGTGCTATATCTGCACTTCTAGTTCCTAGGAAGGATGGAACGATGAGAATACATGTTGATAGTAGAGCTATCAACAACATTACCATCAAGTATATGTATCTTATACCTACACTTTATGATATGTTAGATTGCTGGCATGGAGCTAGTGCATGCTCCAAAATAGACTTGAGGAGTGGATACTAGCATATACGACTTAAGGAAGGGGATGAATGGATGAATGTGTTCAAGACCAAGGGAGGCCAATATGAATAGTTGGTAATGATATTTGGGATATCTAATTCCCAAAGCACATTCTTGAGGCTCATGAATGAATATATTAGGAATTTTATTTAGAATTTTGTAGTAATATACTTTGATAAAATACTTGTATACTCCTCTAGTGGTGAAGATCATTGAAGACATCTAAAAATTATATTCTTAACACTTAGGAAATACAAGTTGTGTGGCAAGATAGACAAGTTTGGATTCTTTGAACCAAAGGTCACACTTCTAGTGTTTTTTTTTTGTATTCAAAGGTGGAATTTCCATAGATGAGTAAAAGGTTGAGGCAATAAGAATGTGGCTTACACCCACATCCATCTTAGCTGTTCGATCCTTTCATGGACTTGCCTCAATTTATAAGAGTTAATAAAGAAATTCAACACATTACTAGGCCCCATAATCAAGTGTTTGAAGAAGGGAGAATTTAAGTGGACTAGGGAAACAAAAGAGGCTTTTTAAATGATTAAAACCAATCTTAGTGAGGCCTCAGCATTATCATTACCAAACTTTGACAGGGTATTCGAAGTAGAGTGCGACACAAGTGGAGTGGGAAATGGAGTGGTTCTACTATAAGAAGGAAAACTAATTACCTTCTTTAGTGAGAAGTTTAAAGACTCAATATCTAACTACAGCACCTATGACAAAGGGTTTTATGCTATTATTAAGGCTTTATATCATTAGTGATATTATCTTAAATCTCAATTTGTATTGCATATAAATCAAGAGTCCCTAAAATATATAAATGAGCAACATAAGCTTAATCTTAGACATGCTAGATGGATAGGATTCTTGTGATCCTTTTCATTTGTAGCTAAGCATAAGAGTGGAAAAACTCATGTTGTAACAAATTCTCTTTTTTAAATAAATCACATGTTGTCATTATTAAGGCAAGATTTATAGGGTTTAGTTGTTTAAGAGAACCTTACACAGAAGATGAAGACTTTTCAATCTACTTTGAAGATCAAGACAAGGAATGAAGCTCCGTTGCAAATTGCAATTCAAGATGGATTCCTCTTCAAGAACAAAAAGTTATGCATCCCAAAAGGTTTCATGTGAGAGTTGGTGATTAGAGAAATGCATAGCGGAGTCTTAGCTTGTTGTTTTGGCATAAATAATACTTATGATATACTCTTAGAGATTTTTTACTAGGCTAAGATGATAGGTTATGAACAAGGAATACTAGCAAGGTGTTCTAGTTGCCAACAGTTTAAGAGTCACCTCTACCAAGGGCTTCACACTCTATTAACTATCCCACATCCTTTTCATTGGTCCTACTTATTCTCATAAGTAGATGACTTTGAAGTCTATGTGCACGTTGATGAAGACCCACTAGATAATTTTGTAGCCTATGATAGTTTATAGGGGTAGAGTGACTTGTTGTACTAGGGTTTTTGGGTGTAGAGTCATGTTATCCTAAAGATAGTTTACTCAGATATCTTTTTATACTCTTAGATCTATAGTATCCCTTTTTAACGTGTTTTGAAGATTATATTCTGAGTACTCATATTTATGCTTATGAAACTTCTATCGTTTTCTATTTAGCATGGTTTTGTCTTAAATTGTTTGCCTTGTAATTGATGTAAGAATGGTGAGGTAAGCCAGACTTATGTTAATTATGGCGGTAACAATTAATTATTTTGGTATTATTTTTCCACTAAAAATAAATTTTGTAGCAGTAAATTTGGGGTGTTACAAGTGTGAATGAAATACCCCAAAATTTTAATTTTGGAAATTATGGTTAAATAAGGATTTATTAGGAAAACTAATTCAATTAATTATTTTATTAAAATATAGGGAGCTATTTAGGGGCAATCAAAAAAGAAAATGATTAATAGGTTGATTAGGAATAATTAGGGAGTAATGCTAATTTATATGGGATTAAAAGAAAAATTATCCAAAATAGCCTAAATTAAGCCAAAAAGGATTAATTATTATTTTATAAATATTATTATCCTAAATAACCCAAAAACAACAAAATACCCAACCCACATATTTTTCCTTTCCTTTTATTTCTTTTTCTTCTCTGTTTCCTTTTTCTTTTCTACCCTCGACCTGGGCCAGGGTCGCGCGACCCAGCCCTCCTGGGTAGCCCAGGCCCGCATCACCTTCTCCTTTCTTTTTTTCTTCCTTCCTGGCCGGTCTGGTTCTTTTCTTCCTTTTCTCCCTAAACCGCTCGGTCCTGATCCTTTCTTCTTCCTTGAGGTGTGGCGGCAACCAAGGAGCTGCAACCCAGCGCTCCGTAGGCCACCATGGAGGATGATGTCGTGATTTAGGATTAGGGTTAGGGTTTCATTTGAATAGAAGGATTAAAGTGATATTTGGTTCGGATGTAAGGGTGTAGGGTTTCGAATGGTGGTATAGGGTTTCAAATGTGTAAACTGAATTAGGGATTTACTTAGCTTCAAATTAGAGTGTTCTTTTGATGTGATTTTAAGGATCATAATTATGAATGTCTCTAGGAGGCTAGGGCATCATAGTTTTTATGCTAAGTATGCTAGATAGTTATCGTTTCTTGATTGTATTGAGTAAACTGCTACTTTGTAATCTCTACTTCGATAGTAATAAATTTCTACTTATCGAAAAAAAATTATGGCTGGAAAAATATGGATTATGGAAAGTATAAAAGATAAGAATTAATCTCTAATTCACATAGACAAAGAGATTAGAATTTTTAAGCTAAATCATTCACACATATTCATTAACTTGAATTGAATTCACACCAAATTAAACTTGTATTCAATTTCAATATTGATATTCAATTGTTGTGTCCATAATCATGACAAAAATGGGGCTGTATATAGCCATTCTACCCCGTAGCTAAAAAGCATTATTTATAAAGAATCCAAGCTAAAAGATGCTGTGCCAATTTATGCTAATGCTATGCTATTTATGATAACTCTATGCTTGATCTAATATCTAACCCTGCTACTTAATTAATTAATTAGATAAATTATTAATATTTCTAAAAAAATCTATAAATAAAGTCACCATGCATGTGGCCAGGCAGTCCATGTATGCCATGCACATGCATGTAGACACTTAGTAGCTTGTTTGGTATGTTTTTAGCAACGTAATTATATGTTTGTCTTTAAATTTTTGGGAGATACTTTCAAATGAAGAATTATTGGTTCCATAATTATGAAATTCAATTATTGAGTGTTTTCACCTGCATCATTCTCCCCTTGTTGATTTGAATTTTCCATCAAATTTTCATCATTATAATACGGGTTAATGTCTCCAACGTTGATTGTTCTTGACATCCCACCATATGAATCTAGCAAATCGAGCTTATAAGCACTTTATCCAAACTTTCAAAGTACTTTGAAAGGACTATCTTCCCTTGGCAGAAGCTTGTGTTTCATTAGACTAGAAAATTTCTCCTTCCTCAAGTATAACCATACTAAATCTCCAGGTTAAAAAGTATGTTGGATCCTATGCTTGTTTTCTCTTTTCTTGTGCACTTCATTTTCCTTCTCATTATTGTGCTTGATTGGTTGATGAAGTTTGTGGAAGAACTTGACACTCTCTTGTTCATTATAACTCCTCACTTCATCCTTCTTTAATGGTATCGTATCAATTGGCATAGATGGATTAATACCATATACTATCTCGAACGGACTAGAGCTTGTTGTAGTAGAAGGAATTCAATTGTAAGTAAACTCCGCTCGTGTTAACTTGAAATCCCAATCCTTAGCACTTTTACTCACGAATCCCCTTAGCAAAGTACCCAATGTTCTATTGGCAACTTTGGTTTGGCCATATGTTTGAGGATGATGTGATGTGCCAAATTGAAGCTTCGTTCCTAGCATATACTATAACATCTTCCAACAATAACTTAGGAACTTCACATCGCTCTCTAAAACGATACTCCTTGGAATTCCATTCTACCTCACAATCTCCTTGAAATACAAATGCAAAACATGGAGTAGCATCATCAATCTTGTGACATGGAATAAAATGAGCAATCTTGGAAAATCAATCCACCATAGCCATAATAGAATCCTACCTCTTTGTGTCCTAGGCAATCCTAAAATAAAATCCATACTAACACCCTCTTATGATTGATTAGGCATAGGTATATGTATATATAACCCTTTGTGAAAGAAACTCTTTCTCCTTTAGCACGTAACACACCTAGTCACCATGGCTTGTACTCCCTTTTGCATTCTTGCCTAATAGAAATGTTCTTGCAGCAACTCTAAAGTCTTGTGAACACCAAAGTGTCCTAAAATTCCTCCTTCATGAACCTCTTTGATTAGTAAGTCTCAAACTGAAGTCTTCGGCACACATAATTTGTTGTGCTTGAATAAGAAACCATCTTGAATAATATAAGCTCCATAACTTCCTCTTTTCTTGCAATCTTCAAATATCATTGAAAAATAATCATCCATGGCATATTCAACTTTCAACATCTCGAAACCTAAAATCTTTGCATATATCATGGTAAGTCCCATTGTCCTCCTTGATGATGCATCTACTATGACATTTTCTTTGCCATCCATATGTGTTGTAAAGAACATAAATGTCTGTAATAAGCTTATCCACTTAGCATGTCTTCAACTTACCTTCTTTTGGCCATGCAAATACTTCAACCTCTCATCATCCAAATGAAGTATAAAAGGAATGGGTCACAAGTAGTGACTCTGCATCTCCAAAAAATGCACAATAGCATAGAACTCTTTATTGTAGGTTGAATAGTTGAGTCCTATGCCAATCAACTTCTCACCAAAGAAAGCAATCAACTTCTTTTTTTGTGAAAGCACACCCCCAATGCCTACACCACTTCACATGTTACTTCAAATAATTTATAGAAACAAGATAAAGATAATACCAGTGCATTTGAGAGCTTTGTCTTTAAGTCTTCAAAAGCCTTTGTCGCTTGATCATTCCAATGGAACTCTCCTTTCTTCATTGACTATGTGATAGGTGCGGCAATGATAGAGAATTCTTTGATGAATTTCCTATAAAATGAGGCCAACCCATGGAAACTCCAAACTTCATGGACATTATTAGGAATTGGCCACATTTTTATAGCTTCCACCTTTGATGGATCGACTCGAATACCATCTCCACTCATAAAATAACCAAGAAAATTACACTCTCCATCAGGAAGTCACACTTCTCCTTCATACCATAGAGCTTCACCTCTCTAAGCTTATCAAATATTCTCTTCAATTGTTGTATGTACTCAAACTCATTATTGCTATATACCAAGATATCATCGAGGTAAACAACAACAAAGACTCTAAGGACTAGTTTAAGTACCTTAGTTATCAACCTCATGAAGGAGCTCGGTGCATTACATATCCTAAATGACATCACCAACCACTCATATAATTTATACTTAGTCTTGAAAGATGTCTTCCACTCATCCCCTTCCCTTATCCTCATTTGATAATAATTGCTTCTAAGATCAATCATCGAGAATAGCTTTGCACCATGCAACACATCTAGCATATCATCCAATCTTAATAGTGAAAATCTATACTTGATTGTGATGTTGTTGACTGGTCTCGAATCAATACACATCCTTCACGTACCATCCTTCTTAGGCACCAACAAAGCTAGAACCCTACATGGGCTTATTGTAACACCCCAAAATTCACTACTTTTTTTTAGCGGAAGAATTAAAATAGAAATACTTAAAACCTGTGAATTCTGGGAATGTTACCGCCACACTTAGTACCAAACCGGTTCTCTCCGACCGTTTCAGTACCAAGTGCTAATGCTAAAGAAAAGATTTACATTAAACTCAAACCAACAATTTATAAAATAACTCGAAAGGTCATACATTAAAATTCAGAGTACACATAAACGTTTATGAACCATAATAAATAGAAATCAGAGTGCGAAATCAAAGAGGATAAATACTCATTACAAGGTAATAAATCAAAGAGGATAAATCCGATATAAAAGAAATAATAAAAGGAAAAAGAATCACATAAATGTTGAAATATGGCCACAACTCTCTCGAACTTTGAGCCAGACATGCTAAACACTCAGCCTTGCCGGATATCTCACCCACCTGCACAAAGTCAGAAGGGCATACTACTCATGGGAATGAGCACCACCCATGAAAAGGGTGATCAGTACGCTACGTACTGAGTAAGGTAACCGAGCACTAAGGACAACACATAAGCACATAAAATCATGCAGGATAATAAAAGAGCATAATCATGATAACATAAATGCATATGACCATCCAGGTAAAAGTACAAAGGCCCAAATATAATCCAATTCAATTACTTAATTAATCTCTGATCAGGAGTCGATTCACACCATACTTTTTATCAAATCCATGCAAGTACGGAAGCCCCCACTATTATAGCCGGTGGATCGGAGGCACATAGGGTATCATACCCTAACCACTATTATAGCCGATGGACCGAAAACACATAGGACTACGCTTCCTAACCACTATTCCTAATCGGTGGATCGGTTGGCTCCGGCTCGCATGGTGTTCCACTGTAAGTAATTAATATCTTTTAAGCGTTTCAGCAAAACTCAGGTTTGTGTTTGTTGAGCTCGGGAACCCCCACTATTATAACCAGTGGATCGGTCACACATAGGACATCATGTCCTAACCACTATTATAACCGGTGGATCGGTCACACATAGGGTAAAAACCCTAACCACTATTCCGAACCGGTGGATCGATTGGTCCAGTCTCAACGATCTTTCTCTTTAGATAATTAATGTTTTAAGTATCTTATTCAGAAGCTTTCACCCTAGACATGCATGAATCATCACACATCACAAATCATAAAATTCCACCATCATCATACTTTATTCACCAATTACACATGTGCTACCACCAAACCATATACATGCATGAATCACTCCCTTTACACTTATCCTCCAATTCTACTTCACATCTCACTCTAGGGTTTTATCCCGAAACCCTAATTTAGGCCTTAACATCCCCTCTTACTCCACCTCACATCACCTAATTCATTTTAACACTCCACACATCACAAAACATCGATTCCATTCTCATAATTACACCTTAATCACCAAAAAAACATGATACAACAAAAACCTTAAGCAGCCACACCAACCTTAATCAACCCCCACAAACCATAATTAACCACTCCAAACCTTATTTAATCATAGCAACCATAATTAGCCATTCCAAACCTTAATTAGCCCCTACAATTCACAATTAGCCACTCCAAACCCTAGCTTCGTCTCCTACGTACCCAGATAATGTTCCACGTATTATTTTCCATCCAAAGTGTTTAACTACCTAATCAACGCTTACATTACCTTTCTTACCTCCCAAATTAACTTTTCATACGTAAATTTTACTCCCATGCAGACTTTACACATCCCATGCGACCATTCGAACTTTTCATACAAACCCTAAATTCCATGCAATCATTAACTCCCATGCAAAACCCTAACTCCACCACGCAACCCTAATACCACCACACAAAACCCAAGATTCTGTCATACAATACCCTAAATTTAATCCATACCAACCAAATATTCATCCTTACCAAACCCTAGATTCAAATCACATAAAACCGAAGATTCATCCCTACAAAACCCTACATTCAACCATATTAAACCCAAAGATTCATTCACACAAAACCCTAAATTCAATCCATACCAACCCTAGATTCAAACCCTAGAAAAACCCAAAGATTTGTCCACATAATACAATTGATTAGATTCTCCCATTTATAACCACAAATTAGATTTTCCCATACCAGACCATAAGTTAGATTCTCCCACATAAAATCATAATTTAGAATCTCCCAAGAAAAACCATAATTTGGATTCCCCCAACCAAATCATAAATTAGATTCTCCCAATCAAATCATAAATTAGATTCTCCCATATAACATCATAAACTAGATTCTCCCAAACAAACCATAAATTCGATTCTCCCAATTATCATCATAAATTACATTCTCCCAAATAAAACCGTATATTATATTCTCCGCATAAAATCATAAATTATACTCTTCCAAATAAAACCATAAATTAGATTATCCCGTATAAAACCATAAAATTAGGTCAACTCACTTCGCTTAGTCAACTTCTTTCCCCATCCCCCCTTTTCATCCTTTCTCCCATATAAACCACATCGACATCCTCACATACACAACACATATCATCATACATAAATAATACACATGCCATGCACAACATACTTCAACTCCAAGTCATACCACATATAAAATATTTAATAATAATAAACACTGGATACATAACATACGAAACACATAATACACATAAGCACATAAAAGGCCTTAGCACCCCTTACCTACAACGACACCGGTCTTGGAGCACGCTCCTATGCCTCCTTAGGGCTT
This sequence comes from Tamarix austromongolica, assembly GCA_039764185.1. Lineage (NCBI taxonomy): Eukaryota > Viridiplantae > Streptophyta > Magnoliopsida > Caryophyllales > Tamaricaceae > Tamarix > Tamarix austromongolica. The sequence continues at coordinate 118,307,469 of CM077809.1, read as the reverse complement.
TGACTGGTTTTACCTATTATGAGAGAAAAGCTAAAATTAGACTCTCTCCTATCTAAATAATGTTAAGCACTAACTTAATATAAGACTAGGCTTTTGATAAAATAATAATAACAAAAATACTAAAAGTAATATCAATATTATTATTAACAAGAATAATAGAAATAGTAGCATTAATAATGAAAAGACACTACTCAAAAATAAAGTGAAATAAGGGCTTCGGACCCTTCACCAAAATAATACTAAAATATTATTTGTAAATTAAATAACCCAATTTAGAAATAATAATAATAATAATAATAATAATAATAATAATAATAATAATAATAATAATAATAATAATAATAATAATAATAATAATAATGATGATGATGATGATGATGATGATGATGATGATGATGATGATGATGATGGTAATGATAATAATGATAATAATAATAATAATAATAATAATAATAATAATAATAATAATAATAATAATAATAATAATAATAATAAAACCAACAACAACAACAACATTATTAGAAAAACTAATGTTAAAATATTTATATTAATAATAATGGAATAAGAATAATGGAAATTTGAAATAGAAAATAATAATAGTAATTATACTTATAACATTTTAATATTAATAATAGTAAATATAGAAATAATAAGAAGACAAATAATAAAATCGAATTAAAAATACATTAGGCTTCAGCCCTCAACATAAATAATAATAAAATATTAATGCTAATAATAATAATAATGCATATTAAAAATATAAATATTAAGAATAATAATAATAGTATTTCTATGCAAATAATAGAAATAAAATAATTTAAGGGTTATAAAAAAAGAAAAAATAGCTGAGAGGGTCTAGGGTTCAGCCATAGGTTGGTGGGGATAGGCGGCTCCGGCGGTGGCGCACGGAGGCGGTGGCGGTGGCTGGAAAAAGTGAGGAAAAGAGTAAAAGTTGCATGCTAGGAAATAGATAGGGAGAATTAAGATGGGATCTAGGGTGTTTTGAGTTTCCCAAAAGGAGAGGGACAGAATGAAGGTGGTGGCGCACGGCGGCGATGGTGGTGGCCGAATGGAGAAGAAGGAGAAAGAGAGAGGAGGAGAGGGAGAAAGAGGAAAATAAAGGTATGGGGAGGTAGAGCAGGGTTTGCAGCACTGAATGGGAGGAGAAAGAAGCGGCCTTAGCGGCGGAGGAGGTGGCTAATGGTGGCGCCAAGGTGGCGGAGGCAGAAAACAGGGTTGATCGGGAAGAGAACTTCGCACAGTTGGGGCGGCTTGTGCTGGAAGAATCGAAGGGCGAGATAGATTAAGTTAGATAGAGGGCGGTTCAAGGATGACACGGGTGGCCAGAACGGGCGGTGAAGTTAGCCGAATGCGGCGGAAGAGACATCTAAAAGGTAGGCGATGGCAAGGTCGGGATTCTGGGTTATGAAAACAAAAGTCTCGATACAGGTTATTATGGGGGATATTTATAGGATTTAAAAGGGATTCTAGGGTTCTGTGGGCCGGCTAGTAGATAGGGAAGGTAGGGTTCTGGTCAACGGTGGCGAGGTCGGCCGGTGGGAGTCAAAACGGGCAAGGGTGGGTTGGCGGAGAGAGAGAGAGTGAGAATCGTGTGAGAATAGGGGAGTGTTGGTTGGGTCTGTGTGGTCACCGAATCAAGGGGAAGAGAAAGGGAGGAGAACGACTGGTCAAAATGGGCGAGATCGCCGGCGAAAGTCTTGGACGGGCGGCGTTCGAAGTTGCAGGTCGGTGGTGGCGTCAGGTGCGAAGGAAGAAGAAGATGGGAGGGGTGCTAGACCGGGCGGTAGGGAAAGATAAAGAAAGAGAAGAAGAGAGGTAGACTGAGCCGGTTCGGCGCGAGGGAGGTGGCATTAAATAAAACGATGAGTTCTAGGGAGAAAACGGGCGAAACGCAGCGTACAATCTGCCGAAGGAGAAGAACAAAACTGGGCCGCGGTAGGAGAAGAAAAGAAAGAAGGAAATTGGGCCGTGTTAGGCCCAAATCGGGGGAGGGGAGGAAGGAAAGAAAGAAAAAGAAAAAGGAAGAAAGAAAAAGGAAAAAGGAAAAAAAAAGAAAAAGAAAATAATTAGATTAGGGCCAATTAAATTAATCTGAATATTTAGGATATTTAAAAATAATAATATTTAAATAAATAAATATTTAAACCCCTTTTTAGTCTATATTAGGATTTCTAAAATATTTTCTATAAATTCCTATATTAATTAGTAAAACACCCTAATTTTCTCTAATTAAATTATTTATAAAATTAATATTAATTTGAAACTATTTTCTCTTTCTTATTTTAAATAAAACAATTTATTTAATTAATTTTCAAAATAAAATGCTTAATTAGCTAAAGTACCCAAATTCTCTTCCAATAAAAATACTTATAAATTTTTTCTTGATTTGCCCTAGTTAATTCAATTTAAAAATAATTTATTTAAATAATTCTTATAGTAAATATCCTTGAATGTAGTTTATAAAATTAGAAATTTTTGGGGCATTTCACTTATACTCTCCTGAATATAACCTTGGTCTAACATATCTTGCACTTGTTTCTGTAGCTCTTTAGCCTCCTCTAGATTACATCTATATGCTGGCTTGTTCAGTAATGGAACTCTTGGCATAAGATCAATAGCATTCTCAATACCCCTCAAAGGAGGTAGCCTATTTGGTAACTCTTTCAAAAAAACATTGGCATATTCTTTCAACACTTTTTACAACTTTGGATCCATATAAGCATTCTCCCCTTGCCGGACCTCTTTTACCACTAATGCATAACATATCTTCTCACCTTTGATGGTTTCATTCATCTCACACTTGTTATGGATCAACATCTTTATGCTACTCTTCTTTCTTCCCCTCCTACACTCAACATATTGTTTTTGCCTTCTGCTATCAATTTTCCCCCTTTTCATTCCTCAAAACCAAATTCTCCTCATCTAGATTAAGTTTTAGCCTAAACTTCTTTACCACATACTCATTAAGGGCTAGTCATGCACAACCTTCCTATCAAATTACCACGGCCTCCCCAACAAAATGTGACAAGCATCCATAGGTATAATATCGCATAAAATAGCATCAAAATAATTTTCGATCTTAAAAGAGATAAGAGTATGTTTGGTTACCTTACACCTTTGAATTTGTTGAGCTATTGGAGTAAATATGATCTTGAATATCCCTTAGTCTCCAAGCTGAGCTTTTTCACCATCTTCTCATTAGCAACATTAGGGCATGTGCCTGACACGTTCCTACCCGCAAGTTCACGGGGTCAAAGTAGTAGTCAAGGTCGATCCCACAAGGATTGGTGAATGACCACTAGGACAATGATAGAACTTAGCTATTTCTAGACTACGAGATGATATGAAAAAAACAAATTGTAAGGTAAAATAACTAAATAAACTAAAAAGAAAGGAAAATAGCACTCAAGTGACTCAAATAAATAGAAGAGCTAAGGTTCCGGTTTATCACCCCCGATCCTTACATGTAATCAAAGATCACATCACAAAATAATTCAACAATCATAATCTATCATGCCAACAAGGATAGAAAGTGTTGTACTTTCTCAAGCCACAACCACCTACCCTATTACATATCTATGGCCCTAACTATCTCTAGCCTAGAGTCTAATAGAATGTAATGCATTAAAGTCTATAAAGTTTCCTCCTTTATTGTTGTAGAGGTCAAATCGATAGTCTCTCGACCTACAATTTAATCTCCTGTTGTGCTATTGGGTCTAATACTGGATTATCTCTCGATCTCACTGGTATTTCCCACACCGAAAATAAGAACCCGACCATGGTTCATAAATCCGTCAATCAATCAATAACACAACACATAGATTATGAATTGAATAAAAAAGGATGTAATAATTCAACACATTAGGATCGGGGAAAATTCACCTTCACCTTAGCACAAGATCTAGCCCATCAAATTCATAGCAAGAATATTAAAAACAACAAGAGATTCCATAGATAGAGAAAAGATCATTAGATAATACCCTTGATGTTCACAAATTCTTGCAAAAATTTAACTTCTTGAACCTCCATCTCTAATTCACAAGAGAGATCTTAGAATGAGAAAAGAGAGGGAGTGGAGGCTTCCTCGAGATATTAGAATGAGATTTTTTATATTACCGCCTCCTGGATCGCTAGGGTATTGGTAAAGATGAGCTTCCCGTGTCCGCTTTGACAATGATGCGTATTTTGACCACATCATAACTTTGATTAAGCTGATTTTGGATGCGTTGGAAAGCTATTAAAAAGATATACATCTTTGATGTTGAAAGATTCTCCAAATTCAGAACTTTTCCTGGTATAAATTTCACTTCTTTCAGGCCCATATACTTTAAATATGCATTCTTGCTTTCATTTTATTCCAGAATTTACATTTTAGCTCTAAATCTCTTTCCACTTTAACTTTTTCTCCTCTTTGCTCCTTTTTTCTCCTTTTTTCTCCCTTTAATCTTATTCTTTTTTTCATCCTTCATGATTTTTTTTGCTTGAGACCCTGCAAATTTTCACAACACAAAGGCAGTAACAAGAACAAAAAGGGAGAATTCCGACTGAAATTAAAGGTAAAAACTCTTATAAACCTTAGGAATAAGATGTAAAAGTCACACTTATCAGTGCCATTATCAATGATGATTTTACACACTTTATCACCAACTCTACACTTGGCCTTGAAAATCTTCTCCCAATGAGTATATAAAGGTTGTTGTTGTCTTTGGATCACCCTTTGCAACACATATCAATCCACTTGGCCTTCTCCAAAGCATCCTCTAGGCTATCAATTTCCTTTTTGGAGTTTTCATCAAGGTATTCATTCTCTTCACAAGCTTCCATATTTACTATCTCCTTCAAAGTTAATGTCCTTTGGTTTGGACAACCCCAAGCAAAGTGTCCATAACTTCTACATTTTAAGCATTGCTTGTTCACCTTATCAACCACTTGATCTTTGGTCTTTTCTTCATGAGTGAACTTTCTTACATTTTCTTGGTTTGCAGCTTGTGAAATTGCTGGCTTCAAGATACCTTTGAAATTTGAACCATATGAAGCATTTGTCAGCTTGCTTGGTGGCTTTATCCTCTTCAACTGCTTCTCAAACTTGATGGCTTACTTAGCTAGGTCTTCAAATACTTCATATGGGTACACCTCTACCGTCTTGTGATGATTCATATTTAAATCCCCGATGAATCTTGTATACTTTTGTTCTTTTCATTCCTAGACATCACATATTAGAGCTAACCTTTTGATATCCTAAATTTATTCTTCAATTTCAAGTAACCCTCATCTCAACGTAGTCATTTTAATAAAATTTTCTTGCTCGTATTCCCGAGGCACAAATTTCTTCTTTAAGTGTTTTAAAAAATTCTCCTATGACCTAATATTCAAATTTTCTTCTCTCTCCTGTCTCCTTTTTAAATTATCGTACCGCACTCTAGCAATTTTTTTAAACTTTAATATTGCTACTCAGCACCATTTCTCATCATCAATTTCCTTATATTCAAAAATTGATTCAACAATTTACAAATATTCAATAAAAGATTCCGGGTTGAGATTACCTTCAAAGTTAGGAAGATCAAAGTGTATTCCTTTTTCTACGTCATCATTGTCACATGGTCTTTTATTGTAAGACCCCCAAAATTCACTATTAAAATTTTTTATTTTATTTAAAAGAGTTAGAAAAAGAAAAATACAAGACATTTCTTAAAGTTTTTGATCTACACTATTAAAAAAGATGTAATGATTGAAGTTATAGTGTAATGATAGTGAGGTAAAGGATAAAGACAACGAAAATGGTCATGTCATAAACAATTGGCTACTCCCTTATGCTTGTTCAACAAAGAAGGGAGGACACAGAAGAGATAGATTTGACTTGAGGAAGGGTATGTCATGTTTTTGACAAAAATGACTTTTGATAATGCTTTAGCCTACTAGTCGTTTGGATTCATAGAACTAAAAGGAAAAGAAATTATTATTAGGTTAACTAGTTGACAAAAATGACTTTTGATAATGCTTTACCTTACCAATCTACTAGCCTCCTTATTTGATATATTTTCTTATTTTTTTTAAATTTATTTAACTCCAAATTTTTTAAAAATAATTTAGGTTTATATATAAGGAGTATTATAATTAGGGTTTTAAGGGTTGAGTTTTTGATGATTGCATCCTCTTCTTTTCTTGGTAAACTTTATGTGTTTTTGTGGGAATAAATGATGAATTATTTACATAAGGAATGATAGAGGTGAATCAATGATGATGATTTATTCTTTCCTTTGTAATTAATTTGTTTCTACAAATAAAAAGTATGGTAAATACATGTAATGCCATAAACCTAGCACAAACTGTAGTCGTTACTTTAAAGTAATTTTGGGATTGATGAATGACCTCATGATGTATATTTTATGGTATTATTTGATGTATCTTCACTCAAATTTCTATATTTGCTATATAATTTTATTATTTTCCTTGATTTTTCTATAGTGGATTAGTGTTGTAGGAAATAATGAAATCAAATTAATTTAGGTAAGGAATGGAGAAGAAAGAAAAAAATAGGAGGAATAAAGCTTGGAGTCAAGAGGATTTGGATGCACCATCATTAAATAACCTCATAGATAACTTATGTATAGAAGAATCAAGACAACCTAATGAAAAAGTAAGAAATACGGGTGCTTTGTATTTATAGAAATACATATCATTTTCTTGGTTTTCCTTTCAATGTGATTTATTAACTCATATCACCTATATATATTTTGGGAAAAAAATATATCTAGACTATATTTTTGTAAGTTTTGGAACTATTTAATAGGGCATTCTACATATATAAATATTATATCTTAGGTTAAGTAAGAGAATCAAGTGACTTTTGTGACTCTTTTGACTCCATATTCAAGCCATCAAAATTATTCTACTACATTTAATTCATTCATTTGTTTATTATGTTGTCATATGAGATTAAATATCACTCAGAGTTTACATTGCTACAATCTCATTACTTCTTTCTTTCCTTTTTTTGTTTAATTAATTTTCACTTTTTAATTTATTTAATATAATTCTGTTTCTTTGTTTATTCAATTGAGTTTTGTGATTTTGTGTATTTTAATCCAACCTTTATTAATTCCTTCATCTAATTTGCTTAAAGTTATGATTTTTATGTGTTTATATGTCAAATTTTTTGTTTTCTATTAATAGCTATATTAGATTAATATAGGGTAGGAGGATATTTGAAATCAACATGATAGTTAATCATGACATGTGAATTGGATTTCAATGTTATGTGTATTTTGGTTAATTAATAAATTTATTTTAATTATCACTAATATAGGATTAGAACTTTATTATTTAGATTGGCCACATGGTTAATTTAAGGACTAACTAGATGCTAGGATAAGATAGTTAATCTATAAATGTTAACATATTCACTACAAGTGGTGAATAGGTTGGTTAATTTCTTATACAAAGTTATTAATGTAATCTAGTTTATTAATCTATAAAATTGCATATTTCAAGTTGACCATAATTATGATACTAGTTAGCTGCTCTATAATTGTTTTTGCAGCCATTAACTAAATCTAGATATCTTATCCTTGTGATTAATTTTGTAGATAATAAAATATAAATGAAACTGGTTTTTATTTTCATAAGAGGTGGTGGGAAGCAGATGCATGCTACCTTCTATAGATAAACATTAAAAAAAAAAATACTACATGGCCATATTGTTCAATGATTATTTGATATCCTTATGCCAAAAATGTCTTTTAATATCTATTATACCATCATTTTTAGTTGGTTATTTTATTAATTGTTAGCTTCTTATTTTTATTATTAGTAATTAGTTTTTCATAATTTAAAAACTAGGGAATTAATTTCATAGTAGAGATTGATGTATTAAATTAAAGTTTTTTTGTGGGATCGACCCCTACTTAGTCCTTGCCACTTGTTTGTGTGTTTAGGGTCTAATTTGGAGTGTATAAAATCCCATATTAATTTTTTGGGTCATTATAAGGGACTAACAAATGTAATTCTTATTTCTATTATCACCTTTTTTTATTTAATTTATCTCTTCTAATTACAACTTAGTTTTCTCTTCTTATGCATGTCCAATATGAATCCATAGCAAGACATCAAATCATTCAACTTGTGGATCTTACTTCATCCTCTGTTATGGTTAATATAACTCAAAGATGACCACATTCGTATATACTGCTCCCTTACCTCTAAGTGATAGCTCATCACCATCTAAGGAGAGCATATAAGATAATATATAAGAAATTATCAAATAACTGATGGCTAATTAGACTCTAACAGAGCTCAAAGCTCCTAATTTAATCCTAATCTCCTTTACATTAATTGTTCTGATGAACAACATGAGTATGGGATTAGGCTTAGACTAATACGTGCACTTCTTATTTTTATAGGTTTTTGGGACATTAGTGCATTGAGATCAAGCTGCATTACTGATATAATTAAGTTTCTCAAGGAAATTCATATATGATGCTCAGATATAAGACAAGAAGAGGTAAGCATATATGAAATTAAGCTAAAATCTTTCCTTTTCTCTTTAATTAATGTTTCTAAGGAGTGCCAATATGCTTTGCTTACTAGATCTATTAATACTTGTATTGATATGCAACAATTATTTCTAGAAAAGTACTCTCCAACATATAGGGCCACAAATATTAGGATAAAAATATGCGGTATTAAGCAAGATGGGGGAGAGTCCTTACATAAGTACTAGGAAAGATTTTATAATTTGTGTATTATTTTATCTTACAACAAAATTATTGAGCAATTATTAGTTATTTTTGTGAAGAACTAATGCCTATAGACTATAATATAATAGATGTTGTAAGTGGGGGAACATTATTAGATAAAACTCTAACTATTGCTATAAGATTAATCTCTAATATAGCCTCTAACTCTCAATATTTTCGCACAAGAAATTCTAATTTTTTTTATCTCATCATGTTAAGGAAATTGGTATAATGGAACTCAAGGAAGAAATGACCATCTTAACTTCTCCAGTTGAGAAACCAATTGGGGGGGGTCCTAACTAAGATATATGGGATCTGCACATATGCAAGTTATACTATAGTTGTATGTCCTACTTTGTAAGAAGAGAAATAAGTTAATGTGATAAGTAGACCTAAGGAAAACCTAAAGTATGGCCCCTATCCTCTAAATTATAACATAATCTCAAAGAATTAACCTAACCTAAGGTATAGGGATAATAAAAAACCAGCATTGTACCAAAATCAACAAGGCTATAATGAACCCCTAGATTGTATTGTATTCCTTAGAACTAACCAAGACATCCATTTCCATAAGCTTCTCAACCACCATTGCCATAATAATATAGAGATATGTCACTAGAGGATGTAGTTAAGGCCTTAGCTTCTACCACTCTAGAATTTCAACAAGAAACAACAAATGGGCTAAGGAAATTAGAAAATCAAGTGTGTTAGTTGGTAGTTTATATATGAAAATTGCAATCTCATAGTTCCTCAAAACTCCATAGTTAGATAAATATGAATCCTAAAGAAAATGCAAGTTCTATCATCACTAGAAGTGGAAAACAAGTAGACCATCCAAAGTAAATTAAGGATAGCCATAGCCAGAATAAGAAAAAGAGGAATTATTAAGTTCAAAGGAGGAGAAACAAGGAAAAAATCCTAAAGTAACTGAAACAAATTCTCCTAATTCTTATAAACCTATTGCTCCTTTTCCTATCCGATTAGCTAAGCATAAGAAGTAAGATCATAGAAAAGAGATGCTAGAAATTTTCAAGAAGATGGAGGTAAAAATTCCCTTGATAGATGGAATAAATAAATTGCTTAGTTATGCAAAAATTTAAAATATTTGTGCATTAATAAGAGAAAAATGAGAAGTGATGAAAAAGTTACCATGAGGGAGAATTTTTTTGCAATTTTACAAACAAAACCCCCACATAAAAGCAAGGACCCTAGTATTTTTTACCATTCCTTATAAAATTGAAAACATGAGGTATGAAAAATCCATGATAGACTTAGGAGGCTCTATAAATGTCATGCCTTTATCAATCTTTAATTCTATAAGTTTAGGACCTTTAAAAGAGGCCTATGTTGTAATCTAATTAACTGATAGGTCTAATACATATCCTGATGGGGTGATTAAAGATGTAATAGAGCAAGTAAATGAGCTCATTTTTCCTACTTGTTTTTATGTGTTATATATGGAAGATGATGGATACCCTAACCCATCTCCTATTTTCTTAGGAATATCATTCTTGAAATTAGAACTAAAATTGATGTGTATGATGGGGTTCTCAATATAGTATTTTATATGGACATAATTTGTTTTAATATTTATGACTCCATGAGATATCCTACTGATTATGAATATGTTTCCACAATGCACTTTATTTGAAATACTTTCAAATTAACAAGTGACGATCTACTATAATTATTTATTACAAAGGAGATATAAATAGACTCATATGATGAGTTAAACTAACAATTTTAATTGGATAAGGAAATAGAGAATTATCTTTATACTTTAGGATCTTATCCTATTAACATGGGGGAGCTTACTTAATTACCTATTATTTTTTTAAAAAAAAAATCTACCTTCTATAGAAAAAGTTCCATAAGTAGAGTCGAAACCCATACTAATTAATCTTAAGTGTGCATTTGTAGGAGACAGCTAGACACTTTCTATCATTATTTCTAGTGACCTTATATCATTACAAAAGGAGTTGTTTATTAGATTTATGAAAGAGTATAAAACTACATTACATTATTATCTCAAAATTAATAAGGCACGTCAAAAATGGAAAGTTGATGGGAATTAAGTTCATCCATTATATAAAGGACATTGAAGGGAGGATTTTGATGTACGATCTGCACTTTGGATCCAGAAGTCTTTTCCATCTACCTTCCTAGTGAACCCTACCCTTTATCCTTGCTTTTTATTTTCATGAGGGAAATGCCTATCCTAATCATTGAGAGGTACTATCTTCATTTTCTTTATTTTTTTAGTTTTTATTATTTTATTTTATTTTATTTTATTCTATTATTTTATTTAGTTTCTTTTTAAGAGTGCTTTGCAATTATTTTGTTCATTTTTAGCATGATTTGAATTTTTTTTTCTTTTTTAGCTGAAATTATTATTTTTTATTTGAAAAAATATAAGGAAACAAAAAAGGAATCAAAATTCTAGGAGATGAATCCTTGAGAATGCACAATGAAATAAATATCCAATTGACAGCCTTCATGTGCATAAGTTGTTAATACTATTTTCTTAAAAAACATGCTATTGGAAAACTAGATAAAGATTTTTAATAGTTTGGTTAGATCTCACTACCAAATAACTTGATCATTAAACTTTCATATTCAACAAAAAAAGGAGATTAAGCCCTATAGAAATAAAAAATTAGTGAGTTTTGGAGCCTTAATGGTGGATATAATTTTTATCCAGTATACTTTTAGTCTTGTGTTCTATTCTCCAATGATGTGTGAAACTAGAACTTGTAATTATTGTAACACCCTCAAAATTCACTACTGAAAAATTTGTTTTATTAAAAGATTAGCAAAAGCAAAATAACAAACTATGAATTTCGGGGATATTACTGCCGCACTTAGTACCAGACTGGTTCACTCATACCGTTATAGTACTAAGTGCTAAGGCTAAAGACAAAATATCAATTGCTAGGAATTCAAACCATTTTTTTAAATCAGAGTAGCACAACAGTTTACAAGATTAAAATCCACCAGTGGTGGTTACGAGAACAATAAATACATTTAAACCAGAAAGTAAAATCATAGGGAGAACCCTAAAAGTCCGGATAATCCTTACTCTCTTTCCCGTTGCCCACTTGAGTAGCACCTGAAAAGATCTGCAAGGGACACTGCCAATTGAATAGGCAGGGCCCCCACAAAGGGAACCCTTCAGTACTACTGTACTGAGTAACCCTTTAAAATCACACTTAAATGTAGGCCCGTAATGTAACACATGAAATAAAGCTAAATACATATATAACAAGATGTGTATATATAACATTCACATAATTAACATTCATATCGGATATCAATAGGTAGTTATGAACAATCGATACTTTCGGGTCTTAAGCCATGTCATAGTGCAAAATCAATACATTCGGGCCTTAAGCCATTAGTCAATCATTATTCAATCAATCTCATATTTTATATCCATGTGAGTGCCGGAACCCCACTATTATAGCCGGTGGATCAGTCACTTATAGGGCAGAATGCACCTAACCACTATTATATACTAGTGGATCGGTCTTTAGGGAAAAATGCTCTTGGCCACTATTATTCGCCGGTGGATGGGTCTGGCCCCGACTCACATGGTGTTCCCCTATAAGTGATTAATATTTTTCCATAACTTTATTCATATACACGACTGGTTTTATTGAGCTCGGGACCCCCACTATTATTGCTGGTGGATCGGAATATATATCATCATCATCCAAGGCAACATGCTCCTGGGCCACTATTATATCCAGTGGATTGGTACTCAAAATCACTTGCCAGGGCAACACGCTCCTGGGCCATTATTATATCCGGTGGATTGGTACTCATAATCACTTGCTAGTGTAACATGCTCTTGGGCCACTATTATAACCGGTGGATCGGTAATCAATATCATAATCCAACTGGTCTCAGCTCATAATCTTTCACTTTCATGATTAGTATTTTTTGTTTCTTTAATTAACACAACAATACCATTTATTTTCCTCGGTTGGGAGATCAAGAACCCAAGACACAAAGGTACACCGGTCGTACCGGTGCATAAAAGCTACTCAGTACCCTTCAACCATGAACCCAGGGACGCAAAGGTACCTTGGTCGTACTGGTGCATAAAGCTACTCAGTACCCTACCGACAAGGACACCTAATCCATAAGTATACATACCCCCTAACTAGGTTCGTAGAGCTAGATAGAGTAAGATATAGGGCCTGGATGGGGCACAAAGGCACACCAGCAAATACCAGAATAATCGTGGGCTAAACCACGTCATTAGGGCAGCGACCCCTAAAGAGCCCCCATTCCCGATCTCGAGGTCTTTCACTTTAAGTATTAATGTCTTAATTAAAGTGATCACGAAAAGCACAATATTCAGATACTTATTCACTTTCAATTGTTCTGATATCATTATCATTTCTTATTTAGGTGGTTATCTAAGATAACACAGAGAAGTCATTAAGACCATCATAATCTCATCTAATTCCGAATTAGGATTCGTTCTTGTGATACTTACTAATTATCAAATAATCTTACCTTGCTAATCAACGTTATTTGAATCATATTATGAAATTCAGCAATTACAACGACATGTCAGGTACTAATTACTCATTTACCCCTCACATATATAATTGCTAAGTCATCCCTTCTTTACTTGACAAATTACCATATTACCCTTCAGGTTGCATATTTACCAAATTACCCCTTACTCGATTTAGGTTACCAAGTTATCTCCTACACTTTTTAGATCACCATTCACCCTTCATAATTGTTAACCTTAACATATTTCCCTTTTTGGTTGGTTAGATTACTAAATTGCCCTTCTCCTTTATTATAATTGCTAAATTGCCCTTGAGTTGGATAAATTACCAAAGTACCCTCCTTCGTTATCATGATTACTCTTTTGCCACTTTAGTTGGTTGAATAATTACCAATTTACCCTTTAGTCATTTAAATTACCAAATTGCCCCTTTAGTTGGACAAATTACCAAATTATCATAATGATAATTGCCATTTTACCCTTTTTAATTATTATAAATCCCAAATTACCCTTCTTCATAATTATAATTACCAATTTACCCTTCTCTATAATTATAATTATTAATTTACCCTTCTCCATATTTATAATTATTAATTTACCCTTCTCCATTCTTATAATTACTATATTGCCCTTCTCCATCATTAAAATTACCACAATGCCCTTTTATTGGTTAATTTACCAAATTACCCTTCTCTATTATCATAATTATCGAATTACCCTTTTATAATCATAATTTAATCACCAATTTATCCTTCGTCGTTATCATTATTACAAAATTTACCCCTTACTCCCAAGTTTGTCATAAATATCCTTTTAATTTACAAAATTACCCTTCTACCCCTTACTTCCAAATTACCATAATATCCTTTTATTTACAAAATTGCCACAATACCCTTTTACTTATAACATTACCATAGCACCCCTTTTACTTTACAAATTACTATTTTACCCTTTTACATCCAAAATTGCCATTTTTGTCTTTCCTTACAAAATTACCATTTTGCCCTTCTTTTTTAAAATTACCATATTACCCTTTACTCCCAAAATTACCATAATACCCCTTTACTCATAAAATTTCATTTTTTCCTTTAATTCCATACTTACCATAATACCCCTAACTTCCAAAATTTCCACATTACCCCCTTTTTACTTGTAAAATTACCATATTGCCCTTTTGCCTTCAAAATTACTACTTTATCCCCTTTATTACACCACTTTTATTAAATTAACATTACCACAAGGAATAATAATATTAATACTCCATTAACAATATCCAACTCCACCAACCATTATATTTTAACATAATACTTATTATCACCCACACATATTAGGCCATAATCTAGCACAATGAATATTACTAAAATACCCCTAGGGCTCCCAATAATAATATTCATGCATAAATGGCACAATAACATAATATGACATGGATAAGTACTTTAACACTTTAATTAATAATCAAGTTCTTCCCTTAGACAACATTTACACACATAGCACATAAAAGAGAATACTTTCCTTTTTATTAAACAATACAAGCAAACATATAAATTATACTAACAACCATATATCAAACATAATAACATATTAAAAATCCTAATGTGAAAACATACGTTTATCCATACGTTTAAGTGAGGTTTAATGATTACCTTAATTCCTACAAAAATTGAATCTTACCGATATCCCAGTTAGAGATTCAAGCTTTAAATAGTAAAATCAACACCTAAAAATAATATCAATAGTTATTATATTAGAAATGAGAAAATCAAAGCATAATACCTTATAAAATTTACTTAATGAAATAATTAACTTAAATATTAACATGCCTTAAAATTATTAATAAAAATGGTCCAATAATTGCAGCAACTCATCTTGCTTATGCAGCAAGAGTTACATGCAAAAATAAAAGGAGGAAAGGCTCGAAGAGGGGGTGAAAGGAAGAAATAATGGTTACTTTTGGGTTGGGGTCTTTATGCTAGAAAAGAGGGCAAGTGGGGGAGGATTTAAGGCAAGGGAAGGGTGCAGGAGTGAAGAGGGGGTGAAGGTGGTTGTCAGGGATGGGTTCACGGTGGCCAACGGTGGTGGTGGCGGCGGTAGCGAGGTGGAAAAGTTGGCTACCGAGGTGGGTCGAGGTGGAGGGGCTGAGAAGGAAGGAAAAGAGGAGGAAAAAATGAAGGGGTTCGGGGACTTGCTTCTGCCAAACAATGTATGGGGATCATGGAGGAGGTTGTAGGGAGTCGAATGGTGGGTTAGGTGGCGGCAGAGGTAGCCGGATGGTAGCGGAAAGAGGGGTTGCAGGTGGGCTAACGAGAAGGGGTAAAATGGAGAGAAAAATAAGTGGGGAGGAAGAAAGGCTACGTGATGGCTTGAGAGGGTGTATTGTGGTGGTGCAGGGCATTAGTAGAAGGTGGCAGGAGGCACTACATGCTGTGGGTGTGGTGGTTAGAGTGGCGGAGGGTGGCGATATGCAAAAATAGGGGTGGAATGGGAGCAGAAGAAATTAGAGAGAGAGGAGCTCAGGGGGGGTAAGGGGCTCGAAAAGATGGGGCAGAAAATGGCTGAAGGGGGAAGATAAAGAAGAGGAAGGGTAGGGGGATAGGTGGCTAATCAAGCGGCCGTATTTAGGGTGGCAGGGTGACGAAGAGGGGGAAAAATAGGGTAAGAGGGATGGTTTGCAGGACTGGCCAGGGGTAAAAATAGGAAGAAAATGAGGGGAGAGAGGGAGAGGCAGGTGATGGCATAAGGTGGCAGCGAGGAGCGGTGGTCGGCGTGCTCGAGGGTGGAAGGCTGGCCACGGTGATAAGTTGGGCGAGCAGCTGTGTTGAGGCGTAGAAGAAGAGAAAGAAAAGACAGGGAAGGGAGCATTAGTCCGGTTAGGGAAGGGAAGAAAAAAGACTGGGCCGTGCGGTCCAGGGTGAAGGGAACAAAGAAAAAGAAGAAGAGGGGGTCTGGCTGTGCGCTAGAGAAGGAGAGGAGGGGAAGGAGCGGGTTGGAGGCCCAAGCGTAGGCGGGGAGCAGGCCTGGCCTGGAGGCCCAAAGCTAGGAAAAAGAAAGAAAGAAGGAAAAGGAGAAAAGGAGAAAGAAAAAAAAAGAAAAAGGAAAAAGGGGAAATGGGAATATGGGAAAATTTAAAATAATTGAATTTATAAGATAATAGGATGTAATATTTCTGATAATAAATTTATTTAATAATTTAATTTAATATAATTAAATATATGGGCTTAAAAAGGATAATTTAAGCAAACTACTGGTTTGAAAATTTATTTAAATAAAAATAATATGATAAAATAGCAAAATATTTATTTTTAATTTATTAAATACTCCTATTCAAAATTTATATACTCAAAATTCATAAAATAATTAAACTAAATAACTTTAAAAGCTAATTTATTTTAAATAAAAGCTATTTATTAAATTATAGGTTTTCTAAAATTTTGAGGGATTACAATTATTTTCTTCAAGATTGCATGGCATTGTTTCATACATTAAGATGATAGAGGCACAATTCTCTTCTTATTAACTACTTAGCCAATTAGCCTATATGTTACAAATTTTCCCTCTCATAACCCCATTGAGCTTTTAAGTCTTTTTCTTGATATTTAACCTTCATATTTATCTTATTCTCTATATCCTATACCATCCCTTAATCTATGGCTAATGGCACATAAACTGGTAATAAGCTATTGATGTGGTTGAAATTCTAAGCATGTGGGTGTGCTAGTGCTATTTGGTGAGTAGTAACTTGTTTTATTTTAAAAATTTATAGGGAAAAAATACCAAATATGAATGAATATGACCTTATCTAATAACCAATCAGGAAACATCTATTATTTAATTGAGATAACAATTAGAACACATGAATAATTGAGGAGACAATGATAATTTTTACTATATGCAACACTAGTGATTATAATGAGAATTAAATAATCCTCACAATATTAGTCAGTACATGATTCTCTCAACAAACATAAGAGAGTACAAGAGGATAGGGTTTGGACATGTATCTATGGCATACTACTTGTTTCTAGGGTTTCATACACATCTATATATAGAAGTAATTAAGCTACACTATTTAATATAAATTAAGGAAAACACATATCCGTATTCATGAAAATAGGTCCCCTATGTTTTTTCTAGTATTCGTAGCATTTGCCAAAATAATATAGGACTAATTATACTAATAAAACATAGGCCATGATCATAAAATCCCCGATGTTTTCTCCCTCAATCTCCATTTGGCTCTAAACTTTTCTAAAAGCATGTATGCAACAATCCATGATCGACTATACTTACAAATATAATTCATGATCTCACAAAATCCACCTTGACACAATATTTGTAATATCTAGCAACATAATCATAAAAGATCATTATAAAGCTTCGAGTCCGAAGAACCCCATATGGTAAATGAGCACGACCTAATAATGGCTTTGTTAGCACAAATAGTTGATCAACATTAGAAGAAACTTTTAATATAATCCTAGCCTCACAATCTAACACTCCAAGTCAAGGAACACTATAAGCTCCATCATAGCCAACTGCATAACCTTAGAACCTTGGAGGTCAAATACTAGTGTGCTGGTGTGTTTTTTTATTAGGACAACAACCAAGATTCGAGTAACGTGTCAATAAAATAATCGACACCACATACTCCATAAAAAATAATATTTTACACATCAAGTACCCTAGAATCTGCACCACACCTAAATAAGGTGTCTTCAATATACTCACCACACACATGCTCACAACATAAGTAATACAAGGGTCAATACTAATCACATTGTGCATCAAACATCTCATAACTAAAGAGTACAAACCAGTGACCAAGCAAGCCACCAAAAATACTTTGGATTGGGCACATCTAAAATCTTCAACTTGTTCTCCTCAGATATATCTTTTGCTCTAACAAAAATAACATAGGCACATGACAAACTTATAACTAGTGAACCATTATATACTAATTCTTGAGTCCACCAAAGAGGCCACATATCTTTAACGATAACAATAGAATACCATAAGGAAAAATTAGACCCAAATTACCTTTAAGTCTAAAATTGGGTCCAATGAACCAATACTACTATCAATAGTATACAATGCATAACTAGATATACCTAAATCAATGACCACTTTCTCTACCTACTTCCCAAATTTCTCCTGACCAATATAACCTATACTATATAGATCTATAACAACCTCCACCACATCTGATGCAACTAACAAAATCTCCTAGTCCACCTTCTTATTAAGAAGTGAAGTGAAATATTATCCCCAAATATTTTACAAAATTTTAGGACCTTGTTTGAAAGATTACAAAAGTGAAAAATAGAAACCAAACCATTGACTTCAAATATTTAGACTTTGTTTGTTGTTAAATGTTGATAGAACTTGAGTAGATCTAATCTAAGATCTAACTCCTCTAATGAGAATCTTCAATTTCTTACTATATTACCCTTGCTACTTGTCAATACACACTTGATAAAGGAGGAGAAAGAAGAAGACACTTGTCTAATTATCTCCAAAGTTTTGAATTCACTTTTCATATCATGACAAATGTGTTGAATCCTTTGAGTACAAGGGTTTATATAATCATGAAACCTTGTAAGACTTTTCATTAATAAGCCCATTAGTATCTTTATTAATGATATAACCTTCTTAATACATGGTCCATGCCTTAAAAATAAAGTTATAATGAAAATTTTACAAGAATTACAAAGTAGACAACCAAAATAACAAAGCCGCACAACTTAATAATGCTATACAAAGATGTAATCCTACGTGATAAAACTTCATAGTCTTGTACCCTTGTTCTTCCTTGCACTTTGTAATCTTGTAATCCTTTTTCATTGCCTTTTACCTCAAATATCTTCAACCATCATGAATTTCATGAATTTCTTGCAAACATACACAACACTTGTAAGAAGAATGACTCTACTAAGTGATGAGTTCATATTTTGACACATTTTATACCCTTATAATCTTAGTTTTTGGTAGTTTATTTAACTAATATAGGGGAATAATTATTGTTTTATGTTTAAGTGGTAAAAATTGCATAAATTTTATTATTTGAGCTAAAATGATATAAATTAAGTAAATTTAGAATAAAATATTATTTATTAATATTTATTGAATTTTATTTTGCAGGTTTTGTATTTAAATAAAAGAAAATTAAAAAAAAAAATAAGACCTTTGGACCAACGGCCAAAGGCCGAAGGCCCAAAGGCTTGGAACACAAAACGACGCCGAAGAGGCACGATCAACAAACAAAAGAAAAAAGAGCGGGAAGAGGAGAAAGAAGAGTCAGCCGTAGGGCTGACGTGGAGCGACGAAATGGAAAAGAAAGTGCGTGCGGCGGAAATCAAAGGAAGAAAGTCAGCAGGGCTGACGTGGAAAGGTGGGGCGCAGCATGGAAGTAAAAAGGAGGGCGCAGGTTATAAATACAGCCGCAGAGAGTAGAAGCCAGGGGGAGGCGGTCTCTGCCGTTAGGCAGAGAACAGAGCGTGTCAGAGGAGAGCCTTTATAGGCTCGGGGGAAGGACAGCGTGAGAGTGGTAGAGAAGAGGTCAGGCGAGACGCAGCAAAGGACGCCGCACAGTACGAAGTGCACGGAAACCGAGGCAAACTGACGCGCGGCAGCACAGCGCAATCAGCCGCTGCCCAGAAAAAGAAAAAGAAAAAGAATTTGGTATAGAAATTAAGGCAGCGCCGAGAAGGAAGAAAAAATTAGAGGAAGAATTTATACCGGTAGAATTATTTCAGATAAAATTAATTTTTATCTGAATAAATTCTTGAACTTTTATCCAAAATTAATTCCGGTTATTTCTTTCTTTTATTTTTAATTTATATTTGAGATATATATTTCTGTGTAATTAATTCTTTAATTATGAGTGGCTGATTATTTATTGTTAGGGAATGAATTGAAACCCTAGACTATGGTTTGACTTATAATTTTATTTTCTTTGTTTCATGAGATTGTTTCTTGACTCTATATTAATTGCTATCGTTTATATGTATAATTCTGTCAAGTATAGTTTATTTGGTGCATGCCTTGTTCTGGTACCTCATAAGTGACAGTATGTAGGATTAATTGCTTGCTAGGTGGCCATCTAAATATACTAGAATTTATATGTATAAATTGCAGCTAGGTTAGATAACAATTCACCTAATCGTTTTGTGATTCTAACCGAAGTGGTAAAACGTTTCGATACGTGTGGGTCAAGAAAAGGAAATACAGCTAGACATGCTTTTTGTACTAGTTTGGGTACTTAGATTGACAGCCTTCCACTTACACTTAATGCATTAAATCTAGTTAAATATAGGAGCCGCTTGTTGCTGCTATACTGCTAGTATTTAATAGGGTTAATATTGGCGCTTTGTCGTATTAATTAATTAAGGGAAGTAATATAAAGTGTATAGACCTGCTTTTGGTGTGCAACTTGGTCGATCTCTTTCTCACGATTAAAAGATGACTTAGAAATAAATATTATATTTTCAACCTAATCTAGTGGTTTATTTTTATTTCCCTAACATATTTCTCATATCTGCGGGTTTCCCATTATTTTCCATTATTTTCATTATTAGTTTATTTTATTTATTCCTTTTATTATTTTTATAAACCCCCATTAGTATTTTTATTTATTTATTTAATTTGTGTTATTTAGGATTTTTATTTTTAGTTTTAGTTTTATTTTTAAGCTAGTTAAATAGAAGTGAGCCCTCTCAATCCCCGGTTTAGAACGATACCCTTATTTACCAATGATACAATTGACAACAAGAGGGTTTAAATTGCTTGCCGGCTACGGTGGCACCAATTTTTGGCGCCGTTGCCGGGGATTAGTAACTTCACCTTTATTTTGCTAGTATTTTTAGTGTGTTTTTATTTTTAGTATTTTAGTATTTTTTATTTTATTTTTGTTTTATATTTTCTTAGGATTTTTGGTGTGTTTTGTTATTAACCTTTTCCTTTGGAGTGTTAGTGTTTTCAGGTAGCTATGAGAGGATCCTTTGGTTATGGACAACTTTGCTCGAATATTAATGCAAGAGTAAATGAGGTAAGTATGAGTAGTCTTGAAGATAAACTTAACAAACTCACCGCTCTTGTTTTGCAGGTAGCTGAAGCTAGAGTTATTAATACAAGTGGAGTGTGTCATACGCAAGGAAATCCATATGCCTACCATGAAAAAGCTATGAGAGGAGGAGGATGGACACAACCTAATGCTCAATCCTTCAATGGTTTTCAAGGACATGATCCCTATACAAGCACATACTATTCGGGAATGAGGCATCAACCCAACTTTGGATGGGAGATGACTGATCAGTATCAAGTGCCATATCAAGACCCTTACATGCGATTATGAAGCTTCAAAATATTATCAATATCCTCAACAAGATTCTTCTCCAGTTTCAGAACCCTCAAGTTCAGAAAAAATGGATAAGATTCTTGAAGAACTGATAAATGGTCAAAACCAAATGGCAGAAAGGCAAAATCAACTGATACAAATGAATGATCAGTATCAAGTACCATATCAAGACCCTTACATATGTGATTATGAAGCGTCAAAACATTATAAATATCCTCAACAAGAATCTTCTCCAGTTTCAGATCCCTCAAGTTCAGAAAAAATGGATAAGATTTTTGAAGCATTGACAAACAGCCTAACTCAACTGATACAAAGTCAGATTAGACAAAATGAAAGGGTGTCAGTGCTAGAGGAGAAAATGGGTGATTTGGTCAACCTGATGAATCAATCACAAGCACAAGAAGAGCTCTCTAGTACTTCAATTCCAAATTCAAGTCAGAGTTATGAGGATGATGATGCCATATCTGAATGTGAGGATGAGCTAGTTGAGGAGGTTTCCATGAAAAACATTGAAGAGCAAGATCAAGTGGAAGAAGAGCTTATAAAAGTAGAAGAAGAATCTCATCAAAATAAGGATCAAGTGAACAAAGAGAAGTATATGGATGACAACACTATCACTTTCACCTACCATATACCATCTTTGAACATTTATTCCCCAATTTTGTTTGGAGATGAGCATAAAACATAAGGTAAGCCTTTGAACCACGTTGATTTTATTTATGCTGACCACACTCTTTGTTTTCCCTCTTTTAGCAGGTTATATGGATCCAAGAGTGAAGAGAGTAATCAAATCACCTTGGATACATTTAATAAGAAACGTGATGCTCCAAAGGAGAGGTTATGTTGGAAGGATGTGTTTAAAGATTTTAAGATGGGAAAATATGTTCCTTCGATAGAGAGATTACCGTATATGGACATTGGACAAAACATTCTCTCTTTACACACGAGCTTAAATTCCATGCTAGGTAAGTTACGTTCTTGCTGGATCAAATCATTCATTAAATCTAATATTTTATCTTTTTCTTCCTTGCAGGATAAAGATGATCATCACGAGGAAGGATTTGGTGAAGCAGCTCTTGAGTGGACGTATCCACCTTGAAGGAGTAAACCGAGATTATGTCAGGCTGAAGACATAAACACAAGCGCTACTTGGGAGGCAACCCAATGTCATAAGCGAGTTTTCTATCCTTTATTTATTTATTTATTTATTTATTTTGTTTTCTCCATACATTAAATTACATGTTTCTTTAGTTGTTTACACATTGAGGACAATGTGTGATTTAAGTGTGGGGGTGCATATGTTTTATGTACGTGTCAAAAAAAAATTTGAAATTTTTTTTTTAGATTTTGATTAGAGTGTTTAGTGTTTTTAGAGTCGTAGGAACCCTTAATTAGTCAATGAGGAATATATCTTTGAAATCTAATGAAAAGATGATCATGAAATCGAGATAAAGCAAGTGGAGATTTTTTGTATTAATTTCGATATAGGGAACACATATCTACGTGTCTAAATGTGAATGGAGAAAGAACATGTATGATTTTCTAATCACTGACATGGCATGTTGAGATTCATCACATTCCTTAGTGAGCTTTTGAACCATACGTACCTTTTTTTTTCTGAGCGAATTTACACAAAATCATCTACTATTTCTTGGCTTCAAAAATTTTCTTTGTAAACCTCATATATGTTTAATTGCTTTGATCAAAATATTTGCCATAGATCTTGTAATGGACTATAGAGATTACTAGAACTTACTCTTGTGCTAATCAAAGCTTATAGTCAAAACATGCTTTGATTGAGAAAATGATAAAGGCAGCTTAGGAATTTTCCATCACATGACCAAGTAGCTTAACCTGATTTGTGTATACATGATATACATCCCATAGAAACCCTTTGATCCTATACATGGAACATACATTTTTTTTTCATTACCCACATTGAATAACCTTCGGGCCTTAATATCTTTACCCTTGCTTAAAGCTAGTGGAAGGAAATCAAATCGTTATGGATATAAAGAGTGGTTGTAAATGTGTGTGTGAAAGAAATATATGTATGTGTGCTAAGAAAGGGGATTGGTTATGTTTGGTGGAGATAAAAAAAATTGAATGAAAAAAAATGAAGAAAAAAAAAGAAAAGAAAAAAAAATTTAAGAAAAAAAAAGAAAAGTGTAAAAAAAAATGTTAGGAAATAAGGAAGAGAGGGAGTTATGGAGATGATGTTGAGGAAGTTCTATTCATGTTACATTTTATTGTAAAGATGGAGAGGTGTATCATTAATCATTGATGTGGAGTTATGCTTATATTTTATCTAATCATTAGATTCCACTAGATCTTGATCTTTTTAGTATCACACTCCTAAAATATTCCATACCCTTCTTTACCTTAAACCCCGCTACAACCAATAAGTAAGTCCTATTTGATTTTTGAGATGAGCAGCCTTTGATCTGATGGAGATTAGTCACAAGAGTTAAGTATATGGTTCGGTCCATTTGGAAAATATTTGATATCTTTCATGAGGCTTTATCCACAAAAATATGAGCCTTATTTGTTTATATATGTGAGTCATTTGTTATCTTTATCATCTTATCTCACATACATGAGTGTTTCTATATATTTGTAGCCATGAATCTAAGAGAAAAAAAATAGAGGGTATCCATAGTGAGGATGGATCTTGATGTGACTAAGGCGTGGTAGATTTTCATCCATAATATTGATCTCTTCATACCTGTCATATTTATGTGTGAACCATATGTTGAAATTGATTCTTTAAATCTCCCAATGCTGAATCTTGATTGATTGCTAATCTTGACATTTGAAAGTAAAAGATTCTGAGACAAAAATTGTTAAGGGTGTTAGGTATGTTTTTTTATTTTATTTTATTTGTGTGTGATTTTGTGGGTATATCATCTGCGAAACCCTCACGAGACCTTACTCGTCCTCGATGGGTGACCTAGGGGTTTAAAGGGCTTGTTGCACATGCTAAGTGTAATCGTGAGACCTACGAAAGTGGCTAGATTTTATCTGTTTAGAGTAATAACTTGCTTGAGGACAAGCAAGAAGCTAAGTGTGGGGGTGTGATGAGTTCATATTTTGACACATTTTATACCCTTATAATCTTAGTTTTTGATAGTTTATTTAACTAATATAGGGGAATAATTATTGTTTTATGTTTAAGTGGTAAAAATTGCATAAATTTTATTATTTGAGCTAAAATAATATAAATTAAGTAAATTTAGAATAAAATATTACTTATTAATATTTATTGAATTTTATTTTGCAGGTTTTGTATTTAAATAAAAGAAAATTAAAAAAAAAAATAAGACCTTTGGACCAACGGCCAAAGGCCGAAGGCCCAAAGGCCTGGAAAACAAAACGACGCCAAAGAGGCACGATCAACAAACAAAAGAAAAAAGAGTGGGAAGAGGAGAAAGAAGAGTCAGCCGCAGGGCTGACGTGGAGCGACGAAATGGAAAAGAAAGTGCGTGCGGCGGAAATCAAAGGAAGAAAGTCAGTAGGGCTGACGTGGAAAGGTGGGGCGCAGCATGGAAGTAAAAAGGAGGGCGCAGGTTATAAATACAGCCGTAGAGAGTAGAAGCCAGGGGGAGGCGGTCTCTGTCGTTAGGCAGAGAACAGAGCGTGTCAGAGGAGAGCCTTTATAGGCTCTGGGGAAGGAACAACGTGAGAGCGGTAGAGAAGAGGTCAGGCGAGACGCAGCAAAGGACGCCACACAGTACGAAGTGCACGGAAACCGAGGGAAACCGACGCGCGACAGCACAGCGCAATCAGCCGCCGGCCAGAAAAAGAAAAAGAAAAAGGATTTGGCACAGAAATTAAGGCAGCGCCGAGAAGGAAGAAAAAATTAGAGGAAGAATTTATACCGGTAGAATTATTTTAGATAAAATTAATTTTTATCTGAATAAATTCTTGAACTTTTATCCAAAATTAATTCCGATTATTTCTTTCTTTTATTTTTAATTTATATTTGAGATATATATTTCTGTGTAATTAATTCTTTAATTATGAGTGGCTGATTATTTATTATTAGGGAATGAATTGAAACCCTAGACTATGGTTTGACTTATAATTTTATTTTCTTTGTTTCGTGAGATTGTTTCTTGACTCTATATTAATTGCTATCGTTTATATGTATAATTCTGTCAAGTATAGTTTATTTGGTGCATGCCTTGTTCTGTTACCTCATAAGTGATAGTATGTAGGATTAATTGCTTGCTAGGTGGCCATCTAAATATACTAGAATTTATATGTATAAATTGCAGCTAGGTTAGATAACAATTCACCTAATCGTTTTGTGATTCTAACCGAAGTGGTAAAACGTTTCGATACGTGTGGGTCAAGAAAAGGAAATACAGCTAGACATGCTTTTTGTACTAGTTTGGGTACTTAGATTGACAGCCTTCCACTTACACTTAATGCATTAAATCTAGTTAAATATAGGATCCGCTTGTTGCTGCTATACTGCTAGTATTTAATAGGGTTAATATTGGCGCTTTGTCATATTAATTAATTAAGGGAAGTAATATAAGGTGTATAGACCTGATTTTTGTGTGCAACTTGGTCGATCTCTTTCTCACGATTAAAAGATGACCTAGAAATAAATATTATATTTTCAACCTAATCTAGTGGTGGATTTTTATTTCCCTAACATATTTCTCATATCTGCGGGTTTCCCATTATTTTCCATTATTTTCATTATTAGTTTATTTTATTTATTCCTTTTATTATTTTTATAAACCCCCATTAGTATTTTTATTTATTTATTTAATTTGTGTTATTTAGGATTTTTTTTTTAGTTTTATTTTTAAGCTAGCTAAATAGAAGTGAGCCCTCTCAATCCCCGACTAGAACGATACCCTTATTTACCAGTGCTACAATTGACAACAAGAGGGTTTAAATTGCGTGCCGGCTACGGTCACACCACTAAGCATTAAAGGTATATGAATTTTCAACCACAAATGATTCTATGTCAATTTATGATAATTCCTCTTGATCTCCATCATTAGAAAATGAAGATTGAGAGTTCTCAAGAGGTGCTATACACCGATCTCCCCTTGTAAGGAAGAATTTTCCCTCAAATTAGCATCACTATAATATGGAGATAAGTCACTAATCTTGAAAGTACTAGATATTCCTCCATAATGTTTAGGAAATTTAAGTTCATACATGTTATTTCCAAATTTTCTTAAGATTTTGAATGGTCCATCAAATCTTGGGCTTATTTTATTCTTTCTTAAGTTTAGAAATCTCTTTTTTCTCAAATGCAACCACACTAAATTTCCTTGTTTAAGAACTTGTTGAAATCTATTTTTATCAGCTTGAGCTTGGTATTTAACATTGTTTTTTCAATGTTGTCTTTAATTTGTTGATGGAGCTTTCTGAAGAACTTGATTCTTTATTTAACATCATCATTCTTCATATCCTCTCTTTTAAATGACAATATATCAATTGATAGATATGGATTAACCTAGTATATAATCTCAAAAGGACTTATTTTAGTTATGTTATAAGGAATTCTATTGTATGCAAACTCAGCATGCACATGCTTTATATCCCAATCTTTGGTACTCTTATTTACCACCCCTCTTAGCAGAGTACCTAGAGTTTTATTGTTCACTTTGGTTTGGCTATCCGTTTGTGGATGATGCGAAGTGCAAAATAGTAACTTAGTATGCAACATGTGCTAAAGTATCTTCAAAAAGTAGCTTAAGAATTTTACATTCCTATCCAACACTATACTATTGGGAATCCTATTTAACCTCACTATTTCTTAGAAATATAAGTTTTCTACATGTTTTGAATTATCAGTTTTGTTATAAGGTATAAAATATGCCATTTTTGAAATCTATCCACTACCACAAGAATAAAATCCTTACCCCTCTACGTCCTTGGTAATCCTAATATGAAATCCATGCTAACACTTTTCCAAGGTTAATTAAGTAGTGGTAAAGGAGTATACAAACCTTTATGAAAGAAAATTTTTCTTTTTTGACAAGTTATGCATCTTCTTATAATTTATTTGCACTAGTTTTATCATCTGTGGCTAGTAAAAGTTTCTTGTAGTATTTCTATGGTTTTATGGACTCCAAAATAACTAACTATAAACAACTTATTAAGTTTAAGGAGATATTCATCTTGTAGTAAATAATTACTAAAACTACCACTCTTTTTGGACATATATGTCAACAAAATCTTCATCCTTGTTATACAAATCCTTCAACATCTCAAATCCTAATAACTTAACATCCAATTACCAATATCATGAATCTGATAGACAAAGCATCTATCACGACATTTTATATACCATCAAAATGATTAGTAGAAAACACAAAGGATTATAAAAAACTAACCCATTTTGCATTCTTTGTGTTAATTTTCTTTTTTCTATGCAAATATTTAAAACTCTTATGGTTTGAATGAAAAAAAATGGTTTAGGCCTTAGGTAATGTCTCCATGTTTCTAGAATTTTTATGATGGCATAGAGCTCTTTGTTATAAGTAAAGTACTTTAACCTCGCTCTATTCAATTTCTCACTAAAAATGCAATAGCTCGTCGTCTCTTATCTTTACCCTATTTACGTCACATGTAACTTCAAATAATTTCTCAAAGTCAGTAAAGCTAGTACTAGTGTATTTCATATCTTATTCTCTAAATTTTGGAAAGCCTTAGTTTCATCCTTTCTCTAATTAAACTCACCTTTTTTCATGAGTTGAGTTATTTGTGCGGTAATAAGAGAAAAATAATTAATGAATCTCCTATAGAAACTTGCCAAACCATAAAAAATCCTCACTTCATGAATATCCTTATGTGTTTTCCAACTCATAATAGCCTCAATTTTAGTGGAATCAACTTTAATACCTTCCCTACTCACTGTGTACCCAAGGAAAACTAAACTTAAAAGTATAAAGTCACACTTTTCCATTTTTCCATCTAGTTTAGTCTCCCTCAGTTTATCAAACAACTTCTTAAGATGAATTAGATGATCATGTTTGTCTTGAGTGTAAAAGACTATATCATCGAAGTACACAATGATAAAATCTCTAAGAAAAGGTCTAAGTACATCATTCATTTGTCTAATGAATGAGCTTGGTTTATTACATAAGGCATCACTGACAACTCATAAAGACCATACTTAATCTTGAATATAGTTTTCCACTCATCCTTTTCTCTAATCCTCATATGATGATACCCGCTTCTCAGATCAATTTAGAGAATACTTATGCCCCACATAACTCATCCAGCATATCCTCTAGACTTGGTAATGGAAATTGATATTCAATAGTGATATTTTTAACAACTCTTGAGTCAATCCATGTGCACTAGGTACCATCCTTTTTAGGGACTAGTAATGTAGGTATACAATACGAACTCATGATTCCCTCACATAGCCTTTCGTTACAAGCTCTTAGATTTATTTTTCTAACTCCTTAGCCTCCTCTAGATTACATCTATATGTGTTCCTATTAGGTAAGGACATACTAGGAAGTAAATCTGTGGCATGTTCTATCCCTCTCTTAGGTGGTAAGCTAGGTGTTAATTAATTAGGAAAAATATTTTGATATTCAATAAGAAGTTTATCTAATTGAGGATTATCATTATCTCTCTCCCTTTATAGAGATTCTTTTATGACTACAATAGAAAAACTCCATTCTTCTTGAATGCATTTGACCATATCCTTTTCATATAAGAACAAACTCTTATTATTTTTGACTATGCTCTCCTTATCATTCTTATAAGGTTTAAGCTTATGGATCTTTTTTTCCTTCTCAACTATATACTCATTATTAACACCATTATGAATAGCATTTCTATTATACTGGCATGGTCTACCCAATAAGATTCCATAGACATTCATAGGTAAAACATCACATAACACTTCATCATGTTAGTTACCAATTTTGAGTGGTACTAGGGTTTGTTTTATCACCTTGATTCCCTCGTCTTTATTCAATCATCGAAGATAATAAGGTTTTGGTTGTGGTGTAGTTTTCAACCACAAATCCTTAACTATCATTTCATTGGCTACATTTATACAAGAGCTACTATCAATGATGATATGATAAATTGTATCTCCTACTTTCCCTTTTGTTCCAAATATCTTCTCCCTCTAAGTAGGTTGTTAAGTATCATGTGCTTGAAGTACTCTCTCTAAGACTTAACAAGCACTTAATTATTCCTCATATTTACTAGAAGCTTCCTCAAAAGGTTCAATTTCAGAATTTTCCTCACATGTCTCCTTAGCTTCAATCCTTTGGATAGATAATACCCTTTGATTAAGACATTTGCAAGCTAAGTTTCCAATCCCCTGACATTTGAAACATTACCTAGTAGAGACTTCATTAATTTTATTTTTACTTCTCTCCTCTCTAGTAATTCCTAGTTTCTTTTTAAGATTAGTAGAAGTTGAAGTACTCACTCCAAATTTTGTTGTTTAGTTACTTGAGTAGTACTTGATGGATTGGTTATTTTTTTATATGAGGCTTAGTGGACTTAATTTGCTTTTCAAGTCGTAGGGAAAGTTTAATCATATCATAAAAGGAATCATAAAGATTAGTTTCCATCTTGTCTCAAATCATCATGTTAAGGCCTTCCAAGAGAATAGCACAAGTTTGTTCCCTCCTTTCATGGATATCACATACTAGTTCCAACCTTTCAAATCCCCTAACATAATCCTTGACACTTAGTAGAACTACCTAAGAGTAGTTAATTTGATATAACTATCTTGTTCAAAATCTTTTGGAATGATTTTTCTTCTTAGATGTTTCTTACGTTTTTCCCAAGATTTAATTTTATATTTTCCTTCTTGTTCCCTATTCCTCTTTAGATTATTGTACCAAATTCTCTCAAAATTCTTAAATTTAATAGTTAATATTTTATACTTTTGTTCATCTTGATAATCCTTAAATTAAAAAATAGCTTCCACCTGATGTAACCACTAAATAAATGAATCTACATCAAGCTTACCATCAAAGTCAGGGAGATCAAGCTTAATGCTCTTATCCTTTTTTTGATGATACCTAGGTTGATGGTCATGGAACTTTCTATTACTTCCACTCTCTATAGAATATTCTTCATGGTCTATTATTGAATTTAGATTCCTCCATTCAATTGGATTATTTGACATAATAGCAAGTCCAAACCTATCCCCATATGAATCTCTATGATTTTGGACATTTTAAGCTAAATCTTGTTCAGCTAACTTAGACTCTAACCTTTCGAGATGTGTTTACATAACTGATAATTGTCAAAGTTGGGAATTAGAAGTATTGAGGCTACTAGAAAGTTTTTTAATGGCTTCAAAAGTGGATTGGAAATTTTGTTCCCACTCCATGATTGATCATTTCTATCGCAATCACTCGAGTTTTAATGGGTTAAAACTAAATTTGTTCACTTTCACTTTCAATTTCCTAAGTTGATTCTTGTGTAACAATTTAGAGTTCAATGACTTACAAAAGAAAATTATCAATTGAACCAAAAATCACTACACATAAAATAAAAGAAACACATTAAATCAGACTTGCAAAATTCTTATCACAAAACCATGGAAAATTTGCTCAAAAACCCTACTCAAACATTCAAATTATCACCATGTGTATTCGAATATTTTAAATCACATTGTATGTAGAAATAAACAATGATCTAATATGAATTAATACCACATGATAACATAACCTATGCTTGAGTAATCTTACATAAATATACATGATTCACTTTCAAACACATGCACACAAAAGTTGTTCTCATTCAACACCAAAACGTCAATGCTTTCCACTATTCATGCTTAGTAATTTTTCACCACAATATAGCATCACCAATTATGTCCCATCAGCAAAAAAGATCACCTAAACATGTAATATTCTGGGCAAAAAGATTTGAAGAAATCACGTATAAATCAAGTGTATTACATGTTGGAAATAATATTGCACACAATTTCAACTAAAGATCACTACCTAATGTCGAATCTATCATGTAATAACATCCAAGAATCATGCTAGATTCTTTAGGAATAACATGAAACATACCAATTTTTATATAACACAACAATAACTTATCAAGATTCACAAGACTCTACGATGATTATTCAATAAACTTACTTGAACTTTAAGTATGGTGATGAAGATTGTTGAACCTTGGTTGCATTTTTGCACCTCTTGTAGCTTCAA
Organism: Tamarix austromongolica; assembly: GCA_039764185.1. NCBI lineage: Eukaryota > Viridiplantae > Streptophyta > Magnoliopsida > Caryophyllales > Tamaricaceae > Tamarix > Tamarix austromongolica. Next base: position 118,275,657 of record CM077809.1, on the reverse strand, counting down.
CTTCAAGGTGGCTTTGATACCACTTTTTATGTGGAAGGTTATCCCTGAATCTTCTACATCACTTTAGGACTTTGTTTAAAGGATTAAAAAAAGGTAAAATTGAACCTAAACTTTTGACTTCAAGTATTTAGCTTTGTTGTTGTCGAATGTTGATAGAACTTGAATAGATTTAATCTAAGATCTGACTCCTCTAATGAGAATATTCTATTTCTCACTATATTACCCTTGCTATCTCTTAAATCACACTTGCGAAAGGAGAAAAGAAGAAGTAGAAGAAGAAAACTCTCATGTAACTCTCTTGTAAGTTTTGAATGAACTTTTGATATCATGACAAATTTGTCAAATCCTTTGAGTACATGGGTTTATATAAGCATTGAATCTTGTAAGATTTTTCATTAAGAAGACGATTAGTGGCCTGATTAATGACTTAACATTTGTAATTCATAGTATACGGTTTATAAATAAATTTACAATGATAATTTTATGAGAATTACAAAGTAGACAACAAAAATAACAAAGTCACACAACCTAATAATGCCATATATCGATGTAATCATATTTGCTAAAAATTTATAGTCTTGTAGCCTTGTTCTTCTTTGCACTTTGTAATCTTTTAAACTCGTAATCCCCAATCATTTCCTTGTACCTCAAAGATCTTCACCCATTATGAATTTTCTGATTTTCTTTCAAACATACACAATACCTACAAGAAGAATGACTTGACAAAACATTAAAAGTATATAAATTTTCAAGCATAATTGGTTATATCTCCATATATACTAATTAATCTAAGTTGCCATCATTGAAAGAAGAAGACTGAGAGTTCTCAAGAGATGATCTTACATCAAGAAGGAATTTAGACTCATAGAAGGTAACCTATCTAGATGTAATCGGGTCACAAAATAAGGACCCCAATCATGCAAAAGGCACTCCTGTGTCCGAGTCGCATCGGCATGAGACTAGCAACATATGGGTCACAAATTCTTAATGCTACCCACACTACACCCTCAATAGTCACTCCAACAAGATCATATAATTTCTAGACCAGCTTGCCAAGAATCGCTACCATAAGTGCTTTAGAAACCATCAATATGCCATTCTCAATGACATACTTGCAACTTTTGCTATATAAGGAACATATTAAAATAAAGCTTTTAGTCATTTCAGGAGCATGATGAACATTAGATAGTATATTAGCCACACCATCATGTATCATCAGCCTCATAGTCCCAATCCCAATAACTCTGCACAAAACACCATTCCCCTAGACAACAACTTCACCTAGACTAGTTTTTAAAGTCTATAACCAACTTCTATTGGGACAAATATGGTAGGAGCACCTTGAATCCAAAATTAACCTATTATATAATCTATCCATTAGTAGCAATTAGTACATCACCACCACCATAGTCATCAACTATAGGAACATCACCCTCATTAGATATACCATTAATAATGTCTATAGGTTTCCTATTAAGTTAGTATTTTCTAGTATGGCTATTCATGTGACAACCATAGAAGACCATAGCCTTGAATGAAATCCTCTAGTCAAATGATTCTCAACCAATTCATGCTATAGAAAGGTATTCTTGAAATCTATAAGAACAAATTCATCCTTCCCACACAATATAATCTCACAAACATGGTTATAAGCAATCTTCAAAGAGCACACTAACATAATAGCTAGATCATCATTATCTAATTTAGCATCTATATTATTCAAATCCATAACTCTAAAGTTAAATTCATCAAGATGAGATTTCAAAGACTGACCCTTATCTAATTTTAAATCATGAAGTTGGCTCCACAAAAATATAAGATTTGACATAGATCTCATCATATACAAAGATTCCAGCTTCAACCACAAGGTGGCAAAGGTTATCTTTTTATCTTTTTCATGCAAATCCTTATTTGATGAATACAACTGTATGGTGGATAGGATCTTCAAATCAATATCCTCAAAATCCTCATTAGACATCATTTATGGTTTCTCTACTTTCTTGTATAATGTGTTCTCTATTTTGTTCTGAATAAGGATCACCATCCCAATACATATTAGTCATACACCTAGGATTTGATACCAATTATAGGGAAAAAATACCAAATGTTAATACCCAAAAGTTGATCTAACAAGTAATTAAAAAAATTTCAAGGCTTGATTGAGATAACAATGATAACACAAGAATAATTGGGGAAAAATGATGATCTTTACTACATATAACACCAGTGATGACAAGGATAATAAAAGAATCCTCAAAATATCACTAAATACACAATTCTCTCAACAAACACAAGAGAATATAACATGGGAGGATTTGAACAAGGTTTACTGATGTATCACTTATTTCTAGGGTTTCATGCATATATATTTATAGAAGTACATAATTGATACAAGAGAATGACGGAGAATAGAAAAAAACACACGGTCACTATGTTTTTTCTAGAACTCTTGTCTTTGGTCAAAATAATGCAAGACCAAGTATACTAAAAAAACACAGTTCGTGTTTACAAACATGAAGCACCCGTGTTTTCTCTCTTGTTCTCCGTTTATATCTAAAATTTTCCAAACACGTGTGTGTAAAAATCTATGATAGAATAAACACATAAATATAAGTGATGATATCATAATAATGTGGAAAGCATGGAGTGGATTGTGCAAGCAATAAATCCTTGTGATGTGTAGGATGGAGTGTAGAATGCTCCTACCTAGTGAAGTATGGATCAAGTTAAAAAAAGTGAGAGAAAAGAAAATTTTCTAGCATTCTAGTAGCTGTTGGTAGTACAAGAGATGATGGATTAAAGTAAAAACTTTATATGTAAATGGTAAAGTTTGAGAATCATGAAGATTTGAAATTATCAAAGTTATGTTCTCAACTAGTGATAGATATTGCACACAGTCCTATAATTTACCCACTTTGGACCATAACCATGTTACAACCAAATAAAATACCATTTGATTTTTACACACCTTGGTTTATAGTTAGTGGTGAATAGAGAAGAATGACAAGCCTATAGAAAATCATTATCATTGGTAGAATATTTTTAGTAATACAAACACATGACATATGAGAGTGGTGTGCTTCCACATGCCTAACGTGAGGATCTCTTGGCTTAATTCTTCATATTTGTTCTTATTAATAGCTTAAAAAATGGATTGGGAAATTGAATAGGTTTTTTGATGTATGTGACCAAAAATATGTTTGAAAATGATTTTCTACATGTTTATTTCCCACTATTTTGAGTCCTAATGAAAAGTATGAATTAGGTCTCCCAATTATTGATTATCTCTTATTATCTATTGGAAAGAGGGAATTTATGTTGCTTAATAATTGGGACTTCACATACTTTTTGTGGTTGTGTTACTTGAGGAAAAGAAACTATTCAAGAATGGGGTATTTGATATATGCATATTTTAAGGTATTATTTAATGTATATTGACCCAACTTTCTATATTTTTATGATAATTTTACCACTTTTTGGCAAGTTTTTCTCTATTATCCTAGGTTTACAAGAAAGGACGAAATCAATATTGATATAGGTCTTTCCCAAAAAAAAAATACTGGACCTAAATATCGCTTGCTTAAAGAGTGGAGGTTAGCTCGAAAAGGGTGTTTAGACACTCTTGTCATGATTATACACTAGGTTTATTGAGTAAGTTGTGTTGGAAAGGCTAACAATCCTTTTTTACACTGTATTTTTCTACTTGTCTTCCTCCTTCATTCCACCTCTCTATATATAGGATATTGTATCTATTCTTGGGGACATAAAATTATTCATACAACTCTCTTCTCTCCTCTAAAATTTTCCCTTAGCAACCTTTAGTTATTTGACTTCCCCTTTAATTACTTAAGAATATATTGGTTCACTAAACATTTATAACAAAAGGCTCTATCTGTGGGGATCTGAATAAAAAACTATGTTTCCCATCTAATATTATTATAAATTGGATCCAAAACTAATGATCCCTCTAACATCTAATCACTATCTTTAACTTCAAGTTATTAATGTTGCAATATGAGTATCAATTCAAGAAATGGTCTTAAACATGCTAGATCCACTATCACACACCCTCAACAACCTATCACAACATCTAGATTAGCATCACCGTGATACACTCCAACAACCTATCACACAGGTGAGTAAAGTGGAGGCTCTAGATCTTATAGAGAGAGAACAAAGGACCAAGTTGTGTAGTACTACCATATAGGAGGGAGAAGCTGATTCAATGGAAGTGACATAACTAATAATGATATACAAAATCTCTCTTTAGGCCTTCCTATACAATTCAAGAGGGAAATACATTTGAGTATAAGAAGAAGGTGCGATGGCTACTAGACTAGTAGAGTCGAGGAAGAAAATAATGAGTATGATGGCTACCACACCAATAGAGGAGAGGAGGCTTCTCTAAGGATATTGATATATTAAAAGGTACAAGTATATTTGGGGTCTAAAGGGGATAAGTGTCACAAATAGCCACAACTATCAAATGCCTTTCAAGAAGAGTATATCTGAAGTGCTAATGCAAAGAATAAGAATTCCAACATTTAAATCATTCGATTATTTTTCAAAACTAGAATACCATTGAATGTTTTATTGAATATAATGATACTAGATGGAGCAAAAGAAGATAATCCGTGTAAGTAATTCCAAGGTTCACCAAAAGAATAATCTTTGAGGTAGTTTGGAAAGCTCAAGGCTAAGTCAATAAGCTCTTTTTCCTAACTCGCTATTTCCTTTATGAAGAAATTTGATGTGTGCCAACAATCGAAGCAAATTCCATTCAATCTATTTTAAATAGATTCATTAATGGGGTTCCATAGATTGATGAGTTTGATAACAACATAAAAATATCTGCCTTACTTAGAGGCCTAACTAACAATGAGCTAGTTGAGAATCTATAATTGACTAAGTAAAAATCATACACCTCATTGAAAAAAGATATGAAAGAGAGGATAGATTCTAAGGAAATAACCAACATAATATGGTCGATGGATAGAAAAGTAGAAACACCATTAATGCCAAGATAGAGGATAAAGAAGAATATATATAAGATACAGGAGAACTGTATGAGTTTAAGGACTACTATACAACCATCTATGTAATGGCCTCTAATAGCAATATTTGATAAATATATAACATTAGTAGTAAGACTTGAACACATATAAAATGTGGAAAATGGTTGAAAAATGTTACGAAGGCTATTTCTTTGTGGGATAACATGAAGTGCAATGAGTTGGGTAAAACATTGTGAAGTGTAGATCATTAAAGGATGTACTTGAAGATTTATTTTCCAAGGGTCATTTAAGGAACCATGCACAAACATCCCTATCAAGATAAGAGACACAACATTAGGGGGGAAGACTCCTCAGAGAGGGCACACAATGCGGCCCTAAAATCATACGTTAGAGAGTCTTACTTCCATAAGATAAACAAAAGGGAAATAATAGATGAGTGGGGAACTAACTTCCCAACAAAGGATGAGGGGAGAAATGTGGCTGAATGTCAACATAGTCCCTTGGTAATTGAAGTGAAAATTTCTAACTACAAAATGAAAAAAGGTCCTCCTAGACATATATAGTTCTACGGATGTTATATTTAAAGAAACTTATAAGCAACTAGAGCTTTTGAAAAATAAATGTTTGATAAATAAAACCACATAATCAGTGAAAAGTGTCCAAATAGACTTTGAGGTGGTTGCTTGTCCATTGGCTTATAATATGATATTAGGAGGATGATACCTTGATAAATTCTAGGTTAGAATTTTTATGGTTGGATTCTTAGTTATGTTTTGAGTTAATGGAGGATAGGGAGAGGTTTATGGTGATCATAGGATGCCACATCAATACTATGCTATTGAAGTATAGTACACCCTTAGAAGGTTAGACGCTAAGAAACCACAAGAAATATTAGTGCTAGAGGAAATAAATATCTATAGGGAGGGCATCCATGCTACTATAGAGGTAAAAAAGAAAAAGAATACAATAAGATCATGTAAAGCATAAAGTAATGATAGGAAAGGATATTAGTGAGGCTAATTAGGAGTTGTTGGCTTTCCCCATAAATAATAAGGTATGTATTTCTTGGAAAGTATTTGATATGGAGGGAATCCCTCCTAAAATTATTGCACATCAATTTGATATTAATGATATATTTAAATTGGTAAAAAGAAGAAGATTTATCAGATCTAAAAAGCATAAGGCAATTAGAGAGGAAGTAGAAAAACATATTTTCTTTAGAATTTGTTTAGAAGGTAAAATATAGAAATTGTATAGCCGACCAGGTCACTGTGAATAATTCAAATGGGAAGTGGAGAATGTGTGTTGACTTTATAGCCATAAACAATGCTTGTATTAAGGATGGTTACCCACTACCTTAGTTTAAATGGTTGATTGTGAAGTAGAAGCATCCATGTATTCTCAAGAAGATGATGATTTGGTATACTTTATTATGGAACCAATCACATTATTTGTCATTAATAATAATCATAATAATTTAACTAACCTTAACAGGTATTTTTTGAGTAATTCTTATAGGTATCTAACATATTTTCAAGGAGAAGATTAATGCATGTCAAGATGTCAACATAAATTAGATTTTATATGTTACATGTTATTTTAATTCAAAGGAAGTTATTATGTATGGAATTTAATCTTATAAGTCAAGGAGACCTAGTTATTATCATTTTTATGTAAATTCATACTCTTGTTAGTTGTTTCCATGTATGTTTGTCTATTATAATTCTTGTTGATTCATGTATTATATAGGTTAGTGGTAGTTTCTAATACTAATTAGTGTGATAGCTAGCTATGTTTAGATTACTTTGGCTTCCTTGGTATACTAATTAGAAATATTTATGAAAATTTTCTAGTTACCTATATAAGGCATGGTTGAATATTCATGTAAAATATTTTTAGAATTATTAAAATCTACTACAAAAAACATACTTGGTTGTTTTTATCTTTTGTGACTGAATAAATCTATGACTACTTGGTGTAATCATAGATATGATACTTTGAGTTTCTTCTAGGAGAAATATTCAAAGTTAAACTTCTTGCTATGTTTTTCCTTAAATAGTACTTGAATATTCACATTATTATTCTTAATCTTCAACCACCAAACTTACCTATCTTCTAATAGGTTGAATCTTCAAAGTTCTAGGAAGAACTCATGTAATTTTGGTATCAAATATAGGTTGACTCTTCTAGCATTGAATCTCCAAGCTTCCCTTCAATCTTCCTCTTCCTTTATTTAATAATACAATGTGAAGAAGCCCCACGTTCTTAGCCTTTCTTCTAACTCTCTTTGAATCTTCAATCCCTCAAGTTTGAATACATTCGTCCATTCAATTTTTCCTTCAGTCTACATCAAATATATCCTTAAATATTCAATCCCACATCATTACATATTGAACCATTAAATTATTAAATTTCAACATCTTTGGTTATCTACTTCTTTTGTTTCCCAAGTTTTTTTCAAGCATGCCACTCATATTTGACCTCTATTCCATGTGTTCTTGATTATATTGAATCAATTAAGAAGACATAACATTCTTTCAACCTCACTCAAATCATTACTTTTATATTTAAATACTTCTTCCTATCTAAGCAAACATTCACTCACAAGGAAGATTATTTTGAGCCAATTTCAGACATCATTCCTACAAAACTCCTACCATCACATTCCATTGAGAACCCTTCATGTTTACTTTATAATTGGTGGTAAGACATTCAACCATTTCCTTCCCATTACTGATTCACTTCCATGCCTGGTGTGTGCTTGGGTCAACAATGCTTGAAAGGGTAATGAATTAAATGCAACACAACATAAGAAAGTAATTATACATGGTGGATCCAAGTAATTGAGTGATGAGTGAGTATTTTCCCCTTGGGTATCTAGTGAAATGCACATTACTCATGTTAAGTTTACTGCATACTTAAACTATTCTAGGAAATATTAGCAGGTTAATGGGAATATTAATAAAGTAAAAATGAAGTAAATGAGAACTAGGAGTTCATCAATACCAACATGAAATAGAGAAGAATAAAATTAAAAAGATGGAGTCGTGGGATGGAGATCACTTATCACCAAATGTATGCACCCTATGATAGTTCATAACTTTTCAAGCTCAGAAGATATTCATCCTTCTAGACTCACTAGACTTTAATTAGTGGTGTAGTGTACTCTTAGGCCATCTCAATCATGGTGCATAAGCCATGGGAATGTCATGCATTGAGCTTCAGAGGATTAATGTCAAGGCCACATCACCTGCTAGTGCTAACCTTATCACCATCTGCCATTTTCACTTTTGTTCACTATGATAGTTGATACAGAATTCATGTGTGTGCCTAATATGGCCAACATTCAATACATGAACAAATGATTGCTCAAGAAAAAGAAATATCAGATAAACCAAATATATGTCATAGATTACAGCAAAAGGAATGATCAATCCACACCCAAATAGAGAAACTTAGCTCATGTTGAATTTCATCAAGCTAAGTAAATAATGATTATGAAGAAGGGAAGGCAATAGGTAGATCATGGTAATCCAATATGTATCTAGCCAAATCTCTTTTTCTCCCTCACTCAATGTAGCTTTCTTGCACTCTTCTCCTTTAGAATTTCTTCTCTTCTGCTATTGATTTTTGATTTTTTACTCTCCTTTGTTGCCTTGAACTAATGGGTTTTTATAATTTACAATGAGTACAAATTAGGATAAGTGTCAACCGTAGCTACTTTAGGTGGTTTCACCCTCCAATGGTCCCCTAGTGAGTATAATAAAATCTAGGGATTTGTTCATTCCTTTTATCGGTTGAGTATGAAGTTCATAATGACGTGGATAAAAAATTATGTTGGGAGTACTTCTAGAGTCTTGGTAGGGTATAAATGTCACTTGACTCTACTAAGTTATAGCTTCTCCTTATATTGCCCCTACACTTGCTTTGCAACTGAGTGTGTAAAGGTATTGAAGTTTGTGAGTTGACATGAAATTACAGGTAACACTATCATTTCATAGATTATTCATACACTTTTCAGATTAGGTTCATGCAAGTCATAATGAAGCTTAAAGGGTATAAAAATTGTTTAGAAGCACACCCTATGACTTTCAAATACATCAAAAATCATACACCAAAGTATAATCATAGGGTCCTTTAATTTACATAGGTCAATGGATATCAACTCCCCCAAACTTAAGTTGTTGCTTGCCCCAATCAACTTTAGGTATTTTTGACATAGAAATAATGAATAAATTCTTAGCCTTTAATCCTATTGGCCTCAAAAGTTTACAAACTTGAAAATTTCCCTCATATATATGAAATATGTGTAATACCCCAAAAATTTGCTTAGCTTAATCCTACGTCATTAACATGCTAATTTGATTCTAATCTCAATAAATCTTATGTTAGCCTTAACCTAACTCCTTAATCCCAAAGCTTTAATCAAATCCCAAACCATGACTCAGATAAACCGTAATTTATAACCCAAAATGAAAACCTGCTAAAATCCCCACTAATCCTAATAACTTTAGCTAATCTAAATTCACCCTAAATTAATCCTCTAATCCTCTCTCTTTTTCCTATTTTTTCTCTTTTTTCTTTTCTTTCTTTCTTCTCATCCTCCCGCCATCCTCAAGCAGCACTTTTAAATTAGTTGCAACTTGCACCACCGTTTGTACCATCACCTTTTTTTTTTCATCCATCACCCATCACCTTACTTCCTTTCTTCCTTTTTTTCTTCTCCTTCTGCTCCCTTATCCCTGCCCAACTGCACAACCTTACTCACACTCTACACACCCCATCTTCCTCTACCATTTCAATTCTCTCGCAACACATAAATACAACCATCACTACCCTCACCCTACACCAACTACCCTACCCCTAACTATCCTCTACAACCATCACCATCATCATCACCTTGCATACGCAAGATCACTATCATCACCATGGCACACCACCTCTGTTCTTTTTCTTATTCCTTGACTCACACCATCATTACCTCCTCCTCCTCCTCCTCCTCACACCATCGTTTCCACTGCCATGCACCACCTCAGCCACCACTCGCCACCCTTTAGCTGGTGGATCAACCACCAAGGTTACCGCCCATCACCATCAACCACTGCCTCTTTTCCCTTCTTCTTCCTCTTGTGTGTTGAAACATTTCAGAGTGTATGACCATGTAATACTTAAAATCTCCTACTGCACAACCATTCAACCTTTGCACTGCTTGTCCATATGCCTTTTTTTTCTCTTTGCTTGCTGTGCGCTATTGTAGTATAGCTGCGCAACCATTGCACTGCTTGGTCGTGCATCATTTTTTCTCTCGACTAGGAGCTGCATCGATTGTTATATAGCCATACAACTTCCTATTTTGGAAGTCCACCCCTAACCCTTGATTTAACTCTTTTTACCCACCAAAACATTCCTAGTGTATTCATCCACTCATCTCAAGCTCCTATTTGAATATGGTTATATAGTTTTTTACCCTCTTTATCTTGATTTCTTCTTTGATTTAACTCTTTGATCCTAACCATGAATTTTATTATTTTTTGTAGGTGGCATTCTAGTATCTTTAGAGGAGGAAGTCTAGGATTTATGTGATTAGAGCCTGGTGTCCTAGTTGGTATAGATACTATTTGATGTTTAGGATTTTTGGTATTATTTTCTTCTATGGTTATATGTGTTTTTCATGATATTGTTGATAAATGATGAATCATGTGTTGATCTTGATATTTTATGATGATATGAATGCTATGCTGAAAGAAAGTAAGAATTGGTGAGAAGTATCATTATGTTATGATTTATTGTGATAATATCATATTTGTGGAATTATATCTTATGGTATCTTATGAGTTTAAGGATATTATGTTATTAAAAGAAAGTAAGAATGGGTAAGATGTACCATTATTATTTTGTTGTGATAATGTCATATTTGTGGAAATATATTTATTATGGTATTAAATATTGTCTAAGTGTGTTTTTGATAAATGGATTTAATAATTCTTATAAGGTATGATGATTAATTGTGGACTTGAAAATTAATATGTGTGGAAAAATAAAGGTTTTTATTTATGCTTAAGGGTAACTTTTCTATTATGGGGGTAATAAGGAAATTTTGGTATTTTATGTGTTAAGAGGTTTAAAATTTGATAATAATAGTATGAGGAATTCACAGAAGTATTATTATTATGTGGGGTCCTTAAATGATTTAATGGCTAGTTTAGGACAAACTATCTTGGTATGATAATACCATTATTCTATATTTTAGATTTAGAGATTATCTATTGGAATGGGTAATCATAAAAATTTCATGAGAGGTGTTATTAAAATTTTATGGAATTTGGGTCTTAGATATTTTTGTGATTAATATATTGGGATGAGATTATTAAAATATACTTATGGGAATTAGATCATGCACATTAAGTATGATAAAAATGAGATAATTTGGAGATGATATAATATAAATTGTGTGAATTAATCAATATAGGAGAATGAATACTAAAGGTTGTGTAATTAGGGTTCAAAAGGATTTAAGGACTTAGACCTATGCTATATGTATATTTTTTTTAATGTGTTCTATGCTTGAGAGCTACTCTTGAATAAGCTACTAATCACTTAAAGTGAAAGAGCACATGAGTATGGCTAAGTTGATATATATTTCTCTCTCTATATATATGTATGTATGTATTCTCGTTCCATGGAGAAAAATAGTGGCTTGGGAGCATTTTGTCCCGAGAAGATGTTTTTAATATCTATTATATCGAAAATAATAGTGGCTCGGGAGCGTTTTGCCCCGAGAAGGTGCTTCAATCTGTTCCACTAGATTAAGAATAGTGGGGTCCCTAGTCATCATGAAATGAAAATGTATCATTATAACATATGGAAAAGATATTAATGAGGAGAATAGTGGCTCGGGAGCATTTTTCCCCAAGAGGATATTTTTAATCTCTGTTCCATAGGAAAAATAGTGGCTGAGGTGTGTTGTCCCGAAGATGAGTTCGGACCATTCCAATGATTCAAGAATAGTGGAGTTTCTACACTCAATGTATATAAAGGAATGAAAATGGATTATACTTAATAAAGGAATGTAGATCATATTCTATCTTATGAGATGTTTCATTTATTTGGTTTTCCCTTATTATCTAATGTGAGAGCATGTGCTATTTGTATCCCAACTTCAATAGTATTATTCACTTACTTAGTACGTAGTGTATTGACCACCTGTTTTATGTGTGTCACTCATTCCCATGAGAAGAAGGCCCTGAATCTTATGTGCAGGTGTTAAATGACCAGCTAGATGATTATGCAACTTGTGAAGCCTTATATGGGGATGAGTGACTTCATCCATGTTAGGGTCGGGTGAAGAGTAGCTATTATTTGGTTTATGAATTTAGCAAGATAACCTTTTTGGACTCTTGATCCATAGTATCCCCTCTTTTGTATTTTGTATTGTTAAACTCAAAGTTAGGCTCCAAATGTACTATAAAGATTATTTTGTTTCCAATTTTCTTGTGTTAGTTAAAATGTTTTAGCCTTGTGATTGATTTAAGGATGGTTATATAAGCTAGAATTATGTTGATCATAGTGGTAACTCCCACTATTTTACTTAATTACTTCCGCTGCAAAATGAAACTTTTTAAGTAGTAAAAATTAGGGTGTTACAATATGCTAAAAGGGTCATCGTTGTGCATGTTTGGATGGAAATTATTAGGATTTCTATTCATGATGCCCTACTAGACCTTAGAGGCTCTTCAAGTTAGTTGTGCAACTAGACATTGTACTCTAGATTACATTAATCGGCCTATCTATCTTGTATAGTAGTACAAAGTTTGAGATTTTTATTTTATTTTAATTTTTAATATGATGTAGAAATAGGGCTTCCTCAGGTTGTCAGGTTCTTTTGTTGTGAGTGATGTAGGAGCATCTATTGATTCTCATATACCTATTGATTCTCAAGGTAAGGAAGAATTAGCTTTCTTAATATTGGAGCCAATTATATTTAATATTCTTGATAAAATGTCTACGCTTAACAATGAAAATGATTCAAGATATTCTTACAAACATATTACATATTTGCAAGGAGAAGATGTTAACATACCAAACAAGACTTAAAGTGTACAAACATTCAAAGCATATAAGGCTATGGCATATATGGGATGACACTACAACAAGATATGGTGATGATTATCACTAGTTATATTAAACATGTTGTAAACCCTAAGTGTATTTTATGTAAGTTAAGGTTTTGATATAATTTCATGTATGTACCATAGTTGATTATGTGGCTTTGTAATGTTAGTCATTAATATCATTTAGATGATGATGTTATAAGTTTAGGTATTATATATGCTTAATTCAAGTAAGGTAAATTTAGCTTGAATTAAGGAGAATATTTAGTTGGTTTAAGCTATGTTGGCCATCAACTACTCTTCCTATATATATCTCTTGTACATGCATAATAGAAAAAATGGAATATAGTTTTTTGAACACAGAATTTACATAGCTAGGCGAGCGTTTATCCTCTCTTTTAAGTCTCTTTTGTTCAAGGAAAATCCGGGGTTATCCTTCTTCATTTGAGCCTTTGAATGATTTGTATCATTCAAATTAGCCAGCGACACATCTGCATACACATCGAGTATAACCTGCATTAAACCAACCTTCTTTCCTTCAACTTATAGCGTTGATCAACACAATAAAAGTAGAATAGATCCTGCATTTCTTCTCCACCTTGATCTACATCAGCGAGTCAACATTTAGTTCTCAGACAAGTACCCCCAGTTACTCCACCCAGACACCTATTTTAAAAGTGTTTGAGTAAGCTTGTCACCCTACTACACTATTTAACGCAAGTGCACACATGGTTCTCATGCAAGTGCCCTTGGTTACTAGGTATTTTGGGCATTAAAGCTCCCTATTCTACTATAGTTGATTGTTGATTAATAGCTAGAATTTTGTTTGTTAGGGTTATTTCCCCCAAAATAAATGAAAGATAGTTAATTGTAGGCTTCTAGCACTTTCTATTAAGAATGTATTAATTACCTAATCATTCACCTATAGGTCTAGTGAAAGATTTATGGAGATATTCCCAAGTTCTTTATGCTCATAATGTCTAAATGCTAACAATTTTAACAATTTTCAATATTTGCTAGGCAAAAAAAAAAAAATAGTTATGAAGTTTTTTGCATAGATGGTTAACATATTTCATAACACATCATTAAATTAGCTTGATTATTTTGTAAGGTATTAGTTTCACAACATGCTTTTATGGTCAAATGTGAGGGACTTGACAATAGGCACAAGTAATTGTGTGAGCGGTTATTCATTAGTTCAACACTTTGTTAAGCAAGGTGAGTAATGGAGCTACCTTGTTTGCTGAATTAGTCATAGTAGTCATCCTAAAAATATAAAAACAAAAAGAACTATAAGGAGGATACAAATTTAGGTAAAACATTTTACTACTAAATTAAGAATAAAATATTTTTGGGATAAAGTTACAGGATAAAAGAAATAAGGATATACCCTCATCCGGATAAAGTTTGATAGTGTCCTCATTGTTTGGGTAGATGGGGTGGGAGGAAAAGAAACAAAAGGGCCAAGTGTCCAAGAGCATTATCAAATATAAAAAAAGTAAAATAGCCTTAAGGAACCAGCTCTTCCATTTTGATGACAATCTTTAAACATATTTTGATGGGGAAGGCTTTGGGGACAACCCTATAGTAGGAACAATACTATTGGTAGGGTTACCGACTATTATCCTTAGCGAAGCATCACTAGTTACTACACCATACCTTGTGAATGTCTTAGAGTCAACCATATGTATGGTTGTAAGACCTAATTCTACTGACCTCACAAGCTTCACCATGCGAGCATCTTTATAATAAACTGTCATCATTATTTAGTTGTTAGGTTATTCACTATGGGATCAACCATACCTTCGTTCTCTAAACTAGGGACATGTGTCACCCTGTCATTATTTGTATACTTTGCAAACTTACCTAAAAACTCATCCACCAAAAGCTATTTCAAGTGACTGATATAACTCATCCTCCATCGAAGGTACAACTGATATAACTACTCCCGGTTTGCTATCCCTAATTTTTAGGTCCAACAAACCCATATACTCTAATGCTTTCATAATTTTGGTGACCATAGTAGTGACCTCCTCATGTCCTTTCATTAGGATTTCCATATCTGTCCTTACTACATGTAGGAGTGGCTCTAAACCTACAAGTTTACATTCTGAAGTTGGAGGTGGCATTTTAGCTTTTGGAGGTGCAGTGGGTGAGTTAATGATAACTTATTGACTGAATGGGGGCTGGAAAAGTTTTCTTTGTTGGATGCAAGGGGTACTTGTGCCTGAGCACATTATCCGAGGGTTAATGCAAGGTAGAAAATAGGACCTTGCAACTTTGTGGCCACCAGCTCCAACTAGTCTTTGATGATGTGGCCACCACCAATGGTTTTCCCCTTAAGAACATAGTAGAGTAGACCATTCGATTAAAAAAGATGGAGCAGTCATATGTAGTGAATAAAAGTTGACTCAAAAGGAAGTGATACCAAACTTTCACTTGGGGGAGAAGTTTTAGGTGGTTGTAGTGGTGAGTACCACTTATGGTAACTCTCCATTTTTTGCCTAGCTTTGTAAGTGTGGAAATAATTTCTATCGCCAATTCACTAGTAGGGTTGTCTGGCAACTCAGATTACTCATCATTGTCAAAAGAAGAAAGGCCATAGAGATTGTTAATGGTAGTGACTAAATAGGATACTAACTTTCCTTGCACTAAAATAATTTTAGATGCTGACAAAAGGTGGCGTAGTTGTTCTTGTTGATTAGGTTACAAGATACTTGGAGAGTTTATGGAGTATGAAACTACATTCAAAATAGAACTCTCTGGTGGCAAGAGAGTTAAAATTCTCCCAAGCTTAATTAAAGTGGAAAATAGTTAAGGATTTGGAGTTTCATTTTGGTTGCTTTGTTGGAGGAGTGGATGAATGGATTTCCTCATCATTTTTGTAGAAGAAAATTGATCAAAAGAGGAAGAAGGGGCTGGACATTTTTTTTGAGTATGTAGTTTTTTTTCCTAAGGTTGAAGGTTGAGGGTTTTGAGTAGTGGCTTTGGGGGCTGATCAGGTGGTTTGTTAAGTCATGGTGGGATTAAAAATGTTTGGATTAGAGGAAATGGGAATGGAATCACACAAGGAAGTTGGCTCTTTTGTGGTGGTGATACGGGTAGTTTTAGTGGGTTTAGATGAAGGGGAAGAAATGGGCTGATTGTGTGGCTTAGTAAGGTGGTTGTCAATGTCATTCTCTTCTTGAAGGGAAAGGCTATACAAAGATTATTTTTTTATAACATTTTTAGAAGGAAGAAAGGGAATTATTTGGTGAGAAATGTGAATGACTTGAAAAAATGGAAGGGTAGGGATTATGGAGAGGATGATATGAGAATGAATAGGGCGAAAGCTTTTTAAAAGCTATGTGGGGATGAAGATGCATTGTTATGTAATGGAGAGAGGGTGTTAGGGACATACCTTTATAATGAGCAGCCACATGACCCAAGATATGAAGGATCTTTGTGTAGATGAGAAAATGACTCCTTGAGTACTCTATTCACCACATGGTTCATGCTTCCTGCTCAAATCTTTTACTTTCATGGCTTCTTTATAAGAACAGATTTGCATTGTGAGGGTAAGGTGGATATAGCAAAAATTGATTGTAAAGGAAAGTCCTACAAAAAATACAAAGAACAAAATTTAAAAGAAAGGAGATTAAACCTTAGCTACCTCCTAAGAGCGCTTGGTTTAATATCATCAGCCTGATAACCTATTATAGCTCTATGAGCTTCGTAGGGAAAGTGTATGTATTTCCTTGTTGAAAATTTCAGCTCGGTATACTTTTACTCAGTGGTTGTTAATTTAAAATTCCCTTTATTTTTCTGATCTTTCAAATCCATAACTCCATAAGGGTAAATCTTGGCAATTTCATAGGGTCTAAACTACCTTGATTTTAATTTACCTAGGAACAATTTTAACCGTGAGTTGTAGAGTAAAACAAACTACCTAGAATAAAGTTCTTTGGGTTTGATATATTGGTCGAGAAACCTTTTAGTCATTTCTTTGTACCACCATGCACTATCATATGAAGCATTCTGCAAGCCCTCTAGTTTATTCAGGAGATAGATCAAAGTTGACCACCTTAAGTGCCCAATAGGATTTATGTTCTAGTTCAATGTGTAGGTAACAAGTCTTTGCAAATACAATCATATAAGGTGACATACCCAAGGGTGTCTTAAAGTCCATCCTATATATCCAAAGTGTGTTATCATACTTGGCACACTAGTTCTTTCTAGAAGGTTGGACCAATTTATCCAAAATTCTCTTAAATTCCATGTTAGAAAGCTCAACTTGGCTACTTTACTGCTGGTGATAAATTGTAGCTACTATGTGATGAATCCCATATTTGTGAAAAATTGGAAGAACAATTTACTGCAGAGATGAGTACCACCATCGCTAATGATTAGCTTAGGAGTCCCAAATCTTGTGAAAAATTTCTTTGGGAGGAAATGGGTTTAACACCTTCATTTTTCACTACAATTTTTTTTTCATTTAAAATAATGTGAAAACTGAAAATACACATAGAAAAAATGGGTGTTACCACCGTACCTAATACAACATAGATATTTGTTACGTACCTCACATCAGATACAAGACTAAAACCAATAAACAAATTTAAAATATAGTACAAAAACATAAATTAAATAAGCATTTAAAATATTATTTACATGAAGGACCTAGATAGTCCCTAAACAAATCAATACAAGAAGATAAATGCATTAATAAGAGAGGGCTATATTAAAATGATATTGAGGTATGATCCCCAAAACCATGGTCTGTCACAGACCTAAAAAAAATATCCACATATACACTCTTTCATGCCTTGAACCCAAGCTAAGGAAGGCCAACCACTAACCATCACCAAAAATCTCCACTTGTCCTTTTGGCCATAGGAAAGAACAGGTGACCAAGTAATCGGGTACATTAGTATGCTATGTACTAGGTAAGCCAAGATGCATCCACAACAAAAATACAAATATGCAAGATATATTATAATAGGGATATCATGTTTAACATGTGCCAAGATAATGCCATATACTTAAATTAATAATGCATTAGAATATGCTATCATGCATAACTGAGACAACCGAAGATATATCATGCTTATCTTCATTATAATCACTCAAGTAATCACACATGTATGAGATCGATTATTTTAGACAACCACTAGGGTTCATTTCCCAATGTGCTCAATGGATTGGATTACAACATTTCCATACCCATATATTGATATAGGTCAACACCTAGTTAATCTTTCCAATTATTAACTAGTTGGTTATTTAATCCATTATCCAAGCTTACATACCAAATTTTATCCTTTTTGGTCATTCAAACTATTATTCCCATAATTATTCAACTGTTAATCATTTAGTTAGTCATTATCCATATTTTATCATCTGATTACTTATCATCCCAATTTTTATAATTAAGCAATGGACTATAGACCATCTCATGGTCTCACATGCCATGGAATCCTATCAAAAAAAGGAACATATATTTTAGGCCAAAACTCACCATCTAGGTAACCAGATCCTTTGTTATTGATACCTCCTACTACATCATTAGTGTCTGGAGTAGGTAAGGCATCAGTACCTCAAAGGATCCCACCCGAAGGCACCAATAAACTCCCAAAGGCATACTAACCTTAGTTAGCTAATTGAGGACTAGGTAAATTAGATCCAAACATAACTCGACCGCTTTTCACTTTACGTAACTGGTACATTATTCATGAAGATAAGTGATCATATAAGGCCTATATAAAGAGCAAGCAAGGCATTCACATGTTTATTCCATATAAATCCTTTCCATTTATCACCATGTGTGAAATTTATGTTTATTGTTATCTAATGTTATTCATGCCCATCATAATATTTTATTCAAACATAGGCTGTGCTTTATTACTATTTTCTCAAAGACCATTATATTTCATATGTAGTAAACCCATTAAGGATTTAAAATACTCATAGAGCATGTCATAAATTATGATCCCTTTAATCAACTCATTGGGTCATTAATCCACTATAAAATTTGTTTTTTTCCTCTTAATAGTTATAGAATAGTGTAATGCATAGCCACAAAGCATAGCCAAATTGAAAGGAAACAAATCACACAAGCCAATCAAACAAGTAGATCAGTCGCACTAACTAGTCGATTAGTTTAGGTTGATTAATTAATTAGTTTAAATCAACTAACCCTACTTTTCCTCAAACTGGTCAATTAGTGTGGGAAAACCAACCAACTATTCATTGCCCAGTTGATTGGTTTTTCCCAAGGGGGTTCCCGAGCTCAACAATCGCAAACCAGAGTTTTGCTAAAATGCCTAAAAGATACTAATTACTTACAGTGGAACACCACGCGTGCCGGAGCCAACCGATCCACCGATTAGGAATAGTGGTTAGGACGCGTAGTCCTATATGTATCCGATCCACCGGCTATAATAGTGGTTAGGGTATGATACCCTATGCGCCTCCGATCCACCGACTATAATAGTGGGGGCTTCCGTAATCACATGGATTTGATAAAAAGGCATGATGTGTAACGAATTCCGATAAAAGATTAATTAAGTAATTAATTTGGACTATGTTTGGGCCTTTATGTATGTACCTGAATGATTGGTCGATATTATGATATGATGATAGTCTTTATGATCTTTTATTCTTATGTATAATTTTATGTGCTTATGTGTTGGCCTTAGTGTTCGGTTACCTTACTCAGTACGTAGCGTACTGATCACCCTTTTCATGGGTGCTGCTCATTCCCACGAGTCGTATTCCCTTCTGATTTATGTAGGTGGGCGAAACATCAGTCGGGGCTGTGTGTTGAGCTTGGTTGGCTCAAAGTTCGAGAGAGTTGTGGCCGTATTTCAGTCTTTATGCAATTTTAATTCCTGCTATTATTTCTTTGTATTGGAGTATTTATCCTCTTTGATTTCGCACTCTGATTTCTATTTTATTACGTTTATAAACGTTTATGCGTACTCTGATTTTAAGGTATGATCTTTCGAGTTCTTTTATGAACTCTTGATTTGAATTTAATGTAAACCTTTTCTTTAGCCTTAGCACTTGGTACTGGAACCGTCGGAGAGAACCGGTCTAGTACTAAGTGTGGTGGTAAAATCCCCAAAATTCACAGGTTTTAAGTGATTCTATTTTAATTGCTTCCGCTTTAAAAAAAAGTAGTGAATTTTGGGGTGTTACAAAAACATTTCATTAAATTATATGGATTTTCTTGTTAAATAGAAAATATATGAATCATGTTTACAATCATAAAACCTAAGAATGTAACTATATTTTCTTCCTTTAAAATCACATGGAAGATTTGTATAATTTAGTCTTAAGATTAATAGAGGTAAACATGAGTTCCTCACTGAAAAATACTATTTATTTATGATGTAAAATAGTAAAATAATAGCATATAAATAAATAGGATTTGGCTTAGGAAAATCAATAAACAAGTTAGCTCAAGTCCTATTTTTAGGAATTAATGTCACTTGATTCTATCTCTTAATTTTTTTTTACCAAATATTATGACTTGGAAATTGCTCCAACAATGTAAAATTGAGATAGGATTAATGCTCATGATTTTATAATTTTTGTTTCATATAAATAAATTTTCTAATTATCAAAGCACTTTATTGATTAATTAAACTCTACATGCAATAGCAAGAAACTCAAAATGAAATTCACACTCAATTTCCAAAAGAAATATAACATTTGGCTTATGCTACTTATGTTACTTTAAAAAGAAACTCACTATTGTACATTAAAACACTTAGCCTAGATACTCCTCTGAGCTTTAGGATCTTCATATGCGAACATTTTCTTCTTCTTCTTCCTACCTCACTCCCTCATGATTCATACTTTCCATAAGTTCAGATTTGTAAAACTTTAATACATGAAACATAGATGAAAAACATAGTTTTCTTATTATCATCAAAATTAGGAACACAACATATGATATACTCAATATCCTACAACATGTAGTGTCTTATAAGGAATCAACACTAGATAACTCATAAGATTCTACTCACCTTCCAGAGAAAAATATACTCTCAATGATCTATACATAGCATAAATCACATTGGTAATACTAAACTAACCTCCATGCTAAATCAAACACCATTTTGGTTGGTTATACCAAACTCATCATTGTTAAGAATTTTTTTGATTAGGCAAATTCCAATTGTGGCCAACAAACAACAATTATAAGTAGTTAAATTACCAAAAATGAAATACCCATATCTATAACAACATGACTACTACATTTGGAATGTTATAACACTTGGATCATTTTGATCCTCCATATAAAAGAGGCTTAACTCATGCTCAGGCTTATATCAATAAAATAGAATAGAAAAGTATAAGAGAAAGAAAATAGTAGGTGATAAAGGAAGGTGGGAGTACACTATGTTCTATCTTAAACCCCACATTTCTCCTCTATCTAAGCTTTGCTACTTTGTTTGTTGTCTTCTTTCTTATTTCTCTTTGTAACTCTAGATCCATAACCATTATTTATGCTTGGTTTCAGGTGAATTTTATATTATAAAGAGGATAGAAATGGGTACATGTGGCTTTGGCTAAGAGGCTTTTTTTGGACATCAAAGGAAAAAAATGGAATCTCTAAAATTACATTTATGTAGAGATAGTCATTATGGTTATCATGATAGTGACAACTATTATTTGCTTGTGATTTTTCTACACCTTACATCTTGTAGGGTGATTCTAACATGTAAGAAGCGCGTACCTTGTGAGATCCTACAACAAGTGCATATAAGATTTTTATTAGAGCACTAACAACCATTGTTGGGTTAAAATTCTACATTTTGTTTACTTCAAACACAAATTCCAACTTTCCACCTATTTAAATCTTGTTAATCTAGAAAGTGGAAAAAATGATGATATGAATATTTTATTAGCACAAAAGAGGCTGAGAACATATATTTTCAAAGTGTAATTAGCCCCTCACCACGAAATGTGTTGTTAGTCCCAACCAAAGAATTTGCAAGCTATAGATATCATTGCACCCATAAACATCTCATATAGTGTATCAAAAAGTGACTATTATCCTTCAATTAAATCATAGAAATAATAAACTCTATTTGGAAATTTCCAAATTAATTTAATAAAGAGAAAACATTTCTCTGCTTTATGCATGTGTGTTTCCTATGTGGGTCCTTTATTTGACTAATTTGAGAGAAATATGGGATTATAGAATTAGTCTGCAAGTTCTCAATAATTCCTCCATATTTTTATCATAGCCTCATAAGGTTTACAAGATCTAACGGGTTAGTCACTCTATAGTATAAATAAGCATTGTTGTTCTTGTTGATGTAATGTAGAGCAGGTAACCTTTCCATACCAACGTACCCAAGACTACAATGTACACCATCCTTACCATAGGTGTAATACCCCAAAAATCCTAATTATGGAATTATGGCAAAATAATAATTTATTAGAGAAAAATTAAGAAAATAGGTGAATTTATTAAATAAAGAGGAAATTTATTGAGGAAAAATAAGGAGAAAATAATAAATAAGTTATTTAGAAATTTTTTGACATTTTACTAATTAAAATGGAAGTTAAGGACAATTTATCCAAAATAGCCTAACTAATTTAAAAATGGATTTAATTATTATAATTAATTATAATTATTATTAAAATTAAATATCTAAATTAATTATATAAATAAATAAAGAACAAATATCCCCAACCATTTTATCATTTTCCATTTTCCTTTTTCCATTTTCTCCTTTCTTTTCTTTTTCTTTCTTCCTCCTTTATTTTTTTTCTTCATCTTCTTCCCCCGGTTTGGGCCAGCCCGTCGGCCCAAATCCCCCTTCCTCCCTGGCCTATCCCGCGTGCCGGCCTGCCAGCCTTCGTCGCCCGTTACCCCCAGCCGGCCGAACCGCCCATCTTCTTTTCTTTCTTTCCCCTGGACCGACCGGTCCACCCCGCCCTGTCTTCTTCCCCGACCTGCACCCCGACCTGCAAATCGACCTGCAACACGATCTTCGCCGGCAGCTACCAGTGCCGACCGTCCTCCCCTGCCTCCCTGTCATTTTCTTTCCTCTTTTCGACCCCAACAGCCCCTGCAGCTCCCTCCCCACGTGCCCATCTTCTTTCCTCTTTCTCCCCCTTCCCGACCTAACCTGCCATGGCAGGACCTGCACCACCTGCCACCGGCCGGCCACCTGCACATCTGCCTCGCACGCCTCCTTCTCCCCTTGTCGTCTTCCCCTTCCAATTGCCTATAAATACCCCCATTGGCATCCCCGATCAGCTCCCTTTTCGTTTTTTTTGCCCGAAACCCTGCCTCTCCGCCGCCTAAAAAAGACGGGCTTTTCGCCGTCACCGGAGACCGCCGCCGCCACCTCTGGCCACCGTTACCATCCCTGCACCTCCCTCGACAAAACCAAGCCACCACCACCCTCCGCCTTGCCCTGCACGTGCTGCCCTCGCCGTGCAAAGTTCCTATCCCGAAAACCACCACTCCCAGCCTTCGTCGCCCTTGCGCTGCCTTCCACCGCCAACCCAGCCACCACCAGCACCTCCTTCACCCTCCAAAACACCCAGGGAAGCTTCCTCTACCTTCCCCTGCCTTCAACTCCCCCTGCCTCCCTCTCCTCCTTCCTCCCTCATCTTCCACCTCTCTCCACCACCCTTGGCCGCCGCCGTCGCCGCCGCGCGCCACCACCCCTTGCCACGCCACCACCCTCACTCCACTCCCCTTCACCTGCTGCTTCTCCCCCCACCTCAAACTTCTCTTTTCCTCCTTCCATCCAGCCCCCACCTTGATCTTTTCCCTTCCCTTCCTCCTCCACCGCCGCCGCCGGACCACCACCGACCCTAGGTGGTTCTCCCCTCATCCAAACCCTAATATCCCTTTTATATAACTACTACTAATTTCTACCAATACTATTATTATTCTTATTATTATTATTATTATTATGATTATTTCTTTCATTACTATTACTCTTATTATTATTATCATTATTATCATTATTATGGTCTCTATTATTAATGTCTTATTTTCTTACTAATACTAAAATCCCTTTTGAACCCTAACTTTTATTATAGTTAACTCTAATCTTAATTTTTATAATTTTTGGTATTAAAATTTTTAATAATATTACTATTATTACTTCTATTATCCTTACTAAGGTTATTATTGTGGTTGCTAAACCTTACTTGGTTGTATTATTGTTATTATCATTGCTACTAGGAGTATTACTATTATTATCATCATTATTAGTATTATTACTATTATCATTATCACCCTTAGGAATAGTTTACTTGTAATATTGTGACCTTATAATATTATTATTTCAAACCTAACACCATTGTTAGACTTAATCTTAAAAACGCTAGAGTTCTATTACTTGAAACATAAGTATCATTATTAGTAGTCTTATTATTATTATTATTATTATTATTATTATTATTATTATTAACACTATTTTACTATGACTAGTGAACACTAGTATTATAAGAATGGAACTAATGGGCTTAATAAAATAAGTGTAACAATAAGTATCATAAATAACTATATTTTGACTACTAATATTTAGTATACTAATTCTAAGGTAAAAACCCTAGTTTTGTATAAAACCCTTTTTAGTAATAAAAGCCCTAACCTTAAACTAGAATGAGGATTGATTATAAGGGAAACTAATACTTAGCATTTTCCCCTTTTATAGGTAATCCCGACCAAAGCCCTAAGGAGTTAGAGGAGCGTGCTCCAAGCCCGGCGTTGCCTTAGGTAAGGACGAAGCTATGGCCTTTGTGTGATGTGTGACCTGTATGTTTTGAATGTTGTATATGCCATGCTATGTCGTGTATTATATGATTGTGGGCAACTTGTCTTATGTAGCGCAGCTTGGAAATTTAGGTATGTTGTATGTGTTTCCTATGACATGAGCATGACATGTATATGTATGATGTTTATGAGGTGATTTGATATAACCCTCTAGGACATGCATGCTAGGGTGATTGTTATGATGATATGGGAATGAAAGGATAAAAAGGAAATAAATGGGAAGTGAGTTCACTAAGGGGGATAAGAGGTTGACCCAAGTACCTCACGATCCATGAGAAAAGATTTAATAAGGGAGGAATGACCTAAACAAATGAGAGTTGGGGAAACCATGCATGGAGTCGTAAAATTTGCATGATGACTTGGGGTGTTTGCATGAGGTGACTAACTCTTGTATGGGGGTGTGTCTTACGTGAGAAAAGTTGAATTTGGGTGTAAGTAAGAGAATGGGAGAGTCTTGGAATGATTGGAGACTTAGTATGAAAAATAATACGTAAGTTGGCGCATAAGAGACCTTATTAGGGTTTTGTGTGTAAGCGGGTGTTGGAGAGTCTGCATGGAGTGTTTAAATTAAGCATGGGAATGAATCTTACTTGAGGAAAGTTGATTTAGGGTGTAAATGAGATAATGTCAAAGTTATGGGTCCATTGGAGACTTTGACGTAAAATAGTACGTAGGCGGATGTAAGGGTGTATAAGGAATCCGATTAGGGTTTTTGGGAGAAAATGGAAATTTGGGAAGTATAAAAGTAAGAATGATTAAGGAAGGGTGGAGTATGGGTTAGAGTGAGATTTCATTTATATAAAAGGTGAGTATGGGTTCCCATGTGGAAGAAGAGACTTTGGGATGAAAAGAGAGAGGTTACTTGTGGGAGAAGAAAGGTACTAAGGTTGAGGTGATCAACTAGGGTTTTCATGGTTATGTGCTGAATCGAAAGGTAAAGTGATATGTTTTGGGAGAGGATCTAATTGAGGTAAGATGTAGGGCGTTGAATGAGGTAAAGGTAGCGTAAGTGGGAGAAGGTTGGGCCACGTCGGCCCAATTAGGGTTTTCAAGGGAAAACCCTAGGGGGTGATGGGAGGTGGAGTTGATGTCATGAGTGTAGGGCCTAACCCACACCCGTAGAGGTTGACTCTTCCGTCTAAGGGTAAGTGTAAAGGGGATGGATGTCGGGGTGTGAGAAGGGGAGAACAATCTCAAGATATGGGACGGGCCTCCTCGAATAATAGAATAGAGAGTAGTAGACATGCATGTCAAGGGTGGAACCTTATTTAATAATACATGAATAAGACATTAACTACTTAAAGAGTAAGATTGTTGAGCCGGACCCAGACCGATCCACCGGCATAATAGTGGCCAGGTGCCGGGGTGCCCTGGAGACCGATCCACCGGCATATAACAGTGGTTAGGTGCGTTCTGCCCTATACGTGACCGATCCACCGGCTATAATAGTGGGGGATCCCGAGCTCAACAAACCAAACAATATGTTGTAATTAAACCATGGGAAAGATACTATATACTTACAGTGGAACACCATGAGAGTCGGGGCCAGACCGATCCACCAGCATAATATTGGCCAGGAGCATTGTGCCCTGGAGACCGATCCACCGGCATATAATAGTGGTTAGGTGCGTTCTGCCCTATACGTGACCGATCCACCGGCTATAATAGTGGGGTTCCCGTACTCGCATGGATTAACAAAGATTATGGTGTGAAATGACTTACAAACAAATAATGGAAAGGTACGTTATAATCATAGTGAAACACCATGAGAGTTGGGGCCAGACCGATCCACCGGCGTAATAGTGGCCAGGAGCGTTCTGCCCTGGAGACCGATCCACCGGCATAAAATAGTGGTTAGGTGCGTTCTGCCCTATAAGTGACCGATCCACCGGCTATAATAGTGGGGTTCCCGTATTCTCATGGATTCATAACGATTATGATGTGAATCGACTATAATTATCAGAGTTATGAAAGAAGAAGTTGGATTGGACCATAACCGATCTACATCATCCATAATATTACATGTTGCTTATGTGTTTGTGCTGTGCATGTTATGTTGTATGATGGTATGCTTGGCCTTAGCGCACCTGCGCCCTTACTCATTATTGGACCCATACTGATACTACCTTGATTGAATGGGTCCTGTGATGATCCACCGATGGTGGGGAGCAGACTTCCTGTGCAGGTTTGATCAGTTACAAATTGTGGGGTGGAAGGTTTGGCTTGAGTGAGTAGGCGATCCGGATACTGATCCTTTTTGGGGATTGTTTTGTTAGCTATATTTTGTATTACGTTTCCCATTTTTAAAGAAAAAGTATTATGGGGTTGTAATCTTGAATCGTATTCAAACTTCTGTTTGACTTATATCTTATTAATGATTTATGCTAAATGTCGTCTTGCATTTTATGATACTTCGTACTTATTGATGATCGGTTTTAGCCTTAGCACTTAGTGCCGGAACGGTAGGAATGAACCGGTCTGGTACTAAGTGTGGCGGTAATACCCCCAAGTTTACGGTTTTAATTCTCTCGCTTCCGCTAAACCTTTTGATTTAAACGAAATTTTCCAGTAGTAAATTTGGGGGTGTTACAATAGGCCTAAGATTCCATCTCCAATAAGAGACTCTAACACCCTTTGATCCTTTAAGAAATACACACTTCTATGCACAATCAATCATAGCCCAATATCTCAAGAGCATATCCATCCTAAGGATTACATCAAATTCATGAAGCTCAAGATCTATGAATTCTACTAGAAGTAAAACTTTGTTAATGATTAAGGTCACATCTCTATATAGCCTAGTACATGGAAGTTTATCCTCAGACAGGAGCACAACATAAGTTTATATCCTATTTGAAGGAGCTGTAGCTTTCCTAGCTATAAAAGTAGTAGACACAAACTAATGTGAAGAACCCAAGTCAAATAATACATATATATGAAAGGTAGAAACTATAAACATACCCATGATGACATCCACCTATTGGTCAACCTCTGAATAACTCATCACTTTCAGGATACTATGTGGAGGTAGTCCTCTAGCATTGCATGAACCCTAACTTGGCTAAAAGTATGGGGTCTGTAAACCCTCTACTACTTGCTCCACTATTTATCAAGTAAGCTCTCAAAGTTGTTTGAATCTGAGCCACCATACCTTGTAAATGTGCTTGCACTTATAGGATACTACCTTCGACAACACAAATTTCAAGTCAATAGTACCCCATCCTACCATAGTCATGACACTAAACCAACAATATAGAACAATCTATAACAATCTATCCCTAGGTTCTTCTTACC
The DNA here is from genome assembly GCA_039764185.1 of Tamarix austromongolica. Classification (NCBI taxonomy): domain Eukaryota; kingdom Viridiplantae; phylum Streptophyta; class Magnoliopsida; order Caryophyllales; family Tamaricaceae; genus Tamarix; species Tamarix austromongolica. Next base: position 118,247,440 of record CM077809.1, on the reverse strand, counting down.
ACACCATTGAAATTAGAAGTGCCTCACTATTGGCTAACTCAACTGTCCTCCTTAGCGAGGTACAAACCTCGAGAGATGACTGCCTATGACCTGAGATCACTTCTATCCTCTTTGGAGCCGACCACCATTAAATCTCCTCTAGGCCCTTGAATGGCATTCTGAGGCTATGTAATTGATGATGCCTCCAAAATATTGTCATACATGGCTAACAAGTCTTATGCATAAGTCGTCACTAGCATCTCTTGAATTATTAGATTCAATCCCAACTAAAATTGCATAACATTCATCCTTTCATTATCATTGACCTATTGAGTAAGATGAATTAGATACAAGTAGATGTTGTTGTACTCCTCATGCCTAGTGTAAGATAAAATGGAATAATAAATGAAATAGTGCATATTCTCCTAATAATCCACTAAAACTAATGATAATAATGATGAGAGTAATAATATAGATATAAGAGAGAGTTTACAAGATCCAAATATAGAAATCAAATCCAAGAGTTTAAATAATCAGAAAGAACTGAAAACATCTCATCGTAGTGGGTAAAATACATCTAACTAGTTAGCCTAACTCTTAACCAAATGGAAATGTAACTCTTAAACCCCAAGAAATTACCAACTAATAACCCACAACATCATCCTTAATGAACTCTAGTCGAATATTGTAACCTAGAAAATTATACTCTACTCATCAGACTAGAAGCTAGATCATCACAGTGACCACACACATGTAGTATCAGTATAGTAAAGTACTGGTAAAATAAACTACCCAAAATATGTTAAGGCTCATGCTACACATTAAAGTCACATAGTAGCATGTGATAAGCATACTAATATAGTAATATACTTAGTCTCAAGATAGCAATATAACAAAGCATACTCTCATGGAAATCATGGAAGAGTGATAATATTGATCATGCATTAAAATCACATAATGTAAGCCATATTGGACATAATTTTAAGTTATTAAGATAGTCTATTTAACTACACCTAGCTCCACCATGAATAAAATTATGGAAACATACACAAGTAATGAGATACTATACCTACCACACGAAATCAATATACTTCAAAAGGGATTTTCTTTGGGGACACCACACCCACCAAAATTGACTACACCTACTGTGAGGGCTAACATAGATTAGGATACCACACTCAACACATGTGATAAAAGTACATTAAGGGGGCTTATACTAGGATATCTCATCCACCACACCTTGAATGCCCTCGCCGCAAGTGCTATACAAGTTGAGATGCCACAATGGCCTAAGCAATGGATAATATAAAGTATCAAGGGCCTTATTGTAACACCCCCAAATTTCACTCCTGAAAAAAAAATTTGAAAGAAATAAGCAGAAGCTAAGAGAGAATTTGGGAAATGTTACCGCTACATCTAACATAAGATAAATGTCAACCATCTATCTCATGTTAGATGCAAGGCTAAAACTTGTCAACAATTAAATCCGAATTTTAAAAGCATAACAGTGTACGAGAAATTAAAAGTTAGTTACAATACCCTTGAAATTTCAGATACAACACTTGTAACTTCGAAAGAGAAATACAGTTAAACAAGATAAAACCCGACGGATCAAATTCCGGATTGCCTACTCACTCAAATCAAGCTTTCCACCCCAAAACAGTATCCGATCTTAAACCTGCACAAGAGGTCTGCTCCCCACCATCAGTGGATCATCACAGGACCCATTCAACCGAGGTAGTATCAGTACGGGTCCAATACTAAGTAAATCTCACTACCCTACCTTATGGAAGAGACGTAAACTATAACATCAAGTGCATATTAAATTATGATACAATACATTGACACAATATTATGCATGCTCAAACCCACATCAAAAGTCCTACCATACACATATAATAACATGCGAAACATATGCAATATCTTAAACCGATAAGAGATTCAGATAAACCAACCAGGCATTTATGGATAATGTTAAACCAACCAACCGGCCATTTTCGGACAACGCCAAACCAAACCAAGACGAATCGAGCATTTATCAAGCGGGCATTTATGGGTAATGTTAAACCAACCAATCGGGCATTTAGCCCCACAGACATTACTTAGGGACATGTCCAGCCCCAGACATTACTTAGGGACATGTCCAGCCCCGAGCATTACTTAGGGACATGCTCAGCCCCGATCGAGTATACTCATTCTTTAGATCTCTGGTAAATATAGTTGATTCACATCATAGTCTTTATCAATTCATGTGAGTGCGGGAACCCCACTATTATAGCCGGTGGAACGGTCATGAGGGTCATGCCCTGCCACTATTTTAGCCGGTGGACCGGTCATGAGGGTAACATACCCTGCCACTATTATTTGCCGGTGGACCGGTCTGGCCCCGACTCACATGATGTTTCATTGTAATTACTTCATATCTTTCCAATGTCTTATCATTATTACGTTCGGTTTGTTGAGCACGGAATCCCCCACTATTATAGCCGGTGGACCGGTCATGTAAGGCACCCCGGCCCTAGCCACTATTATTCGCCGGTGGACCGGTCTGGGTCCGGCTCAACATCTTTCTCTTTAAGTGATTAGTGTCTTAACATATCTTATTTGAAAGAATTTTACCCTTGACATGCATGGCTAACTATATCCACATCCTCCTAGGAGGGCCCGTCCCATATCTTGGGACTCTTGCGCCCCTTATCACACCTCGATATCCTTTCCCCTTTACACTTACACATAATGAAAGCCAACTCTTAAGAGTGTGGGTTGAAGCCGAACACCTTGTGACACCACACTCCACCCACTATCACTCTCTAGGGTTTCCCTTGAAACCCTAATTGGACCTATGTGACCCAATTTCCTCTTGCCTTACTACCATTAATTCATTTATCGTCAAACACCTCATCTCATTTAAGTTCAATCCCAAATCAATCACTACTTTCTCCCAAAACCCTAATCGGATCCCTTATACACCCTTACACCAACCTACGTATTATTTTTCATCCCAAGTCTCCAAACACTCCACAACTCTCCCCTTTGCTTATTTACACTTTAATACAACTTTTCTCACGTAACGATCATCCTCATGTAAGTTTTATCCAACCCATGCAAACTCTCGAAGTTCCCATGCAAACCCTAGAATTTTCCATGCATAACTCTCATCCCTTATTCAATTTGGTTCACCTCATACCCCTCTTTAGAAACTCACTTCCCATTTATTTATTTTTATCCTTTCATATCCATGTCATAATAATAATCACCCAAGCATGCATGTCCTAGAGGGTTACATCATGCCACAACACATCATAATCACCACATAGGGATATCACATTCATATCATAAGAAAAACACATACCACACACCTTAACTCCAAGCTGCGCTACGCATAAAACACGTTAAGGACAATCAGGTGATACACACTAGGACATGATATATATATATATACAAAGCATCCAAGGCATGTAAGTCACATAACACGTAGGGACCTTAGCCACATCCTTACGAAACACCCATAAGTGGAGGTAAGTAGAAACTTACCTGGATCCGAAGCTAGCTAAGCGAGATAAGAGGGAGAGAGATCACTAGCTCGTGGATCCACGAGAAAGCTTTCCTAGATCCGATAGAAATCGAAAACTAAATTAGAAACTATTCTATCAATCAATAATTCACATATTCTAATTAAATAAACACAAACAACACAAATGATCTTTCTTAGAAAACGTATCCAAAACTTAGAACTGAAAAGCATAGATTTATTAAGATTTAAGGTTAAAACTAAATCAAAACGGGTTAATACAAATATCAGTTGGGACATTTCAACTTAATTTGGAAAGTTCGAGAAAGAATAATCGATCATAAGTTACTTTATCGAAAATAACTTATTTAATAGGTTTTACAACTAAATAGGTAATTTAAGCATTTACATAGAACCAAATCCAACCCAATTAGATTAAAACTGAATTTAAATGATTTAGAACCCAAAGATAGAATTCGATTAGATAAAATACACATAGCAAAATCAATTTTATAAAATCATCCCTGAAAATTAGGGTTTTAAAGCTTATGACACAAACTCAAGTAATTCAATTTAAATAATTCAAATTAAAGGTATTAGAAAGCAATTAATACCATTTCAACTATTTCTATACATTCAATTTTAGAAAAACAACAATACAAGTAATCGGTTTCATAATTTCACTCGAAATTTAGGGTTTTAGGTCCGAAAATACAATTCGTTAAAATTCTGTAAATTTAATCAAATTGAATGTTTAGAAATGCAATTAAAAACATTTTATAACATATCAAATAATCAATTGCTCAAAACTAGTAAAAGAAATACACAATTTAGCACAATTAGGGTTTTTGAGCCTGGAATGAAAATCCGATCAATTCTTGCCAAAACATATCGATTGACGGTTCGAAAATGTAATTAAACATATTCTAATGTAATCTATATAGTCAATTGAATAAAATAACCCGATTACCCAAACCAATTTAAACCCGCGGGAGTTTTGATCTAAAAATCTAATTCCGATCAATTACGCACAATTTTCCCAAATCAACACTCTCAATATAAAATTAAATACATTTTAAACAATATTATAAAATCAATTGAGCGAAACGGCTCAATTATACGACTCAATTTCATTACACCCAAAATTTGACCTAGGAATCAAATTCCGATAAAACCTGCATAAATTTATCAAATTGATGGTTCCAAAATAAAATTGGATACATCTTAAAACATATCGTATAATCAATTTGTCTGAAATCGCAAAAACGGACGGATCCGAAAAATTCGGGCATAACCCGGCCAAAAATTCAATTTTTCCAAAATTCCAATACAACCATACAATTAACCCATCCAAATCATTCTTACAGCATATATATACATAATCAAACAATCAATTTAGCTTTTTATAAGCTAATCCATACCCAATTAACCAAAACAAGGGTTAGGGGCAAAGGAAGGCTGGGGAGGCTTCGTTGGGGGACGAGGTTGGCTCGACGGTGGTCGCCCAAGCTCGCCGGTGACCGGGCGGTGGTGCGAGCTGCGTGGCCTGCTGCTGCTGCTATCGTCGCCTGTTGTTGCGCTGCTGCGTGGGCTGCTGTCGCGCGACTGCTGCTGTTGTGGTTGTTGCGGTGGTGGTCGACGGGTGCTGGCGAGGTTGGTCGGAGCAGGGAGGAGCTGGGGAGAAGAGGCGGTGAGGGAGGCTGCGCAGGGTTACGGGAGCAGGGTCAGGGGTCGACGGGGAAATGGGAAAACAGAAGAGAAGAGGAAAAGAGAAAGGAAGGGGGGCACCGGCTGGGTTGCGGGTTAGGTTTTTTATTTATTTTTTATTTACAAAAACAAGTATCAAATATAATATTAAAAGCTTAAAAATTAATATTGGAAGATTTTATCTAAAATTTATTAAATAAAAATATTTCAAAACGATCCAAACACTTAAAATAAATAAAAGAACTATATACAGAATTTTAGAAACATTTTCGAAAGAATTAACCAACGAACATAAAAATTTATATTATTTACGGAAATACATTATAAGACCCCGAAAAATTATTTAAAACATATACTAAAATATTTAAGTCAAATTCGAATAAACCAAAACTAATTTAAATAATTCCGAAATCGGTTTTCCGTAAACCAAAAAGCATAAAATGAAAGAGAATTAATTCCAGAAAGAATTTCATAAATAAACTCCAAAAATCTTTTTTAATTTAAAACTTCCCAAATATTAAAGATTTCTGAAAACGAATAAATTTAAAGTCAGAAATATTTTCTACGGATAAAATCATTAAAATAAATTTAACTATTTAAACAAAAATTCTATAATTTAAATAATATATTTAGTTAACGAAATATAACTCTAAAAATAAGGTCGTAATCACACGACGAAGTTATAATAAAAAATGAATCTAAAATATTAAAAATCAAAATACGAGAAAGAATGGGAATACATATTTTTAACCGAAAATCGAAATTAAAAGAATATAATAAAATCATGGTCGTGAACGAATTTGTCTAAAATGGTTCACAACGACAACGATTACTTAAATTAAAATATGAATTCAAAATCGTCGATAAATCCATAAAACAAATCAAAATTAAAATAATTATTATTTTTACATCAGATTACGCTAATAAAATCATTAAGCTTAATAAAATTAGGTTTCAAAAATACGGGGTATTACACTTATACTAGGATACCTCACCACCTATACTAGACATCGATGCCATGTTGACATACCACAATATAATCCTATACCTTAAAGATATGTTCATAACCCCCACCAACCGTAACTCAGTAGAAAAGGAAATGGGTACTAAGTGAAATGATAAAAATATAAGGCAACCCACCCAATAACTCTTAGCTAGCTACCTAGAGAGTCAAAGAAAAATGATCAAAAAAATTATTAATGCATTAATTATAAATTGCCAGGTGATATTATAAATCATAAATTAGATTTATTAATAACCAAATTAAGCATTTCCAAGTCATAAAACCAAATACATCATGGTTAAAATCATAATTAAAAAATTATAATTACATACAAATATTAATTTAGAAGGCTCGAACAAAGAACATTAAGTATCAATCAAACATAGTGAAATCAAGCAGATTAATCAATTACTCCCTAAGCCTTATCAATTGATTTGTTACACCAACCTACAGAAATAACATATAGTTAAGGCCTTTAACTCATTGTTTCAAATGATTAACTATTCATAGAAACTATTCAATGGGTTTGACCATACTAGTTGATGGGTCTGGGAAAATACCAAACCACTCTGGTCACAAGGTAGCTAATCGATGGGATCGACAACCTAATTAACCATTTAAGAAAGTATTTGATTGAATATGCCAAACTGGTTGAATATTTTATGCTAAAGAACACCCAGACATGCAAACCAAACATGAGTAAAATCCTTAATATTTTCCAAATTAATCCTATCTTGCTTCTATGTTGTAGAATATATAAAAAAGTATACTCCACATAAAATTGAGGTAGGAATCATTACTCAAAAATACCATGCTTAAAATTCACCAAAGTTACACATAATATCAAAAACATTAAAAAATGCTCTAAATAGTTCATGAATCAAAATATAACAATATGCTTGAATCTAAGAACTCAACATAACTCCTACACATTATAGAATATACTATGAACGTATAACCTCAACAAAAAATATGACCTCATTCATGTTAGAGATAAGAGAGCTTACCTCCAAGCAAATCTTATAGCATAAAAATATTCTTAACTTGATGGTATCTACCAATATCTCAATTTTCTAGGAAAATCAAGAATCTAAACTATCAACATTTCTTTTCAAAGCTTAAATATAACATAATCAAAAGGATAAGGAGAAGAAATATGGAATATCACAACCTTTTCTTAGAAATGAAATCAGAGAGAGAAAACTAAATCTTTAACCTTTCTCAAAATCTTAATCATTTTTTTCTTAAAAGAAACAAGGGAGACATAAAGCTAGGATTAGGATAAGAAAGAAATGATAAGTATTCAACCAAAGAATGAGGAAATAAGAGGGAGGCCTCTATTTTCTCAGCAAAGAAGAAAAGGGAAAAAAGTGAAGAATATCCAACATTTCGGAATTTTTCACAAAGAAATAAGGGAGAAAATGAGTAAGTGTAGAAGGTAAGGAGTGAAATGAATCAAGAATGGTACGCATAAAAGAGAGCTATAAAAAACATCCATAAGAGGGAGACATACAATGATGACTTGGTTGGGTGTAAGTCATAAAGTGTAAGAGAATGTGTGATGAGGTGAGGGAGTTGGAGTGTAGTCAAGAGGGGATATAGTAGAGGTTTGATAAATCGAGGATAGAGTGTAGAAAATCAAACATCTATCTTTAGGTTCCTGAAGAGAAAGAAAAATGAAGGGAAAGAGAGAAGGTGAGAAGGTGAGAAATGAATCAGAAAGTGCTTTTGGGAAAAAAATTAGCTAAATAAAAATCATATAATGATCTAAATAATATAAAATTAATTCAAAATCACCACAAAGTTCTTATTAGCACAAATAGATTCTAATTATATTTTTTTGTAAACATTGACAAGAGATCCGAATCAAACTTAGAAAATAATATTAAATCATAGGAAAACCCATTAATAAATTTAAGAAAATTAGTAGATTAGTTTGTTGTGAAATAAAATTGCCTATTCCTAAGAATACCGGTTGATCTGTTAGGAAATCTAGTCAATCGATGTGCTTGAAATTCAAAAACTTCATTAGAATTTTAAGCTATTTCAAAAACTAAAACCAATTTAGTGTATATTAACTTAATTTTAAACAAATTTTGGAAGATTTTTTGATGGCATATTACATATAAGATCCTCAAAGTTATCCTTTATGATATCTTATCTTTATTGGATTTAAGCATACATTTAGAGGGGTTCACAGAAGTCTTTCTTTTCAAAAATGTAATAGCTATCAATTTGTATTCTTTCATGCATAAGTTAAGGCAGCGAAAATACATGTTTAAGAGAAGATAATCCACCCTTTTTTTCATATTTATAATTTTTTATTATGGTACTCATCTCACTTAATAAGGACATTAGGTAAAAACCTAATGTCGTGGTTGCACATTTAAAGTATAAGGATATGTATTCTTGTAACATGCATTATGTGATAAATTAATGTTAGGAGATCACCTTGTGTCTTAAGTGAGTGACATCTAAGGTAATGCCCATGTGAATAAATACAAAACTATAGAAAAATAAAAACTAATACACACACAATTTAGATGGGAAAATATTTATATTATATCAAAGTTAATTAATATTAAAAAGATATATTAGATTCCTTAGATTTTTAGTGATTCCAATCTAATGATTATGATTACATGTGTTAGGCTTTATATTTATATGTTGTTAGTATAAAACCAATGAGAATAAGTTTTGCACAAGACATAAGAACAATATTGATGATACATCTTACATAAGATGAATGAGACAACAATCATATTTGAGAGGTACTGATGGAGGAGCATTGCATTCTCACTCTTTTAATATTAGTGGTCACGAGTTAGCATACTTAGAGATGGTACCAATTATTCTTGAAAATCTCGAACACCTTTATATTAACTCTAATGCTACTAATATTTTGCTAAGTGATTCTTATATTTATTATATATGTTCGTAAAAAGAAGAATTCGCCAAAAACATCTAGTGAACAAGATAATAACAAGCCAAGAGTTATAAAGTTATCAAAGATAAAGCTACATACACGAAGTTTGATTAATTGGTTACTACATGTATTGCATAATTAGGGTTTTTTTTAGTTTTGATATTTTATGTAAAATTTATAATGTCTTGTGGCATATAAGTGTAAGTAATTATATGTGTAATATAGGCATGTAGTGCATTAGTTTAATTATTTATTTAACTAGGCTAATCTAACTAGTTAAAGGATGGGTAAATTGGGGTTCGTTAGTAAAGGTAAAAATAAGGTTGTTGTGTATATATATACATATATATAGACTTATACATTAATATAGAGATAAATTTGAATAAAATCTAAGAAATTCTAAAATTCTTCTTACCTCTTCAAGTGAGTATTCTTGAGAATTTAGGTATTGTTATCTAGAGAAAAATTTGTGAATTCTATTTAAAATTGATTTGTTCTTTGTGAAGATCAAACTCATATCATGGAGCTTTGTTGAATACCACCTCCTTAATTAAGCACAACATCTTTAAGCACCATTTATACTATAATTTTGAAATTAAAAAGATCATGCATTGTAAAATAATAATTCCTCTCTTATATTCTACATCAACTTTGGTATCAAATGAAGATATTAGATTAACTGGCCTTCATCAATGTCCTTAATTACTTACTATAGTTCTTTGAATCTTGATAATCGTTCTTATAGTCTTGCATGCATGTTTATAGCCTAAACTAAACATCAGTAGAGATAGGTAAAGTGGCATGGTAATCTTGAATAAATATTTAATTTTTTCATACCAAAAGAATGGAAAAGGATAGGTGAATTCATGTTAAACTCTTGAATTATTTAGTAAGAAAATTGAGCATGTACAATTATTGTGTGTTGGTTATCTTGATAAGATTGTTCTATATGATATATCACCTAACTAGAATAATTCTTCATGTTAAATAAATACTTTTGGAAATTGATTTAATAGCATGAGGATCAATTACTCATTAACCTTAATCATAATTGACATTGAGATTTAGTGAAGATTAGGTGTGTTTTATTTTTATTAAACCCTACGTTGTGTGTTCCATAATTTGAATGAGTTATTTTGAGATTTTTCTCATGGATGATGTGTGGATATTAATTTTTCAATTTATTTTGAGACATATTGCACAATGGAAATTTGAAAACATGCATGAGTGTTTGAAGTGTATCAAAAGACTTAGCAATTCTTTTGTTGAATTTTATATCAAGAAATTAACAAGAAACATGCAAGGTGAGATAAAAAATTAGTGTTTTTGATATATTTGATCCATGCTTTTAATTCATTTTAATTGAAATTTTTTTCAAGAACGAACCAAATGTTGAGGAGGGACATTGTTTGATTAGGGTTTCCTAACCAAAACCCCAAAGATTTCTAACAATTTGTTTATGTGTGTTTGTGAGTTGACTATAATGGAGGGTGGACCAAATTTTTAAGTAATTTTTGAGGCTAGGCAAACGTTTTCAAGTAATCTAGATATAACAAATGCTTAAATCAAGTAAATTCCTATAATGCAAACTCTATTATAATTTATGGAGTCTTGATTTGGTGAGTAAGATTTGGTCCAAAATGTGTGCAACAACAAAAATAGTCTATAGAGATGAAATGGGAAGTGCTACAAAGAAAACTACTCTAGCAAGAGTAAGATATCTAAAATCATGAGTGGAATAGAAAGAGAAGTCATAAGGAACTGGAAGTAATCAAACATTCTATGACCATCAACCAAGACATCACCATAGAGAAGAGAAAGGTATAAAACTTGATCTTCCTAATTTTGATGGTAAACTTCCTGTTGAATTATTTCTCAAGTGGTTACATAAGGTAGAGGATATATTTGAATTCAAGGATTATCATGATGAGAAAAAATGCACCTAAATAATAGGGAAAGTGAAGGTAAATATAAAATCAAGTCTTGGAGTAATCTTAACAAACATTTGAGAAGGATTTTTGTACCTAAGGAATATTAGCAAGATAATTACATTAAATTGACAACTCTTAGGTAAGGAATTTTAAGTTTTGAAGAATATGTTAGAGAGTTTGAGAGATTAGAACTTACATGAGATTTTCATGAGGAAAAAAATGTTCTAGATTTATAGGTGGCCTTGAGATGATAATTCAAGATAAATTTTAGACTTGTTTATATGATATATGAAATTTGAAAATCAAATCAAGTCCACAATGCCTTATGAAAAACAAAGTACTTCTTTTATAAAGTATCACTCAAAATTTTAAGATACTAAGGATAGTTCGGGTACCTTAAGTACTACAAATTTTGATAAGAATAAAGGTCCTACCCAATAGGAGAAAGGAAAGTTTAAGGTAAATGAGGTCTATAAAAATTAATTATTTAAATTTAAAGGACATGGATACTTTGCTAGAGAATGTATTATTAAAAAGATTATTGTCCATAAAAGATATTGAAGTTATGGAAGCTTGTGATGAGTACCTTGAGTGTGAGCTATTTGAACTAATTTCAAGTGAATCCAAAGATGAGGGAAGTTCTCACTATGTGCTTCAAAGAGTTTATCAAATTCAAGCTCACGAGAAAACCAATGAACGAGAGAAGATATTAAAGACTAAATGAATAATGAAAAACATGGTTTATCAAGTTATCATTGATAGTGGATTGTATACAAATATAGCTAATGAGAAGATAGTAATGTAGCACCCAAAAATTCACTATTAAATTTTTTTAGCGGAAGTAATTAAATTAAAACTTGTGAATTTTGGAAATGTTATCGCCATGATCAGTACAAGCCCAGCCCCCAACCGTTCCCGTACTAATCAAAAGGATAAAAGAAATTATCAATCATCTTAATTCAAACTCAAGGCAAGGATCAAATAAAACTTTAAAACAGTTATAGGATAGAAATTAGAGTGCGTGAGAAAGGAGTCGCAACTCAAAGTACATAGATAAAGTTCCTTAAAAAGTAATAAAGTCTATAAACAATAAAAATTAAGTTTGAAAAATCCAATACAAAATTAGAAGAACATAAAGAGGAAATCCAGCCATGCCACTCTCGATTTCCAAGCCAAGTCCATGCTAACTACTCAGCCCCACTTGATGCCTCATCAACATCAAAGGCATCGAAAAAGTTATCACCAACCTACACAAAGTCAGATGGACCTTCTACTTGTGGGAATGAGTATCACTCATGAAAAGGGTGGTCAGTACACTATGTACTGAGTAAGGTAACCGTGCAATAAGGCCAACACACAAAGGTACACAATCCAAGTATGATAACATAATAATATATAACTATTTTAGATAAATAAAGGCTAAGCTATAGTCCAGAAAATTAATTATTTAATATTTGATAGGTACTCATTTCACATCATGCTTTTTATCAATCCATGCGAGTATAGGAACCCCACTATTATAGTCGGTGGATCGGACTCTAGGACAAAGTGCTCCTGGCCACTATTATTCACCGGTGGACTGGTTTGGCTCCAACTCTCATGGTGTTCCACTATAAGTACTTAGTATCTTTTATGTGTCTTAGTAAACTTAGGGTTTGGTTTGTTGAGCACAAAATCCCCCACTATTATAGATTGTGGACCAAAAACATATAAGGCATAATGTGCCTGACCACTATTATTCACCGGTGGATCGGTCTCAAGAGCACCCTGGCTCTTGGCCACTATTATTTGCTAATGGACCACTCTGGGCCTAGCTCAACAGTCTTCCTCTATATATGATTAGTGTCTTACTGTGTCTTATTCAACAAGTTTTCACCCTAGACATGCATACTTATCCTCCCAAGAAGGCCTATCCCATATCTTGATACTTTGCCCCTCCTAACATACCCATCATCCTTTCCTTCTTTCCCTAACTTAGAATAGAGGCCCAACTCCTAAGTGTGTGGGTCAAGGCCCACTACCTTACACCTCTAAGTCCACTCACTGCCTTACCCTAGGGTTTTCTCCAAAAACCCTAATTTGAGCCTATGTGGCCCATCCTCCTTTGCCTCATATAACCCATATTGTTTTAACACCCCACACATCACACCTCTTAGTACTCACTAAATACACATGTGCCCACGAAATCTTAGGTGGCCACACCAAACCCTAGCAGGCCATGCCAACCCTTGAATCCTTCTTTCCACATGTTACCCCTCCATTTCTCACTTTCCACTCTTGCTTCCCATGATACCCATGCTCATCCTTCACCTAATAATCTTCCATCCCCATCTCATACTCCACTCAAACTTATTTATTTTTCCTTTTTCACCCTTTTAGATCAGTGTTTCCTCCTAAACCCTAGCTCGGTCTCTTATGCACCCTTATACTGTCCCACGTACTATTTTTCACCCAAAGCCTCCAATCACCCAAACAACTCTTCCATTTCCTTCCCTAGACCCCAAATAAACTTTCCATATGTAAAATTAACCCCCATGTAGATTCTATCTATCCTATGCAAACCCTCAAAGTTTTTCATGCAAAACCCTAGATTCTCCCATGTAAAACCCAAAATTCTCCCATTAAAAACTCTATATTCTCCCATGCAAAACTCTAAGTTCTCCCATGCAAAACCCTAGATTCTCCCATGTAAAAGCCTAGATTCTCCCATGCAACCTTAGATTCTCCTATACAACCCTAGATTCACCCATGCAACCCCAGATTCTTCCATACGACCCTAGATTCTCCCATGCAACCTTAGATTCTCCCATACGAAGTCCACCCACTTTATTTTGTTTAAAGTCCCCTTTTATTCCTCCACTCATGGATCATAAAATATTTAGGTCAAACCAACATTCCTTGGTCAACTTAGTTCCCTTTGGTGAACTTACTTCCCCATTTTCCTTTTTCATCCTTTCACCCTATGTCATCATATTACATATTTTAGCTTGCATGTCCTAAAGGGACACAACACATCACATCATAATCACAGCATATATATATATATTATACACATGCCACAAGATAACACATGAGCATACCTCAACTCCAAGCTATGTTACACATAAAGTAGTTATAACGATAAGGATAAGATACATAATATATCATGGTACATGGCATACAAGGCATATGAGGCACATAGCACACATAAGGCCTTAGCTACACCCTTACCTAGCACGTCACCAGTCTTGGAGCACAATTCTATGCCTCCTTAGGGTTTTGGCTGGTTTCACCTATAAGAGAGAAAAACTAAGGATTAGTTTCCTTCCTACCAAAATACTATTATTTCCTAATTTATTCTAAGATTAGGTTTACTATTATTAAAGGAGACTTTACAAGTGAAAAATAGGGTTTTTAATAATATTTATAGCCATATTTATATCATTAAATCTAATAGCTTTATTTTCTCTAATAATAGTACTAACACTATTTATAGCAAAATAACAATATTAATGATAATAGTAATACTAATACTCCTAGTAATAGAAACCCTAGTATTTTTAAGGTTAAGATTAATAATAGGGTTAGGGATAAAATAATAATATAATAATAGTAAGACTAAAAAAATACTAATATTGCTAAGGATAATAGTAATAATAGTAATATTTGAAATGGTGATAATAATAATAATGATACTAATACTAATACTAATAATAATAGTAGTAGCAATAGTAGTAATAGTAATGATGATCGAAATAATGAAAAAATAGAGTTTTGGCCCTTAATAGTAATAATGATAATAATAATAATAATAAATGACAAAATAGGGTTTCGGCCCTTAATATTAATAATAATGATGATGATGATAATAATAATAATACAATTAAAATGAATATGGCTTGAATAATTAAGATTTAAGGGTTGAGAGGATTTGGGGTACCACTTAGGGTTAGTGGTGACTAGCGGTAGCGACGGCGGTGCACGGCAGCGGTGGCGGTGGCTAGGAAAGAGGGAAAAGAGAAGGTTAGTTGAGTGTTGGGAATAGGAGAGGGGAATGAGAGTGGAGGTTGGGGTGGTTGAGGTTGCCCAAGTTCAGAGGTTGAGAGGGGTGGTGTGGCCAAAGGCGATGGTGCAGGCAGTGGTGTTGTGGCGGTGGATAGTGGTGGGAAGGGAGGAAGGGAGGAGAAGAGGGATGAAGATGAAAAGGAGAGTAGGGGGAGGTAGAGGAAGGTATGCAAGGAAATTTGGGAGGTGGAAGAGGTGGTGGTTGAGGCAGAATTGGTGGCAAATAGTGGTGCGAAGGGCGGTAGCGGTGGAATTGTAGTTGCTCGGGAAGGAAACTTTGCACAGGTGGGGAGGCTCGTGAAAGGGAAATTGAGGGAGGAGGATGGGATAGTTTGGTAGAGGATGACGGTGAGGGTGTTTGATAGGGTGGGGGCGCGCGAGAGGGGTTTTCTAGGTTACGGGAAATAGTTCGAGTCCTGGGCTGGTTATGGGGTATTTATAGGGCCAAAGGAAGGGGATAAGGGTAGAGGAGAATGGGAGAATAGAAGTAGGTAGGTGAGGGCACACCGAACGGAGATGGAAGGCCGACATAGGTCTGACATGGTTGGTTGCGATTGGCTAGGGAGAAGGGACAACACACAAGAAGGGGGAAGCGTTGGTTTGGTCAAAATAACAAGTGACTCAGGAGGGAAGAGCGGGGAAGGTTAGCTGGTCAATGGCGTGGTCGGCGGCAATAATCCAGGCACAGGTAGGGGAGGGAGTTATAGGTCATGATAAGGAGGGAAGAAGGAGGGGAGTGGACTGGGTGGTTTGGGACAAGAAAAGAAAGAAAAGGAAAGGAGGTGGACCGGTTGGCGGCTGGGAAAAAAAAGAAGAGGAAACACAACATATAGAATTGGGCTACGTAGAAGGAGAAAGGGAGGAGGGGTCTTGGGCCACGGGAGAGATAAGCCCAAACTGAGAAGAAGAAAAAGAAAAGGAGAAAGGAGAGAAAGAAAGCAAAAGGGAACAAAAGCAGAAAAACAAAAGAAAAGAAAAAGGAGAAGGATTGCGGTATTTAAATTACTTTGGTATTTTAGGATATTTTAAAAAAATAATATTTTAATAAAATAATATTTAATTCCCTAATTCTTTTTTTAAGCTAATTTGAGATTTTTGAATGATTTTTCCTAAATTCTATTTTTGTTAGCTAAACACCCAGATTTTTCCTAATTAAAATATTTATTATTTTCTTCTATATTTACCTTAATTAATTTCCTTTTTCTTTAATAAAATAATTTACTTAATTAATTTCCCTAATAAATCCTTATTTGACAATAATTTCTAAAATTTATGGTTTTGGGGTATTTCAAGTAGAGGATTTGGGATTAAATACATTACCACATTTAAATCCTTATTCTCTTCAATGGCTCAAAAAGGTAAAAGGAGTCAAGGTAACCAAATAAACTATAATCTCATGTTGAATTGATAATTATCATAATGATGCACCATGTTATATTTTTCTTATGGTTGCATGTGGAATTTTATTAGTTAGATGATAGAAATATGATAGAGGTGATAATCATAATGGTATTACTAATATATATGTTGATGATAAAGATAAGAAAAAAGTAAAAATCAAACCTTTTAAGTGTGATAATGAGAACAAAGTCAAGAATAAATAGAGCTTATGTTTATATAAAAGGATATGATATTATGAATAAGTGAAGAAGGTAGTTCTTATCCTTTTAATATCAAATAATTCATATAAAGGGATAAAAATGAAACTAATAATCAATTAAATGATCTTAGTGATGTGTATCATGATGTATTTCCTAATGATTTACCACCTAGGAGAGGAATAGAATATGTTATAGATTTAATGTCTATTGTGTCTTTACGTAATCAACCTACATATATATGTAACCCATAAGAAGCTAAGGAATTATAGAAATAAGTACAAGAGCTCATAGGAAAATGATACGTGTGAGAGAGTAAAAGTCCATATTGCGTACCTACATTAATTATTTCAATAGAAGGTGGGACATGGCTCATGTGTATTGACTCTAAAGCTATCAACAATATAACTATCAAATATTGATTTCCTATGCCTTGATTATATTTCATGATAGATAAATTATGTGGTGCACATTATTGTCTAAATTTGATTTAAGAAGGGGATATCATCAATTGAGGATAATAGAAGGAGATGAATGTAAAAATATCTTTAAAATGAAATATGGTATTTAGGAATGGATTATGATGACTTTTGGTTTATATACTGCACCTAGTTCATTTATGAGACTAATTAATGATGTTATTCATCCTTTTCTTGGAAAATTCATTGTGTTGTACTTAGATGATATACTTGTGTATAGTTTAAATGAGCATGATCATCTTATTCATTTAAGGATATTATTTGATAAACTAAGGAAAGCTAAACTCTATGGAAAAATGAAAAAAAATGTGTTTTTATGCTTTCAAGTATTTTTTTCCTTAGCTATATTATAAGTAGCAAAGGTATAAAAGTAGATCCTTGGAACATACAAGCTATTCATGATTTACCTATACTCAAAGATATTCATGAGGTGAGGAGTTTCCATGGGTCAATAAGTTTTTATAGAAGATTCATCAAAGACATCTCAACTATTTCTACACTAATTACACATCTCATGAAGAAAGGTGAATTCAAATGGGGGAAAGATGCAACTAAAACCTTCAGACTTTGAAATGTAATGCATTGGTATTATGCTAACCTAACTTTGACAAACTGTTTGAGGTTAAATGTAATACTAGTGGGGTGGGTATAAGAGGTGTATTTTCATAATAAAAATGGGTCATTGCATTCTTTAGTTAAAAATTAACTGGGGATAAATTTAATTACTTCATGTATGATAAATAGTTCAATGCCATCATTAGAATCTTAGGAACACGGATTCATTATTTGATTATTTTTCATTTAGACCATAAAAGTTTAGATAAGAGAAAATATGAAAAATGGGTTAGTTTCTTACAATCTTTTGTGTTTTTATCAAACTTTTTGATGGTAAAGAAAATGTGGTGGCATATGTAATATCAAGAAGATTTGTGGTACTTATTATATTGGATGCTAAGTTATTAAGTTTTGAAAAGTAGGAATAGTTATATGTAAAAGATGAATATTTCTATGAGATTTATGATGTATGTAAAAAGAATCATATTCATGGCAATTGTGTGCTTCAAGACAAATTTATTTTTAAGATTAAAAAGTTGTGTGTTTACTTGTTAAAGAAGTACGTGAGAGGGGTATAGTTGGTCATTTTGGGGTTCATAAAACTATGGAAATATTACAAGAGCATTTCTATTAGCCACGAATGATAAAATTGGTATGAGATATTATTAGGAGACATGTGAGATGTTAAATTTGTAAGAAATGTTTTCCATAAAGGTTTGTATACTCCTTTACTAGTTCCTAGCCAATCAAGAGAAGGGGTTGGTATAGACTTTATCCTAAGATTACTAAGGACAAAAGGAAGAAAGGATTCTATAATGGTAGTGGAAGATATATTTTATAAAATGACATATTTTATTCTTTGTAATAAAATATATGATGTAATTCATGTGGCAGATTTATATTTTAAAGTAATAGAAAGGTTACATAGTATTACTAAAAGTATAGTGTTGGATAGAGATGTAAAGTTTGAAAATAATGCTTATGAATTGGAACAACTTGAATACTCTAGGGGAGTTTCTAGGACTTTCAACATAGGTGATTTATCTCCTTATTATGATGATATTAATTTTAGAGGAAATTCTCTTTTACAAGGAGAGAATGATGTAGGAGCATCTCAATCTCACTCTTATACTACTGGCGATCTAGAGTTAGCATACTTGGGGATGTTACAAATTATTATTGAAAATCTTGAACATCTTCATAATAACCTCAATAATGTTTCATTAAGTGATTCTTATAGGTTATATACATGTTTTCAAGAAGAAGAATTCACCAAATACAACTAGTGTATAAGATAATGACAAGACAAGAGTTATAAAGTTGCATAGATGACAAATCTACTACAAGATACAAAGCTTGATTACATGGTTATTACATTTATTCCATAATTAGGGTTTCTTTTAGCTTTGATATTTTATGTAAAATTTGCAATGTCTTGCAATTTTTAATTATCTATCATTATGTGTGTAATATAGGCATGTAGTGAATTAGTTTAATTACTTATTTAACTAGGCTAATATAAATAGTGAAAGGCTGGTTGGTTGGGCTTGGTTTGTAAAGAAAAAATTAAGGTATTCGTGTGTGTGTGTATATACTTCTACATTAACATAAAGATCAAGTTTAATAAAATCTAAGAATTTTTTGAATTCTTCCATCTTCTTTAAGTGATTATTATTTCAAGTTTAGGTATTATTCTCTAGAGAAGACTTTGTGATTTCTCTTTAGAGTGGATTTGTTCTTCGTGGAGAGCAAACTCAAATTGTGGAGCATTGTTGAAGACCACCTCCTTAATCAAGTGCTACATCATCTTTGAGTGCCATTTTAACTTTAACATTCAAAGCAACAAAATCATGCGTTCTGAAAGAATAATTCCTCTATTATCTTCCACATCAGGTATATAAGTTTAATGTAGAATTGAGAAGACTTTTTGAAAGCCAAAGTACCAAAAATATTGTTGTAACTAGCTTGCTCCTATTTTCTCAATAAGGTCAACAGTAAGGATTGAGTAGTCTTGGGAGGTAGACCTATAGTCCCTTGTTATGGGTTGATGATGTTGTTAAACAGTAAAACTTAAAAAAGTTTTTTACACCTTGGGGAAAGTGTACCAAAAAATCTTTCTTTTGCTTCAAATCCCAATTTGGATGATTAAAGTTACACTCAATTTTGCTTCATACTAAAAAATAAGTGAATAAGTGACAACAGATGGGGAAAGCTAAAGGAAGAGCTTGGATTTAAAAGTTTGAAATCCATTATAAAAGTTGTACCTTGACAATCCCCACTCGCTTCTTTCTATGCTTTAAAGGATTAGGAATAGAGGGATAAACGAAAGTTGATACAAGCAGAATAACTAACCAAAGTACATTTAGTTTCTTCACTCGGGCTAGACTGATAGTGGAAGCCTAGCACTAAGTGAGATTTATAGTGACAGGGGTCCCAAGTTCATGAATGATGAATTTCTTGGCAATTATGGATGGTATAGAATATTTACTTCACATACATTGAGAACACGACATAGCCGCACCCCTTATAAATAATAAGGCAATTTCTTGGTTGCTTTCTTAAGTTAATTGGGGTCAATAGAAGGTGTGAAGCAAGAAGGAAGAGAGAGTAATCCTAATTAATGGGTGATCCTAAATGAAAAATTAGGGTAAGGTAAGGCTAAGGAGGAACAAGGGTAGTGGCTGAAAGCAAACCTAGGGTTTTAACCAAGGCAGAACGATAGGAGAACTAAAAGTAACAGTTTAGTGGCCAAGAAGCTGCTTCACTGATGAGCGAAGCCACTTAACTAAGGAGGTGATAGAGCTATTACTATATTACTCTAATAGATACGCGAGCCCATATATTAGTATTAGAAAGGCTCTTTCTTAAGTAGCTAGGAGCTACAAGTACCTAGAGTGCAATGCTCATGACCCTTCAATTTATCATGGATTATAAGGATAAGAAACCTCTATTCCTACTACCTTGAGATCTGACCTTCCTTACTTCTATCTTATTGGAAGAGAGATTGTGACTAGCTATTTGAAGATCTTTCTTTATCATAGATAGATTAATTACCTAAATTAGTGACTTGTATCCTTCCATCCTTTGATATTGGATATCGATAGGGATTGTTAACAACTACCAAGAAAGCAGTTCCTAAGCCTAAGGAAGAGTTTCAACTATTCTTACTATGAGTTCCCACTTTAATTGGGTGGGCTTTCTCTTTATTTATTCATAGGACCTCCAATTAGAGGGTAGTAGCAATAGTCAGAATGAACTGTCTATTCTTTCATCTTTAGAACATTCATTCTATTATTGGGACAATATAAATGAACACAATATAATGCGTCCCCTTTTCTCATAGTTGAGTGCTTGCTCTATGTCTTTCTAACTATTGTGTAGTAGGGACCTTAATCCACCATGAAGTTCCTAACAAGCTAAATGTTCCCCTAGTATACCTCTGAAGTGCAATTCTAAAGTGAATAACCATTCCCCGAGGGACAAGAAAACTTGTTTTCGCACCTTCTTGCTAGTGAGTAGAGTGTCTTTCCTAAATCACTAGTCCAGCTAGCTTTGGTGTGGTTGTTATCTGTTTAGCATCCTAAACTCTCCAATAAGGATTACAGTGCGATGCCATCCTTCAAAGTGATTAGTTTTACCCTTCCAATCAGTAAATGATTTATCTCTCTATAATAGGGGGTCATTTATTTGGAACAAGGATTCCCATAAGTATAGAATAGAATGACTCTTTCTTCATGCAAGCAATAAGCAAGTGCTACACCCCTTATTCTCTTTCTTGACACTATCATTTCAATCTGAGACTTACATGAGTAATGTGGTAGGGGAAGTTTCCTTGCTCGATATTAGGTTTTGCTCACTCACTAGGGTTGGAGGGTAATAGGGTATTAAATGTCAAATGTTACTTCCATAGAGAGGTAATAAAGTGAGTTATATGCACATGGGGATATGGGACACGTGTTTAGGTTTTATTAGAAAGGAATTAGCTTAATATTTCTTATGTCTCCTTCCTGACATGGTTTGACATGCTGTGATACCTAATTAGTTCAAAATCAATATTTGTGGAAACAATTTCATTCAAATAAGCAAGCATCTGATCATATAGGCCAAACTTCTTTTTTCTAAAGCGAGGACTACACTAGCGAGTGATGATTGGCTAAGGAGAGTTTCATCCTATAGCTAGGTGAAAAGAAGCATGTGAAAGGCGAGTAGGTAGGGTATGATGAAGCCCTCAGGGTGACACATGGTTGTAGTGGTCAGTTTTGGGTTGGAAATTGACAATTAATAGAGCATGCGTTGTCATGGTGGAGTATTCTCCAATATATTCGCTCTATTATTTTCTCCTATTCTTGAGGGAGTGATTAGGATTTATAGAAGATAATCAATTTAGCCTTAACTGAGTTTGATTAGGAAGTCCGCACATAATGAGAGCGAAGTCATGCAAACTCAGATGTAGTAGCTGCATTTGTTCCATTTCCGGCTGGCCTATATTCTCACTAAGGTATACTTGAAATCCATCTTTGCCTATCTAATGGAAATCGAATTAAAGTTGCTTGTGTTCTTCTTTAGATTCTTGTTCTCTATTGCATCTTATCCAGGACCTGATGCTTTATCTCTTTATTTTATTATGTATCAACTAATGGATCGGGGTCTCCCTATGCCTTCAACTGGGGATAGAGCTCGAAACTCTCTAGTAAATGAAGTTAAGATAGAATGAACAGCTGGTCGGGTAATGATTCCAGTTGAAGTGGATCCATCCTATGCCTCATTAGTCTCTAGCATGTGTTGAGCTTTTTCCTTCCTTTTTATCTTCAAACCTACCTCCCTATCCTTCCTTTCCATTTGCTTCCTCTTGTCTTTTAGTCGATCTTCTTGGTTACTCAACCACTTATCCTTGAGAAGGAAAGAAAAGACATAAGCACTTTAATGATGAGATAGAAAAAAGAAAGATGAGAGCACAAAATCAAAAGGGGCTTAGGGACAACAAAAGAACAAACAAAGTCATAAAGAACTAGAGCAGGAAGACAAGTTAGAATATTTTTATGTGAATAGGTCTATTAGTTAGCTTTAGTAGCTATAGCTGAAGCAAGCACTCTGCATACTATATAAAAGAGTCATTCGAGTAGACACGTTAGCTCACTAAAAAATAATTGACTTTTGCCAAAAGAAACTTAGGCATAGATACTTTTTCTATTAGTAAAAGCAACTAATACCAACAGATAATTTTCTGTGGACAATAATCTAGTTTTTCCAACAGAAATTTTTTATTTGTTGGTATTAATATGTTATGCTAACAGATCTTTTACCATCACTTATATCTCTAGTTATTAGTAAGCATTATACCAACAAAACTAATACCTACTTTTACATCTGTTGGTATTAGGGTTAATGAATTTCGACCTATAGCTTGTTGTAATGTGCTTTATAAAATCATTGCTAAGGTCATGGTTCAGAGATTACAGCCCCTTATGCCTCAGCTTATTGATCTTTCACAAAATGCTTTCATAAAAGGCAGGAATATTGGTGAAAATGTGCTGTTAGCCCATGAACTAGTAAGGAGGTATTCTCACAAGGGTATTTCACCAAGATGCATGATTAAGGTTGATCTCAAAAAGGCTTATGACATGGTGAATTGGGATTTTCTGCAGAGTGTTCTGAATCTTTATGGCTTTCCTCATCATTTTATTAAATTGATCATGGCATGTGTTACTTCAGTGTCATATTCTGTATCTCTTAATGGTGTTTTGACCCCTCCTTTCCCTGGCAAAAGAGGGTTGAGGCAGGGTGACCCTCTTTCTCCCTATCTTTTTGTGCTGGTTATGGATTATTTCTCTGGTTTACTGAAGAAGCTTTGGATTGACCCAAGATTTCAAGCTCACCCTAGGTGTAAGCGTCTCCAGCTCATAAATTTGAATTTTGCAGATGATGTCCTTTTGTTTAGTAAAGGAACTTTGCAGAGTGTTCTATGCTTGAAGGAGGTATTGCACCAATTTGCTGCAGTCTCAGGGCTTATGGTAAATCCTACAAAGTGTGCAGTTTTCTTTGGAGGAGTTACTATAGAAAACCAACTCAGTATTCTGGATCTACTTGGCTATTCAGCAGGTACTTTTCCTATTACTTATTTGGGCTTACCATTATCTTCTGCAAGGCTTTCCTCTGCTCAATTACAGCCACTATTGGATAAGATGACTTCTAGATTGAGGCATTGGAGTACTTTATTTCTATCTTATGCTGGGCGAGTTCAACTTATTAAATCTGTGCTTTATGGCATTCAACTTTACTTTAGTCAAGTTATTCTTCTGCCGAAGAAAGTTTTACACTGTTTTATTAGTCTGTGTAGAACTTTCCTGTGGTCAGGAAAATTGAATATCAGAAAACACTCTCTGGTGGCTTGGGAGGCTCTGTGTTCACCAAAGCAGGAAGGGGGACTCGGCTTTTTAGACTTACAGTTATGGAATGTTTGTGCTTTGGGCAAGCTGTTATGGAATATAGCTGGAAAAAAGGATACTTTGTGGGTTAAGTGGGTTCATACAGTTTACATCAAGCAAGGTACTCTCTGGGAGTATTCTCCTTCGTCTTACAATTCTTGGCTCTTTATCAAAATCCTTCAGAGCAGAGATATAGTAAAGGAGTTTATTATGAATTGTCTAGCCCAGCAGAGGGAGTACACCATTCATTCAGCATATAAGGCGCTCAGAATACACCAAGCTAAATGTGGGTGGGCTAATTTAATCTGGAGACCAGGTTCTATTCCTAGAGTACGTTTCATGGTTTGGCTTGCATGCAGAAATAGACTATTGACTAGAACACGACTTAAGGAGATGGGCATGATCTTGGATACTCTATGTATTTTTTGTCAACAACAGGAGGAAACTAGAGATCATATTTTCTTATTTTGTCCTGTTGCAGCTCTTATCTGGCAGAATATTAGAAGACTGGCTGGCAGGAGTGATCCTATTATAGGGTGGGAGCAAGAGATTAAGTCTTTGCTTACAAGAACAAGGCAGCCACATAAGAAGAAGTATCTTTTAGGATCTCTATTTACTGCTTATGTAGCTACAATTTGGCATGAACGCAATCTCAGAATTTTTTCAGAACAAGTCTAGACCGTTAGGCGCTCTTTTGAAATGTATTCTTTTGCAAGTTTCTAGTATTTTTGTTAACTCTTCACTTTCTGTTGAATTTGGGCAATGGCTAGGTTTGTTAGATGTCATTGCGTATAATGCAAGATTGTAACTTCATTTTCTCTTATTAATACTATTTCTACTTCTCGAAAAAAAAATAATGATTAATTCTATTCTTTTTAATATAATAATAATAATAATAATAATAATAATAATAATAATAAAGCCATTAGTCATTATTAGAAATAATAGTTTACATGTATTATTATTAATTATTATTTTATTTCTAATTTTTTATATTAATATTGTTCATAATGGTGTCTTTTAACAATTATAATGAAATAATATATATTATATTTACTATCACTTACTATTAAATTAATTTATTATTAAATACTACCAATTATCATTTAAATCTATATTTTCTTAACAATAATAATCATTCACATTATTAATAATATATTAGTCATTATTAGATACTATTATTAATTTATTTAAAATAATGATTCATATTATTCTTATTAATATAATTCTTTATTAATTATTACTCAGAATAATTATTTTAGGACATTATTATTATTATTATTATTATTTAAAAAAAATATTATTACTAATTGTTGGAAGTTATGATTTATATTTATATTATTCATATTTGTATTTATTTCCCATTATTAATTATTTTAAATAATAATTATTAGTTTATTATAAATTATTATTAATATTATCTTAATAATACATTATAAAATATTAATTTTACACTAAATATTTTTAAATAATAATAATAATTATTTAATAATATTATTAGATAATTATTTAATAATATTATTAGATAATTAATAATAATATTATTATTAGCAGTAAAATTAATTATATTATTTGTAAGAAAAAATTATAATTATTATATTTAATATTATAATAATTAATTGTTATTCATAGAATTATTTTTTAGGGCTTATAGATGGATTTTTTGAAAATGTGTTAAATTATTTTTATTCATTTAAACTATTATAAGAATATTTCTTGAATGTAATTGAAATATTATCTTTAATTTCATCTATTATAGAACCTTTTAATATCTTTATCTATAGTAAATATTTTTATTTTTGAATTTATTTATTTTTACATGGTTGATAAGATCTTAAAAAAAATATTAAATTAAATATTTTCACAACTTATTTATGTTTTTCTTTCCATTTTGGCTTATGAATGACTTTTTGAAAATGTGTTATTTTATTTTTAGTCGCTCAAAAATTTTGAAAAATATTTATTTTTATTTATTTTAAATATTATTTTTTATTAAATTTTTTTTATTTTAATAAGCGTTACGATTTATTTAAAATAAAATTATTTATTCGGATAAGTCTTTTATTTTTATCTGAAAACTATTTATAGTTTTTATGAGTGTATTTCTATTATAATTTATTTTATAAATATTTTCTAAAGTTAAAAAAATTTATTTCGAGGAATTATAATATTTTTATAAATAATATAGATATTTACACTCATTAGTAAATTTTTCCGAAAATATTTTCAAAATTCTTTATATAGCTCTTAAAATGATTATTTGTTAAATAATTTGTAGATGAAATTTTCCAAGAATATTTTTAAATATATAGTATTTATTTATATATGTGTATTTGAAAGAAGAAAGAAAAAAAAGAAGACAAACCCGACTCCGACTCCGACCCTCTTCCTTTTCCCTTTCCCTCTTCTTCTCTCCCTTCTCTTCTGTTATTTTTCCTGTCGGTCTCCCTGCCCTCTGCGCCCCATCGACATCGCCACCAGCTCCTCCATTGTCAACAGTTGACCGTCGACCACCATCGATGTCGCCACTCCAGCCACACGCCATCATTGTGCCTGCCAGCTCCAACACTACAACAACCAACAACCGAAGCAGCAGCCGCGAGTAGCAGCACATGTCGCGCCACCATCCTCCGGCCACGACGAGCCTCGCTGGTTGAGGGCAAGTAATCCTCGAACTCCGGTGTATCTTCTCCGGCCTTCACCCATTTAGATTTTTTAGTTTTGTTTGGCATAAATTTTCGAAAACCCTAACCCTTGTTTTGATTAATTGAGTATGAATTAGCTTATGATAAGTTGAATTGATTGTGTAATTATGTATATATATGTTGTATGATTAATTTAGAGTGGTGAATTGTAGTGCATTTGGTTGATTTGTGAAAATCGGATTTTAGGCCAGGTTGTGTCCGAATTTTTCAGATTCGTCCGATTAAGCTATTTTGGGCAAATTGATTTTATGTTATGCTTTAAAATGTATCTAATTTTATGTTAGAATCATCAACTTGAGAAATTTATGTGGAATTCACTGGATTGACTTTCTAGGTCAAAATTCATGTGTAATGGAATTGGATTGCATAATTGAGTTTTTTCACTCAATTGATTTTATAATATCTTTTGAAATGTATTTAATTTCATATCGAAAGTGTTGATTTAGGAAAATTATGTGAAATTGATTGGAATTGGATTTTTGGGTCAAAACTCTTATGGGTCTAAATTAGATTATGTAATCGGGTTGTTTTCTTCAATTGATTATATAAATTACATTAGAATACATTTAATTAAAATTCAAAACTGTCAATTTATATACTTTAGGAAGAATTGATCGGATTTGCGTTGTGGGCTCAAAAACCCTAATCATGCTAAACTGGATATTTCTTTTATTATTTTTGAGCAATTGATTATATGTTATGTTATAAAATATGTCTAATTGTATTTCTAAACATTCAATTTAAATAAACTAATAGAATTTAACCGAATTGTATTTTCGGGACTAAAATCCTAGATTTTAAGTGAAATTATGAAGTTGGTCATTTGTATGGTTGTTTTTCTAAACTTGAATATATAGAAGTAGTTGAAAGACAAATCTGTATGCATTAAGGAAATAATTCCATTTGCATTCTTCTCATTTTTCTTTTCGCATTACAGGGATGCATTATATGCCCAACTCTTGCTCTTGGGTGGGCTTTAACTGCCTCTGTTAGGTAAGTGAGACTATGAAGGCAGTAACTGTGAACCCACCACCTTAAGTCAGTAGTTCATATTTCACTGCCTTTGATATGAATTTGGCATTTGATTTTGCAATATTTATGACAGATACATATTTGTCCCAGGAATAGAAAGATCAAGCGCATGAAAGGTAATATGAAATGTGGTAACACTTTGCCTTCCTTTATCATGACATCAATCAGCTTGAGCATTCTAGTCAGGTCACTTTACTTGCATTGTTATGCCATTAAAGGGCTTTGGAGAACACAACTTGCATATTTGGAGAACTCAGGTGAGAATCTAATAGCTTCAGTTGTGCAATGTCTCTTGTAGTTGCTGGTTCAATTACTACTGACCTGATTTTTGTTGATATAGTTTTTATGAGGTTGATGTATAGCTTCCATGCTTCCTTGTTTTTGTCTTTTGACTTTTTCTCCACATTATTTTTGATGTTTTTGGTTTTTATGTTTTTAATGGCATCAGTTCTATCATCAGTGTCTGGGCTTCAAGTTTCTGATTTCCATCACTTACTGTCCATGTTTCTCTTTTCTCTATATTCTTATGTGTGAAATATCAATTATTCATCTTTGAAAGCTTTCCTAGTTTTTTGATCAAAGCATTTTTTTCCTTTCTCCTTGGCTATAGTTCTATCAACAGTGTCTGGGCTTCAAGTTGCTGATGAGCTGTAATGCTCTTCATCCCATCTTTCAATTCCTTTCCATTTTGATATGACCTATAATACAGTTTCTATTGAGAAAAAAAAATGAGGCATAATGAATTGCAATTACTTATTTTCAAGTAATGCATTAGCTTTCTCTTCCATTATGTATCTCCATAAGTCAAAGATAGAAACATGAAATTTTCAAGATGAATTTGCCAATTATGCATATACTAGATGTTTAAACATACTTTTAGTGGATTGCTAGCGGCAACTATGCCTACATAATATATATTATATATATATCTTGGAAATTTTTTCTTCTTAACAACCTTTTGACCATATTTCCTCCATCTATATCCATTGTTAAGTATGTCAACCTGAATCCTTATCTAAAACACATATCTTTGTTTCTTCATCTTCTTGTAATGACCGCTCTTTCTACTACTATCATCATTGTAATTTTTTCTACCCAGTGGTTTGTTTGATTGTTGTTTCGAAATGAGGTTATGTGCTAATCACTTCATTTTTAATACTGGTATTTGATCATTGTTGGACTTTTGTAGCTAAGGCAGGTATTGGTAATTGAAATTGCAAGTTAAAAACTTGGAATTACATGCATATTAAAAGACACCACACCAGCTAAATAATATCCTAGGCAAATTTATATTAATCTAATTAAGTTACATGCATATTTTTTCAGGGAATACATCTTGATAAGTATCAAAGAAAATATTGAAGATGCAGAAGTCTTGGAGATGCTAAATAGGATGTGAATGAAAAGGATGGTGTTTGAGATGTTAATGAAGATGTCTTATATGTTAGCATAGGTTACAAGTTGTATATATATTATACCGATAAGACTATTATCGTTTTGATAGTTCAACTAAAGAATGATGATTATGTACGGTGTACTACATTTTATATAAGGATAAGTTATTGTTATAAGTAAATATTACTACAACAGGTATTATGGACATTATTGTCATTTTACTAACAGATAATATATATATATAATTAATTTTAGGAAGTTATATAATTTTGTGGATACTACTTTTAGTCACAGATTTCTTTTGTGGGTAATAGTTTTAGTCACAAATATTATTTTGTGGACAATACTTGTAGTCACAGATATTATTTTGTGGATAATACTTTTAGTCACAGATATCATTTTGTGGTTAATACTTTTACTCATAGATATAATTGTGGGTATAAATTTTACCAATAGATAAATATCTGTGGGCATAAGCAACTAATAAGATTAGATCATATGTATCTGTGGGTAAAAATTTTAAGCACAGAGTTTTTACCCACAGATTTGTCACAGAAAAATTTCTATTGGTAAAAACTTTTGCCAACAGAAACATGGCTTTTATCAATAGATAAGGCCTGTTGGCATAAGTCAATTATTTTTTAGTGGCTTGCGGAGGCCTTGGTCTTTGTCCATGTTTCTTATTTATCTTATATAGGGATTTATCAATTCCTATTATGCCTATTTCATTGCCTGCTCCATATCTTGTTGCCCTTACTTTCTGGCAGAAGGTGAGGAGCTTATGATGTCTACATAAGAAGGGGCTTATCTAGAGGCAAAGAAAGAGTTTCCTTTCTTTTCTATTCAATGGCGAGCCATTCTATCCTAAATGGTTTAGATTTCTTTGCTGGTCTTGATTCCATTACCTAATCCAATCCTAAAACCAAAAAGAGTAGTTCATATTCCCTATTCATCCTTGTCCCTATGAAAGGTCCAGTCAATGGGACCATGTTCAAGTCTTATTATCGAGTGTGAGGTACTTTCTGTGTTCGATTATGGGAAGGAAATAGAGGTCATAAGGTAAGGGACTACTTTCCTTTTATGAATTGAAATTGAATCAAAGTAGTTCTCCCTCGACCTATAGGTCTTCGAATGGAATGGTTCTTGTTTATGCTCGTATAGTGTAAAATGGATTCATTGGGAGGGCTATGAGAAATCTACTTTGTACCTTCGTCTCTATATTCTAAACACTTTTCACCTATGTGCCATTTTTACTTCGTATCTCAAGAAAGAGCCACATTAATTGTAACAAGAGGTAACTAAATTATTCAAGCAAGTGATTTGAATAGGGATTATGAATAGGACCTTACCTTAACCTTATCTGCTCAATTTATTTTTCTAAAGTCAAAGTCGTTTCATTAAATTTAATTGAAAGGTAAGTTTTATCAATTATTAAATGGAAAGGGGGAGCGGTTCAGGCCTACTCTTTCACTTTTGGGAGAATGAAATGTAAAGCTAAAACAAAGGAAAAATATTGGCATGTAATCGAGAAACATAGGATTATGTTAACAAATATAGGAAATAAAAACACTCCCTTCTTTCTATCGATAATGATGAAAATGAGAGCGAACTCTAAAGTAAAGCAAATCACTTCATTATCCAAGCCCTTGAACATGGGTTTAGTTCAACCATTATGAAAGCTTTCCTATTTAAGACATACTACCAATTCCTTTGAAGCTACTACCACTACCAAAGCCAGCTTGCTTCTTTTGGTTACAAGTTGGGCTTCCTAGCAATGGGAGACTAGTCATCCAAGGACTAGCTAGCTAGCTCATGAAATCAATAAAGAATTCCTTCGTCTTACTCTAACAAGTAAGCAAGTAAAATACCTTAGTAAGCTACTTCATAAGCTAAGCAAGCCTATTTCTCCGGTCACTACGATAGGACATGGATGCAGGTCATGATTTTTGGTCAAGACAGATAATGTAGTGATGAGTGACTTCATGACCAAGAGGAAACTCACACCAAGGACAATGGCAAGCAAGATGTTGAAGTTTGATTTATATGGTGCCAGAGTATAAGCTTGGACGGACCAACCAGGTCACAGATGCCTTGAGTAGGAAGACAGAGTTGGTGGCATTGAAGCAAAAGGGCCACGATTACTCTACCACATCATATTCGAGATGGGATTTTGGTCACATTATATACTTTTTTTTCTTCCAAAACCTTTCTTTTTTCGGTATGCCGCTCCATGAACAAGGAGTGAACAAAGTGAAATTTGATGGGAGATCTTGTTAGGTTAGTCCTGAACCACAAAATAAGATCTTTTTTTGGGTAAGGTAAGGAAGCAAAGTTAAAGTTGGTTGTTAGCAACTTTAGTTGTTAGTTAAAATCCCAGTCGTTAGTCCGAAACAAGAACGATTCTTAATAAGGCTAGGTTAGAAGTAAAAAAAGGCCTTTCAAATAATTGATTGGAATAGGTAAAATAGATAGAATAATTGCAACATAGATAACCATCCTTATATTAAAGAAATTAGGAGAACAAATATACTCTAAGTAAGTACTTGGTCGATACGAGACTCTTTCTTAGTTTAGTGGGGTTTAAAAGTAGTCTATAACGAATCTAGTAGGTTCAATAACAATGAATAACAATCCTCAACACTCAATGGAGAAGAGAAGGATAGGCTACGTCACTTCTTTTCTCACTTTCAATGGGTTTAGGTCCCCAGAAAATAGGGAAGAGAAGGAAAGTTGCACACTTTTAGCTTGTTTTAGGTCAGTCACTTAAAGAAAGGAAATTATTTTGTGAGTTGTAGGTAGGAAAGAGAAAAGAGAGAAATTGGTGAGCTGACCCTACAAGGAATTTTTTAGTTTTAGCTTTGTGGGAAGAAGAAGGGCCTTACCGTATTGTCCTTCCCATCTCAATAATCAAGGAGAGAATAAGCATAAGAAAGTCTCAAGTCATCTTATTTTGCATAAATAGAAAATTATCTTCTACATCAAGGAAAAGAATACACAATTGATCAACCTTCCTTCGATTCCATTTCTATGGATCAAGGTTCGAACTCTTCAAATAAATTCATTATAAGCGATTAGAAGAGCTTTCACAAGGGGGATTCTTTTTGGTAATGGGATTTTTTTGGCAGTGGGAGAATAAGGCTTATCTTGCTAGTCAAGGACTAGTTCAAATGTGCTAAGATGGGACTCAACACTCAATTTATCATCAAAGGACATGAAAGAAGGATTTAATTAATTCTTCTTTCAAGACGAGGGGTGCTTTGGTGGCACTACACTGGTATATACAAATATTCATCCCGTTATAGTAGTTATTTCCTACTAGAGATTGAATATCTTCCTGTAATGAGTGGACTATTGGGAAAGAAATGTTCTTCACTCTAGTTGATAAGCTCAATAAGCGAGTAAGAATTTCAAAGATAGCGCAAAAGGCATAAAAGAAATTTTTCTAGAAGCTGGATGGGCTAAGAAAGTCGCCTTCTTTGATCACTTCAAATAGTTATCCATCAGGTAAAGAGAAGACATGCCAATACAATCTAGAACAAAATGAGAATCTCTCTTTCAATATAGATCAGTACACTCTAATCAATGGTCTTAATTCAAGATTAAGCAATGGAGAAGTTGTGATAATGAAATGGAATTCTTTTCTCACTTTTAATGGGATCAAACTTGGGCTATCCAATTTAAGGGAATGTCAAGGGCTCAACCGATCTGTTATATGTTATTACTTAGCTTAGCAAAGATGATCTCTTTATTGTGATGTCCCTAGATTCATCCCACCTTAATAGAATTTTCCAATAAAATGCTTTCTCAAAGGTGAAGGTTGCTTAGTTAACCTTTAGAAGATGAGGCTCAAGTGAAAGCAAAGGCTTAGGAGAAAGAAAGTAGATTGGCTCAACAAATCATGGCTAAGTGGAATTGAGGAGTCAATAGAGCTATAAGAAAAGGTAGAGGAAATATGCAAGGACTACCTTATGTGGAAGCAGATTAGAGCTAATGGGAATAGGGGTAAATGGTTGTTTATTATAACCAAAGCGAACAAACTACTTGAGACCACCACACCTTACACATGTCAGATACTTTTACAAACCTCTCTTTCTAGCTTCCACTAAATCAGATGGGGGGATGGGGAACCCATGCATACTTTTAGCTTCTTATTGCCCCTCAAGGGATGATGAATTAATGAGATACCCAACTGATGGAAGAGATTATCTTGGAGAAGAGGCCCACCAAACACTAGAAATGGATTAGTTGATGCGGTCGATGCCTTTTCAATATCTAATGAGGGTGAGAGGTAGCTTACTGCATTCTTTGAATTTGATATCCGAGTGTGGAATGACAAGCGTAGTTAGTAGTTCACCTTCTTCTCAGTTTGGCTCCGTATCTATAAAGCATATCGGTTTGAAGGATATATTACTTTAGTGAGTTTGTATCCCATTTTGGGCCAAGAAATGGAAGAATCTGGGTCTAGAGATGGCAATTCATTGGATCCAGCCAAAAAATTTCCTTTTATCCATGTCACATGGTCTATTAGTCTTTGTTCTCTTTTCATTATTAGCATTGGAGTTAGAAAGGGCTACCTTTAGGACTTGTACCAATCCGTATTTAGCTAGCTCTTTAGCTTTGCTTAGGTTTATTAGTCTAGGAATCTTTGGTTAAATATCCTTTTTTGTCCAGTCGTTTAAAGTTGACTGCATAAATTTGGGTAAGAGCTCAAGGGTTATATCCAATGAATGAAGAGGACCAATGCCTCCAATCCCCTTTCATCTTGGGGGATAGCTGAGTGAACTGCTAGAAAGCTGTTAGTGCCTATCGTAAAGAAAGGGCTTCATGTTTTGAAAGAAGACCTGAAGACCTAATTGTGAAAAGAATTTTTTTTCCAATTTCTTTGAGTGCCGATATTCTCGTATTTTAAAATATTAAAGGTTGACAAGGTATGGTAGGTTAGTTTCGGGACTTCTCTTTAGTATTGGAGTTTCAACCCCATAGAAAGTGGGATTTGAACATTACGTCTTTAGTTTCATACTTTGGAGTTGTTAAGAAGGTAGGAAATTCTCCTTGAAGTAACTCAACTAAGAGCACAAGAAAGACTACTTAGGATTTTTTTCTTAGAAGAGACGAATTTATGAATCAACCTTGAAATGGGGAGAAAATGAGATGTCTTTAGTTGTGCCTAAAAGCAGGTAAGGTAAAGAATTTGAACCTGATCTATTGATCGTTCACTAGTCTGATAGTTTATTCTTCTTTAAAGGATTTACTACGCCTGTCTTAGGATTTTTTCTTGTTTAATTAAGCAAAGAAGGGAAATATTTTGACTCCTTAGATGATTGGATTTAAGTTTCACACTCTTTAGCTAACATTAAGGGGTTAAGTAGTAAGGATAGGTCCATTATTGTTGTATGAGAAGCTAAAGGTTGTCAACTGACTTCAAAGTTTTCCAGCTTTCAAATGCAGACTAAGCTAGTTGATGTAGAAGAAATGGTCCTAGTTGCTATCTTACTTCTAGAGAGTGAATTCTATAGGGATTGGAAAATAATATCTTATTCATATTGTTGACTCAGAATGAATGCTAACATGTCTTATATAATCACTCTCTTTCCGTTGCATGGAGTTAGTGTTGATAGTAGGCTTTTTGATAAAGAGATTTGGGTAGGGTGCTAGGCTTGATGATAGTAAATATTCATAATCGACATCGATCTTGTTCAAATGCTTTCCATAGTAGATCCCTTAAAGGAATTGATCATCTAAAGGAATAATTAATGCTTGATAAAGAATTAACCCAGACCTGAGAAAACGGCTAGATGAAAGGCATAGTAGAGGAAGGCGAGAAAGACCAAGCAATGTCCGAGTTAAAATGGATCATATACCTAGCTTGTGTATCCTATGCAAAACAAGCCTCCATTGTTAAAAAGGGGCAGCTCCAAGGAAATGGATTTTTGAATGATCCCGAGTGCTAGTTGAAAGACTCACTACCATAGTTGAAGGAAGGATAACAAAAATTCTACTAGCAAAATCCTTCTCACTTTCTTGATATAAATAATTGTTGCTTAGTTTTGTAGTAAAGGAATGAGATTTAACTGCTTCCCTCAGCACCTTAATTGCTAATTATGCTTTCACATTCGGATGCCGAGATGGTTGAATATAGTATATGTGTGTAGCGGCTGCCTTATTTTATTGTCAATGGAGTTTCACTTTCCTATAATATAATCTGCACCTTCTGACTTGCTTCTCTTTTTAACTTCAATGTGCATCTAGGCTGAGTTCTTAGCCATTGATTTTGTTTAAGACCTCATTGAGGAGGGTCAAATCCAACTTGATGGGAATTATACCAAACACTCAACATCTCTTGTTGCTCCATTGAACCCAAATCTTAACATGGTTTATTAACCGACTTATTAACCATGTTAAGAGAGATGGCAAGGCTACCATGGAGATCCAAACTCTAGCATTCCAAAATAAAAACAAGATAGCATTAATCAGACTTCTCATCATCTTTATGGTGTAATGCCACCTTATCATGGAAAATTTGACAAGTAGTGTACAACACCTGAACAAACAACCGCTAGTGAGGATTCCTCCTCCTATTGATTGGCTCCATTCACGGCATTTAGATATTCTTGAGGTAACCAATGAGAGATCCTAGTTCCAATTGCCTCTTAGATGTGTGTAGTGCTAGATTTAAGAGTCCATTTCTTGGTATAGTGCCCAAATTGTAGGCTAACAATGGTTGGTCCCATATCCATAGATATTTCCAGAACTTTCTTTTTTCCTTATGTCCCACAATCTACTTAGTTCCTTTCTTCCGCAACTTTTGACTTCTCAGAATGCTCCTCTATGTATATGAAGAGTTAGACCTTGCGTTCCAGCTTTCATTATGTGGATACTTCCCTTTTAGCATTGCAACCTATAATGAGTTTGGTTTAGAAAGGATTTTTCTTCCCATCTGTGGCATTGAGGCAGTGTTGACCTTTCTCATGCTCTTTATCCTTAGGCCTAAGCCCCCTTCCTTTTTTTCTTGAAACACCTCATCCTAAGCCACTTAATGTTTCCTCTTTTTGTTATCCTTCTTCCCCCATCCGCACAAATATGTAGTTCCTCCTATCTATTTCCTAGTTTATGGCTTCCAAAATATGTGTTGTTTGCTTGGTGTACCCATGTATAGTACAGGTTATAGACTGAACCAATAATGTTCTTCCAGTCATAAAAAAATTCTCTACCTTCCATCCATCTAAACTATCTTGCACTTTTTTGAGTATGTGGTAGTAAGTTGTTTTAGATACCCTCTTGTGTATGAGGGGTACTCCTTGGTACTTGCCTAGTTCTGAAATGAGAGTAATTTGACATCTGGCATTGATCTCCCGAGTTGTAAGCTTGTGGAATTTGGGTAGTGGGCTAATCACTTGTCCTGAGATGGCACAAAAGTCATTAAAACACTTATAGAGGCTTCGATAAATAAAATGAGGTTGTCTGCGAAAAACAAATGAGATGTATGGGGACCCCTTATAGGCCACACCTAGAAAATTCTTTCTGTTCAACCCTTTTAGAAATAAATACAGAGAGTTTCTCCACACATAGTACAAATAGATAAGTATATTGGGATGACCTTATTTAATGTCAGGAAAATTTTCTAAGTGATTTAACTAACGAAAGAAAAAAATAACTTAATATGCATAAAAGGCTATGAAATAGATAATCACAACCAGAAATCACTCTTCTTATAGTATCAGGCACCCATTAGGAGAGAGATTCCTTTGCTAGGAAATTAGACTATTTTATTGCTACTGACTGACTAGACTAAAGTGAATTCCTTAGGTTAGGTGTGCTCTTTGCTCCTAGTAGATCGGTTGGTGTTCGAAGTTTGCTTCTTTATTTGACTGACGTCATGGACTTACCCTTCCTTCCGATTCCTCCTTCTACCATTCAATTAAGTATAAGTAAGGATGGGAGACTTTTCCAAAACTTGCAAAAAAAGACTAAATTTGTTGCTTGATTCCTTGAAGGTTGAAGGAAAAAGACTTATTGATTACTTCATGGCATTCCTTGGACTACCTTTACTGGAAGGGATGCAATTAACTGAAGTAATGGTAGTGGAACTCATTCTTTCTATCCCTTTTTTTCTAATTTGCTTGCTCCTAGCTTTCATGTTTTTGGCCTTCCATGGTAGGCTTCAACAAAGTAAGAGTATCCAGTTGAACAAAAGGTAGCTCAATAGATAGGAGTATTAAATTAGTCCACTAGCTAGCTTACTAGAAAGAAGCATAAGCGTAATGCTTTGAAGCCCCGCTAAAGGGAATTGAACCACTTCTTTCCTTCTTAAGGGTATGTTATTTCTTTGATTGAGGTATTTATATGGTAATATGCTTTCTTTCTTATATTTTTTTGCTACTTCCTTTTCACACTTGAGGCCTTTTGGGTTTTTTTCTCTTTTGATGCTTTAAATGAAGGAACCAAAGAAAAATATAAGGCTTACTCCTTGTTCTAGTAAGTATCCCAATATTCATCCAAATAAATTTCCACACACTCATTCCAAATATTCATGTGCTGCTCCTTCTATGCTCGGGAATATATTAGACTATTGATCTGACTCTCATGGTTAATTTTGTCGAAGGAAGTGGAATATGTGATGACAGAATGTAAAGTGAATCTATATGATGTCCCAGTTGAAGCTAATTACTTAGTAAATTAGAAGGTTTTATTGAAGTAGGGAAGCTTTAGGGTTTTGCTAACCAGTGTGAAGTTGAGTTCCATGTTTCCATAGTTCATGTAAGGTTGGCAGTTTTTGCTTTATGGAAAAACATCTTACAAGATGGTTGTTTGCTATAGCCTTGAAGTTTTGTCTTTCCTCTCCTGGTGATGGTGGGACATTCTACTACCTATTGTTAGATCAATATTTGAACTGCCCTTCTTAATATGGTTAGTTAGCCAGATGCCTTCCTATCTTTATTAACTATAAATCAATATAGTGCCAGAATTTTTCAATTTCATCGATCGCTGGACTTGCTCTTTCATCTTTCATTTCTAGTATATTGTCTTTCCAAATTTCATTCAAGAATATCAAATTTCTCATGGAGCACTAATTATAAATCTCAAAAGAAAAGAAAAAAATATTCTAGTTGACTTCTTCATTCAAGTTAGATAGTTGATCAAGAAACCGCCACCCAAAGGTGCTCATAGAGTCAGTCCCCGACAGGTTAAGATGCTCTTAGAGTGGAAATGAAGAAAAACCAATACTTTTTTCAATCGATATTGGGTTATGTTTTGGTGTACTAGGTACAAAATTAAGAGGAATGCAATGGGATTCAACCAAAGAAAGTAGGTTGAGAGATATTGGAGATTCCATAAGTAACTATGAAGGAATAACCATATGATGCAAAGAAAGTATACTCAAAGCTATAAGATTTGACCCTATACCTAAACTAAGAACATGTAGGACTATATTGATAATGAATGATAGGCTAATATAAAATTGTCTAAATCAAGAAGATGCATGATCTAATTAAAGGTTTCCCAAGATTTTCTAGATAACGGGAATCACAAATTATAAGAAAAAGATTTCTTAGTATATAAAGAGGAGGAAGAAGTTTATGAAAGATTCTCTGGATAGGATATTTCCAATACAATATTCCATGCTTACAAAATACGGAAAGAAATCAAGATTTACCAAAATCATAATGGTAAATCAAAGATTAATGTGCATATCAAGATACGTAAATTTCCATACACCAATGAATGGAAATCTAAGATCGAATAATATGGAAATACTCAATAAATTTGTGAAGATGTGTGGTACATGACACTAGTAAAGGATATCTAAAAATAAAAAATAAGAAAAATAAGTGAGTGAATATATGTTTGAGCATAAAAGAAAACAAAATAGATGAATAGAAACCAGGTAATTGATAAATTAAGAAGATATATTGAGAATCAAACATATATTAGAAATTCATAATTTGAGTGAAAGTAACACATTTTCTAAGTAAGAAGCAAGATTTCAAAAACAATCTTATTCAAAAGTGAATTGGGTACAAGTGTACCACATTAAGTGTGAGAAATCACAAGTGATATTAGGGAGAAGAATCAAGTTTGATTGTGAGATTACCTAGGTCTAGATTTAGATCAGAGGAATTAGCTTTTGTAATTTTAAATTCATAGTAGATTTGGAAGAGTACTAGAGCAAGAAATGGACGTAGATCAAGTTTATCAAACCATGTCAAAATTCTTTATGTTATTTCTATATTGCTTGCTTTACATGTTAATGTAAACACATACACCCCAATATTTGCCATCATTTAACAATTAAAACCCAGATTATATCATAGATTAGATCTCACCATAGTTCCTATCATAAAATAATTGTTGAACTTAGAAATTTTGAAAAAAGTTTTAATTGATCCAACACACTTGATTCAACCCCCTCTTGAGTGTGCCATGAAAATGACAAGATAATTGTACTACTAGATGTACCCTCTCTTCAAAAAAAATCTAGTAGTTTCTTCACAAATATAACATAATAAGTTTGAAAAGGGTAAGACTAACACTAGAACTTGTAGGTAAGGCTATGCAAAAAATTTAGGATCCAAAAATTTGATCCCATAGTCAAAAATTTTAATTCAACAATTAGGATATCACATCTTGCTTTGGTTATAAGGATACCCAATCTTTAGTATATTCATTTTTTAAATGGAATATCCAATCCAAAAATATATCTAATATTTTTTGAATATCTAAAAAATATTTTATAAAATTATATTTTTATAGTTTTAATTTTTAACAATTTATTTATTATTATATTTTTATATTTTGTATTAATATTTTAATAGTTTTTTAGAAAAACTAAAATGCTTATATGAATATAAATATAAATATTAATTGATATATGGTCTTTATTTTTAAAAATCTTCTCATACAAGTTATTAAAATTGATTAAATAATATTTTCATATGAATATGGATATATCTAAATATGATCTATATATGTTTCATATTTCTTAATTATCTAAAATTTGGAAATCTTGTCTAAAAATGTGAAGTGTATATCTGAGAAAAAATATCCAAATGGATACAAATAACTAGTTTTACATACCCCTACTTGTATTGTAACATAAGAGAAGGAAGATCTAAAAACAACCATTCCAACTAAGTACCCAATGGTGCATCTTAGATGGTCTGAGGATAAGATTGTGTAGATTAAGCTACAGTGGTCTTCTCTACAACCTAATAAGCCACCACGTCAAAATCTTCCTTCTACTATGTTTTATAATTATGTATTCAAGCTCCTCATTTTCTTTCTTTCTTATCTTTATTGTCATTCATATGATTGTTTACCATCATTCCAACATACCCTGAAGTATACTCTAACCTTTTATGGGCCTCCAATAATACCCATTGGCCTTCTTTAAAATTTAGTAGATTGTCCTTGATTCTATGTAGGGTAGCCTCAAGGTTAACACTGATTTCTTTTAGTGATGGCATAATAACCCTAGAAGTTTTCACATAATCAATGTTGACTCTATTGATGACAACCTCATTAATTAATCCTACATTTTCCAAAATCTCATTCCCTTCCTCAACCACCACTCATGCTTGCTTGCATAACAATATCACAAATGAGGGAAATAATAAAATCCTTATAGGATTAGTAGAGGCATTCTCTAACTATTCTTCTAGTAATTTTCCAGCATCAATTAACTTCTTCTCAAAGAAGTAGTAGAGTAGAAGAGGTCTATCAAAGGACACAACATAGTCATGGGTAATAATAATAAGATAGGTTTTTAGGAAATGGAACTAGACCCTAGCCTTTGGAACCAAATAATGGTAAAGGTAATGTCAAACACTAGTGGTCTTGAAAGACTCCCACTAGGTTTGGCAATTCTAATAAGGATATCATATATAATACCCCACTTTTGGAAAACCAAATTTAAGTAAAATGTCAATTTGATTTATGAAATTTAATATTTAATATTAAAGAAATCAAATTGATTTATTTAAATAAATATTTTCAAGAGTATTTGATATAATATTTTGATCATTTATCAATTCTTATGATGATACATTTGTTAGAAATTTGAATTTATTTATATATTCTAAACCTTTAGAAAACGACAATACTGAATTTAATATATGAATTGTATTACGTTCCATTCATTTTAGTGTTAATTAGTTTATGATGAGATAAATTACTTGTTGAATTATGTAGATATGGTTCGTGTGGTTGATTTGGTTAGGTTGACTATGATGTATATGAGTTATTGGCGAGATTAGGATTTTTAATCTGATTATGTTTAGATAGTTCATATTCTTTTTACTAACCTATTTTTAAAAAATTGATTATACAATATGTCTTGAAATGTATTTAATTGAATATGGATAACTTCAATTTGATACATTGATAAATATTGTTCAAACTATAATTTTTAAATCAACCCCAAATTAGGAGGCCTATGATGTTGAAATTTAATTGAATCTTTGAGAAGTTTGATTTAGTTAGCCTTATAAAATGATTTAGGATATGTTTAATTGTAGTTTTGATCCATCAATTTAAATAATATAGCAAGAATGAAGTAGTGAGCTAAAACCTTAATTTTTGGAAATGATTAGCTTAAGATGGATAGTCAAATTATTGTATTTAATGAAATATTTTGTTTGAATATAATTATAATTAAGTTAAATATACTTTTATGCTATCTATTTTAAGTAATTTATTTGAATTTGGTATTGTTCAAGCTTAGAAACTTTAAATCTCTAGATTTTTATTGAAGTGAGGTTTTGATAGAGTTTATTTCAATTGATTAATTGGATTACTTTAATATAAATTTAATTTAATTCCTATTCTACCAATTATATTGATTCTTTATAGTTGGTTGATGTATATTTTTCTTGTAAAACCTAAGAATTTAATGTTTTCTTTAACATAATTTATCTATTCTCTATAATTTGTGCCTAATTAGTGCTCTTAAATCAATTTAAAATATTTTAAATGATTTTTAGTAACTTGAGATGGTTGAGACTCAATTTTTGAAAGATTTAAGAGACACACACTTAAGTCTTGAGTATCCAATTTATTTTCTAAGAAACTTCATTTGAATTTCTCATTATTGATTTAATAACATTATGTGACAACTTGATCCTTAATAAAGATTGCTAAATTATTCCTTATTTTTCAAACACAATCTAGGAAAGTATTTTGGTGGGTCCTAAAGCTAGGATTTCACTCTTTTATGTCATTCTTTTGATTTAGCTAGTTATGGACTAATGTCAAACTCTACCCTCCACTCAAGGTTGTCATGAAGAGGGATCAATGTGTATGGGTTTTTGGTTTTCAAAGTGATATGATTCATATGAGTTGCTATTCAGAGCATACAATATGCCTTATATGATACTTTATACAATTTATATGTTTAATGTTTTAAAATGTAGCATGGAAATATGGTTCTTAAGCATGATGATCGGATAATTTATATTTTTGAGTATGATAGGGTAAGAACATGCATAATAGGTCATTTAAACCATTATATAGAAAATAAATGTTAGAGATATATGTATATATGATGGCATTAAACTAAATTTTCTCTATGAGCATAATCAAGTAACAAAGCATGTTAAATTTATGTGATGATTTTAATAACTATTTTAAACCGTTATCAAATCCCCCGTGATTAAAGCTTTAATAGTGATTCATAACCGTCATAAAAGATATACAAAAAGCTACAAATATTTGGGTGAACTTAGAATTTATTAACGGTTTGTAAGTCACAAACGTTGTTAAAAACAACTTTAATAACGGTTTATCCAAAAACTATTGTTAAGATGTCAATGAATTAGGGTTTTAATAATTGATTGTTAATTTATGAAACCCTAATATATATTAAATATGCATTAAATGGATCTATTAATAACGGTTTTGAGTTAAAAGCATTGTTAAAACAAACTAAATTTTGGGTTTTAGTTATTGATTAAACATTTATTAAACCCTAATTGAGAATAAATGCCAACTTTTAATAATGTTTTTTAAGGATAATTGTTATTAAAAATGGTTTTAACAATGGTTCTTACTTAAAATCATTATTAAAATATCTTATAATAATGGTTTTAAATAAGAACCATTATTAAAACTTATCTATTTTTTTTTATATTCTTGCTATTTTATTCCAGCTCACATACTCTATTGTATGTTTAAATATTTACTAAATCTACAATGTAAAACAACGTCAATTATTATATACATGCATGTCTTCCTTCCAAATGATACTACATATTTTCAATCAATCTCTAATTAGTATGTCTCAATACACTATGCATACTCAGGAATTAAAATTAGTAGCCATACCACAACTTGGTAGCTCTACACTCCAAAGTCAAAAGTCTATATATCATGACCTAGATAACCAAAAGATGTATATGAAATACAAACTTGATCATGCATGTAGAATGTAGATCCCTAATAGCGAATGTATGAGTCCACGTACTTGGCCAATTGCTCTCTAACTTCATCAATTTTATCATCATTGTATTTTTGGCCT
This sequence comes from Tamarix austromongolica, assembly GCA_039764185.1. Taxonomy (NCBI): domain Eukaryota; kingdom Viridiplantae; phylum Streptophyta; class Magnoliopsida; order Caryophyllales; family Tamaricaceae; genus Tamarix; species Tamarix austromongolica. The sequence continues at coordinate 118,203,638 of CM077809.1, read as the reverse complement.
CCTACATAACCACCAGTGAACAATTACAAATTCACTAGTTTTTATTATTCAGTTAGTATTTAAGTCAAGTAACAAATATATATGTCATGATTCATTAATGGAAAAAATATACATGGCTTGGTTCTATATTGACTAATTTATTTTAGACTATGAGATCTATTACTTTACATACATAGTATCCACAATCATTATCATTCTGCTACTGTGGACACTGTCAAATGAATTTAGTTAGCTATCTAATTATTAGATATTAATTTGAAGTAAAATAAGATACAAAATATTTGTCTTCCTACTTACCATTACAGTCTCATATTCAAGACTCTTTAGGTCTAGGATATCATTTTCACCTCTCGTCTAATACACCATCCATAGTGCCCTAATAAAGAGAGTTGGATACACAATATTATAATATATATATATATATATATACCTAAATTAATTGAAGTAGAATATATTCATAAATAAGGTAATAAAGTAAAAAGTAAAAAGTATATTAATATGTTAATAAATTCTTTCCCACCATGACAAGTGACGTCAAAAGGCACGGCATATGTTTGAAGGGAATTAAATACATAGACTTTATTAAGATCATGTCAAATGGTATACAAAACCTAATGTTCATTTTCTAGGCGAGGAGTGAGATAAATCTTGTTGTATCCCTCAATCAAAATACGATTTGCTAAATAGTTTATGTGCCTACTCTATCTTATTATAGTAGTGTCAGCTATGTAGTATGGGCACAAAAACACAATAGAGGATAACATTCTAGTACTAAAATATGAAATATGAAATAATATTTACGTGATATAGAAGGGAACACTCATGGTTGACATCCATTCCTAATTATAAATGTTTTTTATGTTAGTTTCCAATACCATATAATTAGATTCGTCCCTGCTAACATACTCTACATAACAATAAATGAAAATATAATTATCAATGAGGTACTTTTGGGAATAGAAATACAATAAAGCTAGTACTAGTGGAGGTTGGCTCTTCTCTAAAGATGAAATCGTTTATGGGGCAACTAATTTTTCTAATTTAGACCGCTTTCCTTTAGCAGTGCCCTCTTTTGTGTTGCTCATTTTGCTAGTACCTCTTTTTTTTTTACTCTAAGGAGCATTATTCTTTTTTATTCCTTAATTCATAATTATAAATAAAATATGTATTGAGCATATATATATATGGAAAAGTATAAACAATCTAAGTAACAAATAAGGTCTAATAATGATATTGATTATCATTACCTCTTTAGTAGTGAGACGTATCTGATCCGCAAGCCAAGGCACGAAGCTTCCATGAGCTTCTAGTACTATAGCTGCCTTATCGCCTTCTTTATTATAAGGTAAGGGCAAACTCCCAATGATTGGAGTGTCAATACTCATTGGCCTTGTATTCAGGTCTAAATTATACCTACGGACTGTTTGCATTTGGGTTATATGGCTGAGGCATACTGAAATTCCCTGAAAATTTCTAATTTTAAAAATTATATTTAAATGAGGTTTTATTTTTATTAAAATAAAAGGAAACTAATTAGGGTAAATCAAGAAGAAATTTATAAGTATTTTAATTAGGAGAAATTTGGGTATTTTAGCTAATTAATGACTTCATTTTGGAAATTAATTAAATAAATTATTTTATTTAAAATAAGAAAGATAAAATAGTTCCAAATTAATATTAATTTTATAAATAATTTAATTGAAAAGAATTAGAGTGAGTTGCTAATTAAAATGGAATTTATGAAAAACCTTTTAAAAGTCTTAAATTAGCCTAAAAGTGATTTAAATATTATTATTTTTAAACATCCCAAATATCCCAATTAATTTGATTAACCTAATCCTCTATTTTTCTTTTTCTCCTTTTCCTTTTTCCTTTCTTTTTCTTTCTTCTTCTTTTCTTTTTCTTCCTCCCCTTCCCCTATTTAGGCCTAGCGCGACCCAATTTCGTTCTTTCTTTTTCTTCTCCTCCCATGACCCGTTTCTTTCTTTTCTTTGGCCCAAATCCAAAATGCTGCTCCTCTTACTTTATTTCCCCAAAACATGTTGTGTTATTTAAAACACAACTTTAGACTCGCACCAACCAATTTTCCTTCTTCTTTTCTTTCCTTTTCTTCCCTGGCCGCCCGGTCTAGTCGCCCCCATCTTCTTCTTCCTTCCTTCCCCAATGCTGTCGACTGTAACTTCACCGTGGCCACCAGCCAAAAATTCCGCCGCCGATCACGCCCTACTCAAAGGCCATTTCTTCTCCTCCCTCCTCCCCCTAACATACTAGCCCTTTTGACCCGACCAAATCTTCCCCTTCTTGCACAATTCCCTCTCCTTTCCCTGCACAACCCCTGCCCCAAGATTTGCTACCACCGGCTAACCACGATTGCCAGTGACCCTAACCCTACTTTCATTACACCCTAGTCGACCTACAAAACCCTAACCTATCTTCTTTTCTCTACAAATACCCCTTACACTGCCATGTATCAAGCTTGTGTTTCTTACCCAAAAATTCCTAACCTTGCCACCACCACCCCTTTAGATTCCTCGTCGGTTGCCTCTCGCTAACTTTGCCACTAACTCCACCCACCAAAGCCTTCCCTGTACCTCCCTCTAGCTAACCAAACCATCCATCCACCTCGATTATCCCTACACAAGCCACCCCAACTATGCAAGGTAACCCCCTCGACCAACCCATTTTTTGTCTCTGCCACCCTTCACGCCGCTCTCCGCTACCTCTTCCACCGTTGCCACCATTTTTTTCACCTTCTAATATATTCTACAGACCCTCCTCTACCTTTCCCTACCTTTCTTTTCCTCTCCCTCCCTCCCCTCCTCTTTTTCTCTTCTTCTTCCTCTTTTGGCCACCACCAATGCCATCGTGCACCGCCACCTTTAGGTACGCCACCACCCTTATTCTGTCCCTCTTCACTTAGTCAACCCTAAACACCCCAACTCTCACCTCCATTCTTCTTATTTTGTTCTCAACCTTCAACTTTTGCTCTTTTCTTCCCTTTTTCCGGCCACCGCCGCTGCTGTCGTGCACCACCGCCGGTGCTGCCTATCACCACCAGCTTAAGGTTGAACCCTATACCCTCTCAACCCTTCTCCCTATTTTTATAAGCCTTAATTTATTTTATTTCATTTATTTGAATATAATACTATTATTATTATTATTTCCATTATAAATATGTATTATTATTATTATTATTATTATTATTAGTATTAATATTTTTATTATTATTTATGTTGAGGGCCGAAGCCCTATTATAATTTTTATTTCGATTTCATTATTATTATTCTTATTATTGCTATTTTATTTATTATTAATATTAATATGTTATTATTATTATTATTATTGTTTCAAAATTATTATTATTATTATTATTATTCCATTATTATTATTACAACTATTTTACCATTAGTGTTGCTATTACTATTATTATTATTGTTACTACTACTACTACTACTACGTACTATTTTCAAGTGTTAGCATTATTATTTTATATAGGGCTGAAACACTATTGTGCTTATTTTGAATTATAGTAGTGGTATTATAAATATCAAGTCTTATTATTAGTAATATTATCATTATTTTTATCAATAGTGTTTATTATTCTTATTAGTGTTATTATTATTGTTTACTGAGTTTATTATTTTTCAATGTAGTATGGAAACCCTACTTCATTTTATTTTCAAATATTATCCGTATTATTATTACCATAATAGTTATTATTTTGTCAAAGCCCTAAGGAGGCATAGGAGCGTGCTTTAAGACCGGTGTCGTTTTAGGTAAGGGTGTTACTAAGGCCTATTGTGTGTTGATGTGTAGTAAATGCCCTGTATGTTATGCATCCTATGTTATTATTGTAATCATTTCATTTATGGTATGACATGGAGTTCAAGCATGTTCTTGTGTTGTTATATGGCATGTGTATTATGTATATGTGATGATATGTGTTGTGACCCTGTAAGACATGCATGTGAGGGTGTTGATGTTGTTTGTGTGGGAGAAAGGATGAAAAAGGAGGATGGGGAAAGAAGTTGACCAAGGGATGTGAGTTGACCTAAGTATTTTTAATAATCCATGAGGGGAAGAGTAAAATGGGAATTTATGGTTTGTATTGGAGAATCTAATTTATGATGTTGTATGGGAGAATCTAATCTATGATGTTATATAGGAGAATGTAATTTATGATGTTATATGGGAGAATCTAATTTATGGTTTTATATGAGAGAATCAAATTTATGGTTTTGTAAGGAAGAATCTAATTTTATGGTTTTATATGGGAGAATCTAATTTATGGTGTTATATGGGAGAATCTAATTTATGGTTTTGTAAGGGAGAATCTAATTTTATGGTTTTATATGAGAGAATCTAATTTATGGTTGAATTTAGGGTTTGGTAAGGATGAATGATATGGATTTTATCAAAGTAACGGAAGGTTGGATAAAAATTTGTATTAGAAGCTTTAACAAATGATCTAATGCAAAAAGAATGAAGTGAATTGGTGGATTATAGGCGAAGAACTTGATGTTACAAGATGAGGGTGTTTAGGCATATTTGAAGGTGTTCAAATGTGTTGACTTGAAGATAGTATTGAGGAAGGATTAATCCTAGATTTTCCTTACTCAATGTTGACCCAAAAGGGAAGATTAGACTTTATCTCTCTTGCTTAAAGTTTGATAAAAAAATTCTCATTCAAAGCTATTCAATTCTGCCCACAATGTTGCACACAACATGGTTTATATAGGAGAAGGGAGACTTGGTGGTGAGCTAGCTTAAACTAGCTAAGTTTTCCTTCGTAATTCAGCCCACTAATCATGGTTGAATTAATCCCATATTAATCTTAATCCATAGCATAATATCATTGGTTAAATGATACTAAGGATTAATATTACAAAGCTGTACAATTGACTAAGATATATACATGAAATTATAGCCATACCCTAACTTACATAAAATATACTTAGGGTTAGGATTTACAACAAGTTTATACAAATAATGAATATCATCACTTTATCTATTATTTTAATGTATCATCCCATGTATTTCATAGCCTTGCATGCCTTGGAATACTTGTACACATCAATGTGTATGAACAACATCTTCTTGCAAATATGTAACATACCTATAAGAATAACGTGAATGGTTTTTAATGTCAAGCATATTAGAATTATCAAGAATATTTAACATGATAGGCTCCAATATTAAGAAAGCTAAGTCATCTTACTTACCTTGAGGATTAGAATAAATATGACAATCATTATGTTCAATGTATGCTCCTGCATCATACTGCCCAAGTTGAGCAGAATTTGCCCTCAAATTTTCATTAGAATAATAAGGAGACAAATCACCAACATTAAAATTTCTTGAAATTCCACCATAAGAATTTGGAAGTTCAATTTCATAAGCATTATCTCCAAACTTCCTAAGTATTTTAAATGGACCATCAGCTCTTGGCATTAGTTTTTTTTTATTACATAAATTAGGAAATCTCTCTTTACGTAAATGTAACCAAACTAAGTCATCGGGAGAAAACACATAAGAGTTTCTATGCTTATTCTCTTGAGCTTTATACTTGGCATTAGATTTTTCAATATAATTTTGATTTCCTCATGAAGTTGTTGAAAAAAATGTATTCTCTCTTTAGCCTCATAGTTTTTCAATTCACCTTTTTTCAACGGAATCATGTTAATAGGCATGTTAGGATTCACACCATACACTACCTCAAACGGACTAGTTTGAGTAGTACTAGAAGGACTACGATTATAAGCAAACTCTGCATGAGCTAACATAACATCCCAATATTTTGTACTTTTATTAACTAAACCTCTTAATAATGTATCAAGAGCTCTATTAGTTACCTCAGTTTGGGGATGATGTGGTGTGCTAAATAACTATTTAGTACCAAGCATATACCATAAAGTTTTCCTAAAATAACTCATAAACTTGACATCTCGATCAGAAACTATGCTTTTAGGTATTCCATGAAGTTTAACAATTTCTCTAAAATACAAATCAGTAACATACGTGGCATCATCAGTTTTATTATAAGGAATAAAATGAGCCGTTTTAGAAAAACAATCTACTACCACAAGAATCAAATCTTTTCTACGTTGCATTCTTTACTACGTGGCATCATCAATTTCTCTAAGATTTTTGCATCCATCATAACAAGTAATGTAGACCTATGAGAAAGAGCATCAGCGACTACATTTTCTTTACTATCTAAATGTTTGACAAAGAACACGAAGGATTGTAAGAAATTTACCCATTTTGCATATCTCGGATAAACTTTCTTTTGACTATATGAGTATTTTAAACTTTCATGATTCGAATGTAACACAAATGGTTTTGGTCTTAAATAATGACTCCATGTCTCAAGACTCCGTATAATGGCAAATAATTCCTTTTCATAAGTCAAATAGTTAAGCTTGGCTCCATTCAACTTTTCAGAGAAAAATGCTATAGGTTTCTTTTCTTGAGAAAGCACTCCTCCTATTCCAACTCCACAAGCATCACAAGTTACTTCAAAAAGAAGGTTAAAGTTGGGTAAGGATAGAACAGAGGCATGACAAAGTTTATCTTTGAAAGTTTCAAAGGCTTGAGTAGCTTCTTGTCCCCAATAAAATTCACCATTTTTCATGAGTTGAGTAATAGGTGTAGCTATGGTAGAAAAATCCTTAATGAATCTTCTATAAAAGCTAGCTAATCCATGAAAACTTCTCACTTCATGAACATTCATAGGGATAGGCCATTCTTCTATAGCCCTAATCTTATTAGGATCTACTTTAATACCTTCTCCACTAATAATATAGCCCAGGAAAACTACACTTGGAAGCATAAAATCACATTTCTCAAGTTTTCCATATAGTTTAGCTTTCCTTAGCTCACCAAATAATTTCTTCAAATGTACTAGTTGATCATAACTATTTTTGCTACACACAAGAATATCATCCAAATATACAACAATGAAATCACCAAGGAAAGATCAGAGAACTTCATTCATAAGTCTCATAAATGAGCTAGGTGCATTACATAACCCAAAAGGCATAACCATCCACTCATAGAGACCATATTTTGTTTTAAAAGAAATTTTCCATTCATCTCAATCTCTAATCCTTAATTAATGATATCCACTTCTCAAATTAATTTTGGAAAATACTTGTGCTCCACAAAGTTCATCAAGCATATCATCTAATCTAGGAATAGGAAATCTATATTTGATGGTAATATTATTCATAGCTCTAGAATCTATGCACATATGCCAAGTACCATCCTTTTTACGTACTAGTAAAGCAGGAACACTACAAGGACTCATACTTTCTCTTACAAATCCTTTATCCATAAGCTCTTGTATTTGTTTTTGTAATTTCTTAGCTTCTTCTAGGTTACATCTATAAGCTGGTTTATTAGGGATAGGTATTCTAGGAATAAGATCAATGACATGTTCTATACCTCTTTTAAATGGTAATCCAAGAGGTAAGTCATTAGGAAATACATCACTAAACTCATCAGGCAACTTCATCAGATTAGGATTTTCAAGCTGTTGTTTTTTAGGTCAAGAATCCTTAGAAACTAAAGTATAACTAATTCCTTCTTCTTTTATACATTTTTCCATAGCCTTTTCATGTAAAAATAATATATTTTTATCATCACTCAAGGGCATATGATCATATAAAGAAGGTGTGAGCCTATATAATTTTTTTCGTTTTTCACCACATATTCATTAGTGACTCCATCATGAGTTGCTTTTCTATCAAATTGCCATGGTCTACCCAAAAGTAATCCACAAGCATCCATAGGTAAAACACCACATAGAAATTCATCATGATAGTCTCTAATAGAAAATGTGACTAAAGATCTTTTATTTTCTTTAGTTCCTTTATCCTTGTTTAACCATTGTAAAGAATACGGTTTAGGATGATTAGTAGTTTCCAAACCAATTTTCTTAACCATTGCCTCACTAGCAACATTAGTACATGAACCACTATCAATTATAAGTCTACAAACCATGTCACATATTCTACACTTAGTTTTAAAAATATTTTCACTTTGAGTAGGTGTAATACTAGGTTGTATTTGCAAGACTCTTTGAATTACAAAGCAGGGGTCTCTTTCTTCTTCTTCCATAGTTAATATTTCATTAGGAGATTCAACTTTTAATTCATCATCATCACTACATGGTTCTATGTTTTCTATGTCATGTAAGGTTAAGGCTCCTTGGTTAGGACAATCTCTAGAAAAATGTCCATATCCTTTACATTTGAAACATTATTTATTAGCCATTTCAACCATCTTATTTTTACCTTTATCATCTTTTTTAGTCCTTTTATCACATGAAAATGTTGATTTAGGGGTAAAGGTGTTAGAATAGGGTTTAGTTGAAGTAGAAGCATTAGACTTAACATAGGCTTTTGTTATTTTGGTTTGTCTTTCAATTTTCATAGCCAATTTTATCAAGTCATAAAGAGATTCACAAGAGTATATATCAAACTTGTATCTTATTAAATTATTCAATCCACCTAAGTATCTAGCATATTTTTGTTCCTTTCTTTCATGAGCATCACAAATAAGGGCGAGCCTTTCAAATTCTCTAGTGTATTCTTCTACACTAAATAAGCCTTACCTTAGAGAAGTCATTTTAACATACATATATTGTTCATATTCTCTAGGCACAAATTTCTTTCTTAAGTGCTTTTTAAGTTTTTCTCTAGATTTGATTTTAGACTTCTCTTGTCTTTCTCTAGTTCGCTTTAAGTTATCATACCAAACTCGAGAAAATTTTTTAAACTTTAGAGTAGCTAATTTGCATTTTCTATCATCATCATATTCTCTAAACTCAAAAATAGCCTCAATATCATGCAACCGCTCAAAAAATGATTCCACATTCAAATCACCGCAAAATTCAGGAAGGTCAAGTTTAATACCTTGATCTTCATGGTGTGGATTTCTTACATGGAATGTAGGTGCTCTTCTTTGGTTGCTTGAGCCAAAAGAATTTTACTCTTCTTCTCCATCTTCATGATGAGAATTATTTAAATGTCCGTGTCCATTCTTGGTTTGGTAAATCGGCTTCATTATCCCCTCCACACTATCATGTGTGGTTTCCATTTGAGGTTTCCATGGTTTATACTTTTCTTGGTCGGCCAACTTTGCTTCTACACTTTGGAGTTGATGTTGTAGTGTGTTTTGAGTTTTTAATTGGGCATCCATGCATGTGGTGAGGCTTTTTATGGACTCAACTAGGTCACGCACCTCTTCACTAGCCATGGTGAAGGTTGACACACAACCCTGCTAGTTGCACACAATATATCTTCCACAAGTGTAGGTGCTGGATGTGTTTTACCTACAACCAAACAAAGCACAAACCAATTTCTAATTCTAAAAAAAAATATCAAAAACTACCTAAAGTCTTTATCTAGGCACAAAGGATAACTTTAATCCCCAATAATAGGCATTGCATGCAGGTACACACAAACAATGAAAGATTAGTAATTATAGGTGTGAAATTGCTTCACATAAAATCATAGAACATATTTATGGGTTTTCAACAATAGTTTATCTTCCAGTGGGAGATTCATGTTTAATTCTTCATAGAAAATGTAGAGAAGATCTAGATGTAGATAATGGACTAATTTATTGAGAAAAATTGATGAGAGATGAATCGAATATAGGGTCTGCAAGTTCCAGGTCAATCTCAGGCGATTAGGACTTCTCTAGGGTGTCGAAAAATTTGGTGCTTCTCTGCTTGCTTGCATGATGAGAACTTGAAAGGGGTTGCCATAAACTTGATTAAAAAATAACATAGAGTAGAATAAAATGGAAATCAATTTCTAAATAGGCACACACAATTGTTGCAAATAGACGAACCAAACTAGTGCTGTTGGAATGTCGAACTCTGTTGGTATTTTATGTGGAAAGTTGAGGGAAAATGCAACAAGATTGTTACAAGATTGCAAAAAATTCAAGCAAGAACTTCAATAAAAATTAAATAATTTCATCAAGAATCAAGAATTAAAAGAAATTGTGGAGTATCCATGGAGTTCTTGGTGAAAGAACATAACACGATTTCAGGTCAGTAGAAATCACTGGTTGTATCAGCTTCGAACAAATGAAGCTTTGATACCAAAAATGATGTGGATTTTATCAAATTAATGGAAGTTTGGACCGAAATTTGTATTATAAGCTTTAACCCATTATCTAATGCAAAAATAATGAAGTGAATTGGTGGATTATAGACGAAGAACTTGATGTTACGAGATGAAGGTGTTTCGGCAGATTTGAAGGTGTTCAAATGTGTCGACTTGAAGATAGTATTGAGGAAGGATTAATCCCGTATTTTCATTGCTCAATGTAGACCCAAAAGGGAGTATTATATTTTAGCTCTCTTGCTTAAAGTTTGATAAAAAAAATTCTCATTCAAAGCTATTCAATTTTGCCCACAATGTTGCACACAACATGGTTTATATAGGAGAAGGGAGACTTGGTTGTGAGCTAGCTTAAACCAGCTGAGTTTTCCTTCTTGGGAGATTGGGCTTTCGATGCGAGGGAGGAAGGAATTAAATGGAACGTTGTGGTTTGAGGAAAATAGAGACAAAACGCAGCACGGAAACGACGGGTGAAGGGCGACGGTCTCGCAGGCTGGGCCATGCCAGAGGAAGGAAGGAGGGAGGGGATTCGGCCACGAGAGAGGGTAGGGCCAATAGGGAAAAGAAGAAAAAGAAAAAGAAATGAAGGAGAAAGAAAAAGAAAGAAAAAGAAAGAAAAATGAAGAAAGAAAAGGAAAAAGGAAAAAGGGAAAAATAATTAGGTTTGGTATTTAAATTATATAAAATATTTGGATCATTTAAAAATAATAATTTTTAAATAAAATATTATTTAAATCCCTTTTTAGGATAAATTAGGACTTTTAAAAAAAATCCCATATTTTTCATTTTAATTAGCAACACACCTTAATTTTATTCAATTAAATTATTTATAAAATTCATATTATTTTGAAACTATTTTCTCCTTCTTATTTTAAATAAAATAATTTCTTTAATTAATAAAATCTTTAATTAGCGAAAAATACCAAATTTCTCCTAATTAAAATAATTATAAATTCCTTCTTGATTTGTCCTAATTAATTTCCTTTTTATTTTAATAAAAATAATTTATTAAATTAAATTTTATAATAAAAACTTATTTAAATATAATTTTTAAATTTAGAAATTTTTGAGTCATTTCAAGTTGAGTCATGTAAACCTTTTTCTTTAACACACCATGAAAAAAAGCTATCTTTACATCCATTTATTCTAACTCAAGATCTCTTAAACTACTACTAGTAGTAAGGCTCTTATAGATGATGATTGACTAATGGTGAAAACACTTTTACAACTAGTTTAGCCTTGATTCAGGTTATAATAATTTCTTTTAACTTGTCAACCCATTTAACCCTATAGCCTTTTGTTGCTTAAGCTTAGCTACAAGCTCCTATGTTTTGTTCTTTTCCGTAGAATTCATCTCCTCTTGCATTGTGCCCAACCACTATTTTCTTTTTTGGTAGTTTGTATCTTACTTATAATTCAAAGGTTCTTCTTCTACTAGATATGGAGCATAAAAAGAGAATGTAACTACTTCTACATGACCAAACATTTAAGGTGGTATGATCTACCTTCTAACCCTATCCCTTGTTAACTGATACCTTGCAAGGTCATCCTGAGGTTGATCTTGCTCAATTTGATCATGTCTACTTCTCTTTATTATTGAGATGTCTTTTATCATCTTAATTATCATGATCCTTAAAGAATAACCTTTCCCTAACTTTACATCTCTACTTATGATTGTTTTTATACCATAGGAGTTTAGACTCATTACTTTATAGCCATGAACTCTCTCAGGGTAACCTAAGAACATGCATTGTATAACTCTTACATCCAGCTTACTTTCCTTTACATGTGCATAGAAAACTAAACCAAATACTTGGAGTTCCTCATAATTTGCTACACTACCACTCTATTTCTCAACTAGAATCTCAAAATTAATCACTAAAGATGTACATCTATTAATCTAAAACAAGTCGCCTTTGCTGCCTCTACCCAGTATAAATTTGGAGATCTAAAGGTTATTACCATACACGTTACCCTTTCCTGAATGGTCCTGTTCATTCTCCCAACTAAAGTATTAAGCTAAGGATTTCTGAGTATAATGTAATGTCTTACTATGCCATGCATCTTAAAGGATTTATCAAAATTTTCATTGCAAAATTTTAGGTCGTTATCAGTTCTTAATTTCTTAACCTTTCTTTCTTTCTGAGTCTCAATCATAGATTTACAATCTTTAAATACAATAAATTCTTGAACTTTAGTTTTTAGAATGTAAATCCATAAAAATCTGGAAAAATCATTAGTGAAGGTTAAGAAATACTTTGCTCCACCTCTTAACATCATTCTAGTTAGAATCCATATGCTTGTATGCATGTAATCAAGTCCTGCCTTTAATTTTTGCATGCTAGTATTAAACTTCAATTTACAAGCCTTACCCAATGTATAGTGTTCGCAAAAAAGCATTTCATTTAGTTGAAATTTCTCAAGAAACCCCTCCTTATTGAGTATCTTCATACCTTTCTCACCAATATGCTAAAACTTTTTGGGTGTGAGCTGAATCATTAAACCTATATTTGTTGTGTCATAGTTTCTATCTTCTAACATATACACTCTATTTACTATTCTTCCTTTTAGAACTACCATGGAATGTTTCAATACTTTCAGAGTTCTACTTTCTACATTCATACAACCTTTAGAATCAAGAGTGCCAAGAGAAACCAAGTTTCTCTTCACCTCAAGTATGTGCCTCACATATAGCAACAAATCACCTCTTGAGTCATCTTAATTAGAATTTGAGTAATACCTATTATAGGGTAGGGGGTTTTTTTTCCATTAGTACCTAACTAGTCTGAGATTTTTCATAATTCAAGAATATAGTTTTATCTAGGCACATATGAAATGTACATCCGGAGTCTAAGACTTAGAGTTGATTAATGGCATTAGTTAAAACCATCAGAACTTTACACCTTCATAGCCATCTAATACAACTTCAACATCTCCCTGATCAACTCCTCTTCTCAATTATTGGGGTTTATGGTTTTGACCACTTTTTTTCCTCTCAAGACATTCCTTTCTTAGATATCTCATTTTACGACAATCAAAACACTTCCATGAAGTCTTCCAACTATTTTAAGACTAGGAATGCCCTTTATTGTTATCTTTCTTGTCTTTACTTTCAAACTTGCCCTGAATATACAAATGTTTAGTAGTGATATCTCCCTTCTTCAATTATTTTGATGTTAATGTTTTAACTATAGTTTCAAGATATAACCTATTATGACTTAATATGATTGTGTCAAAAAAATTATCATAACATTCAAGAGACAAAGAATTTAACAAAATGATTACACGATCCTTACCATCCACCTTAACTTCCACATTCTCAAGATCAAGTAATATCTTGATATAGTCATCCAAATGATCCTATAAGGTTTTTCCTTATATCATTGTGAATGAGTATAATCTTTGCTTTAAAATCACCCTCTTTGTTAAGCTTTTAGTTATATAAACACTCTCAAGCTTATCCCATAAGTTCTTTGTTGTTGTTTATTTAGACAGTTCCCTTAGAACTTTATTAGTAAGGCTCAATATTATTATGTTATTGATGAGTTCATATTTTGACACATTTTATACCCTTATAATCTTAGTTTTTGATAGTTTATTTAACTAATATAGGGGAATAAGTATTGTTTTATGCTTAAGTAGTAAAATTTGTATAAATTTTATTATTTGAGCTAAAATGATATATATTAAGTAAATTTAGAATAAAATATTATTTATTAATATTTATTGAATTTTATTTTTCAGGTTTTGTTTTAAATAAAAGAAAATAAAAAAAAAAGAAAATAAAACTTTGGACTAACGGCCGAAGGCCCAAAGGCCAGTGAACGACGAGTAAGCCACGAAACCAAACAGGTCTCGGCGCAAGGAATAAAAGAAAAGTCAGCAGGGCTGACGTGGCGTGGGGCGACGAGAAATCAGCTCATGATCGAAGCACAACGAAGGGCTTACGTGGAAAGGGAAAGGCAGCGCACAGTATAAAAGAAGCGGCTTGCCGTAGAGAAAAAAAAAAGAAGTAACGTGCGGCAGAGAGAAGAGGCTCAGTCAAGCACCGCAGGCCAGCGAGGAGCAGGGCGCGTCACAGACGCACGGACGACGCTCAAAGGACAGCGACGCACGGAAGAAGAGCGCGGCACGGAAACCGAGGCAGCGACGCGTCAGCCCTGTCAGCCGCCAGCCAGATAAAGTAAAAAAGGAAAAGAATTGTTGCGCAGAAATCAAAGCCGAGAAGGAAGAAAAATTAGAGGAAGAGTTTAATACCGGTAGAATTTATTTCAGATAAAATTAATTTTTATCTGAATAATTTCTTGATCTTTTATTCAAAATTAATTCCGGTTATTTCTTTCTCTTATTTTTAATTTATATTTCAGATATATATTTCTGTGTAATTAATTCTTTAATTATGAGTGGCTGATTATTTATTGTTAGGGAATGAATTGAAACCCTAGACTATGGTTTGACTTATAATTTTATTTTCTTTGTTTCGTGAGATTGTTTCTTGACTCTATATTAATTGCTATCGTTTATATGTATAATTCTGTCAAGTATAGTTTATTTGGTGCATGCCTTGTTCTGGTACCTCATAAGTGATAGTATGTAGGATTAATTGCTTGCTAGGTGGCCATCTAAATATACTAGAGTATATATGTATAAATTGCAGCTAGGTTAGATAACAATTCACCTAATCGTTTTGTGATTCTAACCGAAGTGGTAAAACGTTTCGATACGTGTGGGTCAAGGAAAGGAAATACAGCTAGACATGCTTTTTTGTACTAGTTTGGGTACTTAGATTGATAGCCTTCCACTTACACTTAATGCATTAAATCTAGTTAAATATAGGAGCCGCTTGTTGCTGCTATACTGCTAGTATTTAATAGGGTTAATATTGGCGCTTTGTCGTATTAATTAATTAAGGGAAGTAATATAAGGTGTATAGACCTGCTTTTGGTGCGCAACTTGGTCGATCTCTTTCTCATGATTAAAAGATGACTTAGAAATAAATATTATATTTTCAACCTAATCTAGTGGTGGATTTTTATTTCCCTAACATGTTTCTCATATCTGCGGTTTCCCATTATTTTCCATTATTTTCATTATTAGTTTATTTTATTATTTTATTATTATTTTGATAAACCCCCATTAGTATTTTTCTTATTTATTTATTTTAGGTTATTTAGTGTTTTTATTTTATTTATAGTTTAAGCTAGTTAGATAGAGGTGAGCCCTCTCAATCCCCGGTTTAGAACGATACCCTTATTTACCAGTGCTACATTTGACAACAAGAGGGTTTAAATTGCGTGCCGGCTACGGTCGCACCAGTTATGAGCCTTCTCTAGTATCTAAATATTTTCTATCATGTCCAAAGAATCTGTTAATTGCTCTTCTCCCAATAGTGTTTGTTGAAGCCCCTACTTCACTAGAAGTGCATGCACCTTCAACCTCTATAGCCCACAACTACCCTTGCCATCAAACTTCCCTATATTGAATTTAGTAGAGCTCATTCTTAATCATAACAAAAGCTATGATACTAATTATTAGAACTAAACACAACATAATAGAGTAATCAATCACACACTCTTAATGAACCATGAAGAAGAATAAAAGAAAAACAACGTTCTTTAAGAACTATGCAAGAATGGAAAAAATAGAGATAGAGAACTTCTAAAAAGAGATAAGAGAGAGAGAGAGAGAGAGAGAGAGAGAGAGACTTTTAGGTTTTATTGATGATGTAATCAGCAATACAACTCACTCTTCTTATGTACATCCCTCATGTTACAAGTTATATATTTATAGCCTAACTCAAGAGGGTAGATTAGACAAAGGTTAGAATTAACTAACCCCATTTAATTACTAATTGCCACATTAATAGCTATAAACAATACTAAAAGAGTGTAGCCAACCACCTAGTATTTCCAACAACTCTATTCTAAGATAAAAAAATAGTTTGGAAACTAAAATTATCAAAAATCCATTGGATGAGTTTGGAGGCAACAACTATAAAAGGTGTGTCAATCCCTACCATCGGCCTATCTTTTTCCCTTGTTGGCCCCTTTAAAATGAGATCATTTTTACATCGGGGGGAGGGAGTGAAAAACTTGGCATTCCATTGTGTTCTTCCTTGTGTGTGTGTGTGTTGTATTAGATCCAACCACCCCTCTTAATCACCCCTTTTTTTGGTTCCCATTTAAGATATTCTACCTACTTTTTATAATTAAAGCTTCTCGTCACCTATCCAATTATACCCCCAATTAATAGCTTAGATACCAATTAGCTCCCCTATTTTACAACCATCGTTCTACCTCTTAGAAGTTGGAGTGGTGTGGATGGCAACTTGCAACTATTTAGTGTCTTTAGTATTGTTAATAAGAATCATATTTGTTGTAATTACTATAACTAATAATAATCATATTTATTGTAGTTACTATAATGAATATTAATTATAACTATTATACTTACTATAATAATTATTAACTATTAATTTTATCATTGTTATTGATTGTAATTATCACAATTACTTTAATTATTATGAATTATAATAATAAAATATTTATAACAACCATAATTGTTCTAATTAAAATTAGAGTAATAGCTATGACTATAATTACAGTTATCATTATTTTTATGATAAAAAATATTACATATAGTAACTTTAAAAAAGTAAAAATATATTATTATTGCTATAAATATAATAAATATATAAAGATTAATAAAAATATTTATAATTAAAAAATTAATTTTTAATATTAATATAATATTTATTATTCAATTATTTATAATAATATTAGTATTTAAACTAATAATATTTTATTTTTATATTGTTTATTACAAGATTATTAGTTATAATAATAATAACTATTAATAATATTAATATATAAAAATAAATATTAATATTAATATTATATTTTTTTATAATATTCTTATTTTCATTATTATTTATAATAATTATATATAATATTATTTTTTAATAACATAATAAGATTATATTATTATTGATATAAATATTATTAATTTTATCATAATATAATATGATAATAATTATTATATTTTAATATATCATAAATTATTAAAATAAATAAAATAATACTATTTAGATAAATGTTGTATTAAATATAATAATTATATTTACATAAATATAATAATAAGATAAATATTACCATAAATCAAAATAATATTTTTAATATTATTAATTAGAATCTTTATTATTATTATTATGATATTTTAATAATTATTATTAAATAATGATAATATATTAATTTTTATCAAATTAATCAAATAATAATGAGGTTAAAAAATTCACGCACTCTATGTCGCATCTAGGGATGGTAATGGGTCTCGGATCAGACCCAAACCCGTTAAACCAACATTATTTTTAGTAGGTCTGGGTCTATGATTTTTGGACCTGACGGGTTTGGATCGGGTCTAGGTCCATATATACCTTAACGGATTTGGGTCTGGATCCAATAGTTTTAGACCAAGACCTGACCCAGACCCTACCTGCCAGACCCTTTAGTATATATATGTGTGTGTAATTATATATATACATATATAAATGCATACTAATATTATGTTTGTCATTATTGTCATAATCTTATTTAAACTCCTTATTCATTTTTTTTAATTTTATTTTTATATATTTACTTTATAAGCAATATACACAATATTGTATTATAAAAGTATGAAAATACTATTTAAAAAGTTAACATAACTATTTTAATATATTTATTTTTTTATATGGATGATTTTTTTAACAAAAAGTACATATTAAGTTATATAAAATATAAATATATTTGTATTTACATAGATTATTAATTATTTTTTAAAATAATATTGGGACTTATTTAGAAGTCGTTTAGGATCCGTTTACTCATTAAATCCGATAGATCTGAATTTGAATCTAAACTTTTGAGACCTAATAAATCTGAATCAAACCTAAATCTAAATAATATAAAGGGATCCGAATAACTCGATCAAGACCCGACCCATCCCTAGTCGCATTAATTGCTTTGCTCTCTATGTGTAAACAATACTGCAACTGCGATAATAGAATTTCTAAATGTCCCCACTACCGGCGATCCAACGTCACCTACTACCACTCATTGGTCATCTCTATTTGATGTCCCTCGGCTTATATCCATCGATATTGCATAGTCAGATTCATTTTCTACCGTTCGATTGGATACCCGCTCGCTGAGCAGTGCTTGGAGTTGGAGTCCCTTTCAGCCTCCTTCCTTGCCCTTCCCCTCGTCGTTTCTCTCTCTTCGTTCGGTTTCTTCCCCATATCATTCCGTAATCAACCGATCGATCCCGCACAGCATCAACCCAACACATCGCATTTTTATTCCCAAGGTATTTCCCGAGATCGTTCTTCTCTATCGATATTTTCTCCATTTTCGGTTTCTTTTCCTTTCCCAGTTTCTTTATTCCATTTCGTACATCATATACTCGGCCTTCGTTACTTTCTTTTCTCCTATATTATACTACACTCTTGCCTCCCCCCCCCCCCAAAATTGTCAATTTCTGTTAAGTTGTAGTTCGGGCAACCTAGGGTTTGACGTTAGGATTGAGTTTTGGGTTTTGCTTTTATTTGCTTTTTGGCCTAATTCCTTGTCAGTAGAAGACTTCCCGAATTGGGTATTGAGGATTTGATTCTTTGAATTTTGTAGTATCATAAATTTCTAGGTTTAGGCTTTGAATTAGATAAAAGGTTAGGGTAGATTTTTATGGAATTTGTATGCCAAAAAAGGACCGAGGTTGGTTTATTGAAGAATTCGGCGAATTTTGTTCATAATTCCTCGAAGGTTCCGGTTGGTTCTCTTACATCTGAGGAAGTAGCTGTCGATATCTCTATTCAAGGGGCAGAATTCTCTCCGGGAAACAAAGTTGGGGAGCCTGAAAACTTGAATTCTGATTCAGATTCTGGACACGAGTGGGGTGCTGCTGTGTTGGCTGGTTCCAAATTGGTGACAACCGTTAATGCGATTTCACCAGAATGTTGTCGGTCAATTACCGATCTTCCTTCCGCTTTGATATCTGAAATCTTGAATTGTCTTGACCCAAAAGATCTTGGGATCGTTTCTTGCGTTTCTGCTGGTCTTTATAAGCTTGCTTCTGATCATTACGTGTGGAAGGACTTCTATTGTGAGAGATGGGGCCTTCCCATCTCTAAACCATTGAGTTCTGGCTTATCAGATGAGAAGACATGGAAAGAACTGTTTGTTGAAAGGGAGTTTAGGAGTAAGACCTTTCTAGGACACTACACTCGTGATTTTCTATCCGGCCATACTGAAGCAGTTCGAACTGTGTTCATTCTGGCCTCTGCAAGGCTCATTTTCACCTCTGGGTATGATTCGACTGTTCGGATATGGGAATTGGAAGAAGGGTCATTCATTGCTTCATCCAAGCCTCTTGGTTGCACGGTTAGAGCAGTTGCAGCTGATACGAAACTGCTGGTTGCTGGTGGTACTGATGGGTTCATTCAGTGTTGGAGAGCAACCGATGGGCTTCGTCATTTATTTGATCTCAGGGGTTTGCAGTATCCTGACACAGATTTCAGGCTTTGGGAACATGAAGGTCCTGTAACTTCTCTTGCTTTGGATATGGCTCGCATGTACAGTGGTTCATGGGACATGAGTGTTAGGGTTTGGGATCGCGCTTCACTGAAATGTCTTATGGTCTTTAGGCACTGTGATTGGGTATACAGCCTTGCACCTCATGATACCACCTTGGCAAGCACAGCAGGCACAGATGTTTATGTATGGGACACTAGGAACGGATCTCCTATTGCGATTATTCCTCATGCACATACAGGAAACACCTATGCTTTGGCTAGAAGCCACACAGGAGAATTCCTCTTCACGGGTGGAGAGGATGGTTCGATGCATATGTTTGAACTCGTGAATTTCGGGGAAGACGGTGCCTTCAAGGTTGCAACCTGGAATCCTCACTCGGGTCCGGTTCATTCTCTTGCATTCGAGTTTCCTTGGCTTGTATCTGCTTCTAGCGACGGAAGGCTGTCCCTGATTGATGTGAGGAAACTGCTCAAGTCTACCAGGAGACATCGTTCAAAGCGCACAAGTACCGCCCTGCCAACTATTGAGCCTCCTCAAAGGATGCTACACGGTTCAGGAAGCAGTTTGTTCTCAGTGGACCTTGGTGCTGATCGTATCGTGTTTGGAGGTGAAGAGTGCACAGTTAAGATCTGGGACTTTTCTCAGGCTTTGGAGAAAGAGAGGAGGTCTCGGGCCCAAAGAGGGATTCGATTAGAGAACAGGATGAGACAGCGTAGACGTCAGTTGGAGATGAATCCTAAAACAGCTCGGTCTGAAAAATGTTCGGCAGCAGCGAAGAAAAATCCCATCAATGGAGATCGTAATGGTATCTGGCATAATAAGCGCGGGGTTGGCGGCAAGCTGAAGGCATAGTAGTAGCAAGCTGTTTCTGGTGAACGTTTGAATTTAGGGTTTCTTGAATGGCTGATAACAAAATATATGATGGTACAGTCGATTCTGTAGCTCTTTATTCTTTTTCTTTCAGTGTTTTTGTGCTGGCAGAATCGATTTCGTTTGGTTTCGAACTTTCATGGAAGCTCTTCTAGAAAAGTTGATTCCTTCTCATTTTTCTAGCCTAACCACATTTTGTTGTCTTGGAGATGGGCGATTTCCACATCTTAATATGGTGATTATGTTAATGTCGATGTGTCATGCAGAGGCTCCGAAGTCAGTACACTCTGCCGCACTGACTAGTGTTGCGTGCTTTTTGTGTGTTTCCGTAGAACAACATGATTGCTCGGAACCGCACGAGTTGATCCATCATCTACATCATTATCTTAAATTTACAATACCGTATCCAGTTATTTTTTCTTTAAATCTTTTCCATATTTTTTCAAATTGAATTTCTTTCTTTCTCCAATTTTTTATTTATTAATTTCATCACTAATCATTCACACATTATATTATGTAACTTTTAATATATTTTTCCTCTCTCCTTACTTCTTTTTCTGCAATTAAGGCACTTTAAATTTCTACGGAGGTATCATTTTTTAGGTATTTTATATTCTTTTATATTAATTTTCTTTAATTTAAGGATCCTCATACTTAAAATTGGGAGTCAATATATAATGGTTTGTAACTCAAAAACTTGTGACGGTTGTTTAATGGACTGGATTAGACATGACTTATAATACTTATCTCATGAAAAGAGGTTTATAGGTTGGATGAATTAGGTTAGTATTTTATAAAAGTTTATATGGATTAATGCACAATAGGTTACAAACTAATATGGATTAGTATGAGTTAACGTGTAATATGTCTTAAATTATTGTGGATTAGTAAATATTATATTTACTATACTTAAATTACCACTACCACAATTTCATTTTAATCAGACCTCGGATAAGTTGTTTTTAGGCCTTCTTAGACTTAATTGACTTTATTTAATTTCATCTGATCTAGTCCTACCTTAAAGCGACTTCTCTTAGCTTCTCCCAACCTTGTTTGACCTTGACTTTGTTCAACCAAACTCTAACCTTGATTGATTCCATCCAAGCATACCTCACAAAGATTTAACATCGACTATGCCCACCGTGATTTAACTTGACTCCAACCGATCCCAAAATTATCCTAACGCAAGTTAGTTTGGCCCAAACATAACTTAATATATTAAGTTAACCCAAAATAACTTGAACTTGAAATGACCTAAATTTGATTGGACCCGACCCATAAAAAATGATTCGTTAATAATATGACTCGATCCTAAAAAACCCAACCCAATTACCACCTCTAGTTAGAGGTGTTGATGTAGATCTCATATACGAAATCTAGCAATCATGAATTTTCATGCACCATTCTCAGATGAGAACTCAAAGTAACTCAAAAATGATGATGATGATTTCAAATATAATGAAAATGCAAGTTTGTGAAATATAACTCTTAAGTACCTCACAAAGATAACACTTAAAAGAATATTCAAAGAAAAACTCACATGGAAAACCCCCTTAAATGAAACCAAAAGAAGAACATACAAAGAATTCTCACTAAGATATTAAAAATTTTAATTACTTATAAAGAGACTTTATTCCTCAACTTCACCAAACAATACAAGTTTCAAATAGATGTCCTATTTATAGGAAATAACCAATGAAAATAACTTAGCTAACTTGTCCATAATACCCATTGAGGTTAGGAGAAATTAATTAAGATTATATCTTAACTAACTTTGCATCATCCAAGAAAAAATATTCCTCTTAATTCTTTTTTTTTATATCCAATTGTTATTTAGTTGTAATTACAACTCATAAACACCTAAATACATGTAATACACATTAATGCACCTAACAAAATTAGTTAAGATTTCACACAAATTTGTTACATTAAATCTTATTTAACAAGGAAACTCTAGCTAAATAATTTTGGGACTTAGTTGCTTGTATTCTCTAAGTTGCATGTGTCTTTTCTCATGTCCAAGTTTCCATATATTCATGTCAAAAAATATTACATGTCATAATAGGAAGCATTTAGATTATCATCTTGCATAATTATCACATTTTGGCCCATTCCTTAACAAAATGTTGTAGGATGATCAAACACCTCCAATAATGCTAAGAAACATCTTAAACATATCCAAGAAACATTTTTATACGCATGAACACATACGCATCTACATCAATCTCCCCCTCTTGAAAACTTTGACCTCAAATTCAAACACTTGAGGAAGAATAACAACAAAATCTGCATATATTCTTCAAGGTTCCTTACATCTTTAAACTCTTTGAATATTTCTTCAAGAGTAAACATATCCTTGAAGATTTTCAACACCTTCTATAGGGAATACATGGGATCAAGAACAATAACATACCATATTAGAATACGCCATGGTCTTCAAATGTGGTGTAGACGTTTGAATCATCCTTCAATTTGATACATTCTTCACATATGAATTTGAACCATATTTGTTTTCCAAGCTTTGAATCATCAATGGAACTCATGGAATAATGATCATGAAGCTTCAAAACATACTATGGCTGGAATAACAATATTGAACCATAGAAGCAAAAAGACACCCAAGGTTAATATTGAACACGGTCTTCATAGGCTTCATATTTTTTCGTCATAAAATAGGGTTCTCCCCTTTTTTTTTCAAAAATGTATAGAAAATTTCTATCTTCACTTTCGTAGGTCAAACATAATTCCTCCACTCTCATTTTCAACCTCCTCCTTTTCACACTTCTTTATGTCTTCAATTTCTCTTAGGGTTATGACTCTTTTGTTAGGACATTTCTTGATACTATGACCATAACCTCTACACTTATAACATTTCATCTTAGTATAGGGAAGTTTTCTTCAACTTTTTGATTCACAATATGAGGACAAAGATATTAAAACAACCATGGTGGTCTCAACCTCGATATGAATGTTTTTTAAATCTTGGCATGATCCACAATCTTTTGGCATTTTCACACCTATGTATACATCTCTAACTCAAATCTCATGAAAGATAGCACATGTAAAGCCTCCAAAATTGAGATTCATAATTTGTAATAACTTAAAATTTTACTTAGCCTAAACTTGCATCATTAGCACCCTAAATTAATTCCAATCTCAATAAATCTTATGTTACCCTTAACCTATCCTTAATCCTAAAACTTTAACTGATTCTGAAAACTTTAGATTTGGTAAACCGTAATTTGTAAACCAAAGTCAAAACCCGCTAAAATTTCTACCTATCCCAATTACCTTTAGCTAATCTAAAATAACCCCAAACTAATCCCCCAACCCTTCTCTTTTCTTTTTCTTTCTCCTTTTCTTTCCTTTCTTTCTTCTCTTTCTTCTGTCAACCTTGAGCTACAACTTGCGCTTGCAACTTGCACCACCCATTTGCACCATCACCTCTCAGCATCTATCACCCATCACCTTACCTAACTTTCTTCTTTTTTCCTCTTCTCCTTCCACACCCTTATCCCTGCCTAACTGCACAACCATCGTACACTCCACACACCCATACTTCCTCAACTTGCAGCTACTACCCTACCCCAACCATCATCTATAACCACCACCACCACAATCACCTTGTAGCTGCACAACACCGTCATCATAGTTGCACGCCAGCACCCCCTATTCTTTTTCTTCTTCCTAGACTCACACCAGACACACACACACACATGTGCGTATACATATATATATATATATATATATATGTGTGTGTGTGTGTGTGTGTGTGTGTGTGTGTGTGTGTATAGATATACACCTCACACTCTCCCTATTTCTCTTTGGTTTTGTCTCACTCTGCTAATATTTGTGTCAAAGAGCCATTACCAAGCTCCATCTTCCTTCTCCTTTCCTCCTTCTCCCTTTTTTTGGCTTTCGCACCACCGTCTCCCCTACCATGCACCATCTTAGCCACCACTCACCACCCTTTTATTGGTGGACCAACCACCAAGGTTGCCCTAACCTTCCCCCTCGCCGTCGCCAACCATCGCCATCCACCATCCCCTCTTTTCCCTTCTTCCTCTTCTCGTGTGTTGTAGTGTTACAGAGTGCATGGCCGGTGTGCTACTTGTTGTATGGCCATGCACCGCTTAAATCCCATGGTGTATGGCCGTGCAACCCCTACACAATATTACTGTGCATAATTTTTCTTCTTGGCTTATTTCTGCACGGCCGTGTAAATTTCGCACTCCCTGGTCGTTCACCGTATTTTCTCTCAACTAGAAGTTGCACCACCTTCTGCACAGCCGTGCAACCTTATTCCTTTGGCAATGCATCCCTATTTTCATCCCCAAACCTCAACCAAACACCACTAAAATTTAACCATAGCTCCACTAGACATTCCTCTACTCATCCACACATCTCAAGCTCCCATTTGACTATGGTTATACCTATTTTTACCCTTTTACCTTAATTTCTCCTTTAGTTTAACTCTTCGAGCCTAACCATGATTTTTATTATTTTTAGAGGAGAAAGTCTAGGATTTACATTCTTAGAGCCTAGTTTCCTAGTTGGTAAGGATACTATTTGATGCTTAAGACTTTTGATGATATTTGCTTGTATGGCTAAATGTGTTTTTATGATATTGTTGCTATATTATGTAACATATGTTGATATTGATAAATTTCGATGATATGAATTTTATGTTGAAAGAAAATAAGAATTGGTAAGAGATATCATTATGTTATGATTTGTGACAATAATATCATATTTGTGAAAATACATTTTATGGTATGAAATATAGGTTAAATGATGATAACATCACACCTGTGAAAATATATCTTATGGTATGAAATATGGGTTGAATGATGATAAGGTCATATTTGTGAAAATATATCATATGGTATGAAATATGGGTTGGATGATGATATTGTCATATTTATGAAAGTATATCTTATGGTATGAAATATGGATTGAATGAGTTGTAGTAAATGGACTTAAGGTTTCTCCCGAGGTGTGATGATAAATGGGGACTTGAAAAAAAAAACATAACATGTGTGGAAGGAAAAAGATTAAACTAAAGGTTTTAATTGTGCTTAAAGGGTAACTTGATCATTATGGGTTAATAATAAAGTTTTGTTACTTTATGTGTTAGGAGGTTTAAATTATAACAATAATAGCTTGAGTAATTCATAGGAGGATTATCGTTATTTGTGGTTCCCACATGTGTAATAGTAAATTTAGGGCAAGCTATCTTGAAATTTTAATATCATTATTCCATGTTCAGGGTTTAGAGGTTATTTATTGGAATTAGAAATCACGAGAATTTCATGGGAAGTGTTATGACAATTCTATGGAATTTGGTTTGGATACTTCGGTGATTAATGTATCAAGATGGAATTATTAAACCAAACTCCTGGGAATTAGATTGTGCATTTTGGGTATAATACTAATGATGGGATTTGGGAGATGACATAATATAATGTGAGTAGAACAACCAACATGGGAGAATGAACACTAAAGTGTAACACCCCCAAAATTCACTCCTGAAAAATTTTTTTTTTTGAAAGAATAAAGCGGAAGCTAGAAGAGAATTTGGGGAATGTTACCGCCACATCTAACACAAGATAGATGTCCACCATCTATCTCATGCTAGATGCAAGGCTAAAACCTGTCAAACAAAATTTTGAACATCTATGCCGTAAAGATAAACTCCCACAAGGAGATATCCATAGGCAGATGACAAGTGAATCAATTTACTAAATAAAATCATCGCTGAATCAATCAGCAGAACCTGTGCAATAAATCCGAATTTTAAAAGCTTATCAGAGTACGAGAAACTGAAAGGTAATTACAATACCCTTGAAGTTTTAAATACAACACTTGTAACTTCCAAAGACAAATACAGCAAACAAGATAAAACCTGACGGATCAAATTCCGGATTGCCTACTCTCCCAAGTTAAGCCTTCCACCCAAAAACAATATCTGAACTCAAACCTGCACAAGAAGTCTACTCCCCACCATCAGCGGATCATCTCAGGACCCATTCAACCAAGGTAGCATCAGTACGGGTCCGGTACTGAGTAAATCAAGACCACCAAACTCAGGGAAGGAAACATGAAACACATAAGATATGAAAGACTATAGCTTACAATTCTCATGCTCAATTATACAAGTATTACATACAACAAAACATAGGATCACAGATTCATACTCATGAGTACATTACTAGACATGACGGCACATAAGATACAAGAGTATAAGAAATCACGATCGCATGCTAAGTAACACCAATCCAATGATCTGATAATAATCATTACTACATTCGATTTTATTTATTTATTATGAGTTCAGGGACCCCACTATTCTTAAACCGGTGGAACGGTCTGAAACACCTCTCGGGGACAACACACCCGAGCCACTATTATCATCCGGTGGAACGGATCCTATACTTGGTTCTGACTCACGTAATCTTCCACTTTAAATAATTAGTGTCTTATTCATTACTTAATTCATATCATATTCTTATTCACGATGAGTATAGGGCCCCACTATTCTTAATCCGGTGGAACAGACTGAAGCACCTCTCGGGGACAATACACCCGAGCCACTATTATCATCTGGTGGAACGGATTCTACACCTCCTGGGGCAAAACGCTCCTGAGTCACTATTCTGAACCAGTGGAACGGCTTGAATCACCTCTCAGGGATAGGACACCTAAGCCATTATTATCGTCCGGTGGAACAGACCCTACACCTCGGCCCAACTCACGTGATCTTCCACTTTAAATAATTAGTATCTTATTCAATGATTTTAGCCGACCGTAAATCAAACCCACATAAATAATTCCATGGCATAAAGATACAACATAGGGTATCATATAATTTTAATCCATACTCAACACTTCACATACTCAAATACATACCATATTCAACGTCATACTAGCATGCATTAGCATTGAAGCTATGAATTCATACATACATAAAATTACCACACAGAACACAGTATACGCTTAACATGATTAAATAATTGATATGCATACTTATCACCTTTCACTTCAAGTAGACATACATCCGAATTCTTCCATAAGTAAAGGTAAGTAATGACTTACCTCAATCCGAAGCTAGCTAAGCAAATTGAGAAAGAGGGAGAGCTATCGAAAGCTCGACAACCCACGAGAAATTTTTCCTAGATCGCCGATAGAAATCGGAACTAGGTTAGAAACTATCTTATCAATTAATAATTCACATATTATAATTAAATAAACACAAACGGATACAAAAGATCTTTCTTGGTAAACGTGTCCAAAACTCAGGACTCAAGAGCATAGCTCTATTAAGATTTAAGATTAAAATATAAATCAAATGATTTAAAACCGAAAGGCAGAAATCGATTTGATAAAAGACACACAACACAATCAATTTTATAAAACCATCCCTGAAGATTAGGGTTTTTAATGCCTAAACCACGAATCGACCACATCACTTCGATTACCTCAAATTGATAGTTTTAAAGAACAATTAAACTAATTTTAGATAAATCCAAATATTTAATTTCAACAAAACAATCTTCCTAGTAGCCAATTTAAGACGATCCATTTTCAAAATTAGGGTTTTTAAGCCCAAAACACAAACTCGGGTAATTCAAATTGATTAATTCAATTAAAGGTATTAGAATACAATTAGGATCACTTCAACTACTTCTATAAATTTAATTTTAGAAATACAAATATACAAATGATCAATTTCATAATCTCACTTGAAATCTAGGGTTTTAGGCCCAAAAATGAAATTCGGTTGAATTCTATTAATTTATTTAAATTAAATGTTTAGAAATGCAATTAGACATATTTTATAACATATCGAATAATCAATTGATCAAAACCAATAAAAGAAATACCCAATTTAGCACAATTAGGGTTTTTGAGCCCGAAACGCAAATCCGATCAATTCTTGTTAAAATATATAAATTGATGGTTCAGGAATGTAATTAAATATATTCTAATAGAAATTGTAGAGTCAATTGAATAAAACAACCCGATTACATAATCTAATTTAGACCCGTAAGAGTTTTGACCTAAAAATCCAATTCCAATTAATTACGCACAATTTTCCCAAATCAATACTTCCGATATGAAAATAATTACATTTCAAATGATATTGTAAAATCAATTGAGCGAAACAACTCAATTATGCGGCCCAATTTTATTACACACGAATTTTTACCTAGGAATTAAATTCCGATTAATTCTGCATAAATTTCTCAAATTGACGCTTCCAACATGAAATTAGATAAATTTAAAAACATATTGTATAATCAATTTATCCAAAATCGCTAAATCGGACAGATCCGAAAAATTTGGGCATAACCCGGCCTAAAATTCAATTTTCCCAATTCCCAACACAAACCATACAATTAACATATCCAAATCAATCTCACAGCACATATATACATTATCAAACAATCAATTTATCTTTTCATAAGCTAAATCACATTCAATTAATCAAATCAATATTAGGGTTTTTCAGAAATTTATACCAACAAAAATCAACAAAATCGGAGCAAAGGAAGGCTGGAGAAGCTTTGTCGGGGGCCGGGGGGTGGCTCGCCGGTGGTCAGTGACGCTTGCCGGAGCTGGACGGCGGCGGCGTGACCTGCACGGTTGCTACTGTTGTGCGCTGCTGGTGGTGGCGCGTAGCTGCTTCGATGGCTCCTGCTGCGGCTGTTGCATAGCTTCGGCGTCGTCGGTGGTGGCGTGTGGTAGCAGTGGTTGTAGCCGGCGGCCGAAGAAGGAGGAGTAGGGAGGAGGAGGTCGGTCACTGTTTCTGGGCGCAGATAGCAGAGAGCAGGTCATGAAAGGGAAGAGAATGGGAGAAGAGAAGAGAAAGGGAAAGAAGAGGGGGGGGCAACCGGTTCGGGTTAGGTTCTTTTTTTTTATTACAAATACACATATAAAATAAAATACTAAAAGTTTAAAAATTATTATTGGAAGATTTTTTCTAAAATTCATTAAACGAAAATTATTTCGTAAGGTTCCGAAAGCTTATAATTAATAAAAGAACTATATAAAGAATTTTAGAAATATCTTCGGAAAAGTTTACCAACGAACATAAAAATTTGTATTATTTATGGAAATATATTATAAGACCTTGAAAAATCATTAAAAGCATATAATAAAATATTTAAGTCAAATTCTAATAAACTGAGACTAATTTAAATAATTTTCAAAATCGATTTTCTGCAAACTAAAAAGCGTCAAACAGAAGAAAATTAATTCCGGATAGAAATTCATAAATAAACTCCAAAAATCCTTTTTAATTTAAAACTTCCCGAAAATATTAATGATTTCCGAAAATGAATAAATTTAAAGTCGGAAATATTTTCTACGGATAAAATCATTAAAATAACTTTAACTATTTAACCGGAAATTTTATAATTTAAATAATATATTTTGTTAACAAAATATAACTCCAAAATAAAGTCGTAATCACACGACGAAGTTATAATAAAAAACGAATCTAAAATATTAAAAATCAAAATAGGAGAAAGAATGAGAATACATATTTTTAACCGAAAATCGAAATCATAAGAATATAATAAAATCATGGTCGTGAACGAATTTGTCTAGAATGGTTTGCAACGGCAACGATTAATTAAATTCAAATATGTATTCGAAATCGTCGATAAATCCATAAAACGAATCAAAATTAAAATAATTAAATATTTACATCAAATACACTAATAAAATCATTTGGCTTAATAAAATTAGGTTTCAAAAATACGGGGTATTACAAAAGGGAGTATAATTATGGTTTAACATGACTTAAGGATTTGGACTTATACTATATGTATATTTGTTTTGACTGTATCCTATGCCTAAGAATCAATCTCAAATAAGATACTAATCTCTTAAAGTGAAAGAGCACATGAGTAGAGCCATGGTGATTTATTTTTCTAAATCTATATATATGTATCCAGTTCCACTAGGGAAAATAGTGGCTCGGGAGTGTTATGCCTCGACAAGATGAATTTAATCTCCATTCCTTTAGAAAGAATAGTGGTTCAAGTTTGTTGTCCCTAAAAGTTTTAAACCGTTCCACTAGTTTATGAATAGTGGGTTCCCTACTCATCGTGAAATGAAATATATCTTCATAACCTATCGAAAAGATACAAATGATTTATAGTGGAAGAATATGTGAGTCAAACAAGAGTGATATATTTTCTATATGTATATGTATTCCTGTTCCATAGGGTAGAATAGTGGCTCGGGAGCATTTTTCCCTAAGAAGATGTTTTTAACCACCATTCCACTAGAAAGAATAGTGGCTCGGGTGTGTTATCACTAAGAGTTTTAGACTGTTCCATCGGTTTAAGAATAGTGGGGTTCCTGCACTCAACGTATATAAAAGAATGAAAATGGAATACACTTAATAAGAGGATCTGGACCATAATATGCCTTATGTGATGTTTCATTTACTTGGTTATATTCCTTTATTATCTAATATGGAAGCATGTGTTGTTTGTATTCCTATGTCCATATTGTTGTTCCCTTACTCAATACGTAGCGTATTGACCACCTGTTTTATGGATATTGCGCATTCCCATGAGCAGAAGGCCTTTGATCTTATGTGCAGGTCTTAGAGGATTAGGTAGATGAATTTGCGGCCTATGACTCCTTATGTGGGGATGAGTGACTCCATCTATGTGGGGTTAGGTGAAGAGTATGTGTTATCTGGACTATGTATTTAACTGGATACCCTTTTTGGACTCTTGATCCATGGTATCCTCCTTTTATATTTTGGTATTGGTAACTCGGAGTTAAACTCCAAACTCAGTATTACACTATAAATGTGCTTTTATTTTCTAATTTCCTTGTGTTACCTTAAACATTTTAGCCTTATGATTGGTGTGAGGATGGTTGCATAAACAAGAATTATGTTGATCATGGTGGTAACTCCCACTATTTTACTTAGTTATTTCCGCTGCAAAATAAAATTTTTTAGTAGTAAAAATTGGGGTTTTACAATTTGGTATTAGAGCCTCTGGTTTTGGCTACCGTGTTTTGGTTTTCAATAATCCCTTATCTGATTTTTAATGGTCTATTTTACATTTCAGAAACAACTAGTTTACCTTTTGAAAACCTGAATTAACTTTTAAGGAATTGGGGACAGGTAGCCTAAGTGGCCTTGAAATGTGAATTACCTACATTATGTGTTAGTTAGCTAAGAAGGCGTAGGCCTAACACATCTTCTGTCTTATAGCTATCATGGCGCTCAATGGTCGCATTAGTTATTTGGAAGAGACATTTAAAGCATTTATCAATTTCGTACG